>CM053145.1:31569063-32819063 GCA_028571685.1 Heterohyrax brucei
TGTGTGTGTGTGTGTGTGTGTGTGTGTGTGTGTGTGTGTGACAGTTAAGTCCATGACCTTAACTGTTCTAAGTACTACATACCTCACTGCTGAATGTCACTACGGTCACTTTGGAAGTACACCCCTTGGGAAGATATGCACTAATGCCAGTGCCTAGTCTACCCTTCAAAGCACTTTTGGAACTCTTTCTGGAATGGCCATTGTACACCATGGCAAGGTGTCAAGTTCGTGACCTCATAATTTAACCAGTACACAAATAATTATTGGAACACCCTCACTATTCACCTGATCTGACCCCCAAGGACTTTCTTTTTAACCTGAAGATAAAGGAAATATGGAAAGGAAGACATTTTGATGACATTCAGGACATCAAGGGTAATACAACAACAGCTTTGATAGCCATTCCAGAAAAAGAGTTCCAAAATTGTTTTGAATGGTGGACTAGGCATTGGCATCAGTGCATAGCTTCCCAAGGGGAGTACTTTAAAGGTGACCATAGTGGTATTCAGCAATGAGGTAAGTACCACTTTTTTTAGGATGAGATCATGAACTTAACTGACAGTTCTCATAGAGAGAGATTTATATCAAGGAAATGTCTCACATAGTTATAAGTGGCTAGAAAGTTCCAAGTCCATGAGTCAAGCAGGCATCAGACTGGAAGCTGCTCCTGACTCCCATAGCTGCAGGGGCTGACAAACTCAAGACTGGCAGGTGGACCTCTGGCTCACAGACTGCAGAAGCTAGTGAATCCCAAGACTGGCAGGTATGCTGCTAGTTCAAGTCCCAACAACTCAAGGTAAGATGAGGATGACCCAGATAGATTCCAGTGGGAGAGCCTTGCTGGAACATCCATTTATATACTGGAGGCAGGCCACACCCACAAAGAAACTCCCTTTCAACTGATTGACGGCTCATGGCTGATCTCATCATGCAGTTGATTACATCATTACACAACTTCCAAACCACTGAGAATCATGGCTCAGCCAAGCTGACACACAACCCTAACCATCACAACCCTCAAGAACTGTCCTAGCCTTAGCATTTTGTAATGTAGTTCATAGTGGCACAGTCTTGTTCACTTGCTCAGAAAAGGCAAATTGGACTGCAATTACACCTACTTCCAGGATTTATATTACTCCTGGAATTCTTCCTAGGATCCTGAACTGAGTGATTAAAGGGCAGACTTGCCCGCTGCTGACTAGTGCCGAACTGTGAATGGTCACCTGGCCACTCTAAGACCATTCAGGGCAGGAGGTGTCCTAAGGCTGTATGAAGAAACTGTCACAGACACAGAGTAACTGGACCAAGAGAGATGGTTAAGGGGACCCTCAGACTTGTAGACACGCCTGGTAACAAGTGACTGCAGATAATCCTAATCTCAAAAGTCCCAACATTAGTATTTTTGACAAAGCCCACTCCTATACATGATCTACTGTTGATTTTGAATTGCCCAACAGCTTTGCAAGGCCGGCAGTATAAGGTTCTGAACTTACATGTTGTGTATACAAAAGTTGGACTTGGAACACTGAGGGACATAGTTAAGTTCAGGTAACAGGTTAGGACTGAGCTGAAACTCCTTTCTGGCTCTCTTGCCTCTTGTCTGGGCTCCCTTTATGTTGCTATGCTCCCTCTCACCCAGAATCCTCAGTGGGACTCAAGTGCTGGTTATACTCTAGATCTGGAAGGCCTGTCCAGACTTCAGAAAGCGAGTGACCAGCAGGGGCCTCCACCTGTAGGCCAGAAGCAGCAGCTCAGGCCACAGAGGCATGACGAGGACAGAGCATAACCCCAAAATCAGGACCCAAAATCAGGAGCTGAAGACACCAGCAACAGGAAGCTTGTGGATGCAGAGGTCAGGAGAGGAGGAAACAGCTGAGCCTGTGCAAAGCCCAAATCTCCAGAACCAAATAGTCTTAAGACTGCCAGGACGACACAGAGTGACCATATATTCGATGCGTCTTATGGTTCTATGCATCTATAGGATATTGTCCTGCTGATCTCTGGCTGGAAGAAGGGGAGTGGGCAGAGAGGAGGGGAAAGGAGGCTGTTGGGAGGATGAGACATGTATGGAGCAGAGATGAATGGTGTGCTGTCACTGGGCAGGGAGAGCAGTGGAAGCTGCATATAGGTGGGCATGTAAATTTATATGGGAATGTACATTTTCACTCAGTCATAATTAAAAAGAAAAAAAAGACTGCCAGGAAGTCTCTGAACCCCAGTCCTTCACCTGAGCAGTGGACATGAGGATTGCCTTATGAGGGACAAGGACTCTGTGATTCTGGCCTCCCTTTGCTGGAAGTAGTCTGTGATTCATTCATGTGTTACCATTGTTAGATACTTTTTTGGTATTTAGAGGTGACTTCCCATTTTGAGATAGAAGAGTCAGGGACAAAACACAAAGAGTGAAGTCATCCAGGCAGACTCCATGTGGTGGGAGGGGGCCAGGACAACTTCTCCAAGCAGTCCAGGTACCACCTCTAATGTGGGGTGAGTGTCCAGATGTGCACATAGGGACGCTTGATTGTCTCCTGTGTTTGCCTGGCTGCAGTTCCATCAGCTTGCTAGCTCTGATATTTTGCAGCTAGGGTTTATTTCTCTGATTTAAGGATTTGTCCCAAATTCAAAGGCAAATACATCAGGGGAAGTAGTGTGTTAAGCTTAGCAGCCACACCCAGCTTAGAGTGACTGAGCTGATCCTTTCTAGAGAGAGTTCTTTTGATGGGGAGGGTGGAGAGTATAGGTATCTGGGTAGGTAAAGAGAGAGAGAAGGTGCTGGGTCATTGTCAGACCCTATGAAATGACCTACTGTTTTCCTAAAATTTCTAAGTAGCATATGGATTACTCTTAATATTGCAGTGTTTTAACAATAAATAAAGTATTGTTGGTTGGAGTGGAAGTATAGAACTTTTATTACTGACAATGATAACAGTGAACTTGGGTTCAGATCCCAACTCTTCTGCTAACTAGCTGTGTGACCTTAAGTAAATTATTCATGTATAAAGTTGGGATAAGAATAAACCAGAAAACCCATAGCTCTGGAGTCAGTAGGGTCTGTATGAGTCAGAGTTAGAATATTACTTCCTTAATGGGATTTTGGAAGCCCTGGTCACATAGTGGTTAAGACCTGCAGCTGCCAACCAAAAGGTCAGCAGTTTGAATCCACCAGGTGTTCCTTGCAAACCACATGGGGCTATCCAACTCTATCCTGTAGAGCTGCTATGAGTAGGACTTGGCTTGATGACAATGGGTTTGTTTTTTTGTTTTTTTAAGTAGGGTTGTGTTAGAATTAAATGAATCAATGATTATAAAGGTTTTGAAACTATCTGGAACATAGAACAAACTCAAAGAATGTCATTATTAATAGGAGCCAAAGTTTGTCGAGCTCCATGTGCCTGACATCAGGGTAAATGCTGCCTGGGGTACAGTATGCCATGCTATTGCTTTGGCTGCTTCCCCAAAGTCCCTAATTTCTACAGGATTGCTTACGTTGGCCCAGCTCCCTTACAGACCCTAGAAGCTCTGATCTTGGATCCAAGGTCACAGCCTCACCACCAAAACATACCTGCATGCTGGCAGTTAAGCAGATCACATCGCTGCCGCCCACTTCCCTCACGTTGAGGGCCCTGTGGGGCCCCTGGTGTTCTTGCCTGCCACCAAACCTTCCGCAGCACTACTCTGGCTTACTCAACAGGTGATTCTGGCTTCAGACCTTGGGGAGAAAGAGTGGAGGTGTTGATCGCCTCCCTCCCAGTGGGCCCTTGAGCTCCTCTGCCTTTCTCATGGTTCTGGGCATGTGGGGTGGTGGTGGTGATGGTTAGCTGCTATTGAGGTGGCCCCCCTGTCTCATGAAGACCCTTGTGCACAAGGAAGCATAGGGAATGATCCTGTGCCACTCCTGCCATTGATTATGGAGTGGACTGTTGGGACCCATACAGTTTTTACTGGCTAATTTTCAAAAGTGCATCACCTGGCCTTTCTTTCTAGTCATCTTAGTCTGGGAGTTCCACTAAAAACTACATCCCAGCCTCCACTGACAGATGAGTGGTGGCTGCACATGAGGTACGTTGACCAGAACTAGACTGGTGTCTCCCACAGGGGAGGTGAAAATTCTAACACTGACCACTACTATCTCACACCTGGGGTAGGGACAAAAAACTCAAACCACACCCATAACCTTCAAGTTGATTCTGACTCTTAGTAATCCTATAGGACAGAATAGAATTGCCCCCATAGAGTTTCCAAGGAGTGCCCAGTACATTAGAACTGTCAATCTTTTGGTTAGCAGCTGTAGCTCTTAACTGCTACCCCACCAGAGTTTCCAGAGAAAAGGTCATGGTATACCCTTTACTGGGGTCAGTAAGTAACATATATAAATTAATGAAAAAATATCATATGAAATAAATGAAAATAACTGCCCAGTGATTTTTTTCCTATGACAACAATGGCAAATTGCCCCCAACGTGATGCCCTTCCTCTTCCTCCTCCCATACAGAAGAATCTGACCTAGCAGTTTAAGGATCAGCTCCTGAATCACTCAGTTCCACACACACGACCTCATTTAACTATTATAAGAACATTATTACTTATTTAACAGATGAGGAAACTGAGGCTCAAATGAGCTAAGTAACTTGCCCAAGCTTTTCTGGTCTCAGAACCAATACTTGTGATTGCCACGTTGTCTGTCTCTCACTATGTGATGGTCTATGGGCTGCAGTTCTCTTGGGTGGCCCATTCAGAGAGGGTGGCCCATTCAGAGAGGGTGGCCAGTCTGACTACCTGAACATGAGTCGAAACTATCAAGCACAGGTAAGTGTCTTCTGCCACCTCAGTATACAGCCAGGGAAGGGGGAAGGTATAGGGGCTGGAGGGTCAGGCCTAGCTGGGCAGGCTAGGCACACAGCCAGAAAGCCATCTCTCTGCCACCTGTGAAGGGCGTTGTAGAAGTCTTGGAAGGTGAGACTGCCTTAGCTGAGACCTAGCTGCCTGCTTTTAGCTTAGGCCTGTTCCCTCTACTGGGACTTCCAAAGCCTCCATCTCCTACCAGTGAGCCCAGGTCTGGGGCCACCCTTTCTCTAGACTTTGTGGGGCCTCCCTCCTTCTCCAGAACCCTCTGCAGATCAGGCAGCAAGACCAGAGGGGTGCACTTTTCAGCTCAGCAGCATCTGATTGGAACGGATGATATGTTTTCACTCTGGTGTGTTCAACAGTGCAGATCGGACAGTGAGCAGAAACGGGAAAGATAAGTGGGAAATAAATCACCCGACTTGATTTAGTCATAATAGTAAGGAGAGGGTGATTGCTGAGCCCGATCAGAACCTTGATCAGAAGGGGGAGGTGAGGGCGTCGGGCCAGCCAGAACACACTTGCAGGGTAGTGGGGGGCCTGAGGCACAGAGGCCTGCACTGTCCCACAAGTCTCTGCCCTCCCAGAGGAGCAACAAAGGACATACAGCCTGCAGGGCACAGCCCACCCACTTCCTCTCTGTGGAGACCCCTGCCCAGCTATGCCTGGGGAAGGGGCCCTGCCTAGTGCAGTTTCTCAGCAGGAGTCCGTCAGGGCTGGTGAGGGAGGCGCCAAAAGGACTCGTGGAAACTGACTCCTCCTATTTTTAGGGCTCTCAGGAAAACATCTTAGCTTTCCCTGTTCTGGGCAGAGCTGGGCCTAGCTTTGCCAGCCTGGCCTTCAAGATCTCCCAAGGACAAGCCACACAGTCCTCTGGGCCCCTTCCCTTTCCAGGTCTCACCCTTTGGAATGAGCCACCGCCTGCATATTCAGGCCTGTTGTCAGGTCACAGGTGGTGACTGACATTTTCCAGGAAGACAGGCTCTGCTGTCCCCTGGGGAAGAGCAGAGCATATCGTGGGCTACAGAGAAGGACAGTGATTTTCAGAGGCCTGGGCATTAGGGAAAAGACAGCTTAGGTGGCACAGAAATATCTATTCCAATTCACTAAGGGATATCTGTTCTGGCAAGTTATAAAATAGCATTTCCACCGAGGCTGGAGAATTACTTACAGGAGCTACAATGAAAGCAGACAACCTTTCAATCAAGCTGCCTGTTGTTCCTGCTTCAAGGCTGGTGAAAATACTGAGCAAATAAAGTTAGTCGGCATCTGAGCATTTTAATGAATAAAGAATAGCATAAGATTCCGTGAGGAGGAGCAGCTGTGTGTCTCTAGGGGAGGGCGCCGAGCAGATGAGGCTGTGTGTCAGCTCAGGCGGGTGAGTCCCTCCTGCCTCCTACCCTCGCCTTTCTGGGGAGGACCTGTCGTGCTTCCCTCCTGCTGTGGTCCGGAGCTCCATCCTCTGGCTTGCAAGGTGCTCGTGGTGACGCCCGTGGATGAGTGAACTGGACCCAGCCAGACCAGGGGCTGAAGGGGCTGCCAGACAGCCTCAGCAGCGTATATCCGGCAGCTCGGAGCGTCACGTTCTCAACAGACAGAAAGAACCCTTGGGGTCTGCTTATTGCTCTCTAAAGGCATGTGTCAGGAAGGCTAAAGCCCATGTGAGATGAGATGTGAAAAAACGGATGTTAAGTCTCTGTGACGGGCTTTTAAAGTTGCTTTTGTAGCAGGAATAGGAAGGTGTGTGTTTGAGGATTGGCGTGGATGGTGTAACGTTTGGGGGCAGGAGAAGAAGGCAGCAGATGGGAGGGGGTGCTCTGGTGATTCAGGGACAGAACTCTCACTTTCCACACAGGAGATCTGGGTTCAATTCTCAGCCAGGGCACCTTGTACCCAGCTACCATGCATCTCTCAGTGAAGGCTTGCATGTTGTTCTGATACTGAACAGATTTCAGTGGAGTTTCTAGATTAAGACAGACTAGCAAGAAAGTCCTGGTAATCTACTTCCAAAAATCAGACAATGAAAACCCTGCGGATCACAATGGTCCAATAAGCAACTGATCGTGAGGGCAGGACTGGGCTGCGTTTTATTCTGTGGTGATTTGGGGCTCATGGGATCGGAGCCCTGGTGGTATAGTGGTTAAGAGTCATGTCTGTTAAACAAAAGGTTGGCGGTTCACATCTGCCAAGTACTCATTGGAAGCTCTATGGGGCAGTTCTAATCTGTCCTATAAGGTCGCCGTGAGTTGTAATTGATGCAGTGGCAGTGGGTTTGGTTTGGTCTTGGTGTGGACAGTAGCCAACAACTACAGAGGAGGGCACTAGGACTGAGATCTGCCTTGTTCCCTTCCTCTGATGGAGAGAAGGATGGTAAGACTCGGGAAGGCAGCACAACCCGGTCTGAGGGACCCAAGCTCAAGACTGTAAAGAGTTTGGAGGATATCATCTTATGCTAAATAGGCGTATCTCTTCTGATTCCACTTAACTGTCTTAGTGCTGGGAAGAAACCATGCTGGCATAGTGGTTAAGTGCCACGGCTGCTTACTGAAAGGTCAGTAGTTTGAATCGACCGGGCACTCCTGGGAAGCCTGATGGAGCAGGTGCCAGTGAATGTTTCTTCAGAAAGTTCCTAAGAGGCTGAAGGCAGAGCCCTGCCTTTAGCTGCGGTGTCCACTGGTGACAGTGGCCGTAACGGCCGCTGTCTATTTTCACTCACTGCCTGGTGGGCATCATGCCGAGCGCTCTTCGGGTGCTCTCTCACGCAATCCTCACAACACCACACAAGGTGAATATCGTTACTGTTTCCTCCTTTTTCACAGAAGAGGAAACGGGCACCCAGGAGAGCCAGAGGCTGAGTCCAGGTCTGATTAATTCAAGTCCATGACTTAAACACCTTCCTACTTCCTCTGGTGCAATGCCAGAATTGTCGCTTTCTGTGCAGGAGCCCTAGTTTCAACCCTGGCCAGTGCGCCTCACGCACAGCCACGGCCTGTCTGTCAGTGGACGCTTACGTGGTGCTCTGATGCCGACCAGGCTTCAGTGGGGCTTCCAGACTAACGTGCTCTAGGAAGAAAGACTGGCCATCTACTCTATAAATTGCCTAACGAAAATCCTGTGGATCACAATAGTCTCATTCTCAGCCTGTCATGGAGATGGTGAAGGACTGGGCCATATTTAGGTCTATCGGTCAGGAGTCAGGCTGACTCACCAGCAGCTCTGGAATTTAGCAAGCTATCTGGAAAGTGAGAGTGTAGAGAAACAGTGGAGCTCTAAGTGCAAGGTGTGATTTTTCTTCTCCCCTTCATTCAGCATTTTCTTGGGGCCGTGGACAAGACAGCAGAGCCAGGCTGCATAACGGACCGGGCAGCTCAGCTCACCACATGATCAGCCCTGGGCTTCCTCTCAGCCCGCCCCTTCCAGCTGGCCCACTTTAGGCCTTTCTCTTTCAGCCTGTCTGACTCCATCTCAGTACTTTGTCCTGCTAATTCCAAGGCTAGGAGGGCGTGTGCGCTCTTTATGTCGTTCAGCCCTAATTAGAAGTTCCCGACAGCTTGTTTGGGGCCCTGTCAGGCTCTCTGACTACTTTGCACCAATAAGTAAAAAGGAAAATTGCTATCTGCACCATACCTGGATGCCTGGGTGTCATTATGAGTGGCACGTGCGGGCGGCAGTGGCAGCTGACTGCTCCTATTCTGGGCCTGCAGTGCTGACTCGGTGGATGGGGTGGGCACAGGCGGGTGGGGTCTCTGTCAGTCCAAGGTTTACCCAAGGCTTACACAGTGGGCCCGGAGGCACGGATGGAGACTTGATTAGGGCAGCCGGCTGAAGCCTGGTGGCAGACTGCTGGGACTTTGGTGTCAAGTCCTTCTGTCTCTGAAACCTCACGTATGTTCAGGCCCAGAAGGTGACAGAGCACAGTCAGCTCTTTATCTAATGAGCTTATTGTGGGCAATGGATGGGTGTGGTAGGAGGAAGGCTGGAGTTTAGGTTTTCCAATGCCCAGGGAATGATGCAGCAGAGGCCTGCATCCCTGCACTGGGTGTCCGCTCATCTGCCTCCTAAGAATATCTTGAGCATTTTGTGGTCAGAAAACAGTATAGCATAGCAGTTAAGTGACAAAAGTATGGAACCAAACCACCTGGGTTCAAATCTTAGTTCCCCCTTTTAATAAGTGGCATGTCCTTGGCAAGTCATTTCACCTCTTTGGGACTTACTTTCATCCAAAAAATGGGAATAATAATAGAGTTGTTGTAGGGATTAAATAAAACCTTTAGAACAGCACGTGGTACTCGGTAAGCACCGTATAAATATCAGCCACTATTATTGTCACTACAAGATTTTCAAATAGAATGGTATAGTTACATGGCTTGAATTCCAGACACAGAGCACATTAATGTTAACTTCATGATCTTAGGTAAGGGGTATCTAACTCTTGACTGTGAGTTTCCCTATTTCTAAAAAGTTGGGTATAATAACAGCACCTATCCATTAGGGTTATTATGAGAATTAAGTGAGGTTATATATGTAAAATATTTAGCACACTGCATAAAACAGGAATCAGCATACTGCAGGCCAAATTAGGCCTCTCACTTATTTTTTATAAATAAATTTTATTCAACATAACCAAAAACCAAACCAAGCCCAGTGCCATCCAGTCAGTTTTGACTCAGGGCAACCCCGTAAAACAGAGCAAAACCACCCCCTAGAGTTTCCAGGGAACAGTTGTTAGATTTGAACTGCCAGACTCTTGGTTAGCAGCCAAGCTCTTAACCACTGTACCACCAGGGATCCTGCTTGAACATAGCCACATACTTAACTTTAGGTGTTATCTGTGCTGCTTTGGGGCTACAGTAGCAGAGCTGAATGTGGCTCACAAGCTGAAAATATTTATTATGTGGCCCTCTACAGAAAAAGTTTGCTGACCTCAGTGTAGGACATAGTAAGTGTTCATCAAAGGCTAGTTGTTATTAACAGCCAAGCCAAGCCAGGTGCAGGCAGGTCGGATAACAAGTAATTGCAATTCCCACACTTTGTCGGAGAAGAGTTTGGAAGCCATGCTTGCAGTTACTAGTAGCTTCTAAGACTTTCTAACCAGTGAGAATCTTTTTAAATGATGGAAAATGAGAATTTGAATGATTATCTTGTTACTGTGTATTTTTAGAAAGGAAAACTAGAAGCAATATTTTTAGTATGGCCATATGAACCTTCTGCTTGAGTCTCACGTTTCCTGTCTGAAGGGATATCAGGAATTTGGAAGCTGTTCCTGTCTCAATGCCATTGATTAATCCTACTCAGGTGGAAAGTTGCAGTCTCTCTGTACCCCTTGTCCCAAGAAATCCCTTGCTGGGGTACAAATATTTGAAGCTGTCTGAATTATTGAACAAAAGATATTGCAGTTGTGTCTATTGCTGAGTTTGTGGTCCCCTCATATGCTTACCCACTCCGAAACCCGGATGGCCTAGGTTGGCAGTTGAATCCATGAGGCGCTCCTTGGAAACTCTGTGGGGCTGTTTGTTCTACTCTGTTCTATAGAACTGCTATAAGCTGGAATCAACTCAGCAACAGTGGGTTTGGTTTGGGTTTCCCCAGCCTGGCATGGGGCCTTGAGAAAGGGTTATATCGGCGGGGGCCTGGGAGCCGCCTGCCTCAGGCCAGGCGGGCCGGGAGAGCCTGGTCTGTTTACAGCTGCCATCTCCGGGCTGTACTGACATGAAGGAAAGGATGACGGTGGCTGCAGGGAGTGAGTGGAGCTGGGACCAGCAGTGCCCTACTGACCTCGAATATAGCCAGGCTATTGTCACTCAATTTTTATGCTGTGTTCTGGACACTACTCTGCCTGCCATGGCCATGCAGCCATTAAAATATTAATGTCTGGCATGTGGCAAACATTGAAAATATGCTGAGACTTGGGAGCTGTTGACCTGGGCTGGGCTTTGTTGACACACTGCCTCACTGGGGTATTGCTTGCTAGGTAAATGCCAGGTATCCCTACCTGACATTGGAACTCATTCTTCTTCCCTTGCCTCCCAGTCACCTCTGTGCCTGGATTGGCTTGTGCTCTTCCTTAGCAGGGCATCTCCAAACCAGTTGCTGTCCAGTTGACTCCAACTCATAGCAACCCCATGTGTGTTGGAGTAGAACTCTGATTCATGAGATTTTTCAATGGCTATGATCTTTCAGGAGCAGATTGCCAGGCCTTTCTTCCAAGGTGCCCCTGGATGGACTTGACCGCCAACCTTTCAGTCAGCAGCCACGCTAACTGAACCATCTGTACCACCAGGAAGGGATTCTGCCTTACTGGATATTCTTTGAGAACAACCCAAATGGGTGTGTTTTAGGGCATTTGAAAGGGCTGACTGGGGGGTTATCAATAACACTATAACAGAGATGTCCTGAGAGCAGCTCTGGACCAGACACTAGAGGAATAGAAGGGTGGAATGGACACAACTACTGCCCTCCAGAAGCTTCCATTTCAAAGGGGGTAGATGCTATTTACGAATGCCTAGGATACAACCCACAGCAGAGAAGGCAAGAGGCCCAGAATGTGCCTTAGCCCCCCTGCCATGCCCCTCAAAGACATCAGGGTTGATTCTGATAGTCTTTTGCTGAACTTGCAAGCAACCACACAATCCTTATCAACACGGGCAGCCACCACCAGTCAAATGGAACTGGCCTGAGATGAAGCCAATTTGTTGTTTGTAGTGGAGGAGATAATGAGTGATGTTCTGAGATGGGAGAAGTGCTTCCCACTGGGGAGAGGCCAGGCGTCCCAGAGGAGGCGGCCACCACGTGATGGTAGGATGGAACACGTGCAGGGAGGAAGAATGGTGCACATGAGTCAAGGCTCAGAGGCAGGACATGCAGGGCAAATACTGGAGTGACAAATGGCACTTTAGCTACCTCCAGGCTCTACCAGGAACCAGCCTCCCACCCATTCCAGCAAAGAGGAACTCAAGACTATCTCTCATCTCCAGCTTCCCCTACAGTGGCATTTTTAAGCAGATAACCAGCACCGCCTCCCCTCAACTATTTTCTCTCCCTGGAAATCTCCAAGGAGGCCTGCCCTTTCCTAGACTAATACTTGCTGTCGAGTCTATTCTGATTTATGGTGTGACCCTATATGTGTCAGAGAAGAACTGTGTTCCATAGGGTTTTCAATGGCCGAGGTTTTAGAAGCAGGTCACCAGGTCTTACTTCCAAGGCATCTCTGGGTAAACTCAAACTTTCAACCTTTGGCTAGCAGCTGAACACATTACCAGTTTGTACCATGTAGGGACTCCATCCCAAGCTAGTCAGAAAGCAAATGACACAAACCCAGGCTCAGACACCTCTAGGATGGAGATGTCTGCTGTCTCCAATCTCCTAGCTAAGGGTTAGCAGACTTTTTCTGTAAAGGGTCAAATAGTAAATATCTTAGGCTTTGAGGGTCATATCATCTCTGTCACAGCTACTTATCTCTGCTGTTGCAGTGCAGAAGTACCCATGGAAAGTACATAAACAAACAGGCCTAGTTGTGTTCCAATAATTATTTATGGATACTGAAATTTGAATTTCATGTGTCACAAAATATCCTTTTGTTCTGCCCCTGCCTCCCATCCCCAACAATTTCATCAATGCAAAATTCATTCTTAGGTAGGATAAAATAGGTGGCAGGGTAGATTTAATCCACAGCTGTAATTTCCAACTCCTGATGGCTGGATCACCACATCTCAGTCCTGGTTGGCACCTTGCACTTCTTCTAGCTCCCCTTGTCCACCCCCCCGCTTTCACTGGGCATGCCCACTTGTTCAGACAGGTAGGCTGCTTTTGCAGAGCTCACCACCCTAATATGACCAAAGTCTGTTTCAGAGAGAGGAAGAATGGGGTAGAGTTGGTCAAATCACTCTCTCAAGGTACAGGGACAGGTCTACAAGTTGTCTCTGCTCTCTCCTAGAGACCTCCTGTTCATTGATGACAGAGAGTGTCAGAGATAAGGAAATTCAGATCCAGAGAGGTAAAGTGATTTGCTCAGAGTTACTGAGCTGGTTAATAGCACAGCTGGGACAAGGACGTTAAGGCCTGGATTCTTTCCATTCTACCATGAAAAGGGAGCATTGGTTTGGTGGTAGAATTCTCACCTTGCATGCTGGATACCCAGTTCAATTCCTGGCCGATGCACCTTATGCTCAGTTACCATCCACCCTGTCAGTGGAGGCTGGTGCGTTGCTATGATGCTGAGCGGGTTTCAGCGGCACTTTCAGGCTAGGTAGGAACTTCCAGACTAAACAGGAGGAGAGGCATGGGGATCTACTTCCAAAAAGCAGTCAGTGAAAGCCTTGTGGACCACAACGCCCTCATCTGCAACCGATCACGGAGTTGGTACAGGCCTAGGCAGCATCTTGTTCTGCTATGCGTGGGGTTCCCATCTGCTGGAGGCCAACTTGACAACCGCTAACATGAGGTAAAATGATCTCCAGGTTAAGCGTCATCTTGCCCCCTCACCTAAGGCTGTCAGGAAATGTCCCTTGCCTAAGCTACCCTTATTACTCAGGCCCAGGCACTGCTGCTTCTCTCTGAGCAGAGCAGGGCACGACCAACAGGAACCAGCATCAGAATAGCAAAGGGGGAAGTAAAGCATTATAAATCACTGCTAATGCTGCTGGGTGATGGAGATAAAGGCTTGATTGTTTGGGAAGCATAAATCAACATCCTGAGCTGGTTGAGAAATAAAGCAATAATTTAAGTCTATTTTCAGGGTTTTGTGGGCTGAGCAACTGACCAGGAATTGATATCCGAGGATGGAGTAATGGATGAGGGAGGGTTACGTACAGTTAAAGTACACAGAGTGGGTATCTCTGTAGTTCCCCAGGCTTGCCGCAAGCCCTGTGGGCGGCACCGGAAAGAACCGTAATTTCCATGACCCAGCTCTATAAAGGGGTTCCAATAATCCACCTGCCACCTTCCACAGCCGGCCCACCCACAGACCTTCTCTCTCCACTCCTTTGCGCATCCCCTCCACTTATGCATCACACTTCATGGAGATACTATTTTTGTTAGGGCCTACTAATGGGCACAGAGGCTTCAAAACGGCACAGAACAAGATTAAGTTCACTAGCTTGTAAGTTCCATGAAGGCAAGGACTATAGCTGTCAAGGTGGTCACTGTGTCCCCAGTGCCTGGCATAGTGTCTGGCCCGTAGTAGGTGCTCGACACAATTGTCTGTTAAATAAGAGAACGGATAAACAAAAAAGCTGTGGTAAAGCACATTAACTACCTTACAGAGGATGGACTGTGGCAGGGATATGAGGACGGACGGTTAAGGGAAGTGAAGAAGTGGGAAATTGAGCCGTGTGTTGAGATGAGAGGAGAGTTGGTCAAGGGAACTAGGGCAGGAGGCGAGTGCTCCAGGAGATGGAAAACCTGGAGGAGGTAGTGATGTTGCTTCTGAACCCAAAGAGCGTCAGGATCTTGAAGAAAGGTAACACCAAGCTAGGGAGTTTTAGTTTCCACTGTAGTTTCTCTTCTACTTGGTGTGGACTCTTTTGGTTTATGGTAATGTGGCTAGGAGACAAGGCACAGTTGTAGGCGTAGCATGCTGTAATAGAAGACATGGGACGGTTCAGGAGACCGTAGTTCAAGTTCCAGCTCTGACATTTTACAGCTGCATGCTCTGGACAAGTCCCTTCAAACTCTTCTTGTTCTCCTCTTCCTCTTGTGGAAATCGGTGAGGTGGGAAGAGTTTAATTAGATGACCGCTAGGTTCCTTCGAGCTGGGTGATTCTTCTAGGCTCCCATTGATATTTTAAGTAAAGTTGGCATCTCCCTTGGAGCTGAGGTACTCTTTTAGCCCCTAACCAAGGGCTAGGCACTTAGTATGACTTCAGTGTATGTTTGGTTGTGGATTGCGCTTAAGGCAAAGAGAAGGACAAAATTTCCCAAAAAATACTGGTTTAGAAGGTTTCTAGTCTTTCTCCTTCAAAGTAAACACAGTTAATATATGGCTTACCATCTTCCAGGTAAAGTCTAAGCAACTCAGATGCCTTAACTGATTTAATCAGTTCTGGTTGTTCTTAAATAACCCTAGGGGGTAGGTGCTATTTTTGTCAACATTTCACAGATGCAGAAATGGAACCAGGAGAGATTAGCTAATTGCCCAGTGCTGCAGGGTTAGTAAGTAGTAAAGCCAGGATTTGGACCCTGTCAGGCGCTGCTGCTCAATGCTGTGCTCTACACATTGTGGAGCCTGCAAACCCTGTGCTGCTTTGCGAGCTGAAAGGGGGCAGGGGTGTAGGGATGAGCTGCCTGAGAAGCGGTTCCAGGGACTTGCCTCAGCAACAGTGTCTGGAATGTAGAGTTAATTCCATCACCTACCCCCAATATCCACCTACTCTCAGCACCCACCCCTACCAGCCACGCCTTCACCCCACCCACTATCCTCACCCATCATCTACCTCCCTACCATCCACCCTCACCACCTACCCACCCCCACCCCACTCACCCCCAGCCCCTAACCCCCACCCGTTCCCACCCCCGTCACCACCCACCGTGACTACCACTCACAACCACTCCCACTCACCCACATCCCCACCTACCACCCAGCACTTCCTATTACCACCCACCTCTATCATGACCACCGCCACCCATCACTACCTTCACGTGCCACAGGCCATTGATCCTGCAGTATCAAAATGGATGGGCTCTGCAGAACATGTCAAGCCCTGAGAAGGGGACACAACTGAATCAGTGACGGAAGCCATAAATTTTTATGTTCATTATGTTTGTTTTGTTTGGTGTAATTAATGGATCTATTAAACTCAGTCAAGCTCTGACCTCTTTTATAACCATTGTAAATCAGCTCAAATGGCTCTGAGAGCTGGGAGTCTCTCAATGAGAGGTGGTCATCCCACGGAGTGAGGCCTTGGAAGTGGAGACAGAGAGGGAGGGAATGTAGGCCCCCCAGGAACTGATTAGGGATGGAATTGTAAGCTATAAATCACGAATTGGGAATAGAGGGAAGGACCTGTGGGGAAACTGAGGCAGGGAACCTCATTACACAACCCTTGCTCTAGTGCATTTAGTCATTAATATTTTTATGAATTCTGGATGATGGTAGTAGGAGGGAGGTGACACAGAAAGACACAGTGGGAGGGAAACAACAGAATCTCACATATCTTAACCTCTTTGCCCCCCAGATGGCTTCTACACAGTCTCAGAAAGGGAATAGTCTCCTCAGGAGAGGACAGGGAGGAGTCAGCAGAGGAGGCACCCTGAGGACTTCGAGGTGCAGAGCATGGAACCGTACCAATGGCTGTCTCTTTCCATCTCCGCTCTCTCTGCTTTGGTGAGCAGAGTGACCGAGTGTGATTGCGCAGGCTCGCCATCAATGAGGTCTCAGCGATTAGGATGAATGGACGCCTGGGGTACCAAGGAGGATGCTGTCGGAGTGTGTGCACTTTAATAACAAAAAGGGAAATGAACAAAATACCATTCCCCATCATTAAAATACAGAAGCAGATAAACAACAGCTTCTGTGTAGTTACCAAAAAATTCTTCTTTCCGTCAGAAACCAGCCCTTCATAAATGTCCCGACTGGAGCCTTTCTCTCCAGGGAAACTGGATTTCTATGAAAATAGAAATTTGGTAATTGCTCCCGAAACTGTGCTTTTCTGTGTTAATGACTAGCAGGGTTTGTATTTGCTTACGATGCCCAAAACAGAGTCTTTCCCTTCCCCACATTGACAGTATGCGTGACCATCCCACCCCCAATAGCCACGTACTTGATACCCATTTACCACCTGAAGGTTCAGGTTTCCAAGTTTCCAGGAAGTGTGATTTCTTCCAGTAGAGAAGGGAATGGGAAGAGGGCCTATCACTCACAAGTGTAGTTCCCATTTTTCCAGTTGCATTTGTTTTCTTTCTTACCCTGGGCGTGTATTTTTATTTCAGTGCAAAGTTAAAAAAAAAAAATGCACTATTAGATTAAAAAATGTACAGCATTATATAGTTCATAATGCTGTGATAGATTTTAAACCTCTAAAAGCATATGCATTAAAGCAATTTTCTAAATTAACATAGCGAGAGGCCCACAAAAACGCTGCAACCTTTCGTAACAGTTGTCATCTTCGGCTGAGGATAACAATCTTAATGAGAGTAATGAGTGGAGACTGGAAAAGCTGCTTTTGTTTAATTTTTTTGTGATGCAAATGTCATTCGGGGTATAAAAGATGGGGGAGTAGGGGAAAACCCCTCTTATTTGAAATGAGCCTTAATCTTAGCTGATGATAGGCCAGTTGTAAACAGAAGGGGCTTCACTGTGGAATTAAACAACCTGGAGATGCAATTTATTAAGGCGGGGTGTGGTAAAACTGGGGGACGGGGCTGGGGAAGAAGCTACAAAACTGAATCTTTTTTCTTGAGCCTGAAATTACAGCTGTTTGAGTCAAGAGCCTCAGTTGCTGTGGGCAATGTCTCTGGAGTCACGTGTGCCAGGGTGGGTGGAGGGGCTTGCAGACTCCTGAATTTTAAGCACAGCTGACGTGGGTGAGAAAGGGGCGGTTAGACGGGAACCACCCTGGACCAGCACCCAAGCCAGGCTGCTGCATGGGACCTTTTGGTGTGTTTTCAAACTCCACAATTGTCTCCAACCACGGACTTCAGCAAAGCTTTTCTGTCCCTTAATTTTCCTCACCTGTAACAGTAAGTTCTCATAGGCAGCATTTTTGAGGGTAGTTGTACTCACATTTTAATTCCTTAAAAGTGCGAGTGGCCCACAGCAGAGCAGCTATAACTTCCCTCAAGCCCACTTTTTAGTTGCCCTTGGCTGGGTGCAACCTGCCCCATGAAGATGAAATCACAATGACTTGAATGCATAAAGGAAAAAGCCTGTCAAGAAGGCCAACCCTGGGAGGCTCCTCTGGAGCTGAGGAGGCAGGAGCAGCAAAGCTCAAACCACTGGCTACGCTTCACCAAGAATTTGCCCATTTTGTGAGCAGCAGTGGGCATGGCAAAAAGACAGCCCTCACTGCTTACACCTATGCAACCTCGAGGTGAGCCAAGTCCACTTGTACTGAAAACAGCTAAGCTACTATGAGACTTACGACTGCTAAATTCTTTGTTTTTGAGTAGATCATTTTCCCCAACTAGACTGTCACCTGATAGAGGGCAAGGATGCTACTGTATCTGTGGTCATGTCCACGTGACCCATCCAGTTACTGGGCTCCACAAACATTGCTGACAGCCACCATTTTCCAGGCACTTATTTCATACAGGTATTTTCTAAGTATTTTACCTTGCTCATCCCGTTTAATACTGAAAACTGCCTATCAGGTAGGCACCATAAAGCCAGCCAGTTGCTATCAAGTCAGTTTTGACTCATGCCACCTCATGTGTATCAGAGGATAGCTGTGCTCCATAGGATTTTTGATGGCTAATTTTTTGGGAAAAGTGAGTTACAAGAATGTCAGGTTGTAAGTGGTAGAGCTGGACTTGACATCAGTAGTTTAACTCCCAAGCTCTAATTCCTAAAGTTCATGCTGTAGACATGTGTAGGCTGCTACAGTTAGGGGTGAGGGCTCTTCATCCAGATCCCACAGCCCACAGCCAGGAAGTAGTGACTAAAAGACAATCCAGTCCAAAAAAAAGACTGGCTACTGGCTGAAAGTGAGGTTTTGAGGGGGTAAAATTATTCTTGGAAAGAGTGTTATAAAATGTTATGATTTTGAGAGGGTGCAGAGAAATGAGGAATATGAGTTAGAGTCACTAGCTTCCCCAGTTTACAACTTTAATTAATCTGCAGGGGCAACATAGATTTTTTATGATTAGCAGGGACAATCTCAGTGAGCAGAGAAGGGATCTTTCACGAGGATCTCAAGATGAATCTGCAAGATGAAACAGCCACACAATAAACAAGACGGTATTAGAGGTAGCAAAGTAGAATAAAAATTCCAGGTCACTGAAACAGTCCTCTGTCAGTAGGACCAGTCCTTCCTGGACCAGCCTCCTGCAGAGGGGACAGCCAGCCTTGCACCAAGGGCAAGACTGTGCTGTGTCTGCATCAAGTCCACTGATTTTATAATTTGCATGTATTACCAAGGGCTCCAGTGTGGGGAGATTCTAGGCTGTTCCTTCTGTCTAGGTGTGTCCTAGACAGTCTCACCTTCAGGGCACGTTGGGTGCCTTAGGGACCAGGGCATTGATCTAGGGCCTCATCCTTCCCACATCCGCTCCCAAGGCGATAGGCAAGGAAAGTTGCCTCTTGCCCTAAAAATGCTACTTCATTAGCTTGACTTTTAGGAAGCCATTACCCTGGACTCAGTGAAACAGGAAAGTAGAGGCTGAAGGGAGAGTGGGGAATATGGCTACGTGCCATCCCCTTTTCCATGAAATTTATTGAAATGAATAATCAGTCAAAACTACTTGGGGCTGCCATGTTGTTTTATGATAGCCAGCAGCCGACTGAGCCGCAGATAGACCCTAAGCTGTAGCTGAGATCAAGTCAGTCACCTCACTTCAGTTTATCTTGGAATAAAAAGTCCAAAACGTGGATATTATCCACATCTTCATGTTATAGATGAGGAAACTGAGTCTCAGAGAGTATAAACCTCTCTCCTAGGTCAAAGAGCTAGTGAATGCCTTTCAACACAGGCATTGCAGCTTGGGCAGGCTATGATTGTGGGGTAGGACTGTGTCATGGATGAACTTGGGACGACTATCTGGGTAGCACATACTCTCCTGCCACCCATCTCACACTTTGTAGTGTTTCAGACAGAGTATGCGGCGCCATATGTGTGGGGTGAAAAATACATGTGCAGAAGATTATGCTGATTGGAAGGCTCCTCCTGCTTTCTCTCCACATCCAACAGGTCCCAGGTAGCCTTGGGGCCTAATGAAATTGTATTGCTGCTTCGTGTGTGCACTGCACCACTCTGACATGTACCCTTGCCCGCATCTTCAAAGCACCTGAAAGCACTCTTTCGTGTGTGTGTGTGTGTGTGTGTCCCATCGGAAAATGAAAATCACAGGAATGCCTCAAGGGATGAAGGAACTTACCAGTTCCTCTGAAAGCAAAATATTAGCCATTAATATTTCTAGAGGGCTTACTACATGCCAAGCACAGTACTTTTACCGTTTCACATGAGCCTCTCAATGGCACTTCCAGGTGAGATTATTCTCTCTTTATGAAAGAGAATGCTGAGGCTTAGAAAGGTTGAGAAACTTTCCCAAAGTCACACAGAAAAGTGGAAAGAGTTGAAGGTCTTAGGTGCCCGTGATGGTTTGAGATACAACATCAGGAAACACTTGACAGCAGTTATAGTAAGTCTCTTGTCGTTGCAGGTATCCCATCTTGGGGGGATAGTCCCCCGGTGGGGATGGGCATGGTGTGACAGCTGTAGCTTCAGATGCTGAAGTTAAACTAGACAGATTTGAAGTCTCTTTCAGCCTCAGGTCCCTTCACTCCATGTAATTAATGAGAGAAGACTGAGAGTCACAGCTGTCCCTTTCGAGTTTACGAAAGGGCACAGAGATGTAGTTCTGTCCCGAGCAGGGACTAATTCTAAAATGCACCACTGCTCTCATCCAGGCTGCCTCCCTTGTATACTATATTGTAGGTTCAGTGTCTGCTTGAACATCTCAAAGTGAGACGGGGTATTCCATCATCCAAAGACTAGAACAATGACTTCCTGATATTGCTGTAGAAGGCAACTGGTCTACCCACCTTCAGGCAGCTCAGTCTGTTGAAAGCTCCCTTGGATTAAGTGAGAATCTCCATCCACCAGCACTTTGGCGTACCTGGAAGTGGGCCAAGTGAGCTGGCATGGGGGAGACAAAGAGATTGCCCAAGGTAGCCCTCTTAAAGAAAGATGAAGAAACAATGAGAGACAACCCAAAGGATCCCAAGAGCAGTCTCTGTTTCCTCTTCCCTGAGAAGCAAGAAACACATTCCACTTGCTGTTACCATTTTCCTGGCTTTACATAGGCAATATTAAATCACCTGAAATTTCAACGGACTCCTTGGGCAAAGAAGTAACTGTCTGTAACCAGCATGATCCATTACGGGTGCCTTCTTGCCCACCATTTATGTACCTGCTGGGCTGAAAGTCTATCACCCTGGGGGCTTGGAGCACCAGGTCCCACAGAGCACAGAATTTCTAGGCAACTTAAACCCATTCAGTAGTCACTGGCAGCTCAGCCAAAGCCGTACCAGACCGCAGAGGGAGCTAGGTTCCGGCTGTGCAAGTCTGCACGAATGGACCAGTGCAGAAGTATGTCTCAGCCCAATTGCAATATTCATTTTCACATGTAAGTTGATTAAGAACCATGCAACTTTAGAGCTGGAATATTGGCCAAGTGGTACTACCGTAGAAGGTATTTTATCTACCCTCTCATTTTACACTGGAGAAAATAAAAAACTTTATCAGCTCTGTTAACCTGTGATTCACAAACTGCCTGAGACTATATATGATTTGATTCCAAGTCAGTAGTTCTGTGAAAGTTTTGGAGAATCTGTACTTTAAAATAAGGACCCCAGGTGATTTACGTAATCAGGCAAGTAAGTTTGGGAAATGTTGAATTAAGGGCCTAAGATATCAGTGGCAGAAGTGGGGCCAGGCAGTGGACCTCTTGCCTCCCATCATACTATATATACGTGTGTGGACAAATTATGGCATTAGCTTGGACACGTGTGTGTTTGCACAGAAGTGTCTGCCTGCTAGCTTGCAGGCCACCAGGGCAAGTCAGTCTGGTCTTGGAAGCATGTGATGAAAGGATTTGTTATAAAAGGGTCTTCCCATATATACTTCTTCCTCCTCAGCCTTTAATCTTGATGAATTATCTAGACTAAACGCTGAGTTCTGATTGCTTTCTTCTCTGCCTAGGAATAGGCCAGTGCTGAGTCATGGAAAAGTTAGAAGTGATTAGAGCTCTGATTTCTGTCTGCCCGTCTGTTTCAGTTTCCTTGGTATAAAATAAACTAGTTGTTGTCAAATCCATTTCTACTCACAGTGACCCTATGTGTGTCAGCTAGATCTGTCTTCCGTATGGTTTTCAATGGGTGATTTTTCAGAAGTAGATTGCTAGATCTTTCTTCCAAAGAGCTTCTGGGTACATTTGAATCTGTGACCGAGGAGGTTAGTGGCCTCGGGCATTAATCGTTCGCACCACCCAGGACTCCTACTGTATAAGACATATGTTAACCATGGTTGATTGTGGAAGCGAGAAGAAGGAATTTTTAGCAGGGAAACAAAATGTTTCCCTTCTGTGGGAAGTATCTTGGTTTTAACAACAACAACAACAAAAATAATACCGTATCTTAAAAGAAAGACAGTATAGGTACTGACAGTTCGTTGGTTCTTAACTGGGATCATCCAAGACAAATTTAGCTCTTGAATTGGACTCACCTGCCACCAGCAGGAACCTGGCTTCTGCAGATATCAGCATGTTCACTGAGAATGCAAATTTATTTTAATATTAGCCTAAGCAAAATAAAATTAGAAAGGAGAACCTATTCAAGAGACAATCAAGTATGGCAAGTCAAAGGCAAACAAGTACACCATTTTTAGATCTTGCATCATAGAGGGTTATCTGTACTCCCCACCCCTGCTCTGCCCCCAGACTTCTATCCCTTGGCGTGGGTACGGAGAAAGGATGCACCGCACACATAGCCGGGGGCACGCACGGACTTTGACAGCTCTCTACTTAACTCACTGCCTTCACCACCCACCTAATATGCAGAGGGGAAATGGAAGCACTTTCCCAGTGTTCCTCTGAATGAACAGCTTCACTGTTAGTCACCAGCCTGGCTAGGCCCCCGGTGGATGGTACCATCCTGCTAGGAGGTACCAAAATCAACAGCTTTGAAGGCACCACAGGCAAATATGCCGAGACTCACATACAGTTAAAACAGTTATTAATACTTGCATTGTTCCTGGGGTGTGGGTGTGCATGCCGTCTACCTTTTCCCTTTGGCTGGAGCAAAACAAGAGAACATTCATGCTGTCGCTGCCTGGGCTCCCAGCCTGAGTCACCAGGAAGAATGCTAAGTGCAGAGATGATGCCGGCTCCCTTTCCCAAGGTTCCTGGCCCTTCCTTTCAGTCTGCCGGGCTTGTGCTGTGATAGCCTGGGCTGGAGTGCAGGGTGTCCAAGTTTTAGCCACAAGACTTCTTTAGACTTTAATTTGCCATCTGCTTTTTTAAAAAAAAAAAAAAAGATGAGTAAGTGTGGTCTAGGGGCTCTCAGGGGGAAAGCAGAGTGGGATGAAAGGAACAAAGAGATCAGCAGTTATTCTGACCCACTCACTGGGCTATAGGAAGGAAAAGGACCAGGTGGAAGAGGGTGCTTTGAATTTCTCAGGGAATAAATCTGAGGGATGATAATTACAGCTTTACCTCTTGGCAAATGTTGTTGTCCTCTCACAGAGTCTGCTTCAGGTCAGCCTGTTTATTCTTTCCGTCTCCCTGCCTCATTCCTGCTCCTTCTATCTCTTCAGCATCCTTCTGCTTCTCATCACTTCCTGTCTTTCTCCCTTCTTTTCATCTCCTCTCTTTGTGGAGAAACCCTGGTGCCATAGTGATTAAGTGCCACTGCTGCTAACAAAAATGTTTGGCAGTTCAAATCCACCAGACACTTCTTGGGAACTCTATAGGGCAGTTCGACTCCGTCCTGTGGGGTCGCTGTGAGTTGAAATCGACTAGACAGCAATGGGTTTGGTTTGGTTCCGTTTCTTAGGAGGTAGAAGCACAACTTTGGAATCAGCTGTGTGACCCTAAACAAACTACTTAATCTCTTAAGCCTCGGTTTCCTCATCTGTAACATTTCTGAGGGTTAAACTAGATGATACACGTAAGAACTTAGCATATGGCCCAACACAGAGCAGGCGTTCTGCACCGAGGGTGGGGACAGTAACAATTGGTACCAGCGTGATCACTACTGCCTCCGTTCTGTGACCTGCTCCCCAGCACGTACTGGGCTGCCTCTAGGAGTCAGGGGCCGGGCCAGGCTCTGGAGATCCACGTTCCAGTAAAGTCGTCGCCCTTGCATACACACATTCTTGTGAGATGACCTGTTTGCTCTCGCTGTCACCCAGCTGCCTGTAGAGACCAAAGATTCTGTGTGTTGCAAAGATGGCCCAAGGGGAAACCCCAATTTCCAGGATTAAGAAAGCTCTGGAGTGGAGCAGAGATTTACATCTCTGTGTTTTGATGATAGGACAGCTAATGGGCCTAAAATCCATTTGTCACTTGGGAACCGAGGTTTCCTGGGACCAGAGAACTAGCAACCGCAGAAGCAGAGTTGGTTTCGGTGTCAATATTTGCCTCACACGGTGAGTAAACAAGTCTCCCAGGTTGGAATTTCGCTCCCTGGAAGGGGAGATGGTAGTTGGCAGAGGCTGTACTACACAAGAGAGAGCTTGCTGGATAGTAGACCAAAGAATTCAAATGGTAGGAAGAAGAAGTATCTTGTTATTTCCACCTTGGAGTGATAGGTGGGTGGTGGTGAAGGCAACGTGGAAAATCTCTAGGTGCAATCATCCAGCATGACTGAGAGCTGGAGACAGAGCTGGGAGCGATATTCCTCCACAGTCACTGGTTTCCGTAATGGGGTTGCTGAGCAGCAGAGAAATGCTTCTTTGTTAGCTCCTGCCTCCCTGCCCCAGTGCCCCTTGTGTTCTCCCCTGCCTGCCTACCAGGTCCCGAGTGCCCCCAGCCCCCAAGTGCCCCCAGCCCCGCGCCTGCACAACTACAGTGAGTCCCATTTCCAGAGACACTGCTCTGGAAATTTATGAAACCCTGAAATTCAAGCTTACCAAGTCTATAAATTACAAGGTGGTAGTTTGCATTCTAAAAGGTCTTCTGTTTTACAGTAGGGTTTAATCACAAGAATCCTTTAACAATCAAGTTCTTCTAGATAAATTTGGGGTTGACTTATACCTGACAGAGGCTTTGAGGAGAGGCACAGAATGTGATAGAATTACAACCACTGTTGGATTTCTCTACAGTTGGAAAGGAAGGTAAAGCAGCTCTGATATTACAGTGTAACTCAGTGAAAGCACTGTTTGTTTCACAAAACACTAGATAATGACTTTTTTTAAAAAAGCTATATGAAATATTCTTTAATTCAGGCAATAACTGTACACTGAAGACCTACTAAGTATCAGAGAGTGCAATAGCAATAAGATAGCCTTGTTTTTCAAGAGGCTTTTAAGGGCCAATCAGTCAAGAGTGATGATGTGGAATGGGAAGTGATGTAAGGAAGATCAGCATCAGATACCATCAAACCGCAACCAAACCCACTGCCATCAAGTGGATGCTGACTCACAGTGACCCTATAGGACTGAGTAGAGCTGCCCCACGGAGTTTCCAAGGTGGAGTGCCTGGCAGATTTAAATGGCTGACCTTTGGTTAGCAGCCACAGCACTTAACTGCTACTTCACCAGGGTTTCCTAGAGTCACTGAAGAGGGTCTAAATCAAAGGAGAGGAGAAATAGTTAAGTTAGGTTCTGAAAGAGCGGATGTTTGATAGCCAAAGAGGAGAAAGGAGCATCCTGGTGAAGGGTGCATTCCCCAGGAGGACATCGTGTTCTGAGGACCCCAGGTGGGCAGTACATGGAGGACATGGGAATGTGAGGGAGAGGAAGTTAAGAAGAAGGGAGAAGTCAGCCAGGATCACAAAAGCATCCAAACTTTTCTGAAATGGAGACCAACATGATCTTATTTGCATTTTAGAAAGATCATTTGCCTACAATAAGAAGGATACCAATCCCTGGATGGCACACAAGTAACACGCTCAGCTGCCATCCTAAACATTGGAGGTTTGAGTTCACTCAAGGTACCTCAGAAGAAAGACCTGGTGATCTGCTTTCAAAAAACAGCCATTGAAAACACAGTTCTACTCAGACACAGGGGTTATCATGAGTCAGAATCAACTCTACAGGCCCTGGTTATTTAAGAAGGGGAGATTCTGTAGCCAGACAGCAAAGAGGAAAATCACTTAAGGAGGGTTTCCTAACAAATCAGGTAAGAAGTGTTAAGATGCTCAACTCAGCATCATTAATGATTTGTTGTTTTTGTTTTTAACGGGTGATACTGAGTGGCTTTTCCCTCATAGGGTCCCTATGGAGTCTTCTAGGCTCATAGGGACCCATAGGGTTTTCTAGGCTTTAATCTTTATAGGAGCATATCTGCCAGGCCTTTTTCCAGTGGAGCTACTGGGTGAATTCAAACCACCATTAGTCATTACAGAAATGCATATCAGAGCCATAAATACTGCCTCACACCTACTAGGACGGCTATTATCAGAAAAAGAGTAAATAATAAATGTCGGTATCTTAGACCTCTGGTGCTGTTATAACAGAAATATCACAAGAGAAATTGTGTTCTGTTACAGTCTAGTAGGCTTCAAGACACAATTCAGGCGTCAGCTTCAGTGGCTGTATTTCTCTGTTATCTCAAGAGGAAGCACCTTGTCAATCTTCCCCTGGACTGGAAGCTTCTGAAGTGCAGGGACCCCAGCTTTTTCTAAAGGACATGCCCTGCTCTCAGCACTGTTTCATGGTGGTTTCCTTCCCTTTCCTTTATATCCCACGAGGTTGCCTCAAGGCACAATACAATCTTACAGAGAGTCCTGCCCCACCAACACAACTGCCACCCATTCTCCCTCATTAATACCCTAGAGGCAGGATTTACAGTACAGTACAGTACAGTATAGGAACACCACACAGTACCAGGAATCATGGCCTAGCTAAATTGCTACACACACATTTTTTGGGTGACACAATTCAATCCGTGACAGGGAGGATATGGAGACACTGGAACCTTCATGTAATGCTGGTAGGAATATAAAATGATGCAGCCACTGTGGAAAACAGTTTGTTAATGCCTCAAAAACTTAAACTGCATGACCAAATGTTCCAGCAATTCTGCTCCTAGGTATACACCCAAAAGCCCAGAAAGCAGGGTCTCAAACACAGACTAGTATGCTAGTGTTTGTTGCAGCATTGTTCACAACAGCCAAAAGGTAAAAACAATGCAGATGTCTATCAACAGATGAATGGATAAACAGAATGTGGTACATACCTGCGATAGAATATTACTCAGCCATAAAAAAAAGAAGTTTTGGTAAATGCTACGATGCAGATGGCCCTTGAAAATATGCTGAGTGAAATAAGCTAGATGTTAAAGGACAAATATTGTATGAGCTAACTTTGATAAAGTACATAAATTAAACAAGTGCATAGAGACAGAAAGTAGATTAGTGATTGCCAGGGGCCTGGGGAAAGGGAAAATGAGCAATTATTGCTTAATGGGTACAGAGTTTTCACTTGAAGTGATGAAAATGTTTTAGAAATAGTGATGATGATTGCAAAAAAAACAAATACATAAAGGTGAGTGTCTAAACCAAGGCATTAGAATGGAAGGGAGGGAGAAGCTGGCTCTGAGACTAGGTAAAATACAGTGGTTGGTTCTACAGGTCAGTGTATCAGTGGGGATGTGGACAAGAGGAAGGAGACAGCTCAAGTAGCATGTATTTTCTGTGTACCCTGCTCAGAGCACTGTGCTGTGTGTCCCTTTCATACACTTGGTCTGCAGGTGAATGGTAGGCGAGTTAGGAAGCTGGGGTGCTAAGTGGGACATCCCTGGGACATTCAGGCCACCAGACTGAAAGGTAGGAAGATGAAGACAGCCAAAGGCTGAAGCCGAGTGACCAGGAATCAGTAAATGACAGAAAAGACGAGTAGAAGGCACTATGTCCCAGTGGCCAGTATGGACTCCTAACGTACACGGTGTTTTTAAAGACTCAAAACCCAAAATGCAAACCCACTGCCATCACATTGATTCCAACTCATAGTGACCCTGTAGACAGATTAAAACTGCCCCACAGAGTTTCCAAGGAGTGCCTGGCAGATTTGAACTGTTGACCTTCTGGTTAGCAGCCATAGCACTTAACCACTGCACCACCAGAGTTTCCTTGAAGACTCAAGAACTATTTAGAAGTGGGAATGGGATGGAGAAGCAAGCCTGCCCCCCTACCCCGCCCCATTCCCACAGCCTTCTCCCTCCTCTGAAGAAGGCTGCCTTGTCTCCCACCACCTCCAGATGCTTCTCATCTTGAGTTCAGGGACAAATATTGAACTATCTTTTAGAAGTGTTCGTTGGTATTTTTAATTGACTATAAGCAGGTTAGCAAAGCCTGTTAGTCTCTGGTGGCTATTTCTTCTCCAGGGGCTGATCCTGTACCAAGTGGTGTCATCATTCATCAAGAAAACGTCCCCCATGCCCCAGTTGTCTCTCTTTCTTGCTTTTGGTCTCATTTAAAAACAAAATAAAATAAAGCAAACCCTGTTTTATCTGAGAAGACAGGACGTGAAATGGTTTGTTTAAATGCTGGCGGTGAACATTCACCGGCTCCAGGACTTAATGTCATACATAGTATTATCAAAATACCGTAGGAAGGAGTCTTGGGTGAGGCAAACAATTAGCCACTTGATTGCTAGCTGAAAGGTTGGTGGTTTGGACCCACTCAGTGGCTCCTCAGAAGACAAGTGCAGTGATTTGCTTCAAAGTTCATAGTCTTGAAAACCCTACGGAGAAGTTCTACTCTGCACACATGGCCTTGCCATGAGTCAGATTCAACTTGATGGCAACTAACAACAGTAGTAATGATAACAACACTGGTAGAAAGGTGCTACTCTATTGCTGCATGGGTAGAGTGGAAGCTCAGAGTCCACAGTAGGCCTCTATCCCTGGCATCAGCCCAAGGTGGCATCATGTCTGGTACAAATTGGCCTTGGTCATACTTGCTGCTCCAGCTCCGGAGACTGGGCTCACACTTCTCCACACCAGTCAGTGTTCCTTAGATGCAGCCTAGGAACTGGGTGTATCATAAATGAGGCATCAGTTACTGACAAATAACTAATGGCAAAGTAGGTCACTCAGTAGCCACTTGTCCTCAAGCATCTTCTCTCTGACCTCGTGCTAGCCTGTGCTCTGAGCTTCTCAGGGGTTATGTTTGCATTGTGTGGGGTGCCCTAGTGGTAACGAGGGGGCTGGGGGACAAGGACCACATGCTACTATCCAGGGGTTCTCTAGATGAAAGTATTTTTTTGAGATGAAGGAGTAATAGAAAACAGATGTCACGATGGAATTAGATGTGCTGCAGATATATTGGAAGAAAGGTATGACGAGGATCAAGGAGGAAAAAAGCAGAATTAGGTAGGCAAACTTATCAGGAACAAAAGTGGAAGAAGGAAACCAAAGTTTCAGAGAAGACACTACTCTGCAGGGCTAGTAACCTATACAAGACACAGCCTCATTCGCCCTGAGGTCACTTTTTAGTGTAATAACAAAGTGACACAGAAAACAAAGGATATCTTACCCATAAGTACTGTGCTCTACTAGAAAGAAATCCATATGAGGCCAAAAGTTCAATTGTTTATTCTAGAGCAAACCAAAAGTTCAGTGTTTACTCTAAAGTGAAGATGAGATGGTGCAGGGCCAGGGAAAGTAGAGTACTGTAAGTGGGACAGACAGAGCCCACTGTTGACGTATTGTGAAAAATGTAACTAACATCACTGAATGATATGTCCTGCAAGTGTCAAATGGGAACCAAATTTGCTGTGTCAACTTTCACCAAAAACACAGTAAAATATTATTAAGAAAAAAGAAGAGGTAGAAGAGGCAAGCAAGCGGGTCTGACCCACCCTGACCTGGTGAACAGAGTCCTCAGGGTGCATTCGACTCCCTCCAGCTCTCCGGACCTTAGGTGAACGTCTTTGAGACAGCCTCTGCCAGACGTACTTCCTAGCATTGTAGAGAGGATGAAATGAGAGACTAGACTTAGAAAAACTTGGGAGATTTTCAGAGCATTACTATGCTGACTAAATTCATTAATTCTTCGAATACGTATGGAGCAGACACCAGGCACCATTCAGGGCCCTGTGGACACAGAGTTGAATACAGCCAGGCTTCTGAACCTAACCTTCCCTACCTCCCTCTGCTAACGTGTGAGCTCCAAAAACAGAAGGATACCGCAAATGTGTGAGGTCTCATTACTAAGTGCCCTCCCACCTACCAGAAAAACAAGGAAGTTGGTCAGTGTGTGCCTTTGTGCGGTGCTTTTCGTTGCCAAGGCTCTACTGTCTGCGAACAGAAGCGATCCTTGTTCTGATCAACATTCATCCTCCAGAAGTAACAGCAAGTGCAAGCCCAGGAGGGAAAGAAGATGTCCTGGGGACCCGGCGGAGGAGGTTTGGATATCTTCTGCACCAGTTTGGGCCCTCCGAGAAGCAGATGTCAAAATGGAATTAGGAGTGCCACAGATATCCTGGAAGAAAGGTCTGAGGAGCATCAAGGAGGAGAGAAGCAGAAGTAGGTGGGCAAACATATCAGGAACAAAAGCAGAAGGAAACCGAAGTTTCAGAGAAGACACTAGTCTGCAAGGCTAGTATCCTACACAAGACATCTGCCCTGAGACCAGAAAAAGGAGGTGGCGTTTGGCTACCACTATTGATTATTCTGACCAGGATCACAACAGATGGTCCCAGACAGAAATGTGAGAAAAATATAGACCAAAACTCGAATTCTTGAAAAAGCAAGACTTTCTGGACCAGTCGAGACCAGAGGACTCCTGAGACTATTGCCCTGAGATACTCTTTAAATTTTGAACTGAAACTATCCCCTGAGATCACTTTTCAGAGAAATAGCAGAGTGACACAGAAAATAAAGGATAGCTTACCCAGAAGCAGTGTGCCAAAAGTTCAATGTTTACTCTCAAGTGAAGGTGAGATGACACAGGGCCAGGGAGAGTGGACTACTGGAAATGGAAAAGACTGAAGACAACTGTTGACATATTGGGAAAATGTAACTAATGTCACTGAATATGTGTCGCAAGAGTCAAACGGGAACCAAACTTACTGTGTAAACTTTCACCAAAAACACAATAAATATTATTAAGAACAAAAGAAGAGGTAGAAGAGGCAAGTAGATGGGTCTGATCCCTCTAACCAACCCCAGACTAAACCCACTGCCTTTGAGTGGACTCTGACTCCTACTGTGCCTATGGCATAGACTAAAACTGCCCTATAGCATTTCCAAGGAGCACTGGTGGATCTGAACTGCTGACTTTTTGGTTAGCAGCCACAGGCCTGTGACAGCAGAGAGGAAACAAGGAGGTTACAGAAGAGCCTCAGGCAGCAGTACAGCTTGGAGGATGTCTTGGCCAAGCTGCTGGGAAGCCTAAGAGCAAAGACTGCTCATTAGGGAAGTTCTCTCTGGGCAAGGATGGTCCGTCCCCAGTGCTTCTGCTGTGCTCAGTCTTTGGCTGGGAGCAGCCTGGAGAGAGGCTGGCCCTGCATGCTCACTGCAGTGACGCTAGTGGTGCTGAGGCTGCTGGGGACTCTACTCTTCCCAGTGGTTCTCTCACGGAAGGTAATCTGAGCATCCCACTCCCATAGCTGACATCTCCTGCTCCTCCATATCTACCCCCTCCTCACTTTCGACATCTTTCTTTTCAGTGCAACTCCCACTCACACTCTGGAGTGGCCTCATTCAGCCAAAGCTCCTGCTCACTTTCTCCTCCCAGAGCCACTTGTCTGTACCTAGTTCTTCTTGCCAGATTCCCATATCACCTTCCTGTCCCCAGTTGAGACAGAGCCAGCCCCCTTCCTGTGTAATGACTCCCCTACTCCATGTTGTCATCCACCAGGGGAAGAGCTTCCCCCCAAGTTCTGGTTTGTGGCCACCTTGGGTAGTGCGTGTCCTTGCTTGCTCTGACTGCTGGTCAAACACCGAACACCTGGGTGCCTGTTGGCGGTTCCACTCTCTCTCCCTAAGTGCTGAATTCCACCAGGTTCTACCTTCTCCTTCATGAAATCTTGCCTGTCCCAGGCCCCGGTTCTTGATGGATGACCAGGTAGGTACACAGGTTAAGGAATTGAAGCTAAAGAGTTAATGAATCATAGTGGTTTGATGAATTACCTCCTCCAGGTAACATTTGCATACTACAGAGGTTTTCAGTGTCTTTGCCCAAAAGAGTGCACTGTTGTGCAGAAATGTTTCATCCCTGGCAAAGTTTGCAGGATCGATTGGGACAGAGGGATTCCTGTTGCTATCTCAGGGTACACCCTCTTTTAGAATGCCAGTGACGGGTCTCGGAATGTGTGTGGAGGTGCTGGTATAGATGGTAGAGGGTTATGGTTTTTTTTTTAAAAAGCCAAAGCCAGAGGGTTAAGGGTTTTTTTAAAAAAAAAGACACAGACAAATAGGTCGGCTCCAGGTTTGCCTGAGAGTATCTATTTCCCACTCCTTCCCATACTGGGAAACCCTGGTAGTATAGTGTTAGGTGCTACAGCTGCTAGCTGGAAGGCTGGCAATTCAAATCTGCAAGGCTGTCCTTGGAAACTCTCCGGGCAGTTCTACTTTGTCGTATAGGGTTGCTATGAGTTGGAATCGACTCAACAGCAATGAGTTTTCCTGTTTTATTTTTTAGAATATGCTACAGGACAAGACCAATGTTTTCAATCTAGAGGTTGGAAACCAGGCTGGACTGTCAAAGGGGGTCTGTGCAGAAAAGGAGCTTCATGAAGGTGCAGAAGGCTGAGGAAAGAAGCAAGTGGCAGCCAACTTAGGTTTGATCTCAGTATTGCCAACCCAATGCTGTGTGTCTTTGGACAAGTCGTCAAACCTCTCTGAGCCCTTGTTTCCTCACTGATGATGGAGAGTGACGATACTAATGGCACTGAAGCTGTGGTAAGGCTAAATGCAATCTGTCTGTAACAGACACAAGGAGGTTCCTAGCAAATAGAAGGCCCTTGTTAAATGTTAGCTTCTGTATTAGTCTCCAAAGATTCTGTGTGGGAGGTGGGTTTTCAAGCTGTTTAAATGCCACTGGCCACCCCACATGACAAGGGAGGTTGTACTATTAATGGGCCAACGTGTGAGATGTCCTTTTCCATGGCATTGAGCAGGAATTTAACATGTCGGCAGTGAGCTGAATAATGAGTGTTAAGCTCGTGGTTATAACTATGGGAAATTAGCATTCCTAGTCCCCCTGAAAGTCCAGATAGTGCTGAAAGGGGAGTAAGTAGATGGATGAGTGCTTGGGAATCTCTGCCTTGCGCCGGGCACTGTTCACAGCACTTGGGGACAACTGACAGGAAGACCCAGGCCTTGACTTAATGACCGTCCCAAGTATGACAGCAAATGAGTGTCAAGATGAAGCCTTTGGGCTCCTGACCCACCTTGAGGGTTACAGGGTGCGTTTATGGGGGAAGGAGGGTATAACTGCCGCTGGGAAGAAGGCTTAATGTTGGTAAGTCACCGAACTCAAAAAAGCAGAACTGCGTAACTCCTATTTTTCTTTAGTAAAATAGCCTTCAACTCATACATCATACACTTAATGATTTCCCATCTGAGGTGTGTCTTCAGTGCTCCTTGGATCATTTTTCTTCACTTCCAGATTTGTTCTCAGCAGCATTCCCAGCCTTACTTAACACCCTTAGCCAGTTTGTTTCCCTCTCAGCAGACGTCATCATCTGACACACATCACCTGGAAAGGTAGATGTGTGGACCAGCTCAGTTTTTGTCTCGGTCATCTCCAAGGTGGCCCTCTATGCGCCTGGAAAATAGAAGCTGTTGTACCCTGGACTGAGCTTCCTGCTCCATCTCTTCGCATTGCATCTCAGACCTTCCTTCATCATTTAGACGATGCTCTCCAATCCTGCTTTTTTAATTTTCTCTCTTCCCTCACATTTTATCCACATTTAAATCTTTTCATTTAAAAATATTTTCCTTTTTATCTATTTTTACTTCTTTTTCAGGCTATTCTGTAATTATCCCTTTCACTAAACTCCCAAATTTCCCTTTTTGGTTAACATTTATTGAGCATCTAATGCTATGCCAAGCATGTTTGTAAGTGCCTTGTTTGTATTATTTAATCCTAACAGCAGTCTACTTAGCTAGGTCTCGTTATTATTCCTGTTTTATTGTTGAAGCAACTGAGATTCAGTGATTGAATGATTTGCCCAATATCACATGGCTGGTGAGTGGATGTATACCCAGATCCAATGCAAATACCCAGTCTTCCAACCAGGAATGAAGTCTCTCAGTCGTGTGCAACAGTTCCTCTAGTGTCACTTGTTGTGGTCCTCATCCTCTGTATGTTTCCATGCCCCTCGATGCCGTAACATTTGAAGTTTACTCTTTGGGTTCCATGATGCTTCTCTCTCCCGGATTGCCCTGCACCCTTTCCTGCTGGTATTCATTAGCTTTCCTCTCTCTGTCCACACTTGATGTGTTGGTTTCTCCCCAGGCTCTAGCCTTAGCTCTCTTGTCTTGTTCTACATGGCTCCCTGGGTGAGGTTAGCCACTCTTGATTTTAATCATTCCTTGCACACTGAGGATTCTTCCACATATATCTGAAGTCCATACCTTGCTCAGTGTGTCTCAAAATAAACGCACAGCCTCTCTCATTTCTAATCTCTTCTTTCTCCATTCTTCCCTGTATTGATTGACAAAACCATCATCTTCCCAGATATTTAATGTAGAAATCATATATAAAAATAATCCAAGATTTCTTTCTCTTTTCTCTAAACCTGTTCTCTTGAGTCTACCTTCTAAACAGCTATGAGCTGTCATTCCTTCCCTTATTCCTACTATCACTGCCCTTGTTAGAACCTTACAATGTTTCTTTTGGAGCTATAGAATCTTGCTTCTGGTACCTTCACTTCTAACCCATCCTTTCCACTTCCAGGTGCCCTTCTAAAGCCTAATCTATCATCTGCTCTAAAACATTCCCTGTCTTTCAGCTGTCTAGAAGCCGAAGTCCCTAGCAGGCTCCAATTTGCTTATGGTGTGGCCTCTTCTTTCACAATACACCCTACCTCCACCATCCTGCACTCTAGACTTCATTCCTGCAGCTACTTACCAGTCCCTAAAAGTAAAGCACACATTCTTACAGTGTCAGAGATATACCTGCCACTTGATGCTTTCCTTGACCACCAACTAGAATGGATGGCTTCCTCTTCTGGATTCTCACCAAATTTGGTTCAAACCACCAACATGGTGCTAACCAGTTGCCACTGAGTCAATCAACTCCTGATGACCTCATGTGTGTCAGGGTAAACCTGTGCTCCATAGAGTTTTCAGTGGTTGAATTTTTGGAAGTAGAGTTCTTCCAAGGGACCTCTGTGTGGACTTGAACCTCAAACCTTTGGTTAACAGCTGAGCACATTAATCATTTGCACCACCCAGGGACAGTGTAGCAATAACTACATAATATGTATATAGTTAATTGTACACTTGCATGCCTCCTTGGCTAGACAAGGCCAACTCCTTGGTTTTCTCAGCTGTGGCTCTCCAGTGTGTCACAATGATGCAAAAGTGATGGCCTGGAGGTGTGGCACGTTTTAGGCACTCTATAGATGATACCAAAGTAAACCCAAAACCCTTTCTGTTCAGTTGATTCCAACTCATAGCAGCCTTACAGAAAGAGGGGAGAACTTCCCCCAGAGGGTTTCCAAGGCCGTAAGTTGCCATGGAAGCCAACTGCCACAGCTCTCTCCCTTGGACCTGCTAATGGGTTCAAACCATTGCTCTTTCAGCTAGCAGCTGAGCACGTAACAACTGTGCTACCAGGGCTCCCTAAAGACGATAAAAAAAAGAAAAGAAAAAAACCACTGCCACTGAGTATAACTGCTTCACAGAGTTTCCAAGGAGCACCTGGTGGATTTGAACTGCTGACCTTTTAGTTAGCAGATGTAGCACTTAACCACTATGCCATCTGTTACCATACAAATGATAGTGTTCCTTTATTTTGAAACATAAATAGAGCAGGGCAGAGGTACTAGTAGACAATAGATGGACACTATCCTAATCTGCCAGAAAGCAGAAAAAGAGCCTAAAAATGAGGGAGGTAATGAAATGTCTACCCTTTCCATGAAGTCATACTGCATTTAGAAAAGAAAGTGCAGTCATTAGGGAGCAGCTAGGACAAGCCATGACAAACAAGCTCATCTCCTGTTTGCATAAGGACACGGGCCTTGGAGGAGAAGAGAACATGATAGCCACAGTATGTCCTGATGGGAGTTAAGACTTTTGACAAAGTCTCTCACTGTGTCCTTGTGGGCAGGGCTGAGAAATGCAATAGTAGGACAGTCCTGATCCACTAAGTTGTTGAGCTAGAAAACTTAGGGGCCATCCAATCTAACCCTCTCATATTACAGAAGAAGAAACTGAGACCCTGAAGGCTCATTTTCTCAAGGAAACACAGCTCATTAGCAGAGAAGAAGGCTCAGCCAGAATCTATTTCTCCCAGCTCCGGAGGCCATGCTGACACAAAACTTTTCCCCAGTGTCCATAGGTCTGTAGTCCACCAAACAATCATGCCCACAAAATGCTGTCTAATGGGCTGATGTGTACCCAAAGGGAGGGGTCAAATAGTGTGCTACCAGGCTGGACCTTGGCCCTGCCTGTTCAGTAACTTATCAAGCTTTGGAGTAAAACCTAGGAGGGGTGTTTTTCAAATAGGCAAATAGGGCATAATGCAGGAAGGGTTAGCTGATGTATAGGATTACAGGATCAGGACTCAGAATATCTTTAAGGCTGGCATGATGGGCTGAAAAGTCAGGTGATGAAGCTTCACAGCAATAAATGGGAAATCCTGAATTTAGGTTTTCAAAAAATCAATTCTGTACGTGAAAGCTTGGGAAAAGTTGATTTGATGTAGGTTCAGGTGGTAAAAGCCTAATGAATTTGAATTGGTGACAAGGGGGAGCTAAGGGCATATTGACTGATGAAATAGCGCCAGCAAGGTGCTGGACAGAGGTTTGGAGTTGTATTAATAAAAATTGGGCCCCCAGGGGGAGAATATAGTGCTTCCACTGTCTCTTTTCTTGTGAGATGCATCAGAGCCTGGACTCCAGTCTGAGGATAATAGTTTTGGAAGGACTTTCACAAACTGAGAAACCCTGGTGGCATAGTGGTTAAATGATACGGCTGCTAACCAAAAGGTCGGCAGTTCAAATCCACCAGGCACTCCTTAGAAACTCTATGGGGAGGGTCTACTCTGACCTCTAGAGTCACTATGAGTTGTACATCTGACTTGATGGCAGTGGGTTTTTGGCAAACTGAACATGTTAGACACAGTCACTAAGGATGGTGACACCTATGGACACTCTGTCAAATGAGGAACACTTAAGTAAATAAGAATCCTTAGTCTGGGGTCAATACTGAAGACAGTTGTCATGTTCCAGAGGAGGTAGACTGGTTGTATGGGCCCCAAAGGGCATCACTACAAGGCCTCAGATTTTGGTTCTATGCAGGGAGGATACTTTAATCAAGTCTTCTCATCCAGCCATGTGTCTGTGCAAGTCATGAGCTCCACCTCACTGAAGGTATGCAAGTAGGGGCTGGATCACCCTCTTTCTTCTTCTTTGGTTTTAGCAAAGGAAAGTTTATTCTTACACAGTCCAGTAGGTTACAAGTCCACATTCAGGGTGTCTGCTCAAAGAGAGGAGCTCTCCCTCTTCCAGTTCTGGAGGAAAGCCCTTGTGTTGCATCTGTCTTTGGTCAGGGGCATCTTGGCACAGGAATGTCAGGTCTGAAGGACATGCTCTTCTCCTGGTGCTGCTTTCTTGATGGTATGAGTTTCCCAATTCCCTGCTTCCTTCCCTTTCCTTTTATCTCTTGTAGGATGAAAGGATAAAGGGTGGTGTAAGCCTCATTCCAGGGAAACTCCCTTTACAGTGGAGTAGTGAGGTGATCTTATGAACGGATTTACAGTCCCACTCTAATCTTCTAACACACAGCCTAGGAAAATCACAAAATGGAAGATAATTGTAAAATATTGGGAATAATGGCCCAGTCACATGGCCACACACATTTTGGGGGAGACACAGTGCAACCCGTGACACTCCACCCTTTGGACCCCCAAAATCACGTCTGTAATGCATGTAACACAGTCATCCCATCATAGCAAACGTCATAGCAAAAACATGTCCGTCCGATATGATGAAAGTCTTAAATCAGTTCCAAGTGCAAAATACAAAAAGTCTGCTACATCTGTGAGACCTAGAATGCAACCTATCTGCTTCCAAAGGTACAATAGCAAAATGGATACAAGTTAGACATTTCCATTACAAATGGGAGAAATTTCAGGAAAAGAAGGCATTATCAGGCAACAAGCAAGTTAGTAGAATACATTACATTAGCCCTCAAAGTTATGAAAATAATCAGTTCTCTGAGACGTTTTGCACAATAGCTTTGCCCTCCAGACTCTGCACATTGGCCAAACACTCTGAATTCTAAGTGGAGACCCCTAGTGCTGTGCTATAACTCTGCCTTCTAGGCCCTCTTGGACCGCAACTCTGCCCCCTCAGCTTTAGGTGCACCCTAAGCCCAAATTAGTGGCAATTCCACCCTTACAAACAAACACAGGAAGCCATGGCTCCACCCTTTAAAGCCCCTGAGGCCACAGACACACCGTTTGTGACTGTGGCAGTTCAGCTTTTCAGGCTCTTTTTCTCTTCAGCTTCTGCTTTGTATGGCCTCATGTTCTGGGCCTCAGGCTCGCATCTGTCCTGCTGGGGTGAGCATTCCAAATCTCTGTAGCTCCACCAATTCAAATGCCCAGAAGTACCCCACTCTGCCAGGAAGCCTCCTGTACACAGGCACTCAGCTCTCTCACTCCGTGTGTCAGCAAGCCTAGCTCCACTGATTCAAGTGCCCAGAGGTACTCTACTCTGCCAGGAAACCTTGGTGTGCAGACACTCACTCTCATGCTCTATGAGTTGGCTCCAGCACTGTCTCACACTGCTCTGGTTCAGCTGCTGTTGTTTCTCACCATTGGCACCTTCTTCACTATTAAGAATTCTCCTCAGATCCTTCTGAGTGTTCTATCCATTTGCAGTTCCAAAGTCACTTCCACATTTTGAGTATTTGTTAGAGCAGCACCCCACTGTCTCAGTACCAAATTCTGTTGAAGTCAGTTAGTGCTGTTCTAACAGAAATACTCAAGTGGATGGCTTTAGCAAAGAAAAGTTTGTTCTTACACAGTCTGGTAGGTTCCAAGTTCACATTTGGTATGTCTGCTCCAGGGGCAGACATCTCCCTCTGCCAGTGCTGGAGGAAAGTCCTTGTGTCGCATCAGTCTTTGGTCAGGTACCATCTTGGTGCAGGAACCTCAGGTCTGAAGGACATGTTCTTCTCCCAGTGCTGGGTTTTTGATGGTATGAGGTTATCAATACTCAGATGACCCTCTTTCTAACAAGCAGAGGACTGTTCTTGGGGAAAACATGGATTTGTGTCATCTTCAGGGTCCCTTCCAGTTGTAAGCTGCTTTGATTCTATGACCCTGTACACACTTTTAAAACCAGACTATGAAAAAACAGTTCTCCTCTTCTCAGCCCAGTACTCTCTCCAAGTTAAGCAACAGTTGTTAGTTTAAAATTCTGTGTTATGATTCCTAGGGCTGCCATAATGAAATGCCACAAGCAAAACTGGGTAGCTGATAGAAAGACAAATGTATCGTCTCACAGTTCTGGAACCTGGAAGTCCCAGTCAGGGTATGGGCTGCCTTGATGTTTCCAGAGGACCCTGAGGGAGAAGCTGCTCTTTGTCGCTGTCTTAACTTCTGGCCACTCCAGGCTCCCCTGGGTTGCCGCTGCAGCGTCCCATGGAGCCTTTCCTCTGTCTCTGTGTCTCTTTATTACAAAGACCTTGGTCACATAGGATCAGGGCCCACCCTACTCCAGCAGGAACTCATGTTAACCTCACTGAAAACATCCGCAGAGACCCAATTTCCAAACAAAGTCACCTTCAGAGTCTCAGGGGTTAAGACTTCCACACATCTTCCTGAGCAGACACAACTGAACGCACAACACCCACCCCAATCTAGTCATGGAGTACCTATGACACACAGATTCCTGCCTTAAGTGGGATTGGGGAGGGACAGGACAATGGAAAAGAAAAGGCCTTCATCTCTGTGCAGCTCAGACAAAATCCATCTAGCATAACTGTCAAGGGAAAAGATGGGGACAGAGGATGTGACAAGCGAAAGGGGAGTGTCACTGCTGCTATCAGCCTCAGTGGCAGAACAAAGTCAAGTGAGGAAGAATCAGACAAAGGGGTTGATTTGGCAACGTGAGAAGAAGGCTGGGGAAGGAGGGTGAGGGGATCTGGTGAGGGGGAGACAGGGACATGGAGAGAGGACAGAGCCTGGGAAGTGAGCTGTGCCCAAGGATGGTATCGTTAGAAACCTTGCCTTAGGAAGAGGAAACCACGTATGTCCCTCTGCAACCCAGCTTAAAGACTTCACACTCCCTCAGGCCCAGCTTGCCAGCTGAAATGGACGTATTTATTTTTAATAGAGCTTGTTTGAGGTAGCTGTGTTTTCAAAGGCTGATGTACTTGTAAGTACTTTTCATTCTCACAGGTTAAGGGAGGAAAAATTCCTTCTTTATCAGTCAGTGAGGTCTCACTGCCCACATCTCCAAAAGCCAGAGACTGTAGGGAGCACAAGTGTGACTACGGCACCAGCAGAGAAGGGAGGGGAGCACAGGGGTGCCAGGGCCTCGCCCGACCCCTCCCCTTGTTCTTTGCTGAACATGTAGTGTCGATGTAGTCATGGCTTTTAAACAACATTATACACACTTGTCGTCCAAGATAAAATGTTATTAAGATTAAATGCTGAGCAGGGAACAGAATCTGAGTTCCCACTATCATATTTCAGCTATGGTGAGCAATTGCCTTTCAGTAGCCCAAGCTCCTAAGCAGGGAAATGGCGTCATTATCATTAATAAGCCCATAATGGGGAAGAGAAATTATAAACATTTTTGCAACAAGCAGCCCTCCAATGTTAATATTTTATGAGCACACAGAGAAGCCTGCAACTGAATGTAAATGGCAGAATTACACATAACCATAATGTAAACACGCGTAATTGGGTTGACTTGGTTGAAGACGGGGAGGCTGGTGGCATTTAGCTGCTAGGTGAATCTCCAGAGGTACCCAGGGCCCCTGTTACCTGGTCTCACCTGCTCCTGCCCCCATGGGTTTCTAGGTGGTCCCATCTCCCTGGGACGCCTGTAGTCAGGGCCGTGCTGATTTTCCCCACACCTTCTCCATCACGCTTCAGCACAGAGTCACTTTAGAATCTACCTACCCTGGAAACAGATAATTGTTAGACTCTATGCTGCTTCTTAGGGGCTTTCAAGGCTGTTCTTGTGTGTGTTTCCTCCCTCTTAAAACAGCATGCGCATCTGGAGGGCAGACATCTGCCTTCTATCCCACTGGTAACCAGTGAGTGCACAATTACGTGTGTTCTGGGAACCCGATAGACTGTGTTTGGTGGTTTTATTTTGGGATTTTTAGCAGTGGAGCCCTTTGTACAAACCAACGACTGCATGGAAGCCCAGTGAACCAAAGAGCTGCTTGAACTGAAGCAAAGCGGCAGTCTGGATCCCATCTGCCCAACTCCTCTTCTTTCCCAGCTTCCTCTTCTGTGGAACACAGTGTAAGTACTTCTGAGAGGGCTCCTTTCTTTGTCTCCATGACAAAACTGAGTCCAGAGAAGACATGACTTGCCTGCCCACATGCCCCACCATGTCCTAAGCAGACCTGGACTGGAACCTTCTAGGAAGGTCACATCTGGTTGAGGCTGGGGCTGGGTTTGACCTTTGGCTACATCATTAACTGGCTGTGTAGCCCTAGTCAAGCTCCACTGCCTCTCTGAACCTCACTTTCCTCTCTGTAAAATGAATGGACTCAGCTAGGGATGTCTGCTAGCATTCCTTCCAGCTTTGCAGTCTGTGACCTATAGAGCTGTTAACGAAGTTATATTGTCCAGTGTATTCTCCAATGTGATTAATGCTGAAAGACCTGTGGAGGACAACATGGAGCTCCTTAGGTGGTTCCATATCAGGTTAGGTCTTACTCATTCCCCAAGCTTTCTCTGACTCTGTCCCTGGGATTTAACCTTCTTGGGATAGAGACTTGGTGGAGATCTCCCCATTGCTGAGTTTGCCCACTATGGGCTAAAAGCTCAGGAAGAACAATCATGAGGACAGAGACCATGGTGCCCAGCACAGTGCCTGCTGAATAGCAGGTGCTCAGTAGAACTTGTGCAAATGAGTGACTGGATTCATGAATTGCTTATTGGTTCAGTTAATAAGTGAATTGATGCATCTCTCTCTGCAGCTTTACTGCATTGCTTCTTTCAGTGTAGTCTGTGACTGTAGAAGAGTATTTGTTATATGCCTACTATGTGCTGGCCTCAGCCTAGTTACTACATGAAGGGAAAGAGCAGTTTTAGCTGGAAGCCTGTCTTTTTCCATTCTCTCCATCCCCTGCCCCCAACTTCTTCATTCCCCCTCCCCTCGGCTCCTATTCATTATTTCTCTCTGCAGTTATGTTATTATTGGCCTTGGCAAAGAGTTTCAAGGGTGTCGTTTGTCTGAGCAACATTATGCAGAATTAAGTTCCAGGATAATTTCTGTTGCAAATGCCTGTCCTCCTGGAGAATGTGAATTCAGCCTGCTGGTCTCAGCTTGACGGAAGCAGCCTTTCTTGAATCCAGGTCTCTCTGGCAGTGAAGGGAGCCCAGAAAGGCATGGGGCCCACCCAAGTTTATCCAGGGGAGACCCTGGGTGGCCCAGGGTGAGGCTCGCAGGGCCAGGAGGAACCTCGAACTGTCACCTTTATGCTCCTCATCGGATCTTAGCAGCCCAGAAAGCTGAGAATCTCTGCCCTCGCCTTCTCCCTCCTCTCTACAGGGAAAGAGTTCCTTGACCATATTTTATAAATACAGGAAAGTTTTCCTTAGAGCTAACCCAGTCTTTCTTGCTATGGGTTCTATTACTGCTCCTCCAATTTTCAGTACCTACATATCAACTGAGAATCTAGAGCAGGGCCCGAGACTCTGCGTTTCTAACCACTGCCAGGTGACTCCTTTCCTTAAAGCATGGTATAAGTAGTAAGGCTGTAGAAAATAGTTGCACAAAGAAAAAAAGAAAAGGTAAAACAACACAAAAACCAAGGAAAAAACAGCCCCTACTTACTTGAGTTTGTAGAGGTCCCTTGAAGGTTTCTACCCGGAACGATCTTCTGCAGCATCTTTAACCTGCATATAACTCAGTTTCCTCATTTGTGAAACCAGGATGATAGCACCTCTTTCCTCCAGCTCTAGGGAGGCTGAAAGCAAGAAGGTGTACGCAGAGTGGAAGCTTAGCCTGCCAGAGGTTACCTGCCAAAAACAGAAACCTGTGGAAGGAGTGATGGGAGAGGCCAGTGGCTGCTCCACTTCCTTGGGGCTTTTAGGCAGGAAGAGAATCTGTGTCACCTCAACTCTGTGTCTGAATCTTTCATAGGGCCAGTGTCCTCAGTGGTGCCTGGTAGCCAAGGGCTGAAAGGGTTGGTCAGCTTCCACCAGGAGTCTGGAGGTTGCCAGCAGGGGAGAGCCCACCCTGAGACTGGTTACACTGACCTTGGTTGAAAAAGCAGGAGAGAGGAAAGACTATTTCCGTAATTCAAGGTATCATTCCATACTTAATAAAAGCATTTTGAAGAAGATGGTGGTTGGATGTTTACAAGGACTGCCAGTTCAGTTTGCAAACTCATCCTAGAAAAACTACTACATACCGCATTGCTGAATATCACTACAGTCACCTTTGGAGTACTCCCCTTGGGAAGCTATGCACCAGTGCCAGCACCTAGTCTACCCTTCAAAGTAATTTTGGAACTCTTCTTCTGGAATGGCCATCAGAACCATTGCTGTGTTACCCTTGATGTCCTGAATGTCATCAAAATGTCTTCCTTTCAGTATTTCCTTTATCTCCAGGTAAAGAAAATAGTCATTGGGGACCATATCAGGTGAGTAGGGAGGGTGTTCTAATACAGTTATTTGTTTACTGGCTAAAAACTCCCTCACAGACAACTATACAATTAAGTTCATGAACTAGCACCTTCCCACCGTGTGCAATGGCCGCTCCAGAAAGCATTCCAGAATTGCTTTGACAGGTGGACTAGGCATTGGCATTGGTGCATAGCTTCCCAAGGGGGGCGCTTCAAAGGTGACTGCAGTGATACTCAGCAATGAGGTAAGGTATGTAGCACTTAGAACAATTAAGATTGTGTACTTAATTGTTGGCCCTCATATTCCTCTGAGGCTTTCCTTCTCTTCAAAGTATTTTCCCGGCTGCTTATCTGCATAGCACTTGAAGGCAGGAAAGGTGGTATTAATCATCCCTTGCTGCAGGTATAAGGCACAGACAGGTTCACAGCCTTGCCCAAGGCCACACAGGTTGTCCTGGGTGGTGGCCACCCCATCTACCACTTCCTGGCCTTGTGCTCTTCCTGCTGCCCTCAAAGATGGTGACTTCTGTTTGCTGCCTGGCTGATGCTGGGTTGTCCCACTGCTGGGATTCCAGAGATAGGAATGGCAGACTGGCATGAAGCTAGCCCAGAGAAGAGACCCTTCATATTCCCCTGCCTGGGGATGGGAGGGGTCTGTGGGCCGCTGGACCCCCAGGCACCATCTTTGATGGTTCAGGAGCACAGCCCCTGTGTTCCTGCCTTCTTGAGGCCAGCACCACAGTAGCAGTTCTATGCTATAAGTTCTCTGAGTCATTATCTTCCCAGTCATTGTTCTCTTTTTTCCCCCTGTTGTTGCTGCTGCTGTTCAGAATTCCACCCGTCTCTTTCCTTCTGCCAGCACTGGCTTTCTCTCCCGGAGGCACTCTCTGGATGATCTTCTCCTTCCTGGGACAGCTATCAAGGGAAGAGTAAGGGCCAACTACTCTCAGGGTAGGCCTGTACTTGGAGCCCCAAAGTTCTGACTCAGGGCTTCCCTGGGGCCCCTGGGACTGAGACCATGTGGCCTACCCAGCCACAAGGACAATTTGTGGTCCAGGCCATCCAGCCTTCTTTCTCCCAATGTCTTGGGGGCCTTTGTGTCGCTATGCAGGACACCTGTGTCTATTAAGCTGCCCTTAATAGTTTTGCTAATGAACCCACCAAGCATCCCACAAGAGAGAAGACCTGGTAATCAGCTTCCACAAAGATTAATCGAAAAAACCCAAATCCATTGCTGTCAAGTCAATTTCAACTCATTGTGATCTACAAGACAAAGTAGTACTGCCCCATAGCCTTTCTCAGGAGCACTTGGTGGATTCAAACTGCTGGTGTTTTGGTTAGCAGCCAGTCTCAACCGCTAAGGCACCAGACCTCCCCTGTAAAGATTTTCACCTAGAAAACCAGATAAGCCATTATAGGGTCACTGCAATTTGAAACTGACTCAACAGCATACAACAACAGCAGCCTAGAAAGAATGAAACCTGGTAGCACAATGATTAAGCACTTGACTATTAACTGAAAGGTTGATGGTTCAAACCCACTCAGTAGCTCTGTGGGGGAAAGACCTGACGATCTGCTTCTGTACAGGTTACAGTCTAGAAAGCCCTATGGGGCCGTTCTGCTTTGTCACAAGGGGTTGCTATGAATTGGAATTGACTCAATGGCACCCAACGACAAGTCTAAATTGACCACTGTTCTAAGCTTTGATGTCCTCACTTTTCAAACAGGATGGTACTATTAAGCACCCAGAAGTGTTCAGAGAACCATACACTACTAGGTATACAGTAGATGTTCAATAAATGATTGTTGAAACACAGTGCTGCAGAAGAACTGGAGAGTTAGAGGCAAGTTGCATACAGACATTGAATACCCTTGATTTCTCCATCCTCTTCTAATTTCCTTCTGTACATGTTTTGATTTTCCTCTACTCCTCTGGCCTCTCCCCTAGGCATCCTTTCTGTCCACCTCACCCCACAAATGTAATGCCCACCACCACCAACTTTCAGTCCTTGGCCTGACTTTGCTTGCTCTGACTATCAACCTGGGACGCAGGGCCCAGAGTCCACCATTCTGACCTTAATTTCTGCTGACTGGACCAAAAAAGGCAGGTTGAGTAGAAGAGAGGGATGAAAACAGCAGCCAGCTTGAAATCAGGAGGCCTATCCTAGCTCTGGACTTAAAACTTATTTTCTGTGTAACTTTAGGCAACAAACCTTTCTGAGCTGAACTTTTCTCACCTCTGAAAGGAAAGCTCTTGCTAGATGATCTCTGAAATTCAGGCCAGCTCTGAAATCCCAGCTCCTACAATTTTCCACACACAATTCTATTGCCTGTTATATGATCCAATGTCAGTGAATGTTGACAGGCCTGGTGGGAGCTACCTGGAGTCCCCTACATACCACTAGGCCATGTAAGGCCTTGGTCAGTCTCCAAGCCTGGCCTGGCTCTTCTCTTGGGCTTTGAGCCTCCCAAGGCAGGGTCCTTGACGGAGTCCTCTTCTATTGCCAAGGTTTCACACAGTGGACTCAGAGTCCCATCTGGCCTGCCCTTACCTACTCCACTGGACCCCAACTCAGGACTTTGGAGACCTCTTCCTCCAGAAGAGCAACTAGGCAAACTAATTCTAGTCCTGCACTTGGGCTTAAAATTTAAGAGCTCTGTAAAGCCTCAGCAAATCGTGAAAAATGAGGCTAGACTCCACTCAACACCTAGTTTTCTGTTTGTTCTAAAGCACGCATACACAAATACCCTTCCATTTACATGACTGCCTTAAAAGCATTTAACAAAATTCAGCAATACCTTTTAAATTATGCAGAACTGTTTCATCTGCAAATAAAAAGTAGTATAAAGACAAAAATGGGCTACCTTTTCCCAAACCAGCTCTTGTGTTTTTTTAATGAATTTTCATCCCCTTCTCTGTCTCTCTGCTCCTTGTTAACTCTAAGTTCTGTATATAATTTAGTTAAATAGTTTTGATATGCTTAGCATCTTCACCCCACATACCCACTTTCTCTCTCTCTTTTTTTTATTTTGGTTAATGAAATGTGTGAACAGTTTGTTCCCAGCTAAAAACAAGTGCTGATGGGTTTCATACCTTTCTGTGTAGGAGGGGGAGATAGATTCTGAACAGCCTGCTGGCTGGCAGTCGGGGAGGCCATCAGTGGGAGGGAAGGTGGGCAGGAGGAAGTAAGATGGAAAGATGGGATTCAAACTTGGTGTGTAATCTCTTCCTCCTTTATCCTCTCCATGTGCAAACTCTGCAACAGAGCTTTTGGTGGACACAGGGGCACAGGGGGATAGGGGAAGTTGCACCTCTTCGGGAAGTGAATCAGAACATTCAGCACAGGGGCACAGGGATTGATGCTTGTGATGGCCACAAGCAGAGGAAATACTCCTAACGGTTTATTCGTTTTTATGCCCATCCCTATGGTGGTAGAGGAGACAAGGTATGGATGTGAAAGTGACTGCTGTCAGGCTTGAGAAGGCTCCCAAGCACGTATGTATCTGTGTGCATTTGTGAACATATGCATGTATCTGTGTCCACCCACCTATGCCCTTCTTTAAAGCCAGCTTTTGGAAAATTAGTTGGGAGTGGTAGGCAGGACACAGCTATCTCTATGCTGTCCTCATGGTAGCTAGCATTTATTTGATACTTCTTATGGGCCGGGAGTCTTAAGTGTAATGCTCACTTAGGAGATAAGGGCATTATTCCTAGTAAGGAAACTGAGACTTCAAGGGGTTGAGTAACGTGCGCAAAGCCATAGAGCTAGTAAGTGATGGACACAGAATATGAACTGAGGTAGTTTGGCCCTGAAGTCCACCGCTTCACCCCTATGCTGCACAGGAAAAGGCCTGGAAGTAGAAGGGATCATCTCCATGTCAGCTGTGTGATTTCAGGTGGTTCATACCATCTCTGAACTTCTGTTTTCTTACAGGGTTTTTCCATTGCCATTGAGTGGATTCTGACTCATAGCAACCCTATAGGAACGAGTAGAACTGCCCCATAGGGTGTACAAGGAGCAGCTGGTGGATTCGAACTGCTGACTTTTTGGTTAGCAACCAAACATTTAACCATTGGACCACCAGAGCCCTGCAGGCTTATTACCATTGCTGTCAAATCAATTTCGACTCATTGTAACCCTATTGGACAGAGTAGAACCATCCCATAGGGTTTCCAAGGACTGGCTGTTAGATTCGAACTGCTGACCTTCTGGTTACCAGTGGTAGCTCTTAATCACTTCACACAGGGTTATTAGGGGACTCAAATAAGGAAAGGCAGGGGGTGGAGCCAAGATCATGTTTCTTCAATTCCCTCTGAAAACTAAGGCCTGGATTGATAACTGACCAGAACACTCTGGACAAACAGGGAGCCCTAGGATATGCCATAAGGTTGTCAGATTGGACTACATGCCACTAATCGGGAAACTATCTCTTTCTGATGAGGCAAAGTGCACTGAGCCCGCTCCTGCTGACTCACCACTTGGACAGACTGCAGGCACTGACTCTTTATTCTTTTTTCTTGTCCGGGAGGTAGGGGATGACATGAGCCAGCCAATACACTGAATTGCAGTGCTAAAGTAAACAGTGTATAGTGAAGCAGAGAGACAGTGTATGAGATGGCCACATGTTGAGAACCTGGCTCCTGACTGAGGGCACCACTGCCCTCTCACCCTCTCTTTTCTGAGATCTGTCATAGATTCTGCTGTTTTGTGGTGGGAAGGGCAGCTCAGCTGGGACACCTTCTTGGTTGGCTGGGAGGCAGAGTCACCCAACTGGAAGCCTCAGCAGGGGCTAATTCCTAAGCTGAGAGCAGTGCTACTCTGGAAAGTGCTTTTCCAGTAGAAAGGCTGTGTTTAGCACAGTGTTACCTATGGGCAGGGCCCAGCTGAGGATGGCCATAACACTTCCCTACTTTGAACTGCACTAGCATCTGGGGACAGCCAAAGAGGTGCTTCTGTTGTCAGTCAGAAGGTGAGGCATACCACACCTGATGCCTGACTGATTTTGACAGCTGTCAGATAGCTCCTAAATTTTTAAAATAAGACTGCCTAGAGACATAACTGCTGAGCACCCTGGTGGCATCTCTTCCAGCCTTTACTGACCCATATCATAGGGTCAGTTGAAGGCCCCAAATGACTCTACAAGTAGGGCACTGTCTTTGCCAGATAGGAGGTGGAGCCTGTCACCTCAGAAAGTCCACTGGAGCCAATGACTAGATTACACAGAGGTGGCTGCTGACCAACTCCACTCTAAGAACTATGCCTCAGCTCCTGTTGAGGTAACACCAGAGAAACTAAATAGCACCTAGATGGCCCAAAGGCAACAATCCATCTCTAATCATTTAAAGAAACAGCCTACCATGGCTCCATAAAACTCCCAAAATAAAGAATCAAAAAACTTCACAGAGGAAGAAGACTTTCTGAAACTATTGGAGGTAGAGTATGAAAGACTATAGAACCTTCCTAGAGATTAAACAAAATGCAGCAGAGCAAAATGAAAAATTAAGCAAGCTATTTGAACTGATGGAACATCAATGATCTGAAATGCAGCATATTAATAACAAAATTACAGAATTAGACCCTTCAATCCAAAACTAAAAGAACAGGGTTGAGGAGACAGAAGTCACACTTAATGACTTTGAAGATAGAGCAACTGACACCAACATTTATGAGGAGAAATCAGAGAAAAGAGATTAAAAAAAAGAAATGAAGAAGCATTAAGAAACATACGGGACTCTATTAAGAGGAATAATCTACAATTAATTGAAGTTCCTGAACAGGGAGGGATAGCTGAAAACACAGAGAGTATTGTTGTTGACAGAAAACTTAACTTGAAATTATGACAGAAGAGAACATAGACAGCCAAGACATGTATTGAATGCTATAAAAACTAAACCCAAAAAGAAAGACACCAAGACATATTAAAATAAAGCTGAGTAAAAGGAAACATAAACAGAGTCTTTTAAAGGCAGCAAGGCTCAAAGCAAAGCTAACATTCAGAGGAAAATCCTGTAGATATTCATCTGACTTTTCAGCAGAAATAATGTTGGCAAGGAGATGGTGGGATGACACATTCAAAGCCCTGAAGGAGAAAAAATTTCAACCAAGAATTATATATCCTGTAAAACTATGTCTCAAATATGAAGATGGAATAAAGACATTTGCAGATAAACAGAAGCTCAGAGACTTTGTAAAAACCAAACCAAAACTACAAGAAATACCAAAGGAAACTCTTTGCTTAGAAAAATAAAACCATTAACTATATTTAAGAAGGCAATGCAAGACACAGCATCCAGAAATCTACTCAGTCACAAAACTCAATAAAAGCTACAATATTAAGAGAAGGGAACCAGTGCTCATATCATGAAAACTATGACACCATCACACTAAAAAGAGGGATATACTACAGTGGTTATAGTCCTTCTAGATGGAGAGAAAGTTGATAAAATATGTAGAAGTTCAAATTGAATTTAAGCTTAGATTAGTAAGGGGAATCATGGGGTAGCCCCAAAGGACAATAAAGATACAACATATCAAAACAAGGAATGCAACGTACACAAAACCAACAATGAAGAGGATGAAAAAATCAACCCATAAAAAGAACGACCCAGAACAGAATATTAAAAGCAACAGAGAAAACACCAACACAAAAGTAAATACATCAAAACAACAGCACTAAACACATACCTATCAATAATTACACTGAGTGTAAATGGACTGAATGTTCCAGTAAAGAGACAACAAGTGACATCTTGGATCAAAGACATGACCTGTCTATATGTTGCTTACAAGAAACTCACCTTAGACTTAAAGATATGAACAAACTGAAAATTAAAGGATGGAGTAATATGTACCAAGCTAACAATATACAAAGAAGAGCAGGTGTGATGATACTAATCTTAGATAAAATAGATTTTAATGTAAAATCCACTGTCGTGGACAAGGATGGTCACTACTGATTGCGGAAAGCCTCAATACATGAATAGGACTTAACAATATTAACTATGCACCTAATACCAGAGCATCTAAATACATCAAACACTGACTGCATTGAAAAATTAAATAGATCACTTCACAATAATAGTTAGAGACTTCAACACTCCACTTTCAGTAATGGACACATCATCCAGAAAAAAGCTCAGTAAAGACACAGAAGACCTTATTAAGACAACCAATTAGATCTCATCAGTATATACAGAACTTTTTATCCATCAACAGATAAATGCACCTTCTTCTCCAATGCTCATGGAACATTTTCCAGAATAGACCATGTGTTAGGATATACAGCAAATCTCAACAAAATCCAAACTATTGAATTATTGCACAGCATCTTCTTGGACCATAAAACCATAAAAGTTGAAATCCACAGCATAAAAAAATACATAGACAGAAATTTGAACTCATGGGAACTGAACAACACCTTGCTCAAAAAGCCATGGGTTATAGAAGTTAAGGACAAAATAAAAAAAATTATGGAATTAAATGAGAATGAAAACACATCTTACCAGAACCTATGGGACACAGACAAAGCAGTGCCCAGAGGCCAGTTTATCTCTATAAATGCACGTATCCAGAATGAAGAAAAGACACAAACTGAAGAATTAACCCTACAACTTCAACAAATAGAAAGAGAGCAACAGAGGAACCCCTCAAGCACCAGAAGAAAACAGATCATAAAGATTAGAGCAGAACTAAATTAGAGAATAGAAGAACAATTGAAAAACTTGATAAAACCAAGAACAACTGGCTAAACTTACTAGAGAAAGACAGAAAAGGAAACAAATAACCCAAGTAAGAAGTGAGATGGAAGATGTCACAATGGATCCTACAGAAATAAAAAATATCATAGCAGAATACTACAAAAGACTGTACTCTAACAGATTTGAAAACCTAGAGGAAATGGACAAGTTCCTAGATTCATATCACCTACCAAAATTGCCACAAGGAGAAGTAGAACAACTTAATAAACCCATCACAAAGGAAGAGATTGAAAGCCATCAAAAAACTACCAATCAAAAAAAGCCCTGGCCGAGATGGCTGCACCACAGAATTCTACCAAGGTTTTAGAACAGTTAACTCCAACACTACTAAGACTATTTCACAGCATAGAAAGGCATGGAATACTCCCAAATTCATTCTATGAAGCAGGCAGAACCCTGATACCAAAGTCAGGGAAAGTTCCCACAAAAAAGGAAAATTACAGACCAATATCACTCATGAACCTATACGCAAAAAATTTTCAACAAAATGCTTGCCAATAGAATTTAACAACGCATCAAAAAAATAATTCATCATGACCAAGTTGGATTCATACCAGGGATGAAAGTCTGTTTTAGCATCAGAAAAACAATGTGATCAACCACATAAATACTACAAAAGGTAAGAATCACCTGATTTTGTCAATTGATGCAGAAAATGCACTGGACAAAGTCTAACACCATTTCATGCTAAAAACTCTCAGAAAAATAGGAATAGAAGGTAAATTCCTCAGCACAATAAGGGTATTTACACAAAGCCCACCACCAACATCATCCTGAATGGAGATACTGAAAGAATTTCCCTTGAGAATGGGAACTAGACAAGGAGGCCCACTCTCATCACTTCTGTTCAACGTTGTACTAGAAGTTCTGGCCAGAGTAATCAGACAAGACAAAGAAAGAAAGGGCATCACATCAGCAAAGAAGTAAAAATCTCCCTATTTGCAAATGATATGATTGTATATGCAGAAAATCCTAAAGAATCCATAAGTATACTACTTGAACTAACGGAAGAGTTCAGCAAAGTATCAGGATATAAAATAAATGCAAGTAAATCAGTAAGATTTCTTTATACCAATAAAGAACTCATTAAAGAAGAAATCACCAGATCAATATCATTTACTATAGCCCCCAAGAAGATAAAATACTTAGGAATAAATCTAACTAGAAATAAGAGACCTATATACAAAGAGAACTACAAGACCTTACTGCTAGAAACTAAGAGAGACTTACATAAATGGTGAAACCTACCCTGCTCGTGGACAGGAAGACTTAACATTGTGAAAATGTCTGTTTCACCCAAAGCAATTTATGTATACAGTGCAATCCCAATGCAAATTCCAATGACATTTTTTTAATGAGATGGAGAAACAAATCACCAACTTTGTATGGGAAGGGAAGAAACCCCGGATAAGCAAAGCCTATCTGGGAGGCCTCTCACTACCTGACTTTAGAACCTATTACACTGTCGCAGTAGTCAAAACAGCCTGATACTGGTACAAAAACAGACATATAGACCAATGGAAAACAGTTGAGTCCTCAGAGATGTCACCATCCTGCTACGAACACTTGATACTCAACAAAGGCCCTAAGATTGTAAACTGGTGTAAAAACAGTCTTTTTGACAAATGGTGTTGGCAAAATTGGATATCCATCTGCAAAAAATTGAAACAAGACCCATATATAACACCTTACACAAAAATCAAATCAAATTGGATAAAAGACCTAAATATCAAACCTAATTCGATAAAGATCATGCAAGAAAAAAATAGGGTCAACAACGGAAGTTTTAACACACAACTTAGCTTCAAAATCTGGCAACAGCTCAAACAACAGAAGGGAAAATAGACAAATGGAAACTACTAAGAATCAAACACTTTTGCTCATCCAAAGACTTTATCAAAAGAATTAAAGGACAATCTACAGAATGGGAAAAAATACTAGGCAACTATATGTCACATCAATGTCTAATCTCCATGATCTACAAGGTACTGCAAAATATCAATCTGAAAAGGGTAAACCCAACTAAGTGCTGGACAAAGGAGATGGCCAGACACTTCACTAAAGAGGTCATCCAGAAGACACATGAGGAAATGCTCACGACCATTGGCTATTAAAGAAATCCAAATCAAAACTACAAGGAGATACCATCTCACCCCAACAAGGTTGACCATGATCCAAAAGACACAAAACAACAAATGGTAGAGAGGTTGTGAGAAATTGGAATTCTCCTACACTGCTGGCAGGATTGCAAAATGGTACAACCTCTTTAGAAAACAATCTGGCTGGAAACTGATACACCATATGACCCACTAATGCCACTGCTTGGAATATATCCTACAGAATTAAGGGAGGTCACACGAATAGAGACATGCATATGAATGTTTATTGCAGCACAGTCCCCAATTGCAAAAAGATGGAATCAATCCAGATGCCCAACAACAGATGAATGGATAAACAAACTATGGTAAATATACCCAATGGAACACTATGCAATGATGAAGAACAATGATAATTTTAAGAGGCGTCTCATAACCTGGTTTCAACTGGAAGACATTATGTTAAGTGAAATCAGTCAGCTGCAGAAGGACAAATATTGTACGAGACCCCTACTATAAGGACTTCAAAACAGACTCATGTGCAGAAGAAAAGACTCTTTAATGGCTACAAGGAAGGAAAGGGAGGGAGGCAGATGGTTGGTCATAGATTAGATAGTTGATAGAAATTTGGTTGGGTGAAAGCAGTGACAGCACACCTTAGAAAGAAGATCAACTTAACTGGGCTTCAACATAAGCTGAAAACTCTTCTAATCTTAACTCAATATTGCAAGGGTAGAGTAGCAGGGGTGGGGGCCCGGCGACCATGCTGTCATGGGACATTGAGGCCAATTGGCATAACTAGCCTATTACTAGGAGAGTCCTCTGCCCCCCATACTGGTGAGTGGCATCTGGGGTCTTAAAAGCTAGCAAGCTGCCATCTGAATACACCAAATGGTCCCAACTCAGCCAGATCAAATGACCACCAAGGACAACACAGACATGATGGGAAAAGAGCCCAGAAGACAGAAGGACCCACGTGTATGGATGATTATATCAACATGTGACCAGAAGAACCAGACAGTGCCCAGCCACCACCAATGACAGCTGTGATGGAGCACACAATGTCGTGTCCCAGTGGCAACACAAGAAAAAGGATACACCTCAGTAACTCCGCTAAAAGATCACAACTGGTGGTCTGAAAGTCCGGGAGTTCTCCTGGGAGGATCACCCCTGGGAGCATAACCCCTAGACCTGCTGCTCCCCTGACCAGAAAACAATACTGAGGTCAACTCTTTGGACAGAAATGGACTGGACTCAGGGATACAATGTGACCACGTGTTGTGTCCACTTTATGATTCTATGCATCTACAGGATGCTGTGCTACTGGTCTCTTACTAGAAGGCAGAGGAGAGGGTGGAGAGAAGGGGATAGGAGCTTGGTAAGGAAAGGAAAGAAAAGAAAGGAAAGGAAGAATGTGGTGTCACTGGGCAAGGACAGCAGAGGAAGCTGAAGATAGGTAGGCATGCAACTTTAATTTGGATTGTATACTGTCACTCAATCACAATAAAAAAAAAAACCCACAAAACAACCAATGCTGGAGAGGCTGTGGAGAGACTGGAACTCTCCTACACTGCTAGAGATTGCAAAATGGTACAACCTTTTTGGAAAGCAATCTGGAGCTTCCTTAAAAAGCTGGAAATAGAAATACCATTTTATCCAGTAATGCCACTGCTCAGAATATATTGCAGAATCAAGGGCAGTCACTCAAACAAATACATACATACTAATATCTACTGCAGTACAGCCCACAATAGCTAAAAGATGGAGTGAATCCAGATGCCCAACAACAGATGAATGGATAAACAAACTATGGTACATATACTCAGTGGAACACTATGCAATGATAAAGACCAATGATGATTTTAGGAAGCATCTCATAACCTGGTTTCAATTGGAAGATACCATGCTGAGTGAGATTAGTCAGTAGCACAAGGACAAGTAGTGTATGATATCCCCTACTATAAGGGGCATACAAATTTAGTTTGGATTGTATACTTTCACTTAATCACAATTTTTAAAAAAGGAAACTGAATGAGAAAAAAAAATAAGGAAATGCAAGGCGAGCTTTGCAGAGTCTGAAGTAGTATCGATAAACTGCTGTATGGCCAAGGTCAAGTGCTAATGTTGAAGTTTCAGTGCAGCTAGCAGAGGCTCTGCACCCAGCAGTTTCTTCCCTCTCAGCTGTTTTCTCTTAGAAGCCTGGAGCCCAATTCACCACTGCCCTTTAGGAACACAATGGTCCTGCATGTCCTCCATGGCCCAGGAGCCAGCCACACTCTACTCTGGGCTCTAGGCTGGCCTTGTCATTGCTTCTTTGTTTCCTAACCCCTGATGCTGCAGGCATATTTGTAAACTGCATCTAATTCCTACTGGAGCAGGGTCAGGTACAAATTAGCCAGACGGAGGAGGTGTTCAGCAGCTACTTACTGACTAATGGAATGAAGGACTAATAATGGGTGGGTAGGTGGATGGATGGACTGACGGGTTGACAAGTGGATAAATAAGTGAGCCAGCTGGGAAAGGGGTACGTTGTCTTCAGACAGGACAATGTGGCATGATGGAAAGTTGTACAGATCTCAGTTTGATTTCTGGTCCAATTATTAAACAACAATGTGACTGTAGGTAAGTCGGATTCTCTTCAAGCTTGGGTTTCCTCATCAGTAGAACAAGGGGAGACAATTGGGGGAAGAGTAGAGAAGCCTGCCTTTTCCCTCAGTGGCTGCGCCAGCCAGCCTCTAACTGTCACACTTTTCCCTGGGAGGGTCACATAACTGATTGTGTCATCTTCAGACTCCAGGGACATGGGTCAAATTCTCTCTAGAACTCTTGATACAGTATGTTGGCTTTGGGCCCAAGAACCTGGGTCTATGCTGTGCTTTCTCCTATTGCCCCATAATGAGGGAGAGCCAGATGTTACTCTCTTGGAAGAAATCCTTTCCCAACCTTGATGTATGAGCTGGAGGTACATGCCAGGTAAGGGATACAGGACACACCTGGTCTACCTCTGAGCAGGTTCTGCAGAGGAGGTCTGTCACCTCTCTTTAGAATGCAGGAGTTCTTTTCACCTGTTGCTCTCAGATGTTGGCTTCAACTGAAATTCAAAGACATGTGGTAAAGTCTCATTAACCTCCATTATGGATGTACCTGAGAGAGATGACAGTTGTTTGGGATCTTGAAGAAGATGAGCAGGAACCCATCAAGATGAGGCAGGGAAGAATCAAAAACAATCTTGATTAGAAAGACATGAAGGTAATTTCAGGCAACAGGGACCCTTCAGGTTCAGGTTCATGGTTGTAGGAGGAAGTGGAGAAGGAAGGAAGGCAGTGGCAGTGGGGCAGGTGCAGTGGTCCCTGGGAGATGAAACTAGGAATGTAGAGAAAGGCTGATGAAGTTGCCTTGTGCACCATGCCCACAGAGGTGCCCTTAGCCTGCATAGTTCTCAACATAGCACCATTATCCGTGAAGGTGGCCATTCTTTGTTCTTTGGGTGTTGAGGATCCCTGGCTCCCAGGTACCCAGTCTTGGTGACAACCTGAATTTCTAAACACATTGTCTGTGGTGGTCCTATGCTCAATGAGAACGATTCTGTCAGTGAAGGGAGGCCTTGCAGGACAGAGTAGGAGTGACCAGATCAAGTGTGTCCTTCCAGAGCTTTCTGTGAGGATGGTGGACGAATGCAGAGAAAATGCAGAGTTTAAATAATGATATTAATTTGAGATTGTATTAATAGAAAAGGCACCTGTGGGCTGCAAGATTTTATGTGGGTGTTTGTGATTCTGCCCAGTGTCTCAGGAGGGACTCCCAAGGAGGCACTGAAGAAAACATCCAAGGATTAATTTATCAAATTAATTAAATCAACATTATCCACTAACAGTGTCCTTTTCTTCATGTGGGTTTTGTTTTCTTTTTAAACAGGGACAGACAGGGTGGTAGAACTAGGAAGGGAGCGTGAACAGTCATTCTTGAGCAGTCATTAGGACTCTGCAAATTCAAAATGGAAATTCAATAAAGGCCCAGCATTTTCAGACTTAGATTCCTTTGACTCTTCCAGAGGAGCCTGTCTTGGAAAAAGCCAGCCAAAGGAAAATGCTGCTTGCTTTCCTGGGTGCTGTGGGCCTTCAAGAAGGGGACAGACAGCCTTTGTCCCTGAAGCAGAGATTCTTAAACTTTAATGCACTGAGAATCATTCAAGACTCTTGTCTAAAATGCAGATTAAGATTCCTTGGGCCCAGAATGAGTCTGAGAATCTGCATTTCTCACACCTTTTCGGGTGCTCCTGATGCTGTTGGTCTAAAGACTTCATTAGATGAGTGAATACACCTGAAAGCCTTGCTGGATTCCAGGTGCACCCACTTACAGAGGGGTTGCTGGGAGGTTGTCCAGCATGGAGGGTGTGGGAGGCAGAGGGAAGAGTGGGTTTGTTCCTGTGTAGTTTCTGCTTCTGGAACCCAGACAGCATGGCAAGCTTGGTCTGAAGTGCATAGTAAGAAAGCAGGGTCAGAGGAGAGAGGAGGAGAGCAGAGGCTGCAGTGAGCTAGCCTCTTCCACCACCCTCACCCCATCTACAAGGATCAGCTCTAGGATGATTCCCACCGCCTCCCCACCTCACTCCCCACCCCACCATGTTGCTCTTTGAATCACTGGTCGCTCTTGTCGCTTCATCGTCTTCACAGCCAGTGCTCTCGGAGCCTGTCGGCCCCTGGGGAAGAACGAAAGCTGCCGTCTAGGTCTTCCCTTATGTCCATTTTCGCTGCTGCAAGACTGACAGCCCTTTAAGGGGGCACAGAGAAAGCTGCTTGGTGGCAGTGGGGGAGCAACGGGGAGCTGCTGATGCTGCGAAGCCCTCCTGGGTGTGCTGTTTGATCTATTCCTGGCCCAGTGGGAGTATTCGGGGAAGCCAGGCCCTGACCAGGGTGAGCTTTGCTGTCTTCAGAAACCCCAGTAATTCCACTAGCAAGCAGGAGTTTGTAGCTCAGAAAGCAGCAGTTTTGTTGGGGATGCTGAAAGTGTAGTGCTGTGAACTGTTTTATTATAGACTCAGGCCTGAGTCAATACACGTCCCACGTGAATGCAAGCAGTAAACCTAAAAGCCTCTCCCAGTCCTGGCCCTCCACCTCTGTGCCAAGTGTGGAGAGTCTACTGAGTCTTTTGGAAGCCCTTCTGCACCTCCCTGAGTCCATATCCTAACATTCTGCTCAAGGGCCTGGTGTAGGGTGGATGGGACTTGATGGATACAGGCTGGGTTCCCTGTACAGTTTCCCTCAGGGCTGTAGGGTAGGGGCAGAGGGCATTTTAGGCAGAGAGAGCCCCCAGGAGGGTTGGGGATCCAGTACCAGGCCACCAAATTTGGAGGTAGAGGCCTGGGTTGTGGGTCTTGCTGGAAGAGTGGTTAGGACAACTGAGTTTTCCAAGCCTGGGATTTATTTGCATAATGGAGGACAGTGAGGGCAGTGAGGGCAGGGGTGGTTCGGTGGTAGAATTCTCACCTTCCATGCAGGAGACCAGGGTCAATTCCTGGCCAGTGCAGGCTTGTGTATTACTATGGTGTTGAACAAGTTTTAGTGGAGTTTCCAAACTAAAATGGACTAGGAAGAAAGGACTGGTGATCTACTTCTGAAAAATCAGCCAGCAAAAATCCTATGGATCACAGTGGTCCAATCCTGTTGTAAATGGTATCCCCATAAGATGAAGGCCAACTAAACAGCAACAGCAGGAGGAGAATAAGAGGAAAAACCTTGGATAGCAGAGCTGGGCTGGGATTCCAGAGCACGCACTGCCAGGACTCTGCCCTCAACTTCAGGAAGGTATTACCTTCACTCAGCAAGTAAAGCCAGAGGTTATGTAATGGGCTGCCAGTGCATGTCTGCTGAGTGGGAGAAGGTGGGAATGCGAACACCTAGAACTCTTGCAAGGTAAGGTGCTGTGAAAATTCAGAGAGGCATTAGAGACATAATCTACAAGTCTGATTGCTCCCCAGATTTCTAGCTTATGGAAAGGAGGATTTCATATGGAACTTTTAAATTATTTTTAACCATTGTTGAGGGACTGATGTTCATGTTGGGTGTATCTACATTCTTACAAAGTTTCCTAAACTTGGTTTCCCACTTGGAAAGAAGGAGCTGAATTAAGCCTGTTTGGGAAGCTTGTTGATCTTCGTTGTTCTAGCTGCCCCAGGAATCCAGGAAAAAAGGCACAATTTTTTGCCCTGAAACAGTTCCTGACACGTAGTATGTGCTTAATAAGCATTTGTTATTGACTCAACACTTCAAGCTCTCATATATCAAGGCTTCTTTTTTCAGACCCCACTCGACGACAACAGGTTGGGTTCCTTTTCCCAGCCTGGGCCTTACCTAGGCTTGGTAACCCGCAAGGAGAAAGGATCTGTTTTTTGCATACTCCTCAGAGCCCTAGTAGTGCAGTGGTTAAGAACTCTGCTGCTAACCAAGAGGTCAGCAGTTTGAATCCACCGGACACTCAGAAACCTCATGGGGCAGTTCTACTCTCTCCTGCAGAGCAGCTGTGAGCTAGAATTAACTCCATGAGAAGGGGTCTCATTCCTGGGGGTGGGGAGTTGTTTGTTTCTGCTTTACCCACTCCCAGCTGTGTATGGGGCTGGGGAGGATAGATGAGAGGGAAGGAGCAAAGGATCGTTTTACTAAGTGCCACTGCTGTCACTGTTGGTTGTCCTCACCCTCTCTCTCATGTACCGATTTGGTGCATTCCTTGGAGACAGCTCTCTGGGACTTGAACACTGCACCATTCCCGACTGCACACGACAGCCTTTTGGACTGATGTCTTCCATTTGCCTGTTAACTCCTGCTCTTGGACACACCACACAGCCTCTTTCTTTGGCCCTGACAGGCCGTCCTTGAGACAGTGTGAAGAGGCAGTATAGTCTAGCGGCTAAGAACAGGGCTCTGGAAGAATGCTGCTTGGGTTCTAAGACCAGCTCTTGTGCTCAGTAGCTCTTGTGACCTTGGGAAAGTCCCTTAATCTCTATGTAGTTCAGTTACTGTATATAGAATATAGAGTTAATAGTAGTATTGGTTACTATAATTATTAAATGAGATGATATGTGTGAAGTCCTTCAAACAGAGCCTGGTCCAGCCTGGCCCATAGCAAGTACTCAGTAAACATGCAGCCCAGAACCAATATCTGGCTCTTCCAAGGGCATCCTCAGCACCTTCTCTCCACCCCGCAGCTTCCTGGATCTCACAGAGCCCCTCTCTTGACTTGAGTCACCATGGATGGGATGCATTTACATATCACATGGGGACTCACAGAACTCCCAGCTGTCTTCAAAGAAACTCCGACTCTGTCTTCTCCTCAGACATCTGGGTTGTTTTGCACAAGCCATAGCTGGGCGGTGAGTGCAGTCTCAGAACCAGTTTCCCCCTCTAGCAAGCCGTGGGGAGTCCAGTTTTCTTCTTAGGGTGTGTAGGTCCTTGTCACTGTCAGTTCTGGGCTTCAGAAGAAATTCTGAGATGATAGGACACATCCCATTTTGTATCCTTTCCTAAGAAATTTAGGATGTTAGGGTGAAAGGAAGAGTTTCTGAAAGAAGAAAATGGTTAAGGGCTCAACCACTAGCCAAAAGGTTGTCGGTTCAGACCTCCCCAGAGGCCCCTCTGAAAACAGGCCCGGTGATCTGCTTCCAAAAGCTCACGCTTTGTAAACCCTGTGGAGTCCAGTTCTGCTTTGTACACACAGAGGTCCCATGACTGAAGACCAACTCAACAGCAACTTACCACAACAGAGCAGAAAGGAGACTGATGATATAGTCCCAGACTTCATGTCAGATGCAAAGAAACCAAGACCTAGAGAGATGAAACAGAAGTCCCCCGCCAGCTATGGCTGGCTGGCTCCCTACCTGGTACTTCCCACCCCGCCTCTGGAGCAGGACAATGCAATCGCGTCCCTACAGCTAACCCTCCTTTAGTTAGCTCAGATCTCCAGGGAAGCTTTCACCTGTGCCTGCCCACATCCTCCCAAATGAGCCACCTGACAGGGCTTAACAGTAGACTGGACAGCACCCACAGCCTGCCCACACACCTCTGTTGTCCCAGGGACTGTTGGGGCCTTCAGCAAAATCTGTAGCTCTGGGTGCTGCCCACTTTGGGAACAGAGTACAGCCCAGCCATCTGGACCTGTGCAATGAGACTCTGGCCCATGCTGCTTGTTTGGGACGATGTCAGCTAAGCAACCTTCCCCTGTCCTCCCCTATCCCCATGGACTACTGTGATAGAGGCTGATTGGGTGGGGGCCGTGTCAGTTCCAGGGGTGTTCTCAGGTGTGCCCACTCTTGGCACAATCATGGAAATAGAAACCTTTGAACTCTCAGTTCCCCGGGTGGTACAAAAGTCTTGTGCTCGACTACTAACCTAAAGATTGGTGGTTCAGACTTACCTAGTGGTGCTATGGAAGAAAGAATTGGCAATCTGATTCCATAAATATTACAGCCCAGAAAACCTCAAAGAGCAAGTCTCCTCTGTAACACATGTGGTTGCCATGAGCTGAAATCATCTCTATGGTGGTGGGTTTGCTTTTGGCTGGACTCTTCTCAGGGCAGGGGTCATGGAAGGGGAGAGGCAGGTGTTTGGCTGGCTCTGGTGACACAAGGAAAATGGACTGGAGGGAGACCAGGCTGCCTCCCACATCCCGCTCCTGCACTCGTACAGGTTGGGAACTGCTTGCATTTACAGTGGGGAGTTAAGATGTTGAACGGCAGAAGGATTTTCCTAACAGTGGTCTCAGGTCTTTTCTGGCCCCTTTTGTAACAGTGAAGCCCTTGTGGCATGTTGGTTAAGTGTCTGACTGCTTGAATCAACAGTTTGAATTCACCAGCTGCTTCTTGAAAACTTTATGGGGCAGTTCTGCTCTGTCCTATAGGGTCACTGTGAGTTGGAATCCACTCAACAATGATGGGATTGGTTTTTTCTAACCATGAAGGGAAGAACGTCAGAACCATACCCAATACATCTCATTTGGAGGCAGTTCTGCATCTTTCCCTCATTTGATTTCTAAAAACTATACTTTTGAATGTTGTTACTGGTTCCTCTCTTCCTCCCTTATGATTGCTTTTTTTTTGGTAGTCAAAACTAGGAATTTTTTTTTTGCCAATCTGTGATACTGTTGCCAGCCCTTTAATTGGCTTTCTGCTCTATTTTATCATTTCAATCATAATGAACTTTTTGTGAGAGAATCTGGTGAGTTTGGGAGCCCATTAGCAGAGTCCCAGCTCAAAAGCCCTATTGCCTCCTCCACTTCCCCATCTTCTGCTCTCATCCCCAGCCCTCAGCTCATAAAAGCTGTGGCAGGTGTGGAAATTACTCAGTGTGGAGAAAGCATCATAATTAAGAGAGGGAATCGTTTGATGCAGTTTGCATTTTACCAGGAGGAAATATTGATAAGGCCAAGGCTGAAGTGGCCAGCCGAGAGTTCAGTGGTTACTTTGGGGGCTTCAGGTAGATGAGAGAAGAAAGCAGACATCAATAGCTGACCTTTACACCAAACAAAAAGTAAGGCCCAAGGTATTCCTGCTTTGGCGTCCTTGGCTGGGGAGCACAGGAGACACTTTGTCAGTACACCAGCCTCAGAGCCAGGCCTGTCCTTGCAGTGAGCTCTGTATGTGATGCATTCTTCCTAAGTTCCTTTGCAGACCAGAAGCTAAAAGCAGAAAAGGCCCTTGCCCAACTGGCAGGATAGGAAGGCATTTAATCCTGGTATTTTGTGGTATATTTTAAAAATGCTCAAAGCCATAGTATTTTCTCTCTGTGTGTGTTGAGAACAGCAGAGTAAGAGATAAACTGTCCATGTGTGTAATTATAAAAGCTGACACACTCCAACACTGTTCTAAGCCCTTTGAATACATTAACTCATTAAATTCAAGTGACAACCTATGAGGGAGTTGCTACTATTATCTTCTTATCACAGATGCAAAACTGAGGCACAGAGTGGCTAATCGGTGGCACATAGCTAGGCAACAGTTCAGCCAGGATTTGAAGCCACGCACCTCGCCCCAGCCCCTGTTCTCTTCCCTGCTGCATCATCTGCGTAACGAGACATTTTACATTCTACAGATATCTGTAAACATTCTCCTACGCTGTTGTTAGTTGCTGTTGAGTCGGTTCCGACTCATAGCAACCCTATGAACAACACTGCCCAGTCTTGTGCCATGTCCACAATGTTTTTTATGCTTAAGCCCATTGTTGTGGCCGCTGTATCAGTCCATCTCCTTGAGAGTCTTCCTCTTTTCTCTGACCCTCCGCTCTACCAAACATGATGTCCTTCTCCAGGACTGATCTTTCCTGACAGCGTGTCCAAAGCTTGTAAGATGCAGTCTTGCCGTCTTTGCTTCCAAGGAGCACTCTGGTTGGACTTCTGCCAGAACAGATCTGTTTATTCTTTTGGAGGTCCCTGGTACCTTCAACATTCTTCTCCATCACCACAATTCAAAGGCATAAATTCTTCTGTTTTCTTTATTCAGTGTCCAGCTTTTCACATGCACATGATGCAGTTGAAGATACCATGGCTTGGGTCAGACACATTTTGCTCTTCAAGGTGACAGCCTTACTTTCAAATACTTTAAAGCGGTCCTCTGCAGCAGATTTTCCCAATGCAATTCATCTTCTGATTTCTTGACTGCTGCTTCATGGGCATTGATTGTGGACCCAAGTAAAATGAAATCCTTGACAACCTCAATCCTTTCTTCCTTTATGACCATGTTGCTTACTGGTCCAGTTGTGGGGATATTTGTTTTCCTGATGTTGAGGCACAATCCATAGTGAAGGCTGTGGTCCTTGATCTTTATCAATAAGTGTGTCAAAAATTCTTCATTTCCAGCAAGTAAGGTGGTGTCATCTGCATAATGCAGGTTTTGAATGAGTTGTCCTTCAATCCAGATGCCTCATTCTTCTTCATACAATCCAGCTTCTCAGATTACTTGCTCAGCGTACAGATTAAAAAGGTATGGTGAAAGGATACAACACCAATACACATCTTTCCTGACTTTAAACCCTGCGTTGTCCCGTTGTTCTGTTCACATGACTACCTCTTGATCCATAGACAGATTTCTTAAGAGCACAATTAGGTGTTCTGGAATTCTCATTTTCTGCAATGTTAGCCATAATTTAGTATGATCCACATAGTTGAATGCATTTGCATAGTCAATGAAACATAAGTAAACATTTTTCTGGTATTCTTTGTTTCAGCCAAGATCCATCTGACATCAGCAATGATATCCCTGGCTCCATTTCTCCTTCTGAATCCATCTTGAATTTCTGGCATTTCCTTGTCAATATACTGTTGAATATACTGTCAATATACTTTTGAATGATCTTTAGCAAAATTTTACTTGCGTGTGATATCAATGATATTATTAGGTAATTTCCACATTGGTTGGATCACCTTGCTTTGCAATGGTCATAAATACGGACCTCTTCCAGTCAGTTGGCCAGGTAGCTGTCCTCCAAATTTCTTGGCATAGATGAATGAGCACTAGCAGAGCTGCATCTGTTTGTTGAAATATCTCGGTTGATCAATTCCTGGAGCCTTGTTTTTTGCCAGTGCCTTCAGTGTAGCTTCAGCTTCTTTCTTCAGTACCATCAGTTCGTGATCACGTGCTACTACTGCTTCAAATAGCTGAACATCGACCAGTTCCTTCTGGTATAATGACTGCGTATTCCTTCCATCTTCTTTTGATGCTCTCTGAGTCGTTTAATAGTTTTGCTGTAGAATCCTTCACTATTGCAACTCGAAACTGGAATTTTTTCTTTAGTTCTTTCAGCTTGAGAAATGCAGAACGTGTTCTTCCCTTCCGGTTTTCCATTTCCAGCTCTTTCCACATGTCATTATAATACTTTCTTTTGTCTTCTTGGGCTGCTCTTTGAAATCTTCTTTTTAGGTCTTTACTTTGCCATTCCTTCCTTTTGCTTTAGCTGTTCAATGTTCAAGAGCAAGTTTGAGAGTCTCTTCTGACATCCAATCTGGTCTTTTGTTTCTTTCCTGTCTTTTCATGGATGCTGCCTTGGATGTCATTCCACAATTCGTCTGGTCTATGGTCACTAGTGATCAACACATCAAATCTGTTCTTGAGATGGTCTTTAAACTCAGATGGGATATTCACAAGGTCATTCTTTGGCTCTTGTGGGCTTGTTCTAATTTTCTTCAGTCTGAATTTGCATATGAGCAGTTGATGATCTGTGCCACAGTCAGCACCTGGTCTTGTTCTGACTCCTGATATGGAGCTTTTCCATCATCTTTCCCCACAGACGTAGTCAGTTTGGTTCCTGTATATTCCATCTGGTGAGGTCCATGTGTACAGTCGCCATTTGTGTTGGTTAAAAAAGGTATTTGCAATGAAAAAGTTGTTAGTCTTGCAAAATTCTACATGCGATCTCCTACATTATTTCTATCACCAAGGCTGCATTTTCCAACTACTGATCCTTCTTCTTTGTTTCCACCTTTTGCATTCCAGTCACCAGTAATTATCAATGCATCCTAACTGCATGATCAATCAATTTCAGACTGCAGAAGCTGGTAAAAATCTCCAGTCTCTTCATCTTTGGCCTTAGTGGTTGTTGTGTAAGTTTGAAAAATGGTCATATTAACTGGCCTTCCCTGTAGGCATATGGATATTATCCTGTCACTGACAGCATTGTACTTCAGGACAGATAGTGAAATGTTCTTTTTGATGATGAACACAGCACTATTCCTCTTCAAGTTTTCATTCCCAGCATAGTGGGCTATAATTGTCAGATTCAAAATGTCAAAATGGCCAAAACCAGTCCTTTTCAGCTCACTAATGCCTAGGATGTCAATGTTTATGCGTTCCATTTCATTTTTGACATTTCCAATTTTCCTAGATTCATACTTTGTACATTCTGTGTCCCAATTATTATTATTATCCTATGCAGCCCTTAAAATCCCTATAAGGCAGGTGGCCAGAGAGGTTGTCTACTTTGTCACAAGTCATGCAGCATGTTGAAGCAGACAGACCTAGAGCACACAGGAAGGGGAGACTTAATGAGGATACTCTTTCTACTTACATTAAATCAATCCATAAATGTTATTGCCTAAGTTTAGCCTATGCAGGAGAAAGGGGGACTTGGGAGAGCTGGGGATCATCGATCTGCAAAGGGACACATTAGGGGTTGGTGTCACCAACTTGATGAATGTCCCATTAAAATCACCTTCTCTGAGAGTGAGCATGGAAGGCATGGCACAAACATGCTGACAAGGTTCTTGTGGCATTTGAGAAGTCCCTACCTACTAAAAGGACCTGCTTCAGCTTCCCTTCCCAGAATTCCAAACTTCCTGCATCCAGGAGTGACTGCACCTTGGCATCAACCTAGGAGCTCCCAGTTCCTGGACATAGGGCTGGCTGGGAAACCCCAGAAGGGAGTATCAGTTGTGCTCCAAGTGCTCGCCGTAGCATGTGCCTAGCACATCTGAAACAACCAAACTCACTGCTATCCAGTTGATTCTGACTCACAGCAACCCTATAAGACAGAGTAAAATTGCTGCCATAGGGTTTCCAAGGCTGTGAATCTTCATAAAAGCAAACTGCCAGATCTTTCTCTCATGGAGCAGCTGGAGGGTTCACTAATCCTTCAGCTAGCATCTGAGTGCTTTAACTACTGTGCCACCAGTGCCCCTACCCAGATATAGCTGGATGTAAGTCAGGAGTGGACAGACAAAACTGGCATCTATCTGAAAATATATGAAGGTACAGCACAGAGAAGTGAGACGAGTATTGGCAAAGTAAATTGCTTTGGATATGAGGCTGCTCTTCCTCTCTCCCATGGAGAATCTTCCATTCAGGGTTTGCAGGAAGTGGTGGGTGTTCAGGAAAACCCACCACATTGGTGAAACCCAAGGAAAGGAGCAAGTTTGAGAGGAGAACAGGGAACATACTCTTCTAATCGAATCTGTTTCTTGGCACTGCGCTCCTGGTCCAGGTCTAACCTGCATGTGTGCGTAAAAATAGGAGATAAATAAATGAAAATGCTGAGTTCCGGGGCAAACCTAAAAGGCTATGGAATGAATCGATATTCTCCCCGGGCAGCTGTCCGGAATGAAGTGTATTAGTTGATAAAGGCTGATTGTGCACACACACAGCTGGGGCTGGCAAACAGAGCAAGCTGAGGCTGGGAGGCTCACCCTTTTCTTGGACCAGCTCCCCTTCACTCTTTCCCCCAGTGGTGATCACAGGCTGATTAAATCAGACTTCCAGGCAGTGGATTCAATTAGAGAGGGTGCAGGAGGCTTGGACATTACCAATGACTGCACAGACTTGTCAAGTAATCCTTAGTCTCTCTGTTTTATTTCCCCAGGCAGTGGGGAGGAGGGCAGGGGGCAGGGGAAGGGCATGAAGGTAGTGGACAGACACCAAAAGAAAGTGGAGCATTATCCCATCAGCACGTTGGACAAGCCAACGTGGAAAGCACTCTGTTACCTGCCGCGGGAAGAGAATCGGAGGAGGAAGCAGAACCCCTGCCCTTGGAGAGCTGACTGTCCACTGGTCCAAGTCCACACACGGTATGGCTCAGGAAGGTAGTTAATGGAAACAGAAGCATTGGCACGGATCTTACACCAGCACAGGGTAATTCAGAGGTCATTGATATTTGGCTTTGGAATGCATTGATTTTCCTTCCAGAAGATTTACTTACCTAATCCCGCTTGGCTTAAGCAAGTAATAAAAACGTGTTTGCCTTTCTTGATCACATTTAGACATGTAGCAAGGGGCAAGAGGCTCACAGTCATGCTGAGTGGCTGAAGGAAGGTACTTAGGGTTTCTAGCTTGTCCACCGACAGCTGCAAAAGCAGGCGAGTGCAAACTGCCTGCCTCCCAGAGACACACAAGTTCAGGGAAGCGTAAGTGTTCCTAGGGAGGCTGGATCTGGGCAAGTGGCCTGGAGAGCTTTCTGGAGGAGGTGCCACTTAGCCTTGGGAACCAGGATAGAAATTTATAACCTCCCAAACATATCCTCCTTCCACCATCTCCAGAATAAGTAAACCAACAGCATTTGTCTCCTTAAGCTGGCATAAATGACTAGACATTCTATATGGGTAATTGTGCTCAGGTCCTTGAATCAACTTGGTGAGTATCTCAGGCCCATAGCAGGCCCACTATCAGTGGCCACCAAGTAGATTCTCATGGTGACCCTATATGTGTCAGAGAGGGACTGTACCCCTTAAGGTTTTCAGTGACTGATCCTTCAGAAATAAAATACCAGGCCTTTCTTCTGAGGAGCCTCTGAGGGGATTTGAAGCTCCAACCTTTAGCAGCCAAATGTGTTAAACATTTATGCACCCGGGTATTCCCATAGTAAGCCCCAGTGCTACCTGTTTTAAGGGCTATAGGAGAAAAGTCACTCAGCCACCAGCCAGTAAAGATGTGTGCTGTATATGGCCTCCTCATGGGACCACCTGGACGGCCATGTGCTGATTCTGAAGGTGATGATGCCATTGCTTCTCCAGATGGTTTCAGGCACATGTGCACATACTGAATTTCTGGAGGTGATGGCACATCCTTATCCTTTGAGGGCTTCCTGCTGGCTTTGCCAGAAGTAAGACATGGAGATAGATACATAGATATAGATATATAGAGATATATATACAGGCATGGGCATCTCTGTGAATCTCTGCATTTGTGGAAAAGAGCCATGCATTTGGGGTGAGGGAGAAATGGCCCCTTGAAAGTCTAGGGAGTGTCCCTAAGGAAAAGCTGCCAGCAGACCCCCAGTGATATCCCACCACGCTCCCTCATTATGTAATATGAACAGCCTCTTAGAGGGGGCTGCGCTGCTTGTCAGGTGTCCCGAATCTGATCCTTGTTTCGACACTAGCCCCCTGGTTCTGTTAGATTGTAGTTAGTTGTTGGGTGGTGTGAATGGCTGAGCGTTTGACTGCTAACCGAAAGAATGCAAGTTGGAGTCCACACCCAGTGACACCTCAGAAGAAAGGCCTGGGGAGATACTTCTGAAAATCAGCCATTGAAAACCCTGGGAGCACAGTGCTGCTCTCCCACACACTGGGTTGCCATGAGTCTCAGTCGAATCCATGGCAACTTTTTTTCTTTGTTGGTTGGTTGGTTTTCTTTAGACTAACCCCTCAGCCTTCCCCAGTCTTAGTTTTCTCATCTCCAAAATGAGGAGTCAGATGGGATGATCTTGGAAGTTTCTCATAACTGCACATACTGCAATGCTGGAGATAGAGAGACTTCTGTCTTTCTAATCCTGTGGCCAGAAGGGTTAAGTTTTTATTTCCTGCTGTGTATCAGGGTCTGAGTATCACTTCTGACTGACTATAGGTATAACAGAATTTGTGCTTTCTCAAAATTTAGTTACTATCAGTAAATAATCAATCAGTCCATTGATTAACTACCTACTAATTTCCCCTGATGAGGCTGTGAGACAGGCTATGGTTGGAACACAATCCTTTGGTAATTGGTTTATGCTGCTGGTCTCGGAGTCTTGGTTAAAAGGCATTTGGGTCTTAGTCAATGGGTTTTTAGCTAAGTCTTTATTTCTAGCATCCCAGGACCACTACTGGGAGACATCTTATGTGTGTGCTTGGTTTAGGGGGTAAGATCTGAAATGCAAACATGAACTCCATGTGGCTGCCTGATACCTAGGACAGGAGATTTGGGCCCCTTATAGGAGGTCCCAAGATAACTCATTTCACCTCACTGAGGCTCTCATTAAAAAAATAACTAAAAAATCTGTTGCTCTCAAGTCAATTCTAATTCATAGAGAACCTGTGTGTGTCAGAGTACAACTACACCCCCTGGGGTGTTCAATATCTGCGTTCTTTCAGAAATAGGTTGCCAGGCCTTTCTTTTGTGGTACCCCTAGGTGGCTTTGAACTGTCAACTTTTTGCTAGCAGTCCTGTGCTTAATCTTTTATGTCTCACAGGGACACCTGTGCCTCTGGTAGTTCCTCTGTATAACAAAGGCTCCATGCTCTCTACAGGTTCAAATACCTTTCATCCGATTCTAACTGTCCGTGTCACAAACAGCCAGGCTCACAGAGATAGAAGATTTGCATATCAAACACTGCTGCAGGGGAAGGCTGCCCAGGCTGTGCCCCTCTCTGGGGAAGATGTGGACCTCTTTGCTGCTTTGAAGTGTTAGCGTGAAGCGCATTCCTTGTGCCAGGCACAGGCCAGAGGGAATTGGTCTCATGGTTTCCGAAAGCGCACCACTTTCAACATACAAGCAGCTCCCGGTCATCCACAGGAGCACAAGCTTTGCGAAATGAATTCCACCAAGTCCCTCAGCCACACGGGCCCTCTGGGCTCCTTCCCTTCTGTGTAGTTGTTGCGGGGCCAGGAAGGCAAATTCATCTCACTGTTAGCATCAGCAAAATGGCCCCGGGGGATGGACTGCTTCCTTCTCTCTACCTCTCTGCCCAAAACCTAAATGAATTCTAAAGCCAAGGAAAAAAGGCCTTTGGAATATCTATTGGTTTGGAATGCAAGTTTAAGGCACACAAACAGCTGGAATACAATCAAAGCAGGAATAAAATGTCACTCAGTCACAGAGGTAAGGGCCTTTTATTCTGTCCCGGGAAGCAGTCAGAGCCCGAAGGAGTTGCTGCCTCTTACTGGGTGATCACAGTGGCCTCTGTCCATGGCCTCTGTGGCCATTCTGGGTCCCTCCAGACAGCAGCCAGAGAGAACCTCCTCTTGCCTCTCTAGCCTGATTCTGTCTTCAAAGCCTCTTGCTACTCCAGAATCAATTCCAAACTCCCTGCCTTGACACGCAAGGCCTGTCCTGACCACGTATATCACTTCCCTTCTGGCCCACCCATGTGTGTGTCTGTGGTGCACATCAAAACCACTTGCCATTGAGTTGACTCTAGCTCATGACAACCTCGTGTGTGTCAGAGTAGAATGTGCTCCGTAGCATTTTCAATGTCTGGTTTTTTGGAAGTAGGTCACCAGGCCTTTCTTCTAAGGGGCCTCTTAGTGAACTTGAACCTCCAGCTCTTCAATTAGCAGACAAGCACATTAGCTGTTTGCACCAGTAAATGTGGAATAAATAAATGCATGAATGAATGAGTTTGATCTTGAAGGGCAAAAAGAAGTTGGGACACAAGGGTGTGAAAACACATAGCATACTTAAAATTATGGGTAAGTGACAAGGCTCAAAACTGTTGTTTTAATGCCTTTCCTTTTCAAAAGGCTGAAAAAATTCCCTGAAGACCCAGGAGCCAGAAAGTTTTCCCCCTTTTAAGAGGCTCTGGCATCACAGGCTTAGCCAGACCATCAGTCTAAAATTGACATTTCCACTGCCGAGTCCAGGAACCACACTGGGCCCGTAAACCCTCACAGTCTGCCCCCTGTACTCTCTGACCCATTTCACCTCATGGCCCCTCTTGCTCACTGAACTGCAGCAATTCCTTAGCTGCTCAAATAAATCAGGCTGTTTCTCCCCCAGGGCCTTTGCACATGCTGTTTCTTCTGCCTGGTGAGTCCTTCTGCCATGTTTTGCATCATTGGCTCCATCTCATCCTCCAGGACCCAGTATAAATGTTCTATTTCTCCAAGAGGCCTCTTCCATTTCTATCTTAAGTAGCCCTTGTCCATTACTGCACTTCTCCCTCTTTCTTGATTTGCTCCTCAACACTTCCAGCTTTGTTATAGTTGTGGTGGTGGCTTTTGTTTTATCTCCTAACTAAGCTATGAGCCCTATTAGCACAAGGACCATGTCTGTCTTGTTCACTGTTGCAACCACAGAACAGTGAGTGCATGGCACTAGTAAGTGTGCACTAAGTAGTTGTCAAACGAGTGAATGAGTGATCCAGTGGAGACGCTCGGACTAGCAGAAGCCATGTCAGCCCAGGCTCCACCTCCATCTCTCACCACTCGACAGTCCAGGCAGATGGGACCTTAAAGGACTCACAGGGCAGGATGCCACTGTGGGCCATGTGAGGCAGAGCTTTCTCCTCTCCTGCCCGAGGGCTCTGTCCCTTGTGCCATCTGCCCACCCTGATGCCTGCCTGTGCCAGGGCCGCCAGAGCCCTTGAAGCTGCCCTTCAGTGGTAGACTTGTCTTTAAGAGCTGTGCTCCCCAGTGGGAGGCTTTTTGCCTTTCTTCTTTTATGGGGAATTTTTACTGCTAAATTGACTGTAATTGTTGAATTTGCATTCAGCACACCTGCAGCAAGAAACCCCAGGGACAGCTGGGCCTTTGGAAATCAGTGGAATAAACAAACCAACATATTCATAGGGTGGGGACTAGAGAGTAGGGGCAGCGAGAAGGGAGCAGAGAAATCAAAGTGCCAGGCTCACCAATTGGTGGCAAAGACCGTCTTCTCCTCCCTTCTGCCACCGACCACCAGACCAACTCCACGAGCAGTGCCAGAGTGCCCCTGCCTTCTGTCACTGCAGTGAAATGGAGACTGTAATTTTGGCACTAGTCTGAATGTATTCATTTGTTTTTATTAACTCCAGCATTAAGGTTTTAGGAAAGTTGGCTATTGTTTGGGCTGCCCTCTTCTCATCTCACTGCACCCCCCCAATTTGAAGGGACAAGAAAAGCCCAAAGGAGATGGCATTGAGCAGGAGAGGCTGATGGGAGGTAGGTTATCCTGCAGTCAGCTGGAAGGCAGAGCACAGTGGTGGCTGGACTCCAGGGTTGTAGGGACTGAACTGTGTTAAATTTTCCTTTCCTGTGGATCAGAAAGGGACGACTGTGTAACCTATTACTGGGACTTGGGGTAGGGGAGTTGGGGGCCAAAAACGGAAACCACCCTGGTCATTACAGGGTCTCAGAGTAGTCCTCAGCCCAGAAGAACTATCCACTGAACAACCAGCCAGGTGGTTTCTCAGTGAGCACTCAGGGTAACAGAGTGCTGGCCTGCATTTGGGAAATACAGGCTCTGGCCCTAGCATTGCTGCTCCTCTTTGGAAAATCATCAACTTCCCAGAGCCATGAGTTACTCATCTGTGGAATGCAGAGTTGGGGCTAATTACGTGTCCCAGTTTCTTTCTTTCTCTTTCTGTCAGTCTATAGGTTGGCAATATCTGAGAGTTACTTGGCTTTTTTTCTCACACCTGATTTTTCCTTCATCTTGGACAACGTATTGAGACAACTAGGATTATGGATTCTGGTTCCATGCTTCCTGGGCTTCAGTCCCAGTTCTAGCACACGCTAGCTGTGTGACACTGAACAAGTTGCTTATCTCTCTGGGCCTCAGTTTCCTCATCTGTAAAATGGGGACAATAACAATACTTACCTACAGAGGTAGATTTACCATGAATATAATAAAACTTAAGCTTCTAGGCAACTCATTGCACAGATCCATTCTAAGACTATTTTTTAAAATACCTGTTGCCATCCATCTGATTCTGACTCATAGTGACCCTATAGGACAGATTAGACCTGCCCCAGAGAGTTTCCAAGTCTGTACTCTCTATGGAAGCAAACTGCCACATCTTTCTTCCTCAGAGCAGCTGGTGCATTTGAACAGACAACTTTTCAGTCAGCAACTGAGCTCTTAACCACTTATGTGACTTGCCCCAAGTCACCCAGCAGGCAGGTATCAGAGTGGCCAATGGAACAATCTGTCTGGACCCGAAGTCTATCCCCACCACAAGTCACAAATGTCCCTGATGCAAACTGTTGTATAAATAAAACTAACTGTATTACAAAACCAGCCAGTACCTTGTGGAGCAGCACTGATGTAGATTTGACTGCTATAGTCTACCTGCAGGCCCACCCAGGCCTAGGCCTCTTGTTTTTTGCAAGCCTAGCTTAACACAGGCTCCCTTCTCCTAGGAATCGGTGTTCCTCTCTGTACCCTGAGTCTTGCTCCCTCCCTCTGCCCCTTCTCCCTCCATCCTACAGTTACACCCTCTCTCCTCTGCAGCCCTTCCCTCTTCTCCGCCTCTCCTCCTGCCGGAGCGTTTTCCAGGTGCACTGTCGTGTATCTAATGTTTGGTGTTTTCACTGTGACCCAGCACCATGGCGTGGCCTTTCTGTTACAGCTCAGTGGAAACACCACTGCTCTTTGGAAGAGCAGGTGAGGAATAAATGTTTGTCACGCTATAAATAATGTAGTGGGGAAAGATGTTGTGTAAGTGGTGCTCTGGGAGGTATGTTTTACCAGGAGGCATGTTTTCCTTCCTCCGTATTTTTTTTCTTTTACCTTTCTTCCCCAGCTCGTCTTCATTCAGTCCATTACAGAATGCCTCACACCAGGGATTGGAGGAAAACAGCTTCCTCCAAGGGAAGGAAAATATGAAGTTGTTGAAATGAAACACATCAATCCCTGTAGGGAAAGGGCAGAGGGGAGAGAGTCTGGTCTGGCTGGGTACGTGGCAGTGTTCTGAGGGAGAATCTCCTGAAAGAGGCCACTTTGGGTTTCCTTCCTACAAAGGGAGGGGAGGAACAAGAAGTGCCATACGGAGGAGGTGCTGCCTGGAATAGGAGGGCGGGATGATATTATAACCCTTTCATCTTTCAGTCTCAGTCCAGCAAGTGAGAGAAACCACAGAGGGAGCTGACTGAGTTCTGCTCACAAGAATGGAGCAGAAAGCCAGTCCCTGCACAGGGACGACCCCAAGGCATAGATCCTGGGGGCCAGGCTGGATGTCAAAGGCAGGGGAGCCAGAAGCAGAGCCCAAATCCTAGTAAAGAGCAAGCACCAAAGACTGAACCTGGGTGCAGGGGGCTAGGTGGTCTCAGCCATCCGCAGGAAGGCAAGCTGAAGGAGGGGGCTAAGGTGGTCCCGTGGGAGCATTCTCGTCCTCCACAGGACAGTCTCTGGTTTGGCCCCCAGCCAATGCCCCTCACGTGCAGCCACCACCCATCTGTCAGTGACGGCTGGGGTGTTGCTGTGATGCTGAACAGGTTTCGGTGGACCCTGCAGACTAAGATGGACTAGGGAGAAAGGCCTGGCCTCTTCTGATGAAAATCAGCCAGTGAAAACCCTGTGGATCACAGTGGTCTAATTCACAGCCCACCACAACCTGTCATGGGAATGGCACAGGGCAGGGTGGCATTTTGTTCAATTGTGCCTGGGATCACAGTGACACAGGATTGGCTGTCTCAGCAGTGGCTACTAATGATAACACAAAGCTACCAGATCAGAGGCAGCATGGGGGATGGACAAGCTCTTGGGACTGATTCTGTAACAGGGCCAGGGCATCAGAGGCCACCCCCTCAGTGGTATGAAATGTGTGGTTGGGAGATGGATCTTATGCTGAATGATGGTTTAATCTTCTTCCTGCTGGCCTGGACCTCAGTATTTCTCTGCAAGAACTAGACAGAGGCTACCTCCATCTCCAGTGGCAGATGGATGTGGTAAGTCAAAAGCCATGGCAACTCTAGCGAGGCTCGCATCAAGGAACCAGAAGAAACCTATGGCTTTTTCCTAGATCAACATTTCTTAAAATGTAATCTGGCAATCCCAGGCCTAGGAGTCATCTAGGGGCTTGTTTAAAAAGGCAAGTTTCTTATTTTCATTCCAGACCTACTGAATCCAGAGTTTGGGGGTAGGGCCCAAGAACCTGCATTTTAAATGCAACACCTTGGTGCCTCTTATTAACATGAATTTTGAGAATCCTTTCTAGGAGCTACAGTCAGTACATTCTGTTGATGTGAGGTTTGCTGGAGAAAATCTCTACTCATTTCCCTGTGTAGCTGAGTAGCATTGACTTGACAACCAGAAAGCATTTGCTGAGCACCTGTGTGCAAAGTGTTATATTGGGACTGTTGCCTGGAGCCACAGATGCAGAGTCTTAAGTAGAGGGAACTCAGAGATCATCTGCCATGCAATGAGAGCCTCTTCTACGGTGTCCTTGTTAGTGGTTTTCCATGAAATCACTGCTCTGAGAGGCAACAATGCCCATTTACTGGCTGATGCACAGGACCTAATTTTGCCTCTGGGCACACAGGCCAAGTAGACGCCTTTCATACATGATAGCCTTTCCAATTTCTGTTTATGTTTTATTGTTCTTTTGGTGCATGTTTACAGAGCGGATTACTTTCTCATTATATAATTAATAGACAAATTGTTTTGTGGCATTGGTTGCCAATCCCATAGTATGTCAACACTCTCCCCTTCTCAACTTTAGGTTCCTCACTTCTGTTTCTCCAGTTTTCCTGTCCCTTTTGCTTCCTCATCCTGGCTTTTGGGGATAGCGCTTCCGATTCTGAAGTCAGCTGTCATGTTCCTTACAAATCTTTTTTCTACACGAAAGACCACCAGTTCCACGAGAGCAGGAGTTCTTCTATACCTCTCAGCTTTTTGGTTTCCCCTCTCTGAAAACTTAGATTTGTGACTGTCTTCCTCAAAGAATGGTACTCTTGGCAACCAATGTCACAAAATAATTTGTGTATTAATTTTTAAGGAGGAACGAATCTGCTCTGCAAGCTTTCACTTAAAGCATAATTTAAAAATAAAAATAATAATGGCATCTTGCTTCTGGGATGGCTTAACCAACCAGGAGTGAGGAATGAAGACACCTTCTCTTCTCCTTTTCTGGATATGGATCAGTCTTTGGCCTGGAGTTGCCTGTAGAGAGGAGACTGGTTCCCCTCCTGAATGGCCTTTGATGGTAGAAGTACTTCCAAGAAAGGCCAGAAGCAAGTCATATCTAAGCCACTCCAAGCCTTCCAAATTCCCTGTTGCTGAGGGCTTAGTCACCCTGAGTCTGTGTACCAGTATCTGGCCTAGGAGGAAGTGTCAGCCAGGCTTCAGCCAGCAGGTGGCTATAACCCTAGAACATGCTAACAGGTTCTAACTCTCTTGACCACATCCCACCATTCCTCTTCATAGGCCCAGTCTCCGAGAATCTAGGAGTCACCATTTGACACCTTCAGTATCCATCAAGTATCAGCACCCCAAGAGAGCTGCTCATTACTGGGGAAAAACAGAAAAGAAGTATCCCTTAATGGAGACACAGCCAGCGAGGCCACTGCTGCCACAGGGAATATACTTCATCACACCGGCACCAGCCTTAGGGGAGAGAGATGTAGGAGAAGAGACTTACGAGGACTAGGTGGCAGGCAAGGACGATGACTTGAGCAGTGGCATTTGGGACTGATTGGAAGGGAGAGAGTCTGGGGCTGGGGAGGCTTCATTATAATAATTGTATCCTTCCCCTGCAGTTACAACCTTGCAAATGTAACTTGATGTTTGTAATGAGCCATAATTAGACAATCACCAAAAGTTGCAGTGAGTGGAGGGAATGCAAAACCCAGCCAGAAATGGCACCCCGTATAGTCGCTGCTCGGGTGCACCTGTGTATTCTCGTTTTCCTCCTGCCTTGTTGAAGAAGCCCCAAGGGCTTCCATTGCCATGACCACCTCCTCAGCCACTCTGCTGTTACGTAGCCTGGCTCTATTGTCCTCTGAGGTGCCTCTCTGGTTCTCAGCCCTTAGGTTTCCTTCTGCTGCTTGGGGCTCTTTGAATCCAGCCATAGGATAATTACCGCTGAGAAAATTGAACAAATCTCTGGGTTACCAGGCCCCAAGGCAAGAGTCCAGGGTCCAAGCCATTGAAGCACCCTTCATCTCTGGAAAAGTAGGCTGGATATATTTGTCACTGTTTCAAAGAGTGGGGCTAGTACCTAAGATTGCACAGTTAGAAAGTGACCAATAATGAAGCGTATTACCACTACTGAGCTATTTGCCTACTAATAGAAGCACAATCCCTAACTCAAAGGAATCTCTGGTAGTAGGATTTTAGATACCAAAGTGTATGTAATGGGGTAAGAAGATATTCAGGGGGACTTCCTCGCAATCAAGTCACAGAGGTGGCCATTTATTTCACCTCCAGTTACCGCTCACTCTGTCTCTGAGCCGAGTAAGCTCCATCTCCTCTTGCATGGGTATTCCATGTGAATGAGAGCCTCTAGTGGAATCTTGCTTTGGTGACCTATACCAGGCACCTGCTAGTGCTAATGATAGGCAACTGTGCCTCCTTGATGCCCCTCTCAGCAGCTGCCCACCCCACCCCCTACTCCCAGGGCTGAGTAGGCTAGAATGTTTACAACATTTATGTTTTAATTAAAATCTTTTCTGGACTCTCCAAAGTTGCTACTAACTTATTAGTCTCAGCTGCAGCCTCTCCTTTCATAGCAAAGCCATTTCAGAAGATGGGATCTATGCTAGGACTTGGCTTTTGCTGAGTATCAAGTGTGTCCTCATAGAGAATCAGAGGGGAAAGGGCACTCAGGGAACAGAAAATCCAACCAAGGAAACTGAGGCCTGGGTAGGGAAAGCCATTTGCTCAAGGACACACAGCCTATGGCAGAACAGGGCATTTAATTCAGGTCTGGCTCCTTATTGATGCTTTTACCACTAAATCATGAGACCAACTGCTCCCCAAAGCAAAGGGACTGGGGAGGGGCAGGCTATTGGTGGTTTCAGTCTCCCCTTCCTGAGGCTTTGAGTTCTAAGCTTATTCTTTGGGGCAGAGGAAAAAAACAATATTGTTATTAAGTCAATTCCTAGCCATAGGGACCCATAGCATTTCTGAGGCTGTGAATCTCTGCAGAAGCAGGTTGCCCCATCTTTCACCAGCTGAGGATGGTTTTGAAGCCAATCTTTCTGTTAGCAATCAATCACTTTAACAACTGTGACACCAGGGCTCCTTTATGGGGACATAGGAGGGCATCCAACCTCTGAACCAGAGACCCTACTTCTGTAACTGGAGCTCTCCCACAGCCAGGTCAGAGAGGGGAAATAGATGGGGAGAGGGAGAGGTAGGAAACGATGATATGAAAAGAGAGAGAGATTCTGGGTGAGATTAGGACAGGGCTGCGGAGCAGGGGACAGAAGTGTATCTAGCAAATCAGGGACCTCAGATGGCGAGACCTGGGCCAGTGCAGAACCCTTCCACTAAGCCAAGCCCGGTAGCCTCCTCCTCCCTCAGAGGGTGCTTGGGAAAGTGAACTCGTGCTTTAAGCAGTAAATCTGTCTTGACAAGGTCTTAGATCAGCCAAGGTATTTTGGAAGACACTCTCATTTCACTGGTCCTGACTTCACCACTGACTATGTGGTTTCAAGTAAGGCATTTCTTTGGGCCGCAGTTCCTTATTATCACACCAGAATAGTGCTATGGGCTTCATATTGCAGTGGTCAGCTTTATATGTGACACATATAAAAATGTGCCATAAACTGAAAAACACTGTTAACAGTCTCCAAATGTTGGATGTGAGTGGTTATCACTGCCAGAGAGCCTGCGGTGTTGTATTTACCTCCGGATGTAAGAGGGAGGTAAAACCCACACAGAGCTACTGCAAAACTATGTTAACCAAATAAATAAATAATTAAATAACCAAAACAAACCCACTGCCGTGAAACTGATTCTGACTCATAGCGGCCCTATAGAACAGAGTGGAACTGCCCCATAGAGTTTCCGAGAAGCACCTGGTGGATTTGAACTGCCAACTTTCCAGTTAGCAGATTCAACACTTAACCACTACACCACTAGGGTTTCCACAAAAACCACATTAAACTACCAGAATAAAAACAAAAAACCCACTGCCATGGAGTTAAATCTGACCCATAGTGAACCTGTAGAACAGAGTAGAACTGTCCCATAGTGTTTCCAAGCGATGCCTGTAGATTAGAACTGCCAACCTTTCAGATAGCAGCCATAGCACTTAACGACTACACCACCAGAGTTTCCACGTTGAGCTGAACTGACCGCAAATCCCAATTGTTTGTCCTTCCAGAAACTCTGAGATAGCAGCATTGTTTACTGAGGACTAGGTAAGGGCTGGGTACCCAGGAATCAGGAAAGCGAGTCAGTAGAAACAAACAAAAACCCAAACCCATTGCCACTGGGTCAGTTCTGACGTATGTTGGCTCATACTGGAACTGCCCCATAGAGTTTCCAAGGAGCGACTGGTGGATTTGAAATACCAGCCTTTTGATTAGCAGGTGAACACTTCACAACTGCACCACCAGGGCTCCGATGTCTGCTTACAACCTCTGGTTATAGGCTAGGACATGTAACACAGCCTCTCTGAAAACCACAATCGCATCTGGACAGAGGATTGGGACAGAATGGCTGAAGACAGTAGCCAGAGCCCTGATATTCATCTGATGACCTGCAAGTATCTGATTGACCAGTAAGAGTATCTGGATATTGGGACTTGGGGGAAAGGCTGGTTTCATTGATACTTTCGCTTCTGCAGTAAATTCATGACTAAGCAGCCTGGTCTACTTAAGAGGAGACTTAGCCACTTGAAAATGTGTTTGTCCTAATGCTGAGCACAATGATTGTCCCCTCCTCTAACTCAGAGACTGACTCCAGCTTCTGTCACTTGTTAACATCTCTTCTGAGATGTTGACCTTTCCCCAGCCCAGGGGATAGCTATTGGCTTGGGCCCTTGGATGTGGTCCAGCCTTGTTCATAAAGATACTCTCTTCATTAAGGTCCCGCCTCATCAGTGCTCACAGTTAGACCAATCTCTGATTTCACCTGAAGATACGGTCAGTAGTTCTTGCTCTGCCAGTAACTGGCAGTGTGGCTTTGAGCAAGTCACTGATTTCTAGACTTCCATAGAAATGAGGAAGTTGAAGTTTCTTGTCCTGACAGGTGGATCAGTAATGTCTCCTTGGCATCAAACCATGCAATAGAGTTGGCACCATGTAACTTAGTCATGGCATTGACAAATCACTCAAGCTCAGACCACCTGATGCTACACCTTAGGAGGAGCATGTAGCAGGAGCTCCAGAGGCCCCAGGGCTGAAGAAGAGACACTGGTGGCTTTGCTGGTGTTTTTGAAAAACAGGTTCTAAAAGAGGCTCACACTCTGTGCTCGTTATAAAGACAGCCTCATCACTTGTGAAGTCATTGTGAGGGCTTTATCGTTGGTTAGCACGCAGTTGCACTGTGGCAAGGCCATTGTTCTCGAGTAGTCAGCTGATAGTACCTCCGTGCCAGCTGGCATCCTGTGACCAAGCCCAACTCCAGTGCTGCGAGGTGACGCTGGGAAGAAGCAGTGGTCTGCATTTATTATGTTGTGCCAGTGCACGCACGCGAGTCAGTCGCTTCTTGACATTCCAGGAACAAAACACTTTTTCCAGGAGGCAATGAGGAAGCTCAGAGTTTTTTGTTTTTTGCAGAAGATGAGCATGGCAGCTATTTATTTATTGAGTGCAGTTCCCAGAATCTCAGGAGTAAAGGGGCCTTAGAAGGTCATCTAATCTAACTTCTCCCTAATGCTAAAATCTCCCTCTATAATCCAGTGCCCATTTATGATGTGTGTTCTGTGGTTAGCCACTGATTTGGCTCCAGGCCATGGCCACCCCATGTACAACAGAACAAATACTGCCTGCTTCTGTACCACCTTCATGGTCATTGTCCGCTCAAGTCCATTGTTGCAGCCACTGTGTGTTTTGAGTGCCTTCCAGCCTAGGGGGCACATCTTCCAGCACTATGTTGGACAATATTCTGTTCTCATTGGCTTCTTTTTGGAAGCAAATCATCAGGCCTTTCTTCCTGGTCTGTATTAGTCTGGAAGCTCCTGTGAAACTTGCCCGTCATGGGTGACCCTGCTCGAAATACTAGCGGCATAGTTTCCAGTATCATAGCAACGTGCAGTCTACTATAGTATGGCAAACTGACAGATGAGTGACAGAATGTGTGTTTATCTGCTTCCAAAAGGGAGAATTGGGACCCACTGATGGTGACAAATAAAGTCAGAAAGGTATATCCCCATATAGATAAAAGAATAGGGTGAGAAGGAAACAATTTTTCCAGGGGCCTGAGATTAGATGGTTACTGACACTGAGCATTAAATTCAACTCTGAGTTTTTGGGCAGCAAAGATGTAAACAGAAATATGATTGTTAAGCAGCCAAAAGCCAAGTCAACTGCTGTCGAGTCGGATCCAACTCAATAGGTATCTGATAAAACAATTCATGGCAGAAGAGACACTCTTTTTCCCAACACTAAATTTTAAAGCATGTCACATTTACTTACTGGCCAAGGAAACTGACCCTGAAGTTGTGACTTTGTGTTTCTGTTTCCTTTTCTTACTCTGATACCCTTATATTCCAAGAGTCTTTAAGATGTCTTGGGACTTTGTCTGACTGGGCCATTATTCTGCATCCTATGAACAGGAACTTATTGAGTTATGGCATAGACCTGACATCCTAAAAAGCCAGGTCCCCTTTGGAATTCTTTAGACCCTTGAACATGTGGTGGGAAAGCATTTGACTTAGGATGCGGATGTTAAATGATAGGACAGGGGCATCGCCTCCAAAGACTGACTGCTATTACGCCTGGGAGTGGTGGGAGGCCTGGTAGGGTACATGCTTCTATCCTGAGCTGTTCAGCTGACACAGCCCACCTTAGTGCTGGTGGGTGTTAGCAGCCTCCAGTAACTGGTGTGAAGGCCTCTTGCACAATTCAGCCCTTAAGCTAATAAAAGTGTCTCCCTTAAAACAACAGGTGTATTTCTGATTTTCCATTTAATTGGCATAATGACCAGATCCCAACAGTACAACATTAGCTCCTTCAAGTAAGCTTCTGGAACCACAGTGGGATATGTGGTTAAAGTGCCCACTGCTAACGAGAGGTCAACAGTTTCAATCCTGTGTGGAGAAAGATGCAGCAGTCTACTTCTGTATAGATTTACAGCCCAGGAAACCCTATGAGCAATTCTGCTCTGCCGTATAGGGTTACTATGATTTGGGGTCAATTCCATGGCAGTAGATTGAGTAAGCTTCTGGCTCATCATAGGAGATATCAAGAACTTGTTCCCACCATACACAAGGCACTCTACTAGGCTCAGTCTGGGCATCCTTACTAGAGGCTTTCAGGAGTGCCATAGTGTGGTGATTCAGACCACAAACTTGGAATTCAGACTGCGTAGGTTCAAATATCAGCACTGCATAACCAATTAAACAAAGGGCAAAGGGTATGGACAGACACTTCTCCAAAGAAGACATCCAGATAGCCAAAAAAACATGTGAGGAAATGTTCACGATCATTAGCTGTTAGAGAAATTCAAATCAAAACTACAGTGAGATACCATCTTACCCTAAGAAGGTTGGCACTAATCCAAAAAACACAAAACAACAAATGCTGGAGAGGCTGTGGAGAGGTTGGAACTCCTCTGGTGGGAATGTAAAATGACATAACCTCTTTGGAAAGCAATTGGGTGCTTTCTCAAAAACCTAGAAATAGAAATATGATATGACTCAGCAATCCTACTGCTTGGAATATATCCTACAGAAATAAGGGCTGTTGCTCAAGCAGATACATGCATACAAATGTTTATTGGAGCACTGTCCACACTACAAATGTTTATTGGAGCACTGTCCACAATATCAAAAAGATGGAATCAACCTAGGTGCCCATCAACAGATGAATGGATAAACAAACTATAGTACATGTACTCAATGGGAACACTAGGCAATGATAAAGAACAATGATGATTTTAGGAAGCATCTCATTACCTGGAATCAACTGGAAGACACTACGCTGAGTGAACTCCATCAGCTGCAAAAGTACAAATATTGTACGAGACCACTATTGTAAGGACTTAAGAAAAGACTTATACACGGAAGATAATACTCACGAATGGCTACAAGTGTGGGGAGGGAGAAAGATAGTTACACATAGATTAGACAGTCAATAGGAATTCTGTTAGGTGCAAGGAGTGGCAGCACTCAGTAGAAGGTAGGTCAGCATAACTGGACCACACCATAAGAGAAAGATTTTCTAAATTCAACTCAATGTTTCAAAGGATAGAGTAGCAGAGACAGGGGTCTGGGGACCATGTTTTCAGGGGACATCGAGGTAAATTTTCATAAATAGTTTTTTTCTAAGAGTCTTCTGCACCCCATATTGGTGAGTGGTGTTTGGAGTCTTAAAAGCCAGAAAGCTGCCATCTGGGGACCATCAACTGGTCCCAACTCACCTGGAACAGATGACAACCAAGAGCATCAAAGATACGAGGAAAAATGAGCCCAGAAGACAGAAGGACTCATATGATTGGGAGATTACATCAGCAGGGGACCAGAGCTAGAGCTAGATGGTACTCATCAACACCAAAGACAGCCATGAGAGGGGTCACGACATAGAGTTTCTGATGTAACATGAGAAAAACAGGTGTGCAGATCAAGAACTCTGTGAAGAGACCAGAATCGATGGTCTAGCGACCTGAGAACATGGCCCCTAGACTTGCAGCTAGCCCAGACCTGAAATCAGTACTGAGTCAGCACTTCAGATAAAGATTGGACTGAACTTGAGGACACAGAGTGATGGATGTGATATGTGTACTTCATGATTTACTATATAATATATATATATATATATAATGAGGCTGTCCTACTGGTTTCTTTTTAGAGAGGAGAGGAGAGGGTACAGGGGAGGGGACAAGTGTTGGTTGAGCAGATCCTGGAAGGAAAGAGTGAAAAAGAAGCATGTACTGCCACAGGGTGAGGAGAAACAGATAGAGTTGCAGAGATGTGGGTACACATGGTTTTCTGTGGTAAATTTACCTGGATTGTAAACTTTCATTTAATCACAATAAAGAAGAAATTAAAAAAAAAAATCAGCACTGCCACTAACTTGATTTTATGACTCCAGGTGAATTGAGTCCAGCCTTCTGAGCCTCAGTTTTCTCCTATCTAAAAGGCAGAATAGTGAAAACACCTACCTTACTGGGCAGTTGAGAAGATCAGGTTTACAGAGATAAGACATACATGGACATGCATGCAGATACAGATGATACAGGCACAGATACAAAACAATTGTCCTTGACACCCAGTACGTGCTATTTAAGCCTTTGCTGTCGCCATTATCATCACTCTGAGAGCATCTCAGCATCTCCCCATTTTAAAGATGCTGAAATTGAGTCTCACATGAAGTTCCTTGTCAAAGGCAACACCAGTGTTAAGTGGTAGGACCAAGATTCTGATCCAGTTCTGTCTTATTCCAGTTCCTGTGCCTTCTTCCCATATTACGCTGCCTGGAACATCAGTTTGAAGAGTGTGAGCAGTCACTTTCCAGGATGGTGACTGGACCCTTTTCCATCACAATCATAGTGCAGGCTCCCAGCTCTGTACCAGCAGCACCCAACCAGGAGTCACTTCTAGTGGGTAGAGGGCAAGTTGGTCTCAGCACCTGACCAAAATGAAATCAAGGGCAGTGCTGTGGGCAGGCTCCTTCTAGGGACAGGTCCATGGTGCCCAGATTTGCCTTCCAAATATGCCATATCTCCCAGGTGTCTCTATCTTAACGCTAAACAGAGGTCTAGGGTGCCTGACAAATGCAGTTTGGGGCTGGACTTGACTCACTTGGAGCCTGGGCAGCTGTTTGAGATCACCCTCTGCAGATCAGGTAGTTCTCAGGTTGTCACGATACCCCTGGACTTTCAGTCCTAGTGAAAGGCCTGAGGAGTAGGCATGGATCTCACTTTCCATTCTAGTTCTCAGTCCTGCTCTACCCTTGACAAGCTGTGTAACTTTGGGCAAGAGACCTGGCCTCTTTGAGCCTCCGTTTCCTCATCTATAAAATGAGAATGAATTAAGTAGCTCACTGGGCTTTTTCAAGCGAAGTGGAAGCTATTTATTATTGTTGTTCTTATTCTTAGTGTGATTGTTATCATTATTATAACCATGCTGCCCTAGAATTTAAAGGTGGACTGTGGTATTCAGTAGTAGAATTCTCACTTTTATGCAAAAGATACGGGTTTGAGTCTTCGTCAAGGCACCTCAGTGCAGCCACCACCTGTCTGCTGGTGGAGGCGAGCATGCTGCTCTGACGCTGAACAGGTTGCGGTAGAGCTTCCAGGCCGAGATAGACTAGGAAAAAAGGCCCCGGTGATCTACTTCCAAAAATCTGCCAGTGAAAACACTATGGATTATAGTAACGTAGTTTGCAGCTGACCGTGGGGAAGCTGTGGAACAGAGCAGCATTTTGTTTCATTGTCTCCAAGGTTGTCCTGAGTCAGAGCTAGCTTGACAGCAGCTAACAACAATGAGGGATCATTGCCGTTATTATATTTTGCTGCTCCAAAATTCAAAGCCCTGCAACGGTCAGCCCTGCACGTTGAGCCCACCGCCACCCTGAGCCTGGGCACATCCAAATCCCTGTGGTGCACAGACCTGGCCTGGCACCTGCTGCTGACTACCCCCGGCAAACAGGCCCCAGTATCAGGGTATCAAGAAGGCAGCTGGGACTAGTCCCCAGAAAGAATTGGAGCTGCGCCCAGGGGTTGCTGCAAGGCTCACAGCCATGGCTCAGCCCTGGGCTGTGCACTTCAGGTCTGGAAAGAGGGAATGGGCTGGCAGCTGCCACAACATCTGGACAGTTGGCATGGGGACTAGTAGGCCAGCATGGGAGGAGATTTTCTGTTTCAGGGAGACTGTTGCATCTGATTCTGTATTTCACAACCTAGGGTAGACGTGAGCAGAAATGTCGTTCCAGGTGGCCCCACTAGGGTACCCAAAGTGAAGCATTTGCTACTCCCACCTGCCGTTTCCTACATCAGCTTGGCACTCTACATGCTGTAAATAAACATTTGTTGGGGAGTGGGGAGGGGGGCGTAGGTAACTAGTTGAGAACAGGGCTGTCCTCGCTGTGTTCCTGACTGATCACTAAGGTCCCTTCTAACTTAACATTCTGCAGGGCTCTGAACTCGTAATTCAAGGAAGCCACCGTTTCCTACAGCAGTGACATTTCAACAGTAAATCTTGCCCATTTAAATAATGCCTCTGTTTCTATTCCACTTGCTAATGCACCCTCCATCCCTGGATTCTTCACAGCACTCCTCAGAAGCTGGAATTATTCTCTCCCTGTCTCAGGGATGGCCCAGCAGGGGCTCAGAGGAGTAAGTGACCCTTCTGGTGTCACAGAGCACACTGATGGTATGTCTAGTGTGGAAGCCCCCATCTCCTGTTTCCAGCTTGATGCGTGCTCTTTCTTTTTAATTTTTTATAACAGCTTTATGGGATATAACTCACATACTTTGCAGTTCACCTATTTAAAATGTAAAATTCAGTGTCTTTTCAGAACTTTCACAGACATGTGCAGTCATCACCACAGCCTATTTTGGAACATTTCATCACCTCAAGGAGACACCCCGTGCCCTTTAACTATAAGCCACGCACCCCCAGCCCCATAGCCCTAGGAGCTGGTTACTAATCTACTTCCTGTCTCTAGAGAGTTCCCTGCTCTGGACATTTCATATAAGTGGAATCATACATGTTTTCCTGTGGCTGGCTTGATTCACTCAGCACCATCTTTTCAGGCTTATCTGTGTTGTAGTGTATATCAGTACTTCATTCTTTATTGTGGCCCAATAATATCCCATTGTATAGATTTACCCCACTTTGTTTACCCTTTCATTATTCAGTGTACATTTGGGTTGTTTCTACCTTTTGACAACTGTGAATAATACTGCTATGAACATTCATGTACAAGGTCTTGTGTGCATGTATTTGCTCACTTCTTTTGGGTATATACCTAAAAGTGGAATTCCTGGGTCATAGGGTAAGTGTATTGAACTGTTTGAGGAACTGCCAGGCTGTTTTCCAAAGTGGCTGCACAGTTTTGCATTCCCACTAGCAGGGTTCCAGTTTCTCCCTGTCCCAACCACAGTTGATGGTCTCTTAAACCCTCACCTATGATGCCTGGTGGCATAGCAGTTAAGTGTTAGCACTCTTACCAAACTATTAGCAGCTGACATCTACTAGGTGCTCCTTGGAAATTCTATCAGGAAGTTCTACTCTGTTCTATAGGGTCACTGTGCATCAGAATCAACTCATTGGCACTGGATTTGGTGGGTTTATTTTTAATGCTACCTCCTAGTGAGTACTTACGGTCAAGCTAAGAGACACACAGGAAGAATGGATGACCTGAGACAGGGCTTGATTCCAGTCAGGTTGTGGGCGAGTGACTGAGGAACAGAAATCTCTTTTGAGGAGCTCTGTCTCCAGACATCCAGAAGTCATCCTGGTATCAAGCGTGAACAAAGGCCAGAATGATCTGAAAAGGCTTCTCAAGGGGTAGGACTTGGGGAAGGGCATGTTTCTGCCAGGACGAGAAGGGAGAAAGGGCTTGGCAGGCTAAGAGCATGGGAAGGGGCAAAGGTCTACAGGTGAGAATTTCCTGGGCCTGTGAGGTGAGTGAATGAGTAGCCCAGGCTACTGGGATTGTTGAGAGCTGGGAGAGGTTCCAAAACGGAAAGTTGCGAGCAAATTGGGACCACAGAATTCATATATTATTCAGGAATTCATATAGGCAGGGGGAAAGCACTGAAGGCTTTTGTAGCCACTGGTACTTTAAGACAATTACTGTGAACAACATAAGAGATTGGTTCAAAGCCCGGAGCACTGAGAGAAGGGTCGGTAATCAAGACCACTGGCAAGTGTGAGTCCAAGCCTGACCAGTGTGGATGTGTGTGCACGTGTGCAAGGGTGCAGTGGAGCCAGGACAGCGAGCACGGATGCCGGAGGTGGAAGGTAGACCTGATAGCCCCAGGGGGCATGGGGCGTGTAGGTGAGTGAAAGATGCTAAGGTTAGGGACACTGTCTGGGAGAGCGAGAGTGCGGCTGATGGAGATAAGGGACCCATTTTAAAGGAAAGACAGCTATTCTGAGTCTGTGGGAGAGATAACACAGGTAAAGCCCTTGCACTTAAGGACGAAATGCTCAAGAAATTGTGATTGCCATTTTTGTTGAGTTTGTTGTTTTAAAGACAAACTATGCTGGCATTTGCTTGAATCTCCCATTCCCCAGGATTGAGCTGATTCTCTCACCTTCCCAGGGCCACCAAGCATTTGGCTTTGCACAAGTTTCCACCTCCTAGAAGCCTCTCCTGGGGTCTGGGCCACCTGGGTGGCAGAAAGCCTGAAAGTGAAGTCTGGAGAAGAAGGAAATAAACATTTATTGAGCAACTACCACACAACCAAGTCTTCACCAAGCCCACAGCCTAGCATTCTTTCTAATCCCATGCATGTGGGGGGAGGGAAGTGGGGTGTCACCACTGCCCCTATTCTGCAGAGAAGCTGAGACATCTTAGGTTGCTCACGCTGTGATTAGGGACTGAGCCAACCGCTAACCCAGGTCTGTCTGACCCCTTACACTCAGACACACCACTTTCCCACTCAAGGACCCTTTCTGCTTTTCTTACTTCACATTTTATTTCTTCTGTCCCCCCAGTGTCTGGTAGAAATTACATGCAAGGAATCCAAGGCAGCCCCTGAGTGATCCAAGGAAGGCAGAGGAGCCTGCAGGGCAGCGAGCCTGCTTCAGAAAGGGCTTCGGAGCCAGGGAAATGGTTGCCAGCTCAACCTTGAGTCTGTCCCTGTCGGGGAAGCCCAGGAACACCCTCACCCCCACCCCTGCCCCTCCCCTAGGTCTCCAGAGTGGAAGTAATCCACCCCAAGGACACACAGCTGGGTAGAAAAACCAGCACCCCTGCTTTCCAGGTCAGTGCAGCTCCTCTGACAGAGGGCGGTGCATGGAGATGGCACAGATGGTGCTGCGAGAGAGACGGAGGCAGGGGTCTTGGGATGGAGCAGTGGGTGGACACTTGCGTGGGATAGGCAGAAGTCCCCAGGCAGAACTGGATAGCATGGCTGCCCTGTCAGGCTGCTTCTGGCCGGTGGTACCTGTGAGCCAGCACCTCTCTGCGTTTATATGTTTGCCCTCTGGACTGGAAGGCCCCAGTGTGCAGGCACAACATGAGGGCACACACCACAGCCACATGGGGTCACCCTTCTCCTCCCATACCTCTGATCTATCCCTCTGCCCTTCAGCCTTGACTTATGCAAATAGCAGCTCTCCCTCAGCTGTCAGCCATGCGCTCCAATGCCTCTGAAGCCTGCCGGGGCTCCAGTTTGCTTGCATCTGTTCTCTTTATGTCCTCCACCTTGAGGCTGATCCCAGGGTCTCTGGAGTCTCCAGCTGCCCTCTGACCCTGAGACCCACCCTCCTGGAAAGGCTGGCAAGGACAAAGGCAGGCCTTCTGACCAGTTTGCTGGTCTGGTCCTTGAACTTGAGCTGCCAAGGAACCTGAAGGTTAAGTGAGCTTACCATACCTCACTAAGCTGGCTGGAGAGAAAATCCCTACCCAGACTACCTCTGCCATTCTGACGCTGCCAACCTAGCTTTTTAACCCAAGTCAATTCAGATGTCAGCTAAGCACCTGCTGGACCCCAGTCCTTCCTGGAAAGCATTGCAAGGGCAAAGGAACAGGAAGCTTTTCGGACTTCTTCATTTCCCTCTCTTGTGCATTTCTCTCCTGCTCCCTCAGCCTTCAAAGCCCAACTCTGTTGTCTTTCCTCCCGTGTTTCTCCAGTGCCATCAAGTTGATTCCAACTTGCAGCCACCCTGTGTGAGTCGAATTGCCACACGAGATTTCTAAGGCTTTAGTCTTTACAGAAACAGACTGCCACATCTTTCTCCTGTGGAACAGCTAGGGGGTTTAGACCACGGACCTTTCAGTTAGCAGCTGAGGGCTTAACCACTGGGCAACAACAGCTCTTTTCCCCTTGGTTAAACCAAGAAAAAAAAAAACCAAACCCATCACTACAAAGTTGATTCTGACTCATAATGACCCTATGGGATGGGACAGAACCGCCTCATACGGTTTCCAAAGAGTGGCTGGTGACTTCTAACTGCTGATCTTTTGTTAGAAGCTGAACTCTTAACTTCTGCACCACTAGGGCTCCTCCTCTTGCTTTAAAAAAAAAAAAAAAAAAAAGCTGTTATGGAGTTGATTCTAACTCATAGTAACCCTGTAGGACAGAACAGAACTGTCCTGTAGGGTTTCCAACCAACACTTGGGGAATTCAAACTACGAACCTTTTGTTTAGCAGCTGTAGTTCTTAACCAGTACACCACCAGGGTTTCTTCCTCTGGCTTAGGACTCCTTAATAATTTAAAATTTTATTTAATCAGTCCTCATGTAGCATTTTCTATGTACCAGACCCCCTTCGATTCTAAATTATTTATAAATATAACATTTAATCCCCCTAACAACTGTATTCGATAAACTCTGAAACTGAAAGCCTGGAAGTGGCAGAGCCAGGTTTAGACCCAGGAACCCTGGCTCCAGATCATAATGCTGCTATTTCTCATCACATTGGCCCAAATTCTGTGTGCGTTGCCTGGTTACCACTTAGCGCTTGTTCTTGCTTTCTCTACCAGGGCATAGCAAGTATCTGCTGAGGTCCTGATAGTGCAGTACACCACGTGCAGAAGGTGCCGTCTCAAAAGAAACAGGTGACAAAGTTCCTGTTCTTGAGGAGAGAGAACTCTACATTTACCCCAATAAACATCCCCCCAACCCCACCAACACACAAATAGTTGTTTTCATTGCCATCAAGTAGATTCTGATTTGTAGCAATCCCATGAAAGAAAGTAGAACTGCCCCATGGGGTTTTCAAGGCTTTGACCTTGCTGAAGCAGACCTCTAGACTTGTCTTCTGAGTTGCCTGTAGATGAAAAAATCAGTCCCATTGCCACTGAGTCAATTCTGACTCATCGTGGCCCTGTAGGACAGAGTAGAACTGCCCTATAGATTTTCAAGGGGCCCTTGGTAGATTCAAACTGCAGATCTTTTGGTTAGCAGACACAGCTTTTAACCATTAGGCCACCAATGTGTATTCAACAGCCAGTAGCCAGTAGTCTAGCAGTAGCTTATGCCATGCTTTTAAATTCAAATACTCTTGGATCTGATTAATAGCAGTAGAAATGTTTAACAACCAGTTGTCAGGAATGAGGGGAGGGCTAAGTGTAGCATTTGAGATTTCCATGCATAGATACTCCTGGAGTTGATCTTCATTACTAGCAACCTCAAGTGACAGAGTAAAACTTCCCATAGAGTTTTCTAGGATTTAACGTTTATGGAAGCAGATTGCCAGGTCTTTGTTCGTGGCGGCTGGGTTGGTTTGTACCACAAAATTTTTGATTAGTGAGCCTTTAGCACTGTGCCACCACACTCCTTCCACAGTCAAGTGCAAGCTACTAACATGATGTCACGGAATGCAGAGTTGGAAAAAGAGACATGGTTGGCTCTCAGGAACTAGTCCGAGCACATAGTAGGTGCTAAATAAGAAATGTAAAGTAAGAAATAGCTAGTTCAAGGGAGCTCAGGCAGTGCAACAGTAAAGCACTTAAGAAGGAGACCCAGACAGGAACATATAGGGTAGGGACACTGAGGAATAGGAACCTAACAAATCCCACTTAAAGTCAGACTTTCCACCTGTGTTTCCTCCTTCTCAGACATCTCTTTCTTCATCAGACTTTCTGGGTGGGACTCAAGTTTGAAAGACATACCTCTAGGATCCCAGGTTTTGGAAGCAGTCTGAATCAACTCCCCTCCTCCCCACCCCCCACCCAAATCAGACCAGGTCAGAGCCCAAAAATGCAACTGCACTTTTCCAACAAAAATCAGAACCCACGATCTGACAGAAGATTCTTTTTCTGATTTGGAATATTTAAATGAAGTCTTCCAAGGTTTAACAAATTAAATCCTGGTTCATTTAATCAAACGACTTTATTGAAAAGAATAAAACTATTTTATATGTGAAAAGAAGTTAAAGATTCAGTTAACCACATAAAGCACTTAATACCATATTTGAAAATAGGAAGCACTCATACTTTTAGGATTTGTTGATACAAGGTAGTGGGTTCTCAGTGTTGTTTGTGTAATTCATCGTGCTTTCCCATTCATTAGAAATATTTCAAAATAAAAAAAGAAAGAAATGCCAAGAGATCAAGAAGCTTCGGCTCTCCTAATTTCAGCCTCTTATTTCTCTCCTCATCTCCTTTAATCCGAAGGAGGGAAGAAAATCAGCAGCAATTGCCCTGAGTCTTCAAATAAGGAAGTGCTGAGGGTATGTTTAGGGCCCCCCCAGAAATGCCCCTTTCTCACACTGGGCATCACCCATCAAACAGCAGAGGAAATTTTCCACAGCCTCTGAGGGCCTTCGGGGACAGTCTTTTGAGGGCTATTCCCAAACCTTCCCTGGGGAATGTGCCTCATGCCCAACTCCATCTGCGCCTCTGAGACAGTGCTTCAGGGCCTGGGACAGTATGAACTGTTTCAGATGGCACCTTGTGTGAGGGTGGGTTAGCACTCCTCCCCACAGCTCTCTTCCTGGCCTGCTTCATACACTCTGCGTTTGGAGGGCTAGCCCTCACAGAGTCCTTTGGCCCTCCGTCTCACGGGTCAACTGTGGAGCCCACACCCTCCCCCAGCACTAGAGCTGGGGATGTCCCTTTGGCTCTGCCTGTTATAGAGAATCGTTTGTAGAAGGAGGATCCCCAGCCCAGAAGTTGAGACAAATCTGCACGGCTGAGAGGACTCCTAGCCTCCCCCTCGGCTTCTGTGTGACAGCTACAAATAGGCTCTTGAATGTATTTAATAAACCCTGGGAAGAAGCTGTGGCTGCCTTCCCTATGCTGAGGAAAGTGATGGATGTCTTCAGCGGGAGAGAGGAAAGAAAACTTTGTAAATTGTCTCAATTTAGGAGACCAAAGCAGTCTGATGGGAGCTTTTTGGGTGCCAGCCTACAAGTGTGTGCGTGTATTGGGCCCATAAGCATCTTTGCGACCCTGACTTGAGTTGGAAATGTCCACGTGAGAGTAGCTGAGACACACTTCCCAGTATGAACCTAGCCCTGATTTCAGTCTCAGGGAAACTGAGCTGTCAAGAAGACCAGACTACCTGGGGAATCATTTCTCCCTGAGGCCATTAGGATTCTTTCCTTAAAATAAGAAAGGAGTAGACAACCTGTAAGCATCTTGGGATTCTAAACCAAAAAAACCAAGCCAGTTGATTGGGCTCATGACAACAGCAAGTGCATCACAGCAGAATTGTGCTCTGTAGGTGTCAGAGGTTGAATTCTGTTCCACCAAAAAATGTGTTATAAATCCTAACCCCATTACTTGTGTATATAGTCTCATTTGGTAATAAAGCTGTTTTTGTTATGTTAATGAGGCCATATGAGTATAGGATGTGTCTTAAAGTAACTACTTTTGAGATATAAAATGAGCAGATGAGGTACTGCAGCAAGGAAGCACACATGGGAAGACTGCTGCAACGTGGAGATCACCAAAGGACCAAGGAAGAGAAGCCCAGAGAGGCAAAGGCTTGCCCCTAGAGCCGACAGAGAAAGCTTTCCCCTAGAGCCAGTGCCCTGAATTGGAACTGACATCTTTCTAAACTGCAAGAAAATACATTTCGGTTCCTTAAATCCAGCCTTCTTTTGGTATTTCTGTTATAGCAGCACTAGCAAACTCACACACTAGGGTTTTCAGTAGTTGGTTCTCCAGAAGTAGATCACCAAGCCTTTCTTCCAAGATGCCCCTGGATGGACTTGAATGTCTAACCTTCCAGTTAGCAGCTGAGTGCATTAACCTTTGCCCCACCCGGGGAATCTCTTTGAATTATGTACCTCAAACCTCATAAGATTTGGGATATGATGGTGTTCTCTCAGTAGAGAAGAAGCGAACAAGTTGAGAGGTCAGATAGACCCGGGTGGCCTTGAGAACAGAACTTGCCCATAGGCCCTGGGTAAGGAGCTATGACCCACAGAGTGGGGAGAGGATTGGAAGACCAGACAGGGTGTCCAGCCAGGTTCTACCCCATGTTACCTTCATAGTCTAGGGGAGCCCTTCCCTGTCCCCACCTCAGACCGGCTAATAAGTAGCATTTCAGCTCTGCCACATGCCAGCCTCATGACTGGGTGGGTCTTACTGTTCTTTCCATCTTCTTCATGGAATGCAAATCATGTTTGCCCAACTCACCCCACAGGGTGACAGTGAAGATCAGTGAGACGAAGTATATGAGACATTTGTCAACCAGGTCAAGAAGACCAGTGTACAGGCAGCCAGAGGTGACAGTAGTGGGCTGATGGCTGCCCAGAGATTGTTTCTGTGGGCTGCAGATGTCACCAAAGCCCTCCATTTCAGAAAACAAAAGCTGGTCAGTGCATAAGGCACAGGCTGAGTTGCCCAACTCACCTCAAAATGTACAGTCCTAAATTGGGTGAGATTCATCTTCAGAAAATGATTTGGCAGTTCTCCTTGGATGAGCTGTGGAGGAGGGACAAAATGCATACAGAAGAGTACTGGGCCCGAAACAAAAGCCTTAAGTGTTACTGGAGTTTGGGTGTGGGTTACGTACTTTCCCAGCAAACACACACACAATTATGTATGCATACACAAGTACTCTGGTTTTCTTCAATTATTCAGCATAGTCCTGACATCTGTGAATTGAACTAAACCCTCTCAGAAGTGCTTTCTATTTTCACTTTACCCCACCTCCTGGGGTTAGATGTTCTGCAAGTTTACAAGCGTCTGTGTAAAGTCCCACTTCTTTCTTGATTTTATACTAGCCCCATGAAAGCTTCAAAGGGAACTGTGTGGAAGCAAGCAGATATAAAGGGAGTTAGTGGATAAATTCAGACTTAGAACTAGGTAACAAGTACACCAGGGGCAAAGTCTGAAATCCCTGCAGGGTGAGGTTTGAAGGCAATGGAAAGCTCAGCACGAACAAATCAGAGGAATGTCGCATTCCTGGAGTCACTGGTTCAGGAAAACCTCCTGTTATTCCATGAGGGCTTCCTGGGGGAGGCAACATTCTCGAGTTTGCTTCAGTACAGATCAATGTTAGCAACAGGGACGAGTAAGGGTATTTTAGGCAAAGGTTCGGAGATAGGGAGATGATGGAATCCAAGAACAGGATGGACATCATCCAGAAGTGTTTCTTCCCGTTAGCCTCTACAAGAGCTGAGATCACGCCATTCCATTGGCTCAAGAAGGAAGTAGGACTTGAGACCCCAGTGTAGGCCACTGAAATCAGGCCCATAGAGCAGAAGGCTCCCCTGGCTGCTCCTGCCTAGCCACAAGGTCACTGCCCTCCTGTGTCTCAGAGCCACTCTTTTCCTAGCAATCTCGTCTTTCACAGCAGCCACCTGAAGAGCTCGGCCAAACTCACAGTCCACCTGCATGTTGACTAGAGGCCTGCCGGTTCCTATTCTCCCTCCAGAAGTACCAACGCAGCCTGTGGGGCAAGGCTGCTCCCCAAGCTGGTATGGAATGAAGCTTTGTGCAGATAGGACCAGAGCCTGAGCAAGACACAAGAGAAGGACAGGTGTAAGAATATGAAAAACTAGACTGATAGAGATACTGACCTCATTAGAGGTCCTGGGATATTAAAGAGGTAGTGTGTTCAGAAGACTTAGCCCAGTGGCTGGTATGTAGTAAATGCTTATGAATGATATCTGGGATATCCGGCCCCAAAGAGGTCACCTGGCCTTGGGCATGTGACCTGCTGCTATGGGCTTCGGTGTTCGACTGAGCTTGTCTGCTGATTGTTTTCTGCTGTCCACGGCTATAAGTTCCAAGCTTTCTCCTGTTGTCATCATTATTAACTGCCACCAAGTCCACCCCTGACTCACAGTGACCCGACGTACAAAAGCATGAGATGCTGCCCAATCCTGAGCCACCTCTACGAGGTTTTGTGATTTGGACTATTGTGCTTCATAGGGTTTGGGTTGGCTAATTTTTGGAAGTAGATCACCTAGTCTGTCTAGGAGCTGTGCTGAAACCTGGTGAGCAACACAGCAACACACAAGCTTCCACTGTCAGACGGGTGGTGTCTGTGTACGGGGTGCACTGGTGGGAAAACTAACACGGTCTCCCATGTGGAAGAGGAGAATTCTACCACTGAAGCGCTGGCTGTCTCTAGAGGGACGGAATTCAGAGCCACTGTTAGGTATAGAAAGGAAGCCTGGTGGCTAGGTGGTTAACAGCTGAGCTGCTAATCAAAAGGTCAGCAGTTCAAAGCCACCAGCTGATCCTTGAAAACCATATGGGACAATTCTTCTCTGTCCGACAGGGTCACTATGAGTTACAATCAACTCAACAGCAATGGGTTTGGTTTCTTTTTGGTTTGGTAAAAATGGGAAAGGAGAAATACAGACTGAAAATAATCATTTAGCAAACACCTAGCATGTTCCAGGAACAATGCTAGATCTGTAAGTGTATCTTGAGATTTTTAAAATCTCTTTTCATATTTAAATTATGAAAATTTTCAAATATACTCAGAAGTGGAGAGGCTATATACTGAACCACCTTATATCCATTACCCGGTGTCATCCGTTACAAAGACTTTGTCATGTTTACTTCACTTATCCCATCTATTTTTGCTGAATTGTTTTAGAGCCAACCTAAACGGTATCATTTCATCCCTGCATGTGTCATTAGGCGTCTCTGCAAAATATGGACTTGCTCTTACCTCACCATAAGGCCATATCACACTTTAAAAAATGAACAATAATAACTTGGCATCCTCTATTACCCAATCCATATTCAAATTTTCCCAATTGAAAAGATTGCCCTTAATCTTTTGACTCTCCCTGGCAAGTCAGCATCTGTACTTGCATTTCACCACATGGCTCAGTGAGGTTAAGGAGCATACCTAGACCCAACCGCAGGAAGTGATCAAACCCTGCTGAGGGAGGAGCATGCCCTCCTCCTGCCTCCACCACCAGGCTGAGGACAGACAGCCTGGGAAGTAACAGTAAGAGCACACTGAATGGCAAGGAGAGGGCACAGGCTGGTTGGTCTTCCCACATGCAGACGCTCAGGTAGGCCCTGGCTGGCCTTGAATCCACGTAAGTCGACAGAACGGTGGGCTCTAGACGTGTGCTAGAGGCTCTGACGTGCAACAGGGCCCTCAGCTCTGGTCTCTGCCCTCTAGGGGCTTCCAGTCCAGTGGGGTGGGGCTGGGGAGAGCAACAATAAAGGCTGGGTGGGAGGCGGAGATGAGTGCAGTGGGTGCAGAGAAGGGAAGTATCGCCAAGGGTAGGGGCGTGGGGGGCTGCTGCGGAAAAGTAGGTGGTAGAGCAGAAAGAGTGTTGGCCTAGTGGCAGAAGACATGGGTAAAATGGACTCAGTAATACCTCTTTGTGGCACATGAAGGGTCTAGCTGTGGATGAAATACAGTAAACTCCATAGATGCTCATTTTCTGCCCTGCCCCCATTCCATGGGGAGATGGGCCTTGAGTCAACCTTCAAATGGGATCTAAGAGTGCTTGCAGGGTAAGGCTGGGCCCTCAGCTTCACCCAGTTCTCACCATGCCCATGGGCAGGAATTAGCAACCGGTGTCGTATCTGTTATCAGTCCTCGGCTTTGGCATCTCTCTTCATTGAGTCTGTCCATCTCTTCTGAGTGAGGCTTCTCTTGTCTGAGAATTTAATGAGGTTCTGAACTACCATCTAGAGATGATGCTGACCCAACACCCTCCACACCCGTTCTTAGAAATTAAAAAGCATCCACTGCCAGTCTCCAATGGCATGGTCACATGGAAAGGTTACTACAGTCACATGGCAGCTTGTGTGAAGGTGGAGTGTGTGTCTACATGGTGGGTCTGGATGTGCTTGCACCAGGCACTGGGAAAGTCATTCTGTCCTCATCTTGGATGCAGACAACTAACCACAAGAGTCATTCTTGCACTAATGTGATCACAGAGGATGCTGGGGTCAATCTTGAAAGATAAAGAGCTAAGACAGAGATTGCCCACTCAGCAGCTCCTGCAGCCTTGAGGGTGATCACATCCCATTTTTAGGGGAGAAGATGGCATCTGACCATCTTCATTTCAGAGTTCCTGTCTGGAACCCTTGGGTCAACTGGTGACCAATCATGGCATTGAATCAGACCTAGCATGCTTGGTGGGGTAAAGGGAATTGAGATGCATTTTTGCCCCAGTTGGAAACATACATCGGAGTGGTTCCAACCTGGGCTGCAGCAAAATGCAATGTGTGCATTTGCTTCTATAAAAACAGAAAAAAGGGAAAGGGGGAGAGGTAGAGTAGATGAACTTTTGACAAGATTTATGACCATGAGCATGTTTTTGTGTTATTTGGGTGAGGTCAAAGTGTATGTGAATGTGCTCCTGGGTGTGTGTGTGGTGCATACACACACACACGCACAGAGCAGGAAAAACATCTCATCTTGCTTCTATTCCCTGACACATCTTAGTGAGTCACAACTCTGTGTCTGGCACTGTGCTACAAGAAATTGAAGGTGGATAAGAGATGTAAAACACAGGCCCTGCAAAGGAAAGAGCAGGAGCAAGCCCAGCTTGTCTGGGGAGCAGTGAAAAGACTAGTGCGGGGTGGAAGGCTGACACAGGAAAGAGGTGTCCAACAGTCATCCATGCAAGATAACGGCAGCCTGAGCCATGGAGGAGGTGACGAGCAGCGGTCAGATCAAAAGTACATTTTGAAGCTAGAACCAACAGAATTTTCTGGTAAATTACATGCAGTAGTGAAATTCCATGTCTATGAAATATCTAGGCAAATGTATACCTTTAGAAAGTAAACTAGTGGTTGTCTATGGCCTGAGGGAATGGAAGAACTGGAGAATGGTAGCTAAAGGATAGAGTCAAAGATGGTTCCCCAGTTTTGGGTCTGAGCAACAGAAGAAAATAGGAATGAACTAAAACCCAGACCCTGACTTAAGTTCTGAGGGTGGCACTTGCCCCTGTTTCATTAGAGCAAGTCGTTCAAACAAACTTCAATAAGAGCTATAATCCTGGCCCTACCTTCTACCCAAATTACTCCTGATTTAAACAAGATAATATATGTCAAGACTCTCTACCAATATGTTGGCATCATGGTAACCATAATAGCAGCAAGTTGGCCAGGTGTTGAATGGGCTGCCTTGGAGAGAAGGAACTCTACATCCAGACGGTATTAAAACCCATGCAGGAGTCCACGTGATCTTCACAGGCTTTGTGTGTGGGATGGAGGGTAAGGTGAAATGGCCCTGATAGTCTCTTACCACACCAGAATTCTAGGATTCCAGGAAATAGGTATAAATATTCAGAAGGCTGGAATCAGGAAGCAGGGTGAGGAAAATATCAGGAAGTAGAGAACCAAGTCCATAGTTCAGGCCCCGAGGACTGAGTGGTGGTAGGGCCCTGACAGCAAGTGAGGTGTGACCACTGCATCTGAAGCCTATAGACAGCCCCAAGCACTAAAATGCCATTCCACATCATGCCTACTCAAATTTCAGCATCTGAAAAGGTCTGCTCACTCCTCCATGAGAGAGCGTTCCTGGCCATCTGACATCCCTGCTGTGATGCGGTTGGTCACCCTATGCAGAACCCAAATCTGATTCCCCAAGAGTTTACCAGTGTGCTTGGGCTCATTCCTGCAGAGCTATCCAAGCATACACACTCCCACCCACTCCCCAGGCAGGCCAGCAGACACTGAAGAGAGAGACACTGGGAGAGGTCTGCTCCGCCAACGCTGAGCTAACATCCTCTGCCCTTCAGCCCTAGCTCACGGCTTCTCACCATCCTAGGGCCCTCTGCAGAATGGGCTGTGCTTGGTCTGAGGGCATTTGAAAGAGGGTCCTAGAACTGAATCCAGCCTCCTGCTGTGGTTCACCTTTACCAAGAGAACAGAGCATTGCCCCCCCATCTGAAGAGTATTTCTCCATCACAGGGCAACCACACTGCGCTGGCTGTTTGTGGGAAGCCCTATCTCAACTGTGGTCCTACTAAGGCTGCTAGCTGCTCACATGTAAATTGTCACTTCCATTGCCACTTTTCCCTACTGGTTTTGAAAGCTGCCTGCTTGCATCTCATTTTCAATCTAGTTCATTGAGCACCTAGTGTGTGCCATGACACAGGAGATAGCACTGTGTACATGACCTGGCCCCTGCTATTTGGAGTTCAAAGTTTCATGGGAGGGCTCCAGCCCTTACCCAGAGGGTTCTGATACCCTAGGATAGATGCTCCAATTACAGCGAGCCCAGGTAAATGACTTCCAAGCCAAGAATCAATGGGTGAAGAGGAGCTAGTCCTGCAAAACGAGTAGGTAGGGATAGAGGTATGAAAGTTGGGTTCCTGGTCAGGAAACAACGTGTGCAAAGGCCAGGAACAAGAGAAAGCCTGGCCGCACTAGCTCTGACACGGTTAGAGAAATAAGCATGGACTAACATGTTCATGAGCAGCCCTGGTGGTGCAGTAATTAAAGCACTTGGCTGTTAACCAAAAGGTTGACGCGAACCCACCAGCCACTCTGTGGGAGAAAGATGTGGCAGTCTGCTTCGTAAAGATTCACACCTTTGGAAACCCTACTGGGCAGTTCTGTTCTGTCCTGTAGGGTGGCTGAGACAGGATCAACTTGATGGCAATGCGTTTGGTTTTTTAATTTTAATGTGCTCGTGGAACACAGTGCATATTATCTGCAGCTTCTACAAGTAGTTCCTTTATCTCATCTACAAATAAAGTAACTGTAATAATAACCCATTTTGATGTGATTCATAGTGATCCTACAGGACAGAGCAGAACTGCCCTGCAGGGTTTCTAAGGAGCAGCTCACGTGTTTCAACTATCAGCCTCTTGGTTAGCAGGTAAACACTCAACCACTGTGCGGCCAGGACTCCTCCTGATTCTAAAGCCTGACTGCTTGCCAGCAGTGGTCTGAGTAGGGAGCTGGGGGAGTTCCAACCCATCTGGGGGAGACGTGGCTTCCTCCTCTGTCCTTCTCCCTCGGGGAGTGAGGGAAGTGGTGCCTGCCAGGACACAGGCCTCCAATTCTGGCCCGCTAGGAGAGAGCCACGGGAAACAGTTACTTAGCTGCAGTGGAAGGCAGGTGTAGGAACCATTCCTAAGAAAAATAAGTCTTGTTAGTATGTTTGTACTTGCTGAGTTACTGGGTCCCAGGTGCTGATTTTGCTAATCCCAATACATTGGGAATTGTTTAATAGGATTTTTTCCTTTTAATTAAAATATGATAATGAAACTTGCTGCTCTACTTTTAAAAAGGATGTTTGAAAATATCCACCTATTCCCCAAACGCTCGGGCCAGGGGAAACATGGATGTAATTTTGTTCACTGGAACCGTAGTGCAGATGAAGGGCTCAGCCTTTCATCGTTCACGTGTAGTGCTCACATCATTGTCATAGTAACCTTTCCATCTCTGATCCCCTGTCACCTGCCAGGGCAAGGCCCTTGGCTTCAGGGAGCAGTGGGATGGTCAGGGTGACTAGCTGTGATTGAGTCATGCAAAGAGGAGAAATTACCAAGATCCCTCATCCAAATGCAGTCTGGTCAGGTGCTCCTTACCCCCCAGATCTGAATCCAGTCTAAAAGGATACTGACTGTTTAGAAGGGCTATTATGAAAGCAACAGAGGGCTGGGGAGGGGGGTGGCTTATGGGGGGAGGTACACAGGACTATTTTCAACCTCTGGATAAGACATTTAAGTTGCGGAGTCTCTGGGTGCTACAGTTAACAGACTCAGCAGGGCAAAGCAGGTAGGTAGGAATGTGGGGGTGAAATCTGTGTTATTAGTCAGGACATAATAAGTGCAAAGGCCAGGAACAAGAGACAGCATGGCCCCACCATGCTCAGCTGCCAAAGAAAGCTTGGCAGTTTGAATCCACCCAAAGGTGCTTCCGAAGAAATGTCTGATGAACTATTTCTGAAAAATCAGCCACTTAAAATGCTAGAGAGTACAGCTTCCCATCTCTTCTTTTTTGGCCCTCTGGTCTCCCCTTTCTTTTCCCCTCTCCTCCCTTCTCTTCCTCTCTCCATTCTTCGTAAAAATGATTCTGAGTCTCATCCCCCTTCCTCCCCTGGGTACCCAGTGCATCGTGGGAAATGGAGAACTGACACGTGAGTCACAGGACTAAAAAAATAAAAAAGAAAGAAAAATTCAAGAAGTTCTGCATTTAAAGTCATAGTATCGAACCACTGGCACTGCATCCCTTGGATGCATGGCTCTGGTGCTGGGAAAGACAGCTCACAGTTTGCTGAATTCCTGACCAGCCAGGGATGAAATGGCGCATGGAATCTGCCTGGAAAGAGCAGGAGGATAGAGCTGGGCCACCTCTCCCCCTGCCCACCTCCTCCTCTGCTCACCACCCCCCGCACCCTCGTACTGTGCATCAAACCAAATGTGACCATGTGCTGCTACAGAACATCAAAGAGCAGAGAATTGCTGAAGAAGGAAATATCGGGGTTATGAATTTGAGAGCAGCCTCAGCTCCTGGTAACCTCGTCAGCTGTGCATCCATCTTTAATCAGCCCCCAGAAGGGCAATTATTTTGCTGTTGAACAGCATCACCAGGGCTCAGGTGGTAGCCGACACGGCGGTGCCAGCCGAGGGAGGGTAGGGTTTGTGGTTTGGCCACACGCTCTCCCTGTCCCTAGTCCACACCCCAGCATCAGGGACAAAATCTAATTTCAAGGTCCATTTCTGCCAGGGGCCTTGGCTCGGGAGTCAGCATATTTTAGCTTCCATGGGTGGCATAGTGGTTAAGAGCTCTGGCTGCTAACTGGAAGGCTGGCAGTTCAAATCCACCTTATGCTCTGTGGAAACTACTCTGTCTCATAGCACTGCCATAAGTCAAAATCAACTTGATGGCAACAGGTTTGGGTTTTTTGGTTTGGGACCAGCAGAAGAAAAGTCCTAGTCTGTGACAAGATAAGGCTCAGCACTGCCCAGGCTGCGGTCTGTATCCACCACCTTGAAGGCAGCCTGGAGTGCGACAGGTGGGTTACCTTGCAATTTAGGGCCCAGATTCACGGGTGTGTTGGGTGGGGGATGATGGCAGGAGCATGGAGGATTTGCAAGTGGGTGTAGCTGTGGAGCCCTGCTGATCAACTGCTGCCGCTAAAACACTAAGGAGAAATCACAAAGGCAAGTTCCAGGCGGCACTGACTCCAGGCTTACAGGAAGGCCTTGAGCAACTTGAGTTAAACCCACAAGCCCACAGCATCTTGCTGTGTGTTGCCTTTTCCTGACCTCCTAAAGCCTCATATAGGAGCTGGAAGGGGTACTAAAGATGGCCTGGCAGAAAAGGGAAACAGCTGCAGTGTGATGTCTCACTATGAGCAGATGTTCAGAATGGTACAGTAATAGACCAAGAGCCGCACAGCTCATGTCAGGGTCCAGCCTAGAGTCCAAGTCTCCCTTTTCCTGCTCAGCACAGAATAACCATTTGAGCATCCAGAGTTCACGCCCACAAGAAGCACAGGCCCATTCACGTTCTCCTGCATCTCCATAAATCCATCTAAGGGAACTAGGAGTTTTCCCGGGCACATGTCACTTCTACTATTGCCTTTGTTCCAATCTGTCCTGTGCCAGAATTCTCCATATACACAGCTGCCTTCCCTAACAGACTGTGAGTTCTTCGAGGTTTCTTCACCACTGTACCCCCTGCAGTGCCTAGCATGTAATAGGTTATTAATATACATCCATTGACACTGAGGCTGCCAGGGTATAGCAGACAGTTAAGTGCTCCGCTGGAGGTTTGAGTCCACCCAGAGGAGCCTCAAAAAAAGGCCTGGTAATCTACTTCTGCTTTACCGTTAAAAACCCCATGGAGTAGTTCTGTTTTAATACCCATGTTATCACCACGAGTGAGAGTTGACACAACAGCAACTGTGCTGTCCTTTTGTTGTTGTTGGTATCAAGTCAGAACCTGCCGCATTGCTTCCCCTCCCTGCTTATGCCCATGGTGCAACTTCAGGGAATAGGGTCACGGTCTGCGTCAACCTATGCCTAAGTGCCTGAGCCTCCTCTTAGCTCAGGGCCCCCTTTAGTAGCTGTAGACATCTGGAGGATACAAGGCATTGGTGCCATTGATGAGCAGGCAGCTCAGCCCTCCGCCTTACCCTTTGAGTGGAGTCTGTGTGCTGTACTGAATTGTGAAGAGACAAGTGTCTTCCCCTACCCTTCAGTTCTGAGGAGGGATTTGCACTTTGATTATTTTTGCAAACAGGTTTGTGTAAAATTTGATTTGAGAAAACATTCTTCTCCCACATGCTGAAGGATTGAGGGCCTGTAATCCCTCTCAAATCGCGCAGACGAGGTTGGTATTGCAATGTTGGTATCAGAGCTAACAAAGGGGGATTAGCAAGGAAAATTCTGCATGAAAACCTGCCACGAGCTGAAGGCTTTCAGTATAAAGCAGATAAGATAGGTACAACTGAGCCATTTGTAACCCAGTTTTTAAAGCACTCAGCACACTCCTTCTGTGCCAGTGGGAAGCAACGTGTGGATTTAGTTGCACCTGTCTCCTCCCAGCCCCTCAGCCCTCTCAGTGGGGGGACACATTTTTAGTGGGATGAGAAGATTCTCCTTTACCGAAGGGCAAGAAGAGGCCAGGCTGGACAAGGTATAACTAGGCAGGAAGGCACAACCCACACACCAGAATAGACACATGCTGTCCCAGCTGTCCCTTGCTTTGTGATACAGAGTTGTTAACCCAAATTCCAGAAGATAGAGCAGGAGAGTTTGTTTTGTGTTGTCTTTCCTGGTCAGAGACTGAAGGACACGGTGATATTGTCCTAGAGTAGGACAGACGCTCAAAGCTCACTTTGCCCAAACCTGTCCTGAGCAGCCCTGTAGCTTAATGAACTTGGTGTCACCACCATCTATTTGTGTAAAGTTAAGCAAAGTTACCTCCTATAAGCCTGTTTGCTTTAATGAACAGTGTCTACCTCATGCTTTCTTGGGAGAATTAAATGAGACATTACAGATAGAACACTTTCATACCAAAGCAAAATAAAGTTGCCACTGTCAACTCCAAGTCCTGGTGACCCCGTGTGCGTCAGAGTAAACTGTGCTCCACAGGATGTTTTGGAAATAGATCACCAGGACTTTCTTGCAAGGCACCACTTAGTGGACCCAAACCTCCAATCTTTTTGTTAATAGCTAAAGGTGTATACTGTTTGTACCACCCAGGGACCCTACCTAGCATATAATAGTTGCTTCGTACATAGTAGCTGTGATTATAATGAATGGATTATTAATACCACTAAAAACAAAAACAAACCCCTTGCCACTGAGCCAGTTCTGGCTTACAGTGACAGAGTAGAACTGTCTCATAGGGTTTCTAAGGAGCAGCTGGTAGATTTCAACTGGTGACCTTTTGGTCAGCAGCTAGACTTTTAGCCACTGCACCACCAGGGCTCCATTACGACCGTTAAACCAACCAAACCCATTGCCGTTGAGTCGATTCCAACCCATAGAGACCTTATAGAACAAAGTAGAAGTGCCCCATAGAATTTCCAAGGAGCACTTGGTGGATTCAAATTGCCAACCTCTCAGTTAGCAGCTATAGCACTTAACCACTATACCAGCAGGGTTTCCATTACTACCATTTGATGTGGAGAAATTAAAGTCCTTCAAGGGAAATTGACCCACACAAGCCCGAATTTTTTGAATAGGCAAAATTTCTGGACTCACTTTTCTCAAAAAAAAACCCCTTCTAGAGCAGACCAAACGCTGGGGACATACCATAAAATTCAGCGTAAGACTTGGCCACACTCTTCAGCTTCTTACAGGCACTGGTGTTTTTGACAAGATTGACTAGTAATATCCCAGTTCCTAGAACTTACCCCTTTGGTGGTCTGCTCCATCCCAGTATGTGGGGGCCACCGGGTAAGGAAAGTTTAGAAGACTTTGAGAAAACACAGCCCCCACCTTTAGCTGCTGAAGGCTTAGAAGAAAGCAGAACTAGTGCCAAGGAACGAGAGCTGGAAAGAACTGATTCTTACTTACTATAACCCACAGCTAGAGCTGCCTGGAAATCGAGCGGCCTCTCTGAGAGACGGTGCGCTTCCCATCCCTGGAAGCATCTAAGAGATCACATGGGCAGCCTCTGATGAAGAGGCTGTAGAAGGCATTCCTTTGTGGGATAAGGGCTTCCGCTAGTTTACTCCTAAACCCCAAAAACCAAACCCGTTGCCATCAAGTCAGTTCCAACTTGCAGTGACTCTGTAGGGCAGGGTAGAATGAATGCCCCATAAGATTTCTAAGACTTAGGTGAAAGTTTACACAGCAAATTAATTTCTCATTTGGTGATTCATACACACATTGTTCTGAGACAACGGTTACAAACCCTGCAAAACGTCAGCACTGTCCCCATTTCTACCTTGGGTTCCCTATTTCTATTCATCAGATTTCCCTGCGCCTTCCTGCCTTCTCATCTTTGCTTTGGGGAAAATGTTGATCATTTGGTCTGATACAGTTGACTGTTCTAAGGAGTACATTCCTTATGGGTGTTACTGGCTATTTTATAGGCCTGTCAATTATTTAGCTGAAAGGTGATCTGTGGGAGTGGCTTCAGCTCCAGGTTAGAAGGGTATCTTAGGACCATGGTCTAGAGGAAGAGGAGGAGGCAGTTTCCTCCAGTCTATCAAACCAGTAAGTCTGATCTTCTTTATGAGTTTGAATTATGTTCTACATTTTTCTCCAACTGAGACTGCCTATTGTGTCCCTAGACAGAGTAGCAGGTAGTGGTCAGCTGGACACCATCTAGTTCTTCTGGTCTCTTGCTGGAGGAGGCTGTGGCTCACATGGGCCATTAGTGCTTTGGACTAATTGCTTCCTGCATCTTTAGTTTTCTTGATTCTCCTTTGCTCCAGATGAGAGGAGACCAATAACTGTATTTTAGATGGCTGTTCACGTGCTTTTAAGAACACAGATACCACTCACCAAAATAGGATGTCTAAAATTATCTTTGTGCCAGTTGACCTAGATATCCCCTGAGACTGTGATCCTTAGCCTTCAAGCCCAGTAACTCAGTCTCTCAAAGTATTTAATTATTTTTGAGAAGTTTCCATAACTGCACCCCCATGTGCCCTATTAAATGTATGAATGTTCATGCTGTGAATAAAAATAACATGTATAAATATCCACCGCCATACCTGTATGTGTAAGCAGATGTACCCCCATGTAACCTCCCACACCTATTTAGCATGAATATCTACCTATGTATTCACTTGTAAGTTATCATTTGCTATTACTGTCACAGGATTGGGTATGCAGTATAGTATTTACCACACAAAAGAAGTTCCTGTCAATTCTGACTTATGGTGACCCTACAGGACAAAGTAGAGCTACCCCCCATGAAGTTTCCAGGAGCACCTGCTGGATTTGAACTGCCAGCCTTTTGGTTAGCAGCTGTAAAACTGAACCACTACACGGTTTCCGTATCTACCATAGTTGCATTTTATTCTTGTGTACCTTTTGATGTCTTCTTTTGCCAAGGTTGTAAGTCTTCACAGAAGCAGACAGCCACATCCTTCTCCCTCATAATGGCTGATAGATTCAAACTGCCAACCATTTGGTTAGCAGCCAAGTGCTTAATCACCAGGTCTCCTATAGTTTACTCACAACCAAAAACCAAACCCCTGGCCATTAAGTCGATTCTGAATTGTGGTGGTCCTATAGGACAGAGTAGAACTGCCCTATAAGGTTTCCAAAGAGCCACTGATGGATCTGAGCGGCTGATGTTTTGGTTAACAGCCAGATGCTTAACCACCGAGTCACCAGGGCTCCTGGTTTACTCATCACACTTCGTAATTCCAACAGTCCGCAGTGACCAGCTAACTCATTCCCCCTCTGGGCTGCCGTGTTCTTACCTGCAAGCCAGAAGCTTTGTCCCTTCTTAAGTTCCCCCCTGCTCTGACCTGATAGGAGCCTGTGACTCAGGCAGGGCAGGTTCCCGTCTACGCACTTTTTCTCCTTTTCCTAGAGGGCTTCTCCTCAAGGACAGGTACAAGAATGCTGTCCTCTTTAACCTCAGAGCTTGTCTCCAGGTCTGGCTCAGGGAAGGGCTCGAAAATGGGGGCAGTTGGATAGTTAGATAGCTATATGATTGATTTAAGAAGTAAGGGGATACCCATACACACATGTACACACATGCATGTTACACGTGCTCACACAACATTCACACATGTGTACATGCTTGCAAACATGCTCATGGACATACATTCACCCATACCCTTATACGTACATGTGTAAGAACACTCATGTTTGCATGCATACACACGACCACATAAGCACACGTGTTCTTATCTGCAAGTGCACTCACATGTATACACATGTTCGTGTGCATGCTTTCCCACACGTGCATGCACACACTTGTACACAGGCAAACACACAAGCACACTGAAATAGATTCCTTCCCTCAGTGTCTGATATTCTAATGTGTTCTCTTGTGATAAACATTGTTTTTTTACCTTTGGACTTCTTTCCAAATGCAAACCCCCTTAAACAGACTGCCCAGTAGGCTGATCTGAATTCACTTTTCTGACCTCCTCTGAGAGCTGGCCAGCTGAGAGTTTTGGGATCCAGCGGAGAGAGGACATGAAGAACTTAGGGTATTGTGCAGCCCACAGGTCTCCTGTGGGACTTCCTAGAGAACAGCGGACAAGGAAAGAGGTGAGGCTGTGCTTGCAGAAACGCTGGTAGAGCCTCCCTCTCTCCCTCTTCCTAGGGCAGGTGTCTGCAGGAGACACTGGCTGGTGGGCTAGAAAAGCCTCTTTTCTCTGCTGAGCTGGGATAATACAGCTCGGCCCGGGAGCAGCAGGAATCCCTGGGGAGCTCAGGTTTGGGGCTTCTCTGGAATTGCAGCGTCCTGGCAGGCAGGCCACCTGGCCCTAGGACCGTGAGTGAAGGGAGTTATTTCTCCAAAGGTCCCTGTGTCTTTCCTGAGGGCCCCTTTCCTGCTTTTCACCCAGCCCTTCTCCATCTCTGACACTGATGCTTTTCTCCCTATAAATAACCGGTATTTACCAAGTACCCACTACGTGCTGGGTGCCACGAGTGGTTTCTATACACTATCTTCTTCCATTTCCACAAGCCCGTGCTATAAATGCTGTTGTCCCAATTTGTAGGTAAAGAAACCAAGACATAGAGAGGTCAGGTGGCCTGTCCAACCAAGGTCATGAGTGTCCATGTCAGTTGTCTTAGAGAATGTCATAAGTGGGATTTTTGAATCTAGGCCCTCTTCGTCTGATGGTGTCCTCAGTCGCCACACTGAGGTGGTCAAACAGGAATGCTGTTGTCAGGTCCCGGTCCCACCTCTATCAGCTGTGTAACCTCAGGCAGTTCATTTTGCCACTCTGCACCTCAGTTTCCATACCTGTGAAGTGGGAGCCACCTCAACTTTACTTGGTAAAGCCACTGTGAGCTTCAGTGCAGTGGAGCCTTCAAGCTCCTGCTCAGTGGTCGGTGTGTGGTGTGTGTGCTCCGCAGGAGTTGGTGGTAGTGGAGAGGCGGGGCGGGCCCCCTGGTGCCTACAGGGAGGGGCCTCCGTGGTGGGGCGACCTGTCCACCACCTCCACCTATCCCCTGACCCACACCCCAAAGCTGGGAGCTAGGAACCAGCACCTTTCCCTAGAATGGCAGGGCTGTGTGCGGGCTTTGGCGTGGATCTCCTAACGTCTCTGAGGCCACTGGGTGGGGCAGATGCCTGTCTGGTTTGTTAGGCCAGTTAGCAGCGAGCAGGCACAGTAAGCGCACTCAGTGACCTGTTTAGGCGACACGGTTGGGCTTCCTTGTACCTGCCTGGCTGACATCCCTTTCCTTGCCTCCTCCTTCCAGCAGGTTAGGGGCTAGGGGAAGAAAACAGAGGGGACTTCAGAGTGGGAGTGTTCCCAGTGCTGTGTGGGCTGGGGATGGTGAGGGGGATGGTCTCCACGCGAACCCCAAGCGGCAGTCTGCAGTCTGCTGCCACGCAGCCTCCGTTTGCTGTCTCTCGGGTTCCTGTATAGTTTCATCTGGCACATCTCTCTTTTAAGTCCCTGCCTTTGCTGTTCCCCGCGTTTTCAAGTTGCCTGTGAGTCTCACAGTCTCTTTCTGACCGTTTCCTCATTTCTGTCCATCTCTCCCACTGTCTGTGTCTGTGACTTGCGATTTCTCTCTTGCTCTCTGCCTGACTGTCTTCCTAGGAGTCCTTCACCATCACCTCCTGCCCAGCCTAGCCAGGCCTCTCTCTCCTGCCTCTGGGGTGGGAGAGCAGCCTCCTGCATCCCCAGGGTTTTCTGTGATGCCCAGTTTGGTCCTCTTACCACTCACCTGCCTGGCACACCCAGCCCAGCACTCAGAGCAGTAGCCGCCAGCTCCCGTGGCTCTTGGCTCAGGAATAGGGGAGACTACAGCCCTCCTGTCTTCCCAATCAGCCTTGCACGGAGGCAAGCCCCTTAGAGAAGACTGCAAGGCGACTGGGGCTACTCGGGTTTGGGCACCAGGGATGCAGCCTTGCCAACTGCACTTGCCTGTCAGCGCAGCTGAACCTCTCAAACCAGACCCCACACCTCATGCGTGCCTTACACACGCATACCCCCACCACTGGCAGACAGTGACCTATTCTGTTGAAAATAACCATGTCACCTACCTGTTTGACCAGATTTGTGCTTGAAGTACAGCTGATTCTTCTTCATTTTTTCTTTTTTGAATCCCTGGATCTACTGGGGTTTGGGTGTTTTTTAAAGCCTCATTAACACTCATTGCTCTGCCATTTCTAATTCCCACTGAGTTTGGGAAGTGCACGGTCCCTTCACCTTAGCCATCCTCAGGATCTGTTTACTGCCACAACCATCCCACCCACTGTATCCTTGGCATCCCGCAAGAAAGCTTGGGCCAGGGTAGGAAAGATTCACTTAGCTAGCAGCTGGCCAGAGTGGAAGGAGCACTGGACTAGGTGCCAGGGACTGGTGTCTAGGTTTAGCTTCCTATCATTTTATGTAATATTTTTGGAAACAGATAACCAGGCCTTTCTTCCTCAGTCCCACTGGCTGTGTTACAACTACCAAATTTAGTGCAAAGAGGATACCAGCTCACTTATGATTGTTCTTTTACCAAGGAACTTTCAATCCCAGAGGTCTGTGTATCAGATATATTCTTAACAGTAAGATAATTCAGCACGTGGTCAGTGAATGCCATTTTTAAAAAAGCAAGTGCTATGTGTGGTCTGTAGAGTACAAGTCAAAAGAGGGAGGACAGGAAATGCTTCAAGAAGAGGTGATATTTAGATGGTCTTGAAGAATGAACATAAGTTCTATGAGCTATTGTTAGATATCATCAAATTAGACTCATAGTAACCGTATGTACAACGGTAAAAAACACAGCTCAGTCCTGTTCTATCCATACAGTCATTGATATGTTTGATCCATTGTGTCAGTCCAGCTCAGTGAGGATCTTCCTCTTTTTCACTGAACCTCTACCAAGCATACTGTTCTTCTCCAGGGGCTAATCCTTCTGATTAACGTGGCCAAAGTCTGTGAGACAGAGTCCCACCATCCTTGCTTCTAAGGAGCATTCTAGCTATACTTCTTCCAAGACAGATTTGTTCATTCTTCTGGCAGTCTACAGTATGTTCAATATTCTTCATCAACACCATAATTCAAAAGCATTAATACTTCTTCACTCTTCTTTGTTCATTGTTCAGCTTTTAAATGTGTATGAGGCAATTGAAAATACCTTGGCTTGGGTAAGGTAAAACTTAGTACTCAGTGTAATATGTCATTTGATTTCTTGATTGCTGCTTCCACAGATGCTGATTGTGGATCCAAATAAAATGAAATCCTTGATGAGTTCAGTACTTTTTCCATTTGTCATGATGTTGCTTGTTGGTCCAATTGTGAGGATATTTGTTTTCTTTATGTTAAGGTGTAATCCATATTGAAGGTTTTAGTCTTTGATCTTCATCAGTAAGTACTTCAAGCCTTCTCTACTTTCAGCACGTGTCATCTGTATGTTGCAGCTTGTTAATGAGTCGTCCTCCAATCCTGATACCAAATTCTTCACATATTCCGGCTTCTCAGATTATTCACTCAGCAGACGGATTAAATAATGACAGCGAAAGGATACAACCCTGATGCATACTTTTCCTGATTTATACCATGCAAATGTCCCCTTTTTCTTTTCAAACAACTGCCTCTTGTTTTGTGGACAGGTTCCACATGAGCACAGTTAAGTTCTGGAATTCCCATTCTTCTCAATGTTATCCATAATTTGTTATGATCCACACAGTTGAATACCTTTTCATAGCCAATGAAACACAGGTAAGCAACTTTCTGGTATTGTCCGATTTCAGCCCTGACATCAACAGTGACGTCCCTCATTCTGTGTCCTCTTGTAAATCTTGCTGGGATTTCTGGTGCTTCTCTGTGAATGTACTGCTGAAATCATTTTTTAATTGCCCTCAGCAAAATTTTAGTTGCATGTGATATTGTTCAGAAATTTCTGCATTCTGTTGGATCACTGTTTTTTGGAGTGAGCGTAAGTATGGATCTCTTTCTGGCTGGCTTGGCTTCAGACAGCTGGCCAGTTTGTGCTTCCAGCACTGCATCCTTTTGTTGAAACATCACACTTGGCGTTCTATCAATACCTGGAAACTTGTTTGTTACCAATGCCTTCAGCGCAGCTTGCATTTCTTCATTCAGGATCACTGGTTCCTGATCATATGCTACCTCCTGAAATAGTTAGACATTCTTTTTGGTACAGTGACACTATGTATTTCTTCCATTGCCTTTTATTGCTTCCTCCACCATTCAAATTTTACCCAGAGTCCTTCAATATTCAAGCTCAATGCTTAAATTTTTTTCTTCAGTTCTTTCAGCTTTAGAAATACCAGGAGTATTCTTCTCTTTTGGTTTTCTACCTTCAAGTCTTTGCACATTTCATTATAATATTTTATTTTGTCTTCTAGAGCTGTCCTTTGAAAATTTTGTTCACCTCTTTTAATTTATTAGTTTTTCCTTTTGTTTTAACTACTGTGTATTTAAGAGCAAGTTTCAGATATTCTGCTGACATCCATTTTGCTCTTTTTCCCCCATGTCTTTTTAATGGTCTTTTGCTTTTTTCATTATGATGCTCTTGTATGTCATTCCACATCTCATCTCGTCTTTGCTCATTAGTGTTCACTGTGTCAAATCTATTCTTGAGATAGAATTTTATTTGAGGAATCATAAAATTAGAATAAACCTGAGCTAGAAGACACTTTTGCCATCATCTTGCCCAACTCTCTCATTTGACAGAAGAGAAAACTGAGACCAGATGGGCACAATGACCTGCATAAAGCCACAGGAGTACGGCAGGTCTGGTTTAGAACCTAAGCCCACTGACTCATTTCAGAGGCATCTAACAACACCTGAAAAAAAATGTAAGACCCGTTCTAAGAGCAGGACTCGGGGTAGCTTAATGGGAAGAGAAAGAAAAGGACAATAAGGCAGGCTGGGTCCCCACTGTTGAGGCAGCTGGATGCCAGTGGAGGCTCAGACTGACTTCGGGAGGTAGAGACACAATCAGGACTATTGTAGGCAGCCACATATGGCACATGTCAGACAGAGGGAAAAGCAGAGGCAGAAGGGTGTTTAGAGGCCATGCTGGTGAGCTAGAGAAGTGGGAGGAGAAAAGGCAAGAGGGGTGGACAGGGGAGACTCCTGGAGGTTTGAGTCCTAGAGAAGCCAGGGTATATTGGGAGAAAGAAACCCTGCAAGTGCAGTGCCCCGATGGAATGGGCCAAGACCTCTCTGTGCTGCCCAAGGAGGAGCAGGATGCCAGGGTGAGCAGGTATCTCAGTTATCTAGTGCTGCTATAACAGAACACCACAGATGAAAGCCTTTAACAAAAAGAAATTTTTTCTCTCACAGGCTAGTAGGCTACAAGTCCAAATTCAGGGCATCAGCTCCAAGGGAAGGCTTTTTCTCTGTTGGCTCTGGAGGAAGTTCCTCATTAGTCTTCCCTTGGCCTGTGAGCATCTCAGCACAGGAACCTCAGTTCCAAAGGGCACATTTTGCTCCCGGTACTGCTTTCTAGGTGGTAAGAAGTTCACACATCTCTCTGCTTGACTGTCTCTTTTATATCTCTAAAGAGACTGACTTAAGACACTATCTAACCTTGTAGATCTTATTAATACAGCTGCCGGTAATGTATCTTATTACATCACAGTGATAGAATTTGCAGCACATACGAAAATCTCATCAAATGGCAAAATGTGGACAATCACACAGCACTGAGAATCATGGCCTAACCAAGCTGACAGATATTTGGGGGGAACACAATTCAACACGTGACAGCAGGCAGAGCCCAAGTCACATCTGGGAGGCAGCAGGAGCCATCAGATCCAAGAGGAGAATCAGGCAAAGAGGAGTCAATGGTCAAGGGAAGGAAAGAAAGGAGTAGAAGTCAATTCAAGGAGTGGGTGGGGTCTATATTCAGGAAGCTAGCCATCCATCACAAGTGTGTCCCAGGGGCCAGAGAGGCAGGCAAAGCTGTGGGAGGTACCTGTCTGGTCCCACCCCTATGGATTTAATAGGATTTAGCACAGTTGCCAAGGTCAAGCAAGACAAGAAAGCCTAAATAATAAAAGTTGGTCCTTAAATGAGTACTTACTGCAGGATAGAGGCATCGCATTGTTATCTCCCATTTCATCGAGGAGAAAAGCAAGGCCTGAGATGGTCACTATGAGACCCAAGACTGCACTGTTAGGACAGGGGTAAGGATGTGAACCCAGGAAGTCTGGCTTCAGGGCCCAAGGTTTTCATTGTGGTACCAGAGATAAGTTCAAAGTTTGAGACCCAGCTGACAGGAAAAATGATGGCTCTGTGAAACCCAACAAGACCACTCTAACGAAATGTCACGTCCAGCCTACAAGCCCTCCTGCCCCAGGCCCCTTGCACTCGCTGCTCCTCTGTATGGAACATGTTTCTCCCAGACTACCACATGCCTTAGTCTCCTGTCCTTCGGACCTGTGCTCAAGCCTCACCTTATGACTGAAGGCCTTCCCTCATCCCCCTTGCAAAGTTGTTGTTGTTAACTGCCTTTAAGTCAGTTTTAACCTTATGAACCACAGAAAGAACCTCTGCCTGGTTTTGTGCCTTCCCACTATCACTGGTGTGTTTGAGGCCTTGTGTGGCTGTTGTGTCAGTCCGTCTCATGGACGGTTTCTCTCGTTTCCATTGGCCCTCTAAGTCTAGAAACTGGGACGATCATAAAATCCACAGGGGATCTGAGGAGCCAATAAAAATAAACCTAGACTGTTGCCCTTATATCTATTTTGACTCCTGGCAACCCCATTGTTACACAGTAAAACTGCTTCACAGGGTTCTCTTTCCTGTGATCTTTATGGAAGCAGATCTCCAGGCCTTTCTCCCACAGAACTGCTGGGTGGCTTTGAAAACTGCCAACCTTTAGGCTAGTACTCGAGTGTAAACTGTGTGTGCCTGCCAGAGACCTGAAGAGCGTAATTGCTGGTAAAAATAGAGAAACATCGGGAATGGGGGGGGCAGGAGAAAACGGATGGATTTGGGGCCAGATGCTTATCCCAGGACAAGAGGTTAGAGACAAGACACGTAACCTCTCTGAGCCTCAGTTTCCTCCGCCCTAAAATGAGGATAATGAAACTTCCTTCAAAGATTAAATGAGATACTATACACAGAGTGCCTGGTGTGAGCAGGAGTTTCCAAATTCCCCTACTGGAAACTGTAGGGAAAAGTTCATATCAAGTCTTCTAGTGCTTGGGCTGAAATTGGAGACAAGCCAAGGATGACAGACAGGCTTTACACAGAAAGGAGGCCTTCCGATGGTGGGGAACTAGGACTCCAGTGGCGCAGAGTGGCATCAGGGTGGTGATGTGGCACTGTGAGGGATGGGATGGCTTTACCGGTGGATCCACCTAGATGCGGATTATCTAACAGGCGAGGTAAGCACCATGCTTACTCTGCTTACCAGATCATCTGTAGTGAACAACCTTGCATTTTCTTTACCTCATCAAAGGCTATACTGCTAGGTATGGCTGACATCTCTCTCTGTCCCAATCCCACAGCACCTTCATACAAAATCAAAGCCTCTTTCCAAATTTACAATCCCTGACAAGTGCACAGGAGCCCTACTGTATGATGGTTAAAGCAATTGACTGCTAACTAAAAAGTCAGCAGTTAGAAACTACCAGTGGCTCCATGGGAGAAACTGTGGCAGTCTGCTTCCATAGAGATTTACAACCTTGTAAACCCTGTGAGGTTGCTATGAGGCAGAATGAACTTGACAGCAGTGAGTTTTTCACAGGGGCAGTTAAGCCAGCGTGCAAGGTAATCACCATGCTTCCCTTCACTCTCAGATAATCGACCACTGGCTCCATCCTTGAAGGACATGAGGTGCCTCTTCAGCCAGAACCTTGAAAGCAAGCACCAGCCCAGGCCCTGAGACTGCGGGGAACCTGGGCAAATCTAGTGAAAATCGCCTTAGAAGGCGATAGGGAGAGTGTTTTTGAATTAGAACAATGTCTCAGAGGGAGAGGAAGGCTTGGAAGCTCCTTGTAACCTCTAGCAATAGCTTGGGGAACCAGGTGTCTTACCTAGTCCTGCTATAACAGAAATACCTCAAGTGGATAGCTTTAACAAAGAGAAATTTATTCTCTCACAGTCAAGTAGGGCACAAGTCCAAATGCAGGGCTCCAGCTCCAGAAGTCTTTCTCTCTATGTTCAGTTCTGGAGGAAGGTTCTTGTCACCAGTCACCCCTTTGTCTGTGAGTTTCTCTGCCAAGGAACCTCAGGTCCAAAACACGTGCTCTGCTTACAGCATTGCTTTCTTGGTGGTACGAGTCCCTGTGTCTCTCTGCTTGTTTCTCTCTTTTATATCCTTTGGAAGATACAAGGTGGTACAGGCCACACCCTAGGGAAACTCCTTTACATTGAATCAGGGATGTCACTTGAGCAAGGCGATTACACCCCACCCTAATCCCCTTCAACGTAATCCAATCTTCTTGCATTAACCACAGGCAGAGATTAGGATTTACAACATACAGGAGAATTTTTATCAATCAAAAATGGAGGACAATCACACAATACTGCAAATCATGGCCTAACCAAGTTGACAGATATTTTAGGGGGACACAACTCAATCCATGACACCAGGGGACTGAAGAGAAACACATTCCCTATTATCCTGAGTGCTATCAGGGCCAATGACAGGTGATGAACTCAAGACATATCTACCCAGGAAGGAAAGGAATAAATTATGTTTCCCTTATAATATGTGGCCACCTAAAAAAGAATTAGAAAATTAATTATCTGCTGTAATTAGTGTAATGACCTATCCCATCAGAGGTTATTTACCACAGAAATAAAACTTACTACCATAAATGTCAGCTCAGCTTCCAGAATATAAAGTCTCACAGCAACCACTGCCAACAGGCCTGGCTAATTAATTTCTTTTGTAATGTTTTTTCCTCATTCCTTCTTTCTTCCCAGTGAATTAAAGTGCAGTCAGTGAGCTAGTAAGTAGCAGGCTGTGTTGTTAGTTGCTGTGGAGTTTGCTCCAATTTATGGCAACTCCATGTACAACAGACCAAAACTTTGCCTCGTCCTGTACCATCTCTGCTATCACTGGTCTGCTTGAGCCCATTATTTTGGCTACTGTGTATTTTGAATACTTTTCTACTTAGAGGAATAATATTCTGTTGCAGTCCATAGGCTTTTCTTTAACTAATTTTTGGAAGCAGAATACCAGGCCTTTCTTCCTAGTCTGTCTTAGTCTGGCAGTTCTGCCCAAACTGTGAGTGATCCTGCTGGTCTTTGAACACCAGAGGTATAGCTTCCAGTGTCACAACATCCAAGTGTGACTTACTCAAAGACAAGCGGTAGAACCAACAGGTATCACAGTGTATATCAGGAGACTTGCTGACTGCCCCTTGCCGGGCCCTCTGAGTCACCCCTCAGGTGGGAAGAAGTGAAGAACGGTCTTCAGAGGCAGCAGGCCAAGGAAACCAGGGAGCTCTACCTGGCAAGCCCTGTCCTTTGCGTAGTGCACGCAAGAGACCAGGCGACTATGAGCCAACCAGGGGCAGATGGTCAGCTGAGCTTACTCCTTGCCCAGGTCTGATACCAGAAGAGGAGAGAGTCCCAGCAGGAGAGGACTATGTTAAATGCAACCCAAAGGGCATTTTTACCTTTTGACCTGAAGCTAGTATGAAGTTTCTAGCCTCTTATGTACCCCAGACTTCACTCCTTAGAGCAAGCATAACAAGGCAATATCCAAGAAGCTTTGGGGAAGCCCAGGAGCCCAGGAACCGGCCTGTAGGGGCGACCCAGGGCCATTGCTCCTCTGCCCACTCCATCGCCAAGCCTGCAAGCATGGGACCAGTGATCCTACTTTGAGCCTTGGGGAAAGATGGGTTTGTTGTGCCTCATTTCAACCTAGTTATCAACAGTCATTGTCAAAGGAGACACCAGCCCACTTGGGGCTGAACAATCTCCCTTTGAAAAGACTGTGCCACACACTGCAGAATGGCTTAGTGCCCCATGGCTGTCCTAACAAACACCACAACCTGGTGGCTTAAAAGAACAGGAACTGATTGTCTCAGGGTCTGGAGGCTGGCAGCCTGAGAGCAGGGTGTCAGTCACATTTATTCTTTCTGAGACTTGAGCAGGAATATTCAATGCCTCTCTCTCAGCCTTTGGTCACACCAGGCACTCCTGGGTTTACAGCCGTAGCATCACATGGCAGCCTTCATCTGTTTTTCTGTCTCTGTGTCTCTCCTTTTGTTTTATAAGCCCACCCTGCTGCAGTATGACCTTGTGTTAACCCAACTGTTAGCACCTTCTAAGATCCTGTTTTGAAGGTGTACAATACACCTTTTTGAGGAACCTAACTGAACCCAGGATCTTTTGTGTGCTTAGCCTCTGCCCACTAAATGCTAATAAAAACCTGTTGAGGTCAAGTTGAATTCTGACTCATAGCAACCCTACAAGACAGAATAGGACTGCCTCATAGGCCTTCTAGGGAGCAGCTGATGGATTCTAACTGCTAACCTTTTGGTTAGCAGCTGAGGTCTTAACCACTGCACCACCAGCACTCCAGCAAAGGTGTTAATAGTCAAAACATGCCCCTGACCTGTTTCTGAGTGCCGCCCCGTGAACACTTCCAGGACGTGCCTGCGGTCAGTGCTGCTAGCCAGCCCTCAGTGACGCTGTTATCAAATAGGAAGTGTCCTCTGCCCCAGACGCCGCACCGACTGCCTGCACTGTCACTTTGACCTGGTCACGCCACATCTCGGTCACCTCGTCTCCTCCTCGCTCTAACATGAGAGGAATCCCTCTCATGTTAGAGCTGTCACACTCCTAGCCGTGCCAGGCAATCAGTGTGGCTGAGTTACCCGTTCTCCCTCCTCATCAGCCACCTACAGCCCAGCAGCAGTAGAGTCGCCCTCTTTCTGCTCCCAAGGACACTGCTGTTTTCCACCTTGTCTCTTACTGTGGAATAAAGAAATTGGTCCCAGAGAAAGGAGATGCAGGTGTTAGGAAGTAGCCAGGAGAGACGTTTTGAAAGCTAGACAGTGCTTTCCTAGGGCCCTGAAATCCCTTTATTCAGGCAACAGCCTTCACTTGAAAGCAGTCGTGCTGAACTAGACTCTCCCCGGCAATCGAGTCTGCCCGCAGAGAATGCGTGCATTTGGCGCAGGAGAGATGGAAGCCAGGTGTGAGATGCAGCTCCTTCTTGGAAAACTCCTAGACCAGCGATTCCTCAACTTGACCACACATTGAAAACACCTGGGGATCTTTTAAAACCTACAAACTCGTGACACACTCCATCCAGGTCAATTAAATCACAATGAGGAGAAGAGTAGAAAGAACAGGTAGCCGTACTGACTTTTGTTTATTGTGGTAAAACTGCATATGACACAGAATTGGCCATTCTAACTATTTTTGAGTGTACAATTCAGTGATGTTAATTATATCCACAATGTTGCAAACCATCACCGTTACCTATTTACAGCATGCTTCATCACCATGAACAGAAACTCTACCCATTAAGTGCTAACACCTCATTTTCTCTCTTCCGCAGCTCCTGGTAACCTCATTTCATGGAAATGGGCTCATATAATAGTTGCTCTTTTGTGTCTGATTTCATTTCTCTCAGCGTAATGATTTCAAGGGTCATCTGTGTGGTAGGATTTATCAGAACTTCATTTCTCTTTACAGTTAAATGATAATCCATTGTCTGTGTCACGTTGTGTGTCCATTCACCTGTTGGTGGACACTTGGTCATATCCACCTTTTGGTTATGATACTACAATGAACACTAGTTTTAGAAGTTCCTTTGGTGATTCCAAGGTACAGACCAATTTGGGCACCCTTGCCCAAGGCTCTAGTGATACCACGATTAACTGTTGCCAACCAAAAAGTCATCATTCGGAATCCACCACTTGCTCCCTAGAAACTCCGTGGGGCAGTTCTCCTCTGTCATGTAGGTTTGCTATAAATTGGAACCAAGCCAACAGCAGTGGGTTGGATTTGTTTATAGAACCAAAAGCCAGTTTTGCCTCCCAAACTCTAGTTCTCTCTCTCCTCTGCCAAAACACACATTAATTTGTGCCTCTGCCAGAGAACTATTGCTAGATGGCTTCTTCCCCCAGCAGGGCCCTGAAGCTGTGATTCTAGCCTGGAGCTGCTATGTGAACCTTGGGCTTCCACTCTTCACGAGGGAAGACTAAGGATTTTGCTGAACCAGGTCTGGAAAGGGAACAAGAGCGAAGCTCAGTGTGATGACTCTATGGCTCTGACCTGGCACCACCAGTGTACGTTAGAATGCCTGTCACAGTAAAGGATAATCTCATTTATATTCAAGTTATAAAAAAGTTTTAAAAAAATGTTGCCATTGAGTTAATTCCAACTCATAGTGACCCCATAGGACAGAGTAGAACTGCCCCACAGAGTTTCCCAGCAGAGGCTAGTAGATTTGAACTGCTGACCCTTTTTGGTTAGCAGCTATAGCTCTTAAGCAAGGTTTCCCAAACTGTCAATAAAAAAGCCGAAATACAGAACCAAAAGGGCAGTACCCGGTTGTACCTGATGCATTCTTCCCTAACTTGTAATGGACTTACTTTCCATCCCTGTCTCCATCACATGGAGTCCCCAGATGATGCGGATGATTAATGCACTAACTACTAACCAGAAGGTTGAAGGTTCAAGTCTCCCCAGAGGCATCTCAGAAGAAAGACCTGGTGACATAACCAGAAAAATAAATAAATAAATAAACATGAAACTGAAGAAAGAAAAACCAAACCATTGCCATCAAGTCAGTTCTGACTCATACCAACCCTATGTGCAGGGCAGAGTAGAACTACCCCATATGGTGTCCAAGGAGTGACTGGTGGATTTCAACTGCTTACCTTTTGGTTAGCGACCAAATGTTTAACCACTGCACTACCACTTAAAACCTTATAGAGCACAGTTCTGCTCTGACACACATGAGATTTCCACACACTGGGGTCAACTGGATGGCAACTCAGAGCCCGTTACAGTCAAATCTCCTTCTGTATGCAGATTTGTATTGCCTTTTACTCAGCATTCTGCCAAGAGTCACAGTCAAGAATTGCTCTGATCGTTCTTTATGGGCTAAAGAGTTGGCCCTCTTGCGTCCGGGCCTCCCCTTGACTGCTGCTGAAATGAAATGAGCTTCTTCTCCTGAGTCTTCTCACCCTTCTGTCTGTGAGCCCTATGATGCTGTCACTCCAAGTCAGCAAATTTCAATCAAGTTGAAACTGGTGGGTGGCTTTGCAAGTTGGCTAGACTGATTTTAATTTGAAACCAACAAGCGGTGAAAAGAAAGTTAATCTTTTAATGAAGGTAAGCTGTTCTATTTCTTCACTGTTCTTCCTGAGCACAGAACTCTGTCTCCCACCTGTCTTGGGTGGTGCCTGAATGCACACCGTTATGCTTTTTGGAGGAAAGCCTTAACAGCTCCAAGGAAAACTGTTAACTATGGTTTTATACAGGCGAACAGTGAGCGTATCCCCCAGTAGTATCTTAGCATGCATTATTTGGGTCAGTCAGTCTCCTGGATTAGAAATACCACTGGTCTTGGTGTCAGAAAGCCTGGGTTCAAATCCCAGGTGTGTCATTTGGGGCCAGTTACTTAGCTGTATGAGCCTCTGCTTCCTTGTTTGCTGTAAATTTTGGTTAGCAACAATCTTGAAACAAAGAAAATTTACACCAACTTACCTTCAACTGATAGTGACCGTATGTGTATCAGAGTAGATCTGTGCTTTCCAGTGGCTGATTTTCAGAAGTGGATCATCAGGATTTTCTCTCAAGGTGCCCCTGGATGGACTTGAACTCCTGCCTTTCTGTTTGCAGCCAAGCACACTAATCATTTGCACACCTAGGAACTCATAGGCAAGACTTCATTATTATTATTATTGCACTTTAGAGGGTTTGCAGAGCAAACAAGTTTCCCATTAAACAATAGCATATTGTTCTGTGACACTGCTTGTCAACCCCATGACACATGAACACTCCTCTTCTTGACCTTGGGCTCCCCGTTACCAGCTTCTCTGTCCCCTCTTGCCTTCTCATCCTTGCGCCTGGTGTGTCTGTTTACTGTCATATTGTCTCATGGGTCTGTCTACTCTTTGGCTGAAGGGTAAACCTCAGGAGTGACTTCATTACTGAGCTAAAGTGGTGTTTCTCCAGTCTCTGTCAGACCAATGAGTCTGGTTTTTTTTTGTTTGTTTGTTTTTGTTTGTGTCTGAGTTAGTATTTTGTTCTGTGTTTTTCTCCAGCTCTTTCTGGGACCTTCTGCTGTGCTCCCTGTCACAGCAGTCAGGGGTGGTAGCTGGGCACCATCTAGCTGTGCTGGACTCAGTCTGGTGGAAGCCGTGGTACTTGGGCTCCATTAGTCCTTTGGAGTCATCTTTCCCTGTGTCGTCAGTTTTCCTCTTTCTCTCTTGATCCAGGTGGTGTAAGACCAGTGGGATATCCTAGATGGCTGTTCATAGGCTTTTAAGACCCCATGTGCTACCCACCAAAGTATAGAACTATCTTATGCCAGTTGAGCCAGATGCTCCTCAAGATTATGGGTGAGATTGACTGAACATTTTCCTTGTGTCAGGTCTTGTATTCATTGTTTTAGTTTTACTTAATCTTCACAGCAGTGCAGTGAGTATTAATATGACCCCCATTTCAGAGGTAAGCAAACCGACCCTCAAGTTATTTAACTGTCCAAAGCACCAGTAACTGGTGAGTGACGGAGGCAAGACTGACCCTAGGTATCAATAAGGGGACTTCTGCCTAGAAGAGTTTATTATTTTTAGCAAGCAGATGCCCTTTAACATCATAAGGACTTTCAACTGGTTTAAGCTAATGGAAACCTATGGTTTTCACCCACAACGACAAAGTGTGTGTGTGGAGTGGGGAGGGTTGGAGCAGGGCTTAGAGCCATTAAATAACGTGCCTGAGGCCACACAACTAGAGAGCGGTGGAGCCAGGAACTGAGCTCACACTCACGTGCTCTGCACTCAGCACTCGTGACGGCTGCTGTTTGACTTAGGAGAAGCACTTATGCTTTTATGAGGTCCAACAATTAAATCTGTGAACTTAAGTTTTCCAAGTGTTACATATCATTGCTGAGTATCACTACGGTCTCCTTTGAAGTACTGCCCTCAGAAAGCGGTGCACCAATGCCAGCACCTAGTCCACCCGTGAAAGAAATTTTGGAACTCTTTCTGGAATGGACACTGAGCACAGTGACAAGGTGGCAACTTTGAGAACTCAATTGTATAGTTATCTGTGAAGGAGTTTTCAGCCAACAAACAAATGTTTTAGAACACCCCCCCTACTCACCTAACATGGCCCCCAGTGACTTTTTTCTTTACGTGAAGATAAAGGAAATATTGAAAGGAAGACATTTTGATGACATTCCGGACATCAAGGGTAATGCCACAGCAGCTCTGATGGCCATTCCAGGAAAAGAGTTCCAAAACTGCTTTGAAGGATGAACTAGTTGCTGCATTGGTGCATAGCTTCCCAAGAGGAGTACCTCAAAAGTGACTGTAGCAATATTCAGCAATGAGGTATGCAGCACTTTTTCCAGGATGAGTTCACCAACTTTATTAGCAGTCCTCGTATGTGCTCTTGTAATGTAGGCTCAGCATTTCCTTCCTGAGTTCAGATTCTGAAGAAGTGCAGCTCAGAAAATGCCCTGCATGCCAGCTGCCTTGGTGGAGGCTGGGAGCTCAAAGAGTGTAGAAATGTGTTAAGTTAAACTTAAGCAGCTTCACAGCTTTGCTAAAGGTCCTGGGTCCTGGGCCACCCTCCTTCCCCATGGACCAGGGCTCTGGTCACTCAGAACTGAGTATAGTGGGAGAAACCAGACATGAGATACTTCTTCCAGGAGTTTGCAATAGAGTGGGAGCCCCAGATTGCATATGTGAAAAATGCTCCACTTGAGAATGTCAGAACAGTCAGCTCAGCTGGGTAGGACAGTGTTCCCCAAGACCCAGGCTGTGTGTGTCTGATCCGCATATGGGCTGTGAGTTTTACAGGCGCTACCACCATTGCCAGCCAGCCCCCCCCTAACTGTGCACCATCAATCACAAGGGAAATGAGGGAGGGCAACTTGGTACAACCTGTCCCCGCTCCTGGGAGACAAATCAAAATTCACATCTTACAGATGGTGGCATCTCTGCTTCCTTGTCTTCCACTAAAGACTGTGTGTCTCTCTGCAGTGAAGCCAGTATACAGGCACAGGCTTTCTGGGCCTCAGATGGGCTTACCACAGCAAGAGTGGTTCCTCTGTGACATGGGGGAGGAGACGGTGGCCTAGGGAGAAGACGTGGCCAGCTGGGGGCCTACCCGAACTGGTGGCAAGCAGGCAAGTCTGCCTGAGCAATGGCTTGGAAATCTCCCCCTCTGGGGTTAATTTCAATCACAGTGTCTTTCCTATTAAATCTAGCAGTTGGTTTGGCTCTAGGTATCAAAATGGCCTTATAGAATCAGGATCCAATCTAATCCTAGAGGGTGGTATGTGGGGTGGGCAGAGGTGGAATGAGGAAGGGGAGCGGTAGTGTTTACAGATATTGTGCAGATGAAGTGAGCACTTTGTATCTCTCCCCACTTAGTGACTGATGAAATTTCATCAATCAAATTCAGACCTAGCCCTGGCTTGTGCAGAGAAGCTAAATCATGTCCAAGTCTTCAGGTCTGAGCTGCCTCCTTATCTACTTCAAGAGCCTCACTAGGGCTTTGTCTGTGTTCTGGGGAAGCTGGGACACTGCTCTGAGAGTGTTCACATTTGGGACCTCAGGGTAATGAGGTTGTCTTTGACCAGGTATTCTTTATCCAGCAATGACTTACTGGGTCCAGTGTGCCAAGCATTGTATGAGTATTTTACCAAGTTTATTTTCATTAATTCTTTCACGAAACTTATGAATGTGATATTGTTATCCCCATTTTACAGATCAGGAAACTGAGGCTGAGAGCATTTGCCCGTGATCACAGAGCTAATAAATAGAAGGGTCAGAATGTGAACTAAGGCTTTTTAACTCTGCAGTCTTCATTATTTCCCCCTGCATTGGCCTCTTAGCACTCTGCCAAAGAATTTGCTAAAGAAAGGGCAAGAGAATTAGCTACACTCTGACCTGTTGTGGAAAGAGCCCTCATGGCACAGGGGTTAAGTAGTTAAGCACTCAGCAGCTAACCAAAAGTCAACTGTTTGAACCCGCTAGCTGCCACAGGGGAGAAAGATGTGATAGTCTGCTTCCATAAAGATCCACAGCCTTAGAAACCCTGTGGGGCAGTTCTGCTCTGTCTTACACAGTCACAATGAGCCAGAATCAACTTGACAACAGTGGATTTTGTGTTCAGTTTGTACAAGCTGTGCATGAATGAAAACATATAGATAGGTATCTGAATCTGTTTCTCTACAAACAAAAAAAAGGTAAGATAATTCAAAGGAAGGCTTGCATTTCCCAAAATGTAGTGTGTTTTTTTTCCCCAAAATCTTTATTTATACACTTTAAGTACACAAACATGAACACTAAGAAAGCAAAATATGTTCTCATTTGCAAAGGGCACAAAAAAAAGATTAAGCATGTTTTCTTCCAAATCTTAAATTTTCTAGAACGCATCTCCAGCCCAAGGTCTACAGATTCACAACGAGTGGGGTCCCCCATCTGCAAAGGTCTGAGTTTCCTGGCCCAGTCATGGTCCTGTGGCAGGCTGGTCTCAGCGCCCATCAGGTGCCCCAAGCCAACAACCATGCCCCTGCCGCATCCTGCCGTGGCCAAGGCCTGGCTGTGACACAGCAGACAGGCAGTTTCCTAGCAATGAGGCTGGGCAGAGAAAGCCTCAGACCAGCCACCTACCCAGGGCTTCGGGAGAGTCACTGAGCACCAGGACCCAACTTGGCAGTCCTTGCAGGGAGCATATGGAACTAAACAGATGGGGTGGGCACAGGCACCCTTGAGCTAGAACTATAAAGGCAAAAGTGATACTGGTGAGGAAACACAGAAAAGTGAAGGAAACCTCTCCAGAGTTAGCTTGCTGAGCTGGGCTGGGAGAGGTGCTTGGGGCAAGCTTTGTGCTGGGATTGTTGGGACAAAGAAGCCTAGCTGTTGCATAGTTCATGAGCCCTGCATGAAAGGCTTCACTCCCCTGGGGAACCTTTTCCCCCAGCAAATAGTGGTGGAACTTTGGCTGTCCCCAGGGAGGCTGAGGGACCTGCAGTGGCTCCTAGCAAGCCCTTCTAGGGGGCCAAACAACCTTAGACGCAAGAGGCTCCATTTGCAATCCCCTTCCTTCCTCCTCAGCCTCGAATACGAGCATCCACTTGCCAGCAAAGACAAATTTTTTTTTTTCACTTCTTTCTTTTTTTGCAAACCAGAGTTAAAAGCACTAGAAAGAGATGATGAGAGTCATGTGGACTATTTAGAGTAGCAAGCTATCTTATCTTGTTTCGGGGCTAGAATTCATTCATGGTGCTATTCAGATGGATGGATGTCTGAAGCTGGCTGGGGACCATCTGATTAGAAACGGTGGCAAAAATCAGGGCTCATCAGCCTGGGGAAGAGAAGACTTGGGGGACTTGGGGGAGTCTGGCTTACAGTCAGATGTTGCAAACCTGAAAAGCTGTCATATGTAGCACAAAAGAGGGAGCTGACTGCTTCCTCAAAGAGTACAATCGGTAAGTGGAAGTTCCAGGAGCATAACATTTAAGCACTAGTATATGGACAAGTTTTCTCATAATTAAAGCTACGTTAAAATGGAGTGGAAGCTTTTAGAAGGTAGCAAGCTCCCTATCAATGGAGGCGTTCAAACAGCGACTGAGCAGCCACCTGGCAGTATGTCACAGGAGCCATTCAAGCACTGGATGAGGTTAAAGCCCTTTCCAACCCCGAGTGTCTATGAAATTTTATGAAAGGAGCTGTATTGAATAGCTCAAAACTTTGATTCAAGTAACTCTGAATTCCATGTTCCTAGGCAATTGTCCTTTATGAATGAGAAGTCATCCTGAAAAAGGTATTGTGGAGATCAAAGGTAGCAGAGTTGAGAAAGGAAGAGCGAGAGAGGCGATTAGAGACCCGATTTATTAAGAGGCTCTGCCAACTGCTCAGGGGGCATTGACGTGCATGGCTACCTGTCACAGACAGACAATGTGCCCCTCAACAAGTGCCAGCAGGACCAGACCCTGCTGACCCCTCCTCCAAGCTGGCCAGGCAGGAAGAGGAGTGTAGGGATGCACTGAGACCTACCATTTTTTAGCATTTTTGAGAAGTCTACCATCCTGGGGCAGAGAAACAGGGTCTCATTCTAATTCATGGGCCTGCAGGGAGTTCTGCATCACGTCTGCAACTGTGTGTGCAGGTGCAATTGTGTGTGTATATGCCTGTGTGTGCGTGTGCCTGTGCGTTGGTTTGTGGCTGTGTGTTGTACGTTGTTGTTTTTTTTCTCAATGGCTTAATACACCAGTGTTTGTGGAGCATCCTTGGAATCAAAGTGTCTTTGGCATAATTATTGTTAATTGTGCAGACTATTCTATAAACTCATCCAATTAAGAGAAAGTTATTAGCTTTATAAAATATCGCAGGCATCCCACAGTGCCGTGTGTAGACGAAATAACAGTTTGAGAGGCAAAGTCAGCGTGAAATATCATGCAAATGAGGAGGCTTATTTACTTCTTTTTAAAAACACAACAACATTCACACTACAGGAGGTAGATTTTCTAACAGTTGACCAGGGACATTGGTCCAGTGTCTGAGCCTGGAAAGCTTCCCAACCCAGCCCAGCTTCTGTAGTAGAGGCTCAGGGTGCATTTGGTTAGGGTGTTCCAGAACACAGAAGGTATCATGGTTCCTCAACAGCAGACTCTGAAATCTTATTTCCACCATGTAGAAGTTGTGTGACCTTTCAGTGCCTATATAACCTCACTGTGTCTCAGTTTCCTCCTCTGCAAAATGGGAATACTGATAGTATTGACCTGCTAGTGTAGTGAGGATTCAGTGAGTTAACAGATGGAAAACGTTTGAAACAGTATCTGACATATGGTAACACTCAATGAATTTTGGTGAATAATGCTCTTTATTATTACTAGACTTTTTACTGTAATTCCTTGAAACTATCAGTATTTCCCTTAACATTTCCTCCTATCTGTTGTACCTTAGTAAGAAACTGTGAAGTCCCTTAATACTACTTATTATATTATTATTGTTTCCAGCTCAATCATGATAGGGCTATAATTTTTTAAATAAATGTTTTAATGAAGGATATCATACATATCTCAAAAGACACAAATTACAGCTTAGTGACTTCTCATGAAGCAAACATACTTACATAAGTATCACATAGATCCATAAATAGAACATCACAGTGTTTCCCTTCCAGTCACATAAACCCTTCCCCCTAAGTACAGTATAAAATCAAATACTACAAGTATATTCTTTGGGGTCTGGCTTCTTTCACCAACTTTATGCTTGTGATATTCATTTGTGTAAGATTCATTCACTCAAAACTGAAAAAAAACTCAAATGACCATCAGCAATACAATGGATGAACAAGCTGTGCTACAGCCATACAATGAAATACTATACAACAGTGAAAACGAACAAATTACATATGCCAGTGTCAGTGCAGCCTTCGTAATAAGGACGTGAGAAATGTTTCCTCCTCTGAAAAATGGGCTGAGACCAGCCAGAGATTGCTGAAATTCTTGGACCATCAACTGTGGCCACCTTCCAGAGTCCCTAGGTCAACTGCAGCAGCAGGTCAGTTACCACAGTTCTGTCTCTCACTATGAACTGGGCACAGTGACTTTTCAGGGTTGCTGAGAGTACTGAGTACAATCCAATTAGACAGTGAGTAGTGCCTTCGAATGAAAAATCTGGGTAGTTAGTGAGACCTTCATCACTAGAGGCATGTGAGTAGGTGCTAGAAAGGCCACTTGGAAATGAGATCTAAACTTCAAATGGCCAATTAGATTGATGACTGATTCCTTCTTTGTGATTCTGTTCATTGCAGGATTGCCATGTTTGAAACCCTGAATGGGATCCAGCCATTAAGCTCAACAGTGGGACAGTTTCAGGGACATCTCTATGAGTCAGAATCAGCTCGATGGCAATTGGTTTGGGGTATTTTGTTAATTTCTTTGGTTTTTTTAGATTAGGTAAAAGTGGCAATGTTGTCTAAGCGAGCCGAAGCTTTCCAGCAAGTTTTTCCAGAGTTCTCCATACTATTCCCATTCCTTGTCATGGGAATAATACTCACCAAATCACCACTGACTAACGACCCAAGGGTCACTGAAAGGACCACTTTAGCAACAGTTGCTTGTCAACTTGTCCCAGTCAGTCAATATGGGAGATTACATCTGTAAGGATTTTCTTCCTGGGAATGGGATGTGGTCTTTCTCTGTTCCTGCTCTAGGCGTTCTTAAGTTCGGTACACAGAAGAACTTTTCTTCTGTGTACTTTTCTTCTGTGTCACCAGGCCAGCCCTATTGTCCCAGTGAAAGTGGATAGCTGGTGAGCAGGCCACCTAAAGGTAAGGGAGCCACCCTCACCTCCCTAACGCTGGCCTTGAGGACCAGCAGTCACAGGTCACTAGAAATCCCTCCATTGGCACTATGGTTAAGAGCTCAGCTGCTAACCAAAGGGTGGATGGTTCAAACCCACCAGGCACTCTGCCAGAGAAAGATGTGGCAGTCTGCTTCTGCAAAGATTTACAACCTTAGAAACCCTATGAGGCAGTTCCGCTCGTCCTACCAGGTCACTATGAGTTCGAATTAACTCTACAACAATGAGCTTTGTTTTTTTGGGTTTTTGCACACTTTCATTGACATCTTCTTCCATAAAGTCTTCCCCAACTTTAAGAAAGCAAACTCATGCAGTGAGGGTCACAGTAGGAGCCAAAACTGGCTCTCTGGCAGGCAAGTGTCGTAAGTCAGGGTGTGACATGGAGGCTCAGGTACAAGGGAAGGGAGCAGAGGCCAACACTCTTCCCAGGCTGGAGAGCAATGAAGCTCTACAGCATTGTCTTCCCACTGAAAACATCACCGCCACATTTGTGCTCACCTTTCACCATCCCAAAAGCCTGGGGATTAGGATAGTATTATCCTCATTTTCCAGATGAGAAAGCAGACCACCAAGAATTTAAGCAACCCTCCCAAGATCAACAGACCTTCCAGACCTATTGTTTTCAGAGCACAAGTGCACCAGAGGCAACCTGAGATGGATGATTCCGTGGTAGATTCTCTACCAACTTTTTCTGTCCATGATTATCTGAACACACACCATGCCTTCCATCTGCCCACCTTCCAGCCATTCCCTTGCCCCAGGCTTGCCTCCATGACCAGATGCCCTTGCAAAAGTAGTGCTCATGCTGAGCTGACCTTGAACAGCGACCTTGGTTTCTCCTTGGGCACCTTACTTCTCCTCTGCCTCCCTACCCCCACCTCACCCATCACCAAAATATATATTACTCTCTGTTGAATGTCAAGTTCCCTGTGTGTCAAGACTCCTGCACATAGTACTCCCTGGAAGGCAGAGAGATCAAATGGGGTTGGGCGCAGGCCAGTGTCCCGGGTTCAGTGTAGATTACTTGTCTGATGTTGGGCAAGTGATATAATTTCTTAAATCCCATAAGGTTAATGATCCTTGCCCTGACTACCTCAAGAGATTTTTTTTAAGAATCAACAAAACAAAACAAACTCATAGATCCCAAGTCGATTCCAACTCACAGTGACCCTCTGTGTGTCGGAACAGAACCACACTGCACAGGGTTCTCAATGGCCGTGACCTGACTGGAGCAGATGGCCAGGCCTTTATTCCACAGCATCCCCAGGTAGATGTGAACGGCCAACCTTTTGGCTAGTAGTCAAGCTCAAGCTATTTTGTACCACTTATATGATCCTAGGGATCATCAACAGGAAACTAAAGAAAGGGGACGGAAGACGGCGACAAAAAAAGGATCAACTGGGAGAACTGAGAGTGTTTTGATTAGATAATGTGGCTTCACATCAGAATCAGCTGGGGAGCTTGTGAAATGCTGGATGCACAGATCATACCCCAGACCAGTTAAATCAGAACCGCGGCATCTGGGCAATTCTATTGGTCTGCCAAGTTAAGAGCCACTTGTGTGAAGCAGTCTATTGACATGAAAGGTATGTTAGTTCCCTGGGCTTATAGTAAAGAAACACAGAGTGAAAGAGAGAGAGAGAAAAACACACACAAACAAATCCATTGCTGTCAAGTTGATTCCAACTCCCTGTAGGTCAAACTAGAACTACCACACAGCCTTTTGGCTAGCAGACATGGCACTTAACCACTACACCAGCATAGAGTGAGTGGATTGAAACAACAGAAATTGATTCTCTCACAGTTCTGGAGGCTACAAGTCTGAAGTTAAGATTTCAGCAGGACCCTCTGGGGGGGCCTACCCTCGCCTCTTCCAGCTACTGGGGGTCACCAGCCATCCTTGGCATTCCTCGGCTTCTAGGTGCGTCCCTCCAGTCTCTGCCTCCGTCTTCACACTGCTGTATTCACTGTTTATGTTGCTGTGTCTCTTCCCTTTTCTAAGGACACCGCTCACATGGCACTGCCCTACTCTGGTATGACCTAGTGTTAATGTAACAGATAACGTCTTCTCCGTGTTTCTTTCCAAACAAGGCCACTTTCACAGATGCAGGTGATTAGGACTTCCTGTCTTTTTAAGGAGCACAATTCGGTGCATTCCCAGGGGTTATTCACGTGACTGTCATTTCATGTTTTAATTCACTCACTGAAGGCTGCTACAGCTGGGCACTGAGCTAGATGCTGGAAATAGAAAGGAAAGCAGAGACACAACTGTTGCTCTCAAGGTGCTCACAGTCTATGGGGAAGTCAGAGATCAGATGAATGGAGAACACATTCTGAAGGAAGAGAATGAAGTTCTTTCCCCTGTCTACGTGTCTGTCATCTATCACTCTGTCTAGCTGTCATCCATCCATCCATCTATACTGTTATTGTCAGGTGCCTTGAGTCCCCTTCGACTCATAACAGCCCCATGGGACAGAGTAGAACTGTCTCTTAGAGTTTTCTTAAGCTGTAATCTTTGCAAAAGTAGATGGCCAGATCTTTCTCTCACAGAGCCACTGGGTAGGTTTGAACCACCAACCTTTCAGTTATCAGTTGAGCACTTTACCATTGCATACAGGGCCCTGGTGGTGCAATGGTTAAGTGTCTAGCTGCTAACCAAAACATTGGTGGCTCAAACCCACCCAGCAGCTCCACAGAAGCATATAATTATACATATGTACAGGTAAAATTGGAAACTCTGGTTGCATAGTAGTTAAGTGCTACAGCTGCTAACCATAGGTCAGCTGTTCAAATCCACCAGGCACTCTTTGGAATCTCTATGGGGCAGTTCTACTCTGTTCTATGGGGTTGCAATGAGTTGGAATTGACTCAGTGGCACTGGGTTTGGTTTGATAGGTAAAATTAAGGAAACTTTTCTTCCCTTTGGCCCTATCCTCCCCCATCCCAGGGAAGTATTCAGGAAAGGGAAGCATAAATATCTAAAGCAACCTCTCTCTCAGTCAGAGAATTTCAAATATCCCCAAATCCCGGCCACACACCAGCAGCCAGATCCAATGTAGTCATCTGACCTCATTGGTTTTCCCTCTAGACCCTAGTATCTGGGGAAGAGGAAAGGTGACTAGAAGGCTTTTTGAAGTCCAAACTTCTGAGTTCTGTGCTCTCCTGCTCCTGAACACCCACACACCCTCCCCTGGCTCTGGCAGGAGGCAGCTGGGAAGTGCCTCCCTGACCCCCTTGTGAGTTTATATTTGGATGTTAAAAGTGATGACACATCTCCACAGCTCTCCTCCCTGCCTGCCTGCCTGCCTGCCTGCCTGCCTGCCAGCCCACCGCCTGCATGCCTGCCTGCCTGCCCGCCTGCCTAACTGGTGGGTGGCACAGTCTCCTGTCAGGGAGGGGTTGGCTTATATTTAGCTCTGGCATTCCCTGGTAGGCATCCTGTCCTGAAATGGAAATTCTTCCAACAGCTGGCCAGCTCCAAACATGTAGTGAGCTGGGTTTGACTTTTTTATTTCTTGGTCTTGGTGGAAAACTGTGAGCTGCCTCAGCCAATTGCAGGATCCCCCCTCACAATGCACCCCACTTGTTAGCATGTCGGGAGGAAAGAACATCTTACTATTCCTCAATGCCCCTTCACTTTTCCTCTTTAAACTTCTCTCTTGCCTAAGAACGTTGCTTTCTTGTCAAAATATACCTCTTCCAGGAAGTCTTCCTAGATTTACCAACTTGTCTCTAATCATTCCTTTATTATTACTCCAAAAGCATCCTTGAGTTTTTGGAGTGTCTGCTAAGTGTCACCAGCAGTGTCAGCATCACTCTAAGAATGCCTGTCTACTGTTTGGGGTCAAAGAATGCTAACGCTTAGCTCATCATCTAGAATCAAGGGTCTCTTGAAAAATATGTTGTTAAGATGGAGTGAGGGAAAAGAACATATGTGGAAACTCTGGTGGTCTAGTGGTTAAGAGCTACGGCTGCTAACCAAAAGACTGGCAGTTCAGATCCATCAGATGCTTCTTGGAAAATCTATGGCTGAGTTCTACAGGCTTGCTATAAATCAGAATCAGCTCAACAGCAATATGTTTGGGGGTGTGTATGTGTGCACACAGAGAGAGCGAGAGATAAAATTTGAAGACAATTTCAGGAATACATGAGTCCTCTAAAGGCCTTATCTACTCTATCCTCCTCAATTTACAGGGACAAAATCTTTGGCCCAGAGATGGAAAGTGACTTGCCCAAGGTCATATAGCCAGTAGGGGGCAGAAATGAGACTTGGAAACAGAATTGCTATCTGTCCTTACTGTACTGTCTTAGTCATCAAATAAACGGCTTTAACAAAGAGAAGTTTATTCTTTCACAGAGCAGTAGGCTAGAAGTCCAAATTCAAAGTACCAGCTCCACAGGAAGGCTTTCTTTCTTTGTAGGCTCTGGAGGAAGGACCTTGTCATCAGACCTCCCTTGATCTGGGAGCATCTCAGCACAGGAAACTCGGGTCCAAAGGACGCACTCAGCTCCTGGTACTGCTGTCTTGATAGCATGAGATCCCTGCCTCTGCTCACTTCCCTTTTGTTTTTATCTCTTGAGTAAGAAAAGATAGTGCAGATCACACCCCAGAGAAACTCCTTTCACATTGGATCAGGGATGTAACGTTAGTCAGTGTGATATGTCCCACCCGAATCCTCTTTAACATAATCCAGTCTTGCCCCATCAACCACAGGCAGAGATTAGAATTTACAACATATATAAAAATTACAGTCACAAAATAGAAGACACGATACTGGGAAGCATGACTCAGCCAAATTGCTACATACATTTTGCGGGGGGACATAATGCTGTCCGTTAACACCCAGCCAAGCTCTTCCGTTAGCACCATCCCACACTACCTCTTTGCAGGCTCCCTCATCCAGTGCTTCAGGCCATCCCCTGGAAACTGACCAGGGGGCTTTGCAGCTAAAGGATGCTCGTCCCTGATGGTGACTGATGACTCCTCAGCAAGGAGAGACAGGCAGGCTTGGTCCTGAGGACACAAGTCCTCGGCAGTGCCCAGGGTCCCGGAAGGCACAGAGGGAGGGAGAGCGGCAAACGGACAGGGAGGGCTGTGTGCTGCAGTCCTGGCCTCAGGATGCAAAGATAGCATCGAACATTCTAGTGTGGCCAGCACTGACCTCTCTGTTGTCTCCTGAGAGGGCAGCTTCATTTGTCAAGCAAAACCATGTTTGTATCTAGAACCAGGCATTGATCTGCAGCAGGAGATACTGGTGTGTTGTGGGTTGGGGTAGGAGACTAGAGGAGGAAGCAGGCGGGGAGGAGGTTGATAGCAGGATGCTGACGTGGAAAATGAAAATAGAAACCATCCCCGCTGATGAGAAACATCTGACTTGCCTGATGATATTGCCTGGGTCCTGAGACAGCGATGATACAGTTTGAAAGTCGGCAAGCCACTGGATTAGGCGTGAAAGAAAGAGGGAAGGAGGAGAGAAGAGGGAAGAAGAGAAGGGGCTCTTTTGGCCTTGCTGGTTCCTCAGAAGACCTGTCCAGAGAAATCTCCCTCAGAATGAGAGAAGTCAAGACAGGTTACCATGGATTAAATTATGTCCCTCCAAAATAGATGTTGTAAATCCAACCTCTGTACCCGTGGTTATAACCCTATTTGAGAACAGGTTGTCTTTGCAGTGTTAATGAGGCAGAGTTAGTGTAGTCTGGCTTGAGTCAATCTCTTCTGGGATATAAAGTAAGATCAAACAAGTATGTGAAAAGCAGAGATGGGGTTGAGAGATGCCAATCCACGTAAAGAGCTGGCACCCAGGATTTGGACTGCTAGCTTTCTAAATCATGAGAAAATAAATTTGTTTGTAAAAGCCAGCCGCTTTGCTACTTCTATTTATAGCAGTGCTAGACAACTAAGACAAAGGCCCATTATGCTTGAGCATCATTTGGTTTTTGCCTATCCTATGTTTACTGAACACCTGCTGTGTAAAGTGGGCAGTGGTGGCTCAGTGGTAGGTGGCTTGCTGGTAGAATCCTCACCTTCCGTACAGAAGACTTGGGTTCAATTCTCAGCCACAGCACCTCATGCATAACCACCAGCCATCTGTCAGCAGAGGCTTATATGCTGCTGTGACGCAAGCCGGGTGCAGCAGAGCTTCCATTCTAAGTCAGACCATGAAGAAAGACCTGGTGATCTACTTCCAAAAATCAGCCAGTGAAAACTGTGTGGCTCTCAACAGTTCACTCTGCAACTGATCAGAAAGATGAAACAGGATCAGGCAGCATTTTATTCTGTTGGGCACGGGGCCTCTGTGAGTTGGGGGTAGACTCAGTGACAGCTAACAACAACAGCCTCTGTATACAAAGCAACATGCTTGGGGCTGAAGCAGACACAGAGATGAGCCAGAATAGCGCCCCGTTCTCCAATACTTCACGCCTAGTGTGGGAGCGGGTTGGGAGGAGTCAGAAAAATCTATAGATGACACCAGTATTCCACCAAGGAAAAGGACTTCGGAAATACAAAGCATTATGGGATGATGGCAGAGGAAGAGGTAAAACTGGACTGGGAACATTGGAGAGTTTCTTAGGATAGATGGAATGTACCTTATAGAACAAATAGCGCATCATCAGGCAAAGTAAGAAAAGAGAAGACGCTGCAGGTAAGGAAATTTAAACAAAGATCTAGAGGTGGAAGAGGGGTTTCCAGAGTAGCATTCAGGATTTGAGAACATGTGGTGTAGAGAAAGAATACCAAGAAGGAGCTAAAGAGAATTTTCAGGTTTCTTGTCATGGATTCGGTTGTGTCTCCCTAAAAATGTGTGTGGCAATTTGGGTAGGCCATGATTCCTGGCATTGCATGATGTTTCTGTGTGTTGTAAATTCTGCTTCTATAACGCTAATGAGGGAGGATCTGCAGTGGCTGCGCCGGCGAGGTGGGACTCAATCTGCAAAACTATATCGTGCCTTGTGGCGATCTGGAGATAAAAGGAAAGGGAAGCAAGCAGAGAGCTGGGGACCTCATGCCACCAGGAAAGCAGCATTGCAGGGAGCAGAGCGCATACTTTGGACCCAGGTCCTTATGTCTCAGAAGCGCTAAGTCCAGGGAAAGATTACTGACAAGAAACTTCCTCTAGAGCCAAAAAATGAAGACTGCCTCTGGAGCTGATGCTCTGAATTTGGACTTTTAGCCCACTTTTCTGTAAGAAAATAAATTTCTCGTTGTTAAAGTCATCCACTTGTGGTATTTCTGGTATAGCAGCAGTAGATGACTAAGACATTCGTTGAGGTACTAGAATGACACCGATTAACTGTCAGCAAGAACATAACCATAAGGGGAGAGATGTGAAGGCAAGAAGTGAATTTGTTTTAACCCTTTGTTCAGTCATTCAATAAATATGTTGACATTTCTCTCAGCCAGGTACTGTGACCTGCTCTTGGAAATACCATAGTGTCCAGAAGTAGACGTGGTTCCTGCCCTCACAGAGTGTAGAGTCCTGTGGGGAGACAGACCCTTCCTCAGTGATCCCACACCTGCCGTAGAGCTGCTCCTGTGGCGGCCACGTGGAAGGCCGCTGCTGCGCTCTGAGATCGCGGCCGAGGGGCTGCAGGCTGGCCCGGGGTGACAGCTAAGGTACAGATAGAGGAAGGAGGTAGAGGAGAACATTCTAGGCAGGGGAATGTCGCGTGCAGAGGCTGTGGGCAGCAGGAAGGAGGGAGGAGACAGTGACCCCTTGAGAAGACTGAGAGGAGGAAGGCTGGGGTCATGGAGGGCTTCTTCAGCCATGATGGGAATTTTGTCTTTTTCTCACGTGGTGGCAACAGTGTGGGAAAAAGTCCTACCCCGTGCTACCAGCGGAGGTAATAGACTGGGAGGGTCATCTGGCAGGAGATGGAAACATTAGTCAGGTGCATATCCTTTGACTCAGGAATTCTGCTTCTAGAAATTTCTGTTTCAGACATGTGTCTGCTAGTACATGTGCAAAGAGACCTATACACAAGTCTGTTTTTTGCAGTGCTACTTGCAATAGCCTAGAAGCAACTTCTTGTTAGGTGCCATGGAGGAAACTTTGGGATATAGCAACCCCATGTGGTAAAGCAGAACTGCCCCTGAGAGCTTTTTAGGCTGTCATTATAATGGGAGCAGATCGCTTGGGTATTTCTCTGAGGAGCCACTGGGTGGTCTCAAACCTGCAGCCTTTAGAGTAGCAGTTTAGTTCTTAACCACCGTATCACCAGGGCTCCTTAGAAGCTACTTAAAGACATGGAAATAAACAACTGGTTAAATAAATTAATACAGTGGCATGTAATTGAATCTTGTGCCAAACCACTACAAAGAATAAGGTGGCTGCATATGTACTAGTGAGAAATAGTGTCCAAGCCATTTTAAAGGGTTGAGGGAGGCAGAAAAGGGGAGTGGAAAGTATATGGGATGGCCCTATGGAAAGCCCAAGCTGCAAAACCTAGAGTTGCCCCTGAGTCCCCCTAGTCTGTCCTCACTGCCTTCTGGACCCCTGGCACCTGCTAATTGATGCTTAGTTGTTACATCTGCAGGGGTGATGAGGGTTGCCCTGGAAACAAATTAGAGTTGGTTTCTAAAGAGATGATTGCTGACAAGGTCTCTGTTGACTTAGCAACCTTTTAGTCAGAGGACCAGCTAAGAATCTCCACCACCCTCCCAACTCTAAACCCCCAGTAGCTTAGGTGTGTGTGACCAGGAGGTGTCAGTGAATGTGTAGGTTGGAGGGAGGTAGTTTTAGAGGAAAGGGACCAGAAAATACAGTTGTAGCAACAAAAGGGGGTGGGAGGAACTGGTCTCTGCAATTCCCTGTTGATTCAACAGGGAAAGAGCAGAGCAGTCCAGAGTGTCTCCACTGTCAAAGTACATAAACATCAGTTGGAACCAGTCACAATTTCTCCCCCCAAGCTGTTGGCTGGGAGCAGTTTGAAAGCCTAGATGCAGATAGTGTCGGCGCCCCCTTGAGGAGGCAGGTTGCTTTGTTATGTACGTTTTGGGGTTTGTTGCTCTTTAGAAGGGAAGTGGGGCAAGGAGTCCTAAAGAGGCAGAGAGTGCAAGTGGTTAATTTGCGCTTGCTTGCTAATCGGAAGTTTGGCAGTTCTGGGGCGTCTTTGAGTGAGACCCAACAATCGACTGCTGTGAGATCACAGCCATTCAAACCCTCTGGCTCACCACTCAGCTCTGACATTCCAGGGGTTACCAGGACTTGGACCAGACTCCACAGCAACTAGCTTGGTTTTTGTTTTTGTTTTTGTTTTCTTTTGGAGGGAGGGGCCGTGGGAAGGTTTTCAATTAAAGACTGATTCATGATGTATCCTCAGAAGTTCTTGTCAAACATCACTGAAGTTTTGGGGGAGAACAGGGAGACAAGGTCAGTTCTATAGACACTCTCTCTTTCAACCCCTTAGGCCATGGGAGAAGGCCAGAGGGACAGTCTTCCAGACTGTTAAGTATTACACCTACCACTTCTTTTTTTGTTATTTCACTTTACACTAAGTTTTACAGAATGAACTAGTTTCTCATTAAGCAGTTAGTGCACATACTGTTTTATATCATTGGTTAACAACCTCACAACAGGCAACACTCTCCTTTCTCAGACTTGAATTCCCTGTTACCAGCTTTCCTGTCCTCTCCTGCCTTCTAGTCCTTGCCCCTGAGCTTTCGTACTCCCTTAGTCTCCTTTTGTTTTATGGGTCTCTCTAATGTTTGGCTGAAGGATGAATCTCAGGACAGACTTCATTACTACAGTAAAAGACTGTCCCAAGGGCGTATGTTTGGGATTTCTCCAATCTGTCAGGCCAGTAAGTCTGGTCTTTTTTTGTGAGTTATAATTTTGTTCTGCATTTTTCTCTAGCTTTGTCTGGGACCCTTTGTTGTGATCCCTGTCAGAAAGCAGTCAGTGGTGGTCACCAGGCTCCATCTAATTGTATAACTACCACTTCTTGTCATCAAACAAATACTGTATATAAAGTGAAAAGGTGAACTGCAGACTAAGAAAAAAAGTTACTTGAAATAATCAGGGTAATTGGGTCAAAATTTTACAAATCTTTAAAATGAAATGCTTTTCCAGATAATTAATAAATACTACTATCCAAAAAGGAAAATGGGCAAAGAACATGGTAGATACTTTGCAGGAGGAAGAAAGAATTAAAAAGAATATGAAAAAATAATCAACCTCACTAGTAAGCCAAAATGCAAATTAGGAGCTGCCATTTTTGCCCTTTCAATTTGGCACACGTTTTAAAGTATATAATGCTAATGTCAGCAGAGGTGAGAAGGACACTTTGGCGCACTGCTGATGAGGGTGTGAATTGATATAATATTTACGGTGATACATATCAACAGAACACTGATTGCAATATGTACTAGAAGCCTCATGAGTACTATTTCCTGTAGACTGACTTCTATGAATTTATCCTAATAAAATAATTAAATATACACATAACATCTCATAGTAGTGAAAATCAGAAATGGTCTGAACATCCAAAAGCGGGACATTATTTAAACACATTACAGTTCATCCATACGGTGAAATATCACGTGAGCATCGTGCAAACTGGTTTATGAAGAATGTTCAAAGAAGGTAAAGATATTTTCAATATAATGTTATGTGAATGAGTAGGAAATAGAACGATATACAATGTGACCTGAGCTAGACTTGTACGCGTGTGTGTGTAGATAACGGCATAAAGAAAATACACCAAAATATTGATTAGAGATTATCATAGTGTAGTGGGATTGTGGGTTTCCATTTTTTCTTTTATACTTTTCAATATTTTTTCATTTTTTTAATAATAAGCATGCTTTATTTTTATAGTCAGAAAAAGATCTTTCAGTAAAAGGTACATCTATTTGCAAGATGGTGTTAACCATACCAGATCATTAAGCATTGATGACATCTCTCCATTGTGGACCTGCTATATTCCACAGCTATATTGTTGCTGAAGTCTTCTATTGTTCATAGGCTCTTCCGCCTGGATTTCTCCATGAAGGTTCATCCTTCTTATTAACCCCCCAGTGCTTGGCTCAGTGCCCTTGCACAGCAGGTCTCAAGGTACATCTGTCATGGGTCAGATTTTATACGCTACAATGCAATCAAAACAGCCTTTAGCGTCAGTGTCAGACTGCATTGCTGAAGAGCCCCAATCCCCTCTGACACAGGTGGACAGAGGAGGTCTTAAAAAAGGCAGTCTCTTCAAGTTTCAAATGGTCCGTTGGAACTTAATGCATGATACCCTTGCAAACCGGTTGCCATCAAGTCGATTCCAACTCATAGTGTTCCTATAACACAGAGTAGAACTGTCCCATAGAGTTTCCAAGGAATGCCTGGTAGCTGTCCACTCTTGGGAAGTTTGCACATTTTATCAGGACTTTTTCTCCCAAACAAATAAAAACCAAACCAGTAGATTCTTATGCTGTAGACCCCATGTGTGTCACAGCAAAACTGAAGGCCACAGAGTTTTCAGTGACTGTTGCCTTTTGGAAGTAGATCAGCAGATCTTTCTTCCAAGGTGCCTCTGGGTGGATTTGAACCTCCAGCCTTTCAGTTACAGTTGAATGCTCAACTGTTTGCACCACCCAGGGACTCCCCTTCCAAGATGACTTCTAGGTACAAAAGACAGACCCCTCTGGTTCCTCTGCACCCCTCCTGTTGTGGAGTCCTGCCCTCATCACCTGTGTGACTAAGGTCTGGTGTGATCAAGTTCTGGTTTCTCAGATATGATGTGGGGTTTTCTTACTGAGAAGCAGACCTCCTCCACCTACTGCCACGGCTCCACTTCAGCTTTCCCTGAGGTGCTGGGATTCATCTGTGACTGGCTGCTTGTCTCCAGGTGTGTCAGTGTCTCTTACTGGATCCTGTCACCCTGCTCACACTTCTCTAGCTAGTCCTTTCATTGAAGCTTCCTTTTTTGAACCATTTGAGTTGCATTCTGTTTCCTGTTGGGAACCTGACTGACTCAGCAGTGCACAATGATCTCAGCTGTGGCCGGTGCCTCCTAGGTGGCTGTACTGGTCAGGTGCTGTGAATGGCAGAAAGCCAGACGAGAGCTGCAGGTGTCTCACTTTGGTTCAGCCTAGACACATACGCGCCCCTTCCCTGAGAGGTTACGCCTGGCTTGTACTCTAGGTCCGTGATCTGCTACCCCATTTGCCGCTGTGCTTCCTCTTCTTCTTGAGGCGTGTTCAGGTCCAGGCTCCAACGTACCTTGAGACCTCACAGAGCACCAGAGAGGCTGCACTGATGTCTTGATTCAAAATCACAGGGAACCTAACACTGACAGAGCCATGGAGTGCCAAACACACGTGTGCTAGAAGACCTTCAGTATCCTGCCCTGCTCTCCTCCCATTCTCTGATGGGCCTCTTTATGAAAGAGACATTTTCTTCTGCACAGTTAGTTCTTAAATCTAAGTACCCAGAAGAGCATCTAATCCCATTAGATCATGAGTTTTCTGAGGGCAGGTCCTGTCTGCGTTCTCAATACTTAGCCCTGCGCTTGCCTGTAGAAAGTTCTCAAGAAATACTGACTGATTAAAAAGGTCAACACTCTTGCCCTACTCAAAATCCCTTTTCACCTTCTACCTATCCTCCAAAGGCCCACTGAAGGGTGCCATCTCAAGACGACCGTCCTCAGAGTCAGAACTCAAGGGCTATGGGTGTAGCAATTTGGCTGGGCCATGACTCCTGGCATAGTGTGATACTCCTGCATGCTGTAAACCCTGCCTTTGTCATGTTAAGGAAGGATGAGTTGCAGTTGTGTTGGTTGGAGAAGAGTCGGGGTGCAAAACTGTGTGCCTTGAGGCAGTCTCTCGAGATATAAAGGGAGGAGGCTAGCAGAGAGAGTGGAGGACCTCATATCACCAAGAAGCAGTGCATGTTCTTTGAGCCCAGGGTCCCTGTGCCTCAGAAGTTCCCAGTCCAGGGGAAGACTGACAACAAAAACCTACTTCCAGAGCCAACAGAGAAAACCCTCCCTTGGAGGTGACACCCTGAGTTTGGACTTGTAGCCTACTGGATTATGACAGAATAATATTTCTCTTTGTTAAAGCCATCCACTTTTGGTATTTCTACTAGAGCACCACTAAATGACTAAGACATCAACCTTACCTCCTCAGGCTGTATGATGAGCTAGGTTTTTTTTGTGTGTGTGGTGAAATACATGTGAAAAGCATTTGCCATTTTAACCCTTTTTAGGTGTCCTGCTCAGTGACATTAATTATGTTTCCCACATTGTGCAACTTCTCACTGCTGTCCATTTCCAAACTTTTTCATCACCTGTCACAGAACTCAGTGCTTCTTAAGGAATACCATCTCCTTTTCACCTTTCACCTTCCCCCAACAACCACAACTAAACTTGGGTCTCAATGCATTTGCCTATTCTGGATGTTTCATACAAGAGGGATCATACAATATCTGTCCTTTAGTATCTAACTTATTTCATTTAACATAGAGTTCTCAGAGTTCCTCCTTGCTGTGGCATGTATCAGGACTTCAGTTCTCTTTGTAGCTAAGTAATATTACACTGTGTGTAGGTACCAGATTTTTTTTTAATCCGTTCATCTGTTGATGCACACTTGGGTGGTTTCCATCTCATGGCTGTTTATGAGTAATGCTACAGTGAGCATGGGTGTACAAATATCTGTTTGAGTCTCCACTTTTGAGTCTTTTGGGTATATATCTAGCAGTGGAAGGAATCCTGGTGGTACAATAGTTAAATACTCAGCTGCTAACTGAAAGGTTGGTGTTCAAACCCATCCATCAACTCTGTGGGAAAAAGACCTGGCAATCTGCTTCTGTGAAGATTACAGCCAGGAAGACCCACTTCTACTCTGACAGTTGATGTCACTATGAGTTGGAACTGGTCCAATAGCACCCAACAACATCATGATAGTTCTATGTTTGTCCTTTTGAGGGACCGCCATCCTGTCTTCTCCAGCAGCTACTCCATTCTACATTCCACCTGCAGGAGATGTGAGTCCCAATTTCCCAACAGCATCGTCAATGGTTGTTTTCTGGTTTTCTAGTAACAGCCGTTTTAGTGAAGGGCAGTGGTACCGCACTGTGGTTTTGATAAGCATTTCCCTAGTGGCCAGTGACAGACCTGCCTTGGTGAAATGTCTTTTCAAGTCTTTTGCCAGTTTTTTATTTGGGCTCTTTGTCTTTCTATTGCTGACTATAATGGGCTACCTCTTGCCAGATGAAATATAACAGAGATACATAGGATCCCTACAATCTTCTGTCCAGATAGGGAAAGGGAGAATCTGACTTACTGGTTATCCACAGAATGAGAGGCAGGGTCTGGTGAGCTGGTGGAAGGATGAGTGGCAGATGAAGAAGAGCTTTTTTATTTTAACAACTATATTATGGATGTGAGAAGAGAATGTTTAGGAGGGTTTTGCAGCTGTCTTTAGATGTTTGAAGGGCCATTATATGGAAAAGATCGTATTTATTTTAAGATAGAATTAGTGGGTGAACATTTAAGGAAGGGAATCTTAGCTAATTTTTAAAGGGTATTTTAATCATTGGAGCTGTTTGCAAATGGGATAAGCTCCTCTGAGAGGTGCACTCCCATTACAGTCAGGGTTTAAACAAGGGCAGTGAATCTTCTCCAGATAAGTAGTAGGGAAGAGTATATTCCTGCATTGGGTCAGCTTCCTTTGGGGTACACTGGAGCCAGATAAGGAAGAGAAAGTGTTCCTAATCTATGATCTCTTATCCAGTCCTCGGAATTTACTTAGAGGGAAATTTCACGAAGGAAGAAGGAGACCCAAGAGTTCCAGCCCCTCAGACCACAGCAAACCCGAGAGCTCCATGGAAGAGTCATCCCAGCTACTGGGGGTCTCCTCTTCTACTCCAAGGATAAATTCCCACGTACCCAACAGAAGAACTCAGCTTTGCTATCCATTACACAGAGGGACAGTTGAGACTGGAGAGTAGAAAGGATAAGAACCACAACAGTGTTACTGTGTTTGAGCAGTTAGTAGGTCTTGGGCTAAAGTCTCATGTACTTGTGGTCTCTAATTGTTCTAACAGCCCACAAGGAGGCTGGGGCGAGCCTCAGTTGACAGAGGCAGAAACAGAGGCTCCAAGCAACAAAGAGACTGTCCCCTTACAGCACAGCTAGAAAGCTCTCAAGCTCAGGTTCAAATCCAACTCTGCTGGCTACAGCATGTAACAGCCTTCCCTGGAGCCAGGAGGTGCTCACATAGAGAGCTTGAACCCCTCGCCTCTCCCTGTCACCCTAGAGTTCTCCATCAGTTGTCCAACCGCTGCCTCCCTCCTCCCACCACCAGCTAGGCTGATCACTTGGAAGGATCCAGTCCAGCAACAATAGACTACGTGTGCTCAGGATTCAAGGAAGCCAGGTGGGAGAGTAAATGAAAGTTGGCCAAAGGCCTCTATTTAAGTGCTTTTCCATTCTGCCTTGTCTGCATTCTGGGCTGGGCTGGGTTTCCATGTAACTAGGAGCAGGTTGAGGGGATGCTGCTTGCTGCAAAGACATGTTCCCCAAGGGACCCTGGAAATGGGAGGAAGAGGGGATGGCTGTGGGAAGCCTGCAGGGAGCTCTGGGACATGAGAGTATGGTCAGCCCATCTCTCCCAGTCTAATTAGTGACTCCAGGAAACATTTGTTGGCCCAGCCTGCCATGGGGTGGTAGGTACAGGTAAGGGGAGGGACTGTGCTGATCTAAAACCTAGGGGAGGGAGGGAGACAGAGTCAGAGAACGAAGGATTCTCTTCAGTGTCATGGCTGCACCAGTGAAAGCTCCCTCTGATGAGGTCCCTCCCCTGACCCTTAGCCAGCAGCCAGCTGTGCCACAGGCCAGGCAATGGCGGTCCCCAGAGCACCTGTCTCCATCTCCATGGCAGGGAGCCCTGGATCCCAGACAGGCCTTGTTGCCAGAGAAGCACAGGCAGCAGACTAGCACGGGAGAGATTTGTTTCTGTTTCAGTCTCTGGTTCCTAGTCTCCGGACTCCTGGGACAATCAGGCCACCTGCTGTCCTGTCTCTTCTTTCATTGGAACCCTTGGTAGAACTAGAAGGAAAGGGGGACAGAGAGAATCAGTGAGAGAAAGATGTCTGGAAACAGGCTTGGCCCAGACTGTTCGAGCATGAATAAACAACTGTAGTCGTGAACTGAAGCTTTGCCACTCAGCTTCACCAGCCAGGAGAGAACTCCTTCAAAATGCAGCCCCAGGTGCACATTTAAATGGGTGAGCAGTACACCACAAGCTTACCTATACTCTTTATTGCAATTTAACCCAGTTTCAGGTGGAGTGGGAGGAGGGAGACCTAAGAGGAGGGAGGCAGGGAGACCTCTGTGCTGCAGACCAAAACATAAGAGGCCAAGTTCACAGGAACTATCTTGATGCAGCTTGTCCTGCTCTCACAGTGAGAGTGGTTTGGGTGCCACCATGCTGGGCTACTTCTCAGAAAAAGCACCTCTCAACCCCCTGGTACATGAAGTCAATTTTTGCCACCAGGTGTTGATTCAACAAGCAAGAATGCAGTGTCTGCAAGAATGCAGATGAGTGAGATGTTTGGTCCCTGAAAGGAGTGCATATGAGGTCAGACAGTTAAGTCTGTGAACTTACTTGCTCTAAGTGCTTCGTACCTCATTGCTGAATATCATCACAGTCACCTTCAAAGTACTCCCTTTGGGAAACTACACACCAGTGCCAGAGCCTGTCCACACTTGAAAGCAATTTCAGAACTCTTTCTGATGTGGACATTGTGCACACTAGCAAAGTATTAAGTTCATGAACTTAACTGTATGCCAAGCCAGCCAAGTGTATAGTTGTCTGTAAAGGAGTTTTTAGCCAATAAGCAAGTAACTGTCAGAACACCTTCCCTACTCACCTGATCTGGCCCCCAGTGACTTTTTTATTTACCCAAAGATAAAGGAAATATTGAAAAGAAGACATTTGATGACATTCAGGATATCAATAGTGATATGTTGACAGCTCTGATGAACATTCCAGAAAAAGAGTTCCCAAAGTGCTTTGAAAGGTGGACTAGGTGCTGGCATCGGAGCATAGCTTCCCAAGGGGAGCACTCCCAAGGTGACCATAGTGATATTCAGCAATGAGGTATATAGAACTTTTTCTAGGAAGAGTTAGTGAACTTAACTGGCAGTCCTCGTACTCTAGGAATTTCTGGGCATTGGGAAGCAGCCTATTTAGGAGAAAGACCTGAGCTTAGAATCATCAGACAGGCTTGGGTTTGAACATCAACTCTGCTGGTATCCTGACCAAGTCACCTGCCCGTCTGAGATTCAGTGTCCTCATTGATTACATGGGGATAATGAAGTGTCACTTGAGGACCATAAATAACACACGTGGCACATAAAGTTATTTTTTAAAAAAATCAATGCCATCAAGTTAATTCTGATTCACAGTGACCCTATAGGGCAGAGTAGAACTTTCCCTTAGAGTTTTCAAGGAGCAGCTGTTGGATTTGAACTGCCGACCTTTTAGTTAGCAGCCAAGCTCTTAACCACTGTGCTACCAAGGCTCCCGTGTGGTGTGTAGTGGACACTAAATGAATTAGAACTGCTGGTGGTAGTTGTAGTATTTTACCTTCTGATGAAGTGCCTTGATTTTCCAAATCACTCAGGATATTGCCTAATTTTTTCTGTTATTATCCAGAAGCTTGTAACTTCTTTATTTTTGGAGGAGCCCTCCCTAACCAGGATTGGTCCACCACTGCACCTTGGCGGAAGGAGGATTTGACTTCCCTCTTTGAACTTAAAAATCTTCTCCAAAAAGAATCTTGCTGCATGAGCCTTGCGACACTAGCCTTGTACTTTAGTAAATAATAATGAATAGTATTTTGTTTATAATACATTCTATTAACATAATATTAAGTAACCATACAGGAAAAGTCAGCACCACTGAACTAAACCAAAAACAAAATTTCCTGAACACAAGCAAACACTCCGAGGGACACTGGAGAAGGGGCAGGGCCTGAGGACCATGGTTTCAGGGAACCTCTAGGCCAATTGGCATAACAAAGTTCATTAAGCAAAGGTTCTGCATCACACTTGCGTGAATGGTGTCTGGGGTTGAAAAACTGGGGAGCAGCCATCTAAGATGTATCCCAACCTACCTTGACCAAAGCAGAATAAAGAGCATCAAGGACACGAGGAAAATATTAGCCCAAGAAACAAAAGGGGCCACATTAAACAGAAACTCCTCATGCTGAGACCAGAAGAACCAGATGGGACCTAACTACCACCAACAATTTCCCTGACAGGAAATACAACAAAGAACCCCTGATGGAGCATGAGAAAAATAGGGTGCAGAACTCAAATTCTAGTAAAAAGGCCAGACATAATGGTCTGACTGAGGCTGGAGGAACCCCAGAAGACAGGGCCCACAGAATCTCTGTTAACCCAGAACCAAAACCATTCCTGAAGCCAACTCTTCAGACAAAAAAATAGACTGAACTATGACATAAAATGGTATTCATGAAGAGTGTGCTTCTTAGTTTGAACAGATACATGAAACTAAATGTGCAGTTCCTGTCTGGAGACAAATAAGAAGGCAGAGGGGGACAGGAGCTGGTTGAACAGACACTGGAAATCCAGGGTGGAGAGGAGGAATGTACAGTCACGTTACAGGGAATTAGGGTCACATAACAATGTGTGTATAAATTTTTGTATGAGAAACTGACTTGAGCTGTAAACTTTGACCTAAGGCACAATAAATAAAATATAAATCAATATTTAATCAGTAAAACTAAATAGGTTACTATGTGCCTTATATCCAAGATCTCATTTAATATTAACAGCAAAGTTTGACATAGGTAGTTCCCTGTCACCACTGCACGGGTGAAGAAACCAAGCCTTAGAGGGTTTAACATGCCCCAGTTACATAATAGAAAACAGAGCAAAAATTGAAATACTCCTGACCTCTGAACTCTTAACAACTGTGCTATTTGGATTTTCTTCAGCTGGAAACTATGTGCAGTGATGAACAATTCTGGAGAAATGGTCACAGATAAACAAAACTAGGACAAAGTTTAACAGCAGTTCTAGGTCTAGGTTGCAACCCATTGAGAAGTCCCATGCTAGGAGGTGAGGATTTGGACTCCCTGCATAGCCAGGTCAATGGACTATGGGGACTTCGTGATGCTTCTCAACTAGATTGCACATTCCTCAAGGCAGGGGTTAGGAACCGTTAACAAGCACTTATTGAGTATGTATGGTGTGCCCAGTCTTGTGCTGAGTACCGTAGAGCATAAACATAGGAACTCTGCTTCCAAGGTGTTATAGGCCAAGCTGGAGGAGACAGGCAGATGCAGATATTGAGTCACTAGCCACACCAAGCCATTCAGGCCCAGGGCCTGAAGAGTAGAGACCACTGTGAGGAGTGCTCCTGGCTGGCACTGTGTCAAACATCTCCTCGTATTCAGAAGCACAGAGTGGATGCCCCATACCTACCTCACAAATTGAAATTCCTCTTTATAGAGGGTCACCACAAAGTGGTGCCTCTAGGCCCTTACTCAGGTGGGATTGCTGATTCTGAAGTGGGAACAGAGGCAAGGAGCACAATTGTCCTTTTGATAAATCTATGGCTATTAGGCGGCAGCATTCTCACCTTCCAGGCAGGAGACCAGGCTCGATTCCTAGCCAGTGCACCTCGTGGACTAAACAGGTTTCAGTAGAGCTCCCAGGTTAAGATAGACAATGAAGAAAGTCCTGGTGATCTACTTCCAAAACTCAGCCAAAAAAAACCTTACAGATCACAATAGTGCAGCCCATAACTGATCGTGAGGATTGTGGAGAACTGGCTACATTTCATTCTGTTGTGCATGGTGTCTCCATGCCAAGCTCACTAACAGCGAATAACAACAAGCATTCAGAAGAGAAACAAGCTCTGCTTTGTGGGTATGTGGCCTTATCACAGCAAAGGGGGATGTAGATGGAGTAAAAGATAATTCTTCTGGTTCCCATTCAGGGGTTGACTACAGGGCCTTGTTGTCCCAGGAGACCTAAATTTAGGATAGATACCACTTGGCCTGAATAGTTAGGTCTCCACTTTGGCTACATCTCTCCATTGCAGGAACCAAGGACTCAGAGCTGGCTCTTCGGGGAAAGAAAAAAAAAATGAGGAAAGCCAGGTTTCCAGACAGAGATTCCTTCCTTCCCATTTTTCCTCCTGCTGGTGAAACCTGCTCCCTGTTCCCTTCAAGGGCATCGTATCACGTATCTGTTTCTCTCACTCTCCCTCCTACTTCCTTTATCATCAATGCTTGTTCTCAGAAAACGGTGGGAAAAAATTCATTCTTATTAAGGAGCAAACAACTGAACACATTATATAGTGTTGCCTCTCAGGGATATTTGCATTTAAATTAAGATCAAAGGTTTAAGTGAAAGGAATAAAACACGGATAGTGGATTTTCAGATCTTAGTGGACATTAACAGTATTTTAGATGGTTCCATGATTCTGGATCTTTCAGAATACTTCTCAAGGACTTCTGGGTGGCCCAAAATAGTTAATGCACTCAGCTGCTAGCAAAAGGTTAGCAGTACTTTGGAAGAGAGTCTCTGTCTGTGATTCACTTCTGAAAACATAACCATTGAAAACTCCATGGAGCACCGTTCAGCTCCAGCACACATGAAGTCCATGTGAGTTGGGATCAACTCGACAGCAGCCTTGTAGACTAGTCCTGATCTTAGGTGTCTCAGCTGGGCCCTCTCTTGGCTGGAGTTTCTAACCCCCTGCCAGACTCCATGACCAGCCCTTAGGAGAAAGCCTTTAAACCCCAGTTTCGTGGCAGTCCTGTGGCAGGTATTTGACCTGGGGTTGACGAATCAACATGAGCTCCCCTGTCTCTGGGTCTTTGTCTCCATCTCCCTCCTGTATCTGAGAAAAGAAATGCTGGACAAGCACAATAAGCCATCATAGCATTCAGCTCTCACTTTGGTTTATTTGGAGCCTGAGGTGGGGGAGGGACAGAGAGGAGAAGTAGTGGGCGCGGGCTGGGGGCAGGGAACAGCTGGAGTGTCTTTGAGGGAGCAGCTGCTACAGAGCCTGCTCTGTGGGTATACAGCAGTATGGTGGCTTTTAATACTTTTCCAGGGATAATCTAGTTCAATAAATCCCAGCCAAGGAGGTGCGAACTAGGCTCATGTGCGCTTCCCCACCCACCCGGCTGCAGGGTCCTCTAGAGACCCTGCCCACTGCCTAAATGCAGTGAGTCCCTGGGATCCTGTTGCTTCACACTTCACCCCCCTTCCCACTCCAGCTTGTGACTCTTGACCTCCTAGACAGGCCACCCAGGGCAGCAGGGCATCTCCATGCCCTCCTCTACCACCCCTGCTTATCTCCTGCCTGGCAGCACCAGGGGAAAGGAAGCTGCCATCTCCACAGTCACGTGGCAAAACTACCAGCCGTGCCATGAAATAATGACAGGTTGAGTGTTCTCCCGCCTGGTGAGGAGTTGCATACAAATGACTGTCTCTGAATGGGCTTAATTGTCACCTCCTGATGTGGTGGCTCAGGCCACCTCCTCCTCCCCATCTGGCTGGGAGGAAATGAAGCAGGCAGCGCGGGGGATCCTGTGGGTAGGAGTGGACTCAAAATGGCCAAGGGGACCTGGAGCCCTGGGGAGAGGAAGCTGGCATTTCCTCTCTGCCACCAGGCTGTTAGTGCACAGCTGTGGGCAGAGTGGGGACTCACTCCCTGAAGCGGTCATGAGCGAGACGTGGCTCCACAACTGTAAATCGCCTTAAGCATTGCAGCTCAGCCATGAGAGGCTGTCACGTGCCTGCAGGATGTTCCTGCTCGGCTGGCACCCCTCTCTGCAAAGGGGGTTGGGGGGTGGGTCAGAGAACAAGGCAGAAAGTGCCATCACTCTACACTGCATGGAGTCCAGCCCATCCTTTAGGAACTCTCAGTGGGGGTCGCAGACAGAACTGGGCACAGAGACCAGGCAGGAAAGAGGTGATGTGGTCAGTAATAAAGATGCCAGCGTTTCGTGATGCTTCCTTCATTTGGGGCGTCATTGCATTATTTAAAGCATTTCAGGCATAATGCTTTCACATGTCATGTATTCGTTCACTCACTCCCCGCTGTCACTTTATGATGTCCTCGTTGCTATGAGTCAGTTCTGACTCATGGCAACCCTGTAGAATACGGTCAAGCAGCCAAGCACTTATAACCACTGTGACACCGGGACCCCTTACTCTACAAGGTAGTTTCTGTTATTTTTATCCCCCACAATTACAGATAAGAAATGTGAAGCAGGAAAGGTTAAGTGTTTTTGCTGCAGATTAGACTCTTTGTTAGAGCCAAGAGTCAAAATGCAGAAGGGTCTAGAGTGCCCTAGACTGGCATTCAGTTCTTGTACCTCCCTACAGTAAAGAACCTCTTACCCAGTGCTCTGCTGCAGTCAAGGTAGCAGCCATGAGTCCTAAATGCTAACAGGGCGTTCATGTCTGTTTGTGAAGGCACACTCTGTCTGTCTGATGTGTGTGCATCTCAGTGTGATGTAAACCCATCTTCTGGCTCAGCTGGAAATCCTGGTATAAGCAGAGCCAGGTCCTGCAGCCCTCACGGGGTTGCACTCTGGAGCGGAATCCATTTGACAAAGGAAGCACAGTATGATGGCAGATGTCTTGCACTGAAGAGTAGGCTGGGGAAGAACTCAGTGAACATGTTGACACAATATGGGAGAGGGCAAAGGTGAGGGTACTGTTGGGCTTTCCCCAGAGTGTCCCATTTCTCATTTATTTTATGCCTTGGGGATCCTATGTGTTCATTTGAAGAAAGGCATGCACATTCCAGAGAAAAGCCTGTCCAGCATGTGACTGCTTCTAAGGATCCATTCTATCATTCCACAAGTCTAGATAACTAGGAGCCACTGGTCATTTTGATTAGGAGAACCATGTGGAAATCCTCTACAAGATTAAATATTCCAGGGAATAGGAAAGAGTACAAACCAAAATGAAACGCGGCCATTCAGTGGCCAGAGGCCACCTAATGTAGAGGTGACACGAGGATCAGTCTAATGTCATCTTCTCAGAGTCAGCCTAGGAAGTGGGGCAAGAAAGAGGAGAATTCTGGGAGGAGCAAGATCCACTAGTGAGGTTGTACGTAGAGGTTTTTGGTTTTGCAGCAACCACCCCCAAATTTACCCCAAGCTGCCAGAGAATGTTTCATGTTAATTACATCAGGAATTCTCTAATCACAGAAAGGAAACTGGTGTTGAAATCAGTATTACTGTGATAATTCTGTAATTCAGCCGTATTAGTGTTATTAAACGTCACTGAGTGATTGCTTCCCAAGTGTTTAAATCTTTAATGCATTTATCCTTTCAAAACTTTGTGCACCAGTGTCAAAAAAAGACAACACCGCAAGCTCTGCTCCAGAATGGGAGAGTCAGGGGCGCTCTCAAAACTCTCAGAGCTCATAAGCACTTTAAAGCAAAGTACCTCAGCCCTGATTCTCAATGACAGACTTAACTTTGGGTTCTGTCTATCTGCATCCTCAGGATGTTGTAGTGATGATTGGCACGGCTCTGCCTCTTCACACAAAGTACCCCAGCTTCCCTTTGCCCCTCCTTCAACACCTTTGCCCCATTCACCCCAAATGCTGAAATTATATAGACGAAGGCCGAGAAGGGTTTAGAGTCTGTACTAGTATCCAAGAGCTGCTGTAACAAAATATCACAGACTAGATGGCTCATAAGAACAGAAAGTTATGGTCTCACAGTTCTAGAGGATATAGTCCAAATTAGTGTGTCAGCCAGGCCGTGCTTCTCCAAAGTCTCTCAAAGAAACTTTCTTGTCTCTTCCAGCTTCTGGTAGCCATAGTAATCTGCTGGCTTGTAGCTGCATCTTCACATCGCTGTCTTTCCTGTGTCTATCTGTGTCTCTTCTTCTCTTGTATAAGGAACATCACTCAGATTGGATTGGGGTCCACCCTACTCCAGAATGACCTCATGTTAACCTCACTGATAATATCTTCTAAGGTCCTCTTTCCAAGCAAGGTCACATTCACAGGTACCAGAGCTTAGAACATCAACATATATTTTTGGTTTCGGGAGACACAATCCAATCTATAGGAGTTTATGATGAGAGGAATAAAACCTGAGGTTGGTTTGAATGGGATTGAATGTAGACAGAAGTTAAAAAAAAATTCCAGAATTTCTTCATAAAGTCAAGAGTTCCCAAAGAAAAACTAAATCCATTGCCGAGGAGTTGATTCTGACTCATAGCAACCTCATAAGACAGAGTACAACTGCCCCATAGGGTTTCCAAGACTGAAATCTTCACGGAAGCAGACGGCTCAGTCTTTCTCCTACAGATCAGCTGGTAGGTTAACACTGCCAAGCTTTTGATTAACAGCCAAACACTTTAACCACTGCACCACCATGGTTCCAAGAATTCCTAAAACCAAAACAACCAAACCCACTGTCTTACAGTCAACTCTGATTCATGGCGACCCTACTTCCCCATAAATTTCAAAGAAACGTCTGGAGGATTTGAACTGCCAATCTTTTGGTTCCCGAGGTGAAAGGAAAAAGCATAATGGAACCCAATCCTGTTTCAACCCAGTTTCCAAAGCTTCACCCTGGGGAGCTATTTGATCTAAAGCACTCTGGACTGAGAATTAGAACCTGGAATGTAATCCTTGCTCTGCTTTTCAACTTTGGACAAGTCACTGAATTAATTCCTTGTCTTCAATTAAGTGGGGTAGTAAGTTCTACTCCTAGAACATGGTAAAACTTTAAGTTCCATGCAAACCATTGTCATTTTTTTATTTTTGTATTTTAAGTGACAATTAACAATCTGAGTCACTTTCTCATTCAAAAACATACCTACTTTGTTATGTCACCCTAGCTGCTCTCCCACACTGTGACAGCACACACCTCCTCTCCTGTATTTCCTGTGTCCATTCAACCAGCTCCTGTCCCCCTCTGCCTTCTCATCTCACCTCTGGACAGGAGTTACCCAGTTAGTCTCCTCTGTCTACTTAAACCAAGAAGCATACTCTTTGCCAGTATCATTTTGTGTCTTATAGTCCAGTCTAATCTTTGTCTGAAGAATGGTTTCAGTTCTGGGCTAACAGAGAATCCAGAAGCCATGTCTTCTGGGAACCCTCCAGGCTGTCAGACACTTGAGTCTTTTTAATTGAGTTCAATTTCTGCACACCACTTCTTCTCCCACTTTTTTAGGGACCCTGTTGTGTAAGCTTTCAGGCAAGTCACCGTCTAGTTCTTCTAGTGTCACGCTGATGTTGTCACTGGTTGATGTGGCCCTTTCTGTCTTGGGCTCGTATTTTCCTCACATCTTTGATGTTCTTCATTCTCATTTGCTCCAGGTGGGTTAGGACATCATTTTTGTCTTAACCTTGTAAAAATACACGATATCAAAGGATTTCCCTTGGAAAATCTCAAGAAATGACTGGAATGGGGAAATCTCTTTAGCTGGCACAGCAGAAGAGAAGGATGAAAGAAGAGTTGGAGAGATTATTTGAAAATGTCATGTTTGCTTCTTATCATAAGCTATGGCCATCTATCCTCTTGGTGGAAAATGTTAATCAAATGATTGATAAATACTTCCTTTCTTTCCTGCATGTTTTTTTGCATCCCCTTAGAAGGCCTGACCTGAATTTAGGGATAGGGATAGGGATAGGCACGGACTAAACCAAATGAAAACCTGCTGCCACTGAGTTGATTCCAACTAGTAGTGACCCTGTAAGGACTCAGTAGAACTGCCCCACAGAGTTTCCAAGGAGCACCTGGTGGATTTTAACTGCCAACATTTTCTTTTCTTTTTTTTTTAAATTTTTTATTTAATATAACTGAGTGAAAATGTACATTCCTGTATAAATTTACATGCCCACCTATATGCAGCTTCCACTGCACTCCCTGTCCAGTGACAGCACACTACTCCTCTCTGCTCCATACATGTCTCATCCTCCCAACAGCCTCCTTTCCGCTCCTTTCCACCCACTCTCCTTCCTCCAACCAGAGGTCGGCAGGATGATATCCTACAGATGTATAGAACCATAAAGTGCATCCAATATATGGTCACTCTGCATTGCCAAGTCCAATCCATTCCTGTCCAAAGTGTAGACCTTTGTTATGATTTATGACCAAGGGCAGCATCAGGGCAAGGGGCCATGCTCCCAGGGGAACCCCAAAACCACTGGACCATCAATTGAGGTCTTTTAGTGGGGATCTCAGGGTGCACCCCTTTTTATTCTTGTGTTGCCAGTGAGACTCGACTTAATGAGCTCCATTGCCGCTATCACTGGTGGTGGCCGGGCACCATCTGATTCTTCCGGTCCCAAGTCGATGTAGGCACCCACTGCTGTGGGTCTCTTTGTCTTCTGGGTTGTCTTTTCCCCAGGTCATTTTGGTCCTCGGTGAGCATCCGCTCCTGCTGAGTTGGGACCATTTGCTGTGCCCTCAGATGGCAGCTTGTTAACTGCCAACATTTTCGTTTGCAGTTGTAGCGTTTAACCACTATGTCACCAGGGTTTCCAGGCACAGACGAGATGCTCGTTATGTCTTTGTTGAATTTTTCTTTCTTTGAATAATAAAAATACTCCCGAAGATGCAAGAAAGATTTATGAGTGACCCTAGAACTGGCAATTTTCTTTCCAAGTTAAAGAAGGAGCATCAAAGCTATAAAAAGAGGCCAGGAAAAGGCAGCACTCAGATGAAAAATTGAAAGTTATCTGTGGCAGTGCCTTCACGCAGTCTGTCAGGGGCCTTGGCCTTGAACTCAGGTTGGGTCTGAAGTGTTCGTTGTCCTGCAAGACACCTTCCCTGCCATTCCCTTCTTGCAGAGGTGTTTCTGGCACATAAGGTGACTGAGACCATTCTGCTGTCCCAGGTCTTAAAAGGCCACTGGTTTCTGTCCTGGTGATTAAAGTGATTCTGGAAGAACACTTGCCTCCAGTTAGCTATTCTGTGGAAACTAATTTCCATATACTAACATTCTGTTATTTATTATAAATCATACCCACAGTAAGGTGACTGGGTTATGTCATTATTTGCCAACCTACAGAATATAATTATACTATGTCTGAAAACCTCCATGCAGAATAGTGCTGTTCCAGCCGCAGTGCTGGCCAATAACAATAAAAATTTATATTGTTCTTTATGGGACTGCTCATCTCAGTGACCGTTCTGTGCCAAGGGAAAAGGAAGCCCCGCAGGGACAAATTCACAGATGTGGAAACCTTTCCAAGTGCCAAACCAGTTGATCCCAAAGCTGGCTACGGGGCTTCCTCCCACCTACCACCCCTGAACCTTTGATGGTAACAGATTAGGTGTCCAGCTTTGCCTCTGCATTCAAAACAATGAGCTTTTCTGGAAGATTCCCTTTTCTGCATTAAATAAACATGCATCTGCTTTGGCTGACATTGGTTCCTAAAAACTAACTCCTTGAATAGGATGCCATGTTGCTCCCTTTCACTCTTTTGTCTCTGTGTCCCTGTCCCCCCCCAAGCCATTCCTTGTCATTAGTCTTCCAGAATGCACGGCACCGTTGCTGTCTGTGTGTACAGTAATGCAGGCTCCCCGGTAGTAACAGAGGGACATATTCGTTATTCATCTTAACCTATGTTTCCAAAGCTTCCTCTCTTATTGAATTGTATCTTAGAAAAACCACTTGTTGTCAAGTCAGTTCCAGCTCATGGTGACTCCATATGTGGAGTAGAACTTAGCGCCCTGGGGTTTTCGATGCTGACATTTTGGAGCTACGTCACCAGGCCTTTTTTCCGATGTGCCTATGGATGGACTTGGACAACAGGCATTTTGGTTAGCAGTCAAGTGTGCTAACCATTTGCACCACTCAGAGACTCCCATCTTAGTAGAGAATAGAAGTACATTCTTGCAATGAGAAATGGGCTGTCTCCAGCGCTCTCTCTCCTCACTAACCTGTTAGAGACTTCTGCCTTTGGCATACCCTGTTTTTCTCCGAGAGGGAGTGCAGGTTCCGACCGATGTGAAGACACTCTGAAGTTCCAGGGAGATTGTGTTTCCTGGAAGGAATTCTAAGAGCAGAGCCCTGTAACACCAAAAGATCTGGACTTATCCACTACTATTTAGCACCTTGAGCACTTTTACAGTTCTGGGAAAACCGTTCCCCACTTTAGCTGCCATTGTCTTTCTTTTGTTACATGTGCGGTGAAGGCAGCTCTCTAAGATAATTTTGTTTAGGGCTGTGAAATTTGCCTTCAAACCTGAAATTGAATTCAATCCATTGCTTTCAGCAGGAGTGATGGGCTTACATGTATATCTCTTTCCTGAGGATGTTTACAGTTTTTGATGCTGAGTGTGACCGTTTATCACTGACATTGCAGAACGAAAAAAGAATTTATTAATAAGTTTCTTTTTCCCGTGTGATTTCTCTTGGCACTTAAGGCATGGGATTGTGTTCGTTAGCCACTTCTATCTGTATGTTTCCCTACCTGCCTTCTCCCGTCGCTTCACTTTGGGAGGTCTGTTAAAGAAAGGTAGTCTTAAGTTGGCTCTCTTGGAATTGGAACTTGAAAGGTTGCATGTGATTGACCAAAAATACATCTCAGGGTGACCCAAGGGCAGGCTAGGGCTGTGGGCTGACACTGACAAGCTCTCCCTGGCTGTGAAGGAAGTAAGGTAATGAAATGCGTCTTTTCACAGAGGGGTTGGTCTTCTGCTTCAGGAGGTTTTGGGGGGATTCTCAGGCAGGGTCAAGCCTAGAATCTTAGGGACCAGGGACCCCTGTGAACTCATCACAGTCTAACCATTGAGAGGATAGTCTGTAATCTTTAAAAGCATGCATTTAAAGATGGTTTCATGGTACAGAATAAAAGCTCTTGTTATAATATAAAGGAGAAAAAACAGAATATAAACCTATACATGCAGCCTAATCTTCACCCTGCACCCCCCCAAAAAGACAGGAAGGAAATGCACCCAAATACTGTTTCTAGCTCTTTTTGTCAGGGTTACAGTCCATTTTATCTTCTTATTTATGCTGTCCTAAATTTCACAGATTTCTTGCAATGAATACGAATTATATTATACTCAGAAGAAATGTTGATGTTTTGAAAAGCCCTCAGACAGTGGCTCGCTGCCTCCCTTGATCCCGGTTCTAAAGGACTAATTCTAAGGACTAATTCTCAACCCTCCCCCACAGCTATGAAAAAAGCCTTCCTCACTGAAGCTCCACCTCACCTTACCTCTTCAGAGAAGTGTCTTAAGGAACTACCAAAGGGTGTATGCATGTGTGGTTTCATGAGTGAAAGACAGAGTAATCACATCATGCAGGAAAAAACCCACCATAGAAATACAAGACAGAATGGCTGAAGAGAAAGGCAAGGGTGAACTGTAGAAGAGTCTCAGCCTGACACAGGTAACAGTGAGGGATTAGAATCCTACCAGGAGACTGTCAAAGGACTGGATGGCAGAACGGCTGAATAATAGGCTCTATGCCTTCATCCTTTTCCTTTTCCCTCCCTAGGCTCCAACCACACTGCTGCTGCTGCTGCTGCTGCTGTTGTTAACTGACATCAAGTCAGCCCCCAAGTTAGGGCAACCCCATGGGGGCCCATCCCCGTTATCAACTATGTTTAGAACCATGGTGATCTAGAAGGCCCTCATCAGCTGATTTTGGGAAGTAAATATCTAGGCCTTTCTTCCTAGTCTCTCAGTCTTCTGGTAGCTCTGTTGAAACCCATTCAACACCATAGCAATATGCAAGCCTCCACTGACAGACAGGTGGTGGATACACAGGAGGTACACCAGCTGGGAATCGAACCTAGGTCTCCGGCATAGAAGGCGAGAATTCTACCACTGAACCACAGTGCCTTGTCCAACCATGTAGGACTAAAGATAAGACCTCATGCAAGAGGACTGAGGATGCCACTAACCAGTGACGGGCATGGGGAGTCCCACCAGGGAGAGAGAGCCAAGGAACTAGAGTCAGAGAAGGGGCTGATGTGGGTCTGCAGGGTGTTAGGGGGAGGTTGTCTAACCCCATCCACCAGGGACACCCAGAACCCAGAATGTCAGAGCCAGAGAACGGCCCCCTATTCTGCAGAAGAAGCTGATGCCCGAAGGAAGACAGGACTGTTCCCGCACCGAGGACTAGAGACTCCAGCACATGTGTATGCTTCACCAGGAGCATGTGGCTGGCAAGTCTGAGGAGCTTCCCCATCTGGGGCAGTGTGCCCCTCATGGGAGTTAGAAAATGGGAGAGGGGAGAGAGCCCCACAAAGGAACCTGCCTGACCCAAACACCAACACTGTACCCTCAAGCAAAGTGGGTAATTTACTCCAGAGGTGGCTCTTTCAGAAATGGAGCCACGAACAGGAGCCCAATCTGTGTGTACCTCCTTCTGGAGCTTCTTGAGGTTTCCCTTTAAGGCCCTTGTTCCCTGTTCTTTCCTTTAGAAGGGCTGGGATAGGCTGATACCTTGCTTCCCTAGATAACTGCACCAGGTGAGCTTTTAAAAGTTTCCTTTTAAAAGGAGCCCTTAGAAATGTAGCTGGTTCAGTACAGTGGTTCCAGGAAAATGGGAACTGCTCTTCCCCGTGGAGGGCAGAAATACAAGCTTGCGTCTCTTTCCTTCACCGTCTGTTTCTGATACCAGGCAGTAGCCTGTGACTAGGGCTTGTAAGAATCTGTGTCTGAGCCTGGGTAGCGCTCAGCCTGTTGTCTTCCCTCTCAGCCTGACCCTCAGCCCTGTAGATAGCATGGCCCAGCTTTGATGCTCGCTTTTCATCTGTCCATTCTAATTAGGGAGACCAAGTGGCAGCCCTGAGGAACCACCTGAGTGACTAATGCCCTCAGTCCCCAGATAGGCCCAAGGAGAAGCACCTCAGCCACTGCTTCAGGGACCTTGCCTCTTGGGGAAAGCTGTGCAGAAGGTTGAGAAGGCAGGAGAGACTAGAGGTGGGGTAGAAAGCAGACAGTGAGTTAAAGGACAGGTAGTATCCATTGCCTTCCATCCTGAGGCTGGAGTGTGCTGACCACAGAGCATCCCTCTGCAGAAGATCCCTATTCTAATAGAACTTCCAATGGCTGATTTTTTAGTAGTAGGTCACCAGGCCTTTCTTACCAGGCTCATCTAGGTGGCCTCTAATCTTCAGCCTCTCTGTAACTATACTACCCAAGGACTCTAAGGGTCTTGTGGGGATTATATGCAAAAGGTGTAAAGCATATAGGACATTACTTGGCATGTAATGAATGTTATGCATACAATGACTAACCTATTGGAGTCCCCAAGTGGTACAAATGGTTAATACACTCTGTTGCTAACCCAAAGGTTAGAGGCTTGGGTCCATCTAGAGGAGCCTTGAAACCCTACAGAGCACTGTTCTACTGACACATGTTTCCGTGAGTCAGAGTTGGCTCAAAAAGAACTGGTAGTTAGCCCTGTGCAAGACCCCATGGGAGATCCCAAAAAAGGAAAAAGACAGATCCAGCCCTCAGGGAGCTTCCAAGGAAGGAGGAGGCCCTGCCCTCACATTGGGAATCTTGGTAGTGTAGTGGTTAAGTGCTATGTCTGCTAACCAAAAGGTTGGCAGTTCGAATCCACCAGGTGCTCCTTGGAAACTTTACAGGGCATTTCTACTCTGTCTTATGGGGTCACTATGATTCAGCATCGACTCGATGGTAGTGGGTTTGGGTTTTGGTTTATACTCACTCTTGTGCACTCACGTAGACATTCAGAACAATGCCTACACCAGGGCATCTTCAGACAGTGCAAACTCTGGGATTGATGCTGAAGGGCCGTGTTGTCATGGCTTCCTCCATGCTGTTAAGCTTAGCTGAGAAGACTTCCAGGAGGAGATGCCTCCTAAGTTAGGGAGTGTAGGGACAGTAGGCTAGGATGGCAGATAGCAAAACCAGAAGCCCAGAGCTGCAGAAAACCCTATCTTAAGACGGTAGGCATCCAAGAGCTCTTGTCCTACCTGTTTACCTAGGAAGAAGGTTGTCAGACAGGTGCCTATGACCTGACTTCCAGGCTGAGCCTCTCCTCCAAGTTCTGTAGAGAGGTCCTCTTTACCCGGCCCTACCTCTCCTTTGCCCAGAACCTGCAGGAAACCCACTTGGAATCAAGGACCTGACCTTCTGTGGTGTCTGAGTGGGAGGCTTCAGTGGAGAGGTAGACTCAGAGAGGGTCTCAATGCATGAGGAGGCAGGGCTCTAGGGAAACAAGAAACTCCTTGGAGCTGTCTCCCTGGAAAATGCCCTTCCCTCTGTCCAAAATGTGCAGTGCAGGGGGCTCCCCCAGGATCTGGGGCAAGAGCAAGGTTAGGCCCTGGCACCTGAGTCCATTAAAAACCCATCAGAGAGCAAGAATAATTTATGATGAGAACTCTGAAGGAATCCAGACAGAGTAAAGGAAGCCCCAAGGAGTGCCACCCCGGACACATAAATATCTAAAACAAATGCATGTGTTCTTGCCTCTCCACATCCCAAGATGTATAACATTGCAGATCGCAGCCTGCTTGGCCCTCACATATTCCCACCGCTCTGATACAATCCAGCAAATGCATTGTGACAGTAGCTGAGTGGATTCTGTGTGCTGAACAGATGTCTTCTAGCAGACGAGGTTTCTGTGACTGTATCACATTGTGCTTTCATCAATTATACATCACTCCTCATTACAAAGGCAGGCGCTCATGATGGGATGCGGTGGCTCAGCAGGAACTTGGTCAGGTTAGGAGGCAGAAGGCAATCCTGGGGGAGCCAGGACACCCACTGGGGTATAGGAGTGCTGGACCCACCTCCTTTCCCCAAAGACTCCACATGGATCCCCTCACCTTGCTACCTTCTTATAGATTTTAATAGCCCCCTCCTATGTTAGGAGTTCCTGGGCGGTACAAATTATTTAGATGCTTGGTTGCTAACCAAAAGGGTGAAGGTTCCACTCTACCCAGAGTTGCCTTGGAAGAAAGGCCTGGAAATCTACTTCTGAAAACTCAGTCACTGAAACCTCATGAAGTACAGCTCTGCTCTGCTCTGCTCTGCCACCCATTAGGTCACTGTGAGTTGGAATCAACTGGATGGCTACTGGTTTTCTCCTGTATTCACTGAGCTAGAGTCTTTTTATTTTTTTATCAATTTAAAAAATATTTATTACAAAAACTTCTAAATTGTGTAGCATAATGAGCCCTATAAATCCATCACCCCGAGTCCTCTGTTATCAAGATTGGGCCATGCTTGCTTCATCTCTCCCCCTGACTTTGTGCTGAAGTATTTTAAGGTGGATCCCAGATCTCATGTGCCTTGACTCCTACATTACTCACTGAAATCCAAACTAAACCCACTGCTGTTGAATCTGTTCTGACTCACAGCCACCCTACAGGACAAAGCAGAACTGCCCCATAGAGTTTCTAAGCATCTGGTGAATTCGAACTGTGGATCTTTTGGTTAACAATTTAAACATCAGAGTTGCCACATAACTCAGTAGGAATCTCTAGAAGAAATACAATGTTTTCCCAGTTGAGTGCATATCACTACCACCTCTAACAACATTAGTAATGCTTCCTTATCATCAGCCAACCCCTGGTCTGCATTTGAGAAGTCTTTGAGATCCATGACTCTCTTCTGTCTGTTGTCTCTCAACATGTCTATCTTCACTAACCTAACAGGGCTTGACGAGTAATCCTTTCTGCAGTGGTTCATAAACCCCTGTCATGGGTTGAATTGTGTACCCCCAAAAATGTATGTGTTGATTTGGCTTGGCTACGAGTCCCAATATGGTGCCATTCCTCCCATGTATTGTGAATCCTGCCTCTGTGATACTGATGATGGAGAATGGGCTGCAGTTGTGTTAGCGAGGCAGGACTCAAGTTACAAGCTTGTGGGATATGAGGGAGAGCAGAGGAAGCTGGGAACCCCACACTGCCAAGAAGCAGCACTGAGAACAGAGCACGTCCTTTGGACCTGATGTTCCTGTGCTGAGATGTTCTCATTGAATTTGGACTCAGCCTATCGGACTGTGACAAATTCTCTTGCTGAATGGACTTGCAACTTATAAAGGGGGTTGGGGCTTAATGGACTGTGACAATAAAAGCTTCTCCTTGTGAACCCTTCCACTCGTGGTGTTTTCTGTTAGAGCAGTACCAGGTGACTAAGACAACCCCCTTCCCGAAACCCCAACCAGAACTCAAGCAATATACTGTGCTAGCCCACACTCCTTCTCTAGTCTGTAACAGGGACATAGACCTGCAGGGGAAATTACTGCAGGCCTCTGGAAGGGCACTTGTTGGGGAAACAAGCTGTTCTGGCTGATAGAGAGGCAAGGTGGTCAGCAGTGAGCATAACAGCTTAGCTGTACCAGGCTGCAGCTTTTCGCAGCATGCCTGCATAGTGGCGTACCAGGTAACTCTCCGTTAGCATGTGGACAAGCCTTTTTTGTTTTTTTTAAAGTTAAGTGCTTACTCGATCTTCATTAATAATGACGGTAATAGAAGCAGCAAGCCCGTGATTTCCCAGGCATCATCACTGCTGCAGACGCGGCCAGCCCTGACTGTTCAATTAGGGACTTCAGGTCATTTTACAAAAGCATGTTAAGTAAATAATAATGCCAAGGAAACCCTGGCAACACTGTAGGTATGAGCTAGGCTGCTAACCAAAAGGTCAGCGGTTCAAACCCACCAGGCGCTCCCTGGAAACCCTGCGGGGCAGTTCTCCTCTGTCCTGTAGGGTCGACACAGTGTCACTGTGAGTAGGAATCAACTTGGCGGCAACCAGTTTGGTTTTGTTGGCTTTAGTGATGCTAATGGTATTAAGATAAGGCAGGGGAGAAAAAAAAAACCCTCCAGTGTTACCCTAATACCTGCCGTTTGGGAGCTCTGTGGTGGAAGAGGAAAGAGATTTGAACCAAGTTAATTTTCAGCCCAAGTTCTGTTAAATCATTAGCTGGATAACCTTGACCAAATCACTTAACCTCTCCAGGCCTCAGTTTTTCACCTATAAAACAAGGCACTACCTATATTCCCTGTCAACCACAGAAAGCCTTATTGACGTCAACCTCAAAGGGACGGGAAAGTGTTTTCAAGCAGAGAAACCCTCCAAAAAGGCAAGTTTTAGACATGGAAGAACTCCTCCGTTTCAGAATTTTCTGTATCTCATGTCATTTGCCCACTCCAGGAGTTCTAGGTACCTCAAACCCTTGATCCAGCCCCTCGGATCAGCTCCAAACGCTGCAGGCTGCAAAGCCTGGCCATTATAATACACATTGATTATCATTATCAGCGTGATTATATTTACCTAAGATCCCCAGTGTGTACAAAACTGCCAAGGGCTCTCGCAGCCTTTGCTGTACAAGAACGATTTGCTGTGTCTAAAAACCATTTCTAGAATTAATTTGCCTACTGCAAACAATTTATATTAATGAAAACTCATTGAGTTGGGGGAGGTGGGGGGCTGGTTTTGCCTGCAGAATGTGTTTGCTTTGTTCACCTAGAATGAAAAGAGTTTGAGTGTGTGTTTGTTTTGAATAAATAAGATGCTAGGTGACAGGAGGAAGGGCTGCCCAGCACATCTAATCCAGCTCAGTCTAGCAGTCTTCTCCGAGGCAGATTGCAGAGTCGGCAGGAGGCATACTCTGGTTGCTTGCATGTTAATATGCAGCGATGCCTGTCATCTGCTTTTCATCAGGCCCCTTCTCAAGCTCCTATTTGACCATAGTAGAGGAAGAGGTCTAAGCCAAAGTGAGGCGTCCTGATACCCCAACCTCAACTCTCCCCACAAAAGCCTCCTCAAATCCCACCTGGTTCTTTGCCACTGCCAAGCTCCCCCTGTATGTGTTTGTTTTATTTATTTGGGTCAGTGAGGCCCATTTTCCTCTCTACAGATGGCAGCAGTGTCCCCTGATCTCAGATGCTGGGAGCATCAGACTGTCAGAGGCAAAGGGAGGTGGGAGGAGGAGGAAAGAAGGAAAGGTAGAAAGAGCGGCTGTGAGGAGGGCACAGAAACCCCCTGCCTACCTCGCCCACCTCTGGTGGCTTCTTAGCTCCCTCTAGCTGATGTCAGCATCGGGGGCTGGGCCTACCCTCCCCTGCCCACTATACTTCTCTGTTTGGATTCAGCATCTCCTGTGGGTGGCTTTTGATGGTCCCTTGATGACAATGTCCTCCAGAGCTCTCCCCAGCAGGCCTGGGCTGTGGGGTGTGAAGGCTCTGATTGCCTCACTAGCATCCAGGATCGTGTATGTTTACATAATTACCTACAAAACGCTTCCTGCCCTCGATGCACTCCCTCAGGGCCTGGTGGGGGGAGGAGGCTTTGTTAATGCAGCTTTGTTTGGGAGCCGCAGACCGTGTTATCTGGGATTAATTTGCCCCTGCAGTCTGCAAGGTCTACAAAAGTCAGTTGGGAGATCAGAAGTCTAGGTAGCACTTAGTCGGCAAGCAGACCCTTCTGTCCCAGAAGGAAAGGAATGGCTGCAGCAACGTAAAACTATATACTCCCTGGGGATCCCCGGCAAGGCCCACGGAGGCCATGCTGTGCAGTGTTCAGAGCACAGCCCCCACTCCCTCGGCCTCCCGGTTGCTCTGCCACCAGCCAGATGTGTGTGACCTCCGTGCCTCCACTTCCTAGCCGTGACATGGTGTGATAATGGAGTGCAACCCCGAAGGCTGTCATCGGATTAAATGAATGAATTCCACTAACAGCCTCAGAATGGCCCTCTGCATGTCGCTGTGGCGTAGCGTGCTTGTTCAGTAAATGCAGCGCACTGCTTCCACGTAGTGCTGGGGGCCCATCGGAGAGGACTCCCTCAGGCTCATCTTGCATCCTTCGGGGTGATATGGAGGGACGAAGAGGGGCTGCAGAGAGCTGCTCTAATCCTGATGCCCAGGAGGGGCTTTTGATTTTCTGAATCTGATTTTCCACCCTCTAAGAGAGTAACTGCTCTGAGTCATCCCCTGCTCCTGTAGCTGATGATCCACGCGCAGTGGCGCTGGAGCCTGGGGTCTGTGGAGATGATGTGATGGGAGCCGGCAGCTCCGGCGCTGAGGAGGCATGGAGAGCGTGGGCCTGGCTCGGCTCCGACTGCCGGCGTCCCAGTCTCGAGTGTCAGCCTCCCTAGAGGAAACAGGAGGCAGGTGGGGAGATGTTACTTGTACTCACAGCCTGTACCGTGATGACAGCCTGCACTGGTATTCCCAGACAGTGAGCTCAGGAAGAAAGCAGGTGCTGGGTGGGAAGGGGGAGGCTGAGCTGTAGTGGGAGGGGCAGGGATAGCAGGAGGGGAGGCTGGGAAGAGCCCAGAATGCAGCGGGCCTGGGGAGTCCAGCTCTGTCACCTTCTCACTCCTTAGCCTTGGGTAAGTGACTAACCTCTTGTCCTCAATTTCTTCAACTATAAAATAGACCTAACAACAGTATCCATGTCATGGGTTTTTTTAGGAGGATTAAATAAGATACGAAGTAATCACAGCCCTTGCTTGCTGTCAATAGGTCAGTGATTTGAAGCCCCCGGCTGTGCTATGGGAGAAAGATGTGGCGGTACAGCCTTGGAAGCCCTCCCGGGTGGTTCTTCTCTGTCTCATAGGACTGCTAGGAGTCAGGATCGACTTGACGGCGGTGGTAAACAAGGTAATGCTTTTTGTTAGTTCAGGCGCCCTGAGTGGATTCTGGCTCCTAACAACCCCATGTGACAGAGTAAAAGTGCCGCCATAGGTTTTTCTAGGCTGTGATCTTTATCAAAGCAGCTAGCCAGGTCTCTCTCTCTCCAACACAGCTGACAGGTGAGTTCAAACCAAGTGACGTTTTGCTTAGCAGCTAAGAGCTTAACAACCGTACCACAAGACTCCTTTATTTATTTCCTGGTGTATAGCTATTTCAGTTATCAAGAGGACTGAGGGCAGTCACTAGTCACAAGTCCTGACCTAGGGCATCCCAGGGGTCGCAGCCACAGGAGTAACCCCAGCAACAGCTGAAAACCTTCTTACTGTGGCTTCCTCAGCGTGTGGCCACCTGCCCCAAAAAACTTGCCCAGGGCAGAGCTGATTTGGCTGTGTGTCTGTCCTAAAGGGTAGTGTCAGGTGGGACTGTGGATGCTGTAGGGTAGCATCCCAGAGAGCCTGCCCCTGTGCTCACCGTTATGCTCCAAAAAGGCCTGCCTGGCCCTGGGATTGCGCACAGCAAGGGAAACCCAGTCCCTAACTCTAAATACTAAGGAGCCAAACACAGCATCATTCTAAAAAACTCAAGAGCTGTCAGCCCAGGAGGTGAGAGGAAAGGTTCCTCCACAGGAATCTGGCTTGGGCAGTATCCCCAGGGCAAGGAATCCTTGCCTTGCCCACCTCATGAAAAAACTGCGGCTCCTTCCTGCCTTTAGAAACCCATCATGGGAGCACAGTGAATCCCCCGCACCTGGAGCAGCCCCTCTTTTCGATCTTTGGTGCTCCCAGCTCCTGCTTGCTGGGCTCATTCCAGCCCTTCCCATTGCACAGAACGTGATGAAATTGAACAATCTGAAGCTGAGGGTAGAGAGCTGAGCCAAAGGTTCAAGTCTATGGCCAACAGGCTGTGTGGCCTCGGTCAGACTGCTTGCCCTCTCTGGGTCACTGCTGTTCCTCTCTAAAATTTGCTAGGATAGCCAGCCAAGTGCCAAGTGCCGTCAAGTCGGATCCGACTCATGGCGACCCTAGGGGCCAGGGTAGAACTAGGATAGGGAGTTGACTAATACATTGCTAAGATCCGTTTCTGCTAGAATGTCCTATTAATCAAAGTCTGGTGTCAGTTTCTTTGTGGAGTCCCAGCATAAAATATTCTCCAAATCCTTAGAAGAAATGCTCATATAGAAGTCATGATTCCTCAGGGGCCCCACACAATCACCAAAAGTTGATCTTGTCATTAGTTGCTATCAAGTTGGCTCTGACAACCCTGTGTACAACAGACCAAAACGTTACATGGTTCTGCACTGCCTTCATGGTTGTTGATATGCACAACTCCATTGCTGTGGCCAGTGTGGAGTTTTAGTGCCTTCCAATCTAAGGGACTCATTTTCCAGCACCATAACCAAAACAAACTTACCACTGTGGAGTCGGTTCTGACTCACAGTGACTCTATAGACAGAGTAGAAATGTCTCATAGAGTTTTCAAGGAGCACTTGATGGATTTGAACTGCTGACATTCTGGTTAGCAGACGTACCCTGCCGCTAAGGTTTCCTACAGCATTATATGAGACACTATTCTGCTGTGACCCACCGAGTTTTCCCTGGCTAATTTTCCAGAATAGATCACTAACACTTTCTCCCTAGTCCATCTTTGGATGAACCAGTGAAGCCTGTCCACCGTGGGGACCATGCTGGTGTTCTAAATACCAGTGGCATAGTTTCCAGCATCACAGCAACACGCTTGCCAACACAACACAACAAACTGACAGATAGGTGGTAAGAGCATGAAGAACACATCTGTAAAAGAGTTGATACCCTCTGATGTTTCATTTTTTTGCCAGAAAAATGCCTCTTTTATCTTCTTATTTTTTGGTAGTGCTGCTGCCACTGGCGTTAGGTTCCTCAAGGTATTACCATGCTTACGTCAGATGGGTTTCTTCCCCTAAACATAATTACTGCCTGGAGCCCACACATCGGAAGGTGTAGTGGAAACCCAAGGCTTGAGGAGCAGCTATGACCGGGGGACAAGCTGTATTTTATCACTTCAGTGTGGTGTTTGGAATGGAGGTCCTGCTCTATCCATCACAAACCAACCCAGACTAGGGCTGGAAGCAGGGAAGGACAAGGAGGAGGGAAGAAAATTGCGAGGAGCTACAGGTTCCAGACCCAGGCTAATCATTTGCCGTGGTGCATAATTTATAGTCATTGCCATTTCTGGGGCACCTGCTGAGGGCCAGGTGCTGTACATCTCTTCAGCTGCTGTCAGTACTCTGTAAGGGAGGCATCATTTCTAACCAATACAGTAGTTGATGCTCAGAAAGTTTGCAGAGCTTGACTGAGGTTACAGTCTAGAACAAGACTGAGCCAGGATTCGTGTCATCTGATCTGGCTCCCAAGTCCATATACTTTCCACTGCATTACACTGAGCCTCAGTTAGTTTGTCAGTGAAATGGGAGTGGATACCTCATCTGGTGGTGCTTTACTTTGTAATCTATAAAGCTAAACATGTAAGCGGTGGATGGGGACAGCTGACAGGGCAGATGTGATGGTCTGGTCTTTAAAGGAGAGTATTGGAGAGAGAAAGAGAAGGCTGTGGGGTGATGGGTGCATGCCTGGATAACCCTGGCAAGCTTCCTGGGCCCAAAGAGTGCTTCAACAAGGCCTTTCTTCTTGAGGAACCATGTTGTACCCACCCCCAGCACATTTCCCAGGCAAGTGGGAGATGGGAGAACCAGAGAACAGGACCCCAGTGAAGCAGGTATTACCTGACAAGTCACCTGGTCACCTCTATGACACCTCAGCAGAGGAGAGAAGCAGGAGGAGCTGTCAGGAAGGAACACTAGGAAGGGTATAGGGCACCTTGTGACATCTACCCCTCCCCAGCACCAGTGACACACTACATGTGCTCTAGGCAGGAAATAGGGAACTAGAGAAAGAGCTAGAGCTGGGTTTGACCCAGCTCTTGTAAGAACTCCATCATCTTCCCAAAAGCCCACAGATTTGGACTTTTATATCTCAAAGGAGGCCAGGGTCTGCCTGAGAAGACCATCAAAATATTCATTCGGGGCCTAGATGGGCAACGAGGTGACTGGGAATGCTGTTCTGGGAAAAGGACACTGCAAAAAAGAAGGTGTGCTTGCTAGGCCTGATGTGGGAATAGGAAGAGGGGCAGTATGCCCTGTTAGCTGAAGCCGTGGCCCAGCCTTGCAGAGAACTAATCTGTAATAGCTCCTTAGGGTCAAAGGATAGGCTGTCATAAGCCTAGGAGCAGAAGTTAAGTAGGAGAGTCTGTCTCTCTGCTGGGAATTTTCAAAGGAGCAGAGAGCCTTCCTTACCAAAGTTGCCATCTTGTGCGGTCCCAGTGGAAGGCTCTAAAGGGTCACCTGTGTTTTTAGAGATGGGATACCCCGGCTCCCATCCATCCTACCCTAGAGCACAAGCCCTACTCATAACACTGACAGGTGGAGGAATGAGTTCGGACGGAAGTCAGGCAGCTATGAACGTGAGGGGTGTAGAACAGAGCCTTGGGCCCAGGGCCAAGAGACTTGGTTTCTAGTCTCAGCTCTGCCACCAATGGTGTAGTCTTGGGGATATCACTTCCCCTCCCTGGCCTTAGGCTCCTGGATCTATAAAATAAGGGGGTTGGTCCAGGTGGCCCTTAAGTTCCTCCTCCCAGCATGCCAGATTCTAGAATTGGTTGGTCACGTCAAATGCATCCGTGCTCCTATCAGCCGGCATTTACTGCGGGCCTCCCAAGCATAGGCGTACATAGCGGAATCCGAGACAATCACGCCCTTAGGGCAGTTGGTTGGGGGGGAACAGTCAGTGTAACACCAGCGGTATAGACAAAACCACTATGACAGCATGGAAAGGTGAGATGAGTTCTGGCAGGAAATAGGCCAAGAAGCTCTCACAGAGGAAGCAATACTGCAGCTGAGCCCTCAGCAACGAGTGGGATTCCCCACTCTGGAGGCCCACCTTCTCTGAGAGCTCCAGTAAGAGTGCCCTTTCTCCACCAGGCTTGTCCTGCTTCCTCGTCCTTCAGGTCCAGCTTAGTGAGGACCCACAGAGGACCACTGGTTACGTTGTGTAGCTTGTCCAGCGTCTTGTGGACAGTACTTCAGTATCAGCTTTCACATCTGTGCAGTTGCCCTTGTGCTTGAAGACATATCTGTAGAGACGACAGAGGTGGGCATTCAAAACTAACGTATATGCCCCCAAATCATTGCCAGCTGATTTGAAATGCACTTCTGGGATAGAAAGTATGAATTCCTAATTCCATTTTCCTGAGCATCACAATGAGGTCAGCACATGGAAAGATCAAGAGCTTCTGAAGAGACAGAGCCCTGAATTGTCCCGGCATAGAATAGCTATAAGAATAACCTGGACAGAGATCATCAGTACTGGCAAATACTCAGGCCATCCATTACTAACTAGCTGTATTTGCCATAGCCCCAAGTTGTATTATAATAATAAGAACTGATATTTATTGAGCAATGGCTGTATGTTAAGCACTAGTCAAAGTGCTTGATTTGTGTGATTTCATTGATAATACAACATTTCCATGAGCTAGGGACTACTGTTAAGGAAAAGGAGACTGAGAAATGTGTCCAGTGTTACGTAGTCTGACAGCATGTTATGGTTCCCCATGCAAATTCAGAAGCAACTAAAGTGCCTGCACTCCCGGAAATGATGAAAATGTCCTATTTTTTTCTGACTCCAAATGTGGAACAAACAAGAGCAGAGCCATCTGCAACCCAGGCCTGAGACCTTGGCTGGGAAAGGGCAGGACAGCAGCAGTCTCATGTCACCCTGAGCAAATCCCCTTTATCCCACTAGGCACCCGTGGGTGTGGCTCTCTGGATTAGGGCCAACGTAGGCCCACGCAGTTCCTTGACACTGCCTAAACTCAAACAAATTCTTCACTTTTCAGCTCTGCTTTTGGATTGGTTCTTCCTCCTAACCATCCCATCTCTGGCAGAACTGGCCCTGGAAGCTGGAAGAACTCTAACCTGGTGATGATGAATCAGGCTCTGAATCCCAGCATCTGAGTTACACAGTGCAAAAATGGAGCAAATACAAACACGTTGTCCTGCCCCTCAGGGTGAGAACCCAAAGTTAGAGACAGAAGAGATGAGGCAAGCATGAGTCAGTCATCTGAATGTAAGAGGACAAAAATGGAAAAGAATTCAAATGTGTTTCTATTTTCTTAATTCCCAGAGGATCCTGTAATATTGCATGGGGAGATGCAGGAGCAAGGAGGTGGGAATCAGAAAAATTCTCCACAGAGCAGTCTGGTCCTCAGTCAAGAGGAGATGGGCGCCTCCAGGTGTGTTCAGGGGCCCTAGGAACCTGTCTCCATCCCAAAATATCAGAGGTTCTTTGCTTGGGCTGAAAACATTTTACCTGTTAATATGCCAATTTTTGGAGAAGAGTAACGCAGAACCCTATAGACACCACTGTCTGAGATCGGTCCTTCATCTCAGAGCACATGTGAGTTGCAAAGGACTTACCACACCTCTGTGCTCCACCCTCTCCCATTTTATGAACAAGGAAGTACAGAGGGCAGGACCACCATCCAGGTCATAGCACAAGGGGAAATGGAGCAGGCTCTCCCAAGTCTTAATCTGGTCTTGTGTTGTCAGACACCCACCTAAAGAGCTCCGGGCTTAAGAGGGGGCAGATGCATACATGGGAAGACAAGATACACACATCAATGCAAGACAAGCTGTGGTGGCACTTGTGACAGAGGTTGGAGAAGGAAGGAGCAGCATGGGCTGGGATCATCAGAGAAGTCACCCTCTGGTGTGGGGACACAGCAGAGCTTTAAGGCTGAAGGCATTCAGTGTTGGATGGGTAGAGAAGGTCCACATAGGGCCAAATGAGACTAGGAAGTTGGGACAAGGTCAGATCACAGAGGCTGAACAGTTAGGCTTAGATTCTGAATGCCAGCCAAGCCAAGTGCAGATTTTGAATATGATCCCTCAATAAAGGGGGCCGCAGAAGGATCTTAAGCAGTGCAGTGATGGAGTGGAAGCAGTGTTTAAGACTGGTCTGGCAGAGAGGTGGGCAGAGGGAACCGGAAGGAGGAAAAGGCCTGAGGCTAGGAGACTCAGATCCCAGGGGTACGGCAATGCAAGATTCACCGGAGATAGCTAAGAAAGAAGAGGTGACGGCGAGGATCCCAAGACCGCCTGACACCGTGAGCTGTGTGGCGAGAGGAAGGCTGTGGTTGCTTGAGTTAGAAAACGTTCTGGTCACTAGGCGACCTTGGGTAACTCACTTCGTCTCTCTGGACCTCAGTGTCGTCATCGCTGAAGTGGAGACAATACTATTCAAACAATGTGCCTGCCTCCTGTGCAGTTTTTGAGAAGGAAATGAGATCATATGACAGCATTTTGAGGAGGATGAGGAGATGTACACATTTTTTTGTTATCCTCTTTCCCATCTGGAAATCAGTATTGAAAAGCTCCGTGTACCCCATACTACTCAGGCACCTTCACTTTCAACCTTATTCAAGAAAGAGAAAATGTTTTCCCAGAACACTGGGGGAAATTAACTGCTGCTGCAGAGGTCACTAGTCTGGGCTTCTGGGCCCACCCTCTAGGTCCCTCCGGGCCTCACCCAGTGGCGCTGAAGACTGATGGGATCAGCATCAAACACAGACACACCTCATTGGCCAGGCACCCTGGAAGAAAAGCTGGAGCTCAGCCAGCCCGAGATGCGCATCCCTGGTTTCGTGGCCAGACCCTGGGAGTTCCTTCCTTATCCATGAAGCCTAGTGTTCTCCGGTTTTCTCTTGACAGGCCTGAATATTCCCCCTCACTCTCCTCCCAAGCATGAGCAGCTCTCTCCTCCTTCCCTCCTGCCCAGGCATCCTTAGGCATAAACATTTAATTTATTTATATTTATGAAACCGCCAACTAGGTCAATGCACTTTCATGCACATCTTAATAATTATTGATATAGCGAGGGAGAAAGAGGGTCATGTGGGCTGTAGGAACCCAGTTTATCCCTCTCCCTGCCAGTTGAAGTTATCAGGGACCCAACACAAGGAAAATGCCTTTGTCGGTGTACTAACTGTTGAGTCCATATACAGTGCTGACTTCCACAGCCCCAGCTGAGGATTTCTACAAAGGATGGAGATGGTCTTGTGGTTTCACACCACACTGCACCCCCAGATCCCGCTGGACTTGCAAATGGATGCCCCAGAGCAACAACAAAGCAGCAACTGAAACGAAATTAGAAAGAAACATCTGAAAGAAACCAGGCTGAGATTCTCACAATATGTGAAATCTAACCCTTCATGTCTTGAAGTCCAGATGCATTTCTTGTCCCCTGAACTCATTCCTGTCTCATCAGAATACACTTCCTCTTGATCCTGTGACCTAGATCCTGTGATCCTGGGAGTTTCTGCCTCCTGTGAATACTGTGATGTTTCTGTGGGAAGTTGTAGCCTAGGAGTCAGACATAGGTCTGTTAATCAAGTATAAGAGGAAGTGAATTTTGAGGAGATAAGAATGAGGACAGGGGACAAGACAGGTGTCTTGAAATGAAGGTAGAGCCAATGCAGGCGATTAACTGACTTTGTTAATGATGGCTTCTGGAAAGCTCAGGTCCTCATACATCTGTGGAGTCCCGTGATTAAACCTATGGGTTTAGTGGTCAGAAATTCGGGCTTAGTTTAAATCCTGGCTCGACTCTTCACCAGCTGTGTGGCCTTAAGTTGATTAACATGGCTATACCTCAGTTTCCTCAGCTTTGAAAAGGGAATAATAATAGTACCTAATGAGGATTGAGATAGTCCATACATACACAGCTCTTAATATGTGGCTTTTACATATGTTCATCTCAATTGCTCAAGGCCATTATGCTCGGTGAAAGGAGCCAGACACAGAAGGCTGCCTACCGCATGATTTCATTGACATGACTTTCCAGAAAAGGTAAAACTACAGGAACAGAAAACAGATCAGTGGTTGCCAGGAGCCAGGGATGGGGAGAGGAGCTGACAACAAAGGGACACAGAGGACCTGGTGGGGGTTGGGGACGGTAGGGCTGTTCTAGATCCTGCCTCTGATGGTTATGACACAACTGTATGTGTTTCTCAAAACTTGTAGAACTATCCACAAGAAAGGTGAATTGTCCTGTGTGTAAATTATGCCTCGGTGAATCTGCGCCCTCCAGAAACAGAAGTGTTGCATTCATATAAAGATTTTAATGCCAGGTGTTCACTAGACAACACTGGTGGTGTAGTGATCAAGTGCCATGGCTGCTGACGAAAAAGTCGGCAGTTCAAATCCACCAGCCGCTCCTTGGAAATTCTGCAAGGCAGTTTGACTCGGTCCTGTAGGGTCACTACAAGCTGGAATCAACAGCAATGGGTTTGCGCTTTTGGTGTTATGGTTAAGTGTTATGGCTGCTAACCAAAATGTCAGCAGCCTGAATCCACCAGGCACTCCTTGGAAACTCTATATAGCAGTTTTACCCTGTCTTGTGGAGCTGCTGCGAGTTGGAATTGACTCAGTGGCAGCGTGTCTGGTTTGGAGGTTTCAAGGACCTGTACTGTGTCTACGGCACTTGGCTGGCAGTGACACAGTACTCAAAGCACTTATCTGCTAATCAGAAGGTGTGTGGTTTGAGCCCACTAACCACTGCACAGGAAAAAGACATGGCAGTCCTTCCATAAAGACTGATAGCCTTGGAATCCCTATGGGGCAGCTCTGCTCTGTACTAACTGGGTCCCTGTTAGTGGGAATCGACTCTACAGCAGTGGTTTGGTGTTGGCTAGGTAACTACCATCTAAACCCACTGCCGGTTAGTCGATTCTGACTCACAGCAAGCCTAAAGGACAGAGTAGAACTGCCCCGTAGAGTTTCCAAGGAGCGCCTGGTGAGTTTGGTTGCCAACCTTTTGTTTAGCAGAGGCAGCCCTTAACCCCCTTTGCCACTGGGGTTTCCAAATTTCCATAGTGAGTAGAAAACAGATGGTAACTTTTATTGTTACGTTATGGTGGGGAGCCCTTTCCTGACTCAGAGCATGTGGGCATGGCTTATTTTTCAAAGGGCCAAAGGGCTGGGTCAGCTGTTAGTTCTTCTCTAAGGAGGCAGCTTTGGCTCAGTGGTATGGGAGTCCCTTCCAGTTGGTGACATTTGTTGAAGGTATTTCACCTCCTTGGCTCACTGAGTAGTTTTCACATAAGAACAACAGGGAGTTTTTTGTTTGGGTTTGAACACCTTGGCAGCCTGGCAGACCTGGGACCCCAACCTCAGAGTTTAATAGCCACTTTCTTACCTCCTCGCATTGTTCTTTAATCTGTATAATTTTAGGACTCTGTTCAGCACCTTCCCTGTGCTTGTGGCTTCCATTAATAATCAGGATCAGCACCTACCTAGGTGCTTTTCATTTTCAAAGCCCATTAATTAACACTAATTAATCCACATAGCAGTACTGGAGGGAAAGGGAGCTATCATTATTTGGGTTGCCAACAAGCAAGGAAGAGAAAGGCTCCAGGTGGTTGATCTATGGCTGCAAAGGGTAGGAGGAGAGAAGGAAATCCTAGCCAGACAACACTTGCACCCAAGATCTCAGCTCAAGGTGGGAACTGTAAGGGATCATTAAGATGGCTAACGTATGTTAAGCCATTATTGCGTTTGATGTAGCACACAAAGAACTTTGTGTGCCTTTTCTCACGAATCATCACCACAATCCTGTGATGATTCTCCCCTTTTGACCAATAAATAAACTGAGACAAAGAGAGATAAAAATCTTTGTCCAGTGTCACACAGCCAACACATACTCCAGAGTTAACATCTCACCCCCACCCACTCCCCATTCTACTACCTCTATCAGATTGATTGCTGTTTCAAGCTAGAGGTTGCACCAGGTGGGAAAGTTGCTGAGGACATGGCCTTGTCCTCACTATGTGTGGGAAAGGAAAGAAGAGAGTTTTGGTGGCAGCCAGTCCAGAAAGTAGAAAACAGAGCTGAGCCCAAGGACCACGAACACATTGAACACATGTCCTCCTACTCTCTGCCTCCGTCTCCTTCCTTAGCCATAAGAAGACCATCCCTTCATCCTTCCGTGAGCACTGATGGAGCTCAGCACAAACCTGAGCTCAGGGAACATTTGGAAATGAGGCAAGCATGACCCCTGCCTTCATGGAACTCATAGCTACCTCTGCAAGCAGCTATATAGCTACAAGAAAAAGTGAAACTCTGTCCAATTATTCTTTATTCAAAACAATATTCTTGGCTCCACAAACTTTTACATGGAATAACATAATACATTATTAAATATGCTAAATATATCATGTACCTCAAGAACCAGAAGGAACTTGCATTTATTCATTCATTTAGTAAATATTTGTTTAGGGCCTACAATGTGTCAAGTGGTGTTCTAGGCATTGGGAATACAGTGTTAAAACAAATGAAGCCGTTGTCCTCAGAGATTTTATATTCTAGAGGCAAGAGACAGTCAGTAGTCAAACAAACAAGAGAAACATCCAGAACTGTAAAGTATCAGACCATTGCAAGAGCTGTACAAAGAATTAAAACAAAGTAATGTGACAAAGAGTGCCTAACAGAACTACCATATGACCCAGCAGTTCCACTCCTAAGTATATGCTTAAGACTTGAAAGTAGGAACTCAAGCCAGACACATGTGTACCATTACAATATTATTTGCAGTGATAAAAGTGTAGAAACAACCCAAGGGTCCATCCACAGATGAACAGGCAAGCAAAATGCGATATACACAGGTCTGACAATTAAGGTCACGAACTCATCCTAGGAAAAGGGCTATATGCCTCATTGCTGAATATCACTACAGTCACCTTTGAAAAGTACTCCCCTTGGGAAGCTACGCACTGACACCAATGCCTAGTCCACCCTCCAAAGCAATTTGGGAACTCTTTTTCTGGAATGGCCATCAGAGCTGCTGCTTCATTACCCTTGATGTCCTGAAAGGCATCAAAATGTCTTACTCTCAATATTTCCTTTATCTTCAGGTAAAGAAAAAAGTCACTTGGGGCCAGATCCGGTGAGTAGGGAGGGTGTTCCAATACAGCTATTTGTTTACTGGCTAAAAACTCCCCCACAGACAACTGTACAATTAAGTTCACAAACTTCCCACCAGGCCACTGTGCACAATGACCATTCCAGGAAGAGTTCAAACATTTCTTTGAAGAGTGGACTAGGCACTGGCATCAGGGCATAGCTTCCCAAGGGGAGCACTTCAAAGCTGACCATAGTGATACTCAGCAATGAGATATATAGTACCTAGGACAATTAAGTTCATGGACTTAATTGTCGGACCTCATAATATGTGATGTAGCTGTATTGGGCTATAAAAAGAAATGATGTTCTGATACACACTGTGACATGGATGAACCTTGAAAACATTGCACCAAGTATTATAAACTAGACACAAGAAAGCAAATACTGTATGAACCTTCTTACATGAAATACATCAAATAAGTAACTGCATCCAGACAAAAGTAGATCGGTGGTTACCAGGAACTGGGGGATGGGGAGAATGGGAGTTTTGCTTAAAAGGAACTGAGTTTCTGCTTGAATCGATTAAAAAGTTTTATACATACATAGTGGTGAGGTTGTCCAACATTGTGAATATAATTAACATCACCGAATTATACACTTAAAAATGGTTAAAATAGCAATCTATGTTAGATACGTACTTTGTTTACCACAGTAAAATTTTTTAAAAGAGAAGGGGAGAGAGTACTTTGATATCTATTTCAAACTGATGGTCAGGGAAGATTGAGAAGGTGTGGAATGAAGGCAGAGGGGACCAAGACAATGCGGTGCTCCGAAACCAAGAGAAGCTGAGTGTTTCAGTAAGGAAAAGGTGGTCAGCTGTGTGAATGATGCTGATGAGGAAGGTAGGCTCAGAAAATATTTCCTGGCCTCATGGTTCCCAAACCTGCCTCCTGTGGGTTTTTTGTTTTTGTTTTCGTTTTATTTTTAGTGTGGATGCTCAGGCACTACCTCAGCACAATTAAATTGGAGACTCTGAAAGTAGAGCCAGATATCAGAACTTTTTAAAACATGCTTTTCAGGTGATTCTGGCATAACCTGGCAATGGATCAGAGTCTGAGAAACTCAAATCTAGTCCAGCTTCTGGACCAGAGACCAGAGAGCCTCAGTAACCTTGGTGCTTTGTCCATTACACTACTTTGCCACTGTGGTTTGGGGCACATGATTTGCCACATAGAAGTTGTAGAAGAAATTTAACTCCCAATCAGAGATTTTAAATTTGAAAAGAAGCTCAGCTGTGCAGGAACCAGGTAGGGGGAAGCGAATGCTAAAAATAATTCAAATGTGGAGAAAACAGCCTTTGAAGGCCAAGGTTTCTGTAACTCCAGTTTTCAACTGTCTGCATTTGGATTATCCGCTTAGCTGATGAAAATGTTGCCTCTGCAGCTGATTGCACTCCAACAGTCAGGATTGTTTCCCCAGAGCTGGACCACTTCTGTCTGGCAGGCTTCTGCGTGCTGAGGAATCAAAACTGAAAAGGGTTGGGGGTACAGGCAGAAAGAGAACAATTAGGCTGTCATGAGGCTGTATGAGGCATTCCAACAAGCCAAGGCGAAGGCATGGGAGAGAATTTCCATTTACTGAGTACTTACCTTGTCCCAGGCCCTGTATTAGGAGTATCATAGATAATTATCTCACTTGATAAACACAAGATCTTGATTCTCTTGTCCCTGTCTATTGACTAAGATAGATACTGAAAGCTGGGAGGTGAAGAAGGATGTTGGCAGTGAAGGGGACTGTGAGCAGAAAAGGGAGCCCTGGGTGCATAGTGGTTAAAGCACTCGACTGCTAACCAAAAGGTTGGCTGTTTGACTTCAGCAGCGCTCTGTAGGAGAAGGATGTGGCAGTCAGCTTCTATATAGATTTACAGTTTTGCAGTCTTCATGAGTCAAAATGGACATGACAGCACCCAACAACATCAGCCATAGTTGGGGGCAAGTTAGGGGCTCTTCTCATGCAGTGATTCTCGACTCTAATCTTGTACATCACCATCAAGAGACGTTACATACCAGGACCTCACCGCAAAGCAGAAATCAGACTCTGCGAGTAGGGCCTGGGCTTCTCAACTTTTTGAAAAGTGATCTTAGTATACACCAGAGGTTGGAACTCACCAGGTTGAACTCGACTGTAGGGTCGCCAATAGTCAGCATGACTCAGTGGCACTGGGTTTGGTTTGGTTGGTTTATCTGCCCTTGGGAGGTAAGGAAGGGCCCAGGCCCACATTCCCTGAACTACCTGCAGAGGACAGATAATAGAGGGAGGAAGCAAGGAAGATGTCACAGGCTCATCAAGCTGGACTTCTCCTGCAGTGGCTAAAGAGCCCATGTGTCAGGGCCCTCAGCGTTCTGGCTGAGACAGAGAAAAGAGAGTAATTTTCACAGAGAGTACAGGCTGCAGAGGGAGAGTCCAGACCACAATAGCTCAGCAGGCAGCCCCCTTCTGAGTCTGCTGCACAGCCACCTGCACCCAAACTGAGAATGGGACCACCAGTACTCAGAACCCTGTGGCTCCCATCCCTGCCCTAGGAGGGCAGGTTTCCTCACGGATATGGTCAATGCGCATTTGCCGTTTCGGACTATATCCATCCCCCAGGGGAGAGACAGAGACCCACAGGTTACAAAGTGCCCGTCCCAGAGTGACCCCGGGGTCCTGGCCCTTCATGCTGAAAACACGGTGAAATACATGTATTCAATATATCCACACACACATGTCATTACTAGTTTTTTAGTTACCATCCAGTCAGACAGAACTGTTGACCAGTCTTATGACATCATCCTAGTTATTGGTATCTTCAGATATTTGAGTCCATTGTTGCAGGGATATGTTTGTGTATACGTATGTATACTCCTATTGCCACTGAGTCTATTCCATCACATGGTGGTGCCATGTGTGACGTCAGTGTATCAGAGCAGAATTGTGCTCCATACGGTTTTCAGAGGCTGATTTTTCAGAAGTAGATCTCCAGACCTTTCTTCAGAGGTGCCTCTTAGTAAGTTTGAGGCTCCAGACTTCCATCTGGCAGCAAAGTGCCTTAACTATTTGTATCACCCAAGAACTAGATAAACAGGTAGACAGATAACAGGAAAGGCTAGGTTGTGGTTACATGTATCCAAAAAAAAGAATAATGACTTAAATACTGTAGAAGTTTATTTCCAAGGCAGATGTTCCTGATTGGCAGATAACTCCTTAGGCACCCAGGCTCATTCTATTTTATGGCTTCTCCATCCCCTAGAGCCTTATGGTTGGCTGCATCCTGCCCATGGCAGGGAAAATAGAGCATGGATATACACAGCTTTGGAAAAGCCTTGATTGACCCCAAATGGCACTCACTTCCATTCATATTTATTGGCTAGAACTCAGTCACTTGACCATACCTAACTGCAAAGGAGTCTCGGGAAATGAGGTCTAGCTGTATGCCCAGGGAGAAGATATTGCAGATGCTGATGTCTGCCACAATGTAGATGGGATGTTCAAGCCTGAAGGAGTTCCTGGTGGGGGTCCGTCCTCCCTTTCGGTCCTCGGTTTCTTCCTGAAAAAATGGCCATAAAGCACCTGGCTTTCCCACCCCACAAGGTAGTTAGGAGAGTCCAACGGTTAAACTGCTCCTAAAAGGATTGCCTCTGCTGAGTACTTCACAAATGAGAGGCCTTTTTATGTTATTATTGACAGAAGCTAGGCCTTGCCTCCAATATGACTATTCATCTCCAACACTCTAAACCCTTTAATTGTCCCTCCCAGAATGAGGAACCCACAGCAGCCTAGAAAGGTGGTAGTAGCAGAAAGACACTAGCTTTATCGTAACTTCAGCTAAGCTGGGGGTTCCAAGAAGGATGTGATGGAGGTGGGTGGGAGGGAGGAAGATGAGGTTCTCCTTTAGCCAAAAAAGGGATAGCTGCATCCCCTCCAAAAATCTCTTTGGGATGTCACCCGTTGGCTTCAGAGTGAGAAGAACTTACTGTCTAGTAATTAGCACTCCACAGGGGAGGTCTTTGATTCATTGATGAGGTACTGGAGTGAAGAACAAAGGAGGCTGCAGAGGACAGGAGGGGTGCTGCCTTCACCCAGGAGCTGCTGTCTCTGCAGGATCGGTCTCACCTGCGGTTACTGTGACTCAGGGATTCCTGCCTTGGACCAGCTGGGGCTGGAGCAGAAAGTAGGACAAGCTCCAGAGGTACCTTAGTCTTCGGGCCTAAGGCTAAGGAATAAGGTGAAGGTCTCAAATGCATTGCAAGTCAGGCTTCGTTATAGCTGCCAGGAGTGACAGAGGCAGGCCTGCCCAGATGGTCCCAGCCTGGGGGGCCTCGAGAGCTTCCTCCAGGCTGGGGTGTGATTGAGAAGACTTTGTGTCTGGGTACGAAAAAAAGGTTGATTCAATTTCGTCTCACAGTGGCCCTAAAGGAAGGCATGGAACTGCTTCATAGGGTTTCTAAGGAGTGGCTAGTGGATTTGAACTGTCAGCCTTCTGTTCAGCACCACCCTGTCTGGATGCCATATAAAGCTGAACACAAGCTTGCAGCAGGCATAGTTGCGTGACCTGCCAGCAGGAGCAGAAGGGTTTCAGAACGTTCAGATTACCACCTCAGTGTGCAACAGGGCTGGTGTGCTCTGAGTGCTGGTTGGTGCCACTTAGTGGCAGAGATAGCTTGAGCTGGGTCCCCTAACCTCATTTTTCCCATTTCCAAATGATAAAAAAAAAAAAAAAAAAAACTATAGCTCTCTCACGAGGCTGTTAACAGGAACCCCTAGGATCTAGGATAATGCCTGTAAAAGTTCTGTGCTTCTAAAAGTGTTAGCTGTTAGCCCCATAATCACCATTATGGCCACTAAGGCTGAGAGGATGGTTTTTCTGGAAATTATTTTTCCCCTCCCTCTGCCTCTGAGTGAAATCTAATTGAACCCAGAGCCCTGAGAGGGTAGGGACTCTGAGGCACTTCTGATAGGTCTTGGTGCGGGGGGGGGAGCCTACTATACCTATACTTGAGAAAGGTGAAGGGTACTTAGTCAACAATCACTTCTCCAATGAGGGGTGGGGAGTGGTGGCAACTCAGCCACCTTCATTTCACTTGGCTTTGACCAGGATTGCTTTCTTGTCTTCAGTCAACACAGCTTTGAGCACCAGCTCCGTGCAAGGCACAGCCTCTGCCGATATCCTAATGATACACCAGGAAGTACACCTCCTACATGCCTGTTGTTGGCGTTCCCCGGGAAACACAGACGGTATTACCTAAGCACAGACCCCATGGCCAGAAAGGGAGGGGGCAGGGAGGCCCTGGCAGAAGACCTGGAGCAGGGTAAGAGAGGCAACAGCCTCCACAATGGATAATTCACATTAATGATAACAATGATGAAATACCCTACCAGACATTGGAAGCCCTGGCTTCTTCCAGCTTCCCATTAGCTGGCTGGATGTGACATGGGTCAAGTCATTGCCTTGTCACCTTTCTCCACCTCAGCTGCACCTCCACCTGTTATAGCACCCTACAGGACAGAGTACCACTGTCCCATAGGGTTTCCAAGGAGTAGCTGGTAGATTTGAACTGTTAGCCTTTTGGTTAACAACTGAGCTCTTAACCACTGCACCACCAGTGCTTTGCCCAGGACTAGGTTGGAAATCAAAAAGTTTCCAGCTGAGAGAAGCCTTGTGAAATTCCAAGGTGCTTCCACCCCGTTAAAAATGCTTGTTGTTTAGATAGGAGGCATGCTGGCTTCTCCTGGGAGCTGTACTCTGAGTATGCACTGAGGTGGGAGACGGCGGGGCCAGGGTGGAGACTGATGGGCCGAGAAGGGCTTCCCATCCACCCTCTCTGCCTTCCTCTCAAATAGCTGGCCCAAGCAGGCGAGCAGAGAACTGGGCATCCCCCGGCCATGCAAGTGCAGAACAACTAAAGCCGGTGCTTCGGGCAGCCACGGAGAGCGGAGGAGAGAGCACTGGGCACGGAGTCCAAAGATGGAGTTTCTCTGCCCAGCTTGGCCACTCATTCACTGTACAATCTTAGGAAAATCACTTACTTCCTGCAAGCTTCAATTTCCTCCTCTATGAAACATCTGCCTCAGAGGGTTGTTGAGAAGACCCCATCAGCATCTGGCACATAGCTGCTGCTCAGTGAGCGGGAGCAATGACTGTGATGACGGAGCTGATCTCCAAAGCCCCTCCCAGCTCTCAAGTTGTTTCTCCCAGCCCAGGGATAATTCTCAGACACCCTTAACTCTGTGCGAAAGCAAAGGGAGCTGGATGCAGCCTTTGTCCCTCCAGAGCTCATGTCTCCCCACACCTTCCCCTGCAGGCTCTGATCGCTGACACTGCTGTTTCCCCTTAATGGGAACTGGGTTTCATTATCTTATTTGTCTGGGATTCCAAGTGCCCAGCTGAAGATCATTTGATGGGGTGCTGGACCCCGTAAGAGGCAGGGTATTAATCCTTAAAGCTTAGCCTCTACCCTTGGCTGCTGAGTGTGGAAAGCTTGCCTTGCAGCTGGCGACGGGCCAGACTAGCGGGAAGCAGGAAGCCTGATCCTGCTTGGAGCTCCTCCAGAGAACAGGGCTCAGGCATCGGCACCAGGTTCCAGCTGCTGTGGCCAGTGGTTTCCTTGAGTTTTAGCAGAAGCTCCCCACCCCCATCCCTGCCAAGGGTCATGGTCTTCAGTGGCTCCTAGAGTTTCAATCAGCCAAGTCCTTTGTTGCAGGACTTCTCAGAGCCTTTAATCACTCAGTCACCAGAAGTGCATCAAGAACCTACTGGGTGCCAGTACTAGTCTAACTGCTGGGAATATGTGGTGAATAAGACAAACAGGTTTTATGCTGTCATGGGGCTTGTATTCTCATGTGGGAAGTAGGACAGGAAGTAAATTTGTAAGTGAATTTGAGAACTTAGTGGTGAGTATAATGAAGAAAGTGGAACAGCAAAGGGAGAGGGTTTGGTCTGTTAGTGTGTACTGTGAGTCTAAGGGAAGGCACAGGGAGACCAGCTGGTCTGTTAATGTGTACCATAAATCTCTAAGGGAAGGCAGAGCTGCTTTTTCTCTCAATAACCCTCAGGAGTAGAATTCTTTGGAAAGGTCTAGAGGAAACACGGCTCTAAAGTGGGCTATCTAAAACTCCACCTAACACGTCAGCCCTTGGCATGAAGGACCTGTTTTATTACACCCACGTTTACTGATCCCCTTCTATGTGACAGTGCCCTAGTGGCACAATGGTTAAACACCTTGGTTGTTAACCAACAAGTAAGCAGTTCAAATCTACTGGCTGTTCCTTGGAAACCCTATGGGACAATTCTACTGTGTCCTGTAGGGTCACTGTGTGTTGGAATCTACTTGACAGCAACATGCTTGATGGGGTTTAGTTCTATGTAGCAGATGCTGATCCAGGCTCTTAGGACAATTGGTGAATAAAACAAGATCCCTGCCCTTGTAGGCCTTATATTCTAGTGCAAAGAGGCAGATACATGCAATCATCACAACAAATAAGTAAATTATGTACTGTGTTTGGAGGTCATAAATGCTAATTAAAAAATTGAATAAGGAAAGGGGAATCAAGCAGACAGAAAGGAAGGCAGGCTGCAGTGTCACTGAGAAGGCAGACTTTGAGCAAAGACTTGGAGGTGAGAATGAACCAAGTAGATGTCAGGAAGCTCTTCCCAGGCAGATGGAACAGCAAGGACAAGGCCCGAGGCAAGAGTGTGCTCAGCATAGCCGAGCCAGCGGCGACCAGGAGGCTAGTCCTGCTGCAGTGGGCGTATCTCTAGAGCCTGCTCAGCCTACTGATGCAGATGGTTGTTCCAGAGCAGACAGACATCTCAGTCACCTCTTGAGAAGCCAACTTTCTCTGGTGATTAAAAACAATAATAACAGTTAGCTTTTTCAAGGTGTTGAAAGGAGAAAGTATTTCCGAACAAAGTTGAGAAGCCTCTCTACTTACACACAGGTGTCATTCCTAGCAGGTCCACTTATCCCAAGTTCGTCCTATTGAGAGAGATTCACATTCGCCTTCCCCAGGTGCATTTCTGTGAAAGAGGAGTCGTCAGTCCTTCATAGCTTCAAAACCAGGCCTACTCTTTTCCTCATTGTAGATGTGGTGTTTTAATAGGCATCTTTTCCTAAAATAGGCCTGTTTGGCCAACACTGAAAATCTGCTAAGGCAGGTAACACTCCACCTTGCTGGTCTCCCTACCAGGCCGTCATACCATCAGCGCTTGTGACCTCAGCTTGATGTTGGGCAGATACCAATGGGCCTGGAAGCTGAAGAGCCTTGGCTTATTGCAACAGTGCCACCGGCGCCGCCACACCTTGCTCAGCCTTTGAACTCCTAGTTAGGGTGACAACTGGCAGACAAAATGATCGTTACATTGGAACACTTTTTCTATCCCATCCTTCCTTTTTCCTTGTCCGATCGCACAGGCCAACTCAGCACCTTCCCATGTTGTATGATTTACTCTCTGCCCTGAGAATGCTCCTCAGGCCACACGATCTGTGGATGGGGTAAGCAAGACAGCATTTGTCATTTTCCTTCACTTTCCATTTGTTAAATTTTCTCAACTCTAGGGTTCATTGTAATACTGTACCTGATCCTGTCAAATCTTTCAACGCTTACTACTTTTACATTTTCCAGACATGAAGGGATTAATATAATTGATGCTCACAAAATACTGTATCTTGCAACTAAGCACAAGCTCAGCAAACATGTGACAGCTGATGACTTGGTAGGCAGGCCTACAAGACACCTGAGGGTGTTAAAAACATTGGTGCAGTGGACAAGACTTGATTTTACTCTGTATGTAACTCATTCAAATCTGTGAATGTTTGGAAGAGGAACTTTCATCTATTGGTGGTTTATAAGATGCACCTGGCTCCTATATCCTCCTCCCTGGCTCTTCCTGCCTTTTCCACCTCAGGACAGGACCTGATATTAATAGCCTCTGGAGCTAAGTAACCGCAAGACTGCGTGGTGCTACCTCACACAGTGGGTTGCTGCTGTCTTGTTTTGTCTTGAAGATTTTTCCTTCCTCTCTCTTTTTTCTGTCGCCCTTTTCCTGAATCTCCTGACTTTCCTCCTATGTGCAAGAAGTAAATACTCTAAAATAAAGTGGCCAGTTACCCTGGAATTAGCCATAACCAGCCTCCAGGCCCAGCTCTGGGGTGGATGACACAGTACCACACAGGACACAGCCGTGGTGCTTTGGTACCTGGTTTTGATGTTCGTTTTACTCCAGCAAGTAGTGGGCTGGATTGGAAGGATGGTGAGGGTGCACTGATGAGTAGTAATAATAATAATATCCATTTGTTTTCTGTGTCATACCCTTCCATGTAGTATTTGTAAGCCTTATCACATTCCTGTGGGTTAGATATGATTATTCCATTTTTGAAAGAAAAGACTTGAAGTCTAGAAAAGGTAAACACCTTCATTCATTCATTCATTTATTCACTCATTTATGCATAATATCAATGCTCTTTGTGCTAATGGTCAAGAACTAATGAGCAAGTCCAAGTCTATTGGGCCCCACCACTTTCCATGAACTTGTGCTTCTTTTTACTGGTTCTGAGAGAACTTGCCCACCAGCCAAGGTGACCAACATGTCAACATTTCAGTAAAACTCACAAAGGAAGGTTGAACACAAGCTTGGTAAAGTTACAAGCCATATGCTATGGAGCAGGAGATGGTTCCGACAAGGTCTAGGAAGATACACCGAAGAAGGTCATTTGCATGGTTGTGGCAGGCACACCCTAGGAGACAGCACAAGGGCAGAGAGCTGTGCATCCTAGGTAGTGGATATGTGGGACCTGGGGGTGACCTTGGACCATGACCTTAGAGACAGCTAGTGCAGTCCACAGCTTCCCAGGACCCCTCATAGGTACTCCTTGCTTTGTCCTCCTTTCCTGGCACCCTTATAAGCCAGATGAGAAATGCTGACCCACAATGGGTCAGTAATGGGAGCTTGCGTTCGTTGGGCCTCATATACTGGGACATATGCCCCTGACAGCTGACCCTTAGTGATAGGTCAGACCAGACCCCCAGAAAATCTGCCCCCTGAACTGAGGCTTCAGGCTAAAGGGCTCCAGTGGTCAGTGGTCTGTGATATCACATACCCTTCAACAGTGTCTCTCCATCCGAGGCTGTGAGGCTACACTGGCTGCCTCTACATCCCTGCCCTGTCCTCTCCCACCACCCCCTACTGGTTCCTCCCAAACTTCTATGCCTATGGAACCACTGTGTGCAATCATTTATGCATACCATGTCACCAAACAACTACTGTGTGCTTGACATTGTGCAAGGCAGTGGGGATACAACTGGGGTCCAAACAGACATGCTGTCGTCTTCAGAGACATGCACTTCAACGGGGAAATGCTAAGTACAGGGCTGTTACAGGCAGTTGAGGGGGACAGGTAGGAAGCAGGTTATAAGTTAAACAGGGTCATCAGGGTAGCCTCTTTGAGAAGGTGGCAACTCTATGCTGTGTAATGGGACAAATGCAAGGCACTCTGGAAGCAGGTATGTCTTATGCAGGCATCCAGCCTAGTCCTGCATGGTCCCATTGGGCTTAAACCTACTGCCATCGAGTCACTGCCAACTCACAGCAACCCTGTAGGTCAAAGTAGAACTGCCCCATAGAGTTTTCAAGGAGCACTTGGCTGATTTGAACTGCTGACCTTCTGGTTAGCAGACAGCATTTAACCACTATGCCACCAGGGCTTCCCCATGGAGCTTAGTGGAGGGGAAAGCTGAGCCAGAACCAGAAGACACAGTTAATCAAGGAGTTACGTGTAGAGAAGAGCAGAACATCAAAGGCTGCACGAGCTAGAACAAGGATGCGGGGAGCTACAAGTGCTTTGGGGTAAGCAGAGCATGCTGAGGAGAGGTGACCCGCTAGAGATGTGGCTGGAGAGGTAGGAAGCAGCCACCTCGTGGAAAGCCCAAAGACTGTAGAAAGAGATTTCAATTTCATTCCGATAGCAGCACCAAGCCACAGGAACTCTCAGGGAAGGAGTGACAGGATCCAAAACGCTCTAGCGGGGCAAGATGAGAAACGTCATCGGGCACAGCTTTGCGTTTGCCTAAAGCAGCCGGAGCTTGGAGAGGAGACTGGCCTGGAGTCATTCACCAAAACTGGGTAGTACCCAGATCTCCTGATCCACACTTGTGCTCACTCCCCAGGCAGCAGTCTAACTTCCATTTGAGAGTGATCTAAAGATTCACAAGGGAAAATCTTACACTCTCTCCCATTTCCCGGGTGAGAAGAGTGCAGCTTTGGTACCTTACTCCTCTGAGTGGCTGCACTCCTGGACCAGCTCTGGGGACGTGGTAGCAGTAGTCCAGCATGCTACGTGTCCCCCAGTGAGCCCTGTATCTTGGATCACCTGAGGTGAGGTCTGCCCCTGCAACTGAGCTTCCCTGTGCTCCTGTCCCACTGAGGCTGTGCACTGGGGCCCCAACACTCAGCTCCGTCTCTACCCCTGAACCCTCTGGGCAGCCCAGGCACCCAGCCTTCAGGACAGCTTTGGTTCCGACTCAGCCAGAGGTGGGGATTTTAAGCTTTGTTAAGCATCTCCTGCCCTGCCTCATTAATTATTTAGTATGATGAAGATTAATTTTACAAATGATGAGTAAAACCCTCAGAGGGAACAGGCAGTCGGGGAGAAGTCCTTACCCCTGTAGCAACGATGGCTGGGCAGGCTTTCATGCCAATGTGCCCTGAGCCCCAGAGGCCTCTCCAGATCTGGGGCAGGAAGCTGCAGGGCAGACTTGGCTGGTCACAAAGGAGCTAGACCCAGTGTCACCCTCCTGATGAGGCAAGGACAGAACAGGACAGGTTTGCCAAAACCAGAATCTCTGCAAGCCCTGAAGGGCTCTGGAAAGAGCCTTAGGAGTCAGAAGGCCTATATTCTGGTTCTTTCTTTCCATGAATGAACTGGGTATCCTGTTTTCTTAGATGTAAAATCAGATTACTACTGCTTACCCAGTCTGCTTCATAGGGCAGCATGCAAATCCAATCAGAAGGTGGGTTTGAAAGGTGATAATCATGGTAACGTAGCAGGGAAAGGAGCTATGGTGGCCACCAGGGCTGCTTCTGGACAGTGCGGAACAATGCTTCACCCTCTAGGCTTAGCTTGTCTGCCTCATGGAGTTACTGTGCTGATGAAATGAGGTAAGGGTCACAACGAGTCAGAATTACCTCAACAATATACAACCACAACAGTTAAACCTGGCTAGTGCCAAGCCTGGCACAAAGGTCCATTAAAAAAAAAATGCTGTTGAGTCAATTCCAATTCATAGCAACCCTATAGGACAGAGTAGAACGGTCCCATAGAGTTTCCAAGGAGCACCAGGAAGACTTGAACTGCCAAACTTTTGGTTAGGTAGCTGGTATTAAAATTATGTTTCCCTCATCATCACTAAAAACTGCAGTGGCTTCCAGCGCTTCAGGTCTTTTGTTATGCTGTGGGTCATAATGGTCCCTCTTCTCTTCCAATGAAGATGCCTAACTCAGTTCCTTACATCCTTCCACCCACCCCCTCCCCTACCCCCACCACTCCTCCTACCTTCTTTGGTCTGTTCTACAGCAGCAGAGAAACATGGTTAAGTTGGACTGCAGTTTGCCTTTTCTGTTTGTTTCTTCCTGTTTGCTCTGATTTCCCTAGACAGAGTTTCTCAGCCTCGGTGCTATTGACATTTGGACCTGATAATCTTTTGTTTTGAGGGCTGCTGCCAATAACAGGAAACCTTGATGGTGTAGTAGTTAAGAGTTCAGCTGCTAACCAGATCAGCAGTTCAAATTCTCCATATGTTCTTGGGGCAATTCTGCTCCATGCTATAGGGTAACCCTTCTCCCCATCCCCACTGCCACCCCCACCCCCACAGTAACAAGCAAAACTGCCTCCAGGCACTGCCAAATGTTCCTTGAGGGGCACAGTTGCCCCAGTGGAGAACCTCTGCCCTAGTCTGACACCCTCTTGCAGCCCCTGTCTCCCCACTCTGTTCGCTGCATCCCTACCCCTTCTATCTTTTCTTCTTTCTCACTCCCCCTTTCCTCTTCTCAGAGGAGCAACTACTCCCCCAAACATGGCATCTTGCAGCCTACAGGGACTGAGCACCTTCACTGCTTGAGCCACTGCCTCCTTGTTGTGGCTGCTCCAGCTAGGGCTGCCAGAAAGAAGACAAAATGCAAACTGTAAACAGAGACTTGTTTTGCTAACCCCTGGGCCCTCTCCCTTGTTTTCTATTCAGAGGAAAGGCAGGAAGGAGGGGTGGGGATGGGACCTAAGTGGGGCAGGCAGGACTCCTGGGAGGCTACAGCTCTTCACCCCACTGGAGAAGCTCCTTCTGTGGACTTCAGGGACCTCCAGGGAAGCAGATCAGCGGGGAGAGGGCAAGGCTGAGGCTGCAGGCTAGGACAGGGCCTGGTTCTCTCTGGAACTAGAAGCCTGGGGAATGTTCCCTGCTGGAAGAAGGATAGAAGGCGTGTCAAGAGCGGGGTAAAGTTATTCCCTGGGTGTCAGGGGCTCCGAGGCCCGCGTCTGCTCCAGGAAGCAGCCTGAATGCCTTGATGGGCTTTCGGCCTAGGTCACCTTTTGTCTCCCAACAGAGGCCTCTCCTGCTAAACTCTCTCTTTCCACCTGCCTCCCCATGTATTTGACTCCCAGCCAGGACACTTGATCCTCACTAGAGTACCTGAGCAACATTTTTAACTGCCTTCAGCATCACCATTAGTAGCTCAGAAGAAATCTTCATGTTCATTTTAAAGTCCTTCATCTAAGCTCTAGTCCAACTTCCTTTTTGCCTGGTCTTGTCAGGATTGGCCCTTCCTGTATTGATCTCCAGGACAGGTGTCATGGATTGCATTGTGTCCCCAAAGAGTAAATGTAGCAGTTTGGCTAGGCTATGATTCCCACGGTGGTGTGGTTGTCCACCATTGTGTCATCTGATATGATTTTCCTATATGTTGTAAATCCTAACTTATGATGTTAGTGAGATGGGATTACTGTCAGTGTGTTGATGAGGCAGAACTCAATCTATGAGATTAGATTGTATTTTAAAGCAGACTCTTGAGATGTAAAAGAAAGAAACAAGCTGAGAGACATGGGTACTTCACACTACCAAGAAAGCCCTGCCAACAACAGAGTGCATCCTTCAGATCCACGCTCCCTACTCTTAGAAACTCCTTGACCAGTGTAATATTCATGGCAAGGACCTTCCTCCAGAGCTGACAGAGAGGGAGAGAGAAAGAGAGGCTTCCCCCGGAGGTGATGCCCTGAGTTCAGACTTCTAGCCAACTAGACTATGAGATAATAAATTTCTCTTCGTTATCCATTTGGGGGATTTCTGTTATAGCAGTGCTGAATAAACAAGACAAGTGGTCATTGTTACAGGCTCAGGGCCTTCACTGAGGAAATACCAACACATTACCCCTCTACTAGTACCTCTTCATCACCAGACCAGTGTAATCTGGTGAGAATGGATCAGCACTGTAGCTAAGAAGAGGTAGACAGGTGGATCATTAAACTCTGGATACCAAAAACCCATTGCCATTATTGTGTCAGCTCCAACTCATAGAGATTCTACAGATATATAGCTTTAAGAGGATGCCTAGCTCCTTTCCAATGCATAGGAAGCCCCACGTGGAGGCAGAAGACTGGACAGGCCAACTTCTCAAGATTCCTTGGCCCTCACTTCTGGAAGTGGCCACACTCATCTCTACATTCTCATGGGAGAGCGAGGAAGAAGGTAGCTGCAGAATCAGACAGCTCTGCTCCTAGGCCCTAGAGTTAAGGAGGAATCTCTGGGCAGCTGGTCTTGTAGACCGTGTTGACGGGATGCTTCAATGTCTCCAGCTTTTCTACATTTCCCTTCTGTCTTCTTCTTCTTAGCCCACTAGTAGGGCCAAGTTGGAAGGTAAGAGAAACAAGGAAGAACTTAGACTGATGTCATGAGCCTAGAACAGGAAAGGTCTTCTCTTTCTCTCTCGCTCTCTGTCCTTCTTATTCTGTATGTGTGTATGTCTGTATCTCTGTCTTTTCTCTGTCAACTGCTTTCTCTCTGGATCCTCATTCTGGCTTCTCATGAATGAATTGGGTATCCTCACTTTTCTCTGTCTGTCTCCCAGTTCATCTTCCTAAAGCACTCCTCCCACCCCATCATATTGCCATCTGTACACCTGCAGTGACCCTCCATGTGTTATCAGATGAAATAAAACTACTTGCCCTGAGCTACCTGGACATGTCATAGTCCCCAACTTATCCCTCCACTCCAGCCAGAGGTTCCACTGCCCCTAAACACCCCACCCTTCCTTGGGTTGCCCCCTTCCCCATTTTCCTTTACAGTCACTGAACATTCTCACTGTGTGCAGGACTGTACCTGTCATTGAGAATGGTTTGTCTCATATAATTCTCATGGCACATTTCTGGAATGAGTCCTGTGATTAACCCCCTTTTACAAGTGTGGAAACTGGGGCCCCACAAACTGGGACACTGGCCCTAGGTGACATCGGTAAGTGACAGAACTAGGAATTGGTTCCAGATTGTTTAACTGCAGAGTCTCTTCTCCTTCCTACATGCCCCATCTTCCTCTTCCTCTTCCTTTCCCTGCTCTTCCTCCTCCATGCCCCAGGACTCCTGCAGCGGGCTTCTGCTGTCTTCACGCTGCCAGCCTCTCCCTATGCAGGCCCCCTCTGTACTCCACAAGGAGAACTTCTTACAAATCAAGGTTGATGACAGGCATTAAGACAGACCTGTACTTAGAGCTGACTGCATCTCCTATGCTGTCTGGCTCCAGGGCCTGGGCTGCCAACCACTACAGTCTCCCCCATCTGCTGAAAGCCCTCAACAACTACCTCTGAGATTGACCATTTCCTAGTTTACAAGACTCTTTACACTATGGCTCCAATGACCTCACGCAATCCTACACTTCCCAAATGCCAGAGCATCGTTGCACCTGTTGTCTTTTGCACCTCACCCCCCAGTGGGGAGAGCAGACACATATGTGTCCTTCAGGACCTGGCTCACATGGACCTTCTCTGACATCTTCACTGACTTTCCCAGAAGGAGTAGTCGCTTGAGCCTCTGAGCCTCCTGAGCACCTCTGGCCCTGCCAGGGAAGTGACTTCTGGATCTGTATCAAATTGTGAGCCTCTGGATGACATTACTAAGCAACTGCTGTGCCTGACACCCACACAGACACCAGGGTCCAAATCCAAACAAAAGCTTTGCCTTTAAATAGCTCACTATCTAGTGGGGGAGACAGCCTGAAAATAGACAATTCTGAGAAAAGTCATTAGTAATGCCAGAGAAGTGGGCACAGGATCCTAGGGGAGCCTGAATGTGGGTGAGCTCAGGAAGCCGCGCAGAGCAACGCCTGGCCCGAACGCAGAAGGCCTCCTTAGAAGCTGTCAGTCCAGGGAAGAGGGAAGCTCAGAGGAAAGAGTGGCTCTGCCCAGGGCCCAGCCTGAGCCAGGGTGCCAAGCATGGTGTTTTCAGGAGATTCTGGGTTCCATCATGTCAGGAAGCTGGTAGCAGAAGAGGCAGCTGAGACTGAAATCCCTTGAGATTCGCTAGTGTGAGAGAGGGCAATGAAGTGATTTTTGTGGCAACGAAATGGCTCTGGATTTGAAACTAAAGTTTCAAGCCCTGGCTCGGTCAGCCTTGTTGTCTCCAGTGAGACACTTCACCCCCCTGAACCTTTTTCTTCACCTTCACCTTTTATGCAGATGTTGCACAGCTTATAAAGCCCTCTTGCATACATTTTCCTCTTTAATCTTCACACAGACCCTGTGAAGTAGGTAGGACAGGGTTTATACAATCTCTGTTTTTAAGATGACAAAGTCATCAGAGAGATTAAATGATTTGTCCAAGGGTGCTCAGCTGGTAAGTGTCAGGATGGGCCCTCTGACTTCCTAGGCCACGCAGTCACCTCCCTGCCCATCTCACTGAGGATCTCTGAAAGTGATTTGAAGACAGTAGTGTTCTTTGCTTTTTTTTATCACCTGTGTAAATTGGGATGGTCCTCTTTGATTTGGGGAGATGGGACAGAGCATGGATTAGGTCAGAGAAGGAGTATTGGGGCTCTTGTTTCTCCCCCAAGCAGCTGGGGGTTTACACAGCTGACAGGGCTGGAAGGGCCCTCCCATGGGCATTTTCAGTGGTCCAGTTAGGAGTTATCTCCCAGGGAGAGTTCTTGCCTTCAGCCTTATTTAATGAGAGCAGAGACAAGCAGGCATGAGGTACAGTCCCTCAGACACCGCAGTCGCCTGCCCACCCTGCTGTAGCCTGCAGGCTCTGTAACAGCAGCTCCCTGCCTCTCTCCTTCCTCCAGTGGCGCCCCCCACTCTCCTCTCCCCGCCTCCTCTTCCCCTTTCCTGCTCCCTCTTTTCAAATGCATAATGAGTTTGATAAGAAATTGTCTCCTTAACAGGATTAGCCACGGAAATCTCTCATCCCCTCCTATTCATTCTGTAATGCTCCTTGTACTGTCCTGTAATTTTCTGCCACTATCAGAGGCAAAGGACCACCTCCGGGATAGTAATTCCTACTTGTTCTTTGATCATGTGACTGCTGATACGCCACACAGCCCCCTGCAGCCACTGGGCCACCGAAACCTTATGAGTAACGGCACAGGCCCTCTCCCTCTGCAGCCAGCTGCTCCCTGGATTTCTCCTGCTGGAAATTCCCCACCTGGCCCTGCCCCACCTCAGTTTGTGATTCTGGGGGCAGCAACCACCTCTGACTGTGGGCCAAGAAGGCAAGTCTAAAGCTGGAGTTTAGGTGGCAGAGTGATAAACAAGTATCTCTAGTCCCTTCCTTCCCTTTCTACCCTACTCGTGTCCCTTGGAAGACTCTAGAAAGGGCACGTGGAGAGGTAGTTGGACACAGAGGATGAGAGGGCCTAGGTCTGTGACAGATGATTTAACAATTTACCTAACTTCTCTGAGCCTTGGTTTTCTCATCTGCACAGGAGGGGTGATAACACCCAGCTGGCACACTACCTGATGCATAGTAGGTGCTCAGCCAATGCTATTTTCTTTATCTGTTCTTTCAAGACTGGAGCTTAGTGTGGGTGGGGAATACAGTTCTTGGGAGTTACCAAGAAATGCTTGTTTCAATCCTAAATTGTATCCGCAGGCTCCCTTCCTGCACTGATTCTGTCCGCCCTTCGGTCCTCCCAAATCCCTTCCTCTTTACACAGTTTTAGGAACTGGTGTAGAAGATGGTGTAGCCCTTTCCATCCAAAGCATTAATTGGAAGAAAGCTCAACATAGAGGGTAAATCCTATGAAGAGGCAGCAGGAAGGAAGGTACTTGCCTGTCTCACAACCCCAAACCACGTCTGAGGCCAGAGCAGAGAGGCATCCTAAGAGAAACCCAAGTCCAGTATAGCCTTTGACCGGGGCAAGAGGGCCATGCTGGGCAGAAACTCTGGCTCTGAATCAGCAAGGCATTTTCAGGGAAAGAGTGCCTAGAGGAGTTAACAGGAAATTGCTGCTGGAGTTGGAAGGTGAGGCCAGAGTTAAATCTAGGTTAACTTGGAAACAGCTTCGTGATCGATTGTGCAGAAAGTGTCAGAGTAAGAGGTGGGAAATTGTACCTGTCTGGTGAATGAGTTCAGAATTCCAAGTGCCTGGGAAGACCAGGGAGCAGGTGTCACTCCGGGCCATGCAAAGGTAGGGACACAGCACGTGCCAAGGGAAGGGTCCTGCCAAAGAAGCTGGCAGGGCCAGAGTTCAGATGTGAAAGGACACAGACTGCAGAGAAGGCTCTGTAGGGCCAGTGTCACAAGTCAGAAAATACATGCACAGAGACGAAATATGCACAAAGTGCATATCAAGAATCATTGATAAAGAACCTTGGTGGCGTAGTGGTTAAGTGCTATGGCTGCTAACCAAAAGGTTGGCAGTTCAAATCCACTGGGCTGTCCTTGGAAACTCTATGAAACAGTTCTACTCTGCTCTATAGGGTCACTATGAGTCAGAACTGACTCAACAGCATTGGATTGGGTTTGGGTTTGGTGTGCCAAGACTTTTCATTTGCCTTCAAGTCGATTCTCACTCATGGCAACCCCCTGTGTGTCAGAATAGAACTGTGCTCTATATGGTTTTCAATGCTGATGTTTTTTGGAAGCTGATAACCAGGTTTTTATTCCCAGGCACACCTGGGTGGACTCAAACCTCTAATTTTTGATTTACAATCAAGTACACTAACTGTTGGTACCACCCAGAGATCCGCTAGTGCCAAACTTTTGCTAACATTTCTCATTGAACATTTGTAACATCCTGAAAGGTAGCTGTCATCATCAGCTAATGCCAATAAATGAATGGTGGACTTGAAGTAGCCAGACACTATGTGGGATTTGAGCCTTGGTTCTTGAGGAGCCATGGAGTAGAGAGTTCAAATCCCATTTATGAGCATTTCTAACTATGTGCACTTTGACAGCTTTCTGAATCTTTATGAGTTTAGCTTCCTTGTCTGTAAAATGAAGACCGTAGTGCTTATGTCTCAAGATTGCTGTTAGGATTGCCAGCTGATATTCCAGGCATCTAGAAGTTGCCCCTACTCCCTCCATCCATCACAACCAAGTGAGACAAGCTATCAATGTGTTTTTTAGAGTCAATAATAAAAGGCAGGTACATGCTGAAAACTGGGTAAGGGCATATACGCCTTGAGTTAGAGCAGGAAGCAGTGACCGTGGGCTGGGCAGGGAGAGGGGTAACTGGGCACAGGGTGCTCCTGGAGAAGTAGGATGTAATTTAGAGCTAAAAGGCGGTGAGACTATATAGCGGTGTTAAGAGGGGGATGAGACAGTAGAGCTGGGCTGAGTGCACGTGCATCTCATCATTTCAATAAGACAGACTCACTCTGGGAGCTGACAAGTCTCCGCTGTTGATGGGACCATGCCCATTGTCAGTTTTCCTGATAAGCAGCCTGGCTGGCATCACTGATATGCCACATAATCCGCTCCGAATGGCAGAACTGCCTCTGTTTGAGCAGTGACAGAGGACTCTGACGGGTGTTAAGAAGAGGGAAATGGAACTCAGGAGTAATCTAGAACCAACACGTGTAGTCACTCCAAGCTCCTGGCGTGGCTTCAAGGAGACAGTAGTGGATTCTCCCTTCCTGGAAAGCTGTGTGACTACTAAGGGCTAGGGAGCACTCACTGTGCTAGACTGGGCCAGGTGCTAATTCTTGCCACAGCTCTACTGTTAACACAAAGTTACAGACCAGGAGAGTGAGTGGGAGAGCTGAGCCTGTCCAAGGTCACACCCATGGGTCCAAAGTCTGTTTGACTTCAAAGCCCGAGAACTTAACCCCTGAGTTAGAAAGGTAGAGATCCACAAACTCATTCATTCATTCAACAAACATTTATTGAGCATTCCCACATGCCAGGCATTGTGCCCAGAGCTAAGTCCAGAGCAATGAGTAGGACAGGCAGCCCTGGTCCCCACAGAGGTCATGGTCTAGTTCCCCAACATGCAGAGAGCATTTACCATGTTCTAGACTCTGGCTACGCTGGGGCCTGGGGAGGTAGAGGTGGATACACCAGCCAGCTGCTCCTGGCCTTTGAAGGCTTCATCCTTTCATCAGTGGTAGCTTCTTCTCTGCAGCATGGAGCACTCAGGGGTGGGTAAGTGGAAAATCAGGAAGGAAGCAAAAAAAAGACAGAAGGCTGATCTCCACTGCCATGCTAGTACCCCAAGGAGCCTTGCAGGGGACACAGGGCAGACATCAGACGGCTTCACAAGGTGACAGTGCCATCTCCCTTTTAGGCACTTCCCCTCCCTGGACACTCTCTAAGAGCAGCTTTCTTATCCCCTGTCTATAACCACCTGATGATGGGACAGTGGGGGGTGGGGAGGGTAGGGGGTTGCTTCAAGGAGACCAAGGGAAGGAGCAGAGGGAGAAAAAGGAGACCAGCATCTTGGTACATCACTTCTGCAGTACCTCACTGCATCCTCACAGTTGCACTGTAAGATGAGTACAATATTATTACCTGATAGACAAGGAAATTGAAGCTCAGAGGCCATCTCCCTGGAAATTGCCTTCAGGTAACACAGAGGTAGGCCAGTTCTTCTCACTCCAGCCCCAGGGCTCTTTCTACTTGTGGTATAGTCTGACTAGAATGTAAGGAGTAGTTAGGGATCTGCCAGCCACGGCCTAGTGGGATGGAAGGTTCAGAAGAGTGATGTATGGTGGCCTTAAGGAACTTGCATTCCATTTGGAAATACAAGAATGACACATATGGAACAGTTAGGATACAATCCAAATGGATTGGAGGCCCTTCTGGGTCTCAGGGTATGGCTGAATAGTACAAGCCAGGAATTTTTCTGGAAACAGAAAGGGTCCGTGTTAGTTGGACTCTCAGAGAGAACTCCTAGGATTTGAGAAAGGGTTTCCAAGAGATGAATAGAGATGAATGACACTCCCTATGGGAAGGAACTGGTTAGACTGTCTATGGCAATGTAGCGTATCAGAAAGCAGAAGAGCAAAATACGACTTGAGATGAGATCACGTTGTGATTTGGAGCAAGTTGCTTTACCTGATTCTTAGGTTCCTCATTTATAGGAAAGGAAGACATATCACCTACTAAAATTATCACAGGAAGAAGTAGAACAACTTAATAAACACATCACAAAAGAAGAGATTGAAAAAGTCATCAAAAAACTACCAACCAAAAAAAGCTCTGGCCGAGATGGCTGCACCGCAGAATTCTGCCAAGCTGTTAGAAAAGAGTTAACTCCAATACTACTGAGACTATTTCACAGCATAGAAAGGCATAGGATACTCCCAGATTCATTCTATGAACCCAACAGAACCCTGATACCAAAGCCAGAGAAAAATCCCACAAAAAAGGAAAGTTACAGACCAGTGTCACTCATGAACCTAGATGCAAAAATCTTCAACAAAATCTTTGCCAATAAAATTCAACAATGTATCAAAAAAATAATTCATCATGATCAAGATGGATTCCTATCAGGGATGAAAGTCTGGTTCAACATCAGAAAAACAATGAATGTGATCAACCACACAAATAACACAAAAGATAAGAATCACCTGATCTTATCAATCAATGCAAAGAAGGCATTGGACAAAGTCCAACATCTATTCATGATAAAAACTCTCTGCAAAATAGGAATAGAAGGCAAATTCCTCAACACAATAAGAGGCATCTATGCAAAGCCAATTGCCTATATCATCCTAAATGGAGAGAGACTGAAAGAATTCCCTTTGAGAACAGGAACTAGACAAGGATGCCTGCTCTCACTACTGCTATTCAACATTGTACTAGAAGTTCTGGCCAGAGCAATTAGACAAGACAAGGAAATAAAGGCCATCAGCATCAGAAAAGAAGCAGTAAAAATCTCCCTATTTGCAGATGATATGATTGTGTACACAAAGAATCCGTAAGTAAACTACCCAAACTAATAGAAGATATAAGGATCGGGATATAAGATAAACATAACTAAGTCATTACAATTCCTTTATACCAACAAAGAGATCATTAAAGAAGAAATTACTAAATCACTACCAGTTACTACAGCCTGCAAGAAGATAAAATACCTAGGAATAAATCTAACTAGAGAAATAAGAGACCTGTACAGAGAGAACTACAAGACTTTACTGCAAGAAACTAAGAGAGACTTACATAAATGCTCATGGAAAGGAAGACTTAACATTGTGAAAATGGCTATCTTACCCAAAGTGATCTACATATACAATGCAATCCCAATGCAAATTCCAACGACATTTTTTTGATGAGATGGAGAAACAAATCACCAACTTTGTTTGGAAAGGGAAGAAACCCCAGATAAGCAAAGCACTACTGAAGAAGAAGAACATACCATGAGGCCTCTCACTACCTGAATTTAGAACCTATTAAACTGCCACAGTAGTCAAAACAGCCTGATACTGGTACAAAAACAGACATATAGACCAATGGAATGGACTTGAGACCCCAGAAATGCCACCATCTTCCTATGAACAATTGGTATTCAACAAAGACCCTAAGATTATAAACTGGAGTAAAAACAGTCTCTTTAATAAATGGTGCTGGCAAAATTGGATACCCATTTGCAAAAAATTGAAACAAGACCCATATCTTACACCTTAAACAAAAACCAATGCAAATTGGATAAAAAACCTAAATATCAAACCTAAAACAATAAAATCAGGCTAGAAAAAATAGGGTCAACAATGGAAGTTTTAATACACAGCTTAGGCTGTCTTCAAAATGTGACAAAGCATGATCAGCAGAAGAGAAAATAGATAGAAGAGAACTACTAAGAATCAAACACTTTTGCTGACCCAAAGACTATCAAAAGAATTAAAAGACCACCTACAGAATGGGAAAGAATATTGCACAACTATATGTCAGATTGATGTCTGATCTCCATAATCTACAAGGTGCTTCAAAATACCAATAGCAATAAGAAAAGGGTAAATAACCCAATTAAGTGTTCGGCAAAGGAGATGGACAGATACTTCACTAAAGAGGATATACAGGCAACCAAAAAAAAAAAAATGAGGAAATGTTCACGATCATTAGCTATTAAAGAAATCCACATCAAAACTACAGGGAGATACCATCTCACCCCAACAAGATTGGCCATGATCCAAAAAAAAACATAAAACAACAAATGCTGGAGAGACTGTGGAGAAATTAGAACTCTCCTACACTGCTGGTGGGGTTGCAAAATGGTACAACCTCTTTGGAAAGCAATCTGGCGCTTCCTTAAAAAGCTGGAAATAAATATACCATTTCACCCAATAATCTCACTGCTCAGAATATAACCTACAGAATCAAGGGCAGTCACAAGAACTGATACATGCACACGAATGTTTGTTGCAGCACAGTCTACAACAACAAAATGATGGAATCAATCCAGGTACCCAACAACAGATGAAAGGGTAAACAAACTATGGTATAGATACTCAATGGGACACTATGCAATCATAAAGAACAATGATGATTTTAGGAATCAACACACAACCTGCTTTCAACTGGAAGATATTATGTTGAGTGAAATCAGTCAATGGCACAAGGACAAATATTATATGAGACCCCCTACTATAACGACTTCAAAACAGACTCATGTACAGAAGAAAAGACTCTTTGAAGGCTGTGAGTGAGGGAAGGGAGGGAGGGAGAGGGCTGGTTATAGATTTGATAGTTGATAGAAATTTGATTGGGTGAAAGCAGTGACAGCACACCTTAAAAAGATGATCAACTTAACTGGACTTCAACATAAACTGAAAACTCTTCTAATCTTAACCTATTATTGCAAGGATAGAGTAGCAGGAGCAGGAGTCTGGAGACCATGCTGTCAGGGAACATCGAGGCCAATTGGCATAACTAGCCTATTGCTAAGAGAGTCTTCTGCACTCCATAGTGGTGAGTGGCATCTGAGGTCTTAAAAGCTACCAAGCTGTCATCTGAGGTATACCAAATGGTCCCAACTCATCCAGAATAGATGATCACCAAGGACAACAATGAAATGAGGAGAAAAGAGCCCAGAAGACAGAAGGACCCATGTGAATGGGTGACCATATCAACATGTAACCAGAAGAACCCAATGGCGCCCAACCACTACCAAAGACAGCCATGATGGAGCACACAATGTCAAATGCCAGTGGCAACATGAGTAAAAGAGGGGAGCACTTTAAGAACTCCCCTAAAAGACCACAGTTGATGTTCCAAAGTCCTGGGAGTTCCCCTGGGAGCATGGCCCCCAAACCTGCTGCTGCCCTGATCATAAATTATCACTGAGGTCAACTCTTCAGACAGCAATGGATTGAACTCGAGGACACAAAGTGACCATATGGTAAAAACCCAGTTGCCATAAAGTCAGCTCCAACCCATGATGACCCTATCTGTGTCACAGCAGAACTGTGCCCCATAGGGTTTTTAATGGTTGACTTTTGTGGTCACCATGAGTCGGATCCGACTCGACGGCACTTGGCTTTGGCTAGCTTTGTGGAAGTTGATCACCAGTCTGTCCACCAGAGGCACCTTTGGGTGGACTCCAACCTCCAACCAAGCTCGTTAACCATTTCCACCATCCAGGAACTCCACAAGCACATGGTAGAACTCTGTTAAATGGCAGTACCACAACCTTTATGGTACACACAGGACACTGTGAGCAGAGTCTGCCCAGCTGGAGATGAAAGCAGGGTGTCAGGTCTCCAGAAGTATCAGGCTCTGGAGTCAGAATGGGATCTGGTATTCTTCTTACTACCTGAGATAAAAGAAAATTCTCAACTACTCAGAGGCCAATACAGGTGGGGAGAGTCAGTTAGGGGAGGAGCCAAGGAGTGGCATCTCAGAAGTGAGTGCTGGGCAGGCAGTCACCATAAGACCTAGGAACACAGGGGTCCCTCTCCCTGCCAGCTGCCTGGCTATTGAGGTTCTGTGGAAACAAGGTAGCCTTCCCAGATTGTAATAACTGTTAATTCTATCACATTGCTAGTTTCTAACATGCTGAAAGAGACACTCTGAAGCCCCCCAGTGGGTAGCACAAAATTGGGGGTAGGAGGGAGGGTTGGAGGCCATCACCCCCGGCTGGGCTCTGCCATGTGCAGCAGGAGGAGGACTGGAAATAAAGAGGCTTATTTCAGCACCCTGTTATTATGGCATCTTGTTTTCATAGTTTGTTCAACAAACCTCTCTCCCTCTGGCTCCCCCCACCCTTTTTTTTCATCTTCCTCTCTCAGCAAATCCATTTAAATGCAATTCTATTTTTAAAGCGCCCCTCTCATGCATGTCTAATGAATGTCAGGGAAATGCTATTACAATGGGGCTGAGGAAGATCCAATCGACAGTGTATGTACAAGTCATTTGAAAGGAAGCCTGGGAGCGCTCCAGTTTTATTACAGCATAATTAGAAATAAAATCTTGTTGCAGTAGGGGAATGAGAGACGTGTGCAAATCCTGTGGTCAAGAAAGACAAAGCACTATTTGGAGAGAAAGATGCATGTAGAGAAACTGCCACTGTGCCTCCATTCCACCAAGGTTCTCCTGCTGCCTCTCTTCCTTGGCCCCTTGGTTCCTCACACCCCCATTGACAGCACTCCCTGGGAATGGCTGCAGGGACAGTGCTGGGTCATGCTAGGTCTCACTTGCCCAAGGTGATCAATCTGCCAGGGTGCCAGGGAAGCCAAGGCTGGTCCTTCCTGGGAGTCCACACCATTTCACTGACTTGAGATCCCAGTTTGTGGCTCCCAGTTAGAGGTGGTGGAATGGTTGGAAGAGCCCTAGACATGGAGACAGACCCAGGTCAGATTCTTAGCCCCTTATGTGAAAGCTACATACATTCATTTGCTCACCTAACAAATGCCTCGTAACTGCCTGTTACGTGCCAGGCACTGTATTGTGTGCATTCATTATTTAATAATCACAGGAAATAGGCTCAGAGAGGTTTAGCAGTTTACCCATTGTCATCCAGCTAGAAAATGAAGCACAACTGGAACTCAGACCCTTCTGACTCTAATGACTGGCTCTTTCTGCTTTATGGAGCTGTCAACTTCCCATGCCCTCTTGAGTCCATTCATTTGTTTGCACCTCCATTAACCCCAACTTCTCTAGAGCCCAGAAGGCAGAGATAGAGATAGTGAGATTTGGCCAATCCCTTGCGCAGGACAGAATGGAGACTCGTGGGTGAGGACAGCTCAGCACAACCAGGAGTCCAGGAATGGGAGGAATGGGGTGTTGTGTTATACTCATGCAGAAGGTGACCCAGGCCCAGGGGAGGTGAGTCTCAGCACCCCCTCAGATCTCCAAGTGAGAAGGGGCTAAAGCGGGAAGAGACCCTCACTTAGTCCCATATGGATTTTGCCCTTGCACAGCCAAGTGATGGGAGATCATAGAATCACAGAAAAGTGACTTTCAAGGTCAAATGGTTCATCGGGGAAACCAAGGCCTGGAGGGATAAAACTCACCAACAAAAGTCGCACAGCAAATTAGAAACTAGGTTTCTTGTCTCCCAGCTCAGTGCCTTCAACCACCCTGCCTGCCTCTGCATTGATGTTTCTATAGCAAATGTTTCCACAGGTGACATTTCTAGGCCATGGCACTCTTTCAAGCAGAGTCTCAAGCGTTCTTGGAAGTCTGCAGCTTAACGGGGCCTTGAGGCGTAAGGAGGTTGCCCCAGAGCTCTCAGTTCAGTCAGCTGAGCTCGAGAGCTAGACCTGGCCCGAGAACCTCGTTTAACTTTGAATAAGACAGCCTCTTGGACAGCCTCAAGGAAGAAACTGAGTCTAAGCCACCTCCCACTGAGGGTAATACTAGCTTCTGTGACCCCTACTAGCCTTGTCACCCAGAGAGGTGGAAGTGGAGGAAGAAGGGCACAGACCTGCTCTCCAGGGCCTCCTGGGAACATATGGCAATATTTTGTGTGGCCTGGTGGTGCAGTGGGTTAAGTGCTATCACTGCTAACCAAAAGGTAGGCAGTTCAAATCCACCAGGCACTCCTTGAATACTCTAGGGGGCAGTTCTATGCTGGCCTCCAGGGTCGCCATGAGCCGGATGAGGCTCAACAGCACTGTTTTTTGGGTTAGGGGGGTTGTTTTTTTTTCTTGCTAAGAACCTGGCCTACCAAGCCCCAGCCCAGCTTGGCTCCATACTCTGAAGATGAAAATGAAGCCATGGTGTCTTCCTATGTCTCTGGGAATCCCCGAGGCAAAATGCAAGTACATAAACCTGTCACCTGCCAGGTCACCTGCCCTTCCTCTAGCTTTGGCGTTCCCTTCACTCTTCCAGCCAGCACAGTGGTGTCTGAATGAACCCGCCCTGGCACAGGCATACAGAGCTGCACCCACCAATCTCCTTGTGATACAGGTACGATTTCCATTCATTCACTCAGCCCTCTTCAGGTCTGTGTGGAAAGAGCTCTATGGGATATGAGACAAGAGGTCTCTCTTGACATCAGCCTCTGACCAGACTAGCTGTGTGGCCCATTGTGCCTGAGTTTCCCTGTGTGCAGCGTGAGGTGTTGGATCAGGTCTGTGTCTTTGATGGAAAGTGCAGATGAGCCCCTCCCTATCTTAAAAGGCTCCTCCCACCTTGTCCCAAACCAGTGCCTTCACCTCCCTCCTGTGTCACTTCATCTCTTGGTACTTCATGTACACTGAGGGCTTCAGGCTCATCTCTCCAGCCCTCACTCTCACTCCCTGGGCCCTACAATGTTTGGTGGAGCTAGTCACCTTCAGGACAGCTCTTCTCTGCCCTCCTCCCTACCGCGACCCTAACATCCTCACGAAGCTGGGCCTGACTCCAGCATTTGAGTGCTGACAGTGTCCTGGGGGAATAGTACATCTGGAGGCACCATTACAGAGGAGGCAAGTGAGGAGGAGCTAGGATTTCGAACCAATCAGGGCCAGAGCTGGGATGGGGGTCCAACTTCTGACTCACGTCCCCAGGGCTTTGCATTTTGCTGCAAATCCTTCTCAAGGACATTGAGTTGAGAGCTTGCAATCCTAGGAGTCCAGAGTCCAGGGGAAGGGGAAGGTGACCAATAGGACTTTGGCTTCTCTTGGACTTTTCAACCCCAGGCTGGCAGGTACCCTCAGGGCCCCCACCCTCTGCAGGAGTAACAGCAAAAGGCGTGAAAGGAAGGTGTCCGGCAGAGTCCACCTTGAGTAGCTCCCCTCAGGCTGCCCTGGTGCTGGGGCCCAGGACCACTAGGGCCGAGGACTACTTCAGCCAGTATTGATCACCTCCCTGCCCTGCCCCACAGCACAAATAGCTTGGGAGGAAAGAACAGCTCTGACTGCGGGGCCAAGTCATCTCATTAGTCTTAGGAACTATCTATCCACAGGCTCTGAGCTGTAGATTGACCACGTTGTTTTCATAAATCTGTATTGGATGGGGCAGTAACTGGCAACCTGTATTGATTGCAATTTCTCTTTCAGAATTGGGAGGCCCCTGGGGACTGATAGAGGCACTTGGAAACACTAGCATCCCGAGGCTGAGCTGGGAAAAACACTGGGCATAACAGGCGAAGTCTCTCCTCTCTTTGCAGGGACAGACTGAGCAGCAAGCCCAGTACGTACCAGTTTGCACTGAGCAAGGTCTACACAGGCTTAATTGTATTTACTTGCTAATCTGTGGTGAGCAGTTTCATGTGGGTTCCCATACGTCTTTGACATGATGAGTGACAGGTGGCAGATTAATGGGAAGATACAACTGGACCCACTTGGACCTTGTTGACTGGGTAATCTAGGCCCTGCTTCCAAGAGAGACTGAAGGATTTTTCTGACCAGGGTCAAAGCCTTGCCTGTGTAGAACTCTGTCCTGTGACTCCACTCCCCCAGCTTCAACACACACACACAAATAGGCACACACACCCCTACCTCCCATTCTCTACTGGGACCTGCCTTGTAGGGGTGACAGAGGTGGGCAGAGCAGGAATTCCCTCCCTCAGCTTCACGTTCTTCTGCTTCAGGAAGGTTTCTGACTCCAGAAGTAGTAAATTAACTCCCAAGCCCTACATGAATACTGCAATTGTAGGCATATACTCCCACCCCTGTGCTTTTGTGCAGTTCGTGTTGTGGTAACAACCCCTCCTTAGGTGTGTACTGAAACCCTGGTGGCATAGTGTTTCAGAGTTCAGTTGCTAACCAAAAGGTCAGCAGTTCAAATCTTCCAGCTACTCCTTGGAAACCCTGTGGGGTAGTTCTACTCTGTCCTATCGGGTTGCTACGAGTTGGAGTTGACTCAGTGGCAGCAGGTGGGTACAGGTGTATATGTACCATGCAATATAGAATGCCCTTTCATAAACACTGTCACATGGGCACTACGAAAGAACTCTATGGGCCAAACAAAACAGGCCTTAGTATCCCCAGCTTGAAGATGAGAGAACAGAAAGGTTAAGACAGCAGGTCTCACACCCCAGGTCTCACACGTCCAGCAACTGACTGCACATGCAGTGCTCCACACGGCAGCTTCTGGAGCGTGCCAATTCCCATGCTGTCAACCCCTTTCCTGGTCCCTACGATGAACCATAAGCCTATGCACTCAACATGTGTACTCAACACATGTACACGCATTGGCATGTCCACACAAGTACGTGCAGCCACCTGCCACCATCACATCTTCGCATTAACACATGACACCTGGTAATGGCAGTGTTTCTTTCCTCCCCAAGCGTCAGCAACTGAGTCCTCCCAAAACAGGTGACTGCGTAACATCCCTGACCTCTTGCTTCAGTCCACACCAGGCTCCTCAGGGAGACAGTCTTAGTCATCTAGCGCTGATACAACAGAAAGACCACGAATTGGTGGCTTTAACAAAGAGAAGTTTATCCTCTCACAGACCAGTAGGCTAGAATTCTGAATTCAGGGTGCCAACTCCAAGGGAAGGCTTTGTCTCTCTGTTGATGTTGGAGGAAAGTCCTTGTCTTCAGTCTTCCCTTGGTCTAGGAGCATCTCAGCACAGGAACTTCAGGTCCAAAGAATTTGCTCTGTTCTCAGCACTGCTTTCTTGGTGGTAGGAGGTCCTTTGTCTGTCTGCTTGCTTCTGTCTCCAAAAGATACTGTCTGAAGACACTATCCAATCTTGTATGTCATCAACATAACTGCTGCTAATGCATCCCGTTAAATTATAGTGATAGAATTTACAATACACAGGAAAATCCCATCAAATGAAAAAATGGTGGACAATCACACAGTACTGGGAATCATGGCCCAGTCAAACAGATACACACATTTTGGGAGGGGACATAATTCAGTCCATGAGAGAGAGTCCATCAGTTCTTCCATTCAGTAACTGTAATGCCAGCAGAGAGAAAACCACTTACAACAACTTAACTCTAGGGCTTCCCTGTCCTCAGACAATCAGATGCCCCTCTTCCTGCACCACTGTGCCACAAATCTCTTCTCTGAATGTTGGGCCATGGGACTCTAGTACGGTTACCTATGGAACCAGCCAGCCTCTGCTGCTAGTGATACCTCCTCTGGGCAAGAGTAAGCATTTCAAATCCAACTACCTAAAGAAGAAGTGGCCCTGGTGGCTGCTATCTAAAAGGTTGGCAGTTTGAACCCACCTAGTGATTCACAGGAGAAAGACTTGTCGGTCTGCTCCCGTAAAGATTACGGCCTTGAAAATCCAGCGCTACTCTGTTACGTGGGGTCACTATGAATCAAAAATCAATTCCTTAGCACACAACAACAAGGAAGAGGGAGATCCATCAGGAAAGAGCCGTGCTGAAGGGGGGTGTCTGCTTTCCTCCTCCCCCTGGGTCCCGTGGGTCGGGGAGCATCGCCGGGAGGCCCCCAGGGGCTCACTGTAACGGTGAGTGAGCCGTAGCTTGCCAACCAGATTGCCTGTGCTCGTGTTATTGTCCCTGTTCATTTCCTTGCTGTTAATTCCAAACCACTCATCTTGTTGTAATGTCTCGCTCAGCCTGACCTCTGCTAAACTGTGGAGAATCAAGGAAAGGATCAGAGTGGCTGAAAAAGGGAGCAGTACTCCAAACTATTTCACTGTGACAGTGGTGCCAAGAAGATCCCTGGGGTAAGGGGGAACTCGAGGAGAGGCTTCTAAGCCAGAGATGCAGCTATGTTACCCTGTGGACATTTCTCCTCTGCTGCTGGCCTCTGAGGATTGATTCATTCACACATACTCACTGAGCAGCTGCCGTGTGCCACATGTGCTCTAGAGCCAGGACCTAGTGGTACGCTGAAACAGCTCCTTGCTCTCAAGCAGAAGCATGTGCTCTGAAAACAAGGGGGTAAGGATTTGGACAGGGAGGAAGGCAGAGGCTAATTTTTAGAGAGGCAGTTTCTTTCCAAGGAGTTGGGATTTCAGCAGAGACTGGAATGAAGCTGGGTAGGTCAAGGGAAGAGCATTCAGGCACAGAAGGAATAAGCAAAGGCCCTGAGGTAGAAATGAGCATGCTCACACTGATTTTTCAACTATTCCAATAGATGTTTTCCAATAGGGCGTTGCAGCTCTAACATTTGTAAGTTATGAATTTATAAAGTGCTGGGAGAGGAAGGAACCTTAAAGATGCTCTAATTTATTTCTCCCATTCAATATCTAAATCACCCATGCAGTATTTCAGCCAAGGGTTCCTTCAGCTTCTGCTTAAATACTTCTGTTGACTCACTACTTCACAAAGACATTCATTTCAAGTTTTGATGGTACTGACTGTTGAATGCGCACAAAGGCCTACTTGGCCCTGGAGACATAGTGGTTAAGAATGTGGCTAAAAAAAAAAAAGAATGTGGCTGCTAAAGAAGAGGTCAGCCAACCAAATCCACCAGTTGCTCCTTGGGAATCTTATGGGGCAGTTCTACTCTGTCCTATAGGGTCACTATGAGTCAGGATTGATTTAATGGCAACAGCTATAGGTAACTGAATGTAGCAGAAATAGTAATTAGTATAAAAAAGAGGTTTGCCAAATATAGAAGTGCTCAAGAATGTGGGTTGATGTTATGAATTGAATTGTGTCCCTAAAAAATACAAGGTCCAACAACTAAGTCCACAAACTTGATTGTTCTCTGTGCTTCTTATCCCATTGCTGAGTAGCGCTACAGTCACCTTCAAAGCACTCCCCCTGGGAAGCTATGCACCAACATCAGTGCCTAGTTCACCCTTCGGAACAATTTTGGAAATCTTTCTGGAGTGCCCAGTGCACCTGGTAGCACGGTGGCAAGTTCACAAACTTAACTGTATAGTTGTCTGTCAGGGAGTTTTTTAGCCAGTAAGCAAATAACTGTATTGAAACACCCTCCCTACGCACCTGATCTGATCCCCAGTGACTTTCATACCTGAGGATGTGAAGGAAATATTGAAGGGAAGACATTTTGATGACATTTAGGACATCAAGGGTAATATGATGACAGTTCTGATGGCCATTCTGGGAAAAAAGTTCCAAAATTCCTTTGAAGGGTGGACTAGGTGCTGGCTTCGGTGCATAGGTTCCCAAAGGGAGCACTTTGAAGGTGACTATAGTGATACTCAGCAATGAGGTGTGTAGCACTTTTTCTAGAATGAGTTTGTGAACTTAATTGTCAGACCTTGTATATGTTGTAAATCCTAGCCTCTATGCCAGTGTTTATAATCTCATTTGGGAATGGGTTGTCTTTGTTATGTTAATGAGTCAGGATTACTTAGATTGTGTCTTGAGTAAATCTCTTTTGAGATATAAAAAAGATTAAACAGGCAAACCATTAAGCAGAGATGGGATAAGACAGATGCTAAGACACAGACACCTCCAAGAAATCAGGAAGCCAAAGCTAAAGAGACAAGAACCTTCCTCCAGAGCTGATAGAGAGGGAAACCCTTCCCCTAAAATAAAACCAAACCCATTGCTGAAGAGTCAATTCCGTCTCATAGCAACCCTACAGGACAGAGTAGAACTGCCCCATAGGGTTTCCAAGGAGCATCTGGTAGATTTGAACTACTTACCTTTTGATTAGTAGCGATCACTGTTAACCACTACGCAAAAAGAGTTTCCAAGCTTTCCTCTAGGACTCCTAATATTTGGACTTCTAGCCTTCTAAACTGTAAGAAAATACATTTCTACTTGTTAAAGCCACGCATTTGTGGTATTTCTGTTATATCAGCACTAGCTGTTGAAGACAGTGGGTTAATCTAGGAAGACTTCCTAGAGAAGGTGAGTTTTCAGTTAGGATCAATCAGACTTTTCCACATCTCAGTTGACCAATGAGTGAAATGGAGATAGATCTATCTCATACACAGAGCTCTGGGAAAGTTCATTCCTTCTAGAAATATTTATTGAGTAACTATTTTGTGGATCCGACTCGACGGCACTTGGCTTGGCTATTTTGTGACAGGCACTACCTTCACACTGAGTGGGATGGAAAACCATTAGAGGATTTTGAGTAAAGGAACTGCATGACCTGACTTAGGTTTTAAAGCAGCTCTCTGGCTGTGTGTGGAAGCAGAGAGGCCGGTCAGGAAGCTGCTATTCCCAGCTTCATCCTTTTTCCGTCCTTTGCTCTTTGGGACTAGAGAGGGATCTGCCGATTTCAGGCTTCCCCAAGCTCTCAGCCCCCCACTCACCTCTGCCTGTGGCTCTGTCCCTACCAAATTCTACCTCACTTGTTCCTGTGAGCAGAGCCAGGGGCTCCACCTTTTCAGAGGGCAGATTTTCTCCAGCTCCTGATGCCCCTCTGGGGCTGCCAGCAGCCCCAAGATCTCTATCAATTACCTCTCCAAGACTCTGGGAGCTTAGCAGCTCAGGGGAGTCTCCAAGGCCCAGCTCTCTGACCTTTTAGAAAACGACATAAAAAATTGCTGTCGGCTCACTTAACACCTGTGTTCAGGGCCTCAGAGCAGGCCAGGAGGGGCAGCTTCTGTTTTTACAAGCCCCCACTGCCCGAGCCAGCTCCTGGGGAGGAAGGGGGAAAATCTGCACAAAGCATCACCCTGAAATAGAGCCGAGAGCCCTGAGCTCCCAGCCCAATCCGCGCCAGCCTTTCCTCTTCCTGAGACAGTGTCCACAGAGGGGACTTCTACATGTAGTATTACACCCAATCCCCCCAACAACACTGTGATGAAGTATTATCTGTTATCTCCATTTTCCTGAAGGAGAAATGGGCCTCCGCATGTTTAGCATGAGTATAGAGACATCAGCTGTCAGAGTGGAACGGTCCTGAGTTGCTTATCGAATGCAGTGGCTGTCTGCTCTGGTTGCACATTTGAATCACCTAAAATGATTCTAGAGATTACTGATTTCCAGGCCTTAATCTCGGAGATTCTGAACTTAATTTTAAAAGCCCCTTAGATGACTACAGGAGCCCTGTAGTAACCACTGTAGCACAGAGGTTAAAGCTCTCAGCTGTTAACCAGAAAGTTGTCAATTCAAACCCACCAACCTGTTCTGAGGAAGAAACACATGAAAGTTTGCTTCCATAAAGATATGTAGCCTCAGAAGTCCTACAGGGAAGTTCCTCACTGTCCTATTGTTAGGTGCCTTCGAATTGGTTCTAACTCATAGCGGCCCTATACACAACAAAACGAAACAGTGCCTTGCCCTGCACCATGTCCATATTTTTATGCTTAAGCCCATCACTGCAGCCAGTATGTCAGTCCATCTCATTCAGGGTCTTCCTCTTTTTCACTGACCCCCCATTCTACCAAGCATGATGTTCTTCTACAGGGACTGATACCTCCTGACAACATAGCCAAAGTATGTCAGACACAGTCTTGCTATCTTTGCTTCCGAGGAGCACTTTGGCTATACTTCTTCCAGAAAAGATCTGTTTGTTGTTCTTTCTGCAGTGGATGGTATATTCAATATTCTTCTCCAACACCACCATTCAGAGGCATCAATTCTTCTTCTGTCTACCTTATTCACTGTCTAGATTTCTCAAGCATGCCTTCCACTGAGCCACCTCCCTGCCTTTCACAGCCTCCGCAGGACGGATAGCTCCACACTTCATGGTAGAAGGACATTGTCATCTACTGTGGAATCCCAGAGGACAAGGACTAGATCCAAGATCTCCTCATGGAGCCAGCCTAGTTCCTAGAGACACTCCATAAAGACTTGATAAATTGAACTAAACCGAATTCAATGGAAGGTAGCAAGAACTCCGCTGACAGAGGCAACCAAGCAGAGGCTAGCTGACCATCTATCCCTATTATTCTAGGAAGTCAGTGTAGTACAAATCTTTGGTAGCATATAAGAAGTGCACTGATGGTCCAGGTTCTTCCTCTTACCAGTTGTGTCACGTGGGGTAGACTATTTAACCAGTCTGTGCTAATATTACTCTTAGTATTATAGCCAAGCCACACCAAGTGCCGTTGAGTTGGATCCGTATAATAGTATACTTTTCAAAGGGTTGTAGGGATTAAATGAGATAATGAATGTAGTCAAGTCCTTAGGCTAACATGTTATAGGTGCTCAATAAACGTTAGCTTTCAAGAAAAGCAGAAGCCTGCTCCAGATCACCAGGAAAGACTATGGCCAACCAGGATAGAGTATCTGTAGTCATAGTAAGAAAGAAGAAAAGGTTTCATTCAAAAGACACAGCACTCTCCTGGTCCACCATTAGATTTGCAGGTCAACCATTGAGAAACCACAGTCAAGCGATGTCAGTGGCAGCACCCACATTTTAACTCAGCTCTTCTGACTCTCTGTCAGTGACTTGGAGCCTAGGGGAAAATAACTGTCATGGTTTGAATTGTGTTCCCCCCAAAATGTGTGTCAACTTGGCTATGCCATGATTCACAATATTGTATCATTGTCCTCCACTTTGCCATCTTATTGTGATTATCTTATATGTTACAAATCCTAACTCTATGACATTAAGGAGGCAGGACTGAAGGCACTTATGTTAATGAGACAGGACTCAATCTACAGGATTAGGTTGTATTTTGAGTCAGTCTCTTTTGAGATAGGAAAGAACTCGTTGCTATTGAGTCGATTTTGACTTGTACTGACCCGAAGTAGAGAAGAGAAGAACCTCATTACCACCAAGCAAGAAGAACCAGGAGCAGGGTATGTCCTTTGGACTCAGGGTCTCTGCACTGAGAAGCAACTAGACCAGGGTAAGATTTATGGCGAAGACCTTCCCCTAAAATCAACAGAGACAGAAAACCTTCCTCTGGGGCTGGCATCCTCAATTTAGACTTCCCGCCTCTTAAACCATGAAAAAGTAAATTTCTGTTTGCCAAAACTATCCACTTGCGGTATTTCTGTTATTGCAGCACTAGATAATTAAGACAATGACTTTCCAATGTAAACCCACAGGGACACTATTGGCATTTGGGACGGGAGAGTTCTTTGTGATCAGATGTTCCCTGCTACTGGCCCTTAACCACTAAATGTCACCTCCAGTTGCCATCAATTCCCATTCATGGCAACCTCACCTGCGCAGAGTAGAATTGCTTCCTAGGGCTTTCAATGCTGTGGCCTTTGGAAAGCAGATCACCAGACCTGATTTCTAGGACGCCTCTGGGTAGGTCCAAACCACCCATCTTTGGGTTAGTAGCCCAAAATGTAACTGTCTGCACTACCTGGTGATTCCAAATGCCATTGACACCCTCCAGTTACGGTATCAACCAAAATTGATCCCATACATTTCAAACAGCCTTAGGGTAAGGCCAGACCTGAAGGTCCTGGCTTCACTGACACGCATTCCCTCTTTCTTCCCGCAGCTGGATGCAGCCTGGCCAAGAAGTAGTCAAGGACGTAGAGTAGCTTCTCTTACACCCATTTCAGGATGGCTGGTTCCATTGAGATAGAGAGTATATTTGCCAGCCTGTCAGGGGACCCCACTGGAGTCGGCTGGAAGGCCAGCGTGCTGTCCAGCCTCAGCCATCCAGAATCCTCCACAGCTGACTCTGCTGCCTCCCTTCCCAACACCGTAGAATGCTCACTCCACAGGCTTCTCTTCCTTCCCTTCATCAGCAGGGCTAATCATCCGTTTCTCATCACACATGCAGAACCGATGGCGCACAAGTTCCCCCCAGAGGGTATTAACATAATGCCCCTGATTTCTCCTTCCCTTCTCTGCATTGTGCAGCCCCCTGGCTGTGGCTCATCTTTGTTTCAGGAGTAGCAGTACACTAAGTCTGAAAATGTTACTGCAATTAAATATTCACAAAAAGGGGGAAGGAAGGGGGGAAATGAGGACAATGAAGGATGTGAAACATCAGATGCAGCAGCTGCTTGTTGCTATAGAAACCCCAACTCCCCAGCACCATCACTGTAGCCCCCCTGCTTAACATCTCAGTAGAGCCCAGTGTTCAGGGGGTCTCCAGGTGCTGGGGGCTGTGGGACCGCAGGGTCGTAACTGCCCAGGGCTAGAGAACCTGTGGGCTACCAGCATTGCGGTGTTTTGTTGGCGTTGTTGTTTCTTTCTTTCCTATTTTTTCTTGGGCATCTGATCACCCCACCACTGCCACCTACCCTGGTGCTTCTGATTGGCAGCAATACCCTCCAATGAGTCTACTTTCCAGCACCAGTTACATAATAAATTATGGGAGAGCATCTGCATTTGACTTTGGATGTCACAACACGGAGACAAAACAGCACAGGCAGAGTCCAGTGGGGAAGCAGACTTTAGGCTTTTTCCATGCCTTCATTCCTTTTGAACACAGTAGTGAACTTGAACGCCTCTTGGTTTCTTTTTGTCTATGACCCCAGGGTGTCGCAGTGGGATGGGATGGGTGGGGGAAGGTTGCTGTCCACAGCCCCGTGTTTCCAGAGACTGTAGAATTATAGGTTTGGAACTGGCAGGCTGTCAGATGATTGAATGCCCATCAGGAGAATTCCCAACAAGATTCAACTCTGCATGGACCAGTGTGAAACCCCAGACTTGGGTCCATATAAACACTTGTCCAAGGCAGAAAGAGGGAAATGTGGCTTATCAGAAGCTCATGGAGGTGAGACCAAGGGCCTTCAGCTGACTACAAGGTTAGTGTGAGGCAGTGGAATAATAGGGCTGCCTTGCCAGATTCCTCAAAAATGTGAATGCATCAGTCCTGCTGTCCTCTGCCCTGGTCAGCTAAGGCTGTTGATTGCTGGATACTGACTACTAAGCAAAGTGCCTGATATGTGGTAGGTCAGGTCCTATATGTGGAAGAAAGGAAAGAAGAGAATGAGGAAAAAGGAAAGGGAAGGGAAAGGGAAGCAATTAGGAGAACTGCAGATACATCAGTGGTTATGCAACAGAAGCAAGAGACCAGACTGATCAAGTTATTTAAAACCATATTAAATAACTATTAAAGAAATAAAATCTAAGGTTGTTTAGACTGAAGAAAAGTCAAAAGAGGTGATAGCTGCTTTCAAAATTATAAGGGAGCATGTAGGAACAAGGCTCTGTAGGGCCCCAGTGCCTAGAACTATGGATGGAGAGCCAGGGAGGGTCCACAGAGGCAGCTACAAGGATGCCAACTATGGCCAAGGAAGATCTTTGTAAACTCAGAGCTAACAACTTTGTAATGGGCTTCTGAGTGAAACAATTCATTTCCCAGCTCTTTACTTAAAGCTTGGAAAATCACAGACGCACCCCCCCACACACACCCCGCCCCTTGCTGAAGATGTGGTCAAACACGTACTACTTTCCAACCCTGTGATGGTTAAGAGTTAAGCTGCTAACCACATGGTCAGCAGTTTGAATCTACCAACGGACCCTTGAAAACCCTATGGGTCAGTTCTACTCTGTCCTACAGGGTCGCTGAGTCAGACTCAACTTGAGAGCAACGGACTTTTGGAATCCTCTAGTCTCCACTCAGAATGTGTCCTTGGGTCAGGTCCCTGCCTCCAGACCCTAATCTTAGACTTGTGCTTGGAGGCGTAGGGACAACACAGAATGCTCCCAGTAAAAGAGCAAGTGGGAATTGATGGCAAGTCCTTAAGTAATAGGATTTGAAGGAAATGGATTTAACCAAATGTTTTCCTGTGAAAGCCTGACATTCTAAGGTTCGTGGGACTTTCTTGTGGGTACCACATGTCCTCTCCCCTGCAGCATTCTTCTAGGGTGCTGTTGCTGTCCTGATTCCCTCATGACCCTCCCAGTGAAAATGGCAAACTGGGTCCTCCATAGCTTCCTAGAGAATCCCCTCAGTTTCCCGGAGAAGAAGCAGAGGGAAAAGGCCCATAATTGGCTTCCCAACCTTTGTCTGACTCAGTCTTGGTAGGAGGATGCCTAATGCAAGCCCCTCCCCAACTCCCAGCTCAGTATGCTCCCCCTTTTAAGATCAGCTTGATTGTCTGACGTTTTCTCTAGGACTTTGCACAAGGAAATTCTCTTTACCTCTGAGTCTTGTCTTCCAGTCATCAAAATGGGCATGATACTGCATGTCTTTCTGCTCATCTTCCCGTGTCCCTGTCTTCAAAGTGATGACGGATGTGGAGACAGCTGCTAAACGTAAAGCCCAGGCCCCTTTGCCTTGCACACAAAAGATGTTCAAGAACCATTTGTTGCGTGATTATTGTGTATCTTCATCGCCATGTCCCCACTCCTCAGATAGCTTAGCCTCAATATTTGTTTGTTGACTAGGTAATGTTGGGTGCTATCAGTAGATTTTCCACTCCTAGTGACCCTAGGTGACAGAACAGAACTGTCTTATAGGGTTTTCTAGTCTGGGAAACCCTGGTGGTTTCCCAGAAAGGGGTTAAGTGCTACCACTGCTAACCACAGGGTCAGCAGTTCAAATCCACCAGGCACTCCTTGAATACTCTGGGGGTCAGTTCTACTCTAGCTCCTAGGGTCGTCATGAGTTGGATCTGACTCGACGGCACTTGGCTTGGCTTGGCTTGGCATGCTGTAATCTTTATGGAAGCCGATTTTTCAGGTCCTTCTGCTATTGGATGTGTTCTGAGCTTTTGGTTATCAGCTGAACACTTAACCGCTGCATGACCAGGAATCTCAAATGATGTAAATTGGAAGAAAAGAGTTTAGGCTTCTGTTCAGCTCAGCACAGAGAAAGAGCTGGGAGTGAGAAGACTTGCATTAGGTCCACTTACTGGCTGGGTGACAGGGGCCAGTCACTTTGCCCTGAGCCCCAGTTTCCTTCTCTATAAAATGGAACCAATTCTCAAATAGTTGTTAGGAGAGAAAACAAGCAATGAATGCAAAAGAACATTGCCAACTGTAAAAATAAATGAATGATGCAGATTAGTACTTACAGAGATTACTGTGTGCCAGACATGCTACACATTTTTTAAACCAGTACAGCCACCCCATGAAGTATTATGTGCATGCATTGTGCAGATAAGCCTTGGACAGGCTAAGTCGCTTCCCTAAGATCACATAGTTAATAAGTGGAAGAACCAGATTAGAACTCAGGTGTTAGACTGACTCTAAAGCCCAACCTCTTGTGTTAAAACCTAAAGTATCCCATACTTAAAGGAGTAAATACTACAGGTTTTTGTCATTGACTTGTGTGTGAAAATGCATCATCTTTTGGAGATGCTCACCTACCTTAGAGAGTATGCGAACTCACCTTTTCGTTTCCACCATTGCTTTCTCTCTCTGGGCCCAGCGCTGGCCCTGGAGGAGGCCAGCTGTGGGACTGAGCTGCCTCTGGTGGTGTGCCTAGCCAGAGGAGTAATGGGCCATGTCCTGATTGTGTCTCCAGAAAACAGGTTTTTTATTACTTACCACGGCGGGCTGTACATCTCTGACGTGCAGAAGGAGGACGCCCTCTCCACCTACCGCTGCATCACCAAGCACAAGTATAGCGGGGAGACCCGGCAGAGCAATGGGGCCCGCCTCTCTGTGACAGGTAGGCTGAGAAGACTGGTGGAGAAATGGGTAGGGTGGGATTGCAGGAAGGGCGCCAGCCTACCTCAAGACTCGGCGTGTCCGCATCCTGCATCTGGGAGTACCCTGTATACAGAGGACACAGAAAAGGAGATTGGTTAGAAGGACCTTGTCCCATTTGGTTTGGGGCGCCTCTGACACAAGGACTTCAGAGAGAACTGCTATTTAGAGGACTTTACAAGAGGAAGCTTAACTTCTCTGAACAACAGATAGGTTTTCATCTACCAAATAACGAGGATTAGGAACACTTTTTTTTTTCTTTTTTTTTTGCCTTTGCTGCCAGGAAGCTCACAGATAAAATCTGACATTCAAACACAGTAACTTCTAGACTGCATTAGGGAGCTTTTGTATTTCCTCACATCTCTAAGTGTTTAAGATTCCATTTTAATGATGATTGTATGCATATGTTTTATCTTAGGCCACTCTCAACATTTAAAATTAGAAGGAATATTATTTATAAACAAAATGTTTCTAAGCAGAATTAAAGATTCTTATTCTGGTGTGCAAGGAGCCCTGGTGGTGCAGTGGTTAAGCACTCAACTGTTAAATGAAAAATCAGTGGTTCAAACCCAACAGATGGTCAATGGGAGAAAGATGTGGTAGTCTACTTCCATAAAGATTTATGCCTTGAAAACTCTATGCAGCAATCCTATCCTGTCCTTTAGGGTTACTATGGGTTGGAACTGACTGGGCAGCAATGAGCTTGGGTTTTGCTATTCTGGTGCACTTACAGTTGATTGGGGTGGAAGCTAATACTTATGAATCCACCTGTGTGCCTGGGATTTCACTCATTTGTTCTCTGTTGGGTACCATAAGACAACTGTAGGTGAAATTGCTCTCTCTATTTTTATAGGTGAGAAATCATATCCTAGGAAAGTCAGACAATCTTCCCTAGTGAGAGGCACACCTAGCAGTCAGACTCTGAGTCCCGAGACCCCAGGGTCCTTCCATCTGTAGATCTCCACAGAAGAGGCCAACTGAACACCCACAGACATGCTCCAGTCACAGAATTAAGAAGGGCACATGTGGGGTGGCCCTCGAGGAAGGCCTTCTGAGTCATGGTTTTCAAACTTCCTTGGCAGCAACCTACAGCCAGCCATGTTCATCACAGCCTATGCAAAGCATGACCACACATGCTGGTGCATCCTGATGCTCTCTCTTCTATTCTCTCCTGGTTTTTTTGTTGTTGTTGTTCTTGTTTGTTTTTTGTTTTTTTAATTCTGGCCACAATTTACCAAATAGATTAACAACCTCTTAATGACTTGTGATTTGAATTCTGAATTTGAAATTTGAAAATCCCTGCTCTGGAAGAGATAGGATTGGAACAGCTCTGGGAAGGACGATGAACTGAGAGTCAGACCATGTGAGTGCTGGGACTGTTGCTGGTGGGGGCCTTCCAGTAGATTCTGATTCACAGCGACATCATGTGACCGCGCAGAACTGTAATTTTTATGAGAACAGATCACCAAGTCTTTCTTCCACAGAACTATGGACTTGGGTCACCAGCCTTCGCTGAGTCACTTAACTGTTTTGCCACCAGTCCTCCCTTGAGTGCTGGGATTAAGCCCACCAAACCATACAATGTCTCCACAACTCTGGAAAAAGAGGTAGACTGGGTGACTTCTCGGACCCTGTCTGCATCTGGCATTCTGTGGTTTGTGGAGTCTCCTCCGATCGTCAGTGACTCTGCCAGGGCCTAGGTTGTGGAGATACATCCGAGTGTATCTTAGTGAACAGTGACCCTCGTTCCTTTGTCTAACACATTTGGAGATACAACCAGGAAAGTAGGAACAAGGAGGGCAATGACTGGGCTCTCTAATTCCCCCTTGTCTGTCCAGCGCCCTGTGCCCGGTGCATGGTAGTAAATGTTTGTGGAGTTGCTCAGAGCCAAGGGGAACTGTGCTGTTCTAGAGGGCAGAGAGAAGTCCCTATACCGTGTGCTGCATCACCCTTGTGACTTGTCTTTGAAATCTGCAGCCCAGCTTCTGAATGTGTTGGAGCTGTTGGCGTCCACATTTCAGAGCCTTGTTTGCATGGTGTGCTGTGTCTCAGTGACACGCTTCCCATACAGGGTGGGAAAGGCACAGAAATCCTCCTCCCTGCGGGCAGGCTCCTTTTTCCTCTCATATATCTGGTCCTTTCACCCTGCTAATTTCCTAGCTGACCTTTAGCTTTTGCGGGGAGAATAGGCAGGAATCCTCACAAAAGATTCTCTTTATACTAGAGAATTTGCCAGCCCTTCTCCTTCTCCCCTTCATTCACCACCAGGAGATGAGGAGGAAGTGAGTGCGGAAAGACAGTGAAAGACACCAAAGAGAGGTTCCGAGAGAAAGCCCCAAGGAGAAAGACAGAGGTGAGGCTAGAAAGACTCGCAGATAGACAAGGAGAGATCGTGCCCAGAGAGAAAGACACAGGATGGGAGAAACCCACAGAAACAAAGGAAGTGGGAAAGAGGGGCAGCAGTGACAGGATGAGTGTGAGATCCAAAGGGAGAAGGAAGGCACTCAGGGGAAGGGAGGGGACGATGCCCCACAGAGTGACACAGGCCCTGGGGATGTGACATGATGTGAGGAGACGACCTGCAAGCTGCTTGTCTCAGCAAAAAAGCAACTGATACTTGAGGGAGACAGCACAGGGGAGTGTGGACTTCCGAGGCCAACCCCTCCCCCAGCCACCCCGGGGCCTCCACTTGCCACTTCAGATCTGCTCCCTCGGAGGAAATGGGCAGCAGCAGGCTGCGAGGAGCCAGGCTCCATTGCAGCTGAGGTGGTTGATCTTAGTGGCCAGTGAGTTCCTGGGACTGGTGGCCAGGAGAGGCATGGATCTTCCCTGACCGGAAGCTCTGAGCTAGCACCTGGACTCCAGGGCTGGGGAGATATATCCAAGGGTACCTTGGCAGACAGAGACCCTGCTGTGGCACCTGGTAGCAGATGGAGTCTGAGCCAGGCAGCAGCCCCAAGAAGTGATGGCATGCACATACTAAAAATACCCTACCCCAGGAGATCTCCTCCCAGGGCCCAAAATGCAAAAGAAATCATAGGGTGAGAACGATACAGGTGACAGTGCATTGAAAGCGGTCAAATAAGGGCAGGAGCTATATAGCTGGTATTGTCTTCAGTCTCTCAAATGTTTGCTAAAGTAGGGGAAGAGAGGAGAAGGGAGGTGATAAGGTAAACTGGAAAAAAAGACTTACTAGTAAGGCTAGAGCCCCTCACCGTCTCAGCCTCACTGCTCCCTAGCTGTGAGACCTGGAATAAAAATCAATAAAGGCTCTCAAACTCAGTTTATCAGTCTGTAAAATGGGAGTGGCAAGATGTATTCCACTGGGTTGCACTGAGAATGAAATGGGGCAATGGAGGTAAAAATCTGAGTGAATGTAACGTGCCTGACACACAGGAAGCACACAGTGCAGAGTAGCTGCTACTACTCTTGTGGTGGTTGTGCTGTTGCCGTGGTGTAAATGTTCCTACTGCACCCCCGAGCATGGGGAAGGGGCAGCTTTCATTTATCTGTCTTGTCCGAGTTACAGGAGGCAGTTGCAAGAATAACCTGAGCCCCACCCCACCCCCAAATACCACCTCATAGCAACTAGGCCACAGGTGGAAGTGCTTTGTAGGATCACCTGGAGCTTTCCCATGCATTAACTCACTGCGTTCCCACAACTCCATGGGCTGGGACCGTCATCTGCATTTATAAACCACAATACCAGCAACCAGAAAGCCTAAGACTAAGCTAAGGTAGCCCCAGCTCACTAATTACAGAGCTGGGTGCAGGAGCTTTTCTTGCAGCCTTTCCATGCACCCCTGTCCAGATGGCTAGGAGAAGTCCCAGCAGTCTCCCAGGATGCCCCAGGCCCAGGGCCTCTCTCTCAGCGCCCCCAGCCCAGCCTAGCCTGCCCCAGCAGCCCCTCAGTGATTCCCAGGCCTGGGCCATCTGTCGCCTCAAGCCCCACACTGGCTCTGGCAGCGTCCAGTGCCCCTGAGCTGCCGCCGGGTATGCACCGCAGCATTTTACTTCTGCTCTGGAGTAATGAAAGAGGTTTCTTTCCCTCAGAATTTAATTTCACGCCTGAGACTCAGTGATTAATTCCCTCCCCCGCCCTTTCCTCCACCATCCTCACGGCCTCTCCACTTGTAAATTCTGCAGTGTGCAACGAAATTTGTGTATTTTGCATCAATTAAGTGTCACATTGAGTAATTCTTCCCTGGCATCGGGTTTGTTTGTCCCAGCCACTCCCACTGGTGGGGGAGAGAGGAAGAGGCTGCAGAACCTGGCAGGCAGGGAGGGTGGAACCTCAACAGTAACTGCCCCACGCATCTGCTTAGTGATCTAGCATCAGGAAAGCACTTGGACGTACGTTCTGTGACTGATAGCCTGCAACTACCGCCCAAACTCAGATCACCAGATCGCCCCCACTTCGCAGATGAGGAAACTCAGGCTCTGAGAGATCACAGCACTCACACACTGTCTCACAACTCATTGGTGACCCTGATGGAATTGCACCCAGGTCCCTGAGTGAAGCAAAAGTAAGCACTCAGCTGCTAATGCAAGGGTGGCCATTGAAAGCCACCCATAGAGACTCAGAAGAAAGGCCTGGCAATCTGCTTCTGAGAGCTCACAGCCTTGGAATCTCTATGTTCTACTTGGCATGAGTTGACGGGGACTCCATGGCAAGTGGTGGGGTTGGTTTCATTTTGTTTTTTCTCCTGATTACAATCCCTAAGCTCCTGTGGCCTCACAGGTACCTCCTGAAGAACAAGGGAAGGTGAGATGGAGGCAGGGTAGCTTCTGGAAAGTCTTCCTCCCAGAGAGATTCCCAGCCTCCCCTCTCCAAGAGTGATGAACTGAAGATGAAGAAGGCCCCTCCTTAATCAAGATAGTCCCAAGGAGGGCTGCAGGTCTCACCATTCACCGTCAAGGGAAAGTCAGTATTTGATTATTCCAATTATTCTCTCTTATACCTCATTTACTGAGCAAGCAGAGAGTAGTGGACCTGAGTCCTGACCTTGGCTCTGCAGTATGAGCCTGAGCAGGTCACTGCCACTCTCTGGTCTCAGGATTATCACCTATCTGCACCTCACAAGGTCCATAAGCCATCACTAACATTCTGTGCATCCTGGCAGTACAGTGGTTAAGTGCTTGGCTACTAACCAGAAGGCTGGTGATTTGAATCCACTCAATCGCTCTGTGAAAGAAAGACCTGACAATCTGCTTCCATAAAGACTGTAGCCAAGAAAACTCTGCAAGGCAGTTCTCCTCTTAGCACGGGGTTACTATGAATTGAAAACCCATTTGACTGCACCCAAGAACAACAGTGATGTTCTGCAATCTCCATTCACTCCTCCCTCAGACTTACAATTCAGTGGTCATAGCTTTGCTGTGTCAGGTACAGGGAATCTGGCAGTGGGTGCAGTTCTGCCTCCAGGGGTCACAGTCCCTGGGGGAAGACAGGTCCATGGGCTGGTACTAACTGTGTTTGCAAGGGCCATGGGAGAAGCTGGTCACAGGGGCTGCCCCTGCAGAGGGAGATAGGTGGCTAGAGGGCAAGTGTGAGGGGAGACTCATTTTCCACTGGATCCTCTTCTGTACTCCCTAGAGTTCTACTACATGGATATATTACCCGATTTAAAAAAAAAAAAAAAAGAAAGTATTTCTTAAATTAAAAAAAAGTTGTTTGAAAGTAAAATGAAAGGAACAAAAGTTTCTATGGAAATCCAGCGAGAGTACCTTGGGGAAGCCACCCAGAATCGGTGATATTTAAGAAGGTTTGAATGGGGCTGGCCAAGCAGAGCCATCTTCGGGGGCATTTCAGGTGGCAGAGGACACAGTATGCCACAGCAGGAAGCTGCTGAGAGGAGAAGATGGAGCTAAGCCAGAGGACTGGTTGGGGCTAAATCATAGAAGATCTTAAATTCCTGAGGGTGAAGTGCATCTCATAATAAAGGAAAGCCCGTGGGTGTGTTGGAGCTCCAGGGTGGTGAGACGGGTAACACACTTTGCTACTAACTGAAAAGCTGGAGGTTTGAGTCCACCCAGAGAGTTCCTTGGAAGAAAGCCCTGGTGATCTAATTCCAAAATATCGGACATTGAAAACCCCATGGAGCAGTTTTACTCTGACACACATAGGGTTGCTATGAGTCAGAGTGAGCTGGAGAGAATTGGTTTATGGGGCTGTTAAAGGAAAGGGAGTCTGTGAGTGCAAGGTGCTTCTTACCTTGTTACCAGATCATCTGCCTTAAAAAAAAATAAAAAATAAAAACACACATTTTTCACCACATCAAAGACTGCTTCTAGGTATGGGTGGATCCTCTCCTCCCCCAAACCCACAGCACCTCTTTTCCTATATACAGTCCCTGACAGGGGCAGACGACCCAGTAAGCAAGGTAAAAAGACTTATTTGTGCTTACCAACAAATCTTTAGTGGATAGTTTTATCATGGATGGGCTAGTAAGTAAAGCAGGCACCATGCTTACTTTTCTATTGGATAACGCACCACGTGGTTAAGCACACTCCACTAGGGACACAAAGGTTGGTGATTCGAACCCGCTCAGAGGTGACTTAGAAGACAGGCCTGGTGACATGCTCCTCCTGAAAGGAGCCTTGAAAACCATACAGAACAGTTCTCTGTACACATGGAGTCATCATAAGTCAGAACTGGCACCCTGGCAATTCACAACAACAATAATAAAGCAAGGTGGGGTCCCCAGTGAGTAGAAACTTAGCCAGGCCATGGAGGTTGAGAACTAGATAGAGACAGCAGACAGAACACTTAGTGAGAAACGGCTTGAGCCGTCACCTACGGAACCCTTCCAGCAGGATACAGTTTAGGGTCACAGCTTCCACAGATGGCTTATGTCCTGAGTTCAGGGCTGCAAAACAAAGAAAAATCTTTGCATCAGGGGTTGTTTGTTGTTGTTTTGTGTCCTCGAGTCAATTCCAACTCATACCAACTCTGTAGGACGGAAGTAGAACTGCCCCATAGGGTTTCCAAGACTGTAATCTTTATAGGTAAGAGCTATGACTGCTAAGTGAAAGGTCAGCAGTTCAAATCCACCAGCTGCTCCTTGGAAACCCTGTGGGGCAGTTCTACTCTGTCCTGTTAGGTTGCTATGAGTCAGAATTGACTCAGCAGCAATGGGTAATCTTTACAGAAACAGCCCTGGTGCCTCAGTGGTTAAAGTGCTCAGTAGCCAATCAAAAGGTGTGAACTCCCCAGCTGCTCTGAGGAAGAAACGTGTGGCTGCTTCCATAAAGCAGACTTTGAAGCTGCTTTGGAGCAATTCTACTCTGTTCTACAGGGTTGCTATGAGTCAGAACTTGCTCAACAGCAATGGGTTTGGGATGAGCGTTTTTGGAACTCTTATTGGAACCAGATTGCCAGGTCTTTTCTCCCAAGCAGCTGTTGCTGGGTTTGAACCTGCAATCTCTCAGTTAGCAGCCAAATGCTTTGCTGTTGTGCCACGAGGGCTCCTTTGGTTAGAGGTATTAGAGTTAGATTCCTAATCCTTGTGGACTCCTGTGGAAACATAAAGGGCTTCTCTGAGTCAGTCCACATTGCAGGTGGGAGGAGACAGGACAAGGGTAGGCAGATTTTTCCCCCAAACTTGGGGGCATCTTAGACAGGTTTCAGGCCCAGAATGAGACTTTCTGAAACTTGCAAACTTGAGATATTGTGATGCTTAAGTTATAGGGCTACAGACTCTAGGGACTGCTGGTGCAAAAGCAGCTGTCATTCACTCTCTCCCTCTCAGCTCCTCTCACTCTGTTTTGTTCTCTTCCATCTGCCCATCTGTCTGTTATTCTAGGCCTGGACCCAGTTATGGCCTCTTCCTATCCAAGCCTCTGCTTCCTGTTTTGGTCCTAGGACTCTGTCTGGCCTGGAGGAGGGGAGTTTGGGCCAAAGTCCTCCCTCAAATGTTCATCTGGAGACCCCAGTACTGCTCCTTAAATGCTGTAGCAGGGTAGCAGGCCCCTATTCTCCATTCTTTCCCACACTACCCCACCCCTCTGCTCTCCCCACCCTGGGGCTGCTGACCTTCTCTGCCTTCCAGACCCTGCCGAGTCAATTCCCATGATCCTAGATGGCTTCCACTCCCAGGAAGTATGGGCTGGCCACACTGTGGAGTTACCCTGCACTGCCTCGGGCTACCCCCTCCCTGCCATCCGCTGGCTTAAGGATGGCCGGCCCCTGCCAGCTGACAGCCGCTGGACCAAGCGCATCACAGGGCTGACCATCAGTGACCTGCGGACTGAAGACAGCGGCACCTACATTTGTGAGGTCACTAACACCTTCGGTTCAGCAGAGGCCACAGGCATCCTCACGGTCATCGGTGAGTGGGAGTGAAGCATCAGTGGCCTGAGGCAGGAAAGTGGCATGGTGGGCAGCCACAGGAGCCTCTGTCTGGTCCCCAAGGGTTAATCCTGGTAGACTGGGGAAGGCAGTTTGGTGTCCTGGGCGGGGAAAGGGGAACACTTGGGTTTGAAATCAGAAGCTCCACCTTTTGATTCCAGCATTTTCAGATAATCATTGATTTTGGCCAGATCACATAACCAAGGACATCTCAGTGTCCTTATCTGTGAAATGGGATAATGACTGTAGCTTCCTACTTCCCAGAGGTCACAAGACTCAGATAGAATGAGGAAGGCTGGGCTTCTTGGCCTGCTGAGATGCAGCAGTATCTGCCATGAGGGAAGCAATGATGATCTTAATTCATGTCACTAAAAGAGGGTATAATGTATCCCATCTTAGGGTGACATTCAGAATATTAAAAATCCATGATAGGAGTGCCAATCAATCAGCTCAGACACTGGGTATAAACAACAAAGCAGTCACTCCAGGACCTGCAGGATGAGGGTGGTGGAGGAAAGGCCCTGTTTCTCCCCCATCACAGAGCTCCAAGAACCAGGGATCCTGAGCAGACCCCACTACCACCACCACCACCACCACCCCAAGAAGCCCCACCAGCAGGCTGAGAAGCAGAAGGGCTAATGTCAGGGAAGGGACCCTGGATAAGACCTAGGATCATGCTTGTCCCCACCTTGACCTGGTCCTTGCTAAGTGGCTGGCCTCCGGTTCCTCATCAGTGAAACTGGAGATTCCTTCTGGCTCTGAGTTCCTTGCTCTGCACTGCAAGGAGGTGGCAGTAGCAGTGGGGTGGGATCTGGAGACCCTTGGGAAATCCAGCGCCTTGCAGGGCAGCAACACCCAGAGTCCCTACACACTGGGTACAAAGGTCTTTCAACCTGGACAGTGGGAAGGGCAAGTCCAGAAGCTATCCCATACCCCATCCTACAGTCATTCTGAGCTCAAGGTTGTCCAAGGAAGCCTTCTTCCCACTTCACCCCCAGCCCCTGCCCCAGCTTACAGACACCAAGATAGAGGCCTGTAAACCCCAGATCACCATAGAGTCCCGCAGAGATCAGCCTTCTGGCCTCCTGTCCCTGGTGTCCTGACTTCCCCAGCCTAGATCACAGCCTAATCTCCTCCCCTGCCATGTAGAGGGTCTTGACAGTTGGAAGAAGTTTACCTGGAGTGCTGAGAAGATGCCCTTCCCATACAAATTGACTGTGAATCTGAAAGAGCAGGAAGAGCCCCAAGAAATGCCCTGAGAAGACATAATGCAAATGCTTCTGTTAAAAAGCCAAAGGCCTTGCTCCAGGGCTGGAGGCCTCCTGTCCCACAAGCAAGACCTAGAGAGCCAAGTGGGCAGGCAGGAGGAACAGATTTAGTATCCCACAAGCACTGTCCAAAAGAGTTTGATAAACGTTACCTTCGTCTACTTCCCCATGCTCATACTGGGCCTGCGCACAAGCACAGATTGTGCCTGAGCACAGTCTCATGGGATAGGTCAAGAGGACGAGCATGCCCCCATATCGTAGGAAATTCAGCAAATCTGACTGTGAGTATATTTGGTGTTCATGGCTCCTGCCCCACTACGTATACACAAGTAGGTGCTTCACACACAGACGTATACATGCCCACTTTCCATATGCACCTCTCTCCTATACGCATACAGGATACACACATTTCTCCACTGTGACATGGACATGTTCAAGGACACTCACACCGATGGACAGTAAGTAATGGCCTACACTGCCCATGTCCGCAGAGGTGCACTTGGTTTTCTCCAGACTCCCAGCTCCCCATCATACCCCACAGGAGGCCTGGAACTCTTGTCCCCCTCTCCCATCCTGTCTGATAGCCTGTCTCTGCCAGGTTCATACAGAAGAGACCAATGTTTTCTGTCCACACCCCTTTCTCCTCCAGCACCCTTATTCCACCACCAAGCCCTACAGGGGCAGTGAGAAAAGAGCACAAGCACACAGAGCCCTGACTGGTGACTGGGACAAGCAGGACACCACCTGCCTCATTGTGGACTGACATTTGCTGGACAGCAGGCAGAGGATCTGGAGAGTGAGCAGGGAGAGACAAGCATGAAGCATTGTATCTGCTCTGGCTGCACCCACCTAGGCAGGCCTGAAGTCTTCCCCTCTCCTGCAAGCTGCCATATAGGGAGCCCCAAGTTTGTTCATGCCAGAGTCCTCTGTACAAAACCCCAAACTCCGTGGAGATCAGGACAGATAGGCCAGCTTGAGGCCACTAACCAGCCAGCCAAGTAGCAGACACGGCTCAGGCCACAGTAACCATCTGAGGATGAGCGTCTCCCAGCCCAGAGGGAGAGATAGACAAAAGAGGTGATTAAAAGACTGTGTGTGCTCAGTGTACAAAGGTCCAAAGGAGGCCCAGAAGAGGGATCCTTAACAAGCCAGCGTAGGGGAGTAGTGACCAGGAAGGCTTCGTGGAAGGGATAATACCCAAACTAGCTATAAAGGATGAGTCCAGTCCCATTGCCAACAAGTCACTTCCAACTCATGGCGACCCTTGTGTGTCAGGGTAGAACTGTGCTCCGCAGAGTTTTCAATGGCTGATTTTTCAGACATAGATTGCCAGGGCTTTCTTCCAAGGTGCTTCTGGGTGAACTCAAACCTCCAACCTCTTGGTTAGTGGCTAAGTATGTTAACCGTTTGTACCGCCCAGGGACTGTAAAGCATGAGTAGGAATTAGGCAATAGGGGCCAAGAGTGCTCTAGGCAGAGACTCTGAGGCCAGAAATAGTGCAGGTTGCTGCTGCCCCACTGGATGGCTGTGGTGGCAACCAGTGGGGCTTGAGAAAGCGAGAGGGCCAGCCTTCTGAGGGTCTTGAGGACTTTAAATGCCATGCCGAGTTGCTGAAAGCTGTGAAATTTCTGATCAGGGAAGTGGCCAGCTATAGTGTAGAGTATAAACAGGGAAGCAGGAGGAAGCTTGTTATTCAAGATCCAGAAGGGGGCTGGAGGCTGCGGCAGGGCAGGGGCAGCGGAGATGGAGAGGAGGGAGTCCCTCAGCCGATCCATACGGAGGAAGTCCAGCCCGGAGAAGGTAATGATTATCTGTGCGGGTACGGGGGACAGGTGACTGGGTCAAGAGTGCCTCCCTGGTTCTGAGCACAGAGGTGGCATGAATGAAGCACGCATGAAAACAAGAGGTACAGAGAGCCCTGACCTTGCCAGATAACAGATGAGTACGCCGAAGCCTAGAGAGAAGAATTCGCTAGACCAGTTCTACGCAAGTGGTCCCTGGGAAGCAGGTGGGCTTGCTCCTGGGCCTCTTAACACCCAGGCCCTTTTGTGACCACTGCCCACCCCAGCCATATACCACCCACAATAAGCTCTTTTTCTCTTCTTTTACTCCTCCCATTTCCCATCGCCTTTCCCTTGCCTGGCCTGGCACAGACCCTCTTCATGTGACCCTGACACCAAAGAAGCTGAAAACGGGCATTGGCAGCACCGTTATCCTCTCCTGTGCCCTGACCGGCTCCCCAGAGTTCACCATCCGCTGGTACCGCAATACCGAGTTGGTGCTACCTGACGAGGCCATCTCTATCCGTGGGCTCAGCAACGAGACCTTGCTCATCACCTCGGCCCAGAAGAGCCACTCTGGGGCCTACCAGTGCTTCGCCACCCGCAAGGCCCAGACAGCCCAGGACTTCGCCATCATTGTGCTTGAGGGTGAGTGGGGCAGCCAGAGCGTGGAGGGGTGGGATTCAGAGCCTGGCTGTCCCTCACTAGGGCCTCTGGACTCCCCATGCCCCAACTAGGGGGTACCCTTCTCCAGGCCCCCTCCCTGCAAGATGGTAACCATGACAGGAGGCATTTATCGAGTGCATACTCCGCATCAGGCAGACGTATCGTCTCACAAGTAATCCTCCTCAGGGCCTGCATGGAAGTGTGTCTACTTTACCTATCTTGCAGTTGAGGAAACTGAAGCTTCAGCCACTTGCCCAAAGGACAGAGCTGGAATTTCAACTCAGGTCTTCTAACCATCATAGTGTATTGCCTCTGCCCTCCAAAACCACTAGAATTTCACTATTAGTGGAACCTTCCTTTCAATTCTAGAGGCTTTCCATTTCCCAGAGGCCCTGGAAGAGTGTTGTCAAGAGCCTCTTGGCTTTTGAACCCTCTCCCTGAGACCTCTTCATGGCAGGCCCTGTTTCTTATCACAGGCTGAGATTTCAGCCTGTTTCTCTCTCCCTTTAAAGCTTCCACCACCTAGAGTTCCTCACACAGGACCTCCTTGTGTGGTTGTTCACTGCACAAGCTGCCCAGCTGAATGAACACGAGTGAGGGCTGAAATCCAGTTTGCATTCCACTTGCCAACCCATGAGCCCTGGTACCAGGCTGTGAGCCCACAGAGAAAGTGTCTTTTTCTCATTTGCACAAGGGTGTGGTGTGGAACTGGCAGAGATCCTCGCCTTACCCCAAGTTTAGTGGTTCCTTGGCTCCTCCTTTGTTGCTAAAAGCAAGAAAGAAAGGGTAGGTGGGAAAGCCTATGCCCCTATTCCTTCCAAGGTTTTCACTGTGGTGACAGACACCAGAAACTCTGGCAGCATACTAGTTATGTGCTGACTGCTCACCATAAATTTAGCTTTTCAATTCCTCCAGGAACTCCTTGGAAACTCTATGGGGCAATTCTTCTCTAAGTCACTATGAGTCAGAATTGACAAGGACAGTCAAGTCAAGTCCCTGTACAGTGTCACTGTCGTGGCTGATGTCCCCACTCCTTGGAATGAAGGAACCAAGCACCCATGAACCTAAGCCTAAGCCTTCACTGGCTCAGCAAGCCAGCCCACCCTCAGCCCCTCCTGCTGTCCTTCCAAATCCCTGCTCTGTCCCAAACGAAGAATCACAGCAGTCAGGCACAGATGAGTCTGAAATGTGTGTGATTCCTTGCAGGAGACCTCCAGTCTGCTAAGTCTTCACCCAGCAAAAGTTCTCTCTGAGGGCCACTCTTTCACCTCTGGTAGAATTACTGGGGTCTCAGAGAACCCCAGAAACCCTGGTGGTGTAGTGTCTAAGTGCTACAGCTGCTAATCGAAAGGTTGGCAGCAAGAAACCACCAGGTGCTCCTTGGAAATTCTATGGGGCAATTCTACTCTGTCCTATGGAGTCACTAGAAGTCAGAATCAACTCAGTGGCGATCAGTTTGGGTTTTGGTCAGAAGACAGTTGTTAATGACCAGCCACATCAGAGTACGAACATGGGACACGAGGCTGGTGAGAGGGTCACAGAATGGGGAGGGCGAGGGTAGCCAAGAACAGAGGACACAGAGAACGACGAGGGACCGAAGGCAAGGGGACCCCCAGGGGTCCACCAAGTCCCCATCACAGCGAAGGTGCCCAAGAAAGAAGGATGCCAGCAGAATTGGGGCCAGGGCTGGCAGACTGGACAGGTCTTGTACTCCCATTAGTGTTTCAGTGCGAAATCTGGATATGTGAGTAGCATTAGAAAAACATCGTCTTATATTTGTCTTGAGTTTGTTTGTTTTTAAGTGTTAAATGCCTGTTTTAATCCTTTACATACAACAATCTTGTGGGGAAGGATGTGTCAGGTTAATAATTGCATGCTTGTCTTCCATGCAAGGAAGCTGGGACATAGAAGTTAATTGTCTTGTCCAAGGTGATGCAGTTAGCCAACAAGTAAGGCCTGGCCAGATTCCCCGACTTCTGCTGTCTGTCCGCTCACTGCCTCTAAAAACAGAAAACCCAACCCACTGCCACTGAGTCATTTCAGATTTGTGGCAACTCTGTAGGACAGAGTAGAATCACCGTACAGAGCTTCCAAGGATCACCTGGTAGATTTGAACTGCCGATCCTTTTGGTTAGCAGGCATAGCACTGAACCACCGTGGCACCAGGGTTTCCTCTGGACACCTTGTTTTTCAACCTCAAACTCAGGACCTTCCATTAGCAAGCCACAGTGCCAGACCCTCCCCAGCTGGCACAGTCATGTGAAAGGAGAACCAGACTGGCACTGGGCAGGTCTGGCCTGGCATGTCCTAGTTCCCACTTAGTTAACCTCCCAAGCTTCTATTTCTCTATTAATAAAAGCAAGAAGGAGAAGAGGCAAGGGAAAAGCTGAGGGGAACAAACACTTACTACACTTTCCATGAAGGAGACCAGGTTCCATTCCCAGTCAACAAACATCATACACAGCCACCACCCACCCGTCAGCAGAGGCTCGTGTGTTGCTATGATGCTGAACAGGTTTCAGTGCCAGACCAAGACAGATGAGGAAGAAAGGCCTGGTGATCCTCTTCCAAAATTCAACCATCAAAAACTCTGTGATTCACAGAGATTCAATCTGTAACCCATTGTGGGGATGGCACTTTTTTCTGTTTGAGTAGAATCACCGTGAGTCAAGGCCCACTTGGTGGCAGCTAACAATGCTTGTTAAGCACTTACAAAATGATGTGCTATGCATTTTAAGTGTGTTAATCCACATAATCCTCACAACACCTGTGAGATGGGTATAATCGTTATCTCCATTTTACCAAAGCAGAGATAGACTCAGAGAGGTTAAATAACTTACCCAAAGATACAGAGCTAACTGGTTCCTGGGGCAGGAGTTAAACCCAAGAGTCTTATGCTGTGTGCAGTAGTGATCAGCACCTCACTGGGTTTTGTGAATAGCAAACAAATGATGTACGTGAAAGTTCTTTGTTACTCTGGTGGCTGCTACCTTGCTTACTCCCCTGTGAAGGGCAGGTAGCTCAGCTGGTCAGTCCCTCCATGGCATGGTAACCACGAAGGGGGCTTTTTGCTCACTGCAGATGGCACACCCCGCATAGTCTCATCATTCAGCGAGAAGGTGGTCAACCCGGGGGAGCAGTTCTCGCTGGTGTGCGCGGCCAAGGGTGCCCCACCTCCCACCGTCACCTGGGCCCTGGACGATGAGCCCATCCTGAGGGACGGCAGTCACCGCACCAACCAGTACACCATGTCCGATGGCACCACCATCAGCCACATGAACGTCACGGGCCCCCAGATTCGTGACGGGGGTGTGTACCGGTGCACGGCACGGAACTCGGTGGGCAGTGCTGAATATCAGGCGCGAATAAACGTAAGAGGTGCCTGTCTACATTTAAATATCAGAACAGGCTTTTGAGTTCCTTTGCCATCTCTGTGGTTGCCATCATTCTTGTGTGGTTTCTACTTATTAGTCTTCATTTTTATTTTAGTAGAGGTTTTTCTCTCCTCTCACCCCCTTTCCCTGCCCTCCGCAAGTCTCAGCATCCATTCTGTGTGTGTGTCTCTGATATAGTTCACTCCTCTTCACCTTCCCAACGCCTCTTCCTGCCCCTTTCTGCTCTCTCCAAACCCAACTGCTCCCCACCCTCCCTACCCTTTCCTCCCTATCAAACCCCTTTGGGCCCCAGGTACACTAAGAACCCACCGCTAGCATCGCCAGTCCCACTAGAGCCTTGCAAGGACATAGAAGGGACACTGGGGCCTAGGCTTGATCTTTGCTATGGGTACCCACCAAGGCTGTGCCCTCCTACTGACTCCCTAAGTGTAAGGAACCAGAAGTTGGGGCACCGTCTCCTAACCCACCCTCTCCCCACTCAACCATCAAGAGGAGGAATCTGAGGCTGGGTGGGAGTGCCTCAAGGCAAGCAGCCTCAAGACTGAGGGAAGGGTCTTCAAAGTGATTGCCCCCATACCTCAATTCTCCAAAGTCACTGTGATGACAGCAAAGTATCCTCTGAAGCCCTTACAGCCCTGTGGAATCTGAAAGGTCCTCATATGACCCTACCAGCAACCCCTGACCAAAGGGCAGAGGAAGAGCAGGGGACAAGGGGCAGAGGGACTCAGATGTGGGGGCACTGGCTGCTACCATCACAGTAGGGAAGGGAAGCCTCCTTGACCAATCAGTCCCAGGACTGTGGGAGCCCCAAGGGAACCCCACAGTACTGCCCCTCAGCTTCTGGGTGACAAGCCTTAAGCTGGTGAACTTCTTGTACCCTCTCCAGTGGTGTTGCATCGAGGCCTGAAGGCCTGAGTCCCCTTAGAACTCCCACTTTGTCCCAGCTGAGGACACTTTCTCCACGGCCCCCGCCCACCCTGCCTGCACGATCAGCATGCCCGTCTACAGCCATTTCTCAGGGGCCCAACTGCTCATCTGGTGAAGACCTTACTGTCTTTTAAATACTTAACACATTTCAGATTCTTCACAGTCTGAGACCAAAATGAATGAAAATAACAAGTCTCCATATTCCCAAAAATGTCAGTCTCCTCATCAGCCGAAGCCAATCCCACCCACATTACAGTCACCTCTTGGGGAGGCTGAAATCTGGGTATACGCCCCTATCGCTGGTGAGGGAATGGAGTCCCATTTCCCTACTACAGTGAGTCCTGGACAGACTATAACCCCCCAGGAATCCAAATACACTGCTGGAGAGTCAATTCCAATGCATAGTAGCAGTGCTCCCAGTCCAGCCTCAGCCTTTATCCTTTTAAAAGAGGCCTCCCCCAACCCCCACTGCATTTTTCCCCATTGAAGATCTCAGGGACCAAGCAACTGAGAGCAGCACACAGGGTGCCTGGCTGACAGCACCACCTGCCTTCCTCTCCTTCTTCCCCCCGACCCCTGCTGACTCCTGCCCAGGCCCCCCCAGCATCCGGGCTATGAGGAACATCACCGCAGTCGCCGGGCGGGACACCCTTATCAACTGCAGGGTCATCGGCTACCCGTATTACTCCATCAAGTGGTACAAGGATGCCCTCCTGCTGCCTGACAACCACCGCCAGGTGGTCTTTGAGAACGGGACCCTCAAGCTGACCGACGTACAGAAGGGCATGGATGAGGGGGAGTACCTGTGCAGTGTCCTCATCCAGCCGCAGCTCTCCATCAGCCAGAGCGTCCACGTAGCTGTCAAAGGTAGGCCCTCTCTACTCAGCTGAGTCTCAACCCACCTGGGGCCCTGGTCACCAGGGATGCATGGGCCCCCGTCTAGCAGCCCAAAGACAGCAGTCCTGAGTGAGAAGAAGGCCGAAGAAGAGAGGCCCAGTCAGCCAACTGGGAGCAAAGGACAAGGTAGAAACTGTGGGAGAACACAGAGGCAGTGAGAATTTCAATGTCCCTATTCCCTCTGTAGGCTGCGGGACAAAGCAACAGCAGCCCCAGTGGCTTGAGGGGTCCGTTACAGACAAGGAGGAGTCATGTCACTTTGGGGGCCAGAGGCCACATTGATCACGTGATATAGGGATGAAACTACCAAGAACTAAGCAGGCCACAGGAGAAATGAGCAGGAAGTGCTGGGGCAGGCACTGGGTGAGCAGGAGCAGCAGGGGCTGGGCTAGAGGAAGCATGCTGGGTAATCTGACACCCTTCTGGGGCACGGAGATGGGGTTCAAGCTGCTTCTACAGGACTGGGAAGACGTCTGCTAGTGCAGCCTCCTGGGCCCTTCAGCTCACCTGGGTAGGTGTATGCTTCGTGCAGGGATACTTAGTTCAGTACCCTGTATATGGCAGCCACTCCGATTAAAGAAGCCACCTGCAGATTAAAGAAGTGAATGAATACAAGTGAGCAAATAAATGGGTGATGCCCTCTTGGTTCTAGGGCTGTAGGGCTGTGCAGATATGTGAAGCTCCTAAAGACATTGTTTAGAAGTGACGCGTCTGAAGACTGAGCACTGGGCCAGACGAGAGGCAGTTGGGCAGGGAAGAGAGATCCCCCTGGGCTTGACTTCAGGGAGATCAGTGAAAACAGAGGCGAGCGGTCACTGACTCAGTGATGGTCATGCTGGGGAAGGGGCTACATCCATTTCTGAGCAGCCAAGGTGGACTCAAGCACCTGGGAGGCTATTGAGATAAGCTGTCCTCTGCAGAGGGTCCCCTGGGAGTCTAAGCCTCTAAGACCATGGAAACCGCAGCCTGGGCCTTCACAAGGCGGAGAGTCCTGGAGAGTCTGGTTCTCCAGCTGCCTGCTAGTCTCTAGGATTGGGCTGCAATCACTGTGCCATGACGGATACAAAGCACACCAATGGCTATGCTGGATGTTCTGCTTGCCTTGTTTTATTTAATCCCTATGTAACACCAGATACCATTTTTATCCCCAGTTTCCAGAGGGAAAGTAGAGAATGGAAATTTGACTCCAAAGTGTCAGATGAAGTCAGAATTTTTCCCAGGTCTGTCTCACTCCAGAGCCTGGGCTGTAACCCAAAACAATCCAGGCTGGGAGGAAGAGCGTTTGCCATGCCCTGCCCTAGGAATAAAGAGCTTCAGGGACCACCTGAGAGGGAACCAAGCAGACAGCACAGAGCCCCTGAGAGCTCTCAGCTCTTGGCACCTGGGGGGCTTTCCTCCTGTGGGAATCTGTGCCATCTTGGCCAGGGCAGTGAGGAAGGAGGAGCTGGAAACCCAGTCCCCTTCGCACCCCCTGACAAGAAAGGGAACAGGCAGCATGAATGAGGAGAGGAAGAGAGCCTGGGCCTGGAGCCTACAGGAAGGAAGAAAAAGGGAGGAGGGATTCAGGCCTGAGAAAGAGCCATGATGCAGGCGAGACATCCCTCGTGGTCACACGCCCCTGCTTTCCACTTTGGCTCCATGAGCAGATGCAAGACTGAACGAGGAGGCATTGTTGGCAGGAAGAGGGAAGGCTGAGAGAAGGGAGAGGTGAGGGGGACAGATGCTGCATTTGATCTGAGCCCTTTCAAGGTGTGATGATGGGCTTTCAGGTGGACATGTCTGGTGGACATCTCCGGTGGCCGGCTGGAAAAACAGAGCCTCCTGCCTACCCACCTCCTCCCCTGCAAAAAATCTCGTTGCCATCAAGCTGATCCAACAGCAATCCCATCAGAGGAAAATTCTGTTCCATAGGATTTTCAGTGGCTGTAATCATTACAGAAGCAGTTTGCCAGGGCTTTCTTCCGCAGGGCCTTCTTTCTTCCACAGGCAAACCTCTGGTGGTTCCAACCACCAACCTTTAGGTTGACCACTGATCATAAACCATTTGCACCACCCAGAAAGCAAAAGGTTGGACCAATACTTCTCCTTCCTGTTCCCTGTCACCTGGGGCTCACCTTTATCAAGGCACAGGGACAGTGTCATATATGTCCTCTGTACCCACAACCTGGACTCAAACTGAGGAGGTTGCCTGGATTGTAATGACTTCTGGGAAAGCCTCCTTTGAGCCCAACAGCCCCAGAGAACTATATGGAATCTATGGCCATCTCGGGCCCAGAAAGGAGAAAGGAGATTCTAAGAGCTCTCTTCTTCCCCTCTTGCACCCCAACCAGGCTGAGGGGCAGGTTGGCCACCTTCCCATCCCGATCCTGTGCCCAGCCCAGAAGTGCTGCCTTACCCACAGAAACCTCACTATTCCCAGGCCGCATCCCCACCCCAGAACATGGGAGACATCCTGGACAAATCAGCTCAGTAGCAACAGCAGTGAAGCCTGCCTCTCCCCTCCCAACGTCAGCATCATGGGACTGCCTGTATCCATTTCCCATTACAAGCAGTGGACCGAGAATTTACAGTGTAAACATCACATATTAAAACATCTAACCTTTCTTCTACTCCCTTCGCCTGCCCGCACCAGTGAGCATTTGGCCGGGTTTGTTGGCTTAAAAAAAAACAGTAACAGGGCTCCAGCGAGCCTTAGAGTACACAGAACATTCTGAAAGCTGCCTCTGCTCAACAATTATTCAGTCCTATTCAGGGAACAATCAGTCCTAATGAATTGAATCTGATGCTTTCCTTCTCAGTGACTCGCTGGGCCTGTTATGATGGTGTTGAGGGAAAGGTCTCCCTGCCCAAGAAGAGGAAAAGAGGTGTGCGTGTGTGTGTGTGTGTGTGTGTGTGTGTGTGTGTGATCCTAGAGGGCAGAGTCCAAGTCCCAACCACATTTGAGTCCCAGAACATGCTTAGCACTCACAGCCATTCACAAAGTGAGGGATTGCTTGTGCAGGATTGAATGTATATGCAGGGGTTTGCATATGTGTCTGTAGGGGGGGAGTGCATGTGTATGTGGGGATCTGCATATGTGTATAGGGATTGTATGTGCAGGAATGCATATGTGTGCAGGGGTTTACGTGTGTGTGTGTGGAGTATATGTGCAGGAATACATGTGTGTGCATGGTTTGCATGGATATCTGTATATGTGTAGAGATCATTAATGGAAGAATACGTGTGTGTGCATGGTTTGCATATGTGTATGTGTGTAGATGCACGCCTATCCCTGTTCCCCCTTTCCCCAGCTCCAGGGTCTGAAGTTTTGCTGTAACCCAGCCCTGAAGCGGTGTAGCCACCTGTTTTCTCCAGACCAAGAAGCAGCATTAGTATGAGGGGCCCTGGGAATCCCTGCCCCTGCCACTCCTAAAGGTCAGGTCCCTCATTCCCATTGCTCCCCACTCCCTCTCCCCACCTCATTAGAATACGCTTCTGCAGAAGAACCCATCAGAGCTGATTAGGATAGTGCTGCTTGATTAGCTGATGTGCTGTTTCAGAGCTACTTGAGGAGGGGGTGGAGGAGGTGCCCCTGGGCGTGGAAAGGGGGCCCACACTCTGGAGGAGGAAGGGATGAGCCCAGAGAGCACTGCAGACCGCAGTGCCCTGCCTGTATGGAGACTGCATCCCACCCAAAGGACCTAGAGTGTAGAAAAGGGAGAGGTGCCGGTGGGGCAGGGCACTAGATGCTGGAGAAAAATTGGAAGCCCCTCCTCCACCACTCCACGAGGCCTTCCTAGGCAGGGAGGGGCAAAACTACACTGCTCTGTGAGCTGGAAAAACAACTGCTGACTCCATTCCTTCTGGGACTGCTTGTCTTCTAATGAATTTTTCAAACACTGAGCCGAGAAGAGCAGAGCACACCACGCAAGCATGCACACACATGCCTATGCACACGTGGAGGGCTGTGTGCTTGAGTACACACACAGGCACACACCAGTGTACCTGCACATGTTTATGTATGTACATATAACAGATATACACAAGAAACCTGTTCACACTTGCAGGCACACACACACACACACACACACACACATTTACATGCATACTGCCAATTACATATTCACAAATGTTCCTAGGGTACCCTCCTGCAAAGCAGCATTTGTGAGGTACAAAAGGTGACCTCAGGTGGTATTGTATGAAATCTGACCCAGGTGAGCCAGCCAGGTGGGGGGAGCAGAGGGGAGAGAGGGCGGAGGGTGCTTCCAGGGCTGCCAGGGTTTGGGCACAGGTAACCCTAACTGGCTAGAGAGAGCCAGGCTCCAAAGAAGGCAGATCCCTGTCTCCTAGCATCTGGAGAGATCCCTGAAAGGAGACTAAAAGGCAGGCGTGTAGATTCAGCCTAGATTTTGGTGTCTTTAGGGCCCCCGGTAGCTGAAAAATAATGTAGCATAAAAGCATCTCTGAGCACACAAGATGAATGTTTAATTAACTAAGGAGGCAGAGCTGTAACTGGAGTGGCTTGGCAGGGCTTCATATGAGGGAACATCTCCATCCCTACATCTGAACTCCTAGGGCCTCTGTAGCCAACACAAGGGCAAGAGGTGCTCGGCCCAGGCTCAGGAGGGGCCAGTACCGGGAAACAGTGACAATTCCCTGTGGAGAGCAATTCCAAGAGGACACATACAAACACTCGTACACCCTTAGTCCCAGGGCTCACTGTCCCTGCCCACATCTCTTCTTCCCTAGCTGCTCAATGCTGAGCTACAGCTATGGCTCAAACAGGTCCCTGCCACATGCTGGGGGGCTTCTGGAAGAGGCTTCCTCCTGTCCTGGTGAATGAGGAGGGGTTTCCATGATCATGGGGCTTAAGAGAGAGCGAGTCCCAGGGCCAAATGCCTGCTGTTGGCAGAGGTGAAGTTTTACAAGGAACCCTGCTGGATTCCAGGGTTGTGAAAGGAGCGCAACAGGGCCCACAGGAAGAGATTGCCCCGTGGTAAATGTACCTGAGGGAGGCATGGATCCCATGGAAAGTGCTGCCAACTACCTCACTCCCTCCACAGCAAGGGCCAGAAATATAGGAGAAAGCGTCCTGCTTACTGGACACAGAGGTCTCGTGGTGGCAATGATGGTGACAATGAAGCAGCCACATCCATTTATTCATCGTGATGTTTACTGATCAGCCAGTATGTTCCAGGTGCTACTCTAGAGTCTGTGCTCAAAACAGACAAAAGTCCTGTCCTCGGGGAGCTTACATTCTATAGAAGAAATGAATTATATCTTAACTATGTCAAGAAGAGGGGGAAGCGGTTTGTAATTTAAAAGCAAGTGATCAGGGAAGGTTTTTCTAAGAAGAGAGAGTTGCATAAAAAAACTAAAGTAAGTTAATATCACTGTTGTCAGAACTTGAAAATCAGTGTCAGGCTTTAGAGATTTCCTTGGTCCAACATGTCCATTTTGCAAATGAGGAGACCGAGGCTAAGGGCAGAGGCAGGTGATGGTGAGGAAGCATCTGTTCCAAGGTCACATAATAGAGTCTCAAAACCAGGCAAAGCTCATTCCAATCTCTGTGCTGCCTCTGCAGGAAAGCCCTAGCTTCCCACAGGGCTCAGTCTCTGCTAACCGGCGCAGTAAGTAAAAAGTCTCAATCTCCAAAAGCAATGATGAGAGACACCATAAAGTGTTTACAGCCTGAGCCTGTGGCCAGCACACCCTCACTAGTGCAACCCTCCTAAACAAGCGGCTATAAAGGCTTTATAGTGTCCCAGCAGCAATGGACCATCACGACCTCTGTGTCTTCTCAACCCCTCACGCTCCGGTCTCTTCACCACTGCCACATACCCTGCCTCTCTCAAAGCTGGCCAAGTTGGTGATCCAAGTTGCCCTCTCAGTAAAGATGGTCATGGTCAGAGCAGAGCTTCTAGAGACAAGTCCCTGGGCATACGGCATCCTTGCCCACACCCTACATTCAGGCTGGTGGCTGGTGGCTGGGGAAATTCTTGTACTTGAGGGAAGGAGGGGAGGCTCTGTGAGCTGCAGTAACACTGCAAGGGTCCCTGAATGGTCACTGTGATGGAGGTGGCAAGAGGGTTCCACTTTAGGAGGGGACTGTTTTCTTGTTGGTGGGAAATAAACACGAGACATGTTCAACTGGCCGGTGTCCACCTCCTGAGCATCTGTGATGTTCACAGATCAGAACACTGCCCATCTTAAGGCAGCTGCCAAACATATGTATCCCAGAGTCCCCACATGCTGGTCCTCAGAGGTTCCCACTCACAGCCTTCCCGCTAGTAGTTAGTGTATACCAGGAAGGCTCCAGGATTCTTAGACTGCCTCCTCCCCCCAGATCATCCCTGTGGCGGGGTGGGGGGAGTTATAGGGATGTCAGAATACTTGCCTGAAGAAAAAGGAATTCTGTGAGCAGCTCCAGCCCCTAGCACTCACACCAAAGAGTTCTTAACAGGACCTCAGTCAGTCACAGCATCTTACCTGCCCAGTCTGCAACACGTTGGAAGGGAGGGCTGCTGCGTGGGAACAGCTTTGTGATGGAGGGGAGCAAGGAGCTCTGCAGGTTTCTCGTATCTGCCTCCCCCAAGACAGTAGTACTCTAGGGATGCTGGACAGCCCAGGTGGGTACCTCGCCTCTCAGAACAGATGCTGGCCTCTCTCTTCTTGGCTTCTCAAAGAGTCACAATGTTATTCTGGAAGACCTAAAGGGAGTGACAGCACCTAGCTGGCCTCTGCCCCTTGGCTCAGTCTCTTCCCTCTCTCTCGCCCCATGTATTTTTTGACTCTCAGTTCAAACACCACGTCCACCATGAGGCTACAACCATCCAGCTTGATGACATCCTTCTCTGCCCTGAGTCCAGCATCTCTATCATCAGATGGAGCTTGTCCAGTCATCACTGAGGGAATAGCTTGCCTTCTCTGCTAATGACAAGCTCCTGGAGGTTCTATGTGAATTTTCAGCATGTTTCTACTTTCCCCAGCTCGATACAGAGCATAATGCCTTCACAGAGCAGCCATTTCATAAATATTAGATGAATTAGTTAATTAATGAATTAATCTGCCTTAGTTGCTTCTTCCAGTATCTAAATCCCTTCTCACTGACAGAGACAGGATTTCTGTGCCTAAACCAAATCCTCCTGCCTGAGTTCAAACTGTCTCTCTCCACTTACTCTGTCCCCACTGGATGAATGGTATTCCGGCCACCCGTCCTTGGGGAATGGCCCTCCGTGCTTGACAGCCCCCTAGCCTTTCCGTTCCTCAGTGGAATCCTCCTCTTCTTAATTTGCTCTCACATCCTGGTTGCCAGGACCAGGCATGGATTATCCAGTAAACAAGGTGTGCACAGGGTTACTTGGGTTTGCTTAGAAATCTGCAGCCACAATTTCACCTATTATACATCATATTAAAAAAATGTTGAAACTCATGTAAAATTGTGCACTACAGATTCGTAGTAAACACAACTAAGCTTACTGGTTAACCCACCCCTTGGCCTTTTCAAGTGTCCACAGTGCTCTTAAATCACAGCAGCTGGCTCTGGTACTGTGACAGCAAGCGCCTGGCCCAAGGGAGAAGCTTCAGGCTCCAAAATCCCACAGCATAACCATGGCGTCTTGAGGAGCAGCACAGGTCCCCCTTCTTGTCTGGGTGAACCCCTGCCCTGCGCTCTCCCCCTTCCTGCTCACTCTCACAGATGAACTTCCAAAGTCAGCCCGGTAAATGATATCCACGAATATATTCACTTGTTTATTCATTCAGCAAACATTTATTTGACAAATAAGTCCTAGTTACTGTCCTAAAGATGCTTCTAACCCCCACGAGAAGTGGCACTGCAGTCACCCCTACTGCCACGTGGTGAGTGCCACACCAAGGTGTGGACAAGTACTGCTGGGCTGTGCAGAAGAAGGTTAGTCTTCTCAGGGTAGGGGGCATTTAGGCAGGGTGTAAAAGGATGGGGAGGAATTCTCCATGACGCCTACTGAGTTCTAGCTGTGGGCCTTTGTGGAAGGAGGACTGCGCTGCAGTTGGTTCTTCTAGACCTAAGGAAACAAACTGAATAGCAGGCCTCTTAAGCAATTCCGTAAGAAAATCTGAGACAGCTTATGGAGGCCTAGATCTGATCCCGAAAAAGAAAAAGTAGAAGGGCAACAGCAAGGGCACAACAGCAGGATCCCCTGGAAAGTCACAGTAATGGGCACTAGACCATTACTAGAGTCAGAGTTCCAGGGAAATCTATCTGGGTATATTCAAGGCCTGCTAAGCCCTGGACCTATTCAATGTCCCAGCCCAGGGAAAAGAGGCAGCCAAAGACCAGAGTAGGGAGAGGCAGACAGTGGTAAGAGCTCTGGAAAATCTAGCCGAACTTTAGGAGGTAGATTTGGACTCAGATGGGTATGGAATAAGATTGGTCGAAAGCCAGCCAGTGGGCTGGAAGACACATGGTGGGAGACAGAAGGACAGATCCCCAGTTGTGCTCACACAGACGTGGGCAAAGGCTTGGAGCTGTGGGCATTCACGGCTTCTGTAGCCGGAGCAAAGAGAACGGTAAAACATGATATTGGAAAGGTCCACAGAAGAGGACTGTGACTTTCATCCCATGGGTTATGAAAGCAACATCCCCTCTAAATGTCACCTCCTCCAAATCTAGACCTCCTAATCAAGAATTGTCTCAGGGATCCAGAGAGCTGCAGAAGACTTTCTGTCTCAATACCTGTCCGCTCTTCAGAGAAATCTCTTCGTTGAGCTCCAACAATCCCTGCAGCACAAGGGAGGGCCTCAGGCACACCAATGATGCTATCTGTCATTGTCCCATTGGGACTCATGCTTTGCTGTGTCCACTCTGAAAGGACACTAAGCAGAGAGTAGCGGGCTTCCAAAGGGGGTGGGGCTGGTGCCCGGGAGAAGGCAGGAGAGAAAGAGCTGTGGATAGCCTTGTAATTTAATTATTTGTCTGCAGAAAGGAGACCTCATCTACTGGGTGCTCATCCTTGTTAAGCTAATTGTCTCCTTCACTCCCCTCCTCCCCCAGTTTGCTGGGGAAGTTGCTGCAGCCTAATTTAGTTATCATAAAGCTAATGGGTGATGCCAAAGCCAGACCAGAGAAAGGAGGATCCATCTCCCAGAGACTCCAGCTCTGGACAGGTTCCCAGGGGCTGAGATGTGAGCACTAAAGCAGGGAGCTATGTGGAGGGTTGCCTGGCTGAGCCGCCCCACTGAATGCCTGTCTGAGCTGCCCAGCCCAATCACCAGTGATCTCAAAGGCAACAAGTTTCCCTCTCTGTTATTTGCTCCAAGGAGAGCTGACTTATGAGGCAAAGGAGGTCTCTGGTTTAGACATTCTGAGGGCCTTCTCGGCAAGCAGCAGCAGCAATGGTTCAGTGGCAGAATTTTCCCTTTCCATGCAGGAGACCCAGGTCTGATCCCTAGTCAGTGTATCATGCACGTAGTCACCACCCATTAGTGAAGGCTGAATGCATTTCAGCAGAGCTTCTAGACTAAAGACTAGGAAGAAAGGCCTGGTGAACTACTCCCAAAAATCTGCCAAAAAAACCCTATGGATCACAAAAGTCTGATGTACAATCACTCACGAGTATGGCACACAGGACAGGAAGTATTTTGTTTGGTGTTGCTGTGAGTCAGACGGCCAACTCCATGGCAGCTTGTAACAATTCAGAGAAGCAGTTAGGCAGCATAATGAAAAGAGCTTAGATTTGGAGAGTATACATATCAGGTGTCAAGTCATACCGACACCACTTATGACCAGGTAACTTTGGGCAAGTTACTGCTCTCTGAACCTCAGCTTCCTCATCTGTAAAATGGGGACAGCTAAATTCATTTCACATTATTGGTGGAAAGATGCAGTGAAATAATGTATATAAAGCATCTCCCTGAAACAGCCAGTGCTGTGAGCTCCTCCTGGCCTGTCTACTACTTGATGCACGGAATGGGACAGGCAGGGTGATGGGACCTCTGCAGGAGAACAGAGAATAGTGTTGAGCTTTGAGAGGAGCAGCTGTGGAGCATTTGTGGTGAACAGTCTCAGCACCCGCCTTCTCCTGCCACCTGGAGCACACCATCTCTACCCACCCCAGGGCCACAGAGAGCTGTGAGATGCACCTCTGGGATGGGAAAGTGGGTAGAGGGGTGCCACAGAGTGGTGGGGAAGACACGGTGACAGCTGAGCGGTCGGTCAGCAGGGGCCTAGCAGGTAGTCTAGAGGCACATGTATCAAATCTCAGGATAAATGTGGAGGTTAGAATAAATGCAGGCTAGGCAAGCCCCCGAACAAAGACAGTGAGGTCTAGAGCTGGGGGAGCATGCAGACTGGAGCCAAGTGACAACACCACTGCACGCAGGCACTTCCAGGAGAACCTAGGACAGTGTGCACCATAGGACAAAAAGTGCCTGGAGGACCCTTGTTCAAAGCCCACTTCGGGGTGGTGGTAAGGCATCCTGGTGGGCAGTGCCACTGGCCATCTGGGACAAGTGGGGGCCCTGACAGCAGCATTCTTCTTGGCTTCCTAGTGCCCCCTCTAATCCAGCCCTTCGAGTTCCCACCCGCCTCCATTGGCCAACTGCTCTACATCCCATGCGTGGTGTCCTCCGGTGACATGCCCATACGCATCACCTGGAGGAAGGATGGGCAGGTGATCATCTCAGGCTCAGGCGTGACCATTGAGAGCAAAGAGTTCATGAGTTCCCTGCAGATCTCCAGCGTCTCCCTCAAGCACAACGGCAACTACACGTGCATCGCCAGCAATGCTGCGGCCACCGTGAGCCGCGAGCGACAGCTCATTGTGCGCGGTGAGCAGGGACAGACCAGCTTGAGGGGACAGAGTGGAGCTCTGACCAGCTGTGGCCTGGTGTCTCTAAACTGGGGGTGTGAATCACAGATTCATGGGAAGCTGTCTCCAGCAAGGGCCTTAAAGGACAGGAGACTGAGGCTCTGGGGGGAGGGGGAAGCACTTGCTCAGTCAGGAGCAAGTTCAGAATTGGAACTCAGAACTCTCATCTCCCAGCCCAGTACTCAGCAAACTCTCTCAGCATCTTGAATGTTAGAAACTCCTGGACCCCAACTTTAGAATGGTCCACACAGGGCTGAAGATGGCTAGAAGATGCCTGAAGCCCCAGGAGACTTAGCAGAGACTGAGATCTGCTCTCCCTGCTATCCCTCTTTCTGCAGTGCCTCCTCGATTTGTGGTGCAGCCTAACAATCAAGATGGCATTTACGGCAAAGCTGGAGTGCTGAACTGCTCGGTGGATGGCTACCCTCCACCCAAGGTCATGTGGAAGCATGCCAAAGGTAAGACACTAGCTCAGTTAGACTCTCCAAGCAGGACCAAGGAAGGGGAGAGGAGGATGTTCTGATGGACTTGGCCCTGGTCTCTACACATAGCTCCTAGTCCTGGGTGGGATCTCTGGGTTCTGAGTTCTAAGAGGACCCTCGGCTACCTCTGATCTGGAGGTGATCTCAGCCTCTACCAGGGTTCTGTGGACCCGTGTCACCTATCATGCTGACACCAAATTCCCCTTTTTCCTTGTAGAATTGACTCCCTGCTCTTGCCCTCCAGCCCTAGAACTCAATGTGCATGCACTTCTTCCACGCCCCCACCCTGGAGTTTCAGTGCCTCAGTCCTCACCAATCAACCCATTCTGGGATCTTGATCCTTCTTGGAGCCCAGCTTGATCCTAGAGATTTGTTTGGTATCTGACCTATGCCAGCTTCTTACCCTAGAGTCTCTGTGTGGCTGAAGTTGGGAGAATGAGAAGGGGTACCACAAAGCCCACTTTGAAGGATAGCTGACCTTTTTCCTAGGCTAAGACCAGGCAACTGCTGTTTCAGGGCTCGGTTTTCCCTTTGCCAATAGCCAAGTCATCCAAAGACAACTCTTTCTACCTTTCCGATGAATTCGGCTCCAAGGGAGCTCGTTGCCAAGGTAGCCCCCAGCTCCATCTTACCACCCTAGAGCTAGAGCAGGATCAGATCCCAGCGAAATTTCTCCTGTTACCCAGCAGAAGTGGTGTGGGCTCCTGGCCAACTTTGGGGATTGTACAAGTCTGCTACAAAACGGCCCTAGATCAGCAAGTCAGAGGGATCAGGAGCATTCCTTGGGCCACTCCACCCTGCCCAGCGCACTCTCTGTCACAAACACAGACTCTGCTAATTGTACTCCCTTACAGGGAGTGGAAACCCCCAGCAGTATCACCCAGTGCCCCTCACCGGCCGGATCCAGATCCTGCCGAACAGTTCCCTGCTGATCCGCCACGTCCTGGAGGAGGATATCGGCTACTACCTCTGCCAGGCCAGCAACGGCGTGGGCACTGACATCAGCAAGTCCATGTTCCTCACAGTCAAAAGTGAGTCTTGTCCCCCGTGTAGCACTCCCAACATCTCCGGGTCACAGGCTGAGACCCACCTCTGCTCTCTGAGTCCCTGGGTTTCCACTGTTCAGTCTGTGAAGGTGAGGCTGGATGGCTTCCTAGTCAGACAAGGGCTTGGGACCCTCAAGTGGAGGACTGAAAAGCACTCTCACCTGAAAAAGGGCTTTAGAACCTGACTGGCTGCAACTCACCCTACCCTACCAAAAAAAAAAAAAAAACCATTGTCTTTGAGTCAATCCCAACTCATATCAACCCTATAGGTCAACCTACCTTAGTCATGATAAAGCTGATTTGCTGTATCAAAGTATCATACATATGATATCTTATTCCATTTACTTCTTTCTCAACACTGGCAGATCAGTCTGAATAATCCATGTCACTGAGTTGATTCCAACTCATAACAACTCTATATGACAGAGTAGAACTGCTCCACAGAGTTTCCAAGGAGCACTGGGCAGATTCAAACTGCTGACCTCATAGTTAGCAGACATAGCACTTACCCACTATGCCAAGAGGGTTTGCATCAGTCTCAGAAGTCACAGCAAACTATTTCCATTACTTAATACACACCTGCTGGTGTTTAACACTTGGAAAACTTGGTGGCATAGTGGTTAAGTGCTGTGGCTGCTAACCAAAAAGTTGGCAGTTCAAATGCACCAGGCACTCCTTGAAAATTCTACAAAACAGTTCTACCCTGTCCGATACGGTCGCTATTAGTTGGAATCAACTTGACGGCAAAGGGTTACTGGTTTTCTTTTCTGTCTTTCTTTTTTTTTTAAGGTGTTCATTAACTACTGTTTTATAAATTAACAAATGAAGAGGTCAGGAAAAGGCTTTTTTATGGGAAACATTTAAGCTGAGACCTGGGGATCTATCCAGTCATGCAAGGGGGTGGGGAGACCTTGACATACTAAAACTTCAGGACATGTGTATGTCAGAATCATATGTTGGTCCACCGCAAGAGGTGGGCTGGAGGCACGGGCAGAGCAAGGTGTGCTGTGTGGGCCTAATGAAACAAGGTAAATGTTGGGCTTTGCTGAAGTTCCTTGGGAATGGACATTAGCAAGGCAGTGATGTATACTACGATTTGGCTTTTAATATAATCACTCTTGCTCTGAGTATAAGACAAGAAATGGAGGGAGACAAAAATGTCACCAAGGAGGCCAGTTCTGAGCTTATTGCAAGAACAGTGATGATAATATTAGCCAACATTTACTGAGATTTATTCTGATCAGGGGCTGTTTCAAGTGCTTCCTACATGTTGTCTTATTTATTGGTTTTCTGTTTAACATGTTTGTGCAGAAAAGAAAATACCATATATGCCTTGTAGAAGAACAGCCTTATGGTCAGAAAACCTGGGTCCCCATTTCTGATCTACCTTTATGATCTTTGTGGCTTTGGGCAAGTCACTTCACTTCTCCGCTTGTTTCCTCCTTGGTGCTAGAGGCTCATGCCCAGCCCACATGATAACTTGGTGCTCTATCTAGGGCTTCCAAATCCCCAGTGACACAGAGCTGGCCCCATGACCTTGAAAGTCTACCATTTATTTGCTCTCCCTAAGTTCTTTCAAGTTACATACAGACATTTCTACCAGGTGAGGCTAGCCCATTACATTCTGGGGGTTCTTTGCAAAAGGTCTCAGGAATCATGGGAAAAGAGAGTGTTTGTCTGGTTCTGGGACTGGAATTGGATCAAGGGCCATAGAAGGCAGTGGTAGGAGCCTGAGTTCGAGTGTATGACCAAGCTGGGTGTGCACGACTTAATTACTGTGTGACCTTGGTTTACTTGACTGTGCTGTACCTCAATTTTCTCATCTACAAAATGGAAATCATAACGATACTGAGCCTATTATCTTTTGTGAAGAGTTATTGTCATTAGCTGTTAGCTGCCATCAACTTGTGGCTGGCTGGCTGGCTGGCTGGCTGGCTGGCCATCAACTTGCGGCAACGCCACACACAATGAGATCAGATTTTGTGATCCATAGCGTTTTCCTTGCCTGATTTCCCTAGTCCATCTTAGCCTGCAAGCTCCATTGAGACCTGGTCAGCACTGGAGTGATCCACAGCCTCCACTGGCTGACATGAGACACACCGGAAATTCCTGTGTGAAAGGCAAGAATTCTGCCTGAACCACCATCATCCCTGTGTTGGCACCCAGTAGGCCATCAGAAATTTAGCCACCGATCTGATTATTCCAAACAGCAGTCTCTCCAGGGCATGTATAGGAAAACCTGCTGAGAGCAGGGCCCCGTGTGTGTGGTCTGCCCAGCCTCTTCCCTGAGTTCCTGCTTTTAAGAATCATAGCTTCTTTATCGCTTGCCAGAGCCAGTGCTCAGCTCAGCACAAGACAGGGAAGCCCCAGCGATCGATTCTCAGGGAGCTCCAGGCATCGGAATCCCCACCCTGGGGAGCCTCTTCCCTCACACTATCAAAAAGCACTTTGTCCTTAATAAAACCAGGCAATCAATCTACATCCCTCAGCCAGGGAGAACTTCGCTGATTCTGCCTGGGTAAGGCAAGAAGAATAGTAGGCACCTCGTGGAGCTATCTTTGGTGGTTGCTCCTTACCTCCCCACTGTCAGCAGGAAAGATGAGCCAAGCCCTCAGCTGCTTTTTCTTTCTCTCCCTTTTGGCATTTGCTTGTTTTCTCTAAGGTAGGGTTTCCACTGCCAAGCAAGTGTGGCTGCCAGCTTGGTGGCCTGCAGTTTCCCTGTGGAGATGAGGGGACATGTTTACATATGAGCCAGAGGCCAGGAGCTGGGCTCCATGTGTGGAGTACCTAGGCCCGTGTCCGGCTGTCTCTGATGTCCTGGGTGGCCTTTGGCAAGTCACTTCCACTCTCTGGGCCTGTATTTTTCTTTCCCACTTCCACTTTACAACATAGGCAACGGCCATCAAACTCTGAGCTCTTCAGAAGAAGCAGGCTTTGTAAATCCAAGGTAGCCTCATGAACTCATGCCACACAAGAGCAGACACACACACACACAGTGGTGACCTCTGGTACCACCATCTACCTAAGAGAAAAGAAGGGACAGTCTTACCGGATAATCACTTGTGGGCAGAATCTAGACCTTGTTTGCTTCCTTTCTCCCCGTCTGTCCTAATTTCCACTGCCTTGTCATTTTCTTTCGCCTCTCTCAACAGTAAGGCACACACAGCATCCTTTCTTACCACTGTTAGTCTCGCAAACACCTCCTGGTCATGCTTTCCCACTCCCCACACTTCCCTTCACATGCTCTGACAGTCCAAACAGTGTCTCTCAAGCACCTCCTCACCCAGTCCCCCGAATCGTCAGCTCCTCACTCTCACGCCCTCTCCCTCACGTTCCCACCCAGACATTTCCTCTCCTCACAATTGTCTCCCGTGCCCTCACACAACCCTCACCTGACAGGCTGTTTTCTAGCTACACTCTTATGCATACACACACACACACACCCCTCTGCACACACGCATGCTCCCTCAGATGGCTTTTCCCTCACACCCTTTCTCTGCCACGGATGCCCACTTCTGTTCCAAACTCCCTCTCCCCAGTGCCCGACCTCGGTGGTACCAGAGGCCCCTGTGCAGGATCAGCGGGGAGGAGGAGGCACAGCCAAGGCGTCTGGGTCCCATGTGACATGGCCGTGGAGGGCTGAGCACAGCTAAGACCTCTGTCTGGAGCAGAAGGTCTGACTCTTCCGGCAGCAGCCTGGTGATTCAGCCTGGTCTCTGGCTGTCAGGTGGCAGCGCTGTGGAGGTGGGGCTGTGGGAGGGTTGCCAACCTTGGAGAGCTTCCAGGCATGTGCTTCCAGGATAGCCCTCCCTCAGACACCCCCTTTGAACATCTTATCTTTCCTGATCTACCTGTTCTTCCTTCCTTCTTCCCCATCCTTCTCCCATGGTCTTCGGCTCTGGTTTTACTTTGAAGGCAGAGGTGGGGGAAAAGATCTTCAGGACCTGAGCCCATGGTCATCAATGGGATTTGGGTAGAAAACCATCCTAGTTATCCCTCAGCCCATCTCAGACTCCCCCACCAACCCCAGCACTGTTCCTGGCTTACTTGCAGAATATCCCATTTGTAAAGCCAGTTTAAGGCTGATTTCAACCACCTCTAAACACTCGGCAAATTTTTGACACAGTGTGATTGCACTTCATACTTCTGTGAAGCCACAGGAGGCAAACTGACCTTAATTCCCACTTGGGCCAAGCAGAACTTAGAAAGTACATATGCAAGGTCTGACAATTAAGTCTGTGAACTTAGTTGCTCTAAATAGTACATACCCCATTGCTGAGTATTACTACCATCACTGTAAAAGTATACCCCTTGGGGAGCTATTCACCAATGCCAGTGTCTAGTCCGCTCTTCAAAGCAGTTTTGGAACTCTTTCTGGAATGCACACAGTGGCCCAGTGGCAAGTTTGCAAACTTAATTGTATAGTTGTCTTTGAGGGAGGTTTTAGCCATAAACAACTGTATTGGAACACCCACTCTACTTACCTGATATGACCCCCATTGACTTTTTTCTTCACCCAGAGACAAAGGAAATATTAAAAGGAAGACATTTGGTTGACACTCAGGGTATCAACGTTAATACGGCAACAGCTCTGATGGCCATTCCAGAAAGAGTTCCAAAATTTCTTTGAAGGGTGGACTAGGCACTGGCACTGGTGCATAGCTTCCCAAAGGGAGTATTTCGAAGGTGACCATAGTGATATTCAGCAATGAGTTATGTAACACTGTTTCAAGGATGAGTTCGCAAACTTAGTTGTCAGTTCTTGTACATATATTAAAGGGAACATACATCATAGCATTCAAGAGTCAAACCGGACACTTGTAGTTAGCCTTCATTGGGTGGTATCTACACCATTGATCCCCACTCTTCCCAAAGATGATTCAACAGTTATTCAGGGAACACTCTTTAAGTGGGGCAATACAGCTCTGTCGCTAAGACCACAGGCTTTAAAATAAGTTAGCCCTGAGTTTAAGTCCCAGCTCTGCTACCTGATAATTGTGAGATCTTGGACAACGATCTCCGTAAATTTCAATTTTCTCCTGTGTGCATTTGGGATTATGCATGCATTTTTTTTCTCAGTGGTAACATTTAAATAAGACCATGCACTCTCAGCAATTACCACTGTATTGGTGGTGGTGGTGGTTGCTGTCAAGTTGATTCTGAATCACGAAGATCCCCTGTGTATATAGCTCCACAGAGTTTCCAAGGCAGATTGCCAGGCTTGTCTTCTGAGGCACCCCTGGGCATTTCCAACTGCCAACCTTTTGGCTGGTAGTCAAGCGGTCAACCATCTGTGCTACCCAGGGACTCCAATTACCGCAGTAATGGTACAAAATACATATTTGATAATTGTTAGCCTCCTTAGTTTTAGAAATCTTACTCATTGCTAAACTTAGAAATTTAGCAATGAGAAAGACAGAGTTGTGATTCTCAAGAAGCTTAAAATCCGAAAGCTGAGATAGACATGTACCCGAAATAACTATAATACAGGAAATAAACCAAACCAACCCTGTTGTCATTGATTGGATTTGACTTATGGCAATCCTTTGTACGCCAGAGTAGAACTGTGTGCCATAGGGTTTTCACAGCTGTAAACCTTTATGGAAGTGAACTACCATGCCTTTCCCCTGTAGTGCCACTAGGTAGATTTGAATCACCTGTCTTTTAGGCTGTTACCATGGAGTGAATTCCAACTCATAGCAGCCCTATAGAACAGAATAGGACTGTCCCATAGCCATTGCAAGGAGCAGCTGATGTTTTTGTCTGCAGCCATAGCTTTTCATCACTGCACCACCAGAGCCGAGCATAAACCATTTACACCACCCAGGAACCCTAATTCACAAAATAAGTGCCTTTAAATGCTACAAGTTGAATGACACAAAGAGGATCAGAGATGGAGTAATCAATTCTAACCTTGGGGGTGTGCAAGAGGACGACACAGAAAGAATAATCTCTAAGTAGAGCTTGAAAGATGAGAATGATTTTGACAAGCATCATAGGGATGAAGGTCATTCCACGGATGAGGAAACAACACAAGTGAGGGCATGGAGGTAGGAAAGCCCATAAATGTCATCTGATGAGTGAGAATTTAGGGTATCAGTTGGGGAATGAAGGAGAGGGCAGACAGGGAGCAGGAAATGTGAGGTGTTTGTGGGCCTTGGAAGCTAAATGGTTTCTTTCTGTGTTGATAGCAGACACCAGACAAGAGTTCCAGTATCCCAGGGGTCTGGTACGAGTCAGGATGCCAGAGCTGGCTCCTGGAGACTTGCCATGTTGCCCCTGTCCAAGGGGTCCTCTGGGAATCGAGAGTGTGTTAGAGTGGGCAAGTGGTTTTCCAAGTCTCTAGGCATCCTCTGTGGTGACCAACGCCAGGCCCACTTGGCCCTCTCCTCCCCGCCTCCGCGAGTGTACAAGTAGAGCACCTCACAGCTCACTGAATTCCTCCCACGCCTTGCTTGTGCGATTGGTAGGCAATAGCTCCTTCTGAGAAAAGTTAAGAGACTGGATCAAGGTCACGGGGCAGGTACTCCAGGCTGAGACTTGGAATTTGCCTCTACCTATAGTTTGGTGGAAAGAGCACAGACTTAGAAGCAAAGGATAGAGTACTGGGTTCCCTGGCTATGCATCCCTGAACTCTTTCTTCCCTTCTCTGGGCTGTGATTTCCTCATCTGCACAATCAGAGGCCTGGACTAGGAGCTCCTTACTAACTGAGCTCTAAGTCCCTTCCAGCTCAGACGACCTATGACGGTAGCAGTGGTCCGTGGTCTTCTCAGAGCACCGGATCACCTCCGAGAACCTGGCTGAAAATAAACTTAATGAGCACATGAAAGACCATTTTCACAAAGCTGGCCTTTTATCTCCCTTTTAAAATAAAATTAAAAAAAAAGAGATAATGACCAAGAGGAGGAGGAGACAATTCCTCCTTCAGCTGACTGACGCACAGGGAAAAATAAGGCGTCTTCAAAGAGAATTCATCAGTGAAAGACAAGTACAAAGACAAGCTGCTGAGTTTATGGTTCAGGGAGGACAGCTGTGTGCCACCACCGTGTGGTAGTGCCTGCTGGGACCTGGGCTGGCCCCACTGTGTGGCGGGTTGGCTTATTAGACAGGTCCTGCTAGTTACATCCTCCACACCCCCATTTTGTGAAGGTTCCTATGAGGGGGCTACAGACCAAGTCCCACACCAGTTACAGCTGATAAAGGTTCTTTGTTCGATTTGAGTTTTGATTTGTTTGTTTAGCCAAATGTCAGGCCAGTTAAAGTAAAAGCCAAGAACACTGGGAGAGAGAGCACTTCCCCAGCTACAGAACCAATGGGATCCGGGGGGAGGAGAATGGAGCCACATTCTAGTGGGGAGTTGTGCATGGGCTGGCGACAGGGATGCAGGGAACTGGCCCTGGAGGAGGAAGCCCCTGGCTCTAGGTAGACCAGGTCACCTACTAGTGCTTGACTGTTAACACAGAGGTCAACATGCAAAACCTGAAGAAATGCCAACTGTTTATCCAATGACCTGAAGTGGTCCTCATTTCAGTCTCACCCAAGGGAAATTACTCCTTGTCAGGCATAAGCAGCACCTCCCTTAGAGCAGGGTGACTGGAGCTCCTGCCCATGACGCCCTGATCTAGAAGGCCTCATCCCTGCACCTCCCACAGGTGAGGAGTCTATGGGCCAGAGGAAATGCCTACCTGTACCACAATTCCCTTTCTAGACCACACTCTGGGTACCCAAGAAATCCCCTGTCCCAATGCCCTGAGCCCTAGGGCCCGCCATGGCCTCTTCCCCTGTCTTTCCTCCAAAAGATGAGCCCTGCCACAAGTGTGCCCTAAACCTGAAGGATGTCTGTTTGCAGAGCATGTAGACAGAGGCTGGTCGTGTTGGATTGAGATGTCCACACACATCTTCATAAAGCCTCTCTCAGTACATATGATAGCACTGAGGCACAGAGAGGTTAAAAAAAGCCCTTGCTCCCAGTTTTCTTGTGTCTTTGTTCCCTGGTGGTGTATCTTGTAGCCCCACTAGACCGTAGCTCCTCGAGGGCTCACCAGTCTTCCCTTGGCTGTGTAAGCATTCCTATCCACAGAGCCCAGCTTAGTACCAAGGCTTCTGCCCACTTAGTCCGTCTCTGCTGGGAATGCCAGGCCAGCTGGCCACCCCTTCAGTTTTCCCCTCTGCCCTACTGAGCATGTGGGGCGGGGAACTGGATCTGCACACAGAGACAGTAGGCACATCTGGCAGACAGTACAGTGGTGGCTGTGGCCTGTGTCCCAGGTCAGACAGGCCTCAGCTTGCCTGTGGCCCTTCCCACACCTGTGTAATCTGGGGCATGATCCTTGTTTCCTCTACCTGGGTAGTCAGCAGCAATCAGGCTCAGATGCCCAGCCTCAAGGCATTTGAGAGGTCCTCATCCTGACCTGTGCCAGGCCAGGGGTCTCCTCTGCAGACCTGGGACTTGGCCTCCCAGCCTCTGGTGGAGACGGAGGGAGGACAGAGAGAAGGCAGGAAGGAGCTCTTCCCACTGCAATAATTATCCAGTCCCGTCTTTGGCCTTACTGATTTCCAGACTTTGCAAAGTCAAGAGAGTGCTTTGTCTCCTGCTTTATCACGCAAAGGACACTGAGGCTGGACACATGTGTCATCTGCCCAGATCAGACTGCCCCTGCAGCTATCCTGTCGGAGAGCAAAGTCAACACTCCCTCCTCCCCCACTCTGAGGTCTGCAGGAGTGGACCAACCTACACCCTCACTACGCTGCAGAGCTCAAGACCATTGCCTTCGTCTCCTAGTGCTGCTGTAACACAATCACCGGAATCAGGTGTCTTTAAAGAACAGAAATTTATTTTCGCACAGTTCAGGAAGCTGTAAGTTCAAATTTAGGGCACTGGCTATAGGGGAAGCCTCTCTTTCTCTGTCTCTCTGCTTTGTGGGAAGATCCTTGTCTCTTTCAGCTTCCTAACTCCGTCGTTCCTCAGTTCCTTGGCAATCTTCACATGACTTCCATCCATGTCGTCTGCTCTTGTTAGAACTCAGAAGTGATTAGGTTTAGGACACAGCTTACACTGATACAGGCCTCATTCACATAACAAAGAAAACCCTATTCCCAGACAGGACTACGTCCACAGATATAGAAGTTAGGATTCCAACTCATATTTTTGAGGGTTGTAATTCATTCTATAACAGAGGCCGAAGTGCGTAGATCATTTAAGAGACAGGAAATTCCTGACCAAGGAGACAGTAGTCCTGGGTTACCGTCTCAGCATTCCTCGCTGACATTGCTGTCACTATTAGTCCCTGCCTCATGGCAACTGCCTTCACAATGAGTTCAGACTATTGTGTTCCATAGGATTTTCGTTGGCTGATAACTGGGGCAGTCTCTTCCTGTCTGAGGGACTCAGTTTACTTCTCTGTTCAAAAGGGTTATAGTCATATTCCTTTTCCTCCTAAGGCATTAATATAGATTAACAGTGGTTTGCATTCTACTGTGCCAACAGAAAACCAGCAAGACGTTGTGCTATCAGTTTGGGAACCCGAATTTTAGCAGCTGTAGCCCTAGACATTCCTGGGTTTTATAGAAAAGATGAAGACAAGTCTGAACCAAAGAAATGTGGGAGATTTCCTGATCTCAGGATGCCAGCAGTATCACAAGAGCAAGCTATATCACATCTCACAGGAGATTTTTGTGCACAATGGTTTTCAGGTAGAATAAAAGTCCTTATGAGGATGGTCCCCTCCTAGCCCCAGTCCCTCTCATCACTGTAACAACCCAGATCCCCTGATAAGAAGAATGAACCTGCCAGTGTAAACTCCACTCCCATTTTATAAGTGTATGTCCCCACAAGTCTCATCTGGGTCCTTAGCTCCTTCCTAGAGACTTCAGGAAGTGGTGACATAAAGCACACCGTCACCACTCCATCCTCCACCGTTTTAGCCTCCCACGGCCATGAACACTGGAGAGTTTCCAGGTGGGAGTGGGTGCCAAGGCAGCATTTAGGACCTTCCTCATGCTCAGCTCCAGGAGATGAGACAAACAACAAAATTATGTGCATCTGTATGTCACCTGAAAACCCTGGTGGCATAGTGACTAAGAGCTTGGTCTGCTAGTGAAAAGTCAGCAGTTCAAATCCCCCAGGCGACCCTTGGAAACTTGATGGGGCAGTTCTAGTCTGTCCTATAGAGTTACTATGAGTTGAAATCGACTCTGCAGCAGTGGGTTTGGTCTTTTTTTTTTTTTTTTGGTTTTTTTTTTTTTTTTTACATGTCAACCAGGATAAAGGTACCGACAAAATAAGCCAAGACAAGAGGAATCCAGGTTACCACTGGGTGGCTCAATTTAATAGATAAGAAAATGCAGAAAACAAAGAGCTAAAGCGCTGTCCATTCTAGACAACAACAGACCACAACTATCAGCCAGAGTGAACCGGACTCCCAATCTTGCCCTTCAGGGAAGAGGCCAGAACTGTTCCCCCAATTACGATAGAAGCCCTTCCAAACAGTATACCATCCCATTTGTCGTCAAGCTGACGCTGACTCGTAGAAACTCCGTGTGTGACAGAAGGAACTGTGTTCCCTAGGGCTTTCAGTGGCTAATATTCCAAAAAGAAATTTTTTTCCAAGTAATCTTTCTTCCAAGACAACTCGGGGAGTCTAGAACACCTAACCTCCCGGTTTTCAGCCAATTACATTGAGGATTTGCAGCCTCCAGGGACTCCTTTCTGAACAGTAGGGACAAAGTACATTGTCTTATTGGAACCCAGCCACATTTGGCAATTTGTGCCCTCTGTGGATGTCTGCTTGCAAGCTGCGAGGGCAGAGTTGAGTAGCTGCAACAGAGACGGTATGGCTCACAAAGACTAAAATGTTGACTGTCCAGCCCTTTACAGAAAAAGCTTGCTGACTCCAACTCTAGACTCTTCACAGCAGCGAACTAGAAGTCCTTTCCAAGTGATCAATGAAAGAGGCCCTGGCTTCCTTTTGTTTCTGAAAGGAATCTGGTGTTGGGAATCCTTTCAGAGTTGAGTGTTCACTTACCTCTAAAATGGTGATAAACATACTACCCACCTTCAAGGGTTATGGAGGTGAGAATTTAATAATTCATTTAAAGAATTAAAGACAGCATGTGACGTATAATGAACTTTCAGTTATTGTTAACTGTTTTTATGATTACTATCTTTTCCTGGGGAAAGCAGAGTCACAGAGACAGAGGGAGAACCAGGACTCACCCTAATCTGAGAATACTTCTTTCCTATGCTTGCAGTCCTTGACAAGCAACCAAGAGAGGAAATGGCTCAGCCCATTTTATAGGTGGAAAAAGTAAGGCCTTGGGAGTTTGAGGGTCTCAGCTGGGTCCCCTGTACAGCAGAAACAGATCTTAGATAAGTCCACGTCAAAAAGCTCCCGTCATTGCCTGTGACCACCCACCCCGTCACATACACAGTGTTCCCGCTGATTCCCCTCCCTCACTTCCTCATCCCTCCCCCTTTCTCTGCAGCGGGCAGTGGTACCTCATGGTCCCCCAGCTCCCCAGGCACCTCCCCGCGGCTTTCAGAGCCAAGGCTGATTGCTCCCATGCAATCTGAATTAATCTCATGCTTCAGGTGGAGCTTGGCTAATCAGGGGAGACAAGAAGCTGAAGTAGGTGCAATCAAATTAACAACACCATAGCCCTGGCTCTTTCAGAAGGGAAAAACTAAGGAACCACCACCAGAAGGCATACCCCCCACCCCTGCTCCCCACTCTTGCACCCCCACCCCTGCCATCAGCCGTTCCCAGGGGAGGCCTGGCTGGTGCCCCTGAGGCTCAATACAGAGCTTCTTCCACACCCCCCACCACCCTCCCACCCTTCTCATTCCCCTCTCCCCATCTCTGCATATGCACACATAAACACACACACACACACACACACACACACACATACACCATGCACCACCCCACGTGCCAACGATGCCCCTTTGTGGCAGCTTATCTCAGTGCTGCCAAACAGGGCTCCATTCTTGTCAGGATCTTGTTAACAAGGAGCAGAGACACAAGCCCTGGGGAAGGGGGAGTGGGCTGGGTTGGGGGAAGGAGGGGCCTACTCCCTTCCCTCTCCTGGGTGCATGTAATCTTTTCAGAAACAAAAGGGGACTAGCGCCTCTGAACAGAGGTGGCTATTTCTCCCCTGAAATGGTGGGTTTGCAGAGCTCCCCAAGAGGTTTTAATGCACCTGCTGCCCCTTGGAAAAGCCCCTCCCAGAAGGGCATTTTTAGCAAACTCACTGCCTTCTTTTTGGTGAGGAGCTCTATGAAGCTCCTGGAGGGATTTCAGTTAGACTTTCAGACAGACTTCCTGGAAAAGACAAGGCCCCTCCTTGAGGGTAGTGAAGAACACCCGGACTTCAATGGGAGTGATCCTTCTTGCAATCCTATTGGATTTGACCAAAAGGAGAGATTGAGGCACAGAGGGGCTAGAGAAGGACGAGACCTCCTGGAACAGTCTAAGGGAGAGTCTACTGTGGTGAGAAGCAGTAGAGGAACATCATCCAGCTTTGTGAGTCTTCACCTAGACCTTGGTTGAGAGTGAGGTGTGGGGTGTTGTCGCAGCTACTGTTGTTGGGTCCCACTGAGTTGATTCGGACTCTTGGTGACCCTGTGTACAACCGAGCGGAACACTACCCGTTCACGTGGCATCCCCACAGTTCTTGTGCTGGAGCCGTTGTTGCAGCCGCTTGTCAGTCCATCTCGTTGAGACTCTTCCTCTTTCTCACGGACCCTCCACTTTACCAACCACGGTGTCCTTCTCCAGAGACTGATTCCCCTGGACAAGTCCAAGGTATGTGACACAAAGTCCTGCCTTCCTCTCTTATAAGGAGTGTTCTTTTTATACTTCTTCCAAGACACATGTGTGCTGTTCCGGCAGCCGGTGGTATATGCGGTATTCTTCATCGACACGGTAATTCAGACATCAGTTCTTCTTCAGTCTTCCTTACTCGCTGCCCAGCTTTCACCCGGAGAAGGGGTGATTGAAAACACCACGGCGTGGCTCAGGGACACCTCATCCCCAAAGTGAACACCACCTGGGGTACGGAGTAGGAGGGCTCTTGTATGCATAGCTGGACCCCAACCTGGGCCGATTACGTTGCAGCCTCTGAGGGTGAGGTCTGCGCCACAATATATTTGAAAAGCTCCCTAGATTATTGGGTGTGACCAGGCCTGAAAACTTGTACTCAGGTCTACTTGCCTAAAGGGGAAAGCAAGGCACAGCTCTCTGATCCCCTGAGGCCACCCACCTAGTAAAGAGCAAAATAAACCTCACCTTTTAATCTCCCAGTTCCCAAATCAGTCCTTTCAGAAAAGCTCAGAATTCATACTCCAATTCCTGGGTACCTGTCTCCTGCCCTTCTCTGACCAGTGTCACATTGTAGGTAAGGTCACAGGTTCTGAACCAAGTACACTGCGGCCACTCCCAGCTTTGTCACTTAACTAGCTGTGTGGCTTTGGTCAGTTTACTTAACTGCTCTAAGGCTCTGTTTCCCCATCTGTAAAACAGGGGTTAGAATAGGGCTGTTGCAAGGATTAAATATTTTTATGCATGTATAACTACTCAGAACAGTGCCTGATCCATATTAAGTCCTCAAGAGATGTGGACTACCAAGACTGTTATTACACTTGTGCCCATGAACAGGGGGAAAAGATGTGCCCTAAGCTTACCTTCATAAAGGGCCTATCTATGTATCTTTGGTGTTTTATCAGGCCTCTCCCAACAGTCAATGGTATTCCCTCCACATTCTTCCTCCTCCACACACTGCTCTTCTCCTTTGAGTATTCATAACTGAATTTTCTCTCCGTGGTGACTTGGGGTCTTGTCAGAAACACCAGCTGAGCTCCACTCACAAGGAGGAAGAGAGGGAGGGAGATGGAGACAGAGAAAGCCTGATTCGTGGCCCTCTCCTTCCTCAGCCCCAGCCCAGCCGGCTCCACCTGCTCAGCTGTACCCCACTTTTCCACCTCCTTCTGTACCCCCAACAAGGATTAGCCTGTACTAAGTCATTCTCAGCCACCTCACACCTAGGACCAAGTCCATAGTTACCTATAGAAGGCTGGGCTAAAACCACAGGAAAGGGCCCCAGATGAGTCGTCAGGAGTCTTTGGGCTTGGTAACCTTCCTGCCACTCACTAGCTTTGTGACCTCAGGTAAATGACCCAGCCTCTCTGGGCCTCCGTTTCTTCCTCACCTTCTGTATGGGAGGCCTGGGTTAGATTCCTGCCCAGTGCACCTCACACGCAGCCACCACCTGTCCGTCAGCGAAGGCATGTGTGTTGCTAGACACTGAGCAGGTTTCGGCAGAGCTTCCACACTAAGACAGACTAGGAAGAAAGGCCTAGAGATTTACTCCCAAAAGTCAGCCAGTGAAAACACTGTGAATCACAGTGGCGTGATCCTCAACAAATCAGGAAGATGGCGCACGACTAAGTAGTCTTGCTATGTTGTGCGTGGGGCCACCATGAGTTGGGTGCAGACTCCATGGCAGCCAACAACAACCAGGTAGTGAATAATAATGACAGGCCCCTTCCTTCACCAAATGAAACTCATCACACAGGGTGCTCACATGCAGGATCATTCCAGGTTACCTGGTGGGATCCTAGAGAGGAGGGGAGGCTAAAGGGGCAAGGTAGGGACCAAGTGCGCTGGATCTGGGGCCCAGAACTCCGCCTCCAAAGCTGGGGAGTTGTTGCAAAATCTAGCCAACACTAGGGGTGAGCACAGAAGCAAAGCAGCCTTGGGGTGTTTTAAAAATCTATCAGCCTCTCACATCAAATTAAAATGTAAATCGCAGCTGGTCCTGGTAGGACCTCAGGGGTGACAGGAGCCAGCCTGCGAGTAATTTCACAGACCAGAAATGGTTACATCGGATTCTGACAACTGTCTTGTTTCTGAAATTGATTTCCTCTCCCCTCGGCTTGGTGCCCCAGGAGAGAGGGGTGGGGTGATGGCTCTCCAGCTGAGGTTCCTTTCACCTTTCCATGGTGCCCCATGAAAACCAGGAGGAAGCCTAGAATTTCTGCAGAGCCATAAGGCAGGGGCCTGGGCTCCAAAACCCAGCTGAGGCTCCTTGCTGCCCTGGATGGGTCTAGCTGTGAACTGAAGCAGGCAGCCTGAGCCTGTGGGCAGAGCAGGAAGGGTGCCCAGCACCTTAAACGTCTGTGGTGGGCCCCTAGACCCTGTGCCAAGTGCAGGAGGCCTGAAGAGTCTCACAGCCAGAAACAAGAACCCTGAAGTGTGAGCTGCTGTTCCCAGGGTAAGCATCTGCTGCGATGTGGGGTATCAGGGAAGGGCCTGAAGTCACCAGGCAGCTTTCTTGTCCTCTACCAAAGTTTGTCCCAATTTGGGCAACCCCCATGCCTGGTTGGGTGCCCAGCATGGGAGCTAGAAAGCCTGAGAAAAGTCCTATTCTCCCCACCTATGGGAAGGAGCTATCTATTGAGGGGTGCTCACCTGCACTTATCTCCTTAATTCCCCTCTTCCCAGACTCTTCCTGCTCCCAGAGTCCCCAGAGAGTCCCCCTGTACTCCTCTTTGTGAAAAAGAAATTAGGTTTCCCTGGCCGTAAATTGAATTACATTGCAAGAAAACAGAGGAATTTCTATCTCATTCAAGTCTCCTGTGTCCTTCTGGAGCCAAGGGTTGCCTTTTTTGGCTGCCATTAACACTTGTGCTACAGGACTCAGCCCCATGCTTAAATCTCCTCTGCCTCGAAAGCTGAAGCCTGTGCCCCCTGCCCTGGAAGTGGCCTCCTGGGGGAGGCTACTCACTACAGAGAGGTCTCAGCTTTTTGGTGACAATCAAAATCCATTTCCCAAAGCCAGACAGAGTATGTGTGCATGGCAGGCAGACAGACAGACAGCAAGAGGCACCCAGCCCCCACAAGCACAATAGTGCAGGTGTGGAGAAGAGCTACTTTCTGAAGCCTCCATTGCCTCGTAAAAAAAAAAAAATGAGGATGATAATACTTTTCATAGTTGTTGTTAGACGAAGTCATTGAGTGATGGCCAACACGCAGAAGCATCCAGCTCATCGCCTACTCCATCATAGACACAGAGAGGCCAGACAGCCTAGTCAGACACACATCCAGACACAGGCTTTCAAGCCAGGGAACAATAACAGTTCAGTCCAGTCCAAACCCGTTGATGTTGAGTCAGTTCCAACTCACAACGACTCCACGTGTGTCAGAGTAGAACTCTGCTCTGTAGAGTTTTCAGTGGCTGATATTTTGGAAGTAGATCACCAGGCCTTCCTTCTGAGGCACCTCAGGGTAGACTCAAACCTCCAACCTTCAGTTTAGCAGCCAAGGGCATTAACCCTTTGTACCACCCAGGGACTCCTAATAACAGTGCTTACCTCATAAGTTTCTGTAAGGATTAGGTGAGTGAATTCAAGTAAAGCATGGCGTAGTAAACGCTCAATAAAAATAATTAACTAATTAAAAATACACTGTTACCATTGAGTCAGTTCTGACTCAGAGCAATCCTACAAGACAAAGTATAATTTTCCTATAGGCTTTCCAACAAACAGCTGGGAGATTCAAACTACTGACCTTTCAGTTAGCAGATGAGGTCTTAACCACTGAGCCACTGATGAAAGGAAAATGAAACTCTGTGTGCCTATGTGAGTGTGTGTGTGTGTGTGTGTGTGTGTGTGTGTGCACGCACCTGCTCACGCACTGAGAAGGAACACTTATGTAATGTAAAAGTGTGAGTAGGTGAGTATTAGACAACCACATTAGGGAGTTGTCTAGTCATTGACTATAGTATCAAGTTGTGCGTGTGTGAATTTACGGTTAGGGTATCAGTGTGGGCGGCGAGGGTGACTGTGTTTGTGACTGCCTGTTGGGGCTTGTATGCGTGCGTGTGGGTACGCACATGTGCATGTGTCTAGACACGCAGTCCTGCAGGTGACTGCGTGTGAGCATCTCTCTAGGGAATTCTTGGGGTCTACCTTTAAGCCCGGAAAGACCTCTGGGCACAGCAGGGTCTCCATGCGGTAAAGATTCAATCATGTTTGTTACTACAACTCAGTGGAGGGGAGAGACCTTGTGGTTCAGTGCAAGAAGTGAGTGGGAGAAGAGGAAAGAGGGCAGGGGGGCCGAGCATCTCCTGCCCTGAGCTGGCCGCTATTAGGAGGCTGCCTCCTAAACACAGCCGTACAGCAGCCCAGACAGCTGAGGCCCCCAGTGTGTGAACACAGGGGGTGCCTTGGGCCTTGGAGGCTAGAGGAGAATCCGCAGGAAGGGAGTTCTCTGCCCTGGTTTGTGAGCAAGAAGGTAGTATGGGGCTGGGAGAGGAGGCACAAAGGGCTTCCTACTTCTCCCACAGGACAGAGAAGCTAGACCTCTCCTACATGCCAAGAGAAGAGTATGTTACCTCACCGAATTACCTGCCAAAACAGGAAGCCTGATTCCGCAGACGACCTTTCCATCTCTCTGCATCAGTGACCCAAACACCCTCTAGGCCCCAAAGACAAGGGACATAGGACCAGGCCTCATCTGATCTGCTGTGTGGTACCCCATGGGATGGTACAGGGAGCTCCTGGCCTCCCACTGCAGCCCTTTGCCAAGCAGCTAAAACTACTAGAAAATTTCCTCTTCGGCCAACAAAGACAGAAAGCTCTCATACCCTGCCCCCTCCTGCCTCTGCTTACACAATCCCAGGTTTCAGTCACTCTTCACGTGCTGTGCTTGTCCTTATCAAGCGTGATGCTCAGAACATGACCTCATGTTCAAGGTCTGCAATTGCTAGCCCTTAAGAACTGGGCAGGTGACTTTGATAAGATAAACAGTTCTCCTAGTGTGGCCTCACCTCCGACCATCGTAGCTTTCTGTGTTAAGAATTACCTTCTGCCACCTGCTTTCTTTTAAAGAATAATAATTTATAGAGGTAAAAATGTTATAACCATTTTAAAGTGACTGATTCAGGTACTTAGTATATTCACAATGGTATACAACCGATGCCCCTGTCTATCCCCGTCATTCTGTGAAGCAGCTGCTCTCTATGCTCCCACCCCCACCTCTCATCAGCCCCTGGCAACTCCCAATCTGTGCTCTGTCTCTACAAATTTATCTATTCTGGCTACCTCACAGAAACAGAATTGTACAATATGTGGCCTTTGGTGTCTGGCTTCTTTCACTTAACACAATGTTTCAGAGTTTCAGCCACATTGCCACATGAGTTTCATTCTTTTTGATGGCCGAATAGTATTCCACTGTGGGTATGTATCACATTTTGTTTCTCCATTCACCTATTGGCCAGTACTGGGGCTGTTTTCACCTTCTGGCTATTGCCAATAGTGCTGCTACGAACCTTGGTGTACAAATAGATGCTTGTGTTCTTGCTTTCAGTTCTTTCAGGTATATACCTAGGAATGGAACTACTAGGTCATGGGATAATTCGTTTAACCTTTTGAGGGCCACTGAACTATCCATCCTTTTGAAATATACTCCTGTTTGCCAGCAGTGTGACTTTGAACAGCCTCAGTTTCTTCATTTGTAAAGACGGTGATTCCCGTAGATGGTCTAAATAAATACCATCCAGTAGAAATACAATGTGAGCCACATACACGTTTTAAAATTGTCTAGCCATCATGTGCTTAAAAACATGAACAGAAACAGGGATGATTCATTATTATACCCTGACTGAGTTATCTAAAGTATTAACACCGATCAATATCAAAATTGTTAATGAGAGATGTTGCATATTTTTCTTGCTAAATTTTTTACATCCAGTGTGCTTTATATTATAGTGCAGCTCAATATCCCACCTGTTTGGGTCCTGAGCCATTCCCATCACCAGCTGTAGACCCAGGTTTTCACTGGCTTATTTTAGAAAGGAGATCCCCGGGCCTTTCTTTCTAGCCTGTCTTATTCTAGAAGCTCCACTCAAGCCTGCTGGTATCACAGCAACACATAAGCCCCCACTGACAGGTGGGTGGTGGTTGCACACGAGGTGCCCTGGCCGGGAACTGAACCCAGGTCTCCTACAGGGAAGGCAAGAATTCTACCGCTGAACTACCATGCCTCCCGGGCGAGAATAGAACCCAGGTTTCTTGAGCAGTCACTGCATGGCAAGCACTTTACATGTGCAGACACATTTTCCCTTGCAACAACTCTGCAGGGTAGATAATAGATCGTTTCGTGGTACAAGCCATGTACCAGGGGCTCAGAGAAGTGAAGTATAATGCTTGGAAGGCTACCTAGCTGGTACAGCCACAGACACAAACCTAGCCGTCCTGGCCACCAAGCCCTGTGAGCGCCAAGTACAGGATGGAAGGACAAGAGCTGTCTCCACTTCCCCACAGACAGGCTCTCCTGAGCTGTGGGACCAAAAGGACAGCACATAAAGACAGAGACTGTAAAAGGATTGTGACATGTGGCATCCGTTGCTGCAACTTGCATCCAGCCAGTGGGCTTGTGAAGGGAGCCCACCCTAAGTCCCAGGCATGGTTGTTACACAAGGCTGGGGGGCCAGTGGGTGCTGAGGCCCATCCAGCATCTCTGGAGGCCCAGCTGTCTCTGGAAGTCCATGTGGTTATCTCTCTAAACATACCTGATTGTGAAAACGAGCAGCCTGAGGTGGTTCCAACACGTATGGATGCACAGGTTAGGTACTGCTCTAAGGTACACAGCCAAGGGGATGAGGGCTACACCGGGCTGCACTTGCTGCCTTATAAGTTGCGAAGAGGCTAACGCAGATCTGCTTGAAACAGAACAGGGGTGTGCCGCCAGCTTCTCGCTCTGCTGCAGAACTTTGAAGTAACCACACTATGTTAGTTATCTGGTGCTGCTCTAACAGAAACATGGCTTTAACATAGAAAAGTTTATTCTTACACAGTCCAGTAGGCTAGAAGTCCGAATCCAGGGTGCTGGCTCCAGGGGAACGCATTCTCTCTGTCAGCTGTAGAAGGAGATCCTCGTACTGCATCGGTCTTTCTTCAGTCTCAGAGCATCTCGGCACAAAGGGTGCACTCTGCTCTCAGTGCTGCTTCGTCACGGTATGAGGACCTCAGTTCTTTGCTTGCTTCCCTTTCCTTTTATCTCTTATAGGATAAAGGCATAAAAGGTGATACAAGCCACATTCCAGGGAAACTCTCTTAGTCCTATCCTAATCCTCTTTTAAAATAATCATACCTCTTAACCACAGGTAGAGATTAGGATTTACGGCAGAGGAAAATAACAAAATGGAAAATAATCACACGATACTGGGTATCATGGCCCAGTCAAGTTGGTACACACATTTTGGGGGGGAACACAATTCAATCTACGACACACATCAAAAAAACAACAACTCTTCCCTTTCCTTCCTTTCTCCAGACTCTGGTCTGTGCTGAGACTTGGCCCTGTCACTGCACCTCTTCACACACATAGCACCCCCTGCCCGAACATCCCCAACTGCTCTGTGACATCAGCATCAACCTCTCGGGAGCCGGAACAACCTCTGGGCCACGCCACCCAGGGGTTTTGAGCCCCAGCCCACTGACTCGTTCCCTGTGGGACCAGCAGAAGCAGCCCCTGTGCCTCTGTGTCTACCTCCAGCCCCTGTGCTTCAGTCCTCTGGTAAAAATGGAGGCATCTGCAATGCAATGCCTGATTTGTTGATGCAAAATTTTACTCTATATTCTACCCAGGTTTATACGAGTAAATTATGCAAATCTTTGATGGAAAAATATTCCTCCACACATCCTTGAGAGTGTAAAACCTTAGTCAATAATTCATACTTGGATGTCTCTGACTGCAGGCTTTTTCTTCATTATAACTTGCACCTAGTTATTTGTCTTTTGTGTTTTATTGTATATCCTGGTGTTATGTCAGGCATTATAAAATTTATCTGCTTCATTATTTGACGAGCTGAGGCTAAAGAATGGGCTGAGAAGCTGGCGAAGGGCTGGGGCCAGGACTGTACTCAGCATGACGACCCTCCTGCCAAGGAAGCAGAGAGGGTGGCTGGCTGTTTGATGTAACTTCAGGAAGCCCAGAAGGCCCCTTAATTTCACCACAGCTATTCCAAATGACTTCTCACCCCTCATTGGTGTCTCAGGTCACACCATTACAGTGCCATGGCACCCTTCCTTTCTCCAAAGGCTTATTTATCCTTAAACATCCAATGTCCCTAGAGAGTTGGCTGGGATGAACTTTGAGCAGGTCTTTAAAGCAGGAAGAAAGGGAAATCTTGAGGACACTGAGAGAGAAGGAAAGGGGTCTGCCGTTGAAGTGAAGCGGGGGTGAGGAGGGGAAAGCAGGAGTGCAGACTGGAGAAGAGAGAAGGCAGCACACTTCTTTGCACTCCTGCCAAAGCAGGCCAGTGACAGGGATGTAGGGAGCTGGGTCTGTGCTCTGCAAATCTCAGTGTGATGAGGGGTCCTTCTCCGAATGGAGGAATGTGTTGTCTGATTCTTGCTGCCAAGCCCAGCCCCTACCTGTTTACTCTAGGATGGCTAACGGGCATCCCTCCCAGGGCAAGAGTGACTGGAGCCCTTTATTCTGAGAGGCAAACTTTCCTAAGAAAGGGTGAAGAGAGGGGACAGCAAGGATAGCCCTGCCAGTCCTACCAAACCACTCAGCTTTCTGAGCTGCCCTGCTTAGTCCTGCTTCCAGTCTTGGCTCAGGTAGGTTCCTGTGCCCAGCATACTCTTTCCTCTCTTCCCATCTTCCCCATCTAAGTGCTGAATGATAAACGCTCTGGCCTCCCCTAGCACAGTTCTTGCCAGGATTTACTGGAATTATTGGTTTTCTTGTCTCTTCTCACCACTAGAGTGAAGCTCCCCGATGTCACAGACCATGCTTGTCCTGTTCACTCACTAGCTCCAGAGCCTAACACAAGGCTTGGCACACAGTAGGCTTGAATGATGGGTGATGCTTTTCCAGACACCCCTCCATCAAAATTGACCTCTCTTAACGCTTCTGGGACCTATCAGATTTTCTGCCCACCATGCACAAGTCTTTACCCTTCCCCTGCTGCCCCCCTCTCTTGGAATCATGGGCCCCCAGAAGGCAAGGACTGCGTCTTGCTGTCATGTGTCTTTTCTGGCCCGGCATGGTGTCTGAGGGTGGCATGAGTATTCAGTGAGTCTTTGTTGAACTGGATGGAGAAAAAGAGGAATAGGACTTCACTGATACGAGGGACAATATCCTGCCTACGCTATCCTGCTCCTGGGTGCTAAGGCCCAGGGAAGGGGTCAGATGGAGGGGCCTCCTAATGAACACCCAGGTCTTGGGCTGTTTCATGGTGGTTTTCCCTTGTCAGTGGTAGGAGTAGGGGCATCGCCTCTTAGCTCTGCTTAGTAAAATTAATTACGACGGTGTCATCTGTGGTTTGGGGTTTCCTTGATCTTTGGAAGAAATCTGCTGCCTAGAAGCAGGGGAATAAACAAGATGACAGGATGACCTCTGTGGAGAGTGTCTTAATCATAGAGAAGAAGTAGGGGCTCCAATTCTTTAGGCAGAATTCTCAGCCTGGGGCCCAGAGATTCCCAGGAGGCCCGGGAATAAAACTATGGGAGGCGAGAATCCATAAATCTGATGAGGTAAAACATGACATCTTTGCTTCACTAACCTAGCTTAAATTTAGCATTTCCTTCCATTTTGAGCCTAACAACAAGCTACAGCAGTAGCCGAACTTAATGACCGTCACTAGCAGAAATCCAGATATTTTCACGTCCTATGACAATTGTTTCATATATCTCAAAATAGCATGCATGCTCGTCACTACTGCATTATGGTCACATCAGATGGTCATTATAAGACCTACTAAACCAGTTGCTGTGGAGTGGGCTCTACCGTTGAGCCCGTAAGTGTTTGCACCACGTGGGGACATCACTGCTGGATTTCATACAGATACGTGATAGACTGTATTACAAGTTTATTTTTCCATGTTTTCAAGATTTGTATAACCATATTTCAATATAATTAGTTGAATTCGTGTATTTGAAAATGCTTTTCTGAGATGGGATCCAGTGGCCTCACCAGAAGGGTCCTCAAATTTTGGGCACACCTGTTATAGAGAGGGAGCACTGGTGGAGAAATGGTTAAGAGCTCAGCTGCTAAGAAACGGTTGGCTGTTAGAATCCACCAGCTGCTCCTTGAGAGCCCTGTGGGGCAGTTCTATTCTGTCTTACAGGGTGGCTATGGGTAGAAATAGACTCCACGGTATAGGACTGGTTTTAAACAGTTTCTTGGATTTTTTTTTTTTTTTTTTTTTTTTTGGAGAGTGTAGGGAGAAGCAGGGACAGAGGAAAAGGGTTTCCTTCAGTCAACACTCAGCCTTTATTAAACCCTCGGTGGGGACTGAAGTGCTGGAGGTGTGTGAGGCCGCCGGGGAGCTGCTGGGGGCGGGGCCTTGGCACTGGAGACCTGTCCATACTACCACCGCTGGCCTCTGGCTCTTGACTCTGACTGGCGCCTCCTGCACCTCCTTCCCTCCCCCAGTCCCAGCCATGATCACCTCCCACCCCAACACCACCATTGCCATCAAGGGCCACGCCAAGGAGCTGAACTGCACCGCGCGGGGTGAGCGGCCCATCATCATCCGCTGGGAGAAGGGGGACACAGTCATCGATCCAGACCGCGTCATGCGGTACGCCATTGCCACCAAGGACAACGGAGATGAGGTTGTGTCCACGCTGAAGGTGAGACCCCACCCCTAGTCTCAGGTGGGCTGCGAATTTCAGAGAGGGGGCACCCTTAACCCTTACCAAATCAATTGAAGGAGCCGGAGAGCCCCTTCTGCTTTCCTGGCTGACACTTATTTCCCTTCTCTATCCCAGACTGCCTTAGAACCTCACTGCATCTCCTTTTTGACAGCCCCACAACCATCACCTGTGTGGACCCTCTTAGCCCCTCCATGCCTTCTGGGACCCCTCAGTTCTTCCTTCCCTTCTGGAACCGTGTAGCCCTTCCCTACATGGGTTCCAGACTTCTATCCTCACAACCCACTGGGACAGAGCCTGTGACTATGCCCCTTGTGGGTCCCCCTCCCAGAACAAGGTGGCCTGCTGATCCCCCCTGGAGTAGTGCCCCTTCAGCTGACCAGCTCTAAAAGACTTGTCCCATTTCCTTCCGCTCTCCCTGTCCTCTTGCCCATCGTTTCCCAGCTCAAACCAGCTGACCGTGGAGACTCTGTGTTCTTCAGCTGCCATGCCATCAACTCTTATGGAGAGGACCGGGGCTTGATCCAGCTCACTGTACAAGGTACCCTCCCTGCCCCATCATTCCCAGGCTGCTTCCTTAGAGACCCAGGCGCCCATCGCTAACTCTACTTCGGGAACAGGGACACAGCCTGCACCAGGGTGGAGTATGACAGGAAATGGCCTCTGGAGAAAAGCTTCCCTCCACCCTCTCTCCTGCCCAGAATAAGGAAAGAGGGGCCTTTCCAGGATGCTTTACACAGCAAGGATTTGCAAAGGCTGTGGCTCTGGGGAGTCCAACGCCAGTTCCAGAAATGAGGGGGCTATTTTATGAGCTCAGTCTTCTGGGGAGTTATGGAAAGGAAAAAATGAGCTGGAAAAATCTGGAGAATCTTGATCGGGAGAAAAGCACCAAAGAATGCCTAAGAAAGGGCCTGTCCTCTCCCAGCTAAGGAAGAGAGGGATACAAGGAGAGAGACCAAGCTGGCTTCCTCTCCTGGAGCCTGCTGCCAGGACTCCTCCTATCCCCACCTTGCCCAGACCCCAGGGCTCCAGGGACCTTGGCCAGACCAGGTGACACCAACCCCCAGTGTCAGAGCAGAGACCTGATCCTCTCTAGAGGTGAGGTCTCCACTCCCATCCTCACGTCTACCTCTCCCCATACCACACTCCAGAGCCCCCTGATCCCCCAGAGCTAGAGATCCGGGAGGTGAAGGCCCGGAGTATGAACCTGCGCTGGACTCAGCGATTTGATGGGAACAGCATCATCACAGGCTTCGACATCGAGTACAAGAACAAATCAGGTAGGTGCTCTGTAAAGCAGAAGGGCCCTGCCAGCACCTCCTAGAGACACATACCCTGTGGAAGCCCCACTGTGGGAGGACGGCCCCTGGGGCCTGAGGGCTGCTCATCCAAGGAAGGAAGACAGGTGATCAGTGTTTAGGAGACTCCTACCTGATAAATGGGGGGAGAGGGTGTCAGCTCCTTTTCGGGATTGTCCCTGAGCCAAGGTCCACAGGTACTTAGACACTTAAAAGCTTAAAGGCTCTGCATCCAGGGTCACAGCAGTGGACTGTCTGTCGGACCAGAGATGATACCCTGAGTTTGGCTGGATCATCTGAGCACTCCGGATTTAGGATGATTGGGGGTCAGAAAGCTGAACCTTTCGTTGCTGGAGCTTAGGAGTCCCTGGAAAGGCTGAGATCTAAGCCTCGTGCTCCTGGAATCCTTCCCAGACAGCTCCTATGAAGCTACCCTGCCTCTGTGAAGCACTGAGAAGCAGAGGGGTCAATGAATCTCTGGGCAAAGGGTGATGGGGCCCCACAGTCAGGCAGCAGTGAGGTGGGGCCTCAGAAGGGAAAGAAGCCTGGAGAACGAACCAAATCAAAAAAGAGCCAGGGGTGCTCATGTTTGTCTATGCACTGATTTTCTCTAGGAGATGCCAGAGAAATAGCTAAGGAGGCACTGCCTCTGAGAGGGGACCTCAATGACCTCAAAGTAGGACAGCAGGGGGGTACACTTCCAGGTCCAGGTCTTTTTGTACCTTTGATTGTGTCAACATAAGCTTGCATTAGCTTTTCAAAATAATATAAAAATAAAATGCAATGTTAAAATGGCAAATGCTTATATATATATATATACATACATATATATATACTACAGTAAATAAAAAATAAAATAGAATAAAACAAAAGCAAGCCTGAAGATAGTAATCCTCCTCAATTCCTTTCCCTGGCCAGCTCCAACTAATCCTTCAGGTCTTAGTTAGATCTGAGGTTTTGTTGTCTCCACCTTAGCACAGCACCTGGTCACAACTATCTGTCTGTTCTCTCCTCTGGACTGACCGTATCCTTTTCCCTGTTGGATTCTCAGCATTTGGTACAGGGCCTGACCACATGGGAGGTACTCAGCAAATGTGTATTGAATGTGTTGAAGTGAGACACAGTATAGCAAATACTGGGAAGCAGCTCAGTCTTAGGCATCAGGTTGGTCACCTTTGACATAGCTGTCTGCAAAATATGACCCTACCATCAAAAGCCTACAGTACAGCTGGAGAGAAAAGTCAGGTCAGAGTCAGAACCCTATCAGGAGATCAACCTGGGCACAGGAGGAGGGCCGCCAAGTGAAGGACAGGCTGCTGCCAACAAAGGAGTCAGGAAAGGCATCTCTCAGACACCTCGGTGATGCTGTGGTAAGATGGGCCTTCAGGACTCAAAGGCAATGGGCCAAGTTCAGGGAGCGGGGAAGGGTATGGCTGAAGCAGGGGCTCTGTGTCCTCCAGGGACGGGCTCCAGGGAATGGCAGGTGGTCTAGAATAGAGTTCATAAACACAACTCACAGGAAATAAATATTAAAAAGTGCTTGGGGGGGAGGCCTCCAGGATGCGCTTTTACTTTGTTGAGGAAGGTCCTTGAGAACCTAGCTGTGTCTGAGCCCCCAGACAGTGACTAGGAAGATTCACTAAGTGTCTGTGTGATGAATGGACATGTGTTGAAGGGACTGCTACCCAAGAGCTGAGCAGGGAGCTGCCACGGCCATGAAGCTGAGGAAACAGCGTGAGCAGCAGGGCCCCAGTGGAGAAAAAGAGCACAGAGAAAAGAGAATGGCAGAATGTGTCCATCTCACATCTGAGGACTTCCTGGGCTGGTCAAAAACTGCCCGGGAGTCAGACACAAAGGGGCAGGCATGTAGGCCAACCTCTCCATCTGGCAGTGCCTGCTCTCTCTCTCTAGTTCCCCAGACGGGATAAGGAACTGTTACTCCTCACCCTGAAATGCGCAAGCCGACACAGTGCAACAAACTAACAGATGGGTGGTGCCAGAAGGGGGCATTGTGAAAGCTCCGCCTCAGACTCTCTCTTCAACAAGGTCTTTGCACCTTTAGAAGAACAAGGATCAAGAGTACTGAGAAGCCAGCTGGTCCTTGGCCCTGCCTCTGGGTGAGGCTACACCATCTCTCTGCCAGCTGATAAAGCTGAAAGGGCTTTGCTCCCATCTGGTGGTGGGTGGTAGATGCCTGGGCCATCCCTGGCACCCTCACCCACATTGCTTCTCATTGACTCCTCCTTATCTCTTCTGCCTTCACTGACCACTCTCCATTGTGTGGAAACCTTTCCAGGGGCACTGCTCACCAGGGCCAAGCTAAGAACATCGCACATCTGGAGAGCAGGGCAGGAGGAGAGGCAGGCAGGGAAGATGCCATTGTCAGAGCATGTGCACATCTTCCTGCAACCCCCTCCCACCAGATCCCCAGGCAGCCCCAAGCCTGGAATGTCAGGATGTGTGGGCATCCTGGGCACATTAGTTGTTTTCATTTACACAGAGTCTACTCTCAGTCCCAGGGAACCAATGTAAGACTGAACAACATGTTTCCTAGGCCCACATCAGCTTCCAGCACTGTGTCAGATGATATTCTGTGGTGAGCGATAGGGTTTTCACTGATCAGTTTTTGGAAGTAGACCACCAGGCCTTTCTTTCTAGTGTGTTTTATTCTGGTAGCCCCACTGAAACCTGCCCATAGGTGACTCTGCTGGTATTTAAAGTACTGGTGGCAGAGCTTCCACTCACAGCAGCACGCGAGACAGCACAGCACAACAGAATGACGGACGAGTGGTGCTAGAAAGGGCGTGACAAAAGCTTAGCTTTAGTCTCTCTCCCTTTTACACGGTCTTGGCACCTTTAGAAAAGTAAGAATCAAGAGCACAGAGAAGCTACCTGGTCCTCGCCCCTGCCTTTGGGTGGGGCTGCTCCAGACCAGCCCACCCCGGCTGGCATCTGTTGCATCCCAAGTAATGTAGAAAAAGGAGCCTCCCCACCCTCCTCTCTTGCCCACAATGGCTTCACCAAACCCTGCCTGAGAACGGGAGAGAGAGTTGTCACTGGAGCCAGGCAGAGGCCATGGGTTCAGCCCTGCTTCCTTATCCGCAGAGTGGGAATAGCAGTGCTAGCTGGGGATGAAGGAAGACAAAGCATCCAGCGCAGGACTAGTGTAAGCCCTGAATAAATGTAAGTTCCTTTCCCCCTCTTCTGACTAAATACTTCATGTGGCAATTTATAGTCCTGTGGGACTTGCAGACTGAAATCCGTGTGTCTGTCAGTCAGCAACTTGTTCTGAGTGCCAATTTTTTTTTCTTTCCTTTTTTGCAGAATCATGCACCAGCCGTATGGTAGGGAAAGAAAAAAAACAAGAGATAGAATGTTGCCCTTAGAGCTTACAGTGCAGTCGGAGTGAGAGCACACACATGAATACACTCACACATGCATACACACTTTCAGAAGCATTATAAAGCACTATCCAATCAAGTGTAATACCCCACTAACTGTATTATGTAGGCCTGGAAAAGGCATCCAAGAGAACAGAAGGGTGACTCGAAGGAGGGGTAAGCACATGCACGCATGTGTGAGTGTGCCTGCGTGTGTGTTAAGGTGTGCCCAAGTAGGCCTCTCCCTGCATCTGTGGAATTAGCAACTGAGAACAATTCTCAAAACAGAAGACTTGGGTTGGCCAAGTTTCAGAGCCGTGTGATCCCTAGCAAGCTCTGTCTCCTCTTTGGACATCTCTGTATCTAGACATAGAGGCCATCGCACCTAATTCTCAGGATGGTCATAAAATCGGAGATGATAACTTAGGTGCAGCTTCCTGCCACAGAGCCTGGCCCATCTCTGTACCGTATCCAAGTCCCCCTTCTGGGTCTGTGCTCCACCTTGTCTCCTTCCTCTTGCCCAAGATCCTATCTATCCTGGGTGTGACTGGTCTGCTCCTTATCTCATTCTTTGTTCCATGTCTTTGCTGGACTTTCTGTCACGTTGCTCATCGTGTTAATTTTCTGAGGGAAATTACTGAGTCTGCCCTTTCTAAACCATCCTGCTCACCCTGGCTTCCTCTGGCCCCAGGCAGCAGAGTAATAATACATGAGACCTGAATGATAAATAGTGCCATCCACACAAATCTGTCAGATGGCACTGTTCAGATTTAAAAACGCAGAGACCAGATTTTGCCTCTGTCCCCTAAGCAGGGAGCAGGGATGGGTTCTTTGAAGATGGCCACCAAGCCTGGGAGGCAGCCCCACAGTGCAAGCTGGTGTGGGGGCTATGCCAGCCATGGTGTGATGAGCGGGAGTGTGGCTGTGAAAAGGACTGGGATGTTATGTTGTGAGCTGTCCCTGTGACACTAGGAACCTGTTCCCCATGCTGCAGAGAGGTTGTTATGAAGGGCTTAGAGCTGTGATGCACAGAGAAAACCAAAGACGCAGAATGGATCTGTGTTCCAGGCGCAGGCGGCTGAATGCTTCAGATGTGGCTTTTGTCCAAGTGTTCCCCTCTACTCTGAACGTGGCTCCAGAAAAGCCAGACTCCCGATGCCTCTCAGCAAGCAGCCTGCAGAGTAGAAGGCAGTGACATCTCCCCAGCCGTTTCCTTGTTTTTAAGAAGAATATTTGCATCATAAACCCTTTGATGAGGAAAGTGGGAGAGAGCCTTTAATGAAATATGTTAATCGGGCTAACCCAGGCTCATATGAAAGGGAATATTAAAAGAGACAACATTCGCCAAAGCCAGCCATGTTCTCTGAGAGAGCTGAAAAGGAGTGGGAGGAAAATAGCACCCCTGATTTCAGCTATCCAAGGGTCAGGGAGATGGCAGTGATCAAGTTGGGAAAATCGGCTAAAGGACTTCAGTTTTGATTCTGATGCATTAGCGTGGAAGGGTTGTGGGAAGAGATATATTTTGAGCCAACGTCAAGGAGGATTTGGAAACACAAAGTCAAATATACCTACAAACTATCAGCAAAAGGCAAAAAAATAAAAAAGGAACCATTCTCTGGGATGTCATGGTTCCCACCCACTTCGTGTGACTGGCAGCTGAGTGAGTCAAAGACAGGTATTCATCGTAACTACAAACTACAGAGAAACTCCAGTTCCAAAGTAAATGACAAAAATGTGACTATGATCTCAAGCCAGCAATGGATTTTAAGTGCCCAACTTATGGCCAAGTAAGGGAGACAGTCCAAGCTTTAGTCAGGGCTCTTGCCTTCAGGAGGCTTAGCCTCTCTTTGGGTGGTTGCCATGGAAACAGTACACTCTCCAAAGGGAGTACTGGATAGTGAAGGGCATGTTCCAAGCACCTTGAGAGTTCACAGAGGAGTGGTGAAAGGTGAGGCCAGAAACGTGTGCATGAGCCAGGTGTTACAGACTTGGATCCTGTTAAGAAAATGTCTTTAATTCTAAGAGCAAGAAAAACTGTTATTATGGATCGAATTGTGCCCCTTCTTTCACCAAAATACATGTTGGAATCCTAACCCACATACCTGTGGCTATAATCCCATTTGGGAACAGGATTTTCTTTGTTATGTTAATGATGTCATATCCCTCTAGGGTTATGTCCTAAACCTAATCACTTCTGAGCTATAAGAGGTACAGATTAGATATGGAACAAAGAACAAACGGGGAGACAGATGCTGTGTGAAGATACCAAGGAACAAAGGAACAGAAGCTGAAAGAGACAAGGATCCTCCTTAGAGCTGACAAAGAGAGAGCTTTCCCCCTTAGCCAGTGCCTTCAATTCAGACTTTCAGACTCCTTAATGGTGAGAAAAAAATTCTGTTCTTTTTGGCCACCCGTTTGTGGTGTTTCTCTTATAGCAGCACTAGGAAATTAAGACAACTATTGAAAGGTTTTATGCATGAAGATGACAATGTAATATTCTTGTTTTGGAAAGACCACTCTCAGTGCTTGGCTTATGATAGGGCTTTGATCCCATTTGTAGCATGAATTATGGCTGTGTTGATGAGGCACACAGCGGATGTTAGGAGGCCAGTTAGGAGATAATCTCCCTGGTCCAAGTGAGGGTGACTCTGCCTTGGCTGAACAGAGCTGGAGATGGAGAGATTCAAGAGATGCTTAGATCATGCGATCTATAGGACTTGATAGGGAAGGACGGAGAGAGAAGAGTCAAGAACAACACCTAAGTTTGGGGCATAGCTTGATGGATGGCAATGCTGTTCCTTAAGACAGAAAGGAGATGAGTTTACAGTAGTTCTGTCTTGGATGTGTTGAGTTCAAGGTGTCTTTGAAACATCCCAAAGGTGATAGCAAATAAACAGTAGGTTTATAAAGAGCTGGAGTTCAATGGAGAGTTATAGGTTGGGCACGTATCTTTCGGTTATCTGTGTATACATGGAACCAGAAGCCACGAGAGGGAAAAGTGCAAGGAATGAGAAAATATGGGTCCATGAAGAACTCTAACCATCAATGGAAGGATAGAGGAAGGCTTGCCTACAGAGACAGTGACACAGAGCTAAGAAAAAAACCAGAGTGCTGTATCTGAGAAGCTGAGGAAAGCATATTCCAAGAGGGCAGAAGTCTAACTGTTAAATATGCTTGAGAGGTCAAGTGAAAAGTGAGAACTGAAACACATTCTCTTATTTACCTAGGGCTGCTATAACACAAATGCCACAAGGAGGTGGCATTGAAGGACAGAAATGTATTTTCCTCAAGTTTGGGAGGTTAAAAGTCCAAATCAGAGTCTCAGCTATGTTGATTCCTTCTCTTGCTGGTAGCCCTGGTTATTTCATGGTTTCTTGGTGTTCCTTGGCTTCTAGACTGTCCTCGTATGATGTTTGTCTTCCTCCATTTGTCTATTCCAGTTGTTGTATAACTCACAAGTGATTAGGCTCCACCCTACACTGGCCTGGCTTCATTAACATAACAAAAGAAGATCCTATTGGCAAGCAAGGTGGTGTTCACAGATACAGAGGCTAAGAATTCAGCATACATTTGGGAGAAACAGAGTCCCTAGGTGGTGCAATGGTTAATATGCTTACTGTTAACTGAAAAGTTGGTAGTTCAAGTCCACCCAGAGGTGTCTCAGAAGAAAGTCCCGGTTATCTACTTCCAAAAAATTAGCCACTCCTATGGAGCACAGTTCTATTCTGACACACATGTAGTCACTATGAGTCATAATCAACTCAAAATTAATTGCTTTAGGGTTTGTGGGAGAAGGAGTGAAACAGACACTACTCAGTCTGTAACAAACATCCTTTGGATTTGGTGATGTGGAGGCCATGTAAACATGGAGAAATGGCAATGGAATATCATCAGAGAGTATGAAGGGTCAATTGGCTATATTTAAACTACCCAGCACAGCACCTGCCACATTGTCAGCTTCTTTTCCTTAGCCCTCTTCTCTTTTCAGATGCATTGCCTCAACCAGGTCCCTTCCCTCAGCCTATACTCAGCAGGAATGAATGCATTGGCTGTGATCCTCTCCCACTTCTATAAACATGGGAAAATCAAATGTGATATCTGAGTTGGCACCAGCTCCCAGCATGTCACAGAGAAATGTAAACACGTGCTTCTGCTTTGCTAGTCCATTCAGTCCCAAACCAGGGAGGTGCCCACAGTTGATAGGAGTCTGCATATTTGCAGGTCTGGCTTAACTTGTGAGGCACAGAGTGATTCTCCACATGTCTGTGATGTTCTAAAAGACAAGGGGAAAATAACATATCTCTGAGCACCAACAGCCTGCCGTTTTGTTACTTTGGCTCATGAAACTACAGGATTAAACACAAAACTGCAGACGGGGAGCTGGGCCAATGCCCTTCACAGATGCTTAGCCTGGGCACCAATTGCTAGAAGTGTTTTTATAAATACGAAGACCTCAGTTAACCAGAATCTGGAAGAATTGGATAGGAATGGGAGAACTGAGTGAACCAGTTCTCTTGATTAACCAAGCATTAGCTTAAAAAGTTTTTTTAAAAAATCAGGGCCATGACCAACATGGCAGACTGGGTACACGTCTCCTCAATTCCCTCTGAGAACTGAGGCCTGAATTAATAATTGAACAGAGTACTCTGGACACCCAGAAATCCCTAGGATATGTCATAAGGTTGTCAAATTAGACTGCACCGCGCTAAATGGGAAACTGCCTCTCTCTGTTGAGGCAGCACGTGCTGAGCCCCACTCCTGCTGACTTGTGCAGACTAAAGTTAACAGCATATAGTGCAGCAGAGAGACAGCACACGGGATAGCCACATTTTGAGAGCCTAGTTGCTGACTGAGGGCAGCACTGCCCCTCCACCCTCTGTTTTCTGAGCTACACCATAGATTCAGAGGTTTCACTACAGGAAGTGCAGCTCTGCTGGAACACCATCTTGGCCAGCTGGGAGGCAGAGTCACCCAACCACAGTCCTCAGCAGAGGTTAATTCCAAAGCTGAGAAGCAGTGCCAGTCCAGAAAGCACTTTTCCAGCAGAAAGGCTTTGTAGGACAGTGTAACCTTATAGGAGTGGCCCAGCTGAGGTTGGTGGTAGGGCATGATACCTCCCTAGTTGAACTACATCATATCAAATGGGGACAGCCAAACAGGTGCTTCTGTTGTCAAATGGAAGGTGGGGCCTGCCCCCCCCAACAGCCTGACTAATTTTAGCAGCCATTGGTCAACTCCCAACTTCTTAAAATAAGACTGCCTGGAGAAATAACTGCTGAGTATGCTGGCATCAGCTCTTCCAGCCTTTACTGACACACATCATAGGGTCAGTAGACAGCCACCCAGTGAATTCATAAGTAGGAAGCCATCTTTGCCAGCCAGGAGGTGCAGCCTGCCATCCCAGGGAGTCCACTGGGGCCAGTCACTAGAGTACACAGAGATAACTGGTGACCAACCTCCGTCTCAGAACTATGCCTCAGCACCTGTTGAGGTAATACTACAGCTCCTAGATGGCCCAAAAACAACAAACCATTCCTAACCATTTAAAGAAACAGTCCACTGTGGCTCCAGAAAACTCCCAAAATAAAGAACCAAAAAACTTGCCAGATGTAGAAGCCTTTCTGAAACTACTGGAAGTCAAGCACTAAATAATTACATATAGAGCCCTCCTACAGATCAAACAAACTGCAACAGAGCAAAATGAAAAATTAAGCAAGCTACTTGAACTGATGGAATAACAACGATCTGAAATCCAGCAGATCAATAACAAAATTACAGAATTAGACAATTCAATCCAAAGCCAAAAGAGCAGAGTTGAGTAGATGAAAGTCACACTTAGTGCCTTAAAGATACAGCAACTGGCACCAGCATTTATGAAGATAAATAAGAGAAAAGAAATAAGAAAAATCAAGAAGCATTAAGAAACATGTGAAACTCTATTAAGAATAATCTACAATTATTTGGAGTTCCTGAATAAGGAGGTATAGCTGAAAACACAGACAGTATTTTTGTTGAGTTGCTGACAGAAAACTTCCCCAAAATTTTGAAAGAAGAGAACATAGGTAGCCAAGATGTCTATTGAACACAACAAAAACTAGACCCCAAAAGAAAGGCACCAAGACATATTATAATCAAGTTTGGCTGGCTTAATAAAATGAAACATAAACAGATCCAAAGCAAAGATAACATTCAGAAGGAAAACCTGTAGGGTTTCATCTGACTTCTCAGCAGAAACAACTGTGGCAAGGAGGCAGTGGGATGACACATTCAAAGTCTTGAAGGAGAAAAACTTTCAACCAAAAATTATATATCCTGCAAAATTGTCTCTCAAATACGAAGATGAAATTAAGGCATTCACAGATAAACAGAAGCTTAGAGATTTTGTAAAAAAACCAAACCAAACTACAAGAAATACTGGAAGAAGCTCTTTGCTTAGAAAAACAAAACCATTACATGTATATTTTAGGAGACAATACAAGACACAGCATCCAGAAACCTACTCAGTTAGGGAAGTCACAAAACTCAATCAAAGCTACAATATTAAAAGAAAGGAACCAGTGATCATATCATGACAACTATGGCACCACCACACTAAAAAGAGGGATATACTACAGTAGTTATAGTCCTTCTACATCTGGCAAGTTTTTTGGTTCTTTATTTTGGGAGTTTTCTGGAGCCACAGTGGACTGTTTCTTTAAATGGTTAGGAATGGTTTGTTGCTTTGGGGCCATCTAGGAGCTGTAGTATTACCTCAACAGGAGCTGAGGCATAGTTCTCCATCTTCCAGATGGAGAGAAAATTAAAAAGATATGCAGAAGTTAAAATTGGGTGTAAAGTTAGAATATTAGGGGGATGATAGGGATAGCTGCAAAGCACAATAACAACGCAGCATATCAAAACAAGAAATGTAATAGAGGAGTCTCAACAAACACAAACCTACACTTAAAAAGATGAAAAGCCAACCCATAAAGAAGACTGACCCATAACATAATATTAAGAGCAACATAGAAAACACCAACACAAAAACAAATACATCAAAATGACAGAACTAAACATATACCTATCAATAATTACACTGAATGTAAACAGACAGAATGTGCCAATAAAGAGACAATGAGTGACAACCTGGGTCATAAGACACAACCCATCTATATGTTGCTTACAAGAAACACACCTTAGACTCAAAGATGTGAACAAACTGAAAATTAAAGGATGGAATAATATATACCAAGCTAACAACATATAAAGAAGAGCAGGTGTGGTAATACTAATCTCAGATAAAATATATTTTAATGTAAAATCCACCATCGTGGTCAGGGATGGTCACTGTTACTGAAAGGTTCAGTACTCATGCAAAACTTAACGATATTAAATATTTATACATCCAATACCAGAGCATCTAAATACATCAAACAAACACTGACTACGTTGAAAAATGAGATAGACCACTCCACAATAATAGTGGGAGATTTCAACACTCCACTTTCAGTAACGGACAGATCATCCAGAAAAAATTTCAGTAAAGACACAGAAGATCTTACTGTGACAGTTAACCAACTACAGTTGATCGACATATAGGGAACTTTTTATTCATCAAAAATAAATACATCTTCTTCTCCAAGGCACATGGAACATTTTCCAGAATAGACCATGTGTTAGGACATGAAGCAAGCTTCAGCAAAATCTAAACCATTGAATTATTTATTGCAAAGCATCTTCTCAGACTGTAAAGCTATAAAAGTCAAACTAAGTAATGGAAAAAAATAGATAAAAATTTGAATTAATAGAAACTGAGCAACACCTTGCTGAAAAAGCCATGGGTTATAGAAGAAATCAAGGATGTAATACAAAAATTGATAGAATTAAATGAGAATGAAAACATATCCTACCAAAACCTATAGAATACAGCCAAAGCAGTGCCCAGAGGTCAATTTACCTCTATACAGGCACACATCTGGAAGGAAGAAAGAAACCAAATCAAGGAACTAACCCTACAGCTTGAACAAGCAGAGAGAGAGCAACAGAGGAACCGCTCAGGCACCAGAAGAAAACAGATCATAAAGATTAGAGCAGAACTAAATGAAGCAGAGGATAGAAAAACACTGAAAAACTTGATAAAACTAAAAGCTGTTTTTTTAAAAAAGATCAACAAAGTTGATAAACCACTGGCTAAACTTAAAAAAAGAAAAACAGGAAAGGAAACAAATAACCTGAATAAGAAATGAGATGGGAGATGTCACATCAGACCCAGCTGAAATCAAAAGTAATCATAACAAAATACTATGAAAGACTGTATTCTAACAGATTTGAAAACCTAGATGAAATTGACAAATTTCTAGATTCATATCACCTACCAAAATTATCACAAGGAGAAGTATAACAACTTAATAAACCCATCACAAAGGAAGAGATTGAAAAAATCATCAAAAAGCTACCAACCAGAAAAAGTCCTGGCACACATGGCTTCACTGGAGTATTCTACCAAACTTTTAGAGAAGTGTTAACACCAATACTACTGAGACTATTTCACAGTGTAGAAAGCGATGGAATACTCCATCTCATTCTATCAAGCCAGCAGAGCCTTGATACCAAAGCCATGGAAAGATCCCAGTAAAAAAGAAAACTACAGACAAATATCACTCATGAACCTAGATGCAAAAATCTTCAACAAAGTCCTTGCCAATAGAATTCAGAAAAATAATTCATCATGACCAAGTTAAATTCATACCACAGATGCAAGGCTGGTTCAACATCAGAAAAACAGTTAATGTGATCAACCACATAAATAACACAAAAGATAAGTAGCACTTGATTGTGTCAGTTGATGCGGAAAAGGCGTTTGACAATATCTAACACCCATTCATACTAAAAACTCTCAGCAAAAAAGGCACAGAAGTGAAATTCCCCAATGCAATGAGGGGCATCTACTCAAAGCCAGTCACCTGCACCATCTGGAATGGAGAGAGACTGAAAGAATTCCCCTAGAGAACAGGAACTAGACATGGATGGCCACTCTCACCACTTCTATTCAACATTGTACTGGAAGTTCTAGCCACAGCAATTAGACATAACAAAGTAGTAAAGGGCATCCTCATCAGCAAAGAAGAAGTAAAAATCTCCCTATCTGCAGATGATATGATTGTGTGCTCAGTGAATCCTAAAGAATCCATAAGTAAACTATTCAAACCAATAGAAGAGTTCAGTAAAGTATCAGGACATAAAATAAACATAAGTAAACCAGTATGATTCCTTTATACCAACAAAGAGATCATTCAAGAAGAAATCACCAAATCAATACCATTACTATAGCCCCCAAGAAGATAAAATATCTAGTTATAAATCTAACTAGAGAAATAAGAGACCTATACAAAGAAAACTACAAGACCTTACTGCGAGAAACCATGAGAGACTTACATAAATGGAGAAACCTATCCTGCAGATGGATAGGATGACTTAACATTGTGAAAATGTCTACTTTACCCAAAGCGATCTACATATACAGTGCAATCCCAATACGAATTCCAGTGTCATTTTTTTTAATGAGATGGAGAAACAAATCACCAATTTTATTTGGAAAGGGAAGAAACCCCAGATAAGAAAAGCATTACTCCCCTAAGAAGATAAAGTACCTAGGAATTAATCTAACCAGAGAAACAACAGACCTTTACAAAGAGAACTACAAGCCCTTACTGCAAGAAACTAAGAGAGACTTCGATAAATGGAAAAACCTACCCTGCTCATGGATAGGAAGACTTAACATTGTGAAAATGTCTATTTTACCCAAAGCAATCTATTTATATAATGCAATCCCAATACAAGTTCTAGCATCATTTTTTAATGAGATGGAGAAACAAGTCACCAATTTTGTTTGGAAAGGGAAGAAGCCCCGGATAAGTAAGGTACTACTAAAGAAGAAGAACACACTGGGAGGCCTCTCATTATCCAACCTTAGAACATACTACACTGCCACCGTGGTCAAAACAGCCTGGTACTGGTATAAGAACAGACAGATCGATCAGTGGAACAGAATTGAGACCCCATCTGCCTATGAACAGTTGATATTCGACAAAGGCCTAAGACATTAAACGGGGATAAAAACAGTATCTTCAACAAATGGTGCTGGCAAAATTGGATATCCATCTGCAATAAACTGAAACAAGATCCATATCTTACACCTTATACAAAAACCAACTCCAACTGGATAAAAGACCTAAATATCAAACCTAAAACGATAAAGCTCATCCAAGAAAAGGTAGGAACAACAATGGAAGTTTTAATACACAATGAGGACAGACTCCAAAATCTGTCAAAGAAACCTCAATCAACAGAAGAGAAAACAGATAAATGGGAACTATTAAGAATCAAACATTTTTGCTCATCCAAAGACTTTATTAATAGAATTAAAAGAACACCCACAGAATGGGAAAAAATATTTGTCAACTCCATGTCAGACTGACGCCTGATCTCCATAATCTATAAGATACTACAAAATATCAATAAAAAGAAGGTAAACCATCCAATTAAGCAATGGGCAAAGGAGATGGACAGACACTTCACTAAAGAGGAGATCCAGGCAGCCAAAAAACACATGAGGACATCTTCACGATCTTTAGTTATTAAAGAAATTCAAATCAAGACAACAATGAGATACCATCTCACCCCAACAAGATTGGCCATGATCCAGAAAACACAAAACAACAAATGCTGGAGAGGCTGTGGAGAAAGTGGAACCCTCCTACACTGTTGGTGGGGTTGCAAAATGGTCCAGCCTTTTTGGAAGGCAATCTGGCACTTCCTTAAAAAAATGGATATCGATATACCATTTGACCCAGTAATTCCACTACTTGGAATATATCCTACAGAATCAAGGCCTTTCACACCAATGGACACAAGCACCAGAATGTTCACTGCAGCACAGTCCACGATAGCAAAAAGATGGAATCAACCCAGATGTCCAACAATAGAAGAATGGATAGGTAAACTATGATACATATACTCAATGGAGCACTACACAATGATAAAGAATAACGATGATTCCAGGAAACATCCCCTAACCTGGTTTCAACTGGAAGACATTATGTTGAGTGAAAGTAGTCAGCGACAAAGGGACAAATATTGTATGAGACCTCTACGATAAGACCTCAAAAACAGACTTGTGTATAGAAGAAAAGACTCTTCGACAGCTGTAAGGGAGGGTAAGGAGGGAGGGTGAGGGGGGGAGAGTTTAGTTTAGATAGTTACTAAAAATCTAGTTGGGAGAAAGCGGTGATAGCACACATTAGAAACAAGAACAACATTAAGTGGACTTCAGCATAACTTGAGTACTCCTTCCATCTTAACTCAATACTGCAAGGATAGAGTAACTGGGGCAGAGGGCGGGGGGCTATGCTCTTAGGCGAATTCCAGACCAATTGGCACAACTAGCGTTTTGCTAAGAGAGCTCTCTGCACCCCACATTGGTGAGTGGCATCTGGGATCTTAAAAGCTGCCAAGCTGCCATCCGAGGACACAGCAAATGGTCCCAACTCAGCAGGAGCGGATGCTCACCGAGGACCAAAATGACATGTGGTAAAGACAACCAAGAAGACAGAGAAACCCACAAGAATGGGTGCCTACATTGACTTGGGACCAGAAGAATCAGATGGTGCCTGGCCACCACCAGTGATAGCATGATGGAGCTCACAGAGAGGAGTCTCACTGGCAACACAAGAATAAAAAGGGGTGCATCCTGAGATCTCCACTAAAAGACCTCAATTGATGGTCCAGCGGTTTGGGGGTTCCTCTGAGAGCAAGGCCCGAGGTCTGATGCTGCCCGTTCCCATAAATTATAACAAAGGTCCACTGTTTGGACAGGAATGGATTGGACTTGGCAAGGCAGAGTGACGATATATTGGAAGCACTTTATGGTTCTATACATCTATAGGATATCATCTTGCTGACCTCTGGCTGGAGGAAGGGGAGTAGATGGAGAGGAGGGGAAAGGAGGCTGTTGGGAGGATGAGACATGTATGGAGCAGAGAGGAACAGTGTGCAGTCACCGGACAGGGAGAGCAGTGGAAGCTGCATATAGGTAGGCATATAAATTTATACGTGAATGTACATTTTCACTCAGTCATGTTAAATAAAAATAAAAAAAAAGATACTACAAAATATCAACAAGAAGAAGATATACCATCCAATTAAGCAATGGGCAAAGGAGATGGACAAACATTTCACTAAATAAGAGATCCAGGCAGCCAAAAAACACATGCAGACATGTTCACGATCTTTAGTTATTAAAGAAATTCAAATCAAGACGACAATAAGATACCATCTCACCCCAACAAGGTTGGCCATGATCCAAAAAACACAAAACAACAAATGCTGGAGAGGCTGTGGAGAAAGTGGAACCCTCCTACACTGTTGGTGGGGTTGCAAAATGGTCCAGCCTCTTTGGAAAGCAATCTAGCACTTCCTTAAAAAAATGGATATTGATATACCATTCGACCCAGTAATTCCACTACTTGGAATATATCCTACAGAATCAAGGCCTTTCACACCAATGGACACAAGCACCAGAATGTTTATCGCAGCACAGTTCACGATAGCAAAAAGATGGAATCAACCCAGATGTCCAACAACAGAAGAATGGATAGGTAAACTATGGTACATATATTCAATGGAGCACTACGCAATGATAAAGAACAACGATGGCTTCAGGAAACACCTCATGACCTGGTTTCAACTGGAAGACATTATGTTGAGTGAAAGTAGTCAGCGACAAAAGGACAAATATTGTATGAGACCTCTACGATAAGATCTCAAAAACAGACTTGTGTATAGAAGAAAAGATTCTTTGACAGCTGCAAGGGAGGAGAGGAAGGAAGGGAGGGGGGAGGGTTTAGATTAGATAGTTGCTAGGTATCTGGTTGGGTGAAATCGGTGATAGCATACATTAGAAACAAGAACAATATTAAGTGGACTTAAACATAACATGAGTACTCCTTCCATCTTAACCCAATATTGCAAGGATAGAGTAACTGGGGCAGGGGGCAGGGGACCATGCTCTTAGGCGAAAGCGAGGCCAATTGGCACAACTAGCATTTTGCTAAGAGGGCTCTCTGCACCCCACGTTGGTGAGTGGCATCTGGGGCCTTAAAAGCTGCCAAGCTGCCATCCGAGGGCACAGCAAATGGTCCTAACTCAGCAGGAACGGATGCTCACCGAGGACCAAAATGACATGGGGGAAAGACAACCCAGAAGACAGAGAGACCCACACCAGTGGGTGCCTACATCGACTTGGGACTGGAAGAAACAGATTGGTGCCCAGCCACCACCAATGATAGCTGCGATGGAGCTCACTAAGTTGAGTCTCACTGGCAACCCAAGAATAAAAATGGGTGCACCCTGAGATCCCCACTAAAAGACCTCAATTGATGGGCCAGTGATTTCAGGGTTCCCCTGGGAGCATGGCCCCTCACCCTGATGCTGTCCTTGACCATAAACCATAACGAAGGTCCATGCTTCAGACAGGAATGAATTGGACTTGGTGATGCAGTGACCATATATTGGATGCATTTTAGGGTTCTGTACACCTATAGGATGTCATCCTGCTGACCTCTGGCTGGAGGAAGGAGAGTGGGTGGAGAGGAGGGAAAAAAGAGACTGTTGGGAGAACGAGACATGTATGGAGCAGAGAGAAATAGTGTGCTGTCACCGGGCAGGTAGAGCAGTGGAAGCTGCATATAGGTGGGTATGTAAATTTATATGGAAATGTACATTTTCACTCAGTTATATTAAATAAAAAAAATTAAAAAAAAAAAGAAAAGCATTACTGAAGAAGAGGAACACAGTAGGAGGCCTTATACTACCTGACCTTAGAACCTATTACACTGCCACAGTGGTCAAAATAGCCTGGTACTGGTACAAAAATAGACATATAGACCAATCGAACAGAATTAAGACCCCAGAGATGCCACCATCCTCTTATGAACAGTTGTTATTCGACAAAGGCCCTAAGATTGTAAACTGGGCTAAAACCCATCTCTTTAACAAATGGTGGTGGCAAAATTGGATATCCATCTGCAAAAAGTTGAAACAAGACCAATATCTTACACCTTACACAAAAACTAACTCAAATTGGATCAAATCTAAATATCAAACCTAAAACGATACAGATCATGCAAGAAAAAATAGAGTCAACAATGGAAGTTTTAATGCACAATTTAGACCAACAGAAGAGAAAATACACAAATCGAAACTACTAAGAATCAAACACTTTTGCTCATCCAAATACTTTATCAAAAGAATTTGAAAACCACCTACAGAATGGAGAAAGTATTTGGCGACTACATCACAGACTGACGTCTGATCTCCATAAACTACAAAGTACTACAAGATATCAACAAGAATAAGGTAAATAACCCAATTAGGCAATGGGCAAAGGAGATGGACAGACACTTCACTAAGGAGGACAACAAGGCAGCCAAAAGACACGTCACAAAATGCTTGTGATCTCCAGCTATTAGAGAAATCCAAATCAGAAATACAATGATACACCATCTCACCCCAACAAGGTTGTCCATGAGCCAAAAAACACAAAACAACAAATGCTAGAGAGGCTGTGGAGAGATTGGAACTCTCCTGCACTGCTGTTGGATTGCAAAATGGTACAACCTCTATAGAAAGCAATTTGGCGCTTCCTTAAAAAGCTGGAAATACATATACCATTTGATCCAGTAGTCCCACTGCTTGGAATATATATTACAGAATCAAGGGCAGTCACATGAACAGATACATGCACATGAATGTTGATTGCAGCACAGTCCACAATAGCAAAAAGATGGAATCAACCCAGATGCCCAACAACAGATGACTAGATAAACTATGGTACATATACTCAAAGGAATACTACACAATGATAAAGAACAATGATGATTTTAGGAAGCTTCTCATAATCTGGTTTCAGTTGGAAGACATTATGCTCAGTGAAATCAGTCAGTGGCAGAAGGACAAATATTGTATGAGACCCCTAATATAAGAACTTAAAAATAGACACGTTCAGAAGAAAAGACTCTTTGATGGCTACAGGCATAGGGAGGGAGGGAGAGGGCTAGTTATAGATTAGATAATTGGTAGAAATTTGGTTGGGTGAAAGCAGTGACAGCACACAGTAGAAAGAAGATCAACTTAACTGGACTTCAACATAAACTGAAAAGTCTTCTGATCTTAACCCAATATTCCCGGGGTAGAATAATGGGGCAGGGGTCTGGGTACCATGCTGCCAGGGGACATTGAGGTCAATCAGCATAACTATCCTATTGCTAAGAGAGTCTTTTGCACCCTATATTGGTGAGTGACATCTAGGGTCCTGAAAGCTAGCAAGCTGCAATTTGAGGTTTGCCAAATGGACCCAACTCAGCTGGAACAGAAGATCACCAAGGACCAAAATGACTTGGGGAAAAGAGAACCCAGAAGACAGAAGGACACATTTGAAGTGGTGACTGCATCAACATGAGACCAGAAGAACCAGATGATGCCTGGCTACTGCCAAAGACAGCCATGATGGGGCACACAGTGTTTGAGTCCCAACGGCAGTATGGAAAAAGGAGAGGAGTACCTCAAGAACTCCACTAAAAGATTGCAATTGGTGGTCAGGCAGCCTGGGGGTTCCCCTGGGAGCATGACCCCTAGACCTGCTGCTGTGTCTGACCAGAAAGCATTATTGAGGCCAACTCTCCGGACAGGAATGGACTGTATGTAGGGACACAGTGTGACCACATGGTGCAGGTAGTTTATGGTTCTATGCATCTATAGTATGCCATCCTAACTAGTCTCTAATTAGAAAGGAGAGGAGAGGGTGGACAGGAGGGGACAGGAGATTTAGAGGATATGACATATAGAATGAAAAGGAAGAGTGTGCTGTCACCGGGCATGGAGAGCAGAAAAAGCTGTAGATAGACAGTCATGCAAATTTAATTTGGATTGTATGCTTTCACTCTATCACAATAAAGTATATGTTTTTAAATCTTCATCAAAGTCTTTATAAGAAAAAAAAAATCTGTCCAGAATATGTTAGCCTCATTTTCCAGTTTAGGAATTAAACTGTAGACAATACAATCCTTTCCACTGAGAATTTTTCAGGATACTCTACTGTGGGTTTAGAAGGCATGGAGAATCAGGCTGAATAGTGATATCAGGACATGCCCCGGAAATATTTTTAAGCCCCACCATCAGCTTGTATGCTTTGTGCTCTCCTTTTTTTCTTTCCAAAATAAAGTTTCATTAAATGGTATGGAGTATGAATTCTGGGTGAGCTCACGTACAACAAAGCTGAGGCATTACTGTCACTGAAACCTTGTCACTGTTTTTCTCTGGCATCTTGTCACCAGTTTCTGGTCACTGTTTTTCTCTGAAATCCTCTGTTGAGGACACAACAAAAGTGTACTAAGTGTGTACTGAATGGATGCCTGGATTTCTGTGGAAGTGCAAGGTGCCGCCACACTATTTCTGACTGGCACTTATCTGGTATTTTTCATGTTCTATAATTTTGCTAAACATTAGCTCTGGAATGGACTGCTAGTCTACCTGGATGAATCATGAGTATGCTAATATCTTTGTTGCCCTTGGCCCTAAAACTTGACATCTTCCTCACCCTGGTGAAAAAAAAAAATGGGTAGGATTTGCCAGGGACTTGGTCTTTGCCCCTTCCATCCCCAAAATGTAATACTCGAGACCACCATCACACGAGTTCCCAGGGAATAGAAAACGAAAGCCTACACTCGGCTTCCTCTTTTGTACAGGGACTCTGAGTTGCATGGGGTATTTCTTACCTAGAGCAGATCACTGATGTGTGAGAGACTAGGAAGAAGGGCACTGACCAATCAGATTCTCAACAAGAAAAAGTGATAGTAGGAGGGATCTTAGGAAACCACTTACCTGACCCCTGTCTGAGGTTTCAGTTGATAAGCTGGTGCGTGGCATAGGAGAGTTAGACTATTGAGTCTCCATCCATTCGTGTATTTTCTCCTCACCTTGCTCAGACATCCTTTGACCTGGCAAGCTTGAGTTTCAAGAAACAGACCCCTTGCATTGTGCTTGAAGTTGCAAATTGTGTGAGCTGCAGTTTCTCCACAGTCTGTGTAAGCTGGACCCTTTCTGGGCATCACAATTGAGACTGGGATGCACTGGTGCTTGAGGCTAGGAGGAAATTCCAGAATTTGTTTGTGTGAAATGTATGTCTTCTCTCCAGATTCCTGGGACTCCAAGCAATCCACACGCAACATCTCCCCCACCATCAACCAGGCCAACATTGTCGACTTGCACCCAGCCTCCGTGTACAGCATCCGCATGTACTCCTTTAACAAGATTGGCCGCAGTGAGCCAAGCAAGGAGCTCACCATCAGCACTGAGGAGGCTGGTGAGCACCTTGTCCTACCTTTCTGATATATGGCCTCCAGGATCAGGGACGTCTGGGGTTCACACGACTCTGTCCTTTGGCAGAAGTTTATAATAAGAAGATGGAATGAAAGAGCATCCAAGGTGTTTCTTTGTCTGCCAGCAGATCACTGGAGAGTATAGCTTGTGCCTCTTTTTCCAGATAAAGGTGTAGATAGTGGGCTTTGTGGAGCTGTCCATGGTTCTGTCTCAATCCTCTGGCTCCAGCCTAACTGGAAATGACAGGTGTGGTATTTGAAAAGGATAAGGCACTAGTTCCCTAGATGATATTCTATGACCTTTGTCATGGAATTTTCCTGAAAATTTAAACAACATTTCTCTTGCCTTAGTTTCTCTTTTGGTGGAATATGACAGGTGTAGAAAAGAATATATATGTCCACTTTAACAAAAAATTGGAAAGTTAAAAGTGTTACACCAATATCCATTATCAATTACCATCGTGGCAGAAGTCCTCCAGCTGCCTCTTCCCAATCGTAACTCTACCCTCACCTTGAAGTAGCCACTATCCTAACTACTATGGTGCTAAGTTTCTTGCTTTTCTTTTTTACATCAATATCACGTCGATCTGTACACCTAAACCATATAATTTTGCCTGTTTTCCAATGGAATGGATTCATGAAATTGCACTTTATGTACTCTTTTGAGTCTTGTTTGCTTTGGTCAGTATTATTTTTACAAGCTATATTCATGTTGTTGAAGCAACAGTACAGTTTGTGCATGTCCAGTGTTGCACAGTGCTCCATTCTATGACTATACCACAGCATATTTGTCTACTGTGCCATAGATGGACAGTGAGGTTGCTTACAGTTTAGAACTATGGCAGACATACCGCGGTGAGTATCCTTGTGCCCATATACTAGTGCACAGGCACGTACATTTCTCTGGGAATATAACCAGTTGTACAATTGCAGAGCCATTGGACAGATTCATGTCCACTTTAACAAAACATGCCAAAATATTTTCTGAAGTGCTGTACCATTCGCTGTCCCTTGGTTAGTGCGTGAGAGCTCCCATTGTTCCGCACCCTGAGTTATGTCAAAAAAAACTTTTGCCCATCAACTGAATCTGGAGTAGTATCTCATGGTATCTTTTGCTACACTTCCAGCAGATTGTGAAGGGTGATGGGGAAATTTAAACCCTGTGATCATGTCAGAGGAACTGAAACTAAGACTCCTCTGTTATTCTCAGTTTATGAGCTTTTCCTTTCTCCCCAGCAGTCCTCCAGCTCAGGAAGACACAAGGACACAAGGCTCTATCTTCTAAACCTGACTCATAAATGCTGCTTCTTCCCTCCCCCCCACAGCTCCTGATGGACCCCCCATGGATGTCACTTTGCAGCCAGTAACCTCACAGAGCATCCAAGTGACCTGGAAGGTAAGTGAAGGCAAAGACGTTTGCTCTGAAAATGCCTTCTTGCCTCCTCCTTCCTCAGCCCCTAGCGTGCGATTGTTCTCCGATTTCTCATAATTGTCACACCTGTGTTTTGCCAAACTCAGTGAGGTTTGAGGGTCAGAAATAGAAATGAGTTAAGGGGAGGTCCACGCACCAATATCCACTTCCCTACCCACCCTGACTTTTCTATAGAGGATTACACCTAGAGTGGACTAACAATCATGCAGTTACAAGGAGTTTAAGATGTTTTTCCCACCACCCTGGCCTGTTCCTCAGATCCCACATGTTGTGGTAGGTCATGAATTAGATTTGATTTTGTGCAAAGCTGGAAGAGACCCTATGGTGATGCAAGGACACGGCTGCAACCACAACAAGGTCTCCACCTAGCTGGGGCCCTGTGACCATAGCTGAGAGTTAGACTAATGTGGTAGCCTGTCATCTCAGGGCAAGGCTTGGCAGTAGCCTTGGTCTTTCCCGATGTCCATTCCCTCATTTGTAAAATCAGAAGGAAAATAATCACTCTGTCTACCTCTGAAGGGCCAAAGAGTGGGGTTGGTGTAAAGAAAACAGCCATTTCTAAGGAGCAGAGATGTCTAAAATTGAGGAGGTTGCATAAGGAAAATCTTAGAAGACATCTACAGCTGGGCAGGGAAACAGATCAGAATAGCCTCAAGTGGGACCAAGACATGCTGTCCTAGGAACCCTAGCCCTAGAGTCAGATCCCTGCCATGGCATGAGAAGACTGACATTACTGGGGACTTTCTGTCACACTGTGTTTTCCAGTGTCCAAGTACTTTCTTTTATACTCAATAATCACTTGCCATCCCTGTGAAGTGGTCTGAAGAGGTGTTTTTTTATCCCCATCTGCCAGAGGATGCCACTGGCACAGAGGTATGGGGTGACTTGTCCATGGTTATTCAAGTGGTGACAGGTGTAGAACTTAAATGCCCACAGTATGGAGTCCCACTCTAGCCCCTCCATGCAACCCATGCACAGCATTCCAGCACAGAGTTTTCTTAGGGCCCATCCACATTGTTCTTGGAACTGTCTCTGCCTTCACCTGGGATCAGAAGTCCAAGATTATTTTCTGACTCTACTTCCTGATAGGAAGCCCCAGCTTCTTTATTCCTTCTTCTGGACTCTTCACAAAGATAGATTTGAGAATCAGAGAGATTCAGAAACTAATGTTTCCATAAGAACACACATACATGCACACACTTTCCACATCACACCACATGCACATCCAGCATCACCCCATATCACACCACACACACCCCACATGCATATACACAACACACACACCACATCAGACCACATGCACACCCAGCATCCCACCCCACATGACACACACCCACACCCACACACAGTACATGCACATACACACCCCACATCACACCTCACACACACCACCACACACATATGTATACACCACACATCACACCACACACACCACATCACACCACACACACAACATGCACACCTGACATCATACCACACACCATCCACATCCCATATCACACCCTTCACATGCCACATGCACACACACCCCACAACACACCACACACACCCATCATACCACATGCGCACCCACCCTCACACCCCACACATGCACACATAAACACACTCCACATCACACCACGCACATACACACACACTCCACACCACCCACATCACACATTATGCCACATGCACACTTCCACATTACACCACATACATACATACACACACCCACCATCACACCGCACACATCCACTACACATATGTGTGCACACATACACTTACCTACAGCACCATATATGCAGCACACATGTACACTATTACACACAGAATGCATTCACACACAGTCTTGCCCCCTCCCTCTGACCAGGAGGAAAGAGGAGCAAGATCTCGGCAGTGGGTCCTCCCTGGAGGCCAGCCCACCCATTGCCAGACTTCACTACCAGGTACAGATTGAGACTCAAGGGGTTTGCTTACAAACAGTGGGTGACGCCGAGAGCCAGTCCCCAAGGCTGGCCTGTGTCCTGGCTCCAGACATCTTTCCTGGAACAACTCTGAGGAGATAAGGAGTGGGGTGGAGGATGAATAAATATATAAAACCCTGGGACATTTGGCTACAAAGCCCCAATCTGGAAGGTCGGTAAAAATTTAGAATGAGATTTATTTCTCCACAGTCTCATAATGAAAAATAAAATTGATTAGAAAGTTAGAACTTTAGCATGAACCAGCCAGTCAATAAATTTTGGACTGACTTCTCAGGGAATTTTTTTCTTTTTTGACACTGAGAAACAGATTAATGAAAAATAAAGATTCACTTGAAAGATAAGTCACTTCATTTTAAGACTCTCTCCATGAGATGGATCGCCCCTGCTTTATGACATAAATTTGCAATCAGACCTATTGATTTCTTAATGCTTCAGGGAAATATTTTAAGATTGATTTAAATCCTAAGTGTGCCTATTTAGGGGAGGTGAGGAGATAGAGAGAGAGATAGAAGAGAGAGGGAAGGGAGGACAAGAGGGAAGGGGAATCTGTCGAGAATTGTATAAGTTTATATGTGTGTCCGTTCCAGGGTGACACATATGGACATATACATTCTATATGTGTCACCCTGAGAGAGGCATATATATGTGTTCATATATATATGTATGTATGTATGTATACCAATCTTGTCAGGGCAAAGATTCCTGGCTGGTGCCAACAGTTTGCCCTCAACTACTAACCTGAAGGTTGGTGGTTCAAACCTGTCCAGCGGGGCTGTGGAAGAAAGCCCTGGAATTCTGCTTCCAGAAAGATTACTGCCAAGAAAACCCAACAGAGTTATTCTGCTCTGTCACATGGGGGGTTTCCATGAGTCAGAATCCATTCAATGGGAACAGGTTTGGTTTGGTGTGCCTGGATGATGCCTGTTCCCCAAGACCTCTGTTGGTACGCAGACATGGCAGTGACGGTTGTATGGTGATGCATAGAGGTGTATATCAGGAAAGGGCTGGCTCTGGGCGTGTAACTGTCTGTGTCACTTGTATATTAAAGTGTTTGTCAATATGGGCACGCATACATGTCATGTGGGAGCATATTATCATTGTGAAGATGAGTATATCTGGCTCTTAATGATATGCTATATCTATAATGCACGTGTGTGTATGTGCATGTGTGTGAAATCATGCACATAGGGGGGCATGTGTGTGCAGTGACAAGTACAAACACAGCAGTTTGCCTGCTTCACTTACAAACTAGAGAACAGGACTGCCCAAGTGCAGAAAGAAACATTATTCAGGCCTTAATGAAAATTCAAGTCAATTAAACACACACACACACACACACACACACACACATCTATTTAGTGAGTTCCAAACAATTATGTTAAATTAAAAACTTCATTTTATTGACTTAACAGTGAGCTTAAAAACATGGTTCATTTAAAACATTCACTGAATTTTAAAAAAAGCCAAGCTGTTTTACTAACTTAATTGTTTTTGATCTCACTATTTTTCAGTACAATAAAAAGGTAGGCTTTAAAATTAACTTAATTGTTTCATAAACCCTCATTCAAGTTGTTTTTATGTGTTCTGGGGTGTGTGATCCTTCTCTGTTTAGAGAAGGTCAAGTCCAGTCACTAAAGACTTGTGTTTCTGATGGGAATGCACCTGCCTGGGTAGGCGTATGGATTCAGGTGTCTGCTCTGATGTGTGTGTGTGTGTGTGTGTGTGTGTGCGTGCGTGCGTGCGTGCGTGCGTGCGTGCGTGCGTGTGTGTGTGTGTGTGTGTGTGTGTGTGTGTGTGTGTGTGTGTGTGTGTGTGTGTGTGTGTGTGTGAAGGAGAGAGAGAGAGAGGGAGGGAAGGTCGTTCTGGATGTGAGCAGACATGTCAGGACTGTGTTATACTAACATGTGATCATGTATGAGACTGTCTTGTCCAGGTGTTTGGGGGCTGATGTTTTCTCTGCTAGGATATCTTGCTTATGCACAGCTGGACATGTGTCAAAGTTAAGCTTGAGGTAAAAGTATGTTTTCCAGCTCCATGGTTGACTGAGATGTGTCCTTCCCTTCCTAGTGGCCCAGTCTGAGCCCCTAAGTGTCCCCTTTCACCTCCCTGTTCCTGCTTGTCTCTATCCCTCTGTCTAGGGTCCCACTGGTGTTTGGGCGCTCTGGCTAGGCTGTTGGGAAGTCACGGCACTCTCTTCTTTTATTCAAACCGTCTGCCTCCCTCCCTCCCGGCTTTCTTTTTCGTCTGCACCTCCGTTTCTCCCAGGCCCCTGACATAAGCCAGATTAACATTCATTCATTAACACACATGTACTGAGGGTCTAGTGTGTGCCAGACACAGTCCTGCATCCATAGGGCACAATAGCTGGCAAGACAGACAAATCTCAGCCTCACAGGCACTTACATCCTAATGGGGACAAATAAAGCACACGAGTAACATATGTCAAGTGTCCAGTGATGTTGAGTGCTATGGAGAAAACTAAGAAGTGCAGAGCAGAGAGCAGGAGCAATGCCACAAGAAAGCTTAAGGGAGGCCTTAATTAGCAGGTGACATCCCAGGAGGGCAGGACAGAAGTGAGAGGCAAGCCATATGGTTATCCGGGGAAAGAGCACCCCGACACAAAAGAGAGGAGTCTGCCTAGTATGACCAAGTAACAGCAAAGAGGCCAGTGTGGCTGCAGCACAGGCAGCAAAGGACAGAACTGAGAGCTGGGTCCAAGAGGTAGTGGACGGCCAGACCACCCAGGACATGTGGCCACTGCAAAGACTTTGACTTACACTCCGAGTGGATGGGAGCCCTTTGAAAGGTGGGAGCGAGGAATGACCTAGTCTGATTTGGTTGTAAGGACCTCATCTCAGAGTGCAGAACCCTGAGGTATCATTGTGCCCTTGTCCCTTCTCTCCTCATAGGCACCCAAGAAGGAGCTACAGAATGGTGTCATCCGGGGCTACCAAATCGGCTACCGAGAGAACAGTCCTGGCAGCAATGGGCAATATAGCATCGTGGAAATGAAGGCTACTGGGGACAGTGAGGTCTACACCCTGGACAACCTTAAGAAGTTCGCCCAGTATGGGGTGGTGGTTCAAGCCTTCAATCGGGCTGGCACAGGGCCCTCCTCCAGTGAGATCAATGCTACTACCCTGGAGGATGGTGAGGACACCAGCAGCAGAGAAGGCCACAGATCTGTGGTCTGCCCTCTTCTGGGCCCCATCTGGGTCCTGTGATCCACACAGACTCCCTGGATAGGCACTCTCTCCTCTTGCCAACTGGCTCCACTCAGCACTCTGGGCCTTACCATGCATTTGACTATCCCTCTGTCCATCCATTGTCTGGTGACCTGTTGCCCTGAGTGCTTATCTGTCCACCTGTCCATCTCTGCATCCATACTTTTGGCTCTGACTTTTTCTTTATCCCCCTTCACTATCAGCCTCTTTTTTCCTTTTTCTTGTGCCCAAACTCAACTCCCTGACACCAGACCTTTCCTCTATGCCTGGATCGTGTCCACTCCCACCTTCCACTTATAACTTCCAGGTGCTGGAACCTCCCACCATCTATTTTAAAGACTTGAGATGAAACTCTGGAGTTAAAATAAACCCCAAGATCCATGTCATAGGGGATTTAGAGCCCAGTTTTTCAGACTTTGGTAACTTTGATAACAAGAACTCTAAGCTCTGATTGGTAAATTAAGGGGCCCAGTTTTTCCAGGGGGAGAGAGCCCAGATGAAGCAGGGCTGTGCCTTTTCTCTAAGCACAGAGAAGATACTGCCTAGTACCTGAGCCTGTGCCAGGTACAGATGAGGGTGGGCTGGTCACAGCCTCCCCGAAGAGCAGGATAGAGTAGCACAGCATTTTCCCAAGCTTCCTTCTTGATGCCGTGATCCAAAACCAGGGTCTGAGATCAAAGTCAGCCACTGAGTTGGAGCCTGCCCACTCCTACCCCAACTGACTGCCTGGGAAATATGATACCACTGTCCATGGCTCAACAGAATACTCACCAGTCCTCCACTAGACACCTCACCCTCTCTGCAAAAACTGACACCCCTAGAAGGGAGGACACATCAGGTCAGAAACACTTGAGAGAAGATTAGCTCACACCTAACCCACTGCCATCAACTTGATTCTATCTCGTGACAACTCTATAGGATGGAGTAGAACTGCCCCATAGGGTTTCCAAAGATGTGACTCTTTATGCAAGCAGATTGTCATATCTTTCTCCTGTGGAGCAGCTGGTGGGTTTGAACTGCCAACCTTGAGGCTAGTGGCTGAGTATTTTGGTCACTGTACCACCAGGGCTCCTTTAGCTCTTAACTTGAGCTGCAAATTGAAATTGTCTGGTAGTTTTTAAAAGCCTGATGCCCAGGCTTCACCCCAGAGGGTCAGACTTCATTGCCTGGGGGCACAGTCTGGGCTTTAGGATGAGCCGAACCAACCCCAGCAGATCCAGCCCCAGAAAGCTGAACACTTGGGGAAAAGAGTGAATACAAAAAGGGGGGAAGGGCATGGAAAGCAGAAAGGTACGGAGAAGCCAAGGGGGAGGCACAAGAGCTACCCTGTGCCTAGCCCACCTCCAGCCCTGCCCCCTGGCCCAAGACTCTCACTTATCCGCACCAGAGCCCCTGGGTTGAAGAAGCTCTACCTCTGCCTTCTTAGTACAGTAGTATTGGTTCCAAGAGATACCCTAACACCGTGGCTGTCAAAACTGAAGTTACCTCAGAATCTCCTGGAAGAGGGTTAACCACAGACTGCTGGGCTCCACTCCAGAGCTTCTGCTTGGGTCAAGAATTTGCATTCCTAGCAAGTTCCCAGGTGACGCTGGTGCTGCTGGTCCTGGGAGCATCTTTGAGAATTGTGGCACCAACAGCTAGCTCATTATCTACAAGGGCAAGCCAAGGCTCTGAAGACTAAGCAGCCTGCCCAGAATCCCCTATTTGGTAACTAACACAGCCAGGGTCAAAAATCCAGACCTGACCCCAAATCTCAGACACTTTCTACTTCACCCTGTTGTTACCTTGTACTTGGGAGCAAAACTGGGGGCAGGGCAAAATGACAAGGACACAGGATGCTCTGAGAAGGCATATCCAAGTAGAACAACTGTTCTGAGCCAGCCAGCATGCCTGGCAATACTGAGCTCTGTCCACCCCAGGTCAGGCCAGACCAGGAAACAGCCAGGCCAGGCCCCATGTCTGGCTGGCCTCAGTCAAGACATCGTCCTTTTTGCTTTGTCTGGAGCTCCTAGAATGTCCACCAGGGAGCTATCAGGATGGGCTATGGAGTCATTTTCAAAGCAATGGAAGAGAGGGGGAAGAAAGTTCCAACAGCATTTGCTCAGCAGTTTTTCATACTTAATTAAGGCCCTCGTTAGCCTGTCAGATCCTGATGGTTTCCTGGCAATATTAGCACTCCTCCTGGAGTGTTCAAGGGCCCTGCTTTACCAATAGTGTCTTTTTCATAATTGTATTACCTTCATTTTGTTCGAATGGGTGATCTGTATTAGTTTATTACACTGGGTCCCTAATTACATGGTGCTTATATTTTTACACCTAAGTAATATGAAACAATAATCATTCTCAAAGAGGATCGTTAGGATGATGTATTATCATTTAAATACTCATAAAAATTAGAGTTGCCTCTTGTGGGGCAACATGATCTAATTACCTTCCATCCAGCCTGTGCCTTCTTTCTCCCATTCAGAGTAAAGCAGACATAATCTTCCGCCTTTGTCCCTGGGTCCTGGAAAGACAACAGGTTTGCCACCAAATTCTCCCTAGCAGAGGTGAATGCTGGGCCTGGTGTGCCAGCCATCTGTCATCTTAGACAGAGCACCTGTGCCTGGGCCGGTACACAAGGGTGGAATTTAGGTTAAGCACTAAGGTCATTCTTGGAAGGACAAGGTTAAAAGCAGGGTAGACCCCATAAGCTGGTCCTGGAGAATATTTTCTCATGATTCCAGCCTTTTTGGTGTGTTCATACATTGATGTGTTAGGGACAGGGGACAAATGGGTAAATATCCCCAAAGCCCTAAAGGGCTGAATACAAACTCTTTTCCCCTTCTCAGCAGTTAATTAGGCTCCCCTTCCTTTTTTTCCTTCCCTTCGTTTGACATAAGGACACAGAGTTCCAAGAGTTAGCCCTCAGCTCAGATTCCCTTGTCACATGGCACAGAGAGACTAGCCAGCCAAGTACCGCCGAGTCAGATCCACAGAGAGACTGACAACCTTTAAATAAGACAATGCTGTTAGCTGCCATCAAGTCAGCCTGGACTCATGGCTGCCTCTTGTGCAATAGAACAAAGCCCTGCGTGATCCTACACCATCCTCGTGCTCAGTTGCACATCAGATGGTTGTGATCCATTGGATTTTTATTGGCTGATTTTCAGAAGTAGATCACCAGGCCCTTCCTGCTAGTTTGTCTTAGCTTGGAAGCTCCCTGAAACCTGTTGAGCAACATAGCAAAATATAAGCTTCCACTGACAGATAGGTGGCTGCATTGACTGGGAAGTGAACCCCAGCCTCCCACATGGAAGGCAAGAATTCTACCACTGCTACCTTGAATAATATAATGAACTTCAGATACTCGAGGTCAGACTAGCAGTCTTCCAGGTTTTATTGAATCCAACAGAGGTGGGTCATTGGGGTCATGGTGACCTACTGGAGACTTCCCAAGGTCTCGCACTCAGATTTCACCACCTTCTACCTAGAACACTTAGTCAGGACCAAGAGAGAAGACTGTCTATTTCCCTGGGCTCCTGGCTCTAGTCCTTATAATTCATGGAGTCAGGACATATTTTCCCCATGTGTTGGAGTTCCTCTGGCCAGGTACCAGGTCCTTGACTGAAACCTTCACAGTTTGTGCTGTTCCTTACCTCCCTGCTTGACTGGACTCTCTGCTACCCATCCCTGCCCCATGCAGTGCCCAGCCAGCCGCCTGAGAATGTCCGGGCCCTGTCTATCACTTCAGATGTGGCTGTCATCTCCTGGTCAGAGCCCCCGCGCAGCACCCTAAATGGTGTCCTCAAAGGCTATCGGGTCATCTTCTGGTCACTCTACGTGGATGGGGGTGAGTCTACAGAGCGAAGGCTGGGTCTCAGGGTGACAGACACAGGGTGGCTGGGGCTCAGCTTCCAAGCTCAGAACTGAGCATCTTCCCATGGGGTGTCCAATGGAGATTCAGTCCTCCTTTTCCACATGTGGTGGCCTGAAGTGAACAATGACACTAAAAGGACCAGGTGATAGTGAGGGAGTGGCTTGGGATCCACTCACCCATGATCTTTTGGGCCAGAGTCAAGGACAAGAGTTGGTGATGCTACACATGATCACCACTCCACTGAGGATGGCAAGGTGACACCCAGCTAAGACAGGACAACAGTATATTTGGGACTCATTTGAGATATGATGGGGATATTTGCTTTTCTAATGGTGATGCTAGTCTTTAGTGGCTGTATCAGAGTCCCAGCAGGAAACAGTTGACACACTCAAGTGGGGCAATCAAAAATACCATAATGAAGTGACTACCTCAGAGAGTGGGGAGGAATGGTGGAGACCCCTGGGACCAGCAACAGCAGAAAGCTGTTTTCACTGAGGCCTGAAGGGGCTAGAGAATGAAGCAGAGTTACCAGAACCTGGCGAGAACCTCCCCTTGGCCAAGCCCAGCCACAGACTAGCTACAAGGGAACCCAGGTGTACAGTCTGCAATGATCAGTCACCCAGAGCCTAGAGGACGGCAGAGAAGAGCAGATGGTAGATCTAGGGAGAAGGGAGTAAGGACACCCAGTGGCTTAAACTCCTGAGTGTCTCCCTTCCCCCGGGATACACTGGTCCAAATGGGTTTCTAGAGTCCAAAACAAGCATACCAAGGTCCTGCCAGGGCCCCAAAAGACCTTGTAGTGACCAGGAAACCTGCAGTCTGTGTGAGCCTTTGGCATCTCAGACTACAGAAGTATTCTGCTGAGGAGTTTAAAAGTCTCAACAGACCTCAAAAGGCTAAAGTGAGTTTGTTTTCCTGCTCTGAGCCAGAGTCTTCTGCCACCAGTGCCTTGTGGCCCTCTATCCTTTCCTAGACAGTCTAGCAAGCTAGCTCACAGTCACCTCTCCAGAGCTGCAGCCACCTGGGTTCTGTCCCACCCATTCACACTGGCACCACAAAGTATCACCCTTCCACCTGCTCCACTGCATCCTACCAAAAGCATGGGGTCTTCTCTCCCAGGGCTTTGGTCTGTAAAGATCCCATAAGTTCTGACACTGTGAGATGCCTTCCCTAGCTGCTCCAAATTTATCCCAGGCTAGATGGGATATGGGTCCTCATTTTTCCACACTTGGCTTCCTCTTTTACAAGCCTGTGGGCTTCCCCAGCACTACCCCTCAGGAGAAGAATCTATCTGCCCCTCTAATCTCAAATACCATCTGGACTTCTGGCCATGTAGCATTCAAACTGGGTCTTCCTTGGACTCTCATCTTGGACAGGTCTACCTGGCTCTGGACCTCTTGGAAAAGAAGGCCTGCTGCAGGACTTATTAGATCCCCCTGCAGTGACTTGCAGTCCTCTCAAGCTGTGCATGAGGGTCTCCATCCCTGAACCCCAGAAGACTGCTGCCCTCCCTGACCAGGCCTCTGCTTTGGGCCCTTTGCCCACACCAGTCACCAGCTAGAAGAAGACCTGTGCTCAGCCATTGTCTGGGTCTGGCTTTCTGAAGGCCCAGGAGACCTCGACAGACTGTCAGCTCAGGGTCTGCCCCTTTTCTTCTTTCCAAGACCCTGGCCCTTTCATGGGACCCTCTCCCTAAGCTCTTTGGAGTCTAGTGAAAGCTTCTTAGGGGAGCCAAGATGATGGGACCTCCCTGAGCTTGGACTCAGCCTTTCCCGGCTGAGGCAGTCAGCTCCACTGGCCTCACCATGTTCTCCATGGAAGTTCTGCCATGAAGGGCCAAGCGTCCTCACCAATTGGGAGCTGGGTCGTGTGTTCCCTTACACGGAAGCAGTTAAATGCAGGGAGGCAACCTCAACCTGGCAGAAATCATCCCCAAGGGAGAATGTTACTTGAAGAGAGGGATGTCTTCTAAAGGGTGAATGTAAAGTTGAAGTTACTGCAAGGACAACAGGGGCCAAGGCCGGCTCAGTATTTGTTCCTCACCCTTCTTGAGCTACTTGGGGAAAGACATGGCCTGGGAACAGTCACTCAAGTGTGCTTCCATGCACCTTGAGGTAGAGGGTAGTCTCATCTGCTACTGTGGAGTCAAGGTCTGAGCGCAATGACTTAGCCACACTGGTCAGAGGGGCAGAAGGAGGTGGGTTGTGGCACGGCCAGGGTGGGTTACACTGAGCCGTTATTTATCTCTGGCAGAGTGGGGCGAGATGCAAAACATCACTACCACACGGGAACGGGTAGAGCTGAGAGGCATGGAGAAGTTCACCAACTACAGTGTCCAGGTGCTGGCCTACACCCAGGCTGGGGACGGCGTACGCAGCAGCGTGCTCTACATCCAGACCAAGGAGGACGGTGAGTCCTTATCCCTGGCTCACCCTTCTCTCTTCCCTACCAGCAGGATTTCCCAAGGGCCCGTGGCCGAGCCACCACCCACCCCAGGAGTAAGAGGGAGGGCAGAGCACCACCCTTTTGCCTATCATTTTGAGCCAGCAGGTGATTGTGCTCTGTCTTGGGGAGGCCAAAGCTTACCATGCCCTGGAACTTATGCATAAACACGTAAACAGCTGTGACCAGCCCTCTGTGGCACTAGGTCAGAGGCCAGACAAACCCCATTCCATCTTCTCTCCAAGAGCATCCATTTTTTATCATCTGCTCTCCTGCAAGGTTCGGGCCATTTTCCTCTGGATAGATGTTGGAATGGGGAAGAGCGCATTTGGTGGTCACTCCACAGAAGCCCCAGCATGGGCCAGGCTCTGGACCCCAGTGTGCTGGGAGGGCTATCAGCGAAGGGAACGGAATGTGCCCCCATTTGAAACAATGATCTCTAAGCCCTTGGGGGACAGGAAAACCAGATATAGAGAGCTAAGGTTCAAGGATGGAGTGAGGCAATGGGCAGATCAGAAGCAGAGCCAACCCTGGGGAGAACAAAAATGGAGGAAGGAGGGGCACGACTCCAGGGGCACCGTCTACGTAGGACGCCTTGTCCGGGAGGGCTGTGTGTGAATGTTGCTCTCTTGGGCTCTCTGTGCAGCTCTGGGCTCCTGCTTCCAGCCTGCCTCCTTCCCGCCCAACTGTATCACATAGTGGGTTCTTCAATGTGCTGAATCAGGTGCTGGAAGTAGGGGAAGGGTTGGCTTTTACGAAGAGTGCCTAGCTCACAGTGGACATGTAACAGCCACTGTGACAGCCATCACGGTGACCATCCTGGTATGTGGTTTCCTCCCCCTAAGCCTCAGTCATTTCAGTGAAATTGGAGACTCATGGTCTAGATTCAGCCCACATAACTTTCCAGAAAGTTCTGGAGGGGTTAGAGTTGAAAAGAAGCTACTCAGGAGGGGAGTAATGGTGGAGAGGGTCCCAGTGCAGCCCAGTGCTCAGTGACCAGACCAGCTCCCAGCTCAGCACACTGGGCTCCGTTCTCCCTGAGCCCCTTCCTTTCTACAAGCCCCCTTCTCAAGCTTGTAACAATTAAATATTTACCAAGATGCCTGTCCTACTTTCCTTGGAATTAAATCAAGTCTTCCTGGAACAACTCTGGGCAGAGTCACTGCTCTTGTACAGAGACGGATCTGGGTAGCTCTCTGAGCCTGGCCTCATCTGAGGCCTCAGAGCACACACTCACATAGGCGCTTTCCTGTCCTCGCACGAAGAGCTGCTTGGACCCCACTTGTCTTACCTTCTACTCTGGTGCAGGACCTGAGCCCGAAGCACATCCACATGATTTCACTGATTAGGTGAGGCTTCATAAGGAAACCCAGAGGTCTAGGAGCCCCATCCCTCCCTTCCAGGAGCTTCTAGCCCTTCATCCTCAAAAGCACATACAGGGAGGAAGAACAGGCAGGACCCGTTGTCCCAAGGGAACAGTGATCCTCATCGTGAAGAGGCAGCACCACAGAAGAAAGGGCACCGATATACACAGCAGTAGCACGTACAAGCCCCAGCCCTGTCACTTATTGGCCAGTCACTTACACTCTCCCACAACCTGAGTTCCTCTTGATGAAATTGAGCGAATGGTGCCTTATCAAGTTGTTGCAAGAAGCAAGATAACTGTAGAGTCCTTTCTAAATGTCAAGTACTAGCAAATGTTGCTTTATGACTGTCAAGATGCTGGCAGAGAAATGACTGCTCCAGTGGATTCAGACAACCCTAAGGGAGTCTGTGACCCCAAGGGGAAACCCAGGAAGGAATCTGCTGTCAGATAAGACTTTGTTCAAAGCAGCAGTAATAGCTTCGTGTGTGTGTAATATGCTTTCATGAGTAGGACTTCACCTTCCCAGTAACTCTGTGAAGTAGGGATTGTTTCTGTTTTATATGTGAGAAACCAGGGCCTAGAAAATGCAAATAAGTCACTGAAGTTCACTCAGCTAATAGATGGTAAACTCAGGCTTTCTTGTCTCTATATCCTCTAAACTTCCTTTTATATGATACCTATCTTTTAGAGAGCTTTTGATTGTGAGTATAGCAAAACCAATTTAAAACATTTAGAGCAATAAGGACTTTATTTTTGTGCATAACAAGAAGGACTGAGTTAGGGCCGCTCCAAAGTTGGTTAACTCAGTGTCGTTACACAGGTACTCAAGGCCAGGAATATTGATGCGTGTTTCAGGCAACAAAGGCCCAATAGGTGCAGTCGTACCAGCTTCATTGGTGCAATGGTGGCAGGCAGGTACAGTGTTCAGCAGTTCCGATGGCCTCGTGGCACAGTGGCCTTCCATACAGGCTTAAACATGTTATGTCACTATTGCTAAATCACTCTCAGCTGAAAGGCCTGAACAAGACAATCTTCCATGTTGTCCCCACACTCCACCTCGAAGGATATCTTGCTCACCATACAGTCGACACATTAATTCTTCCTCAAGGGTCCCTGGGTGAGGTGTGGGACTATATTGATCCATAAGCCACAGCAAAAATATAGGCAACAACAAACAAAAACAAGATTGCAGTTGGTGTGGTAACTAACATGGCCTGCCAAGTATATTCCAATTTATGCCACCATTCAGCCAGGAGAAGCCCAGTGAGGCTAGTAATGGGCTGTGTCTCCTCAGTCAGTTGTTAATGCTCGGCTAGTAATGTTATGGGCATCCAGAATGTAAGTGCAACATTCTGTGTGGAGGAGAGCGCAAGTGGCCCCCTTGGGCCACGGTCAAGATGTCCAAGGTTAAGGAGCTGGTACACCTCCTCATCTAGTAGGGTCAGGGCCCATTTGTGAGGCATTCAGAGCCCTGGCACTGTGTAGCACCAGTGCCATTACCTGTGTCTGTGTTACTATAGTAGCAGCATGGGGCATAAACAAGGCTAGTGGGTAACAGTACCATGTAGTACACTTTACCTGATGTCGATATCAGAAAACGTCCCAGTTGCTGAGCCTACCAGGCCGGGACTTCACAATATGGCCTGGCATGTATGGCCATCGCCACACACACTGGACAGTCCAATTAAAAGGCAAGTAGGCTGGGATCATGGCCCCTGGCCCTGATGCTGCCCTTGCACATAAATCATAATGAAGGTCCACTCTTTGGACACAAATGAATTGGACTTGACGATGCAGAGTGACCATATTGAATGCACTTTATGGTTCTATGCATCTATAGAATATCATCCTGCTGACCTCTGGCTGGAGGAAGGAGAGTGGGTGGAGAGGAGGGGAAAGAAGACTGCTGGAAGGATGAGACATAAATGGAGCAGAGAGGAATAGTGTGCTGTCACTGGGCAGGGAGAGCAGTGGAAGCTGCATATAGGTGGGCATGTAAATTTATACGGGAATGTACATTTTCACTCAGTCATAATTAAAAAAAAAACTCAAGTAGGGCCATGCATGAGAGCCACAAACCCGCAAACTACCCCAGGGTACTGAGTGGGCCCCTTTTCTTTTCCAGTTTTCTCCTCCCACAGCACCAAGTGGCATCTTGGCCCAAAACCAGCATGCTGATTGGCTGGACACCTCTGCCAAGATGTAGACCCAGTTAACCAAGGTGTTTCCATTGGCTAGCCGATCACTGCAAACAGAGAGAGTTTAGAGAAACCGTAGAGGGAGGTCTCTCCTGACTGATAAGTGCAGGCCACTTGTCCACCCCAGAACAAGAGGGTAACTGGCAAGAGGGTTTCCCAGGCCTCTCATACCAGACCTTAGCCCCTGTATTGGTAGGCAAGGTAGGCTAAGTATGGACAAGTATAGGCCCTGTGTGTATAGGCCAAAGAGTACAAATGCACCTTTGAGAATTGTGGCCACGCCTGCAGGAAGAGATACTGTAATCTTTGGGAGCCACTCACTCAGTACCCAAGTACAGGCATTTAAACCTGTCCCTTTCCCGATCCCCCATGGGAACAATAAACCAATCCAAGTGAAGGGCTCTACTTCCATTTTCCGAGGCCATGTCCACTCAAGAGTTTCTTCTCCATGTAGGACTGTGGGAGCTGGGAGGAGAATGTTCCTTAGGCACTCCTTACCAGGTTTTAGAAATTCTTCTTCTGTTACAATCTTGGGCCATATAGTGAGATCAAGTCCACTGGGGATGCTCGTCCTACTCAATGGGAATGTCGACAAAGAGACTCTTTACTGTAGGTACACTGCCCATTTTACTAGAGTAGGGGTTTGTGTGACCCACCCCCTCTGAGGCTTGGCTGTCCAATCCCGTGCCCACCCTGCTACGTGGTAGGTCACCTGCACTGTAATTGAAGCAGGTCGGGTATGTTTGTAACATGTTTGTAACACCTTCCATAGTCTGACTCTCTGGTTTCTCAGAGTACTGTCTGGTGCACTCACTCGGAGAGCTTGTTTCAATATACCATTATACTTCTCCATCAGTCGTGTGGCCTGAGGATGATAAGGGGTGTGGCACTTCCACTGGACCAATTGTTATTTGGCCCACCACTGCACCAAGTGCCCATTGAAATGAATTCCATTGCCTGATTCAACCACCTGGGGCTGCCCGTATTTGGCACTAAGCTGCTTCACAGCCTGCAATACCGCCTTCTGGTCCACAGTGGAAGCTGGGGGTGGCTGGCCCACCGCTCGCCATGTCTGCTGCCGTCTCTGCACTTATTTCCCTTGGATGACAGCAAGGCCCAATCAGGTCTGTGTGCTGGTGTCGCAGGGGCCACAGCCCTGTCAAAGCTGTCCAGGTGTGCTGGCCACCCTTCCAGGGTGCTCCACAAAGCACATTTGGCAAGTATCTGTCACTTGCTGCACTTCTTCGTGTGGCACCAGCAAGCCCCAAGACTGCACGGTTGCCCACATAGATCGTGGCCCAGCATGTAACCATTGGCAGTGCAACCACGTGGACACATCCTGGCCATCTGTCCTCTCCAATCAACAGACCCGGCAAGGGCGTCAGCCTCATCATTGCCTGGGTGTTGCTGTGGAGTACGTCCAGTCACATAGTATACAGTGGCCTCTTTCTGGTGGCCAATGTCCCAAAGTTCCTCCCACATGTCCTGTCCCCAAAGCAGGCAATTCCCTACTGCCCATTGATTGCACTTCTAAGTGGCAAGCCACAAAGTTAGTCCACAAAATACAGCCCACGTGTCAGTGCTTATGTGCAGTGGACCAGGCTCCTGAGAAAACAACATCCATACAGCTCACAGTTCAGCCCACTGACTGCTCTGCCTGGTGCCAGAATCTCACCAGATGGTCTCTGTCTCTGACTGATATACAGCAGCCACTACCCACTTAGCAAGGGTCCCCTGACTTGAACCATCTGTTTACCAAGGACTAATGGGGCCTCTCCCTCCTTGTATGGACAAGGTTCTGGTTGCAGCATGGAGTTTTCTCTGTCAGCATCTTCATCACTCAGAAAGGACAGAGGCCTCATTACTTCTTGTAACTCTTTACTCATTGGGAATATCGACAAAGAGACTCTTTACTGTAGGTACATTGCCCATTTTACTAGAGTAGGGGTTTGGGTGACCCACCCCCTCCGAGGCTTGGCTGTCCAGTCCCACGCCCACCCTGCTACATGGTAGGTCATCTGCACTGTAATTGAAGCAGGTCGGGTAATGGCTTCCATGGCCTGTAAGGCTGCACGTACAGCAGCTAGCTGGCTCTCTGTTAACGTATAGCATTGCTCAGCGCCTTTCCACAGTTGTGACCAAAATCCAATGGGTACTCTAGTTCAGCCTTGCCACTGCCACAGCCCCCAGCCAAAACCCTCAGGTGTCACATGCACTGTGAGTTCAGCTGGCAAAGAAGCATCAAAAACCTTAAGATCATGAGCCTGCTGCACAGCTCACTTAGCCACTCCGAAGGCTGCCTGCATTTCCTGTCAAGTGGCCCCTTTCTTTGCCAAAGTATATAAGGGCCATAATACGTGGGCCAAATGTGGGATGAAGACCTGCCAATATCCTAGGAGACCCAAGAATTCATGTAATTGCTTCACAGTGCTAGGGACAGCGAAGGTTATACTTTATCTATCATTGCTTCTGGGATAACTTTAGTCTTACCTAAGCAAACAACTCCCAAGAATTTAACTGATAAAGCCATGTCTTTGCAACTTGGCCTTGTTGAGCTCCCAGCCCCATGACCGCAAGTGTTGCAGAAGTGTTGACACCACCTGTTCAAGCAAAGAAAGTCACTTGTGAGCAACAAATCATCAATATAGTGACACAAGGTGGGGGGTCTCCACAGCACATGTTCCGCAACCAAGCCATGACATGTAGCCAGGCTGTGCAAGGTAGCCCTGCCTGGGGCAGCATATTAAAGTTCCACTGCCTTCCCTCCCACCTGAACACGAACGAGTCCTGGCTCACTTCAGCTACAGGGATGGAGAAGAAGGCATTACTGAGGTCAACCACAAAGTGCTAAGTGCCTAACTCACGGCTCAGAGTGTTCATCAGAGCAGCCACACCAGGCACTGCTGCGTGCATGGGCAGTACTACTTTATTTAACTCATGGCTGTCCTATGCCAGGAGCCATCAGGCTTCTTCACTGGCCACACTGGAGTGCTGAAGGGGCTTTGGGTATGCCTCGCTATTTGCACTTGGCTGGCAATTCTTCAGTAGTTTCCCCAATTTCCTTATGACCCCCGGGGAGGTGGTGCGGTTTCACATTCACAGCTCGCCTGGGAGTGGGTGGCTCCACCAGGGGCACTCAGGCTCAGCCCTGCACTATGATGTTGATGGCCCTTGGTCACAGTCTAAATTCTCCAACTGTGGTTTGCACTACTTGACCAGGCAGGATGTCTATACCCAGAATGTTCTCTGGCACTGGAGCAATATGCACTTTGTAAACCCAAAGGGGTGGGTGGCCTGTGGGTAACAGTAACTGGACCTCTCGTACCCAAATGGTTTGGCCACCATGTCCTTCTACCACTTGTAGGGGTCCAGAGAACTTTTTGGGATTCACATGGATCAAGGAGCATTTGACCCCAGTGTCTACCAATGCCATCATGCATTGTGCATTGGAGGGACCAGTAAATGGCTACCTCTACACAGGGCTCCCTGTCCTGGTGGGAACCCTACTCACTCCCTATGTGCGAACCTTGGCCTGAATCCTAACCTGGGTGAACCACTAAGGCAACTGAGTGGCCATGGTCACTGGGGTGCTCCAAATAATCTCAGAGCTGTATATCTCCATGCCTCTCCTTGTCCCATCTGGTGAGATCCTCCCTTTGCCCCACTTTCTTCAACTTAGGGGTGGCACAATGCTGTCCAGGCTTTAATCACTCCCAGAGCTCCAACAGCACTGCAGCCGGCTTCCCATCCGACTTCTCTCAGTGACACCTGAGCCAGCAGGTCAGCCCACATTTGTGTTTGAGTTGCCTCAAATAGCCTTGTTTCCCTCCGGAGCCTCCATCCTCCATCTGCTACCTGCAGGGACCACACCCTACACTTCTGCGGAATTGCATCGGCCTCCCGAAATCAGCTATCACCCAGGTGGCCTCAGTGATAGGTCGATTGACATAGGGGGCCAGCACTGCAAGTAGGGACCCAAACATAGAAGCAGGAGCTGTTTGCAAAAGGGTGTCCCACATACCTGGTGTAAATATCTCTTAGTTAGGTGACTGGGTCCTGGCACCTATGTGCTAGATGGCATTTTTCATACCCAATTCCTGAATGATGTTTTACAGTTCTGCATACGACTGCCATTTGCTAAACCATCTGGGCAAGTCACCGGTGTTAGCCCACATGACCTGATTGCCACCATCAGCCACCCTATCAAGAGTGTGTGGCATCATCTTCAGCAAGCAGATACTACAAACACTGATGAAGGGAGGGTTAGACAGTGATGGACCCCAATCTTTCTATTTCCTCCCAAGTCAGCATAATAGTATCTATACCATGTTCCACAGACACAATACCCAGGCAGCAGCATCTCACCACTCTTTTGGCAATACTCACAAGCTACACCCATCAGCTTGGATGAGGTATACACCCCCGATGACCAAGTGATCTACCTCTGCCAGGGCATCGCCCCCCATGTGGGCACTGGGTTTTGACCTTCTGGGTTACTGAGGGGTGGGCATGTAACCCCCTCCCCCTCGAGGACTCTTCTTCCTGTTCCAAGGAGTCCACTGTGATAGGAGTGGGGCGCCCCGTACTCACGGGAGGTACTGGGGAGGTTGGATGAGGAGACTGAGTGTCCAATGTAGCCATTCAGCCCTGCAGCTGCTCCTGGAGGCTCTCCATATCAGTCTGCTGCACCCATGCTGCAGCTTGCACCTCCTCTGTAGCCACTCTCAGGGCTGTAAGAAAGATCCAACCCCCCAGCCTGGCACCAGCCTGGATTCTCTTTCGCTCCAAAGCGTCCCCCAAGGCACACAGGGCTTTCTCAACACTAGCCATTGTTCTGTCTACCTCTGGCCAGTCCTGGTAAGGGACCAGGCCAAAAGGACCATCACCACCAGGAACCATACACTAGAGGGCGACCAACCCTATTGTCCCCGCTCCATTGCCATACCAGTCTGTGCCAAATCCTGCCATAGACTGTGCCAGTTGTTGTAACTCAGGTACTCAAAGCCAAGCAAGCTAAGTGCCGTTGAGTCGGATCCAACTCATGGTGACGTTGATGCATCGTTCACACAGACGCCACTGTGTGAGGCTCAGTAGGTGCAGTCATGCCAGCTGTACTGGTGCAGTGGTGGCAGGCAGGTACAGCATTCATCAGTTCCAACTTCCTTGTGGCACAGTGGCCTTATATAGAGGCTTAAACAAGTTATATAAATATTGCTGAATCACTCTCAACTGGAAGCCCTGAACCAGAAGTCCTTGGCTGCTGAGTCATTCTCAGCCAGAAGGCCTGAGCAAGACAACCTTCCATGTTGTCCCCACATTCACGACTTCCCATCTTTCTGCTCCACATCCTTAGGGTGACGGCTGCTCTTCTGTCAGTTGATTTCAAGATGACTGCAGCCAGGCCTACAGATAGGAAGAGACTTCTTATCTGTAGGTCTGTCTGGAAGCCAAAGAAACATTTCTCAGAAACTCTCTCAATAGATTATTCTCATTTCCCAATGGCCATACTGGGGTCACATGTGTCTTCCTAAGCTAGTCACTTAAAGGGAAGTGGAACCATCGTAACTGACTTAGCCTAAACATGATCTGTTTTCTGGGGTAGGTGATGGGGACAGCTTTCCCTGAAGTTTGGAGGAGCACAGATCCTCAAACTAAATTGAGGCTATGTTTGCCAAGAATAGGAAGGAATGACTGTTGGGTAGACAGATAACTGTGCCTGCTACACCACAGCTGCCCCACTTCCACCAGGTTTCCCAAGTTTTGCAGATGACAGTCATTCCAGTTAGTACTCAGTTGGCTTGGGAAACAGACAGGTCTAGGTCACAATTCTAGTTCTGCTAGTTGACTTTGGGCAAATATCCTAATCTGAAGACACTGTAATGCTTCATTTATCCCCCTCAGAATTTTGTATTTTTCCCAAGGAGTGGCAGAAAAAAGATCAGGAAATTAGAGAAAAGCAAAAGAAATAAAAAGACAGAATGCAAATGTATACATTCAAACTCATTTACTAATTCCAGATTTTAAGTCCGAGTTTGGTTTCAAGGTGACTTGACTGGATTTAGTTCATGAGCTACAAAAATGTCTTGCCTGTTCCTCATGTCCCTGTGAATTCCAGTGCAAGTAACGTGGCCTTGGAGCACAAAACCGAGTTGAATTTCATCTATTTTATAGAACCTTTAACTGGCTTAACTGAGGAAAAGGCATGACTAGCTCTTAGGAAGGTAATTCTTGCAGAAATGTGGAAAACTGATTACAGGGAGGAAAGCAGGAAAAACACTCATGTCAGAGGGACCTGTTAGAACCTGTAGGCATCTATGCAGAGGTGAGGAAAGTCTGTACAAGCGTAATAGGAGTGAAGACAAAGGGTAGAAGAGATGGGCAGGTTGAGAGAAGACTGTCAGAAGATTTCTACTTCCTGTAATTGCAATCTGGGTAACTCAAACCCATTCTTCCTTTTGCTAAGGACAGCTAGGAAATCTGGATAAATTTTTGAAATACCTGCTTGAAGGTATCAGAGAGGTAACAAGAGAGTGAAGATTTACTGGGCCAGTATCCATGAAAGAACAAAGTCCAAGGAGGTGAGCCTGGCATTTTGAGCAGCTTTCCCCTGGGGACTTTTGCTGAATTTGGGGGCAGTTGCTGAGAGGCTGAGCATCACTAGAATGGCAGAGAATTGAGGAAAGAGTCTGCCAGGTATGTAGGTCTATATGGTAGCCCCCTCACTTTGTTTTGAGACTCTGAAAGACACCACTTCTAGGAGTTGAACTAAAAGTAGACAGCTCAGCTTCATCATCTAGGACCTGAACAATAGATTAATGTGATCCCCAATTACTAACATCCCCAGGCACCTGTCAGAAACAAACTAAGATACATAGAGCAACAATTCTCAAACTTCGTTATGCATACAGAGTAGTTGGGGATCATGTCAAAATTCAGATTCTATGGGGGTAAAGCCAAGATGTTGGACTAGACACATGTCTCCTTCATTCCCTTTGAGAACTAAGACCTAAAATAATAAATGAACAGAGCAGTGTGGACATTCTGAGAGTCCCATGATGTGGCATAGGATTGTGAGACTTGGCCGAGAAACAGGAAAGGGGAAACTACCTCTGTCAGAGGCAAGGCTGCAGCACACTGAGTCCTGCTTCTACTGACACGTCATTTGACAGGACTGCAGGCATGGATACCTTCTTTGTTATCTGGGAGGCAGAAACCAGATCTGCTGAACCTGTGAGCCTGTCACAAGCCAGCTAATACAATAAACTGCAATGCTTAAGTAAACAGTGTATGCCACAACGGAGAGGCTATGCTTGGGACAGTCACATGTTGAAGGCCCAGCTGCCAACTGAGGGTTCCAGTGCCCCTACCTCCTCTCTTCTCTGTACTGCACCGTAGATTCTGCTGACTCAGTGCAGGAAGAGCTACTCAAGCAGGATGCCATCTTTGTACACTGAGAGGGTGAGTCAGCCATGCCTGAGGTCTCAGAGAGGCCTAATTCTGAGCAGCAATGCCTGTCTGGAAAATGCTTCTCCAGCAGAATAGCTGTTTTTGAGAGGATGCTATCTAGGGATCATGGTGGCACCTGGTGCCTGAAGATAGCAATGTCCCAATCCCTCCCTTCTTTGAGCCATGTCATAGCCTCTGGGAATGGCCTATGAGGAGCCGTCATTATCAGCCAGGAGGTGGGTCCTGCCACCGCTGAGGTCCTGGCTGCTCTTGGTGGCTGCTGGACAGTGCTCTCTCAGCAGTAAAGCAACTTTTAAAATAAGACTAGTGGGAGAATGCAGCAGTGACAGGCAGCTGAGTGGATTGGTAGCATTTCCACCACCCTTCACTGAGCTACATCATAGTGTCAGCTGATGACCCCTGGAGACTCTGTAAGTAGAGTGCCATCTCTGCCAGCCAGGAGGCAAGGCCTGCCAATTCTGAGGGCCCAGCTGCCCTCAGCACCTGCTGGACTGTGTCCTTCTCAGCAAAAAAGCAGTTTTTAAGTTAAACTCATCTAGAGAGTGTAGCAGTCCAGGGCAGTCAAGTGTGGGGACATCCTTCTCTCCTCCCTTCTCCAAGCTACACCATAGGCTCGACTGATGTAACAACAAAGAGTCACCACAAGTAACTTGCCACCTTTAGTAGCCAGGAGGTGGGGCCTACCACCCCTGAGATCCCAGCTGGGGCCAGTCACTAGAGAACACAGGTGTCAGACACTGTTTGGTCACTATGGTGACCAAACCTAGTGGTGCCCATAGTCCCCTCTTAGAACTAAACCAAAGCTCCTGTTGGTGTAACACTAGGGAAACTAAACAGCTTCTTGATGGTATGAAGACAATAATCAGTACCTAACCATTTAAAGGAGCAGACCACCATGGCCCTGGAAAACTCCCAAAATAAAAAATAAAAAAACTTCCCAGATGAAGAAATCTTTCTGAAATTATCAGAGGTAGAATATGGAAGAATTATGTATACAGCCCTCCTAGAGATTAAAAAAATGCAACAGAACAAAATGACAAATTAAGTAAGTTATATGAACTGCTGGAATATAAATGATCTGAAATCTAACTGAGCAATGATTAAATTACAGATTTAGACAATTCAGTGAAAAGCCAAAAGAGCAGGACTAAGGAGTTGGAAGGCAGAGTTAGTGAGCTTGAAGGTAAAACAACTGACAGCAGCATTTATAAGGCAAATTCAAAAAAAGAACTAAGAAAAATCAAGCATTAAGAAACGTGAAGCTCTATTAAGATGAATAATATATGAATAACTGGAGTTCCTGAAGAGGGAGGGATAGCCAAAAGTGCAGAGAGAATTGTTGAAGAGTTGCTGACAGAAAATTTCCCTGAAAGTATCCAAGATGCTTATCAAATACCACAAAGACAAGGCCCCAAAAGAGAGACATACTGAAATCAAGCTTAATAAACTGAAATATAAAGAGAAGCTCTTAAAGATAATGAGACTTAAAAAAAAAAACTAGCATGCAAAGGGAAGCCCTGTAGACTTTTGTCTGACTTCTTGGCAGAAACCATGTTGGCAAGAAGGCAGTGGGATTACACATTCAAAGCCTTGAAGGAGGAAAACTTCCAAACAAGAATTATATATCCTGCAAAATTGAAAGTAAAATTAAGACATTCACAGATAAACAGAAGCTTAGAGCTTGTTTGTAAAAAACAAACCAAAACTACAAGAAATACTGAAAGAAGCTCTTTGTTTAGAAAAACAAAAATAGCAAATGTATACTTAAGAGTGCAATGCAGGACACAGCATCCAGAATCCTATTCAGCTAGGGAGGTGACAAAGCTCAATCAAAGCTAGTGTTAAAAGAAGGGAACTAGTGATCTTAACACAAAAACTATGGCATCATCACAATATAAAGAGGGATATATTACAGTAGTTATAACTCCCTTAGATGGAGAAGAAATTAAGAAGATATACAGAAGTTAAAGATGGTTTAAACTTAGAACATTAAGGAGGGATCACAGGGGTAGCTACAAAGCAAACTGACAATGCTGCATACCAAAACACAAAGCATAATGCAAGAGTCTCAACAAACACAAAACCAACACTGAAAGAGATGAAAAGTAAACCCATAAAGAAAAATGGCCGAGAACAGAGTATCAAGAGAAACAAAGAAAACATCAACAATGCAAAAATAAATGCATCAAAATGACAGCACTAAACACATACCTATCAATAATTACACTGAATGTAAACAGACTGAATGCTCCAATAAAGACACAGATAGTGACGGCCTAGATCAAAAGACACGATCCATCTATATGTTGCTTACAAGAAACACACTCTAGACAAAAAGATATCAACAAACTGAAACTCAAAGGATGGAAGAATACAAGCGAAGCTAACAACACACAAAGAGAAGGAGTGGCAATACTAATCCCATATAAAATAGATTTTAATGTAAGCTCCACCATTGTGGACAATTATTACTGAAAGGCTTAATACCTAAGCAGGATATAACAATATCAAATATTTATGCACCCAAAAGCAGAGCATCTAAGTATATCTAACAAATGCTGACAGCATTGAAAAATGAGGTAGATCACTCCACAATAATAGTAGGAGACTTCAACACTCCACTTTCGGGAATGGATAAATCATCCAGGACAAAAGCTACAGAAGGTAAAGATACAGAAGATCTTGTTGCAACAATCAACCAACTAGACCTCATTGACACATACAGAATTTTTTAACCAACAACTGATAAGTAAACCTTCTTTTCCAATGCACATTGAACGTTCTCCAAAATAGACCATGTATTATGACATACAGCAAATCTCAATAAAATCCAACCCATTGAATTATTGCAAAGCATCTTCTCAGATCATAAAGCCATAAAAATTGAAATCAATAGCAGAAAAAACATAGGTAGAAATCTGAATTCCTGGAAAATGAACAACACTTTGCTCCAAAATCCATGGGTTGCAGAAGAAATCAAGGATGCAATACAGAAATTTATGGAATCAAATGAGAGTGAAAACACAACCTACCAGAACCTATGGGATACAGCCAAAGCAGTGTTCAGAGCTCAGTTTACCTCTATCAATGCACACATCCAGAATGAAGAAAGGGCCTAAACCAAAGAATTAATCCTTCAACTTGAAGAATTAGAAAGAGAGCAACAGAAGAACCCCTCAGGCACCAGAAGAAAACAGATAATAAAAACTAGAGTAGAACTAAATGCATTAGAGAACAGAAGAACAACTGAAAAAATTAACAAAACCAAAAGCTGGTCCTTTGAAAACACCAACGAAATTGATAAACCACTGGCTAAACTTACAAAAGAAAAACAGAAGAAACAACCCAAATAAGAAATGAGATGGCAGATGTGACAACAGGCCAAAATGAAATCAAAAGTATCACAACAGAACACTACAAAAGACTGTACTCTTAACAGGTATGAAAACCTAGATGAAATGGACAAATTTTTAGATTCATGTTACCTACCAAAAATTATCACAAGGAGAAGTAGAACAGCTTAATAAACCCATCACAAAGGAAGAGATTGAAAAAGTCGTTTAAAAAATACCAACCCAGATGGCTTCATGGGAGAATTCTACCAAACTTTTAGAGAGGCGTTAACTCCTATACCACTGAGGCTATTTCGCAGCATAGAAAAGGACAGAATACTCCCAAATACAATCTATAAAGCCAGCAGAACCCTGATATCAAAGCCAGGGAAAGATCTCGCAAAAAAAGAAAACTACAAACCAATATCACTCATGAACCTAGACACAAAAATCTTCAACAAAATCCTAGCCAACAGAACTCAACAACATATCAAAAAAATAATTCATCATGACCAAGTTGAATTCATATCAGGGATGCAAGGCTGGTTCAACATCAGAAAAGCAATGAATGTGATCAACCACATAAATAACACATAAGAATGACCTGATTTTGTCAATTGATGTGGAAAAGGCATCTGACAAAGTCCAACACCTATTCATGCTAAAAACTCTCAGCAAAATAGAAATAGAGGGAAAATTCCCCATCACAATAAAGGGCATCTATGCAAAGTCAACCACCTACATTATCCTGAATGAGGAGAGACTGAAAGAATTCCCCCAAAGCTCTGGAGACCATGCTCTTTGAGGAAATTGAGGCCAATTGACATAACTAGCCTATTGCTAAGAGAGTCTTCTGCACCTCATGTTGGTGAGTGTCCTCTGGAGTCTTAAAAGCTAGCAAGCTGCCATATGAGGTACATCAAAGGATCCCAACTCATCTGGAACAGATGATCACTGAGAACAACAAAGATACAAGGAACGAAGAGCCCAGGAGACAGAAGGACCTATATGAATGGGAGACTGTATTAACATGAGACCAGAAGATCCACCACCAAAGACATCTGTGATGGAGGATACAATGTACAGTCCTACGGCAACATGAGAAAAAGAGGTGTGCAGCCCAAGAACTCTTTGAAAAGACCTGAACTGATTATCCAACAACATGGATAACCCCTCAGGAACATGACCCCTAGACCTGCTGCTGTCTCTGACTGGAAACCAGTAATGAGGTCAACTCTTCAGACAAGAATGGACTGGACTCTGGGACACGATGTGACCCTATGGTGTTTGTACTTCATGGTTCTATGCATTTATAGGAGACTGTCCTACTGATTTCTTTCTAGATGGGAGAGAAGAGGGTGGAGAAGAGGGAGAAGGTGCTTGTTAAGAGAACACTAGATATATAGAGTGAAAAGGAGGAGTGTGCTGTCACTGGGTAGGGGGAGCAGAGAGAGCTGCAGATAGGTAGGAATGCAAGATAGATTTGGATTGTATACTTTCACTTAATCACAAAAAAATTTCAGATTCTAACTTAGTAGGTCTAGGGTGGAACTTGAGATTTTGCATTTGTAACATGCTCCCAAGTAATGCTGCACTTCTGCTGCTGATCCATGAACTACATTCTGAGTATCAACGACATAGTGGATATAATGAGAAGAAATCCCAAAGAAGAAATTAAAAAGAATGGAGTAGGAGAGAAAATTTCTGAAAACTTTTCAAAACTGGTGAAAGATATCAAGCCACAAATTCAGTTAAGTTCTACAAACTCCAAATGCTATAACTAAAAGAAATCCACTCTGAGGCACATCATAATAAAAGCACTAAAAAGCAAACATAGGAAAAAATTTTGAAAGCAGTCAGAGAAAAAGAGACACATTAACGTCAAAGGAACAAACAATTAGATTGCCAGCTAACTTCTTACCAGAAACACTGGAAGCCAGAAAAAAAGGGGGGGGGCAATATATTTAAGATGCATAGACAAATAGTGATCAGTTTGTGATTTTATATCTAGAAAAACTATTCTCCAAGATTAAGATGAAGTAAAGATACTGTCATATGAACAGAAACGGAGAGAACACCTGCCTTAGAGAAATATTAAAGGGCATTTTGTAGCTAGATGGAGAATGATCCCAGGTGGAAACTCAGAGACACAGGAAGTAAAAAAGAGCGGTTAATTGGTGAATATATGGGTAAATCTAAATATTGACTGCATAAAATTATGATGATGATAATGATGCCATCTGATGGGTTCCAAGTTCATGTCAAATTAAGATAGACAGGAACAATGGCGTATAACTGAGAGTGAGGAGGAGACAAGTGAACCTTTCTAAAGTCCTTGAACTGCTTGGAAGAAAGTGCCAATTACTGATATTAAATTTTGACAAGTTAAACATTTGTGTTGCAATCATTAGAGCAACTACTAAAAGTAGTGAAAGGCTGTATATTAGCCCAACTAATAAAGTATACAAAAAAGGATATTTTTTAATATAAACCCAAAAAAGGTACAAAAGGAAAATAGAATAGGTGAGGAAAGCAGAGTAGGGGACCATGGTCTCAGGGAATTTCCCGCTCAACTGACATAACATAGTTGATAAAGAAAATGTTCTACATTCTACTGTGGTGAGTAATATCTAAGGTCTTAAAAGCCCACAAGTGGCCGTCTGGGATACTCCATTTGTCTCACCTCTTTGAGAGCAAGGAAGAAGGAAAAAAACTAAAGATACAAGGGAAAAATTGGTCCAAAAGACTAATGGAACACATCTACCATGGCCTCCACCAGCCTGTGTCCCGTACAACTTGATGGCGCCCAGCTATCACCAGTGACTGCTCTGACAAGGATCACAACAGAGAGCATGGGTCAGACCTGGAGGAAAACATAGAACAAAATTCTAATAACAACAAAGAAAAGGCTAGACCCGCCGGCCTTTCAGAGACTGGAGAAACCCTGAGCCTAAGGATCCTGGACACCTTTCGGTTCAGTAAGACAGTCATTCTTGAGGCTTACCCTCCAGACAAAGATTAGACAGGCCCATAAAACAAAATGAGACTAACGGAGCACACCACCCCAGGGGCAAAGGCTAGAATGCTAGAGAGAACAGGAAAGTTGGTGATAGGGAACCCAAGGTTGAAAAGGGAGAGTGCTGACGTGTTGTACAGTTGTTAACAAATTCATAAAACAGTATGCATACTGTCTAATGAGAAACTAATTGTTCTGTAAATGTTTATCTAAAGTACAACAGAAAAAGAAAAATGCAACAAATTATTAAGTGTTTAATTAAATATCTCCAAATAAATAAATGATGCTAGCAAAACTGGATTTCCACGTGCGGAAAAATGAAACAAGTTCCATAACTCATACCACACACAAAAACTAATTAAAAATGGATGAAGGACCTAAATCTAAAACCTTAAAGTTACTGATAGAAAATATAGGAGCAAAACTTTGTGAAAGAGACAACCTACAGACTGTTAAAAAAATTCTTCAGGAATGATATAACTGATAAACTCTATTATCTAAAATATATAGAAAACTTCTCAACAACAAAAAAGACAACCCAATCAAAAACTGGGCAAAGTACTGAACAGACACTTCACCAAAGAGGATATTCAAATGGTAATCAGACATATGAGAAAATATTTAACATCATTAGTCATCAGAAACAACACAAATCAAAACCACAATGAGACATCCTTTCACTCTCACTTGGGTGACTAAGATTAAAAAAACAAAAAAAAACACAGGACTACAGCCCAGGACAGTCAGCTCACTCAGAACTGAAACTCATTCTTGAAGGCTACTGTCTTTAGTTATCTAATGCTGTCATAACAGAAAAACTACAAGTAGGTGACTTTAACGAAGAGAAATTTATTCTCTCATGATTTAGGAGGCTAGGAGTCCTAATTCAGGGTGCCATTTCTAGGGGAAGGCTTTCTCTCTGCTTTCTCCGGGGAAAGGTTTTTGTCTTCATACTTCCTCTGGTCTAAGAGCTTCTCCATACGGGGACCCTGAGTCCAAAGGACACACTCCCCTCCCCTCAAAAGAGATTGACTCAAAATACAACCTAGCCTTATAAAATCCACCTCATTAACATAACTGCCTATAATCCTGCCTCATTAACATCATAGAGGTAGGATTTACAATACATAGGAAAATCACATCAGATAACAATCACACAATACTGGAAATCATGGCCTAGACAAATAGACACATATTTTGGGGGACACAAGTCAATCCATAACAGCTTCTTATCAGACAAATGTTTGTAGTTATTAGTGCCATAAAGTCAGTTATGACTCATAATGACCCTACATACAGTAGAATGAAAACTCCCTGGCCCTGGGCCACCCTCATAGTCCCTTATGCTTCAGCCCATTGTTACAGCCCTGTGTCGATCCACTTTCTTCAGCTCTTCCTCTTTTTCACGGACCCTCTACTTTACCCAGCACGATGTCCTTCACCAGAATAGATAGGCCGATGAAGCAAACAGTTAAGAACATACTTTTCGGTTCAATCAAATACACAAAACCAAATGGGCAGCTCCTGCCCTAAAGCAAGACAAGAAGGAAGAAAGGGACAGGAACTGGACAAGCAGACATGGGAACCTGGGGTGGAAAGGGGGAGAGTGCTGTCACATTGTGTGCAACTGATGTTGTAAGACAATATGCGTATACATTTTTGAGTAACAAACTTACCTGCACCTGTAAACTTTCACCAAAAGCACAGGTAAAAGAAAAGAAAATAACAAGTGTTGGAGGGGATGTGGAGAAATGGGAACCATTATGCACCGCTGGCGAGAATACAAAATAGTATACAGCCACTGTGAAAAACACTTCGGCAGTCCCTCAGAAACTAAAGACACAGCTGCCATGTGACCATCAATCCCATTCCTAGGTACATACCTTAGGGATCTAATAGAAGTGACACAAGCAGACATATGCGTACCAGTGTGCATTGCAGCATTATTCACAAGAGCAAAAAGATGGAAACAACCCTTTTGTCCATCAGTAGGTGAAGGAAACAACCCAACTGTCCATCAATACATGAATGAATAAGTAAAATGAGGTACATACCTACAATGAAATGCTACTCATGGAAAAGAAAAATGAGTTTCTGAAGTATCTTACAACATGGATGAACCTGGAGGACATTATGTTGAGCAAAATAAGCCAATCACAAAAAAACAAACATTGTATGTTATAACTTGTGTGAAATAACACGAACAGGTAAATATAGAGAAACTAATGTTCAAGGATTTCATTTTACTTCATTCCACAATTAACGCCCATGGAGGCAGCAGTCAAAAAATCAAAAGACACATTGCATTGGGAAAATCTGCTGCAAAAGACTTCTTTAAAGTACTGAAAAGTAAAGATGTCACCCTGAAGACTAAGGTGCACCTGACTCAAGCCATGGTATTTGCAATTTCATCATATGCACGTGAAAGCTGACAATGAATAAGGAAGACAGAAGAATTGATGCCTTCAAATTGTGGTGTTGGAAAGAATACTGAATGTGCAATGGACTGTCAACAGTACAAACAGGTCTATTCTGGAAGAAGTAAATTTACAACCAGAGAGCTCCTTAGAAGGAAAGATGGCGAGACTACCTCTTACATACTTTGGACGTGTTGTCAGAAGGGATCAGTGCCTGGAGAAGGATGTCATACTTGGTAAAGTCGAAAGTCAGTGAAAAATAAGAAGAATTTCAACAAGATGGATTGACACAGTGGCTGCAACAATTGCCCGAAGCATAAAAGCAATTGTGGGCATGGCACAGAACTGGGCAGTGTTTCGTTCTGTTGTTCATAAGGCGTGAGTTAGAACTGGCAGCACCAGACAACAACAGTGTTCATTAGTGGTTGCGGGGATGGAGTTGGGAGAAGCTCTCCACAGGTGGTGGTATCTTTGATAGGTGCTGTGGAGTCAGTTCTGACTCACAGTGACCCTATGGGGACAGAGTAGAACTGCCCCTTAAGGTTTCCAAGGAGCAGCTAGTAGGTTTGAACTGTTGACCTTTGGGTTAGCAGCCAAGCTCTTAACCACTGTGCCACCAGGGCTTTACTCCGCTGGTAGTTAGTAGAAAAGGGCAAGGTGCTTTGGTGAAGGGTGAGACCATACACAGTATTGTGGAAGGCAGCACAACTTGTACTAGGCAAGGTTATGGAAGTTCCAAGACACATCCAAACTCCCTAAGTGACCAAATTACTGGACTAAGTGCTGTGGGGACCATGGTCACAAGGAATATCTAACTCAGTTGGCATAACAGAGTTGATTAGGAAAATGTTTTACACTCTTCTTTGTTAAGTAGCATCTGAGGTCTTAAAAGCTTGTGAGTGGGCATCTAAGATAGTCCACTGGTCTCACCCCATATGGAACAAGGAAAATGCTGATGACTAAAGACACAGTGGAAAGAGAAGTACAAAGGACTGACGGACCCACCTCCCATGGCCTCTACCAGACTGAGGCCAGTACAGTTAAACAGTGCCTGGCTACCACCAGTGACTGCTTTGACAGGGATCACAATAGAAGTCCCAGACAGACCTGGAGAAAAATGTAGAACAAAATTCTAACACAAAACAACACCAGACTTACTGGCCTGACAGAGACTGGAGAAACCCCCTAGAGTATGGCCCCCAGATATCCTTTTAGCTCAGTAATGAAATCATTTAGCAGCTGAGCACTTAACCACTGCACCACTAGGATTTCATATATATGGAACCCAGAGTGAGATCAGTGCAGTAGCTTAGATGCTGGCATATATATGTATCTATATATATGCCAAGCCAAGTGCCGTCGAGTCGGATCTATGTATGTGTATATACATATGTTGGGGGGATGGATGGACAGACAGACAGACAGACAAACAGGTAGGTAGGTAGGTAGATTGAGATAGAGATAGAGATACAGATAGAAATGTGATCGCAGGAAGGATCAGCAGCTATTTTAAAGTGTAGATGAGAAGATTGGGGGTCAGCAAAATTAAGTATGGAAATGGAACAACTAGAACGGAAATAACGAGAATATTGACACAATGTGAAGAATGGAACCAGTGTCACTGATCATTAGGCCTAAAAACCGTGGAATGGGAGCTAGTTTTATTGTGTATATTTTCACCAAAAAAAAAAAAATTTTAGAGACAAAGTGACTAAATCCTCCAACTAGAAGATAAAGCTTATCAGATGGTTAGTAAATATATATATATACACACATATATATATATATGCTGTTCACAGGAGCCATCTGAAAAATATAAAGGCAGAGGGAAGTGCGTTGTCAGAGGACTGAAAAAGAAAAAAGACACACTTTGCAAAACCGTCCAAGTAGGAGCCGGAATATTAATTTAAGACAAAAAACATTATTAGAAATAAGGAAAGACACTTTATAATGATAAAAGATTCAATTTCCAAGACAGATTAAACAGTTCTAAATTTGTATGCTCTTAATAACATAACCTCAAAATACATAAAAACAAAAACAACAGAACTACAAGGAGAAATAGTCAAATTCACAATCACAGTGGGAGGTTTTCACAATGTTTCCCAGTAACTAATAGGAAAAAAATAAGTCTGCCAGGACAGAGAAATTTGAACAATACAATTAGCACTCTAGCTGCCGTGGACACCCATAGGACCCTGTGCCCTACAACTGCAGAGACAGCTAGCAGAAATCAGATGACATTACTGTGCCAGTGAGGAAAAGACAGAATCAAGGATGATTTCCAGCCTCCAGGCTCAGGCTCCTAGGTGGGTGATGACCGCGTTATCCATTTATTTTACTTAATCTACACTTGTTGACCACTTGCTAGATACAAAACATTGAGGTAGGTTCTAGAAGCTGAGAGTAAGGGGGTGGAGTGCATAAATAATCACGGTTACAATCTACTGAGTGTCTTCTATGGGTTGGACACTGTGCAAGGTACTTTGTCCTAACCAGGACTAATATTCCCAACAGTTCTTCAATATGAGTATTATGACCTCCTTTGTATAGGTGGGGAAACCAAGGCTCAGAAGAGTGAGATAAATTGAATAGAATACCATCACTGTCCTCTAAGGAGCCTAAAATGTCTCAGGAGGGAAGACGAGTGTACAACCAATACAGAGGAGACATGAAGATGGACTGTGTCGGCTGAGTGAGATGGAGACCAGGGATGCCTCTCAGAAGAGGAGAATCGGGAGCTCAGAAACTGTGTTAGTGGGGATCTGCCTCGGCTGACTTCCTGGTCACTTCTAACTTGACTTCCCAGTCACTTTTAACAGACTTTCCTTCTTGAAAACAGAAAGAGCCCAGACGGTGCCCTCAGGGCACTGCCCTGGGCCCGCGTCAGGCCCCGTCACTCGCTAGCTGACCACCAGCCCTTGATCTCCAAGAGGAGGCTTGCTCTGTGAGTCTCTAGGATTGCAGCCCCAGCCTCAAGGAGCTCACAGACCAAAAGGAGAACAAAGTGACCAGTGTCCTTGGCCCAAATGTAGGTGTTTAGTTAGCAAGGACATTGAAGAGGACGAAAGAGGTGTGTCAGAGCCTTAGGAGTCAGGATGAATTCCACTGTGTTCTGCTTCTTTCTGTTTAGGTCCGTGGGTTTCCAGCCAAACGATTTTGAAGGTGGCCACTCCCAAAATCTCCATCTCAGAGCCTGTACAGGCACCAAATGACCACTTTCTACTCTGATCGGTTTTTGCTGTGCTTTTACTTTAAACCGTTTCTCAAGAATATTTCCTCCAGGAAGCCTTCCCAGATGGATCTACCTCGCTCTCCTCACTCTGTCATTCTTTCCCAAAGGCTATGCTGCTCCTTTCTCTGAACTGACCCAGTCTTCTCCCTGCTCAGTTCCAGGCCCCCCAGCTGGCATCAAAGCAGTCCCCTCATCCACCAGCAGTGTGGTTGTGTCTTGGCTCCCCCCAACCAAGCCAAATGGAGTCATCCGCAAGTACACCATCTTCTGCTCCAGCCCTGGATCTGGCCAGCCGGTAAGTGGAACTCAGGCCAGAATGGTGAAGGGACTGGAGAAAGGGCAAGGAGCCCGCAGGTCAGCTGGGTTCCAGGCCAGACCTCACCTGGTTGTATCTGCTTCTCTACTTGGATCCACATGTAAGAATGGGTGCTGGCCATCTAAGAGGAACAAAACCCTTACCCAGTGTCCATCTGGGTTAGTCCTCTGTTCCCAAGGCTGCTAGATTGTTGCAGGATCCCAGAGGCTTCTTTGAGACAGATGGGTCTTGACAAAGTAGACAGGGTGAAAGGGAAGCGAGGGCCTCCCTCTTCTGGGCTAGCAAGCTCCTGGCTGAGGATTAGCTGGGCCATGGCCTCTAAAAATGCCTCTCAGCATCACAGGTCTGGGCTTGAAGGTGTAGCTGGCGCTCTGGCCTGAGTGACTAGCGAGGAAGGAGAAAAGGGGGTGACAGCTGAAAAAAAAAGTCAAAGGCATCTCTCTCTGGAGTAGAGCTTGGGGCCAGATTAGGGGAGACACTGAAGTGTCTGCCCAAACCCTGGGGGGGAGCAGGCTAGGACATGGCAGAAGGCCCTTCCACGAAGTGCTCAGACCCAAGGGATCACAGGACCCACCAAGGGTAGGAGGACAGGGCATTAGGAAGGAACGTAGGAAGCCCATAACCATAAGCATCTTCCCTCTGCCTCTTTCAGTATTTCCAGCCATTCAATCACAGTTCCACAGAGCGCCTACTCCAGGGCAGATCTCTCTAGTTACTCTAGCTCCCTCTCCAGGAAGCCCTACCAGGTTCCCCTGCCTCTACTTTCCCCACCTAGTAGAAGAGACAGAGGAAAGCACTAAGGACTGTTAGGACTGTCACAGAGATGTGCTGGAGCTGAGATCCTGAGGAGCAGGAGGGGGCTGGTATCTCCCTCCGTCAACTGTATTCAGCCCAACGATCTGCAGATGAGCTCTGGGCAGCCAGAGAGCTGCCCCGAAATTGCGTCAGTAATTGTGTCATTGTCTCCTCCTCTTCTCTTTGTGCTCCTGTGTTCTTTCTGAATTACCATCCATCCAAGCAGTAGGTGGCGAAGCCCCTAGAGAGTAAGGCCAGAGTTCTGTTATCAGAAGAGATGCCCGGAAACAACTCTATTCCTTCTCTTCTCCATCCTTACAACCATGGCCTTACTTGCACTAAAGCACACTTGTCATAGCTGGAGAACTCCACGAATTTTCACAACATGCCCAAGCAGCCAGCACCCAGAGCAGGGAACAGGACACTGCAACACCCCAGAGGCCCCCCTACGGCCCTTCCAGACACTCCCTGCCCAGCAACGGTAACCATCACCCTAACTTCAACATCTCAGAGCAGTGATGTCTCTTTTGTACTTCATATAAATGCAGCCGTAGCATATGTGCACTTCTTTTACTCAGCATTCTGTGCTGTTTCCTCCATCCTGTTGTGTGTAGTTAGGACTGACTCTCATTTCTATATAGTTTTCCACTGTGTGAATCTACTGCATTGATAATCTTTTGAGTTGTCTTGTTATTACAAACAGTGCTGCTGTGAACATGCTTGTGCACGTCTGTTGGTGTTCGTGTACATGTATTTCTGCTGGATGTATACCTAGAAGGGCGGTAGCCAGGCCAGACGGTCTGCTAAGGTTCCCTTGAGAACACCCACCGCCGGCTGGTGTGCCAGTCGTACTCCACCCACCCCAGATGAGTTCCAGTTATCCATATCTGAAAACGCTGTTTTCTAGCCCATGTTTCAGCCATGCCCTCAGTCTCCCTTCCTCCCCTCCCCTCTGCTTCATGTACATACATATGCACACACACTCACACACATATACACACATCAGGCTCAGGTTGCACTAAGCTTTCCACCGTTCTGCACACCCTCTGTGCCTTCTCCCACTTCCCACCCTTTGTCCCCACCCATCCCAGCCCTGGCAGCCTCTTCATTCCCCATCACACACTGAATGGGTTCCGTGGCAACCAGTTTGTCTTCTGCTCTAGTCTGTGAGGCCCCATAAAGACCAGGACAGCACCTTTTCATCTTTGGGCTTCCATGCCAAACACTGTGCCCAGAACACTGTAGTCCCACTGTAATCCCTAGATGCATGCCTGATGAATAAATGACCAGCAGCCTGGTACTTGTAATCCTTAAACATGGGCAAATCTCCCTTTGTAAGTGGGTGGCAGAGGATAATCATTCTCTAGCTTGGGCTTTTCAGTCATTTGAAACCTTTAAAAGGGACTGGTGTCCAGGAGTTCAGCCGCCTCATTAACTAAGGCTTTCAGAGCTTCCAACAGACTTACTAGGACCTTTTCACAGGCCCCCAAGCAGACAGCCTGGTCCCACATTTCCTCTTGCTGCTGCTGGAGATGCTGGCACCCCACCTCCATCCTCTTGCACCCCAAGCATGCTAGAGCCTCCTCTCTCCTGGGGAGATTTCTCACCAGTCAGTGTCACTCAGGGCAGGTCTGACAGTGTGATGAGAAGTACACTTCAGCCACAAGGGGTAAGGGGCCACAGTGGATGGCTCAGTGAGAGACCCAGGACCTACCCTTCACATGTGACATTACCACTTTGCACACATATGCTCCACATTCCAATTACAAACTCATTTATGAAAAACAGCCCCAGAATGGTGTGTGTGTGTATGTGTGTGTGTGTGTCTCCACTAAGGGGGAAGGCACATATGTGTATATGGGATAATGCAAAAAGCTAAGTATTCATGTCGTATTAGACACAAACTGAGTCTGAGTGTGCTCACACACAGGGAGTGTATGAACACGCACACATTTTATGGTGATTTTTTTTAACAAAATTAAAATAAAACCATATGTGATGTTATGTAATCTCCTTTTTCCACACAATATATGTAGGCACTTTCCCATACCATCAAAATATTCTTTTAAAATACATATATATTTGGTCAGCCTCCAATTGTCCTGTATTTAATGTATATTCCCATGTTTATTATTATAAATGATGTGTCAGTGAGCACACTTTACAAAAATATGTGCATTTTGTATTATTGCCTTGGAATAAACTTCTAGAGGAATTCCTGGGTCACAAAATGTGACTATTCTTATGGCTGTATACACACATTTGCAAATTACCCTGCAAAAGTTTTGAATTGATTTATGCTGTCTCCAGGACTGTAAGCCCATATCATTTCCCTAAACCTACGCTAACCCTGGGTTTAGAATCCTTTTTGTTTTTGTTGTTGTTTGGTTTTTTTTTTTTTCCAATTTTGCCAGTTGGATTAAAAATGATGGTATCTCATTTTAAGTTACATTTATTTGATAACTAGCTAGGCTGATTATTTTTTCATATGTTTGCTGGCTGTTTTTCTAGCCATATCCTTTGTCAGTTCATTTTGTTGTTGTTGTTTGTATTTGAATTTCAGTTTTATTATTGATTTGTAAATGTTCTTTATATATTAAGGAAAGCAGCAATTTCTATCTGATAAATTGCAAATATTTTCTGTCAGTTCATGTCTGAACTTTCGATTCTCTTTTGATATACAATAGTTTGTCTTTTTATATAATTCAAATTACCTTTTGTGGTTTTTGACTTTATTTTTGTGACTAGAAAGCAAATATTTATCTATAGTTTCTTGCTTTATTATTTTATTTTTCTTTTCAACCTTTAATCTGATGGAACTTTATTGGGGCTATGGCTGTATGCTTCTGAGAGTTCAAGAGATCCATAAAGAGTCCAGTTTAGGAAGGCATCTAGGTTCTGTGTAAGATTTTAACGCCTTATCTTGAGGAAGCCAAACTTTCCTGTCCTCTGTGAAAATGTACACTCGAATATCACTGGAATACAGAGGCAAGTACATACAACTTTTCTCCCCAACCACAGAGATATACATACATATACCTCTACCCTCACAGAATATAAGTTCAGAGAAGAACATGTCCAGGTTACAAAGGACTCACAAATCCATTGCCTCACTGTTTTGTTTTCGTAGCATGGAGAGGAGAAAAGTGAGGCCCCAGGAACCATGACAGACACTATAGGTCATCACCTACTGTCTTACTTAGCCAGGGCTGCTATAACAGAAACACTACAAGTAGATGGCTCTAACAAACAGAAATTTATTTTCTTACAATTTAGGAGGCTAGCAATTTGAATCCAGGGTGCCAGCTCTGGGCTTTCCTTCTCTGTCTACTCTGGAGGAAGGTCCTCGTCTCATCTGCTGCTGGATAATCTTAATGTGGCTCAGAGTCTCTCTCCCTGCTCCCCCACTCCACCGCATCCCACCCCCTCCCACCGCATCACCCCACCACCACTCCCTACCTCCCCACCCCACCCCCTTTGCTTCTTTAATCTCCTTTGTGTCTCAAGAGACATCGACTCCAAATATACCCTACCCAAATCCTGACTCATTAAGATAACAAAGATAACCCACTCCAAAATCGGTTAGAAACACAGGCATTAAAAAGAAAAAAGGTCACTGCCATCAGAGTCTATTCCAACTCATACTGATGATAAAGGACAGAGAAGCACCTCATGGATTTGAACCACTGAATTTTTGGTATTAGTGGTAGTTCTTAAGCACTGTGCCCTTAGGGTTTCACACAGGCATAGAGGTTATGAACTATAACACATACTTTGGGGAACATAGATTAATCTGTAATACCTACTAAGAAGGGGAGACAAGTGTTGAAGCCACTGAACCATACTACCTCAGGCACAAGTAGGCACACCAGCCTCCAGAATACAGTAGACTGAAAGGTATCCCCAGCTACCAGGGCTCAGCGTGGTTCTATACCTGTCCTAGCAGGATCTCCTGGGTTTCAGACCAGACACTGATGAGGGAAGCAGGAGAAGGAATCACCGGGACCCCTGGAAGTATTGTGGGGATGCCTGTGCCTCCTCCCAGTATGTCCTGCAGACAGCCTGGGCCCAAAAAAGGGCATTTTTCTCTTGTCATAAGTCATTGCACCCTTCAATCCTAGTGTGGGGTGGGGGAGTGACCTCTGTGAAGTGCATGTGTACGTCTATTCATCTGTGTGTGTCTTAGCATGTGAGTGTGCACGTGAGCATATGTATCCAAGATCCCATGACTGTGGCGATAACTAATTATTAACTCCCTCTGGCCTTGGAGAGGAGGGACCCTCATCTGTTCCAAGGGCTTCTCCCCTTCTCCAGACTTTCTACTCTGACTTCAAAGAGAGCCCGGTGCTGTCTCGCTTTCCGTATTCCATGGCTGACAAAAAAAATAAAACAAAATGAAAGTCAACCCCATCCCGCCTGTGCCAGTGAAGAGGCTGACAGGAGGTCTGCAAACTAGCACTTATCAAAAGCTCCTTCTCAAATTCATTTCAATATCTGAGCCTCTGGTTTCCAAGGCAACATAATCTTTTCATCAAAGCAACTGGTAAAACCACTGGGATCAGATATTGTTTTGCTGGCAACTTGTCAAAATTGTCATTTGGCTTAAAAAAAATTTATAGATTTATATAGCCTACAAATATATACGGTGATCTATACCACTAATAATCATTAACAAAGGGTTGCCCAGTACAACTTTCCGAGTTCCCCTCTTGCACCCTTTCCTCCCTGATAGGCCTGCCTCCTGAAGAATAAGGGGTAATAATTAGACCAGGGCTGGGAGGTGACTAAGTGGAGAGGGACTGGGGGAGACCATCTGTAACCCTAATAAGACAAAGGCAGCAATTTAGCTTCCTCCCAGAGACTCCTTCCTCAGGATTTTCCTGGGACTTCTCCTCTATTCTCATTTCTCCTAACTTTCCCATTCAACCTTCTTCCCAAATTATCCCATTCCGTGCCCTGAAGCCACAGCTGCCTGAGGCCAGGATCAGTCAACAGGTGAACTAAGACTGAGCCGGCAGCACCGCAGAGCTGGCCCTTCCTCTCCTGGGGCCAAACCGAGGCAAAGTCTGTCCACTGCGGCTCCGCAGCTGGCAAAGGGCAAACCAGACAGGACCCTGCCTGTCACCCTGGCCCCGGCCATCACCACTCCAGCAACTTCTGGGCCCACGGTACTGGGGGAGGAGTTGGGAGCTGGTGGCTCAGGGGCTTGGGTTCTGCTTCTAAGTATTTCTTTGCCTCTGCCTGCAGGCACCCAGTGAGTATGAGACAAGCCCAGAGCAGCTCTTCTACCGGATAGCCCACCTAAACCGTGGGCAGCAGTACATGCTGTGGGTGGCCGCCGTCACCTCTGCAGGCCGGGGCAACAGCAGCGAGAAGGTCACCATCGAGCCTGCAGGCAAGGGTGAGAAGCCTGGGCTGAGCAGAAGGCAGGAGGCTGTGCCGCCAGGAGCCTGCAGGCTCCCTTCCAGACGTCTGGTTCTCCCCACAGAGGGGGCCGTCTGTCTTCTACACCTTTTCTGAGCCTGGCTGTGAGGAGCTGGCCATTCGCCTCCTCTGTCTGCCAAGTCTGAGCCTCTGCTGCCCTCTGACTCCAAGAGAGCCTCACAACAGGCTCCGGGCACCCGCATTACCAGAGGTCCCCTCGCTCCACATTCTGTTCCCAGCTGAAAGAAGAGATGTCCTCTCACCCCTAGCCAAAAGCCAAGCCTCTGTGCCCTTGCCTAGCCCCTCCAGAAGCTGGGTTTCAAAGCCTAGGCATCTCGGGCAAGAGGTGTTTCTGCTGGCTATTGACTCATTCAGTCTACCAAGTGCCTAGACACTGGGGACTCAGATGGGTTTTGTACTTAGGGGATACCACTACCCTAGACCCCTGACACATCATGGGGGTACGGGGCACATGCACCTCTACTTATCAGAAGAACAAAGTTCTGAAGCCTCAGCCTAGATCAAGATGATGGTGCCACTAGGCTGCCCCTCTGTCCCTATCCTGGCTGTGTGGACTTAGCCACAAGAAGCCTACGACAAGTATTTTGAGTCTGGGCCTCCCTGGTCCCTTCCTCTTTACCGTATCTCCTCCCGCAGCCACTATGGACCCAACTGTCTCTCCCAGCCCAGGTCTCAGTACCCTCCCTGGGGTGACTAGAACTTCCCTGGTTTGGACACAGTAATGTTCAGCCTTTGCTCTGCAACAGGCTCAGTCAGCTGGTGTTCAGCTGAAGGTTTTCAGTGGGTAGGGGCCTCTACCTGCCACCCAGCGGGGTTTATTATCCCATTTTACAATTGAGCAGTCAGAGGCGGTAAAGGCATGGCCTGCAAAGACGGCAGAGGCGGTGCCTGGCTCTTCAGACTCCAAGTCAAGACCGTTCACACCTGGGCCATCCATCCGTCCTCACTGGGGCCCTACAGACTCCTTCTCCTAATGCCCCTCCCTACAGGACGGAAGGGGCCTAAAAGCCTACAGTCCACCTGGGAGTCTTGACAGAAAACTGACCCTTTCCCTCTGTGTGTTAACTGTAGCATGTTCCCAGAGGGCTTTGTACTCCCTGGAATGTGTTCTCACGTCTTCCACTTCTGTCCTCTCAGTAACCCTGTGAGGGAGGAAAGAAAAGCACTGCTGTTCACACACACACAGACACAAACATAGAAAGCTTTGGAGCGTCAACCCCCAGCTTCTCAGGAGAAGCTGATCTAGAACCACACCTCTGAAGCCCACACTCCATCCCTGAGGCCCTGAGGCCTCTCTCTGCCTCCAGTGTAGACCACTTTAACACAGACCGTCTCTGCAGGCAATCCCCCACGGCCCCCTACAGCCCTTTTCCTTTTCTTCTCAGCAGCTTTTCAGGACTGCCTCTGCTCTCTGCAAGCTCCATCGCCCCTGGCACTGCCCTCACGAGATGCCAACCTGTATTCCTGCACCCAGACCTATAAAAATTGTTTCCTCGCTGCCTTTGTATTTTCTTTTCCCCTTGAGATGGGCCCTCTGGCTCAGTGGGGTAAACTCTTGCTGTCTGAGGTATTTGGTCCCTTGTTTCATTTGCCATTTCTTCTTTTTTTAAAAAAAAAATTTTGCTTCAAATGAAAGTTTATACTTCAAGTCAATTTGTCACACAAAAACATATACCCATTGTTATGTGATCCTAGTTGGTCTCCCTGCAGTGTCACAGCATACCCACCCTTCCACCCTGTATTTCCTGTGTCCGTTCATCTAGCTGCTGTCTTCTTTCACCCTCTCATCTTGCCTCCAAGCAGGAGCTGCCCAGTTAGTCTCACGTATTTACTTCAGCCAAAAAGCATACTACTCACAAGTATCATCTCATGTCTTGCAGTCCAGTCCAGTCTTTTTCTGAAGAGATGCCTTTGAGAAGGGTTTTAGTTCTGGGCTAACACCGAGTCTAGGGCAACATCTTCCAGGCACCCTCCATCATTTGGTGGCTGTAGTGCAGGCTGGAGGTGGCAGCAAGGAGATTATGGGTTCAGGGAGAGAAGCAATAAGACTAGGCTCTGGGAACAGGGAAGGAGGTCATTGAACATGATTCCCATGATTCTGGCTGACACCACTGCTCGCTTGCTCCGACATTTGACCTCTGCTTCTTTCTACAGTACTGAATTCTTCTGCCTCTCCAAGAGCTCCTGTCTGCCTCAGGGACATTCCATTTTCTCTTGTGTTTCTATGTTGTTGACCCCAGGGTTGTGTTACTTCTCTGTCAATCAAATCCCCCATACTGGTGACCTCGGTCACCCCTGCTGATGACTCCCAAATCAGTGCCTCTAATCTAAACTCAAAACTTCTTTCTGATGCTCTAAAACATTTCTAGCCACAGCTTTCTAGCTACCTATCCCAAGTAAGTGTTTCACAGCTACTTTGAGCCCAGCGAGAAGCGAAGTCTTCTCTTCTTTCCTGCCAGCCCTGCTTCGCCTCTCAATGCCTCACCTGTGTAAGGACACCATCACTCACCTTGTTGATCCAGCCAGAATCACGGGAGTCATCTTCATCAGCCCTCCTTCTTCCTAAAACCAGTTAGATCCCAAGTCCTTTCATTTCTCCTCTTGAGCCCATAATCCCCTCCCCACTGCTATCTGCCACCTCTAGCCTCCACTACGGCTGCCATCTTGTCCCTCGTATACATCCTTTGGGATCACCTCCACCAAATCATCCTCTCCAGTGATTTATCTAATAATGTCTTTCGATCATATCTGCTACTTAAAAGCCTCCAGTGGCTCCTCATGGCCTTAAGAGGAAGTCCAGTCCCCTTGGTATGCCAAGCAGAACTCTCCATGATTCTCCTCTTTCTCCCCTCACTAGTCCCCTGGCCTCCCCTCACTTACCCCGAGCTGTGGTTACCCCAAGTGCTTGCAGACCCTCCCACTTGTCATGTGCCGGTCTCCATGCCTTTACTCAGCTCTCTCTTGCTGACATGCCTTCCCTTCTTTGTTTAGTGAATTTCTTCTTAGCCTTCAAGACTCAAACCAAAGCCTCCAGTCCCAGAAGCTTTCTTTGGCCATCAACTCTACCACTGACTTCCCAAGCAGAGTTTGTTATGCCCTACTTTGTGCTCCCACAGTTACATGTACCTACCGCTTACCAAAGAATTTTTCACTCTGCGATGTTTGTTTTTTTTAAGCATCTGTCCCCCTTTCGATCAATGAGCAACTTGAGGATGGGAAATCTATTGTATTTATCTTTGAGTTCTTGCAGCCTCATATGATACCTGGTCCATAATAGATATTTGATAAATGTTAGTTCAATCAATGTTCCCCAGCTGAAATTCCCTGATGCCCACCTCCTGCCCCAAGCTCAAGGTGGAGGTCGTGAAAGGGAGGGAGGAACTGAAGTGTAAATCCTGGGAGTCCTGAGAAAGGGTGCTGTGGACAGTGCCGAGAAGTAGAATGGGATATGCTCATCCTCTCTTCCCTGCAGCCCCAGCAAAGATCATCTCATTTGGGGGCACTGTGACAACACCTTGGATGAAAGACGTACGGCTGCCCTGTAATTCAGTGGGAGACCCAGCCCCTGCTGTAAAGTGGACCAAGGACAGGTGTGTGGTGGGACCCCCTACCTATACCCCTGGAAGGATGAGGTGATCCCCCAAGGAACCATGAGGAAGAGTCTTAGGTGTACCTTTCTTGCAGCTGCCTCATGCACCCCCTAGGCCCCACGGGGGCCTTGCAGGACCCTACCTCCCCTCTGTTGGGAGACCAAACAGGCCCCTTCCCTGAGTTTTTAAAGAAACCAGGGTAACTGGGGACTCCTAGGAAGTGCTGAGCAAAAAGAATCCAGGATCCCTTAGCAAGTTCCCAGTAACCTGGGAGGGGTTCCTCGGCAAGGGAATACTTGTCATACCCACCTCCTTCCGGCAGTGAGGACTCAGCCATCCCTGTGTCCATGGATGGGCACCGGCTCATCCACACCAATGGCACACTGCTGCTTCGTGCTGTGAAGGCCGAGGACTCGGGCTACTACACCTGCACAGCCACCAACACGGGTGGATTTGACACCATCATCATCAACCTTTTGGTGCAAGGTGAGACCCTCAGAGAGAAGTGGGGCTTAGTGGAGACGGGGACAGAGGATGGGCAGGCATTCCATTGTGTGGAAAAGAAGGTTACGGAATGGAAGAACGAGACAAATCAAAGAGGGACCGTTCAGTAGAATCAGGGGTACCAGATGGAAGGGGAGGCAGGTAGGGTGGAGGAAGAATGAGACAGAGGGTGGAGAAGCTGGTACCTGGCCCTGGAGTCCCATCCTGAAGCCTTACATGTCTGCAGTCTTTGGTTCATCAAGCATGGGAGGATGTGGGCAGGTTGGGGCTCCCCCACCCCACACCCCCACCACCACTCTTTGTGGTGAGGGGTGGTGGCTTTCCCCTCACAGTTCCCCCGGACCAGCCCCGCCTCACCGTCTCCAAAACCTCAGCTTCGTCCATCACCCTGACCTGGATTCCAGGTGACAATGGAGGCAGCTCCATCCGAGGTGAGGATGGGTCTGGAGGAAGAGAAGATAGGGGACAGAACTCTGAGCCCGGAGGAAGGAAAAGGGTTTTACCCAGTCTGCTACCCCTACGGCACCCAGAAAATGGTCTGGAGGCAGATTCAAACCACCAGGAAGCATCTCAAGGGTCCGTCTAGGAGGCTGGGTTTCAGTCCCCCACCCACCTCTGGCCACTTGTTTTCTGTGTAAACTAGAATAAGTCTGCTTTCATCTCTGGGCCTCAGTTTCCAAATCTGTAAAAAACAGCCAAGTGTTTTATATCCAAACTTCACAAACTTGAATATGCACATGAATCCCCGGGGGATATGACACAGCAGGTCTAGGATGGGGATTCAGAACTGGCTCCTCTCCTAAGCCAATGCTGCAGTCAGGAACACGCACTTGTAGGATCTAAATGGGATCTCTTTTAAGTCCCAAAACTCTGGTTTTCTGTTCTCCCCGTTGTGGCTGCTAAACCCCAACATCAGGGTTAAAGAGAGGGTAGTACAACTCACACAGGGGCTGGACCATTTTTCATCTAATTTGCATGTAGCCCTAGAATGGCCTAAGGCCCCACTCCGCCCCCTGCCAGGAGCCCAGCCAGCAGGATACTTGTTGCAGTGTCCCGGGCTGGGCTGCTGCCACCACTGCCCTGCCACTGCCTGACCCAGGCCCACCCTCCCGGCCAGGCTTTGTGTTGCAGTACTCAGTGGACAACAGCGAGGAGTGGAAGGACGTGTTCATCAGCTCCAGCGAGCGCTCCTTCAAGCTGGACAGCCTCAAGTGCGGCACATGGTACAAGGTGAAGCTGGCGGCCAAAAACAGTGTGGGCTCGGGGCGCATCAGCGAGATCATCGAGGCCAAGACCCACGGACGGGGTAAGGGCCAGGACACATGGGGACGGGAAGGCAGGACAGGCCCAGGGCGGAGGTGAAGGGGGATAGAGCCCATGAGATGGGATAGGAGATGGCTGGGGCAGAGACGGTGGGGACCAGGGAATCAGGGTGACTGAGGGTAGAGACAGGCTTGTTCCCATCACTGTTAAGTCTTGATGAATCACATGAGGAAAAGCTGGAACCCCTTCTTTGCCAGGGGTGACAGAAGTGTCACTCTTCCTTCTTCCAGTGCTGTTCCTCCGTTGCTGAAGCTTCTTCCCAGATTCTTGCCTCTTTTCTCTGTCCTCCCTGTTCTCCTCCATCCCTCGGGGCACCCACTCCCACCTGAGCAGACCTCAGATCCCCAGAGAAACCCTTCCCACCTGGATGAATCCTGGCTCCCCTCTTGGTCTCTCTGAGCTCAGTCTCTCTCTTCTGCCCTCAGAGCCCTCCTTCAGCAAAGACCAACACCTCTTCACCCACATCAACTCCACGCATGCCAGGCTTAACCTCCAGGGCTGGAACAACGGGGGCTGCCCTATCACCGCCATTCTGCTAGAGTACCGGCCCAAAGGGACCTGGGCCTGGCAGGGCATCCGGGCCAACAGCTCCGCGGAGGTGTTTCTGACAGAACTGAGGGAGGCCACATGGTACGAGCTGCGCATGAGGGCTTGCAACAGTGCTGGCTGCGGCAACGAGACAGCCCAGTTCGCTACCCTGGACTATGATGGCAGTAAGTCCCAAAGGGTGGGAGGCTGCCTCTCTCTAAATATTGGGCAAGGTACTGCCAGGAAATCTGGCAGAGTGCTAGATGCAGAAATAGATGTTGATGCTGTTGCTAGCTGCCACAGAGTCATCCCCCAACTCTAAATGCCTCCATACACACCATCTCCATGATAGGTTGCAGATCAGACAGTTATGATCCTTAAACTCATTGCCGTTGAGTAGATTCCAACTCACAGTGACCTATAGGGCATGGTAGAACTGTCCCATAGGGTTTCCAAGGAGAGGCTGCTGAATTTGAACAGCTGACCTATTGGTTAGCAGCTGAGCTCTTAACCACTGCACCACCAGGGCTCCACAGACAGATAGATAAACAGGCAGGAATTCAGTGGGGGAAGGAGGCTGACAGGCAGTTCAGCAGGCGAAGGAGCAGCACATCGGTGGACGGCGGTAAGTGGGCAGTGTCTGGCTCACTGGGACATCTGACTCTCTCCCTCACCCCCTTTCAGGCACTATCCCACCCATCAAGTCTGCACAGGGTGAGGGGGATGACGTGAAGAAACTGTTCACCATCGGCTGCCCAGTCATCCTGGTCACACTGGGGGTGGCATTGCTCTTCATTGTGCGCAAGAAGAGGAAAGAGAAGCGGCTGAAGCGGCTCCGAGGTAGGAGCATTTCCCATGGTCTTCTGGGATGGGGTTTTGACACACAGCCACACTGGTTACCCCTGCTCTCTGGATAAGAAAGAGCCTGTGTTTTCTTGCAGGAAGAGCTGCTGCTCCAATCTTCTGAAGCATCCTTATTTATCCACTGCTTCCTCCTCTGTGTCCTCCTCATTTTGTGTCTACCCCAGCCAGGGCTGACCTTCAGAAACATACACCAGTAGACCTCTATTGGTGGTTAAAATGCTCAAATATTTCCACTTTGACTGGTGAATACATGTGCCCATCCACCCTGGATGCTCTGTTCTGTGACTTAGGATACCTATGACTTTCTAGGATCCAGCCACTGAAGAGTAGACTCAGCAAGTAATCTCTAGGACCCCACTCATAGGCAGTATCTATACCATGCCAGGGGTTAAATATTTTCAATATCTGCTGTCTTATGTGAATGGACCTGATTACCTGAATTTTCTCAAAAGACTGATACAGCATATGGCACCTACTAACTGCTTAATAAATGTTTATTCACTCATTTTGTAAATATTTATTGAGTATCTGCTCCATTTTAGATACTGCCAGACATTAGGAATACAGAGATAAATGAAGAAGGGACAGTCCCTGCCCTGATAGAGTTTACAATCTAATGTCAGAAGCCAAAGCACAGCATTAGCACAAAAGACGGAATGACAAACACTGCCTACCGTGTTTAGGAGTTAGATGAGGAAGAATGGACGATTGAAAAGATGGTCAAATGAACGGTTGGTTGAATGGATGGATGTACTTTTGAATGGTTGGATAATGGATGATTGGATAAATGTGTAGATGGCTGGATTGATAATTGGATGGATGGATGGGTGGGGGGTGGATAGATGGATGGATGGATGGATGGATGTTTAATGTTTAGATGTTTGTGTAAGCTTTCAAAATTCGCTCTGTCAGGTCATTCTTAGCTACTCGAGTTTGGGTGGATTAACCAAATCTTTGTCTTGTCTCCTCAATTCCTATCCTATGACCCTGATCCTATTCAAAGCCTCTCATAGACAAAGCAGGGAACTCCAAATCCATTCCTGGACTTACTGGGGACAGATACCTTAGAGGAAGAAGTGAAGTTTCCCAGGAGTTTAGTCATCTGGGGCTGCCTGTTGACCATACCTGCCTCATCCTCCACTGTCTCCTCTCCTGAACAGATCACTGAGGACAGACTCTCGGTGCCGCCTGTCCGGATCCCTGCTATGTAGCCCTGCTCAGTTAGAGGCAATTCAGGAAGCAGATGGAGCATATATTATGGCCCCTTTCCTTTGGGAAAGATCTCCCTGTTACATAAAAAGCTGAGGAGAGGAAAACAGACCTGAGCCAAACCCTGAATTGGGAGCAGTGAGACCCATCATATTTTGGGTTATTCTGGGATCCTCGCATCTCACTCTCTGCTTCCCAGTAGGCCAGCTTTGGCCCCATTTGAGGGAATTCTCCGATCTTGTTGTCTACCTCTTCCAAATCTCATCCTCCCAGACTCGGTTCTTACCCAGCCTTTCTCTCTACTGTTTTGCAGATGCAAAGAGTTTGGCAGAGATGTTGATAAGGTAGGTGTCACATAGCCACTTCCTCTCTCCTCTCCTTCCCCTCTCCCCTGCAAGGAACACAGGAGTGTCCCTCTTCAGTCTCAGATTAGAGGACAGGCTTCTATCTAAGTCCCCATTGTCCCACAAAGCCCTCCACGCTGTCCGTTATGGCTGCAGAGTCACCCACTTCAGCTCTTCTTCTCACAGCAAGAACAATCGGAGCTTTGACACCCCTGTGAAGGGGCCGCCCCAGGGCCCACGGCTGCACATCGACATCCCCAGAGTCCAGTTACTCATCGAGGACAAGGAAGGCATAAAACAGCTGGGTGAGTGAAGGTGACAAAAGCTGCCTGTCCCACCCTGGGTGTGCCACAACCCAGAGGTGGCAACCACCAGCCCTCACAGAATGCTCAGGGTTCCAGCAGCGGCCCAGTCAGCGACTCAGAACGCCGCCCTCATTGCAGCCTCTCTCCAGGGCTCAGTTTCCCCCTTCGTCCAGAGAGGACTACGGTTCCGGCCTTGCTTGGTCTCAGTGTTGGGTAAAGACAGAAGGTCGGCGAGTAAAGGCAGCTTTTAAAGGGAAGGACTCCTAGTGGCTACCCCTCCCCTCTTGCAGGAAAAACGGGAGTTTACAAATAACCGTTAAACAAAACTCCGGGATCACGGACCACTCCAGGCACAGATGATTGCTAGAGGAAGGGCCTTTCATTCCAGCCTGCGGACTGACTTCGAAAATGGCTGCATTCCCTGTCCCGCTACATTCCAGGGTTTACGAATGTTTTACAGAGAGTTCAAACAAAGAAATTTTCATACAGCGTTCCTTTTGGTATTAGTAGTTTTACAAATTACTATTCTGCCTTCTAACTGGTGTTAACATGGTTATAAAGATAAGAAAATTCTTAAGTTGTGAGGAGGGGGCTCCCCTTTCTCTGAGAGTCGAACTGCTCGCAGGAAACACTTGCATGGGGTTTTCTTGGACCAGGAATCTCTAGGCTCTCAGGCTCCTTGCGCTTTCAAAAGAAGCTATAACTCTTCATGTTTGAAGCCCTCAGGCTCCTGATATTTTAGGAAAGGCTATAGTTCTTCAGGCTTTCCTCTCTCGCCCCCCAGGAGATGACAAGGCCACCATCCCTGTGACGGATGCTGAGTTCAGCCAAGCTGTCAATCCACAGAGTTTCTGCACTGGTGTCTCCCTGCACCACCCAGCCCTCATCCAGAGCACAGGACCCCTCATCGACATGTCTGACATCCGGCCAGGCACCAGTATGCCATCCCCCTGGGGCGACAACCCTTTTCACACACAGGGCATCTTGGGCACAGCATAGGGGAGAGGTGATAGAAAAAGAAGAAACACAGCATGGGGAACGGAAATAGCTCTGGAAATACTGCCTGGAAACTTGACTGCACACCTAATTCGATGGCATTGGCTGTGACTCTGGGCATGTCACTAGCCTTCTTTCTCTGGGCCTCTGTTTCCTTACCTATACATTTTGAGAGAATTGGGTGCTCCTTCTGTCCAAGGGTGTCTGTCTCTAGCAATGTGATTCTGGACGGAGGAATGGAATTCAGCAGGGACTGCGTGGAATGAGCAGGTAGTCAGAACGCAGCAGGAGAGGGGGCCACATTCTTCCCCAAGTTGAAGGAAAGTTGGGATGGGTGGGGAAGGACAAAGATACCACCTGTTGCCCCCACACCCCAACTCTGTTGTTCTGCTCCTTCGGGACCAGCTCTGTCAGGAAAGGCATCATGCTCAGCAGTGGAAGAGGGTGCTTCTGGGGCTGCTTCTATATCCTCCCTTCCCTGTTGCTGTCCTTTCTGGTAAGTGCCAGCTGCTCCAGCCTAAGAGCCTTCAGCTGGAGGATGCTATCTCTTGCTTCCTTCTGTGCAGACCCAGTGTCCAGAAAGAATGTGAAGTCAGCACATAGCACCCGGAACCGGTACTCAAGTCAGTGGACCCTGACCAAGTGCCAGGCCTCCACACCTGCCCGCACCCTCACCTCTGACTGGCGCACTGTGGGGTCCCAGCATGGTGTCACTGTCACTGAGAGTGACAGTTACAGTGCCAGCCTCTCACAAGACACAGGTGAGCCCAGGGCCCTGCCTGTCTCCCGACCACCCTCCTCCAATTCCCCATCACCCATCCCCTGTCTCTATTCTTTCCAGTTCCTACTCACCAGCTCATTGGGCCCAAGCACAAGTCAGGTTCATTTCCAGCTGGCCACTCATTCGCTGTGTGACTTCGAGAGGAACGCTTGACCTCCCTGAGTTTTGGTTTTCCAGTTTGCTTAGTTAAGGACCTCATCTTGTTTTCCCCAAAAATGTCAGAGAAAACTGGTTTGTTGGAGAAAGGGTTAAGTGTTCCAGGGGATGGTGTCTTATTTCAAGAATGAAAGGTGTTCTGCCCTTCATTATCCAAAGATCCCACTTCTGTCACTGTGTTACCACCTTTACAGGGGGAGCGTAGGATCTCCTGAGCCTGGTGTCCATGGTCCCCATCCCCTCCAAAGCTGGCTTTCAGATGACTGCTGGATTAGGGGCTGGGTCACACATGTGCCATGGCCCCCCATAACCCGTTCTCTCCCTCTTCCCTCCATGCCTTCCTCCTCCCCAGACAAAGGAAGGAACAGCATGGTGTCCACTGAGAGTGCCTCTTCCACCTATGAGGAACTGGCTCGGGCCTATGAGCACGCAAAGCTGGAGGAACAGCTGCAACACGCCAAGTTTGAGATCACTGAGTGCTTCATCTCTGACAGCTCCTCTGACCAGATGACCACAGGGACCAACGAGAATGCTGACAGCATGACATCCATGAGCACACCCTCAGAGCCCGGCATCTGCCGCTTCACTGCCTCCCCACCCAAGCCCCAGGATGCTGACCGGGGCAAGAATGTGGCTGTGCCCATCCCTCATCGGGCCAACAAGAGTGAGTTCTCAGACCACCTCCCTTGTCCCCTCCCCCTGGTGAGCCCTGGCTAGATCTATACCTAACTGCACCTGAATACTGCCAGGCTCCTCGACAGCACAAAGAACAAGGTCTTGGGAACAAGCAGGTCAAGCCCACATCCTGGATCCATCTCTTATGTCTCTGTGGCCTGGAGCAATTCATTTAACCTCTCTAGCCTTAATTTTCTCACTTGTAAAGTACAAATGACAGTGTATACTTTGCATCACTATAGTGTGTATTAGAGATGATGTACATGCCGGGCACATAGTAGGTGTTTATTAAGCAGTGATAATCTCCTTCATCTGAGGCTATGCTAGGATGGACACATTCCCCTTATGGGCACAGGACCATGGCCTCTGGTGTCAACACTGTCTGAACTTAATCCAAACCCAAAGGAGCAACCCTAGCAGCTCAACCCAGAGGTCAAACTTCATGGTGGGCATGATCCGGCCTGACTGGGAACTGCCCCACTCCAAGGGCCTGGCCAGAGATTGTGCCTTCAGAGGTTTTTGAGGGGTTGATCTGAAACCAGATTCTTGAGGTAGCTCTCAGCCAACCACAGGGAGTGAGGAGGCCAGCAGCAGCATGCAAGGCCCAGGTGTCAAACACTGGCGCATCTGCTCCACTTGGCGTTAGTGTGTTGAGTGCCCTGTTGAACCCAGGGCACTGGATCTTCTAGAGAAGAGCCAGGGTGATGGAAGTACGAGGACTTTGGCTACCAGCAGCCTTGGACAGTATCACCCCCTTTAGTTGGTCTGTTTAGGAAACGACTTCACCTTTTGAGCCTCAGTTTCCTCGTTTGCAAAATGCAGGCAGATTTTACCCTACCCAGGGAGTATGTATGATTAAATTAAATGAATTAACCTAAGTAAGGAAATCCTGGCAGCAGAGTGGTTAAGAACTACGGCTGCTAACCAAAAAGTAGACAGTTCAAATTCACCAGGCATTCCTTGGAAACTCGATGGGGCAGTTTTACTCTGTCCCACAGGGATACTATGAGTCAGAACTGGTTCAGTGGCAATGGGTATGGATAACCCAAGTAAAGTGCCTGGCACAGCTCACAGGTGATGGAAACACATCTGTAGGTGGTTGTGCTCCCAGAGCAGTGGGTTGAGGAGGGGGTGGGAAGTCTTAGAGATGTGTCCTACAGAGGCCACCTAAGAAAGTCTCCCCACGTTGACTGCTAAACCGCAGCACTAGAACTAAAAAGAGAGGGCAGCAGAACTTACCTGGGGGTTGCACCTGTTTTGCATCTAATTTGTGTATTTCCCACTGGGGCAGAGGGGAACAAGGTGAGGAATGGGGACTTGTCTCTGACTCCAGAAGCCTGAAAGGCCACCATAGGCAAGAGGGAGCCCTCACTCTGTGAGTCCTCAGAGGTCAGAATAAGGTCCAGTGGGGCCGGTTGTGACAGGGAATCATGTTCCTTTCTGTTGCATGGAAAAGCTAGATCTTTCAGCAAGGCCTTGTCTTAGAAGTGGTGCGCTCTCCACCACCTCAAGTATTTAAACCAAGGTCAGCTGCGTAGACTGTAGTGCTCATTTGATAATAAGAGCCACTGTGATAGGTGCCAACCAATGCATTTTAGGATCTTGACCTTCCTCCTCATAATAACCCTAGAGGGGAAGTAAGATTATCCCCATTTCACAGATAGGGGAGTGGTGGTTCGGGGGCCGATTCTCACCTTCTGTGCAGGAGACTCGAGTTTGATTCTCTACCAATGAACCGTATGCACAGCCACCAGCCATCTGTCAGCAGGGGCTCGTGTGACACTGTGGTGCTGAGCAGGTCTCAGTGGAGCTTCCAGACCAAGACAGACAAGGAGGAAAGGACTGGTGGTCGACTTTTGAACCCCATCAGTGGAAATCGTATTTGTCACAAGGGTTCAGGCTGCAGCTGATCATGGGGACAGTGCAGGACCAGACAACGTTTCATTCTGTTGATCATGGCATTGTCATGAATCAGGACTGACTAATGGCAGCTGACAGCAGCATTATTTCACAGACAGTTTGGAACCTAAGCTTAGAGAGGTCACGTACCTAATCTCACCTCTCTATTGCCCATCCTGTGGAGAGACGTCTATACCAGATCATAAAATGGGTTGTGGGATGAGAAGTAGCTGAACAAGCTGGTCGGCCCAGGTCTCTGTCTCTAATATTTTCTGCTTCTGATTCCAGGTGACTACTGCAACCTCCCCCTGTATGCCAAGTCAGAGGCCTTCTTCCGAAAGTCAGATGGCCGCGAGCCTTGCCCGGTGGTCCCACCCCGGGAGGCCTCCATCAGAAACCTGGCTCGAACCTACCACCCCCAGGCTCGCCACCTGACCCTGGACCCTGCCAGCAAGCCCTTGGGCCTTCCACATCCAGGGGCTCCTGCTGCTGCCTCCACAGCCACCTTACCTCAGAGGACACTGGCCGTGCCAGCCCCTCCAGCTGGCACAGCTCCCCCGGCACCTGGCCCCACCCCTGCCGAGCCCCCCACTGCTCCCAGCACTGCCCCTTCAGCCCCTAGCACGGAGCCTCCTAGGGCTGGGGGCCCACACACCAAAATGGGGGGTTCCAGAGACTCGCTTCTTGAGATGAACACATCGGGAGTAGGAAGGTCTCAGAAGCAGGGGGCTGGGGCCTACTCCAAATCCTACACCCTGGTGTAGGGGTGCAGAGGGAGAAACACCTTGTGCTTGGACTTGTCTGCACCTCTAGCCCTCACACACCAACTTGGCTGTTTTCTTGCATTGTTTATATCGAATGACAAGAACAAACAACAACACCAAGACCACTCCACCACAAGTCATAAACACTTGTACATAGGACTTTTTTGTACAAATGAAGCTATTTTCTTCTTCTCCATGAAGCCAGGGCACAAAGAACTTGACCGTACAAGTTAAACCCCCACCCCACAAAATATGTGCAGAGATATATATATATATATAGAATGGTAGGAGCACAGCAACAAGCTATATATCTATATATTTCTCTCACTATATTTTGAGAAAGAGGCACAAGGACTCAGCAGTTGTTCCCTCCTGCTCCCCCTCACCCTCCATTCTAGGCCGTTTTGACCAAAATCCCAACTCAGAGACACTGCATGCGATTTTACTGTTCCAAGAAAACCAGGAGTTGCTTCAATTTGCAGATGCTTATGTATTAATACCTTTTTCTATGAAAAAAAAGAACCAGTGCCGTGTGCAATAAAGGTTATGTTTCTATGTGATGGCTTTTTTCCCATCTGGCAAGAGGCCAGTGGGGAGAGAGGAGAGACCCCTTGATCGGATGGTCTGTCTCCCATGGAGAGGCTTTGGGAAGAGGCTTCTAGGTCAGCACTTTAAGCTTTTTTTTTTAGAACATTTTATGGTGGCTTGGTAAGTTTACAGAGCAAATTTCTTTTCCCTTCAACAACGTATACACACAGTTCGTTTTGTGACTTTAATTGCTAACCACTTGGTGTGACAGCACTCTGTCCCCTCTCTTCCCTGGTTCCCCGTGTCCATCCCGCCATCTTTCCTGCCCCTCCCTGCCTGGTGAACTTTGTTTTGGACAGATGCTGCCATTTGGGTCTCAGATGATTGATTGTTCCGAGGAGCACTTTCCTCATGGGGATTACTCATGTTATAGGCCTGTCTGTTGTCTGGCTGAAAGGTGACCTTGATGAGCAAGCCCAGATCCATGTCTGAAGGGTGTCTAAGGGCCATGGTATTGGGCATTCCACCAGTCTCTGTCAGACCCCTAAGTCTACTCTTTTGTTTGAATTTGAATTTTGTTCTACCAAGCTACTGAATCTCTCAGAGGCACAGTTTCCTTATCTATAAGTTAAGAAAAGCTTGTAGAGGATGGAATAAGGCCACCTTGTAAGAGAGCTCTGGGGAGTCTCATCTGGGGGGTGAGGTGTCTGCTGGCTTCTGTCCTCTGAGAAATGACAGTGTGGCCAGGGAAAAAGCTACATGAAGCTACTAGGGCATAGGAAAGTTCCTTTTAAGAAAGTAAAGTTGTCATCAAATTGATTCCAGCTTATGGCAACTTCACATGTATTAGAGTGAAACTGTGGTCCAAAGGATTCTCCGTGGATGATTTTTCAAAAGTAGATCACCAGGCCTTTCTTCTGAGGTGCCTCTGGGTGGGTGCTAAACTGCCAGTCTTTCAGTTAGTATGTGAGTGCTGAATCATTTGGACTACGCGGGGACTCTTAAGTTATATAAGAAGTACCTGTAAGTATGGGGAGGGAGAGAATTTACATATCTTGGAAACTGGGACAGAGCCTAAAGTCTTGAGCTGATTGTTGAGGCAAGGTAAGGTCAGAGGGAAAGGAGTCATCAGAAGTCAGAGCGGTGAAAAGGGCTCCTGGAGGTGAGGGAATGGAACTCAGCCAAAGACAGTCACGCCAGCAGGCACAGAGGCACCTCGTCTGGCTTCTGAGGAGTGTGCAAAGTAGGAAGAAACACGCCTACAGGGAAGTGCAGGTGAGGCTGTAAGTGTGCAGAGTAGCCACTTCTAAGACTGGACTATCAGGAGGGAGGCAGCTTGTGGGTTGCATCTCCAAGGCAGTGAAGGACATGGATAGGCAGAGAGGAGAAGATCCAGGCCAGGAGACACGGAGTGAATGGTCCAGAGGACAAGCAGAGACCCTCCCTCCACCATGAGGGGACAGGAAGTGCAAAGAAGGCGCCTAAGCTCAGCATCCCAAGCTGAGGCTGAGTTGTGCATCAGAAATCGAGAAGGAAGGTAAGTCTGGGACCCACTGTCGCGCTACAATTGACAGAAGGAGCTAGGATGGTAATGCACAGGCCAGGAGAGGAGGGAGGAGCTGGTGCAAGGGGCAGGTAAGTTGCACCTGTCACTCAGCGCCTCAGTCAGGCGCTACCTGGACCATATGGCGCTCAACAGAAGTGCTTCCAGGAAGCAACTTACTCCACAAACATTCAGAAGCTCTCTCTGCCTTTCAGGAAAACCCACACAGCATGGTAGGGCTTCCTGCCACAAGAGGGGGCTGGGAAGAAATTACATACGTTTTGATGACTCCTAGGCCCTTGGGGAAAATCTCCAACTCAGCCCCACCCCCATGACCCAGCCCCAAGAACCAGCAAATGGCATCACCAAGAATGAAGGTCCAGCATTGCACACACCTGGTGGTAGTCCAGTTTCACTCCATCCCTGAAGAAAACAACGCCTCCCAGGGCTGTGCACACCATCTGCAGGTCACCTTCCAAACTGCAAGCACAACGATGAAACCTGGGGATTCTTCCTAAACGTCACTGACAGTGCCACACCCACCCCCAGCATGCTAGGCACTGGAAAAATAGTCACAAATCATATCCAATGTCTGCTAATGAGGACAGCCAGACTGGCACAGGGGAATGAACCATCCCCTGGAGGCCAGAGTGGGCAGACCGAGGTGTCTGCCTAAGAGACTATAAAACCAAAGCCAAACCCACTGCTGTTGCATTGATTCTGGCGCATAGCAACACTCTAGGACAGACTAGAACTGCTCCATAGAGTTTTCAGAGTGCCTGGCTGACTCCAACTGCTGACCTTTTGGTTAGCTGATGTAGTACTTAACCACTGCGCCACCAGGATTTCTTAAGAGGCCATGAAGGGAACTACATTACAGAGATGAATACCATGTGGAGTGGTGCAAAGTGTTAATGCACTCGGCATCTAACTGAACAGAATCCACCCAGAGGCATCTGGGAAGAAAGGCCCGGCGATCTACTTCCAAAAAATCAGCCACTGGGAAAACCCTATGGTGCACAATTCTACTCTGACACACTTGCGGGTCACCATGAGTTAGAGTTGACTCAGTGACAACTGGTTCATACTGTGTGAGGTGCTGGGCTAGATGCTTTTCTTGTGCTGGCTGTGTAACCCTTGTTGCAGCTCTGGGGAGGTAGATATCGTGATGCCCATTGGACCAGTGAGGAAGCTGGGGCTCTGGGGAGTTAAGTAATTTATCCAAAATTAGAGGAGCTGGAAGAAGTGGACATGAGATTCAAACTCCAGTGTGTCTGATTCCTTAACCAGTGAACAGTGTACCACTGTTCAGAAACTGAGTTAGTTCTGCCCCAAGGAGGCTGCCAAGAGTCTACCAGGACCAGGTGAACAAGCTAGATATACCAGCAGGAAACCAATGCAGAATACTTGGTAAACACTTGAGACTAGTGACCCAGAAAGTGACGGGCTGGCTGGAATGGCTCTAACATACTTCATGGAGCACCACTTCATGGTGGCCAAGAAGTTAAGACTGTGACTGCTAACCAAAAGGTCTGTAGTTCAAATCCACCAGCTATTCCTTGGAAACTCTGTAGGGCAAATTCTACTATGTCTTACAGGGTCGCTGTGAGTCAGTATCAATTTGAAGACAATGGAATGGAAAGGTACTTTCTTCCAATGAGGGGTGGCTAGGCGAGAGCAGAGATTCCACCCTGCAGAGCTATTGCAGAAGGCCTGAGATGGACTGTGTAAGGTGAGAAGGACTTGGAGAAGCAATCGAAAAGCTATACATTGTCCTGTTTAACTGAGTTAAACAGAGTAGGGCCCCTTACTAAAGAACACAGGAACTGAGAAATTCAAACAAACTTAAGTAAGCAAATATACCATTTTATTTGGTAATAATTTCTAACTTTGATATGTTCTTTAGCTAAAGTACAGACTCACCTGTTTGAACTGTAAGGAGAAGCTAATTCACAAATTAGGTAAAATGCTCCTTCTCATTCAACTCCAACGGGTTTATGTATCCGGAGAAGCCATCCTAAACATCTCCTTGCCTCTCTCCAGATCTTCATGTTATCCTTGACAGTATTGGTACTCAAAGTGTAGGCCACGGACCAGAAGCATCAGCATCTCCTAGAAGCATGTGAGAAACCCAAAGTCTCAGGCCGAGTGCAGAATTACTGAATCAGAGTCTGCATTCTAGCAAGATCCTCCTTCAAGAGGTTCATGTGCAGGTTAAAGTCCGAGGCTTCCTCCTCCCAAAGGCCTTTAGAGAGACCACCTCATCTCTCCCTTTTCTGCCAGCAACCAGAATGAAACTAGCTATTCTCAAATTTAGCTGCACATCAGATTCAACCGAGTATGCTAAAGGATACAGAAGTCCAGATTTCACCAAGCTCAACTGTATCAGAATCTGTAGATGTATATCTGCATGTTTAACAACCAAGATGATACCCAAGCACGTGTTCATTCACCAAATGCCCCGTACCGTATCCTGTAAGCTACCACTGTACAAAGAAGCCGCATGATGCGTGTGCCAATTGGCAGAGGTCTAAGGAGGTCAGCCTGGGAGTGGAGATATGACTAGGGTGGCTAGCTGCCCATCAAGCCTTGTGGCTTGCTCCACAGAACAAAGTTGTTGCAGGGAAGTGGCATTTCAGCCAGTGGCCACAGTTTCCAGAGCCCCTCATTTCTAGGTGAGGCCATGTAACTGAGTTCCAACCATTGGAATGTGGGAGAAGGGATGCAGCCTACTTCACCAAACCTCCTAGCTAAATGCCTCTCTCCAACGAGATGGCAATGCCCAAGGCAAGCTTGGAAGCCACTTATTAAAGACGAGAGCCTCTGTCCACCTGAGTTCCTATACATCCGCTATGCAGAAGAGAGGCTCCTCTGCCCCATCAATGCCAACTATATTTTGTAAAAGCAAGGAATAAATTTTGAGTATACTAAGGCACTGTAAATTTGGGAGTTTATTTTTACAACAGCTAGCACCATCTAACCTTATGTAGAAAATCAGGAGTAACTTGGCTCCCCGCGGTAATCCTCTCCCCACAGCCAAAGTCATGGTTTCTGCTCCCATGCCATCTCCCCTCCCGCCACATCTTTGGTTCCTATGTAGGAGAAAGAGGGGGGAACAGCATCTGATGAGCTAAGAGAAGGGGCAGGCTTCTGCACCTGCAAAAGGGAATGGGAGGCCCAGGCTCTCGCTCTTCTCCCAGAGTCTACATCTTCTGGGAAGTGGCAGCAATACTGTCAATCAGAAAGGGAAAGAGCTCTGGTTTTTGTTCCCCTGGAGGGGGTGTAGGTTTGGTTTTAGCATCTCTAGAAGTCAGGGGATCTTGCAATGCAAAGAAGCCTTAAAGGCCACCTAGTCCAGGCTTTCATCCAGATCTTGAATCCCTTCTGCAATCGTCAAGGGTCGTCTTGTCTTCTCATGAGTACTTCCTGATGAAGAAAGAGCTCATCACTTTGTATGTCAATCCATCTTACCTTTGGACAGCTCAGCTAGGGACAGCTATTTTACACTCAAGCTTGCCCTGCCTCCTCTGACTTCCACTCAAAAGATTTAGTACCAGCTCTGGGGTCCATATACAGCAAGTAAGTCTCTTTCTTCTCCAACACAACATGCAGCCTTCCCACTATGACATTTGAAGATTGTTCATAGCTAATAAGCTCCCCAAAGCCTAGGAACTGTTATTCATTCCCTGTTACACCAAGGACTGTGCCTACCTTCATAGAAGAGTGACCAATATTATCTAGATGGATGAAGGATAAATAGCAGGAGAAATGGGCAGGAAGTAGAGGAAGATAGGTGAGACTGAGGTTTCCTGAAATACTGATTCTCTCAACATAGTGGCCCAAGGTGAAAGAGACAGTAGAATGGTAACTGCAGCCACTCATTCCGAGTTTATGGAGTGTTGGGTACCATGACCACTTAACATGGGTGCTCTTTTGTCCTTACAACTGCCCTGTAAGAAAGTGTGACTCCTATGGGCACACAATCCCACGTGGTTCTGTTTCAGAGCAGTGGGACTTGGTCAAAGAACCTTAATCCAGAAACTAAAACTTTGAAATAACTCACTGTGTGCTGTGGTTTTTGTGACCTTGGAGGGGATCCAAATAAATAGCTGAAAGGAGTATCCATTTATATACTCCTCTCCTGTCCAAGTGCTCACACCTTGCAGCTCCCCCAGGGCCTCTGCCCCCAGCATCTCCTGACACTCCCCCCTCTCCTTTCCAGCCCTTCTCAGCTCTATTCTGTCTCCTCTCGGAAAATGTCCTCTCCCCTTCCACCTGATTGTGCATTACCAAACAACGGTGGTTGGGTTCTGGCAGGAAACAGGTGAGGTGGGGAGAAACAGGTAGTGGTTAGTGGTAAGGAGCTAAAGATGGAAAACAAATGTGTTTACAACTTTTGCCCTGTTGTTTGTTGTTAGGTGCTGTAGAGTTGCTTTCAGCTCATAGCAACTCTGTACGCAACAGAACAGAACACCACCTGGTCCTGTGCCACCCTCACAAACAGCTGCTGGACTCCAGCCTATTATTGCAGTCACTGTGTCAGTCCCTCTCACTGACAGTCCTCCTATTTTTCACTGACCTACTTTACCGAGGGGAACCTCGTACCACCAAGAAAACAATACCAGGAGCAGAGCACATCCTCTAGACCCGAGGTACCTGTGCTGAGGTGCTCCCAGACCAAGGGAAAATCAATGTATTATAAAGGCCTTCCTCCAGAGTCAACAGAGAGAGAAAACCTTCCCCTGGAGCCAGCACCCTGAATTTGGACAGCTAGCCTGGTAGACTGTGAAAGAATAAACTTCTGTTTGTTAAAGCCATCCACTTGTGGTATTTCTGTTATAGAAGCACTAAGTGACTAAGACATCAGGGAAAACACGGAAGGGAACATTTGCTGAGCACCAGATGGTAGACAGCATGATAAGCTCCATGATGGAGAAAACAGAGAATGTGGACAAATATCCCAATGCCCATTTATCAGCTGTATGACCCTGACAAAATGGGTTCACCTTCATGTGCCTTGATTTTCTCTTCTATGAAATGGGAAAACAATTGCTACACTGCTAGGCTTAAGAGACTGAAAGGCCATAAAGAGGATAAAAGTGCTTTTAAGGTAAAGTGAGAACAAGGCAGGATGAAGACCTTCAGACCACAAAGCTAGGTCCCAGCTAGACCTGGTGCCTGTGTCCAGGGGAGCAGGTGGGAAATGAAGATCTCCAGCAAAGTTGTCACTTTGAGAACTAAGGTATGTCTAACCCAAGCCATGGTGTTCTTAATCACCTCACATACGGTCTGACAATTAAGTACATGTACTTAATTGTTCTAAGTGCTACATACCTCATTGCTGAATATCACTATGGTCAACTTTTGAAGTACTCCCCTTGGGAAGCTTTGCACAGATGCCAGTGCCTAGTCCACTCTTCAAAGCAATTTTGTAACTCTTTCTGGAATGGTCATTCTGCACAGTGGCCTGGTGGCAAGTTTGCCAACTTAATTGTATAGTTGTCTGTGAGGGAGTTTTTAGCCGGTAAACAAATACTATATTGAAATATCCGCCCTATTCACCTGATCTGGGCCCCCAATGACTTTTTTCTTCACCTGAAGATAAAGGAAATATTGAAAGGAAGACATTTGGATGACCTTCAGGACATCAAGGGTAATATGACAACAGCTGTGATGGCCATTCTAGAAAAAGAGTTCCAAAATTGCTTTGAAGGGTGTGGACTAGACAGTGGCATTGGTTCATAGCTCCCCAAGGGGAGTACTTCAAAGCTGACTACAGTGATATTCAGCAATGAGATATGTAGCACTTTTTCTAGAATGCGTTCATGAACTTAATTGGCAGTCTTCATATGCATGCAAAAGCTGGACAGTGAAGAAGGAAGACAGAAAAGGAAATGATACCTTTGCATTAGAATTTTGATAAAGAATATTGAGTCTCCCACAGGCTGCCAAAAGAACAAATAATTCTACCTTGAAAGAAGTACAGCCAGAAAGTTCTTTAAAAGCAAGAATGGTGAGGCTTTGCCTCATATACATTGGACGTGTAGTCATGAAGGATCGATCCCTGGAGAAGGACAACACGCTCGGTAGAAGGTGAAGGAAAGCGAAGAAGACCCTCAACCAGGTGAAGTGACACAGTGGCTACGACAACAAGCTCAAGCATAACAACGGTTATTACGGTGGTGCCAGACTGAGCCGTGTTTTCATTCTGTTGGACATATGATCACCCACTGGTTCCTAACAACAACATTAACCCAAATCTTATAGCATCTGTTGCTGAGGAATGAAGCTCTGAAGGCCTAGAAGACCACGACATAGCCTCAAAACCACAATCACCAGTGGCAACCAAGACCTGGCACTTGGCCACCTGCCTTTCAATTGGAGTCACCGAGCAGAGGGACCTCCATGGGGTTTACCACCCACCTCCCTATCCTGGGCCAATGCTCTAACTTCCTCTAGAAGAAGCCTCACCCATGTGACAAGTTCCTCTCTAAAGCTCTCCTGAAGCTGTTGGTGTCATTCTTCTTCTCTCAAGTTCAGATCCCTGGGCAAGTCATGGCTCTATGTACCAGGGCCCAGTCCAGGGAGCAGTGTGGCTCTCTGCAGAGAGCCACCTCCTTGATACATGGCAACAGAAAGAGCTCTACGTGAGCACCAAGAACAGATATCAGCAGCCATCATGGGCCAGTGGGATGTTCCACCAGTCTCCAAAGTGTGTATATGGAGAGGGACCATTAGTCCTGGGCTCCAATCGTCGTGGCAAGAGAGTGGTGGCCTCCCTCCAACCATGCATTTCTGAAGCCTCTGACTACCCAGCCACACTGGGCCCCAAGCCTCTCAAACACTGGAGATCCTTTCGAGAGGATGAGAGACTAGATGAATGCTTGACCTCTCTCCAGGGGTGGGGGGCACATCAGGGTTTCCCCATTCTTGCCCCTCCCAGTCCCACTAGTGGATTTGGGCATGGGAATCATCACTGCTCAGCTATCCCAAAAGACTGCCAGATTATCCTCAAGCCAAGCTGAGAGGAACAGCCTACAATCTGACCCAAGCTTTGTTGTAGGAGGCAGGGAGTTGTTGCAGGCTGCAGGGGCACCAAGGCACCTGAGCAGCAGGAGTCTGGGGCTTGCCATGCCATTGAGGGAAAGAGGGAATTAGATGGAAGTTTGACTGAGGAAGCAAATCTTCCAAGCCTTAAGGTCACAGGATGATAGTCAATTGCCTAGAGAACAGAGGTGGCAAGAGGCAGATTCAGGACTTGAAGGTGTGTGAGAAGGCCCTCAGAAACCATCTAAGACACAAGACCCACTCTCAAGACTTGGAAAAGTCATGCTGGTGGTTGACAGAATTATAATTCAAACCTGAATCAGAATAAGTCATCCTGACTGTCAGGCACAGTTGTGCATATGGACACTTGTGGGTACCAATGCGTATACCTTGATGACCAGGTGCATGCCCTCCTGGTACTAGGAATGGCGAGCAGGGGTAACTCATAGTGACTCTATTGACAGGGGAGAACTGCACCATAGGTTTCCAGTCTACTGAAGCAGACTGACTGCCACATCTTTCTCCCACAGAATCACTGGTGGGTTTGAACCACTAACGTTTTGGTTAATAGTCAAACACTTAACCACTGTGCCTCCAGGGCTTATTCAAGATGTAAACAGAGGCCATTGATAGTAAACGACCCTGTGAGAATAATATGTACACTACACTGTAACTCCTATGCATGCCTTTGAGGTGAAGGAAAGGGAAGAAGAGGGTGTCAGTGACCACTCTGTTTCATGGGAGGGTGCATTTTTTGCATTTAGCACAACTAAGGGAGAAGACCCCCCCACCCGGACCATCTAAGATACAACAATTGGTCTTTATTCCTCTGAAACAAAAGAGAATGAAAGAAACTAAAGATTTAAAGAAGAAACTAGCCCACAGGAGTAACAGCTCACATGGCCTTATTTAGCCCAAGACCAGCAGAACCAGATGGTACCCAGCTACCCTACCTGATCATTTGGGCCAGGGACACAACAGAAGGTCCTAGATAGAAAGGAAGAAAAATGTATCACAAAACTCAAATTCCTGAAAAAGGAAAGACTTACTAGACCAACAGAGACTAAAAGAATCCCTGAGACTACTGTCCAAAGATATCCTTTGAACTCAGAACTGAAGCTACCCCCAGTGGCCATCATTCATCCAAATAACAAATATGAAATAAATATTTGATATCAAATAAATAATATCACCACCTATGAGTAGTGTGCTCCCTTAAACAACCAACAATATGAGACCACACTGTCAACATTTATCCTAAATCAAAATTGAGATGCTAAGGAGGGGCAGGGAAGCTAGACTAATGCAAACAAAACAAACAGAATAGAAATAAAGAGAATATTGACACATCATGAAATATGTAACCAATGCCTTGGAACAAGCTACATAAAAATTGTTAAAAAGCAACTAGCTTGCTGTGCAAAATTTCACCTAAAGCACAATAAATCATTTTAAAAACAGAAGCAACTTCCTAACAACAGGAGCTCAGAGCCATTCAACAGCAGGATGGGCTACCTTATGGGGTGATGAGCACCCTGTCCTTGGAACTATTCAAGTAGAGGTTGGGAAATAATTTAATTTCCGTACCACTCTGTAGTTTACAGCGACTCAGGGCATTTCACCCAGGGTGTCTGACATAGATCATTTCATTCATTCTTTCAAGTAGTGCCAGATGTTTTCAGGTCTGCTGTCAAATGAGGAAACTAATCCTAGAGAGATGAACCCCTTCCAAAAGATTCTCCAGTAGTAAACGGAACATTGAATTTGAACCCAGGTCTTTTGGAGGCAGCATAATATTGAGTCTCGGAGCCATACTTTGGTCTCAAACTCAGCCTAACAGGTACTCAAAAAAAGCCTATCTCAAGGGCAGAGTCGAGATGGCAGACTAAACACACATCTCCTTAAATCCCTCTGGAACCCAAGGCCTGAACTGATAAATAGAGACTTCTGGACACCTAATGAGCCCTAGTATGCAGCATAGGGCTGTTAATTTGGAATTCATACCACTGAATGGAGAATTTCCTCTCTTTCACTGGCCCTTGCTCTCAGAGAGTGCTGGCTTTTGCAGATTGAGGATGACTCGCCATTTTAACTTTTTTTCTCTGTCTTGGCCAGCAGTCAGAGCTGGGACTTGACTGGCAGGTGGTCTCGGGCACATTGCTGGTGGGATTAGCTGGTGAGATTGCCGCACTTTCAGAGCCCGGCTTTGGACTCTGTGCATTTCAGCACCTTTGGCCTCTCTTTCTGCCTCCGCCATTGAGTGGCCTGCGCCATGAGAGGCGGAGAGCTTGTGCAGGATGCCATCTTGTTCCACTGGGAGGTGGAAATATCCATACTGAGGCCTCAACTGGACCTCATTCCTGGGCTGGGAGGCAGTGCCTGCCCAGAGGAGAGCACTTTTCTGATAGAAAAGCAGTATACTACACAGCATCACCTACAGCTGGGGGTCAACAACAGAGACTAGCAGGGCAGTAGCCTTTCTGTATTTTGAACTAGTTTATAACATCTGGGGTTCAATATAGAGGTGCTTACTTTGCCAGCTGGGAAGAGGGACCAGTACACTTGAAAACCTGACTGACTTTGGAAGTTGTCAGATAACTCTTACCTTTCATTTTAAGGCGGCCTAGAGAAACAACTGCAGTCCATTCTCACAGCATCTCTCCCAGCCTCTATTGATTCACATGATGCCCAAAAAGCAACAAACTCCGGATAAAAGCATAACCAAGAAATCACCTGCGGCTTCAGAAGGCCCCCAAAAGCAAGCACCACAGAACTTCCCAGATGAAGAAACCTTTTTGAAACTATTGGAAGGTGAATACAAAAGGATTATATAGAGAGGCCGCCTAGACCTTGTACAAAATGCAGCAGAGCAAAATGAAAAATTAAGGCAGCTGTTTGATGTGATGGAACACCAGTACTCTGAAATCCAACAGATCAAGAACAAAATCGAAGAGATAGAAACTTCAATTCAAAGCCAATAAAACAGAATGGGACAAATGGAAAATAGCCTTTCTGACTTGGAAGACAGAGCTACTGACTTCAGCATCTATGAGGAGAAATCAGGGAAAAGAAACAAGAAAAATGAAGAAGCATATGGGACTCTATTAAGAGGAACAATCTACGATTAATTGGAGCTCCTGAACAGGGCGAGACACCTGAGAACACAGAGAGTATTGTTGCTGGGCTGCTGACAGAAAACTTCCCAGAAATTATGAAAGAAGAGAATATACATATCCAAGATGCATGTCAAACACCACTCAATATAGATCTCACAAGAAAGACTCCAAGATATATTATAATTAAGCTTAAGAAAATGAAACATAAGCAGAAACTGTTAAAGGCAGCAAGACTCAAACTAAAACTAACATTCAGAGGGAAACCCTGTAGGCTTTCGTCAGATTTCTCAGCAGAAACAATGCTGGCATGGAGACAGTAAGTAGCATGATACATTCAAAGCCTTGAAGGAGAAGAATTTCCAACCAAGAATTATACAGCCTGCAAAACTAGCTGTCAAATATGAAAATGAAATTAAGACATTTGCAGATAAACAGAAACTCAAGAGACTTTATAAAAACAAAACCAAAGTGTCATGGATTGAATTTTGCCCCCTCTCCCCCAAATAGGTGTAGCCACATGGCTGGGCCATGATTCCCAGCATCTTGTGACAGTCCTCCATTTTGTGGTTTTCCTATGCTGTATGTTAAAGGATTACGGTGGGACTGTAAATCCCTTTATAAGATCACCTCCCTGCTCCACTGTAAAGGGAGTTTCTGTGGAGTATGGCTTGCCCCACCCTTAACCCTTTCATCCTGCAAGAGATAAAAGGAAAGGGAAGCAAACAGAGAAATGGGAACCTCACATCAACAAGAAAGCAGCACTGGAAGAAGAGCTCGTCCTTCAGATCTGAGGTTCCTGTGCCAAGATGCCCCCTGGACAAAGACTGATAAAATACCAGACTTTCCTCCAGAGTCAACTAGAGGGAAAGCTTTCCCCTGGAGTGGACATCCTGAATTTAGACTTGTAGCCTAAAGGATTGTGTAAGAATGAACCTTCCTTTGTTAAAGCCATCCACTCTGTGGTATTTATGTTAGAGCAGCCCTAGCTGACTGAAACAGAATTCGGTACAAGGAGTGGGGTGTTGGTCTAGCAAACACCTAAAATGTGGAAGCCATTTTGAAACTGTGAATGGATAGAAGATTCAAAAGGAACCGAAGAGAATTGTTAACACTGAAGAAAGTGCAAATAGTGAGAATCAAACAGCAGACGACTGCAGGCAGCAGCAGCAGGACCAGAGACAGTGCTGGAGCCGACCTATGGAACAAGAGAGCTAAGTGCCTGTGCACAGAGTTTTCCCTGTGGAATAGGGTGTCACTGGGCACTTGAATCAGTGGACATAGCCCTGCTGACCTACAGAGCAAGAGAGTTGAGTGCCTTGTACAGGATACTTTCCAGCGAGAGTGGGGTGCCTCTGGGCACTTGAATCAGTGGAGCTACAGAGCTTTGGAACACTTGCCACAGCAGGGAAGATGTGGGTCTGAGGTCCAGGCCATGCTGACATAGAAAGAAGATGCTGAAGAGACTAACAGAGTGAGAAGCTGAGCTGCCTCAGTCTCGAAAGGTATGGCCATGACCTCAGGGATTTGCAAGGGTGGAACCATGGTGTCTTATGTTTGTAAGGATTGAATTGCTACTCATTTGGGCTTAGGGTGCACCTAAACACAATGGGGCAGAGTTTCTGTCCAAGTGGGCATTGAAAGTGGAGTTGCAGTACAGGACTGGGGGTCTCCACTCAGAATCCAGAGAGTGTGGCCAATCCATAGAGTCTGGAAGGCACGGTCATTGTGTAGAATGTCTCAGAAAATGTAAGAGTATTTTCAAAACTTTGAGGGCTAATGCAATGTGTTCTGCTGACTTGGCTGCTGCCTGTTAATGCCTTCTTTCCCTACAATTTCTCCCATTTGTAATGGAATGTCTAACTTGTGCTAGTTCTGCCATTATACCTTTGAAAGCAGATAGCTTACGTTCTAGGTTTCACAGATGTAAAAGAGTTTTTAAATTTTGGACTGGGAACTGATTTAAGATTTCTATCATATGGAATGGACATGATTTTGCTATGATGGGATGAATGTGTTAAATGTTTCAACAATGTGATTTTTGGGTTGCCAAAGGGTGGGATGTCATGAATTGAATTCCGTCCCGCCAAAAATAGGTGAAGCCACGTGGCTGGGACATGATTCCCAGTATCTTGTGACTGTCCTCCATTTTGTGGTTTTCCTATGCTATATGTTAAAGGATTAGGGTGAGGCTGTAAATCCCTTTATAAGATCACCTCCCTGCTCCACTGTAAAGGGAGCTTCCCTGGAGCATGGCTTTCCCTACCCTTAATCCTTTCATCCTGCAGGAGATAAAAGGAAAGGGAAGCAGGAAAATTGGGGACCTCACACCATCAAGCAAGCAGTGCCAGGAGAAGAGTGCGTCCTTCAGATCTGAGGTTCCTGTGCCGAGACACTCTCTGGACAAAGACTGATGCAATATTGGACTTTCCTCAAGAGCCGACTGAATTTGGACTTGTAGCCTACCTGACTGTGTAAGAACAAACCTTCCTTTGTTAAAGCCATCCACTCTGTGGTGTTTCTGTTAGAGCAGCACTAGCTGACTAAAATATAAAGCTACAAGAAATACTGAAGGAATCTCTTGGCTTAGAAGAACAAAACCACTAACTTTATATTTTAGAAGCAAATACAGGACATATCACCCAGAAACCTACTGAGTTAGGGAAGGCTCCAAACTCAATCAAAGCTATAACAGTGAAAGAAATGATCCAGTAATCATATCATGGAAACTATGATGTCATCATATTAAAAAGAGGAGTATACTACAGTTGTTACAGTCCTTCCAAATGGAGAGGAAGTTAAGACTGGTAGTAATTAAAATCGGGTTTATACAGAGTTCATTAAGCGGGATCATAGGGGCAGCTGTAAAGCACAATAAAGATGCAACATATAAAATCAAGAGATGTAATATAGGAATCTCAACAACTACAAACCAACCCTGAAAAAGGTGAAAAATCAACTCACAAAAAAGGTCACAGAACAGATTAATAAGAGCAACAGAGGAAATATCAACACAAAAATAAACAGTGATAACAGTAAACACATACCTATCAATAATTACAGTGAATGTAAAAGGACTGAACGCCCCAGTAAAGAGACACTGAGTGATATCTTGGATCAAAAGACATGACCCACCCACATGCTGCCTACAAGAAACTCACCTCGAGACTTAAAGATATGAACACACTGAAAATTAAAGGACAGAAGAATATATATCAAGCTAACAATACACAAAGAAGAGCAGGTGTGGCAATTCTAATCTCAGATAAAATAGATTGTAATGTAAAATCTACCATCGTGGACAAGGGTGGACACTATTGCTGAAAGGTTCAATACACAAGCAGGACTTAACAATATTAAATATTTATGAGCCCAATATTAGAGCACCTAAATACATTAAAGAAACACTGACTGCACTCAAAAATGAGATAGATCACTCCACAATAATAATGAGAGACTTCAGCATTCCACTCTCAATAATAGACAGATCATCTAGAAAAAAGTTCAGTAAGGACATAGAAAACCTTATTGCCACAATTAACCAGCTAAACCTACTAACATATACAGAACTTTTATCCATCAGCAGACAACTACACCTTCTTCTCCAGTGATAAAGAACAATGATTTTAGGAAACATCTCATAACCTGGTTTCAATTGGAGGACATTATGCTGAGTCAAAGTGGTCAGTGACAAATGGACAAATATTGTATAAGACCCTTAAGAACTTAAAAACAGATTCATATATAGAAGAAAAGATTCTTTCATGGCTGCAAAGATGGGATGGAGGAAGGGCGAGGGAGGAAGGGTTTATAGAAATTTGGTTGGGTGAAATCTGTGACAGCACACATTAGAAAGAAGATCAATATTAAGTGGATTTCAACGTAAGATGATTACTCCTCCAATCTTAACCCAATACTGCAAGGACAGAGTAGCTGGGGCAGGTGGCCGGGGACCCTGCTCTCAGGGGAAATCAAGGCCAATTGGCACAACTAGCATTTTGCTAAGAGAGCCTTCTGCACCCTACATTGGTGACTGGCGTCTGGGGTCTTAAAATCTCTCAAGCCGCCATCTGAGGGTACAGCAAATGGTCCCAACTCAACAGGAACAGATGATCACCAAGGACCAAAATGACATGGGGGAAAGAGAACCCAGAAGACAAAGAGACCCTCGTGAGTGGATGACTACATTGACTTGTGAAAGAACCAGATGGTGCCTGGCCACCACCAGTGATAGCGCTAACTTGAGTCTCACTGGCAACACAAGAATAAAAAGGGGTGCACCCAGAGATCTCCACCAAAAGACCGCAATTGATGGCCCAGGGGCCTCAGGGTTCCCAGACTCTGATGCTGCCCGTCTATAAATCACAATGGAGGTCAACTCTTCAGACAGGAATGGATTGGACTTGGCGACACAGAGGGACCATATCATGTGTACACTTTATGGTTCTATGCATCTATAGGATGTCGTCCCACTGACCTGTTACTGGAGGCGGGAGAGTGGGTGGAGAGGAGGAGATAGGACATTGTATGGAATGGAGAGAAGAATGTGCTGTTACTGGGGAAAAAAGGCGTATCTCCCCTTACCTTTGCCTTTCTCCAGTCCTAGGCTAAGATCCTGCAGGTGAATTAGTCACTAGGAAGGACAGTGGCCAAGTCTGCCTCCCTATAAATTTCCAGAGTCCATGCAGTTTGTAGGTACTGGTTCCTTCTAGGCAATTCTGAGAGCAGGTCTTCCATTCTCTCCCAGGCTTTTCCAGCCTGACACTCCTCCTTCCTGATCACTTGCAGCCTGTTTTAGTCAGCTAGGCTGCTCTAACAGAAATACCACAGAGTGGATGGCTTTAACAAAGAAAGATTTATTCTTACACAGTCCGGTAGGTTGCAAGTCCATATTCAGGGTGTCCGCTCCAGGGAAAGACTTTCCCCTTGTCGGCTCTGGAGAAAAGTCCGGTATTGCATCAGCCTTTGTCCAGGGAGTGTCCTCACGCAAGAACCTCTGGTCTGAAGGACGCGCTCTGCTCCCGGTGCTGCTTGCTTGATGGTAGGGAGGTTCTCAAATTGTCCTTTGTTTCTTTTTCCTTTTATTCCTTGCAAGCTAAAAGCATTAAGGGTGGGGCAAGCCATACTCCAGAGAAACTCCCCCTACAGCAGGAATTTACAGCTCCACCCTAATCCTTTAACATACAGGTTAGCAAAACCAGGCAATGGAGGACAGTCCCAAGATACTGGGAACCATATCCCAGCCACATGGCTGCACACGTTTTTGGGGGACACAATTCCAACCATGACACAGCCCCAAGGCCTGTGCTTTCTCTTCTTTGTCTTCCTAGGTCCCTCCCCTGTGATTCCTTGGTGTTCTCCTTTACATTTCTGGCTGTGAAGGGGGAACACCTTCCCAGAAAATTCCTTCCTTGCCATCTGTTTTTGTATTGTTAGGGTCCGCGATTTTCAAGATGCGACACTGTTACTTTAAAGGTTAAATTTTATTAAAAAATATGCCCAATAGGAAAAATACTGGTGCACCAGGGACGCACCCCAAGCTACGCAAAGCAGGGGGCGACCACGAGTTTCCTCAGCGCCCAGTATTTAAGTCATGGGATTGAAAAGCAGGGAGGGTAAACTGACCTTTACATTGATTGGTTAACTCCTATTAGTTGTAAAATGTGGTCAAGGTCTAGGGGTCACTTGCAGGGTGTCACTTGCAAGGTTGCCCCCAGGCTTGTCTTGTGACAGTGTTTTGTAGACAAAGGTGAGATTATTTTATGGAATTTTCTGCTACTAAATTGTTTCCTGGGGCTTGGCTTTATCGCGCCCTTCCTCATTTCAACATTCCCCCCTTGAGTTCTTATTCAAGAGTCAAATCTTAGACTCTGAGTGGGTGCCAGGCTGATCAAGGTCCTGGCTGGTCAGGGGGTGGTAGGTCTGGTGTTGGGGCTGATGTTTTAGGACCAGGAGCTGGCTAGTTTTTCTCTTAAGTAATTTAGAATGTAGGGACCCACAGTTTTAAAGTTAAGGTGAAGAGGACAAGTGGTCCTGTTAACGCAGTGACAAGGGTGGTCAGCCACGGAGACCAGGAGAACAGAGACTCAACTGATCCTAATGAGGTCCCCTATTTTCCCTGATCCCGGGTGCATTGGTTTCACAGCCCCATGTATAACAGAAATAATCATTTGTTCCTCCATATGATCCATAGACACTAGCCCTGGGACAGACGTAAAATTGTTTCTTAGCCAGTTGTTGCATGAGGCAGTTAGTAGTACACCCCCACCCATCAGCATGTATACATCCCCCAGTATTTATGAGTGTTTGTGTGGACAAACCGGGTATGGGTCTTTCTTAAGCTGTGAGCCTACAGAACCCCCCACAAGGTCACATGAATCAAGGTGAAAAACTGGTGAAGTCACCTCGGGAGGGCGAGTTAGGGTCAGTTCTTGAACTTGCCGGCCAAGGTTTCTTGGAGTCACCTCAGGGCCAGTATGTTGTCGCACCTTCCATTGAAGGTAGATGGGAGTGACAGACCCAGGACCGGATCCTGTCAACCTTGACGGCAGTGGGGGTTGTCAGGATTACTGTGTGGGGTCCTTTCCAACGGGGCTCCAAAGTCTCCTTTTGGTGTCTCAGGACCCAGACTAGACCCCCGGCTGAAACTGATGTGGCTTTACAGGAGGGAGATCGTGGAGGCATCTCGACAAGGGGAAAAGCAGATCTTGAGTTTTCTGCAGGGCCTGGAGGGACTTAAGCAGGTCATGATTAGAAATTTCAGCAAGTATGTCATCCCTTGGTTTAGGGCAGAGGGGTGTGGCCTCCCGAAAACAATTTCACAGGGCATAAGGCCTTGGGGGTAGGGAGAATTACACAGACGCATTAAGGCAAAGGGAAGCAGGGCCGTCCAGTCACCGCCAGTTTCTAGGGTCAATTTGGTTAAGGTCTCCTCAAGGATCTAGTTCATCCTCTCTACCTGTCCTGAACTCTGGGGGTGATAGGCACAATGTAGTTTCCAATTAATCCCCAGAACAGATGTTACTCCCTGAGAGACTATGGCCATAAAGGCAGGGCCATTGTCTGATCCTAGCATCAACAGAACCCCCAAAACCTAGGTATGACTTCTTCCAGGAGCTTTTTTTTTTTTTTTTTGAAACTACTTGTGCTGTCTCTCTCCCAGAGAATGTGTCTATGAAAACTAAAAGGTACTTATATCCGTATCTGCTGGGCTTAATTTCAGTGAAGTCCAGTTCTCAATGTACTGCAGGCATAGTGCCTCTTTCTCTCTTACCTTGGTGGGCCTTACCGGAGCTGCTTGCATTAGTGGCCTGGCAGGCTTGGCAGGTGTGCGTTATTCCTTTAGCCAACCAGGGTAGCTAGGGAATTTAGTACTTTGGAGATAGAAGTTCTTGGATTCTGTTGCTCCCAGATGGGTGGTCTGGTGGATCTGGCGGACAAGCTTCTCTTCCAATTTTTGAGGGAGAATGGGGAGCCCTCCCGAAGTATAGTGTCATCCTTTCTTCCCTTCTAGGTGGACTCCTCGGGAAGGGTTGGCTCTGGGAGCTGGATAGAACTGATCTCCAGGAGGCTGAGGGCAGCTTCCTTAGCTGCTCGGTTGGCTAGGTTATTGCCTCGGGCTTCCGTTGTTTCAGCCCGATGATGTGGTTGGCATCTCGTAGCCACTGGTCACGGGCATTGTGCATCTGGGGCACAGTGAGGGGTGGTGAGTCAGGGGACAGGCTGGCGTCAGGAGGCCCCTCGTCATCTGAGAGGCCGGATCTGGTGGGTAGGAGCTGTCAGAGTGCAGGGACAAGGGCAGTTCCTGGCACAGGCTCAGGTCTTGGCACAGGTGCTTATAGTCCTGGATTGACTCATACAGACCTCACAGCTGGCACAGCAGCGACATGTCCAGTTGTCGCAGTCCCACCTGTAGGCAACATCTCCTTGTACAGCACCGCTAATGTAGTGTCAAGATTGACTGGGCAGCGTGGAGCGGCGGGGCCGGCAACGGGGCCCGCGTTGGCAATGCCAGCGCTGTGGCGCGGTCTGTCCAGAACTCGGGCTGTGTGGCTCAGCTCGTCATGGGTGAGGCTGTGCTGGCTGTAGACATGCTCCAGCTCCCGCCACGAGCCCCCGCTGATGTTGAGAAGGCCGCTGAGGCCGCGCAGCAGGGGCAGGCGCCCGGCCAGCGCAGCCTCCGCTGAGGGCAGCCTGTTGCACTGATGTTCCCGATCGTCGGCTACCACCGCTGCCCCTGTGTACCTGGTGCCATCCCTGATAAAACTGCTCCCGTCAGTGAACAGAGTGAGATCAGGGTCCCGCAAGGGAATGTCCGTAAGATCTCGGCGAAGTCCATGCTGTTGGCTAAGCACCTCAGTGCAGTCATGCGGTTCGGCCTCCAGGTCCAGATCAGGCAGCAATGTTGCTGGGTTGAAGGCTGAGCTAGAAGCAAACACAGCTGGGGGCTGATCTAGTAATAAAGACTGGTAGTGGGTTAGCCGGGCATTGGAAATCCATTTATGAGGCGGGCTACGCAGGACTCCCTGGATGGCATGGGAGGTAGTGATGGTCAGGGGCTGTCCCATAGTCAGTTTTATCAGAGTCTTTTGCTAGTTGAGCGGTGGCTGCAACAATTCTAAGGCACCTTGGCCATCCTGAGGCCACTGGGTCTAGCTGTTTAGACAGACAGGCCACCGGCCTTTTCCATGGGCCAGGTGTCTGAGTAAGGACTCCCTGGACTATTCTTTTATTTTAATGCCAATGCTGGTGCCTCCAGGAGTGACTTCTTTATAGTCTGGAAAACCTGTTGTTTCTTTAGTCCACATAAAATTCTTTTCCTTTCCTCGGGTCAGCTCGTATAGCGGGCGCATTATCTCTGCAAATCCTGGGATCCAGGGTTGGCAGAACCCAGCCGATCCCAGGAACTCCCTCACCTGCCGCGGCGTACACGGGGTGGGAATCCCAAGGATAATCTGTTTTCTTGCTTTGGATAGGGAGTATTGTCCCCCCTTGAATTGGAAACTCAAGTAAGTCGCCTCCTGGACATAGACCTGTGTCTTTTTAGCAGAGACTCGATATCCCAATTTCTCCAAGAGAGTTAACAGGGACTTGGTGTCCTATAAACAAGTGTCTTCATCGGGTGCCCCGAGTAGTAAGTCATCTACATATTGTAGAAGGGAAATGTCAGGCCACTGATACCTGTACTCACGTAAGTCCTGATGAAGGGCCTCAAAGATGGTGGGAGAGTTCTTGAACCCTTGTGGCAGGCAGTCCAGGTCAGCTGCCTGCTGGAGCCATCTTCTGGGTCCTGCCATTCGAAGGTGAAGAGGGGCTGACTCTGCGGGCTCAGAGGTTTACTGAAGAATGCATCCTTTAAATCCAGCACTGAGTACACTCGGTGTTCTGGTGACAAAGAGCTCAGGAGAGTGTACGGGTTAGGACTGGTCTGGAGTCCAGCCCTCCTGCCTTCCTCACCAGCAGGAGGGGAGTATTCCAGGGCGACTGGCAGGGCACCAGTATTCCATGTTTTCTGAGTCTTTGAATGTGGGCCCTGATCCCTCTCTTCACTTCTGGCACAATGGGGTACTGTGGCACCTGAATCGGGCTGGCAGATGGTTTTAAAGTCACTATAACCAGTGGCTGGTGTTTGGCCAGCCCTGGGGAGTTGTTTTCAGCCCAAACCTGAGGAATCTCTTTGATCAATTGATTCACTGATATCACGAGGATAGAGCAGGGGCCCCTGTCAGAAGCATCATAAAATCTGTATTCTTCCTCTAAAGGGGCTATCACATTGACTTGGGGTGTCAGGTAAGCATGATCCCCAGTGAAGCAGATAGTCACCTGCATTTTTGATAACAAGTCTCTTCCAAGTAAAGAGTACGGGCATTCAGACATTACTATAAAGGAGAGGGAAACAGTCTTAGCTCCCAGATCGTTCGTCAGTTCATGAGTAGGCATTAACCCCAGTAGCTCCTCATGCTAGGGTTCTGGTTTCAGTTACAGGTCCTAGGGGTTCAATTAGAACTGAGTTGCTAGCCCTGGTGTTGACCATGAATTCTACTGGCTGTCCCCCTATTTTTAAGGTTACCCTGGGCTCGGGGGCGGGCCTGGTGAGCCCTGACGCCCTCAGGCCTCTAGGTTAAGAACCTTTGGAGGGGGCTTTCTTTTGGGGCACTCACCCTTCCAATGTCCGATTTCCTTGCAGTAGGCACACTGGTTTCTCTGCAGGGGAGGCCTTCCTGGCTTCCTCATCTGATTTGGTTTCTTTTCCCAAGGGCGCAGCAGCGCGTGGCCCTGGGCTTCTGCCAGGAGGATTCTGCTTACCTTTTTGGCTTGTTTGTCTTTTGGTAGTTCACGGTTATTGAAAGTTTTCATAGCAATTTCCATCAGCTCAGATAGGTTCTTTCCCTCAAATCCTTCTATTTTTTGTATTTTTCTTTCGATGTCAGAGGCCGACTGTCCCACGAAGGCTATGTTAATGGCTCGTGGATTTTCAGGAGACTCAGGGTCAATGGGAGTATATGTGCGGTATGCCTCCATCAGTCGTTCCAGAAAGGCTGCTGGGGATTCTGAGGGTTCCTGAATTACCTGTGTTACTTTAGACAAATTTGTGGGGCGCCTAGCAGCGGCCCGGAGACCCCCCATAAGAATCTGGCGGTAGACAGTTAGGCGCTGCTTACCTGCAGTGGTGTTTGGGTCCCAATTCGGGCGAGTCAGGGGAAAGGCATGGTTAATTTCATCTAAATCACTTGTAAAGTTTCCATCATCTCCCGGCACCCGTTTTCTGGGTAGGGAAACAATCTTAGTCCTCTCCTCAGTGGTAAAGAGGGCTTGGAGAAGTTGCTGTATGTCTTCCCAGGTGGGCTGGTGTGTTACAAAGATGGTTTCTAAGAGGGATATCAAGGTTTGCGGTTTTTCAGAAAAAGGGGGATTCTGCATTTTCCAATTGTAAAGATCAGAGGTTGTAAAGGGAGTATAGACCAAGAATGGGGTCCCAGCCTCAGTCGTGTGTCCTATAGCTCGCAAGGGGAAAATATGAGGAGAGGGTTCTGTAAGTGGTTGAAAAGATCGACCTGAACGGGTATGAGCTGGGCTCGGGAGGTCAGAGGAAGGTGGTGCCGCAGAAGTGGCGGGGGTCAGGGGAGCAGTTGGGACTGGAGGGTCTGTGGGGACCCTATACAGGCCACGGAGACTGGCTTTGGCTCCCTTGGCCCCAGCGGTGGCAGGAGGAGAAACGGGCACTGGGGGGTTGGGAGGTGGGAGACTCAGTAAGTCGTTGGGGTCAGAGGAATCGGATGGAGGAAGGGAAGCTGGCGGGGGTTTCGAGGAGCCCTGAACCGCCAGGGTTGTAGGAGGCTGTTTAGGGGGAACATAGGGTTGCAGCCACGCAGGTGGCCGCCTGAGGAGGTCCTGCCAAGCAATAATGTAGGGCATTTGGTCAGGGTGACCCGGATCGCCAAAGATGACCTGAAAAACAGAATGGGTTTGGTTAATGTCTAGGGATCCCATGGGTGGCCATCCATTACCGAAGGCCGGCCACTCCAGATTACAAAGTGTGCAGAGTTTTCCTGACCGCACCTTGCCGAAGTCTCGGGCTCATTTCTGGAAATCAGAAAAGTGGTTAAGGAACAGGTCCAGGGGTGTTATAGAGTGAGAAGAAGATTGCCCCATGGTGGCAAAAGTAACAATCAGGACAAACAACACAATCAAACAGACAACGGAACAGACACGGACCGGTCACGGAAGAAACAAAACAAAAAACCAGATGCGGGATTTACAGGCCGCAGAACCCAGAAAGGAACCAGCAGTGCCTGCCCAGATGAAGAGCTGAGGCGTCCCCCAGCCTCCGACTCAAGAGAGCAGTTCTGCGTCCATATTCTCTCTTAGTGAGTCCCAGAACCAGAGCTCGAGCACAGACAGACAATATCCAGACTCACCGGTGAGGTCCAAACCAGATCGGCCGGCCGCGGAGGTGGCAAAAGTAACAATCAGGACAAACAACACAATCAGACAGACACAGACCGGTCACAGAAGAAACGAAACAAAAACCAGATGCGGGATTTACAGGCTGCAGAACCAAAAAAGGAACCAGCGGTGCACGCCCAGATGGACAGCTGAGGCGTCCCCCAGCCTCCGACTCAAGAGAGCAGTTCTGCGTCCAGATTCTCTCTTAGTGAGTCCCAGAACCAGAGCTCGAGCACAGACAGACAATATCCAGACTCACTGGTGAGGTCCAAACCAGATCGGCCGGCCGCGGAGGTCGCTCTTGAAAACCCGGACGAGCCCCCAAATGTTAGGGTCCGTGATTTTCAAGATGCGACACTGTTATTTTAAAGGTTAAATTTTATTAAAAAATATGCCCAATAGGAAAAATACTGGTGCACCAGGGACGCACCCCAAGCTACGCAAAGCAGGGGGCGACCACGAGTTTCCTCAGCGCCCAGTATTTAAGTCATGGGATTGAAAAGCAGGGAGGGTAAACTGACCTTTACATTGATTGGTTAACTCCTATTAGTTGTGAAATGTGGTCAAGGTCTAGGGGTCACTTGCAGGGTGTCACTTGCAAGGTTGCCCCCAGGCTTGTCTTGTGACAGTGTTTTGTAGACAAAGGTGAGATTATTTTATGGAATTTTCTGCTACTAAATTGTTTCCTGGGGCTTGGCTTTATCGCGCCCTTCCTCATTTCAACAGTATGTTAACCACGAGTGTTGTTATTAATCATGAGGAAATCACAGAAGCTACAGAATCTCAGTTAACATTGAATGCAGGGTGACGCAGACACCTAAGTGCTCACCTACTTAGCCAAAATATTGGTCCTTTGAACTCTGCCCAGAAATGCCCTGAAAGATAAGTGTAGTGATCTGCTTCTTAACGCTCAGTCTTGAAATCTCTGCAGAGCAATTCTACTCTGTACACTTAAGACCACTGTTTTAGTTAGCTAGTGTTGTTCTAACAGAAACATCGTGGAGTAGATGGCTTTAACAAAGGAAAGTTTATCCTTACACAGTCCAGTAGGCTACAAGTCCAAATTCAGGATGTCCACTTCAGGGGAAGGCTTTCCCCTTTGTTGGCTCTGGAAGAAAGTCCGGTATTGCATCAGTCTTTGTCTAGGGAGCATCTTGGCACAGGAACCTCAGGTCTGAAGGATGAGCTCTTCTTCCGGTGCTGCTTTCTTGATGGTGTGAGGTTCCCATTTCTCTGTTGGCTGCCCTTTCTTTTTATCTCTTGCAGGATGAAAAGATTAAGGGTGGGGCAAGCCATACTCCAGGGAAACTCCGTTTGCAGTGGAGCAGGGAGGTGATGTCATAAAAGGATTTACAGTCCCACCCTAATCTTTTAACATACAGCACAGCAAAATCACAAAATAGAGGACAATCATAGAATATAGGGAATCATGGTTACATGGCTACACCTATTTTTAGGGGGACACAATTCAATCCATGACAACCACATAACTCTGAACTGATTCAAGAGCAGCTAACAACCTAGTTCTTACTACATGTTCTGAGGGCTTTACATGGATTAAGTTTTTCAATCCCCACAGCCAATTTATGGGACTGGTACTACTATTAAATCCATTCTACAGTATGAAAATTGATGCAGACTGTAAAGAATGGTAACTGGATGCCCTTGTCTGACTCTCATTCCTGCTGCTTTTAATCTTGAGGTGAGTATGAGACTCACCTCCCTAGAACAGACTTTCCCCTTCCTCTAAGAAGACCCTCTTTTCAGGAGAAGCATCCAGACAGTCCTCCAGCCTCCTTCACTATACTCTAGAAAGCAGATAAGCTAAATCTGACTGCTTACATCCTACAGAACTTTTTATCATTAACGGATCTTTTTTTCATTGTAATTTAAGTGCACGTTTACAGAGGAAATAAGCTTCTCATTAAACAGTTAATACACAAAAATTGTTTTGTGACAGTAGTTACCATCCCTGTGATGTACCAACACTCTCCCTTTCTCCACCCTGGGTTCCCTGTTTCTGTCCATCCAGTTTTCACGTTCCTTTCTCCCTGTACACTTGTCTAATCTTTGGCTGAGGGATGAACTGCAGGAAGGACCATCCTAGAGAAATTTTTTAAGCCTGAGCTGGAGGAAGATCCATGCTTCCTGGAGATAGGGTGATGCCTGCCATGTCACTGTGCTTACCTGCAAATCTTTTCATCACAGATAAAGTAGTTCTCCTTATACAGTTAAGAGGGACACTGGTGGCTCCCAGGAAGGCGGGCTAGAGAGACACTGGTGGCTCCTAGGAAGGGTGGCTAGTGGTGACTTAATGAAGCCAGGAAGGCTCTCTCCCAACTCAGGAGCAATCTTCTTAGGGATCTAGATCCCGTCCCTCTATCTGCTTAGAGGGCCAGGGCCCTGGTGTAAGCAACTGACAAATGGATGGGCTGAAGGTGATCCAGTTCGTTGAAAGAGATAGAGTTTCAATTAGAAGACATTATGCGGACTGAAATCAGTCCCCGGCAAAAGGACAAATATTGTATGAGATCCCTGCTATAAGGACTTAAAAACAGACTTAGGCACAGAAGACAAGACTCTTCGATGGCTACAAGGGTGGGGAGGGAGGGAGAGGGTTGGTCATAGATTAGATAGCTGATAGAAATTTGGTTAGGTGAAAGCAGTGAGAGCACACATAATTGAGTTCAGAACTCTGCTGGGTGCACAGGCGAGTACGTGTGCATGCTTGCATGCTGTCAGGTTTAAATAGAAATTCTGACCATTTACGCCCCTCCCCATCTGATAAAAAAGGTTGTCAAATCCCAGAGTACTACAATTCATATTTACAAACATCTGCAATCTCCCAACCCTATACTGATGTGAGGGGTGATATTTACAACAGTGGGGCACCAGCATGTTTCTTTTCTTTTATCTGAACAACAGTGTCATGTCTCACATAAATTAAGGTTCCCACTTGAATGGACTCACTTGGTAGAAACAAGGTCATTGCTCATGTGCAAGCTAGCCTGTCGGCACACTAGTGAGCGGAAAAAGTGCCATCTGTGTTTTCAAACTAAAAGAACCGGGTGCGCTTGTTTCCTTTCTGTCGTTGAGGTTATCCATCATGGCAAAGTGTCCAACTGACCTTCACCTGGCTGGCATTCCTATAGAATATAAGGTTGGAGATTGCAAACTCAGTGGGGGAAGTAGGGGAGGGAGGGAGGAGAGGCAAAACGAACAGGAGAACAAGGGGACTAGCCAATTCATCAGGACACTGGTGACAGTAAGCATTCCTTTTTTTTTTTAACCATCACTTCCCCACTGCTCTTTAAAACTGGTGCTGGGATTTGCAATCCTCCCTCAGCCGACTTCCCACCCATAGTCTTATCTTAGGCCACTGAAGGCTTCCTGATACCCCTTCTGGATGAGGTCAACTCCCTCACTCAAGGCTGACTTCAGAGTCACTGAAGCTGAGGCAGCCAACCCATCCCCGCTTCATCTCTGGAGTCTGGGATCAGGCTTAGATTTCGGACCAAGGAGGACACTGGGGCCAAGAAAGGACTCACTCAGATCACAGAGTTGTTTAAGTACCAAGAGTCAAAAGCAATCCGGGTATCCTACAGTTAGAATTATTTCCCAGATCTCCATCGTGCCATGTTTGGTGGAGTTGCGTATCTGTGTGTATGGGGGTGGGGGGTCTCTACCACCACTTCCAACATTGCTCTCTTAAAGAAAATAGTCAATGAACATCTCACAAAAGAGTATGGGGAACCTATCTGACCCTATCCTTCTTTCTATTTACTTAAAATCTCCTAAAGCATCTGATACTGTGTTATCTTTGAAGAGATTAACTAAATGGCTCCTGGGTAGACTGACAGATTTCTCTACATCTGAATACTGAAAAATGTCAACATGTGAACCGACTCATAAATGTATATGTGTACAAAAATACTCTTTCCTGAAGCCCCAGATTAGGGGTCACACTGGTGGCACCTCAGCCACACACTGCCTGCAGACCTTTGGGCAAAGCCTGGAACCTCTCTAGGTCATCTCCTCCACCCACTGTAGTTGAGTAGGCTGAACAAGTCATTCAGCTCCAAAGATCTACATTTCTAGTCTCCCCAACTAAATCCTAAAACCCACAAGGTGAACAGTGGGGCATTTTGGAGTCTTCTGAAAAAGTCCCTTTTCAAACTGAGGCCCAGGAAGGTTTTGTCACCTGGCAAGAAACCATCCTTTCCTGACAAGCTGGTTTCAGATCAAGCTGAGCAGGACTGTTCTGTGAGCTGGAACAGGAGATGCTGACACAGGGGTGCCTGGTATGGAGACTTGACTTTCAGAGATATAGAGATCTGGGTTCAAATCCTGAGTTACTAGTTGTGACCCTGAGCTACAACTCCTTAATATCTCGGAGTCTAAATGTGCTCATCTATGAAATAAGAATACCGATTTTCTAACGGTAAGATTACTTGAGACAGCATGAATCATACCTGACACAGAGAAGACATTACATAAATTATGTCAGGTGTCTTTCTTACTCTGTTACCAGGACACTAGGACACAGAAGCAGCTGAGTTATTGGATGTGTTTCAGCTGGTTTTCTCATGCAAACTGACAAAACAAAGCCCCCTCAGTTTGTTCTCCTGGTGATTTTGTTACTGAAAATCCAAGACCGTATGCAGGTTGCTCATGTCACTGGAACAAAAACAGCTCACCTAACTTTGCCACTTCAGGGCTTCAGGGCTTTAACTTTCACTTGTCTGCATGGGGAAAAAATGGCACTGTGGGTCTCCAACTGGCAGATAAGGAATGGGGTCGGGGACTAGAACAGAGAGACGGACAGTCAGTGATTCCCAAGGGCTGGCAGCTGGGGAAGGGGAGATCTAGGACTGTAGGGACAAAAGGATAAAGGCTCTGAACTTCCTCTATGAACCCAAGCACTAAAAGGTCTCTGAGCCTTGGTTTTTCCCTCCATAAAGTTCAAAATATCTAAATTATAGGTTTCTTGTGATGATTAAACAGGTAACCTAAGAAGTGTTTCATGAACGTTAATTTTTTCCTTCCCCCCTTCTTAGGAAGAAATCAGGCAAAGGCCTCCAAAAAGAAGGAGACAATCACACACCTGCCTTACAGAAAATAGACCTGCAGTGATTTAATCAGCATATAAAACATGAGATTGTCGCCAGTGTTGGCTGTAACACGTGAACCATTCCCCAAGCACACAGGATGAGCCAAATAACAAAATGGACCATTTCTGCATAGTAGGCTAAAGCCTAAAACGTATCTGAGCGAGTTTAAATAAAAAAAGCTGATCTAGATCTTCATTTCTTATTCCATGGCAAGGAAATGAGTGGTAGGAGGAAGAGAACCAGCTACTACATGTTAGAGAGGCAAGGGCAACCCCACGACTTTAAAAATGCGAAAAACGGGGACATTTTATTTAAATAATGAGACAGGTGTCAGAGAGTATCTCCTGCAAACCCCAAGGAGCCCACTGAGTGGGAAGTGGGGCTGTAGACAGCTGTGCTAAAGTGGCAGCAATGCCAACTGGTGCCAGATCTGTCACTGCCAAGGCGAGGGGCCCGTCCAGCCCTGAACCTCCTCTTCTAGTCTCCAGATTCTGAGGAAAGGCCACAGTGGGGTTGGGTTGGGGAAAACAAGGAGACACATCTTGCCCAGGTAGCAAGCTGACATGGAACTGTTTTTATACCAGCTGAGTGCCGGGAACCAGGAGGAAAAGACAAATGAAAACAAGGACCCATGAATATACTCCAGGAGTCCTAGGAAGAGAAAAGCTGGGATGAGAAAGCACCCTGACTTTTCCTGCGGCTCTTTGGCTTCCTGGAGAAGTTGTGTGCTTGAGACCTGAGAGTCAGCCTGGGTGGGCTCTGTGGAGAAGGGATGAGGACAGCAAGGGCCAGTACAGGGAAGACCCACTGAAGATACCCGCAAAGCTGCCTTGGCTCAGCCCCCACTGACCTCAAGCAAGGAGCAGGGGGGAGGAGCCCAATTCTGAGAGTTAACAGGTGAAACCTAGGGCTCAGTACAGGGAATGTTAAAAAAAAGGAAAGCGCCTGATCTCTAGAGGCTGAGGTATTGGAGAGATGTGTGGACTGAGAACAGCCTGGCCCCAGGGTGCAGAATGCTGGAGGGCTGTGCCCTGGTGAATTACCAGCTGAACAGGTTATCTTTGCAGGAGAGCGAGCTAGTGCACTGCAGGTCCAACGGACCAACTTGGTTCCAAAACAACCCCTTTGGCCTTCAAGGAAGCTCCTCAAATACCCTACTTCTTCCCAGAGGAGTCCAGGTGCCCCCCACCAGTCTGCCCTCAGCTGCCCATATCATCAATGTTGCCACGTTGATGCAGCAGCTGTGCTGGTTCAAAGACCAAAACAGTTCGGCCTGCGAAATGCTACATGGTCAAGAGGGTGTTGCTGCTTCCAGTCGCGCGATCCTTTCCAGTTCCTTCAAGTCCTCAGTGGACCAAGCAGCAAGGAGACAAGAGTCATGTGAAGAGGGGAAGGAAGTACAGGCAGCATCTCAGGCACTTGGTCGGGGAGCAGGAAAGGCCAGGGTAGCCCATACCCACCACTCAGGGCCTTAATAGTGATACACTTTCAGTCTTTTGTTCTCATCCAGGCCCAGCTGCTGCAGGTCCAAGGTGGCTGTCAGTCTGGGCACCGAGAAGAGATGTCTGGCCGCAAGGTGAAGGAAAACTCCGCTGTCTGCTGAGCACTCCTCAGGGCAGCCAGCCCATTCTCTGCACCAGCAGAAAGGGACTGGAGTTTGGGAACCAACTAAAAGGATACGACTTGGGGTCATTTTTGAAACGTTCCAGCCACCTGCGGTTAGCCTCAACCATGCTCTGAAAGTTGGCACTGCAGGCCTCAGGGAGCTGGGAGTGAGGGCGCTGGAGGAGGCGAAGCTGCTCACTAGGAAGCAAGGACAGTGTAGGCAGAGGGTGAGAGAAAGGGGGCACTGGAGGAGGGGGGCCTGCAGACAGCAGACCACGGGCCAGCACATCCCACTGCCTCGTTTCCTCTCAGCACACCAGCTGCAGCCCTTCTCAGGATCTCTAGCAGTTCAAAGCTTCCTCTACTGGCAAGATATGAACTCTTCCCAGATCAGCTCTGGTACCTCTCTGGAATGACGAGCATCAGTTCCCAAAAGGCACGGTTGCAGACACCCTCTGCCCCTACCCTGGGTGAACACTGTTGACATCTAGGCTCTAGGCTCCCATACCCATATACTCTCAACCAATCTCCTAAGCAAAAGAGGCCTCCCACACACCCTGTCAACTAAAATACCTACCCAGGATCACCTCTCAAGCTCGTCAAGGGGAAGGGAGTTTATGGTTAGGGACCCAGGGGAAAAGGTGAGGAAAGGAGGATGCATTTGGCAGGGAATAAGATGGGTGGGAAATTAATAACAGGTTTAAATAACTGCCTGCATGCCTCCCCCACAGGGCGACCCTCTCGCTCTAGATGTTGCTCAGCAGGACTTGGGGAAGAACTGAGCCATATGAAGCAGACAAAACTCAATGGCGAAGAAAAATCCCAGACTCCAGGACTGGAGGGCCCAGACAGAAGGGGCTGTGGACAGAGTCCTCCCAGGATTTGGTGTCTCCTGTGGGTGCACAGGGCAGCTCCCACATGAAACTGGACCAGGGAAGACCCGCTCTCCCTCATCTGGGACTCTGTGGTTGGGACTTGACTTTCCTTTGGTTTTTGAGGGGTACTGTAGACCTGGACAAGGTGAGGACAGCCTTGCAGGCTAGAAGCCTGTTCCCCTCAGAGGTCCCACCTGCTCTAAAAGGCAGAGGGACCAAGTAGTCAGTGTGGTTCCATCCAAAGCCCAGTGGGATGCTTACCTAGCCGACACATAACCCAGTCTATTCTCCAGCGGGGCAGGGCTACTGTTGAGGACTGGAACTCCAGCTGGCAAAGGAGGAGGACACTGTTCAGAAGTGGGCAGGCGTCCAGTCAGGTGGCCTCCTTACTCATCTCACGGTGATAAAGGTAGTGTCCTCCCCCCAAAAGGGATAAACAATCTAATTCAGGAAAAGTTTCAGGGGTTGGAGGTGAAAGGCAGGAACTGTCCTATTTATTTGTTTTCCAAACCTAATCTACTTTTCAATTTGGGTGCAAAAGGAAAAGAGACCAACTTTTTCCCTCCAATAGCTGACTTTTCATGGCTTTTTCACATCCCTCAGCTGGGCTGTGAGATCAGGAGAGGCTGCCTGGCACAGGAGCAACAGGAAGACACGCAGCCAAGTGGCTGAGAGCAAAACCCCGAGGCAGAGACCTGGGTCACACCCAAGCTCATTTCTCACGCACTGGGTACCCCGGAGCACATTACTTAACCTCTCGGAGTCTGCTTCCTCATCTGTAAAGTAGGAGTCAGACTAAATTCAGACTGATACTCTCTCAGATAGTATTGCAGATTATCTCAAGACTAAATTCAAAAATATATATGCCTGGTTTGTAACACACTGCACAAGATGTTATCTATGATGATAACTGTGACCTTCTAGGTTCTGTCAAGCTCAAGAATCCACACTTCAGGCCTCAGTCAGCCCAGTCTCTAGGAAAACCATCCTGAGCCCTTAGAGCATCTGTCCGCAGAACAACCAGCAAGGTCTCCCAGAGTCCACTGACGGTGGAATGAGGGACCATGCCTCAGCTGGCAGGGTTGGGGAGAGGCAAGGGGAGGAATGAACTAGAAGGAAGAGGAGAAGAAAGGCAGGAAGGTTTAACTGGAACTGTGAGCAGCCCATAGGGAAGCTTACTTGGAAAATACTTGCGCCACTTTTCCACCAAGAAGTCATCCACACTCTGAGCCACAGAGGAGGAGAGCCTAGGGCCCAGGCTGGGATCCCAGGCCCACTGAGTGGACACAGGTATAACAGGGGCTGGGGCTGAAACCCTGGACAGGGGTGGATAGGTGGGAACAGGGGTGCCCTTGGAAGCCAGGGGAGAGAGCTTCGCTGGTGTAGAAGTGAAGAGCGGGGGTGGGGGCTGCGAGCTGAGGCTACCCAGCACACTGAGGACACTGTTCAGCTCGCTGCTGATCCGCTGCAGGGAACTGCTCAAGAAGTAGTGGATCTTGTTGGGGAAGGTGGGACTTGGGGTCAGCAGGACTGAAAGGAAAGAAGCAGACAATTGGGAAGGGCCCCAGACCCAGCTGACACTGCAGTACACTACTCACCCCTGCCCTGCCCTGCCCTGCCCTGCCCAGTTCTTCCAGACACAGCCCCTCGACCTTGATGGGGATGGGGAAGGATGGCAGGGCTCCTGGGCTCCAGCCAGTGCCAACTAGAAGCTGGCCACAGAAAAGAGGCTCTCACGGGTGAGGCACTGGGGAGGGGGCCCAGGACACTGAGGAGAAAAAGAGGGAGAGCAGCCCTTCTGCCCACTTGCAGGTCAGAACAGTGCAAGGAGCACAGCCTTCTACAAGGTGGCACTGGGAAGGAAAAGACCAACAGCAGCATGTCTCACTGTAAAGTGCTCCACAGTGACATAAGGCTTTCCCTGAGCCCCCAGCCCTGTGTCTGGCAAACCCAGACAGAGTTACTCCATCCCAAGCACTTACTGAACACCTACTCTGTGTCAGCCAATGGCAGACACTGGCTCAGAGCTGAGGGAACTCACTGCAGAGCTGAGGGAACAGAAGTGGACCTCTGTCTCCCACGCCCCTACACCTTGGTGGGTATGGTGATTCTCACGCCATCTCACTTCCCTGCTGCTACCACCACTCACTCTGAGGCTGGGAGGAAGATTCAGAACTTTCACTGCTTGTATCTTCAAAGGTCACCACCTTCTTGGCGAAGGCTCCTCTCAGAGTGTCCTCATCTGAGGCCTAATGGGTAAAAGGAAGCAGTTATTACTGACACTTCCTGTGTGCTTTCTGTCCCCATTGCTCTCATAATGAGTGGAGAATGAAGACTTGGTGAGAAGGTTCTTCTGGGCCCAAAAGTTCCATAAAGCACCCTGGGAGAGGCACGTCATGCAGGTTTCCCTGCAAAGGGTAGAGGGAGAAGAGGTTAACAGAACTCGCCTACCTCAGAGAAAGGCAACAGGCCACCCAGCCCTCTGACACACCTCATCTTTCGCCCCAAATAAACTCTCCCTGCAGTCAGTACCTTTGCACCTGAGCTGCCTCTTGTCACATCTAAGCCTCAGACCTCCAGGGGAAAGTACACAGAGGGTGAATGAACCCATTATGTATGGTATTTCCAGCACCCCGGTTGCAGCCCTCCTTGGGTACCATAACAGGGTAAGGGTCGAAGCCAGTCCTTTCTCAGAAACCTTCAGCAGGAATTTCTGGGTGTACTCAGGACCATTTATCACAGATAACCAAACCCAGAGTATTCAGCAAACTCAGAACTGAAGCCACCGCCATTTCCACCAGCCCAGAACCCAATCCCGGAGGCCCAGATCCCTCTCACTCAGGACCACAGAATCCAGTCAAGTCCTAGGAACAGAAGGTGGAGGACATGGACACTCTGGGCTGTGTGTCCCCAGACCTGCAACTCTTCCTGAAGAGAGGACTCCAGCTGGTTCAGCATTTCCTCTTTCTTCTTCAGCAGGTTCTGACTTTTCTGGATGGCGGACTTTATCTCATCCAGGTGCTTGGTCTCCTGAAGTCAGGGAGAAGGCAGGAGAAACTGGCAAGTCACCACAGACTCTGGAGTCCCAGCTCAGCTACTGGCTGCCTGTGTGACCTGAGCCAAACTACTCAGTCTGGTTTCTCATCCATAAAAGAGAAATGCTACTTTTCAGAGGCATGTGAGAACTCAAATGAGATAAAGTGTTACAAGCTTCATATCAAGCTCACACCTAATGAATTTCCAAGAGTTGCTGTTAATCAAATGGTTGTTATTATTATTCCTGTTCCCTATTACTATTTTCAACACCCTCATCATAAGGGATTAAGCACGGCCTGGGGGAGGAAAACTGGTGGCATTTATACACCCTTTGGAAGTCTCCCCCACTGTTTGGAACAGCCTCTTGTCCTCTGCTGCCCCCAAGCCAGCCACAGGGGCCAGCACCCTCACCAGCTCTGAGTACCATCAGAATACTAAAGGACTGAGCATGATTCAAGACAGACTTCCCAGCCAAGACCTTCAAACAGTATGAAGATCTGTGACCCCAATTAACAACCATCATGAAGTCTCTGCCTTTCATTGCAAATTAGACTATCAGGTCTAAGGTCAGGAATTAATTGAAACAGAAGTAACTCAGTCTTTTGCTGGGTGTGTTCAAAACATTTTTATGGATGAATGGCTTCTTTAGTGTGATGGAATGGTAAAGCAAAGCACTAGATTTGGAGCTTTAAAAACCTCAGTTGTACTCTTCACCTAGAAGATGAGAATACTACTACTTTGCACATCCTACATGGTTACATGAGGACCAAATGATTTATGATTAGGGCAAGTGCTCTGTGCAACGTTATTGCTATGGAAACGTCCATAAGGAACTTTCATCCACCTGGAGACAGCCTACATCACCTGTCAACCTCCCAAGACAACTCCTGTCCAGTGACCACTCTTATTGTAGTCCACAAAATGAACAACTGGGGGTGAGCCCCTGATGCCCCAGGCCTCCCCAACCCACAAAGGGCTATAGTCTCCCATGGAAGCTCCTGACCTCCTCCAGGCTCCTGCGCACATCTTCTGGAACCCTGGTGCCTGCTGGGTCTTTGGCTGCCTCTGGAGCACTGGCTATCCTCTGGTGCCAGTGCTGCTGGGCAGCCTTCAGAGCCACCTGCCGACTCCGCATGGAGCGTGTCTGCCGCACCAGGAACTCTTTGGCACTACATAGGGCTGTCCCCTCGGCAGAGACGTAGTGCTTCATGCTGTGAGAGGCCAGGGCAGGGCAAGGCAGAGGAATTGGAGAGAGGACACAGAAGACTCTAGGCACCCCTTTCCCAGCAGATGTCCTCCCTGTGCACAGACAGGAGCAGCTGGGCCAGGCACTATGTCCAGAGGACACTGCTCAACAGTGGAGAGCTGCACTAACAGTCCTCCACCCAGCTCTGCAAGGGATCATGTCTGAGATCTCCAGAAGGTCAGACATGCCCAGCAGTCGGACCCTCAACCACAGGACAGTAGGCAACAGCATGTCAGCCAGGAACCCCAATGGGAAGCTTTGTGGCTGACCACAGAAGATCCCTCAGCACCCCCAGCCCCTTCCTTGAACTAAGCCTATGACACTATGACTGCTGTCACCTGATGTCAGCTCCTGGAACCCTGGGTTGCAGCATTCCCTTACCCATCCAGGGCACCCTCAACCCCAAATCGGCTGTTGGAACTCACCTGTTCCGGGACAAGTTGGTCTCCTCCTTGCTCTGAGAGAGAGAAGAGGATACTTCCTTGGTCTGGTTCTAAGAACATATGGTAGAAAAGACCCACTGAATGCAACAAAGGCATTCAGAAGCAAAAGCATGCAGGCTCAAGAGATCTGAAAAGCCCCTCCCAGCAGTCTAAACAGTTCAGAAGCAGCCCCGCTCACTGGGTACTGTTCTCTTAGAGACACTGAGTGGTGGAGATGGGGGACAAGGCGTGGTAAGAACAGGGAGGCCAAGGTCCCACACAGACGGAATCAGCCTCACCACCCCTCCCCTACGCTGCCCTGAAAAGCTCACCGTCCCAAGGGATTTCCTCAGGTCCTTAACATTGAGGTCCGGCTCCAAGCACAAGAAAGCATTACTCTCAATGGCTGCCTCGTTTAGCGTGTCCTGCTTCCTTGGAGCTTCAGCATCCTGGCCACTGTGGTGGATGGGGGAACAATGTCCCATGATGGAGCAGTCCAGATGGCACACTGCTGGGACTCTTAGGGTTGGCTTCAAGCCTTGATCTTGGAACAAGAGCGGGAACAGCTCCAACTGCTCACTCCTGTCAAAGTCCCTGCGATGAGGCTGGACAGGACGGTAGAACCAGGACTTCCCGGCTTTCACAGCCTCTTAACACCCCAAACCCAGTGCTGTTGCATCATTTCTGACACAGTGACCCTACAGACAGAGAAGAACTGCCCCAGGATTCTTGAGGCTGTCAATCTTTAGGGAAGCAGACTGCCCTATCTTTCTGCCACTGAATGGCTGGGGGTTTCAAACCACCAACCTTTAGGTTAACAGTCAAACATTTAACAACTGTGCCATGAGGACTCTGTCTAACACTCACCAAACTAAAAGAAAAAAAAACAAACAAAAAAGCCACTGCTGTCAATTCCAGCTAAGAACAACCCTATAGGAAACCCATATGGTTTCCAAGGAACAGCTGCTGGATTTGAACTGCTGACTTTCTGGTTAGCAGCTACAGCACACCGTAGCCCTTAATCACTGTGCCACCACTGTTAACATCCCTCAGTCCCCACCAAATGCAGCAGACCAAACCATTCTGCCTGGTTCCCAAGTCAGGGCCTCCACTTGGACTTGCTAACTGGGCCATGATTAGACAGACAGGTGAGAGCCAAGCTGCCACACACCTGAGCCATTTCCGCAGTCTCCAACTCTGGGTCTCTAGCAGTTCCACCTGGGACTCCAGCTCCAACTTATGGGCCTTAAGCTCATTGAGGGCCCTTCGGAGCTGCCGGTTTGACTCCAACAGGTGGGTGTGCTCCTTCTTTGCCTCCTCCAGCTGCTGATGGGTGGCTGTGGCTTCCTGGGGACAGAAAGAAAAAGAGAAGCACCTTGAGACACAGTGGGCTACAGGCAGGGACCAGGCATCACTAGGGGACAGGGAAGCCCAAAGAGAAAGGGTGAGTATATGGGATTCAGACACACTGCAATCACTATTTCTGAAGGTGGAGGTCTGCACGCCTGCCATCCACTCCCACAGTTCCACCTGAAGGGAGGGTCTACACCAGGGCCCTATTTGCGGGATACTGGCCCACAGAGTTTGGAATCCCAGTGGCCTGGACAGATTAGGCAAACAAAAGGTGGAGCTGCACAGGTTGGATCAGGAAGAGGAAGAAGAAGAAACAAGAGGGAAGGGGAAGCGGGGTAAGGGGAAGGAGGGCGGCCAAGGTTGACAGACAAACCTCAGTCTCCAGAGCAACCCGCCTCTGTGCCTCCAGCAGCTGCTGCTGCTTCTTGCAGGCAGTCTCCTCCTGTGGTGGGGAGGAAGGAGTAGGACCTCGTGGCTGTCTCCAGGCCCGAACTCTGAGGAACAGAAGGCCAGCACTCCCCTCAGGAGGTCAAGGATACCTATAGATCTTATTCTTCACCCTAGTCTCTCACCTGGATGTCCAGTTGGGCCAACCTGGCTTTGATATCTTTAGTTCTGGTTTCAAGTTCCATCTCTAAATCTTGGTGTCTCCTTTCCTGCAGAGCAACACAGGTGGACAGAAAGGCACAAATGTAGAAAGACTGCAAGTTGAAGGGGCAGGGAAGGACCCCGAATGCACCACACCACACCGCACCACAGCCTCCAATCCAGGTTCAGGCTTCCTACCAATTGTCCTCTGAGACCTCCCACGCCTGTTTCTCACCAGTGGATACAAGGAGAAGCAAAGACACCAGCCCCAAGACCTTACTGGGGCTAGCCTCTTCCCCTGACACTGGGAATAATCCCTAACTCAGAAAATAAAGGAACAAAGATGCCCAGCCTGGTGAGGGCCTGTGAGAGACCCCAGTCCTGAAGATGTTCAACCCCACCGTGCTGCATGGAAATGTGTGAGCCCCCTGCCCTGGCCCTAGTGTCTTCCCAGGGCCCCTCACTTGCTCCCGGTGGCGGTGCCGCAAGTCCTCAAGCTGCCTGTCCTGCTCCTGCCTTGTGGCGTCCAACTCACGCTCGTGGGCCCGTCGCAGGCGTTCCATCTCCCCAGTCAGGTGCTCCAGGAGCTCAGCCCGCTGTTTCTGCTCCTGCCAAGAAGGTGAGGCTGCCAGAGTGAGAAACAAAGTGGCCCTCAGGCCCCTAGAATCACAGTTCCACTTACTGCAACCTTGGGTCGGTACAATCAGGGAGATCACTAGGGCCAGCACTTCAAGAGAAGGAAGGTGTCAAGGAGAGCACAGTCCTATCCCCAGAAAGCCTGCACTCCCTCATCTCAGTGGCTGAAGCAGACACTGGTCACATGTCATGAGGAAGTCCCCGTCTGGGAGCCTGACTCTCCTACTGTTCCATCACGTACAATTTTTCCTCCTTAGGGGAAGAGAATCATTAATAAATGATGGTCACTATTCCTCAGAAAGGCCATAATGGTTTGCCTAGAGATCTGACTGAATTTCATTGCGGGCCAATTATTTCTGCCCTAAGAAAGACTGGAGAAAGGGTCTGGGTTCCCCATGCCCCAGTTACTGAAATTAACAGCCTAGATTCCAGTCACAGGCTCAGCTGTGGGCTAAAGTCAACCCCTCCACTCACTGACTAGTCTCTCCCAATGTTAGCAAGCAAAGCCAGCTGGGGTCCACACAAGTAACTGAAACTTCAAAGGTGGAAGGCAGCGCAGGTAGTTATCAAAGGGTTGCAGGGCTCTTGCCTGTCTATTTCTTGGTGTCCCAAAGTCTCTTTTAACACTGGTATTAGAACTGCTAAAACTGTAGGCTCTGGAGCCACATAGCCAGGGCCTGAATCCTAGCTCTGCTACTTTTTAGCTGGGTGTGGCCTTGGGAAAGTTACTTAAACTCCTCAAGTCTCTGTTTCTTCACCTACCACCAAAGGTTGTTGTGAGGGCTGACAACCTCATACATACAGGGAACACAGGGCAGTGCACTGGGTACCCAGTAAGAGCTCAGAACATGTCAGATGTGACTGTTACTAAAAGAGTCAAAGGAGACTGTACGTGCTGGAGAGGAATCACCCCTCAGCAGGGTGTTTTACAGAAAGGCAAGAAATGCCTTCACCCCTACAAAGTACCAGAGAGGCCTTCCACAGTCCCTGACCACAGTTCAACCCCTTTCTCTGCCCTCTTAACCAGCTTGGGCCCCTGGGGGCATGAGCCCAGCACACGGCCCAGTCACCTCAGTCTCATACTTCTCCCGAGTCCCAGCCAGCACTTGCTGATGCTCTTCCTTCATCTTGTGCATCTTCCTCTCATGCTCCCTTTCCACTTCCTGACGCTTCTCTCGGAGGAGGCCACTGAGCTGCAGGGCAGACGACAGGGCTGAGGTATGCAGGGCTGAGGGCAGACCAGCACGAGGGGGCCCCACGCACCAGAAGGGCTCATACACACATGTAACATGCGCGTACCTCCCCAGTACCCTGACATACCACCATATACATATTACATACACATGACACCAGAACACACACCCCAGCACCTGCCACACACACAGGGGGATGGGGGTAGAAAAGTACCAGGCCCCCAGAACACTGAGACATCAGAATGGATCCACGGGTTTCAGTCGTCACTGGGCCACCCAGAGCACACTGGAGGACACAGGCCAGATGGCTTGACAGACAGTAAGGGAGTCCCCACAGGTACAGACCAAGGCTGAGCAAACAGACCAGCATTCACCTCTTGCTCATACTCAATCACTTGGTGAACTTTCCGATGAGCTCTTTGCTCCGCCTGCCCAAGGCTGTCCTGCAGCTGGGCCACCTCTTTCTGTCGGGCTGCCTCGATCTTCTGCTGGAGTCTGGAAACCACCTGAGGAGGTCCCAGCACAGGGGAGGGTGACCCCTGGAGAGCACTGGAGGGCTGCCGTGGGGGGACTCACTTCCTAGGCACCTGGCATCCAGCCCTTGGAAGGAAAGGGAGGGTGCCTCTCTAGGGGCCAGGGATGAGTGAGTTCTTCTACCAGCCAGCTCTGGTGAGGGTCTTGAGGCTCTGCCTTGTGGGGTCAGGGCTGGCTGCATCTCACCTCTCTGTGCTTGGCTTCCAACGAGGAACGGAGACGCTCCAGCTCTGCACTGTGCTCCCCCTCCAGCACGGCCACAGCCTAGGGAGCAAGAAAGGGCCTGTGAGGGAAGGAGGGCAGGGGAGGCCAGCCAGGTCCTCTGCCTGGGGGAAGGGCAACCCAGGAAGACCGTCCCCAACACACCGCAAGCTGAGGGACCAAAGGTGTTCCGCTGAAAGAACTCAGTCCCTGAAGTCTGCAACAAGCAAGTGAACAGAAACACAAAAGCCAGAGGCCAGCAAGCCTCAAGTCACTGCTTCCATCCCCCTGCCTCCCAAGTAGGCCACAGAGACACAGAATGCAGACATGACTGTAAATAAGACCCAAGGTGGGAAGGTTCAAGGTTTCAGCTCAGTCTCTTCAAGTACTTGCAATACAGTGAAGTTTTCTCTATGATTTTGTGTTTTTCCTTGTCTGACAGCTGAAACACCTGAGGAAACCTTCACCTCTCACTAAAAATAAAGTTCTATGTGGCTGATTTATTTCAGCATTTAACCTGGAGACAGGCCATATGATTGGAGGGATAGGGAGTAAGGGCAAATAAAAAAAAACAAAAAACTCTTAAGTGTGCTAACCTCTCATTCTAAGATAGGAAATCGAAGAGAGGAGGTGAAAGGTCACCTCAGCTACCCCTCAGGGTCAGGGCAGGATATAGCAACCATGTCTGGAGATCTTTATTCTTATTTAAGTTCTATTAGTTGTGAAATACTCCTGATCCACAGAACATTTCTCCTCAAACTTCTAATGGCTTCACTGTCACAGGCCATACCAACAACTGCTGCCAGCCCAGATCAGCCCTGGAAGAGACCCCCTGCCTCTTGCAGCATCCCCTGCTCTGCCACTGAAACCAGGCCTGGCACCCTCCAGAGACAAGTCAGGTCCACGCGCAGTCATGGGCCCAGACAGTCAGCTTACTGTCTCCCGGGCCATCTGTGTATGACACACACTTCCTGCCTGACTCCCAACCCCGCACACACAAGGCTGGCCCAGCCTCTGCCTCAGCATGCAGTCCTTGGCCATGCAGCCACGAGGCCTGGCAGAGGGTGAGATGCCATTCGACGTGCTTACTTCTTTCCTCTCCTCTTCTAGTTGCTCCCTCCGCTGTTGCAGAGCCTTCTCCTTCTCAGCTCTCAGGGCAGCCTGCTCTCTCTCCTCTGAAGCCTCCATCTCCTCCTTAAGATGCTCTAGTATTTGCCTATTCTTCTGTTCTAAGCTGGCCCTTTCGGCCTTCTGTAGAGACTCCAACTCTTCTCTCAGCCTCTGAAGGGAAGCCTCTTGCTCGGCCCTGGGAAGACAGAATGAAGAGATGGGCCTGTGTACTTGGAGGTCAAGCCTGAAGGGCCAGGCAGCTCACAGCTCACCCTCACCTCATTTGATCTCCTTCTTTTTCTGCACAGGACCGGACCTGGGCTCGGAGCTGGGACAGCTTCTGGCTCTCCTCTTCTCTCAACCGAGCCGCCTCCTCCTCAGTTGCTTTCTGCAACTGCTCCCTAAGGGTGCTGAGAGGTAAAGGAGAGGCAAGTTTGTTCGAGTTTCCACAAATGTCTTCCTCTTCTAATCATAATCCCTGGATCACAGCCACTCAGCCCTATAGCCTATGCAGCTTCCTTAGTCATTAAGACAGGTCTCGCCTCAGCCTCTGGGTCTATGCTGCCTCTCTATCATAACCCTCAGGGTAAAGAAGGGGTCGGAACTCCACCTGTACCCTTTGCCTCAAGAAGCAATCTGAAGGCGGCTTGATCTTAGTAAAGCATTTCTTCCAAAGGCTTCCCTCTCCCTACAGGTTCACCTCAGCATGGCAACCATTTAAGGACTGACACTACCTGACCCCAACCTGACTCTGGCTCTACTCCCTACTCTGGCTTCCACTCCCTACCTGACAGACTGCTCCAGCCACATTCAAAGAGTTTCTGTCTCCAAATCCCATACTCTTCCATGCCTCCTGGCCTTTGTTCATGTTGGTCCCTTTGCTAGAATCCCTTTTCTACCTGGTGAACACATACCCATCATTCAACACTCAGCTCAAATCCCACCTGCTCTCTAGAAGTTTTTCTAATCCCTCCAACTTAGCCAATTAGCCTTTCCTTTCCCATCACACTTATATTTGGGCCTCTCTAATTCTAGACTGCTCTATACCAAGCAACATACTGCATCAAAATTAATCTTGTCTATATCTGCTGTTCTTGAAAGTCTGAGAGCTTCCCCAGAGAAAGAAGCTTGTCTTAAACATGTCATATCCCAGGGGCTGAGCAAAGTGACTGACAGCAAGGAAGTTATATGTTTGCTGAATGCTATCATCCAGCCCCAAACTATGAGAAGCCATAACCATACACAGAGTATCTATCTTATATACGTTGCTGTTATTAGGTGCTGCAGTTGCTTTCAACTCATACTAATCCCATGGGATTTTCTAGGCTGTAGTATTTATGGGTGCAGACTGCCAAACCTTCCTCCCATCGGAGTTGCCGGGGGGGTTCAAACTGCCAGCCTGTCAGTCAGCAGCCAAGCACTCAGCTATTTCACCACCAGGACACCTACAGACCAGCAAAAGTGACCATCCTACCCTACACTGACAATCCATGCTTACCCAAGCCACTGTTCCTCTCAGCTAACTCCTTAACACAGCCCCACACCACCAAGAGGCGGATGCTGACCCCTCAGGGAACTCACACCTAACACAAACCTGATTAGGAAAACAATTTCTTTTAAAAGCATAATACAAAAGTAGTTCTCTACTAAGAAGTTCTGTCTAAGAACAAGATTGAGTCTTGAGTTAAAATGCCAAGTAAATGAAGTGTGTTAATACCGTCTGGCAGCACCTTTCCCATCCTTAGACCATGAAAGAGGTTGCTCATTATCTTCTCAATAACCAGTTTCCTTTTTTTCCTTAATAACAGAACCCTGATTATTTTTCTGTTGGATAAATAGGCCCAGCCAAGGGACTACATTTCCAAGACTCCTTTGCAATCAGAGGTAATCAGTGGGATATGAGCAGAACTTATTGGGTAATGATTCCAGGAAAACTCATCTAAAAGAGACTGATTAAACTGGAAGGTACCTCTCTCTTGTATTTTACCCTTGTTCTTTCTGCCTGAAGACAGACAAACATGATGGCTGGAGCTCCAGCAGCTACACTGAACCATAGAGAAAACCTTAAAGTAAAAACTAGTATTAAAGATGGCAGATCAGAGAGATGCAAAGAGAATGGGTCTGTGATAACTCTCCAGAGCCACTATGCCAGCCCCAGACTGGGGCTTTCCCTTTAACAAAAGTAACCTCTAACTTTTTTTACACACACACACACAACCATATCACACAGGCCTAGCCTGGGTTTAAGTAGCTAGTCTAAGCCCTACTAAGCAAAGAATTGGAACTAAAATAGAAAGTTCTAGCTCCTAGTCAGGAGCACCTCACACTGTATCTGTAGTGCCTACAGTTTCATGGGATTCTGACAGGGCAGTGACTCCAACAGAGCTCTTCCTTAGAGGATAATTGAGTAATTAAGAAAACGGGCTCCACAGTCAACTAATATACAACTACTGGTCTCAAATCGTCTGGAGCAGAAGAAAAACAAGGAAACCAAAGGCTGAAAGATGAAACTAGTCTATGGGATTAATAGTCTACACGACCCACAGCCTTATCTACCCTGAGTCCAGAAAAACTAAATGGTGCCCAACTACTACTACTGGCCATTCTGACCAATGCCACAATAGATGGGCTCTGACAAAATGAGAGAAAAATATGCAACAGAACTTCACATTCCTAGCAGGAAAAAAACAAAAACAAAAACAAACAGACTTACTAGACCAGTTAAGAATGGAAGACTCTCTGAGACTACTGCCCTGTGATATTCTTTAAACCTGGAACCAAAACTAGCCTCTGATGTCACCTTGTAGCTAAATAGCAGATCAACTCACAATAAAGACTATCATCCGTGAGGACTGTGCTGTTTTAAAGAATCATCTACATGAGACCAAACTACATAGCACTGCAGTTTAGTATCCATCCAGTGTTTGCACTGACAGAGAACATCAAGTGTGGAGTGCTAAGGGGAGCTCTGCAGTCAGAGGGCACAGTCGGCAACTACTTTAAAGCAAAGACAAGAAAGTAAAAGGACAAAGAAAACTAGATTAACAGAAACAGAACAGCGAGAAAATGTTCATGCCTTGTGAAGGATGTAACCAACATCACTGCACAACTTGTTGAATGAGAACATGCACTGCTGTGTAGAATTTCACTGAAAATATATTGTTAAAAAAAGAAAACAGGCTCCAGAGACAAACTGCCTAGGTTAATCCTGGCTATCAGTTATTAGCTATACAAGTTACTTAGCCTTCTTTTGCCTCAGTTTCTGTCTATACTGTAGATTCTCTAAAATGAGGCTAACAATATCTCATAGAATTGTTCTGAAAACTAAACAAATTCATACATGAAAAGCCCAAGGATCAGTGAAATCTCTCAAAAAAGTGTTATTAACTCCTATTACTCCAAATCCATTGCTGTCAAGTTACCTCGGACTTACAGTGAGGGACCCACTAGGACCTTTCTCCCTTGGCACAACTGGTAGGTTCAAAATACCAACCTTTTGGTTAGCAGCCAAGTACTTAACCACTGCATCACCAGGTTCCTTTAAAATGTTAAAAAGATGCCACTTTGAAGACTAAAGTATACCTGACTCAAGCCACGGTATTTTCAACTACCTTAATACATGCAAAAGTTGGACAATGAATAGGGAAGACAGGACATCTTTGAATTATGTGTTGGCAAAGAAAACTGAATATACCATGGACTCCCAGAGAATGACCAAACCTGTCTTTGAAGAAGAACAGCCAGAATGCCCTTTAGAAGCAAGGATGGCGAGACTTCATCTCACATACTTTAGACACGTTATCAGGAGGAGGACACCATGCTTGGTCAAGTAGAGTGTCAGTGAAAAAGACCCTCAACTAGAAGGACTAACACAGTGACTGTAACAGTGGGCTAAATACAGCCACAATCGTGAGGAAGGCACAGGACTTGGCAGCGTGCTATGAGTCAGAACCGACCTGACAGCACCAAACAACAACTCTTGCTACCATGACAACTCCCAACTCCCTCCTGAAACAAAGGGTACATGCCCTGGCCAGATGACCCCATGCCTCTGGCACTGAGTAGTCTTGGTGGGGCCATGGGCTACATCTCCAGGGTGGAAGGAGGATGTCCCTCCTCTCCCATATGACTGGGACACCCTAGGGAGCTTGCCCAAGGGGAGGAGCAGCACCTGAGAGACTTCTCTTTCTGCTGGTGAAGTTGCAGGATCTCTTCTTCCTCCTCTTGCCACAGCTTCTCCCGCAGTTGTTGTATCTTGTCTCGCCTCAGTTCTGGCAGCTGCTTCTCACCTTGCTCGAGTTCCTTTGCCACTGCCTCTTCCATGGTCTCTACAGCAGTCTCTGAAAGCTGCTTCAGGGGAGCCAAAGGCTCTGCGGACCGCCTTCCAAGGGCAGAAAACAACATAGCACTGCAGTTTTAGTATCTATCCACCTTTCGGCACCAAGTGTTTGCACTGACACAGAACATCAAGTGTGGAGTGCTGAAGGTGGCTTTACAGTCAGAGGGCACATAAGCAAGTCCGGTACGAAGGGCAGACAGGAAGGCTGCTCCTCTCGTTTACTCCCCACTGTAGTTGCCTAAGGCCCCTACAGCCTAGGGAGAAGGTCAGCCCATCCCGGGCTCCGAGAAGACCTGGTAGGTGGTAGCCTGAGGTCAAATCCTAGAAGCTGTGGCTCAAGATCAGACAGCAGCAAGAGTGAAACTCTGTCCCTAGAGGATTCTTCCCCTAAATGGCTCATGGCCTATTTCCATCTCTGCACTAGGGCTCTGTCTGCTACTTGAGGCTCTTGCTAGCAATCTGGGAATAGTTCCCAGAGGCTGCTCTCAGCCTCCCAAACTGAACAGAGGCAATCCAGACGAGCCAGTGGGAGAAACAGCAGCTTGTCTCCTAGCACTGAGACCCAGAAAAGCCCAAGGAGTCCCTGCACTTTCCAGCTGTGGTCCAGGCATAGGAAATTCTTTTCCTACACTGCCAAGGCAGCCAGGCAGGGCACCCTTCCCTAAGCTAAAGAGACAAGCAGGAATTCAGCAGGGGTAGGGAAGGCATGGTCCTATATCTCCCTGAGGATGGCATGTTTTCACCTGCTAGCGTAGACTCAGTGTTTGGAAACCATTAAGAGAAATTCAGATCTAACTTGGATTGAGTAAGACAGGAGTAAGATAAAAATGCTTTTGGTTAAAAATATGTCTATAAAGTAATAAACTAAACCAAACCTACTGCTATCAAGTCGAGTCTGACTCATAGTGACCCTATAGGACAGAGAAGAACTGCCCCATAGAGTTTCCAAGAAGCCCCTGGCAGTTTCAAACTGCTAATCTTTTGGTTAGCAGCTGTGGAGAAAGTAATGAGAGCTGTTAAAATACTCCTGTTCTGGTACTTCAAGGAACTACACAAAGGAAACCCTTGAGGACATTCTGAGTAATGAAAGCTAGAGTATTCCAGAATGACTTTCCTAAAGGCCATTCCATATTTGTGTTACAAGTCCCTCAATCCTGTCAGAACATGGTCTCAGTACACTACTGTCACATTGTTCACTCAATGGTCAGGCTGCTGCAGGCCTGACCCAGTGGCACAGATGACCTCAGCAAAAACCGCTGGGCAAGGCCCAAATCAATGGAGGGAGGCAAGAGTCACACCGGAGGGGCCATTCCTCCCTGAAGGGAACTCAACCTCTCCTCCCTCCTGCTCCAGCTCTATGACAGTGAACAGAATCAGAGCAGAACATGAGAAGAAAGCTAGGGCTAAGGAATTCCACTCCAGCCTGAGGCCAAAGAAACAAGGAAGGCATATTTGGCAGGTGAATTCCCTGAAATACTATTAAGACCTTCCCTTCTCTCTTACCTAAAATCATGGCTCAGACCAGAGACAGCCTTGAGCTCTGCAATCAGTTCATTCAGTTCTTTCCTGCTTCCTCTTCTCTCTCCTTTTAAACGTCAGCTTCCTCTCAGTAACTTACACAGTCCATCTGATGCAGATGTGAGATGCTGCTGCCACCTCATCTGAACATCCTGCCCTCAGAAAGAGCCTCCCCCTGCAGCTCTCCGCCTCATCAACCCTCCAACTCATTTCCAGTCTTGGCTGAAAACATCTTTTTCTCTGAGATGTTATCTTTTAATGTCTTTCTTCCCTGTAGCCCGTGGAGCTGTGTGGAGCTCCAGGGACAGATGCTGCATAAATACGAGCATCAGCTTGATGGCAGTGTGCATCCAGGCTACATGCACTAATGGGTTTGATACACACCTGGCATGCAGGGAAGTGGGGCTGTTTTCAGTGGGCCTCTCCTCCCACCCTCAGTTTTACCGATCCAGTATCTCCAGCTCCCAGCTTAGGTCCAAGGCAGTAAACAGTGTCCCTGAAAGATCTATGAGATAACTACAAAGTTGAAAATGCCAGAGGAAGAGACAGGTCTGATTTCTAGGCTAACTCCTCAGGTATCAGCATCAGTGAGACCCAGTTTCCGACACTTAATGCTAAAAGGAGATTCTACAGGAGCAGAATCATTTCATGCTAGCCACAAGACAGCTGCCAGGCATCTGAAGGAAGTCAAGCAGGGACAGCAGGCAGGGAAAGAGGAAAGGAAGGGTAAGGGAGACATGGCAGCTCAGGAAGATGCTGACATGAGTATGCAATTGTCAAAACCCAGATTAGAATCAAAGAGATTAGAATCATATTCACCTCGATGGTTTTAACTCATTTCCCTCTATAAACACCTCAAAGACAATGCTGGGATGACAAAGAGGAGGAGATTCCTGTTTCCCAGCCCCAGGCATCCTGGCTACACAGCACTGTGGCAGCAGCCACTGCTCCTAGCCTTGCCTACTCTCTGGCTTGCTCTCTGCTCCTAACTCCTTTGGACTCAGCGGGACTACACCTTCAGAAGACAACCGGCACGGAGCTCCTCCTCACCAAACTGAGAAAACCAATCAATCCCTCCTGTAGCTGTGAAGATTAGTAACAGGAAAGTTACAAAGCCTGAAAACGCTCGGCACAGGAGCAGAAGGCGTCTCCTGCTGGGGGCGATGTGTAAATTCACACTCCCTGGCCACGTCAGGTGTCTCTGAAGCCCCCGCAGGGACAGCCTCAGAGTGGGAGGGGAGAATACACACAGAGGAAGGAGATGAACCTGCCACGGCAGCCAGGGAAGAGCTGAGGGAGGCTGGACCCCAGAAGGAGCCTCACCACCTCCCTGTCCCCACTGAAAGGTCCCAGGAAGATACCTCTTTCACCTCAGGCCCAATCTTCTCTTTGACCCACACTTGCCTTCTGTCCTTTTAAAGCCCACTGCCACTGAGTTGTGTCTGACTCATAGTGACCCTAGAGGTCAGAGTAGAACTGCCCCACAGTTTCCAAGGAGCACCTGGCGGATGGGAACTGCTGACCTTGGGTTAACAGATGTAGCACTAAACCCACTGCGCCACCAGGGTTTCTGTCCTTTTAGAGGGCACCCTGATAGAAGGTACCCTGATATGGAAGTCCACAACCACCAAGGAAAGGAAAAGACATGTAGTTCCTTGGGGTTACAGTTTTCATTACAGCACATCACCATCTCAGAAATGAGGCCAGCTCTTCCCTACATGAACTCCTGCTATGTTCTAAGGAAGACATGCGATCATGAACTCACATGCCCTGCCAGTTCTGGGTGACACTTACCCGTAGTAACCAGTTCATAAGCCTGTCTCTGCTTAAGGGTCAACCCCCAATCCCGAGGGCTCTTTATCCCTTTGTATCTGCTCAACGCCAATCATGCCACCTGTTCATACATAAAGAAAAGGAGCAGTGGCTGCAGACTGAAAACCACAAGTCTAGGGCTCTACTGACGGGAGTCTAGCCCTCTTGCTGCACCTGACTGGCCACGTGATCTTGGCCAAACTTTTTCACCTCTCTTGAGTCTCAGTTTCCTCACCTGTAAAAGGGCTGAGAGAGGGCAGGGTGACAATGGCAGGAGAAGGAGATAAAAACTGAGCGATTTCCAAATTTTAGACGTACTTGGCGCAACAATATGGTTAAGTCTGAAAAACTTGATGAGCAGAAGAAGCTGGGTACAAAAGTCATCTATGCTGTATAATTCAATTTACACAAAGTTCAAGAGCTAGAAAAACTACGGGATAGAAGTCAGAACAGCAGTGATCTGGGGTGGGGCAATAGTAAGAGAGAAGGGGTGTGAAGAAATTTTTTGGAGGGATGGAAACGTTCTGTGTCTCACCTGGGTGCCTACTCCACGGGGTGCACACATATTAACATTCACTGACTTGTACAGTTAGATTAGTGTACTTCAGTGTATATAAATTATACATCAATTTTAAAAAGTTTTTAAGGAAAAAAAATGGTGTTTTGTAGAAGGGGGAACAGGATTTATCAGGTTTGCCCCTGACTGTCACCCTCACACCCAGGCCCTGACAAGGATCCCAAGGAGCTAAGCTAGCACATGAGACTCAGTGATGGCACTTGGGGCTCTTCAGGCTGCATCCAGAGCACTGAGTCCACACTCAACGCCTCCCCAGACTGTACCCAGCAGACCAGAGCCCCCTTCCCCACCACCCAAGAGTACATGGGTACCGAGACCACACAAACACACAGAACAGGGGAGACACATCAAAATGGGCTCTTACACCTCTGCGGAGGCTGGCAGGGTGGGGCTGATCGCCATCTGCTCCTCAGGCTCCTCAGCCTCTTCCTGTCCAGGACCCAGCTCCTCGATTTGGGAGTACTGTTCCATGCGCCTCTCATGAGTGGCAGGTGGGCTTGGGATCCGCTCCCTTGATAGCAGTAAGGAAGCAACTGTGTTAAAGCCACTGGGAAGGCAAGCAGTCCGAGGGTCAACCCATTTGGGATCAAAAGAGGTATGATGGGGACAAGACAGACAGCCCCAGTCAAGCTTCCCACCTGGGGTCTCATGCCTCATTCTCCCCTCCCTGACTCTTCTCCAGCTGTCTATACTGAAGACTAGAGACTCACAGCCCCCTGGGAAGTAAAATGATTTTGGCATCCAAGGACAAGCTCTGCACATAGCTCATGCCCAACAGATGCTGCTGATTGGACATCACTGTTGTTCACTTCCCCTCAGAGACTCCTTCCACTGGATGGATTCTAAAACAGTGTTCTCTTGCTCCCATGCTCCCTCCTGCTCCCAACCAGCAAATGTGTGCCAGGCTCTGGACTAGGCTGGGACCTGAAGGTCCTTTCAGCTAGCCTCGGGTAAAGGGCTCTACACCTCCATACCCTTGGGTTTCATGGCACAACAGGGTTCTATATGGGTTACTGAATGACTAGAAAGTGACACTCTGGGAAGAGTAACGCTGGCAGGGAGGGCACTGAGAGAAGGGGCTCCCTGGAACACAGCATCCAGCGCAATCGGTGAGTCTCTGCTCCAGCCCCTAGCAGGAAGGCAGGAGTGACAAAAGAGACGTTTCCTGGTCCAAGAGCTTCTGAGCTCACCTAATCAGGTTACACACCTCAATTCTTGTTATAGACTGACGACTAGCAAGAAACAGGTCTCCTTATTCCCAGTTCCTGTGGAATGCTACGTGGACATCTGCTGCGGCTGCTTAGGCTGCAAGCTCACCCCTGCTCTCCCCCCTCCATTCCCCTAGGATCAGCACACACATCTACACTCAGGGACAGGCCACCACCACCCTGGGTGGCATCACCTCACTCTTACCTCTGGAGGGAAACCAGCAGGGTGGGGCTGACTACGGAATGCCCCTCAGGCTCCCCTTCCTCCTTCTGCTCAGGCTGCCCCTCAGGGGCCTGCGGAGGCCCTCCTCCAGTGGCCTGGCTGGGAAGGGGACTCTGGAGCTGCTCCCCATGAAGAAGTGAAGGAGACGACCTGGTGAGAGCAGCAGAGCAGCAGAGTCAGGGCCCTCCACTCAGACAGCAGGAAGCGAAATATGGAGGGCAGGAAGTGTAGTCAGCCAAGTCATCCTTCTAGGCCAGACTCTTCCCTGCCCACAGCCATGCAGAGCACAGAGGGCAAAGCTGCCAGACTCACAGGAGAAAGAGATGGCCTTCTGAACCCTCCTTCTGCCTGAGTGACAGTCAGGCCTCCTGGACCCTACACAGTATTTGCACACCCAGGAATGAACACTGGACACATTCACAGGTATACCCATTCCTAGAGTTATCCCATCCCTGGGGTCACGGAAGAGATCAAAGAATGAGGGGAAAAAGGGGAGGCGCCAGACTCAACTGGTCAGACCACGGAAAATGCATGAATTATGGCTTCAAGGAAGTAACAATAGCTTTTCAAGGTCCAAAAAGTGGAACCACCCCCCCCTTCCATCTGCAAGGTGGTGGCCCTTCTCTTATCACGTACGGATTCGGGCCCATTAGACACACATGCACATACGCAGAGACTTAGCTGCAGCCATTTCTACTATTTCAGGGCTCCAGCTCAGCCCTCTAGAACGGCTCCCACAGACCCCCAGCAGGCTACTTCAGCCCTGATCCAGGCACACACACAGCCTACCTGATCCAACCCACTGCCAAGCCCACAAAGTTTAAGTTCCCACCAAATGCACACAGTGGCACTTCACATTTCTTTACTGGTACACAGTCCACAATACAGGATGCTCGTGCATGCACACTCGTGTACACAGACACACACATGGATACATGCACACAGACCCCGCAAGCCATCCAGCCAGCTCTTCACCTGCCTCCAGACAGCAGCATACTGGAGTCATCCCGACCAAAGCTGGGAAGTTCTGCCCAAATCCATGCCATCCCAAAGGCACACTCCACCTCTCAGGCCCCTGGGGCAGCCTCCTATGTACTGTACCTCTCTGAGCCTTTAGACTGTATGCTCTGCAGTTCATCTTGGCTAGACTGGCTGTCAGCTTTGTCCTCTCTTCCCAACCTCTGGGCCTGTAAGCAAGAAGCAGTAGAAAGTGCAGATTGGAGGAATTTGCATTTGGGTCCCTCCACTTTCCTGCTGACTTCCACGTATATTAGAGCACACTGAGAGGTGGCTGTTGAGTGCTTGGGGGCCACACATGACATGGACCTGTCCACTGTGAAGCTAGGCCCCCAGCCTACAGCTGCTCAGGGTCTGCCTTAGCGGCCTGAGGACGAGTGAGACAACCACAGGCACAACATGCAGAACCACAAGCCGGAGGCTGAGGGAGAACACACGAGAAAGAAAATCCTGCCTGCTGTTCTTGACAGCCTTCACTGTCAGCTGCAAAGAGAAAGCAGAGGGATTCATGCACACATAAGATTCAGGGAAGCCCCCAACTTTCCAGTGCCAAGGATATATGGGGATGCTGAAATAAAGTGGGAAAATCGGGGGCTGAAGACAATTACATTAAAGAGGAAAAATACTGGAGATGGAATCTTGGCGGAACAAGAGCTACAACCACACTAAAAAGGGGCCATCTGGGCACTCAGAGAAAGGATGATAAAAGGCTCCTTAGCACCATCCCAAGCACCCAAGTGCCATCAGTCAACAATGAAGACTTGAAGCAAATTCAGCAGAGAAAGAGTACGCCTGATAATCTCAAATGTCTTCTACACGGTGGAATCACACTGCACCTGGCCTGGACTCAGTCCTCAGTGCCAGCACTTCCAGCTTGGAAGTCTGTCTCCTCCACTGTAAAATGGGAAAATAAACCCTGATATGTAGGGCTTCTTGGGAGGATTAAATTCGATCTTGTGTGTAAAACCCAACCTCTTGCCCCAAGAAGGCACATCACCCATGTAAGCTTCCCTACCCAGGCTCCCCTCCCTCTCTCTAGCCTACAGTGATAAAAGGCTTTGCCAGTCCCCATCACAGGCCCCACATTCCTTCTGTCATATCAACAGGATCTCATCTGTCTGGGACACCAGGTATATAGCAGGAGAGGTGACATAAGGGACAGCACACAAGACATTTAATGTGAACCAAGACTGGATGCCCTTTGTGAAAGGAGAGCTGGAGGCTGGGCAGAAATTTCAGGCTGATTGTGTACTATGCTTCCCTTTCATCTTTGGACTGCTGCCTTGCCACTATGCTTCTGTTGGCCCTTGGTCACTTCCGTTTGCAGAGCCAGAGATCTGTCAAAACACAATCAAGGTAGCGGGAGTAATTCGGAAGGATTTGGAGGAGGTGACTTGTGAGGCCACTTTGACAGTGGGTAAGTGGGAAAGCTATGGAGTTGGGAGTTTGCAGAGGTGTTCATTCCTTTTCCATGGCACTGGCTCCCTGGCCAGTATCAGAATTACTTGAAAACTTTAAAATAGATAGATTTTTACTCCTACCTAGGACTTAGTGAGGCCAGCCAGCTTCTTTTTGGGTTATGTCACTAGGTGTAAAGCAGTAGCAGGGCCTGGCTTGGATTTGGTTCTCACTAGGCACCCCAAGGCGCTCAGTCCTGGCAGAGACGGCGCTAAGCTTTACCTCATGGCAGGCCGGTTGGGGTGTGGGCAGTGCCGGGTGCTCAGCTTGACCGATCAAAGTGGGCCTGCTGGGAAGCCCAGCATCTATCTCTTTCTCCTCTTTTCAGAGCATGGAGGGGTTGAGTAGGGAATTAGAAGTGGTGGTGTGAGCAGCTGGCGCATTCTGGGCCACACAGAGCCAAAGATACAGTCCCATTTGTCCCTCCTGCAGGCTCGCTCTCTTTTTAAATTTTACTGTGAAAATGTACATAACAAAACTTAGGTCATCTCAACAGTTGCTCCCTGTAAAATTAATTGAGTGACACTGATTACATTCTTTAACTTGTGTAACCATTCTCACTCTCCTTTTCTCAGTCCTTCTAACAGTATTACATAAGCCCAGCACACCCCTAAGCAGACCCTTGTCCATTTGCTGTATCTTCTTGTTTTTTGTATCCAACAATCACTATTTCACGCAAACCAAACATTCTCTTAAACTTGCAGAGACTATGTGCCAAAATCCTTCCTCTTAAATGCCAGAATCGTTCCTCTTGTTTCTCCACAGAGGAGAAAAAAAAAACAATCTTCTTTGTTTTCAGCTCCTTAAGATAGGATCTGTGTTTGAGTTATCTTCGTACCCTATGCTGGGTCAGATGACATCCACGCCTACACAAAGCTGACTTCTGGAAGGGGAGACAGACAAACCACTATAAAACAAAACAAGAACTAAGACAGGGAAAAAAAGGGAACACGTTATCCTGCTTAGAGAAGGTAACATCAGTGGCAGGCTTCCAAGTCTGAGAAAGAGTTGGCGGGTGACAGAAGCAGACGCAGCACAGCCCAGAGTATTAAGGAAATGGCCGGCGTGCTCTGAGAATGCGGAGTAGCTGCACGTGGCTGATACACTATAGACGCACTAAGGATGAGACGGGAAGGTTGGATGGGCCAGGCTGCAAAGAGCCTTGTAATCCCCACCCCAGTACTCAATTGATAGGTACATAGATAAATGGGGAAAATGCTTTAATTCATAGTAGCAACTGAACAACAACAGTCAAAAACCCCCAAGTCAGACTGTTCCTAATAAACCAGAAGGGAGAAAACTCCTACAAATGCACCAGTGGATAGGTAGGGCTCAGCTATGGGTTATCCCAAAAGATGACTGCCGAGAAGAGGGAGATGCCAGCTCAGCTCACTGCCCCAAAGAGACTCACCTCCCAGTACGCTCCTTCCAGGACCAGGGAAAGCACACCGACATCCAGGATGTGCTCTGTGTTCTGGCTGCAAAAACCAAAGTCCTGGAGACAATGGAGACAGAAGGTCCACTGGGGCTTCTCCTACACCCGACTCCAACCACCCAGAAAGGCACCCAACAATGTGCTGGACATTTTCACATCCTAGTGGCACAATGGTTCAGTGGCAGACTGCTAACTAAAAGGCTGGCAGTTTGAACCCACCAACTTTTCCACAGGAGAAAGGTGTAAGAGTCTGTTTCTGTCAAGATTTACAGCCTTGGAAACCCCATGGGGCAATTGTATCCTATCCTATAGGGTTGCTAGGATTTGGAATTGACTCAGTGGCAACAGGTTTGGTTTGGATATAATTAATCTTACAAATTACCCTGTGAATAGACTGACAGTCATTTCATAACGCAAGTATGGTAAAACATGAATTTCAGACTCTAGGTGGCAAGTATATGGGTGTTCACTGTAAAATTCTCTCTTCTGTATGTTTGAAAATTTTCATAATAAAATGATGAATTAAAACATACCGTATGACTGGTATTTTTAGCCTCATCTTTCACGGGAGATGGCAGGACTGAGAGTACTAATGATTTGCCCAAGGTCACCCAGCAGATAAGCAGAGGGGCTTACGGTCAGATGCGCCCCTGTGCTGTCTCCAAAGACCAAGCTCTTTCTGTGACACAAGAAGCAAAGCACGTCACTCTCCAGCTGTCTTGCCTCATCTAGTGTCTAAGCAGGGCAGGAGGAGAGAGGCCAAAGGGGCCAGGAAGCCTATCTGGAAATGAGGCATGGTGTGCCCAGCCCTAGCTCCTTGCCTCCCCTTCCAACGCATGTGCCCCGCTGGACAACAGGGCTTCATCCTGCTCCTCCACTGGCAGCAGGTGCCCATGCCACTTCCAGTTTCTTCCTGACTCCTGCAGGACCATGATCCCACCCTCCCCACGCTCAAGCTCCCTGCATGGTGAAGTGAAGGACTGCTAGCTAACTGCATGCTAATGGGGACAGTTCTGTCATCAGTCCTGATTAATGGCAGGCTGGCCAGCCAAGGTCTGGTCCTGCTGTCTGTGGCTTCCTCTATGCCCTCCCAGAGAGAAGAAAAATGCTGATGGGCACATTTCCCCACACAGGTGACTCTTTTAGAAGGGCCAGAACCCTTGCTTCGAAGCATTCTCTGACAAGGCAATTCCTCATGGATGGTTTTGGCCAACGATAATGACTTTTTGCCTTCCTTTCCTAGTGTATGGGTTTTTCTTCTTCTGGGGTGACATTTTCCCTCCCGTTTGAGTTGTGCTCCACTTAATGCAGCTGCCATCTGCCTCCAAAGCCCACGGCTCCATGAGAGGCTGAAGCGCACAGCCTCCTAATCCCACTGCACCCTCTCCTATCATTACTGCTCATCCCTGACCCTCTTCCACTAATCCCTTCCCTTTGATCACCTCCACCAAACAGATGGATGAGAGCTTCCAGAGGCAATGCTCTGCCAGAGAAAGCCAAACCATTCCCCTTGGCTAGAGGCCTGGCCAATGAAAGCGAGACGCAGCAGGCTGGGTCGAAGTTCCAGGACAAAGAAACCATGGATACTGACACTCCTGGACAGAGACTTGACTTTAGAAACAAAACCACAACATCCTTCCTGGCCAGGGCTTAGAAAGCGGTCCTCACAATAGCTCAGTGGTCACACACACATGCAAGTCTCTACTCTCTTGTAACAATCTGTTGCCATCAAGTTGATTTCGACTCATAGTGAGCCTGTATCACAGAGTAGAGCTACCTCATAGGGTTTCCAAGGAGCAGTTGGTGGATCTGAACTGCTGACCTCTTGGTTAGCAACCTGACCTCTTAACCACTACACCACCAGGGCTCTGTCTACCCTCCTAGGCCCATGTAACATTCAGCTGAAGCCCAGAAGCAACTCACACGGCCTCACAAGCAAACTTCCACAACAGTAACAGTAATAAAAGCTAACACTTACATGCTGATGTTTTACATTCTTTCCCTCGCTTTCCTCTCACAACAACCTATCAATTAGGTAGTGTGATCTTTATTTAATAGTTGACAAACTAGAGTTAGACACAACCCAAGTGCAAATTCTAACTCTCCCACTCACTAGGTATGCAATCCTAGGCAAACTGTCTAACGAGAGAGACTCACAATCTCTCCTGCTCTTCACCACCACTCTCCTACCTTACCCTAAACTCACCAGGCCAAGGAAGGATTTGTGGTCCGAAGCAGCAGAATCTGATGGCTGCAGCTCTTTCATATGTTCACTGATCTCCAGCTCCTAGAAAAGAGACACACACAGCCATCATCCAGCCATGCAGAGCACAGCAGAGATGGACGGGATCACTGAAGCACAGTGGGAGACACTGTCCAGGGAATTTCACTCAGGCCATGGTAGCAACACCAGGTTCACCCCAAAGAGAAATCCACCCCTTCTGGAAAACCTGAGGGAGACCTGTGGGCCCCTATTCCATTCACTCTGGACATGTGCACTAGGCTCTATGCCCCTGGGCTGGGCAGCCCAACTGGGACTGGGCAGCCACACTCTAAGTCAGATCAACATGGATGTATACACGTTAAGCAGAGCCAAGTGTAACACAAGGGTTAGGAAGCTGGGAGTTCAAAGTTTGACCCTGTGCTAAAAAAAGTGGAAAGATAGTTTCTTCTCTAGAAAGCAGACACAAACTCTTCATTTGAGTTACTTCACCATCTACCTGGAGGAGGAACAGGGCTATGGGCTGGAAAATCCAGCATGCCAAAGGATCTGACATACTTCTAGCTGTTTATGTCCCTGGCCTGGTCCTGCAAAGGTGCGTGCTCCAGGTCCTGGCTTGGTTCAGGAAGAGTCACAGAAATCACTGACTCTTCTTGTAGCCTAATCTACCTGTGGGAGGTGGGTACTCCCAACTGTGCTAGCCCCTCCCTCACACCGTTTTTCGCCGTACAGGAACTCATGCTGCTGCCACCACGACTGACCCCACACTGATGTTAAGGAGTAGAGAAGGGAGACAGAACAAGGAAAGAGGAAGTAAGTAGTAAAAGGAAGTCCATTAATGTCCCAGAGGGGTACCAACGGAAAAGCAAATTACTGCCCTGAATTTCTGGTACCAGCAGCTTTGGCAGCTCATGATTTTACTGTCCTGCTGGAAATGAGCACATCTGTCACAATTAAAGATTCTGGCTGATGTTGTCAGGGGCTAGGAGTTGGCATGAGGCTTAAGGCAGAAGTACAGGGTTGCAGCCAGCAACTGGCTAGGGAACAAAGTCACATACTTCACTGGCATCGGATCCACTCTCTTTGGGGTCAGAAGCCACCCTTTTTGATTCCTCTGCTGCTTCTTCCTTCTTGGAGTCCTCCTTTCCTGAACCCACTGCTGGTGCTTCCTTTATAGAAGCTTTGGCAGGGTGATCACCCCTTGGGTCCACCCCAGGAGTCACCTGGCTCCTGGAAGCCCCAGGGTCTTTCTTCTCATTCTGTTCCTTTCCTGGGAACCAAGACCCTTTTCTCTGTTGCCCTTGGCCATTGGCACTGCTCAGGCTGCTGTCTGCACCTTGGCTAAAGAGCTTGCCAGGAGTCGGGGGACCAGCAGCATCAGAATCAAGAGAAGCATCCTTCTTCTCCTCTGGCTGGCTTGTTCTGTAACACTCCTAGGGAGGAAAGACAATGTTACTAGAAGGAAGACATCAGGAATTTATAAAAGGAGTTTAAGGATTTGCTACAAGATAGAGACAGCGATTCCTTAATTCTAGTTCTGTGACCAATGGTTATCAAACACCCAAACAGCTTTTTAAAACACAGATGCCTGGCTTCACCTCAGATCTACTGAATTAGAATTCTGATGGTGATTCTGATACATCCAATCTGTGTACACAAGCCCAGTGTACACATGGGCTTGGAAACCAACACAGTACACTATCTTCCCCTTTGGCCACCTATCAGACCCTAGAGTCATAAATCTGTATCCAGTGGTACAACTTCGTTCCAGCCTCATTACCCAAACTGTTACGGCTTGCAGACTCAGCAGCCAGGATTTACTCAAGACGATAACGGATAATCATGTGAGAGAAAGGTATTCAAGTCTACAATTTTTACATTTTGTTTTTTAAAGGCAACTAGACCAGAAGGGTGCCTTCTTCAATAGCCCTCTCTCTAAACCTACCCTGCGCAAGCTGATCCAAGCAACCCTGGAGACAGTGTCTTCAATGCAAGCCCTGTCTGTTGGTTCAGGTCCTCTGAGATGCAAATGCTACGATGGGGACAGAAGTGTAAGAGATTTGTTGGGGGAAATGCCTATAAAGAATGAAGGAGGCTGGGGATAGAGAAGGTGGGAGAGTCTTCACAACACGATGCCGGTCTGATACCTGTGAGAGGAGAGTGGGAAGGAAGAACCCCAGGCCACTTTCTACACGGAAAGCACTGCCTTGCAGTACCCAAACAAGAACAAGACACAGGCCTTGCCCTCAAGGAAGTCAGCTAAGTATGGAAAAAAGTGAAATGCCCCACATAGCCCTGGTTATGAGTCTTTACTGCCAAAGGAAAGAGGGTTTGGACATAGATGGCCCTGGTCTACCCCAAGAAGAGAAGCAGAGGGTGAGGTGGAGAAGGCATTGGGCTTCCCTCTCACCCTTGGCAATACAAAGGCAGGATCCCCGCTACCCCATGCCACGTGTCCTCTTGACATCCCAAACCTCCAAAATGGACTAAAAGATCACTGGGGTGAGAAAAACGGGCAAAACGAGCTCCTCCTCCTCCTCAAGTCAAGCAGCTTCAGGAGGTAGGAGGCCTTTGCTTTCTTCTCTCTACACCCCCAACAATAGCCAACACCCAGCAACAGCTCAACCAGTGGTCTGTGGGATCTCCAAGGACTCTTAGAAAGAGATAGGAATTTCCTGGGATGGAGGAGGAGTATCTGGCCAGCCAAAACCCCTCACTCAGCCAAGTGGGGCCAATTCCCCCGGTCAGGCTCATCCAAAGAGTAAAGGAAGAGAAGCCTGGCTCCAAAAGGGCTGCCTGGAAACTGACCTCAGATCAGAGGCCAAAGAAGGAGTCCGGCCGTGAATATAGTCTCGTGGCCTTCAGGACAAAGTTCACATCCCTTACTCCCTTGGCCCTGCAACACTTCTCAGCTGGGCGTCTGCCTGCTTCTCGGTGTTCACCTCCAGCCACAGCCTGCACACATCCTCCGCTGCGGCCCAGTGAGCAGCTATCATGCAACGGCAGTGCTGCTGCTTTGTCACTCACATCCTTCCAAATCCCACTCCCCATCCTGACAAACTCAGCGGGATCTCCCTTCCTCCAGGATCCCACCTTCTTCCAGGAAGCCTTCGTTGACCCCAAGGGCAGCTGTCCTGAGATGGATTTCCCCACGCTCTGGCTTAACAGCTACTGTGCTACAATCACTGACTGTCTTCCTTGTCCATTACCCTCTACAGACTAAGCCAAGTGCCGTCTAGCACCTTATTATATCCCAGTGCCTAGCTTCTAGCACACAGTAGACGCTCAATGAACGGTTGTTGACTATTGCCATGGATTGAACTGTGCCCCCTCAAAAATGTGTGTAGCCATGTGGCTGGGCCATGATTCCCAATATTTTATGGCTGTCCTCCATTTTGTGATTTTCCTATGCTGTATGTTAAACAGGATTAGGGTGGCAATGGAAATCCCTTTATAAGATCTCCACCCTGCTCCACTGTCAAGTCAGTTTCCCTGGAATATGGCTTGCACCACCCTTAATCCTTTCATCCTACAAGAGATAAAAGAAAAGGGAAGCAAGCAGAGAATCACGAACCTCACACCATCAAGAAAGCAGCACTGGGAGAAAAGCACATCCTTCAGACCAGAGATTCCTAAATCAAGATGCTCCCCAACCAAAGACTGATGCAGCACAAGGACTTTCCTCCAGAGCTGACAGACAGAAAGCCTTCCCCTGGAGTGGACACCCCAAATTCAGACTTGTAGCCTACCAAACTATGTAAGAATAAATTTTCCTTTGTTGAAGCCATCCACTGATGGTATCTCTGTTAGAACAGCACTAGCTGACTAAAACAACAATTTTTTAAAAAACCAATTACTGTGTATGTAGTTCCAAGGAATTGAGGCTTCCCTCCGTACTATGCAAAATGGAGATGTAATGTGTATTCCACAAGGTTTCACATGGATTAAAATGTATTTGTGAAAGTGCTATTAAACTGTAAATGGCTAAATAAATGTTAAGTACAGGTAGTCCCTGACTTATGACATAAATTTGAGTTACCACAAACCACAGTGACAACCGTGGCTTCTTTTGTACTAATATTTGTGACACACAATATTGCAGCATGTAATGTGCTGTTATTCTCAGATGTTCACTTGCAGATGTTTGATGTTATGACTTATAAGACACTGACAATAAAAGTCAATAATGAATACTAAAAAATAAATAAATCCTTCATAAATAAATAAACAGGGTATTCAATTTACATCAGAATTTATTTATAGTGGAGCTGTCAGAAAAGAGCCCCATCATGAATCAGTGACTATGTGGCTTAATAATTAAAGTGACAGAAAACAAGTAACCTATCAAAAATCAAGGCACACTAGAAACAGACAGAGACAGTCCTTTTCTTCTACACAACAGAACACAGCCAGACTACAGAAAGCTTAGGCCCAGTCTATCTCATTTACAAGAGTCATTTAACATTTTCACAAGGCAGGGCTTATCCTAGAATGTTCACCCACCCTTCAAATAGTAAAACATGGGTGAGAGCAAGTAGGTATGCACTCACCGCACCCTTGTCAGCTAACAGCAAAGACAGGACAGCCAGAAGCACATGGAGGTGGGGGAAGGCAGAAAGAATTTCCAATCACCCACAAACAGACAAATGAAAGCTGAGTATCTTGAACATGCATCTGACTTGCTCTTTAGTCTTTACCCACCCTACCCATGTCCTCCACAGTCACTGGGGCCCAAGGCCTAAAGCCCCACTAGAGCCTCCAGGCACCCCAGGGCTTGGCAGGGAGTGTAGGCAAGAGGCTTGCACCCTCAGCACTGCTTTGCTTTCACCTCAGAGTCCTTCTGTCTCTTCCTGTTACAGCTCCAGGTCCTTGAGTATCTCAAGGTAAATTCTGTTGTTTTTTTAAAAAAACATTGCCATCTGCATGAGGAGGGGGTGCAGGAGAGAGTCTGAAACAACTGCCTCATAAGTATTTACCGTACCTCCTCCAAAGCAGGAGGGCTACGGTGCTGTTAAGGCCCCTCCTCTTGCTCACAGCACACAGGAGGGGGGACCACGAGAGGGGGTGGAAGAGTTGGGCTGCTGACTCACAAAGTCCAGGCACCGATCCTGTGACCTTGTCCTGGGGAGGTCCCCATCAAGTCAGCTACTTCCCCACATCTCCTTCTACTCAGTCTCCACTGGCTGCAATGCTCCCTGGTGGCGCTTTGCTAGTGCTTTCCAATCACACTGACATCACTGCCTGCTATTTCTAATCCCGGATTCCCTTCCTCTCCTTTGATCTGTTGACCACTGGCAGCCTGCTTGCCTGCCCTTCAGTCTCCCCACTTTTGCTCACACCCATTCTCAGCATCTGTTACATGAACCTTTGCTTTCTGATTCTGTAACAGACTAGCTGGAAGGCAGGAGAGGGAGGGAGGAAGAGATGGAGCAAGGAGGAGCGAGAGAAACATTCTTACCATCCTACTGCCCTCTCATGGAATCATGAGCAAAGTGATAGCACGGAAAAAGATCACATAAGCCTGCCTGGGTGCCCAGGAGTAGGCAGGCAGAGGTGTTCAGCTCAGAGGATTCAAGGACTGTCAACTAGAACGACAGTCATTTTCAGAGGGCAAGGCCCACCAGAGACAATTTCCTCTGTCCTGAAATACCTGTTCATCCCCACCACTCATTTTCCCCAACAGAGTAAGGTCTAGCTGCTGCCTGAGGTTAGAACACAGGAACCCAACACTAACTCCATGTGGCAAAAAGAACTGAATCTACTGAGATGCTAGGGAAAAGGGTGGAAAAAGTATGTAACACTTCCCACTCTAAACATTTCCCCCAATCACACTGAGCTGCCTATTTATATTAAAGAGGTTATAAGGATATGTTAAAAAGCTCCTATTCCCAAAAGAAGTGCAGCCCATTAGAAAGAAAACCTTTGGAAACCCAGGACATGTCACAGAAGACAATCTCTTTGTTTATACTTACAATCCATCATGAATTAAAAATTAACTAGCGCCAAACAAAATACAATCATGATCAATTCACACTGGAATCTCTGGTCCACCAGCTGACAGCAGGGACCAAGTACCCACTCTACCCAGAACCTGGGAAAGCCAAAGGAAGAAAGTAGTACACTGCAGTCTGCCTGGACACCTGCATTTCCTAGTGTGGCTCATTCATTCTTCCACTTCTTCATCCTCTCAACTGGGCAGCAAAACTTAGCTAAGCACTTCCTATGTTCCAGGCCCTGGGCTGGACATACAGACGTGAGTGTAACACAATCTCCACTTCCAACTTGCTCAGTCTCGTGAAGGCTGTCCTCTGTCTTCAAAAACAAAAAGGTCCTCCTGACACCCCTATTCCTACTCACAGGCATCCTTCTAGGCTCAAAATCTGAGCCATTCCTTTGATTCCATCAGCATTACAGCTCTTGATAAGGAGGAGAAAAGGTTGTGATTTCAGGGAACCAAATAGATTACATACTTTGGATTTATCCCAACCAGATGAGGCCCCACTCAGGAGGAACAGTTTCAAAACAGATATAAATCAGGTTAATGATAAAGACATACAGAAAAGCTCAAAAAAAGTATCACATCTGGCAGAAAGTATTAGTTATACCACCACCCACCTATTATGTTTGTCATACTGTGGTGGCTTGTACGCTGCTACGATGTTAGAAGCTATATGCTACCGCTATTCCAAACACCAGCAGTCAGCCACGCTGGGCAGATTTCAGCAGAATTTCCAGACTAAGATACTGACTAAGAAGAAAGGCCTGGCAATCTACTTAAGAAAATTAGCCCATGAAAATCCTATGGATCACAACAGAATATTGCTTGAGACTGTGCTAGAAGGTGAGCCTCCAGTTGGAAGGCCCTACAACGGTGACAACAAAGGACTAGAACATACCAACAATGGTGAAGACAGCACGGGGCCAGCCAGTGTTTCACTCTATTACACAAAGAGCTGCCATAAACTGGAGTCAACACAACAGCAACTAACAACACTGACATCACAAAACAACTGAAATACATCTGACTGGTCAAAAATCTGAGAAACACCTGAGGTAACAGACAAAGTCTAATTAGAGAAAGGGACCCAACCAGTGCTAAAGCTGGATCACACTGGGAGGCCCAACTACATCTTTGATCTCAAGGCCCAAAATAGGGCCTCAGAGCCAGCACCTGCATTCTCTGCTGGCCTCAAGGGGAGGTGAAGATCAAGCAATAGGGGCAAAAATAGTAAGGACATAATAAGGGATAAGAACACGGTAATACGGGACAAAAGGAAGCTAATTTAAATCCACTTTTGTTTTACTGATCAGTTTTGTAAGCATTCTTATAAAATGTGAGTGATCTGCTTGATTTTAAGATGTTTACAGTGTTTGATATATCTGACTTGTGAAAAAGATTAACTGATTAAGTTACAACCAATATTTAAATGTGTGGGGAAATCTAACATGCAGATTTTACAAATTATTGTTTCTGTGAATGCTCTGGGAATATTTAGAGAAGTGTCAACTCTTTAAATGTTAACAAATTGGGCACAAGGCAAAGCACATATAGCAGAGAATATTCCAAGTCCAAAAACCACCAGGAGTTTCTTGGTACTAGGACATGATGTTTCTAGGAGTTTGTTCATTTGTTTTTTTATAAAGGGCCTTCTAGAGGCAGCGGAGGACAGACTCAGAGGAGATTAGACAAAACAGGACTACCTGTGAGGATGTTCCAGAAGGCATTCTCATCCCCATTCTGCATTTCCCAGTCCCTGAGCCTTTTTGCTCAAGCTGTTCACTTGCCTGAAATATTCCCTTACATCCCCAACGTGTAAAATTTACCTACTCTTCAAGACTAGTCAAATGTCATCTCTTCCACTTACTTTCCCTGCTCTCTACTCAGGCAATGTCTCCCCCTCAGCACTCCCAGAAGCAGCACATCTGTGGTGGAGCTGCTGATACACACTACCCTGCTTTACAGTCTCCTGAGTCTTCACTCACCCAGCAGGCACAGAGCAGGTCCTCAGCACCAAGTCCCTAGTGCGAGACCTCTCCTGTCAACTACTAACTCCCTGAAGGACAGCCTGGACAGACCCATGGTCTGCTGATACTCGTACCTCTCAGGGCTTGGCACAGCGCCTGGGTACAGAGCCAGCATTTAACAAATGTTATACATCTGAATGTTACACCTCTATTCCAAATCTCCGATGGCTCCTGTCAGAGACTGAGTTGTGTCCCCCCTAGAAATGTGTAACCATTTGACCGGGCCGAGAGTCCCAGGATTTTGTGATTGTCCTCCGTTTGGTGATTTTCCTATGCTGTAAATCCCAACCTCTGTCTGTGGTTGATAGGATTATGTTAGAGGGTCAGTGTGGGACTGTAAATCCTTTCCTGAAGTCACCTCCCTGCTCCAATGAAAAGGGAGTTTCCCCGGAGTGTGGCTTGCACCACCTTTTATCTTACCAGAGATAAAGGGGAAGGGCAGGAAGCAAACAGATAGCTGGGGGACCTCATACCATCAACAAAGCAACGCCAAAAGCAGAGCACATCCTCCGGACCTGAGGTTCCTGTGCCAAGACGCTCTCAAGCCAAAGAAAGACTGGTGCCACCCAAGGACCTTCCTTCAGAGCTGACAGAGAGAACGTGTTCCCTGGAGCCAGCACCCTGAATCTGGACTTGCAGCCTACTGGACTGTGTGCAAAAAAAACTTTCCTTTGCTAAAGCCAAAGTGGTATTTGTGATATTTCTGTTAGAGCAGCACTGGATGACCAAGACAGCACCCAATGCCTGTGGCCTGTGTCGTGGGTAATCAAATCCAAACTTCTCAGACTAGCACTCAAGGCCCTCCTAGCCCACCTCTACAGTCTTCTCTCTCATTCCTCTCCCACATGTGTTCTGTGCTCCTGGAAAAAGAGACGCCCTGTCTTCCCTGGACTTTCTGCCCCTCACACTACTCACCTCTAGTCCTGCCCATCACCCCTCCTGGCTCCCCTCAAATGTCAGCTTCTCCCAATAAACCTTTCCGTAGTCACCCCAAATGGACAGGAGCCCCCGGTTCCTCTTCTGCCACAGCACTCCGTCTTACCCTCCTCAGGCATCACCACATCCCACCCTGTGTTCCAGTCATTTAATTCTCTCTTCTGTGAGACTGTGAGAGCTCAGAGAGCAGCACACTGGCTCTCACTTACATCTGATTGACGTGAAAGCATTCAATCAATGGCGGCTATGTGATACAGGAGTCAATTTCTTTCTCCTCTTGTCCTTCCCCAAGTCCCAGAAATCCCATCCAGATGTGACTGGGATGAAATGGTTCTCTTTCCAAACATGTACCCCACAAAGTAGAAAAGCTTAACAAAGAAGGAAGACTACATCAGGCTGAAGCATTCGACTGCAAAAGCTTTGAGCTCTTACCTCATACTCAAAGTGGTCCCCCAGTGCTCCAATGTCCAGGTGTAGATTCTTAAGCACCTCACTTGAGCTACACAGACTCTGAAAAAAATTATTACAAAAGGTCAGTCTAAGAAAATGAGTCATCCCAGGGTGACAGGCACACAGAGGAGAAGTGGGGTACTGCTGAGATGGCAGGCAGTGCCCCTGGGGGCTTTGAGGGACTCCTAGGCAGGACCTCCAAACACATGACTTTATCCAGCATGAACAATGCTTTGTGCCAAGAAAATGGCCAAGAGATTTCTTGTTAGCTGTGCTTTATGGACTAGACCTATGAAGCGTAGAGACTAGTCAAGAAAAGAAACAGCACCTGACAAATCGTTTGTACTTGTTTGCAAAACGGCACACAGAGTTTCAAGGCCGGGGGGGGGGGCTTCATCATTACCTGGTGGTCACTCTCCTCTTCCTCGTCCTCACTGGTCTCCTCCCCTAGAGTCAAGAGGTTGAGAGCATTCTTATCCTCATGAATGGATTCCAAGAAACCCTTTGTAAGAGCAGAAGTCTTGGGACCCTGGGAAGTCTCCAAAACAGACAGGGAAGTCAAGGCACTTATCAGGAAGGCCTATACACACTTCTCCCACTCCCTTTCTACTCAAATGTCTCCTAGATCTTCTCCTACTATGTCCACGAAACGGTCCCCAGCCACTTCAGCTCACACTGATTCCTCTCTTCTCCAAGTCCTACGCCCTGCCTGCAAAAACTGGGAAAGTAGCATAGTATTCTCTGCTGCATGGGTCTATTCTCAACTGCCCAGAGTCTACGCTCAGCACCCCACAGTGTGATCAGTCTTCCCAACTAAATGATGAATTCTGAACATTCCGCCTGTGCTACTTCTCATCTATTGGCCACAGCTCCTCTATGTGACCCAGGAGGCCCTGTAGAAACTAAACACAATGAACACAAAGAAAATATTTACCACTGTGTGTTTTCCGAGCTGATTGGACTCCACTGCACTTCCCAGGCTCCCACTCTGAGATCCATGAAGAGCAGAGGATGAGGCCTCCACAAGGCCCCGTAACGGAGCTAGGCTCCCAAGAGGAGTGCTGACTGGGGCTAATGAGGAGCCCAGAGCCTGGGCAAGAAAAACCTCTCATTACAAACCTAAGAAATCATGGGCTCGAGGAGTGTTAGGGACAGGTATAAAAATAAAACATCTAAATCTTGCCCGCTCAAATTTAAACCACCTCCGCTCAAAGACTGCTAATGAAACACAACATCCAGAAATTACCATTGTATCTAGTGGGTGAGAAATCACAGGCTGGTTTCCTGCTTCTCCTAACTCTGCTGCTCTCTCACAGTAAACAGTCCTTTTCCATCTGGCAGGTGCTGCAAAGGGCTCTGCTCTCCTCTGAGAAGCCATACAGCAAGCGGCGGGAGGGGAAGCAGAGACAAAACCCTCATCTGCCCTCATGAAAAGCCTCCGTAGATCAAGTTGAAAGTTAGTGAATTAAGAAACGAGCACACACTGTCTAGAACTAGGGAAGCACACCCCAGAAGAAAGTAGTTGCCTCTAGAGAGAAGTGCGCACACCAGTGCGCTGCTCTAGTACCTCATAGGCCATCTGGTACTCCCCACTGTTTTAAACTGTATGTATGACTTTAAACTAAACTGTATTACTTTGAAGCAACCATTAATTATGAAAAACTATGCGTAAGCAACCAAAGAACTTTCTTCACCTTCTACACTCCTGGGGAGTAAGGAGGTGGCTGAAAGAGCCTTGTGACAGCATTAATGGAACTAACCAGTCCCTTCCTTTCCCTGCTGGCAGGAAGGCCATAGGAGGCTTCATTCCAGTGAGAACTGGGGAAAGAAACCGGGCTGGGAGCCTGAATTTCTGAGACTGGGCGATGAACTGGCTCTCAGATTCCTCCGTTTGCTCGTCTGCAGGACAGAGATGATATGTACCTTGTCACCTGGGTGCACTGAGAAGCTTAAATGAGACGAGGAATGTAAGAGGGTTTTGCGAGTGGCCTAATCTGAGGGATCCACATTATAGTAACTTGGACTTATCAAAAGTAGATGCAGCGATAGTATTCTGCATACAATTTAGAAAGAGTTCCATAAAATTCATTCCTCAAATTTAAAAACATAAAAATTCCACTCCTCTCTAATCCTGCAGAGACTACAGAAAAGAGTGAAGCTTGAGGAGGTCAGGCTGAGAAGTGCAGTTGGACCATACGGACACCCACAGCCTCAGCCTAGGGGCCAGACTATCGGGGCCTGTTTCTACACGTGGAGGACACCAGACGCTCGCCTGACAGGTGAGATGAGAACCCCTCCCGATCACCTGGCCCGGTGTACAGTACCTCTGATGGGCAGAAAAGAAGCTGATAACAATACCGTTGGCCAGCATACGGCATGTACCAGGCCCTGGGCTCAAACGCCTCACGTGCACTGTCTCATTTCACTCTCACAACAACTGGGGGCAGGCTCAAATTCTATCCGTTGTTCCCAAACGAGCAGGGTGAGGTTAAGAAGTTTGCCCAAAGCCACAGGGCCAGCATGGCATAGGGCTAGGATTGGAAATGTTCTACCTCTATGCCAGTCTTTTATACTGTCTCCTGGTTGTGGAGCAAAAGACTCAGGAGAGCTGGTCTGAGGCGAACTGTGAGAACACTGGGCCTGCCCCTCCTACCTTCAGCCCTTCCAACTAATCCTGGTGTATTAGCAAGTAGAAGTATTCTCACACTGTATTTATGGGAAATTATAGACTCCTAACATGACTAATTTGCTAACGTGCTGGGGGTTTGAGGGAGGGTGGCAGGCTTGCTGAGGGTATTGTTCTCTTAGGCCTTTACCAAATCAGTGGTTAGCAGGGAAATTACACATTCCTAGCTCCTGGCTGATCATCCTCTACAGACAGCCATTAACTCTGAGTAGGGCGCTACACATGGTGTTGTCCTTCAGAGCGGATCAACTTGCTGCCATTAGGCTAATTAAAACTTTCAGGATAATTTTCGGCTTATCTGATATTTATAGTGCTACAGTAGTTATTACAGCTAGTGGAGAGCCAGTGCACGCCAGCAATTAGAAACCAGAGGTAACAACTGGGTAAAGCCACAGCTGGGCAACAGCAAAATAATGGCCAGGAAATTCAGACTGATCCTTCCCCACGGTTTCTAATTCAACTTGATTTCTTCTGAATGAAGACTATGGTGTGACTTTTAAAGAGACAAAGGATCAGAATGACAGTGCAAGCTCAGTCCTTTGGTGAGTCCCAGTGGGAAAAGGAAGTAAAGTGACAAACAGGGTCTGCACAGGAGGGAGACGTGTTCTACACGGGAACTCTGGGAAGCAAGAAGCAGAAGCACCCCATTAGACAGAACAAACAGTGGGACAACGGCTTCTAGCCCTTATGTGAGCATTAACTCCCTTTTTTTTGTGTGATTCAAACACGAGGCTGAACCTGGAACTTGGCATAGGGTAACTACTTGAAAGGGCCTATCTCTGTCATCTGCTGATAGAAAAGGCTCCCCAAATCCAGACAGACATCTAAATCCTACAGGAGTACCAGGATAGCACTACCTTGCTCATCCTCAAGACTGATCATCTTCAGAAAATTAGTGACCCACCCATGAATTACAGTTAGATGTGGGGAAGGAAAGTCACAGATACTCTCAGCCCCTAGCTTATAGAAAGTGGAGCAAAGCACAGCCCAAGCTGATTTCTGACTCATGGCAATACTAAAGAGCAGAGCAGAACTGCCTCAGAGTTTCCAAGGAACACCTGGTGGATTCAAACTGCTGATATTTTGGTTAGCAGTCGTGGCACTTAACCACTACGCTACCAGGGTTTCCAGTAGGGCAAAAGAAAAACACGTATCATCCCATAATGTAGCCACACTGGGCAATTAAGGGCTCTATATTTACCAAGGGAGGGGGAGTAAGAGGAATCCACACCTTATGGCTGTTTTAATGCAGAAACTCAGTCAGCTCCCTCCTGCCAAGTTCACTAAGGCCTTTAGGCCACTCTCTCTATGAAGCATACCTGGTTGAGAAGCTGTTGGCTGCCTGGCTCTGCAGCCAGGCCTCTGCTGGAGCTCAGCTCATTTAGCCCCTGCCTGAGGTGGTTGCTGCTCGGCTGGAAACGGACTTGCTGAGTGGCCTCCTGCCCAGCAGGAGCAAGAGTCATCTCCTGATAATGCTTCCACAGCTCTGGCCCCCAAGCCGGATACCTCAAGTCCCTCTCCAGGGCCCTGACGGCCTCATGCTCACCCTCACTAGACATCCTGGAAGACTCAGCTGCCACACAACACACCATGCTGGCGATATCTTTGCATGGTATTTCCTGCATGCTGTCAGGCAACCCCAGGTCCTCCAACCGCCTGGAGAGCTTAACAATCTGTAGGTTGTGCTGGTACAACTTCTCATCCTCAGAGTAGTCATCACTCTCCGACTGCTCCTCTGCAGAGCTCTGTACGTCGGGCAACTGGGGCACTAGTAAAGGGCTGGTAAGTTGAGCTCCAGGTCCAGGAGCTGACTGATCCTCTCCTAGCTCAGATCCCTGTGAGCTCTGCAGGTCCCAAGGGAAGTTGTTCACCTCACCCAGAACCTGAGAGCCAAGGTGTGAGGCCAGGCTGCTGCTGCTTCTGCTCTCGAAGTCAGGCCCCAAAACACTAGGCTTCCTACCTTCATCGGGGAACTCTGGAGATGCTGGGGGTTGTCTGTTTTCACTGATAGGAATGCCCCCTGAAGGGGCATTCTGAGCTGCTTCTGATGCCAGGATATCTGGTGGTATCAAGAGTCCCTGAGGTGCATCTTCAGCTGAGGCCCCTGGAGCCTCAGGGTCACTAGGCTCTGTTTCCTTGCTGCTCCCTGGGGTGTCCCTGTTGACAAGCTTGGAGAACTGTCCCATCCACAATCCTGGGGGCTCTCTCCTCCGCCTCGCTCTGCCCATGATCCCACCTTCCCCAGGAACTCCCTGCCAACTCAGGTCTTCTGGTGGGCTGCTATCTAACAACAGCTTGCTCTTCCTGGTAGGCAGTACATCATCAGAAGAACAAGCAGACAGAGAGGGCTCCTCCCCTGGGGATGGCAAGGAGATGAGGCTCTGGCCCTTGTCCCCTTCTGGGCCTGTGGAGTGCAGTTTGGCTATGTTCTGGCTTTGCTTCTCTCTTTTGAACTGTGGGTCCTTGACAGTTTCTGAAAGCTTTGAACGGACAGAGGCCTGGCTCCTGCTTTCTACGACATCCTGCCCATTCTGGAAAGGCCTGACGTTCTCAGGGCCTGGAGCACTGGGTTTCTGCTGTCTGGTCCTCATTTCCAGCTCTTCTATTCCTGGGTCAGAAAACCCTAGGCAGATTTTCTCTGTGGGCTTCTGGGGTTTCTCCAGACCCTGCTGATCACCTAATTCTGTCTTGCATTGGGCTGGGGCCCTGCCTAAGATTTTCTCCACATCAGCAATGATCTGGTGGGTTCGTGAAGCTTGACCTTTGGACAGCGGCTGCAGCTTGCTGGGCAGGGTGCCCACAAGAGGCCAGGGGGTGTCGCCCAGGATGCATGAGCTCTTCCCCTTCTTAAAAGAGCCCTCGCTTCTAGCCTGCATCTCTTGTTCTAGGTTCAAACCAGCAAGCCCAGGTGCTGGGAGAGAGGACGGGCCACGGAGAAAGGAGGAAGAAGGCAGAAGTCCCTGCTCAGGCTGTGTTTCCTAGATGGGTATATAAACATGCAGAGAAAACTAAGACAAAATAGTTCTGATTTACACTTGCTTCCTCAGCCCCTGGCAAGCCCTTGGCAGAAACCTACCTTCCATTTAAAGTAAAGCACAAACCAAAGACAGAAGAAAATTTCCCTTGGGCTGAAATCATGTTGTTTTCTGGGTCCCAGTTTTCCTATTTATAAAGAAGAGCTGGACTAGACCAGTAGCTTACAAATCTCAATCCACAGAACCTGAGGGAGGGGGTCATTCCACCAGATACTTCAGGGGTCACCACTGTGTACATGTGTGTAGGAAGTGGACTGCCAAGACCCACACTCCCAACTTCATCCAGAGCAACTCCACTTCTTTTTTTTATTTACTGGAATTCTGTGGAGGAAGTGTTCTAAAGACAGGGCTTCACTAATAATAATAATAATCTGAAATTACCAATCAGATTATCCCTAAAATAAAATCACCCACCAGACTACCCTTAAAGTACTATCTAGGTCCCAGATTCTGTGACTGGTCAATTTATAAAACCCATCAGTCTTATCAAGGACTACCAGAAATGTGCAAAGAAGGAAGAATAAGCCATGTCCTAAGCCATGTCCTGAACCATGTCCTGAAATGCAGTCTAGAGACCTCCATTAAAGGCATGAGTTGTCCAGCTTGAGAGAGGTCCACACAGTCTCAGAATCTCCTATGAAAATCAACCATCTTCCACAAACATTCCAACAAAACACCATCCAGCCTGTGAGTGCCCAGCTCCAGAGAGCCCAGGCTACCCACTTCGACAAAATCGGGTTTGAGGTGCCTGCTCTCAGCCCTAAGAACCAGATGGCAGCTCAGGGTTGTCAGCTGTTTGTCATTACCTCCTGAAAGTACAGAAGGAAGCATTTTTAACAGAGAGTTCCACAAGCAGAGTCATACACCTAGAACTCAAACTGTTATCCATGCCACTGCCCTAAAATCCTTATTCATTCCCTCTGTTCATCTTCAGTCAGCCTGCCCATATACCTGCGTCTCCTTTAAAATAATTCTGGGCTAGTGAACAGCCCATCATTCATCTTTTGCCTTTCATATACATTATAAACCCAAGCCAAACCCACCACCAGTAAAACTGTCTCATAGTTTCCAAGGAATGCCTTGGAATTGCCAACCTTTTGATTAGCAGATTTAGTACTTAACCACTACACCACCAGGGTTTCTAAATACATTATACTACTAGACAATTCAACCTATTTAGAAATGATCTGCCTTCCTTTCTCTGTGCAGAGGAATGGGCCTGTTACCTTGTTTCTCAGAACCATGAGTAATATGCAGGGGGTGGGGGAGAAGTATCTGTAAAGCCTGGAAATGATAAAAAGGATAAATTCATCAACAACTACTCAAAGCCAGAACTGACTACCTGGGAAGGAAGATGGAGAACATCTTCACAGAGAAATAAGCACCAGGCTCTGGTACCAAATAAGACTATAAACTAAAGAGCACACGACAGGACCACAAGGAGGGTAGAAAAGATATTCCCAGTGCCACCGTCCCCTTGACTCCTTCCACGAACTGTGTTGCAATACCTGCTCTCCTCACAGTGTCCTGCCTGCCCACACCTGGATGAAGGAAGGAAGCCCTAAGTCTCCCCGTACTGCACAGTGTTCTGTTACAGCCTGGGCTTTATCTCAGCATGGCTCCCAGACTTAGCTTCTCTACCTGGCAAATGAGGATCAGAGTTCTGCCTTCTAAGTTCAGACACACTGAAGGGGCAAACAAAGCAGTAATGGTAAAGAGCATTCTGAGCTCTAAGTGCAAAAGCAACTTCCTGACGCTGGCTGCCTCTGACCATGCGGATGACGACCACACTGTAGAGGGTGGGAACAAGGGGAAAGGATCTGGTCTCTGACTGACTCCATAAAGTGGGGACACCGACACCCCTGTGCCACCTGCCTGAGGTAGCACACTGTTCCATGACAGAGAAATAAAGTTTTACCTTCCGGGAGGCACTGAATAAAAAGCTGTTCAAATCAAGGTCGTCATACTGCACTCACATTTTAATCACCCAACACTAACTAAGCCAACTGGCAACAAAGACAATCCCCAGGAGCAATAAAGCCCATCACTTTTCTTTTTGGACACCTTGAAAGCACTGGTGTTCTAACAACTGAACTACGGCTGTAACTGATACACGGGAATTCACACCACTTGAAAACAAATAATGAATCCACACTAGGAAAATCTGACTCTGGAAGAAGAATGACAGTCCGCTCCTCCTGGTCCGCTGGCCTCAGCCTGACTGCACCCACTCTCAGAGGGGCAGACGGCATCGCTTCACAGACTACTGTGCAACACCATGCGAAGCAGAACTTGCATCCTCTCTCCACCACTATTTATTATACAACATGTGCTCCCCAAGGACCACAAGAAAACAAAAGCAATTGTTTAGATACTAAAAACTTCTAGAAGCTCTGAGGAAAATTTACCAGAAGAGAGGCACAATTCAGAGTCTATTACATCATCAAGCTTAATTTCACAAACCAGCTGCAAACACACACAAACACACAAAGGGTTGGCAATCTCATGTGTGTCAGGATAGAACTGTGCTCCATAGAGTTTCGATGTCCGACTTTTCGGACATAAACCACCGGGCCTTTCTTCTGAATAGGCTTTCTTCTGAATAAGCATCTAGTGTTCCCAACATCCTGTCAGGTCCCAGCCTTGGCCGTCTAGGAGCTGGCCTTTGCTGACTCACCAGGGAACTTCTGGAGGTCTCCTTGCCCTTCTTGTCTTTCTTGTCCTTCTTCTTTCTCTTGTCTTTCTTCTTAATGGCCCCAGTTGACAGTTTCCTGCGCTCCTGGATGACCAGGTTCCGATAGTGCTCATCGCAGGGATGGTCCCACATGGACTGCCCATTAGCAAAGTTGAAGTAATAAATATCACCTGTGATGTCCTGGCTGTGGGTAAGCAGAGGTCAGGAGTTAGTGCCTGCTCAGATCCAAAATACTTAGGGAAAAGAAGAAAAATGGAAGAGACAGAGAGAGGAAAAAGGCAGAGGAGGAGGGATTAAGAAGGGAAGGAAGGGCAGAAAAGGGTGAACACAAAACTGAAGCGTACCATTAGGCTAAGAACAAGGAAATCAGCATAGATAAAGAGTGATTGGGATACCTAAGGACTTCACTAGATGGACATGCATAACCATCGGAGTTCCTGGGACCTATGCTAGGATAAAGCAGGAATAAACTTGATTTTCTTTAGGTGGAGAGAAGTATAAACACTTCTTGGAGATACTGCTTGAATAGGCCTTCTTTAATGTTTTTCTAAGTGGTCTAGGGAAGAAAGAGGCATTGTGAAAGCTCTGGTTTTTATAGAAGAATCAAATCACAAGACAGTCCATGTCACTGAACTGCACATGCAGAAACCACTAAATTGGCGTTATGTTCTGCTGTGCATATTCTCACAACAAAAATAAACTTTTAAAAAGAGGAAGGATATCAAAATAAACCCTTACAATACCATAAACAGAGTGACACTAACACAGAAATAGACAAATAGATGGAATAGAACAACACAGACTAGAAACACTTTTCACATCAGAGAATTCATATACGAGAATCAGGTTTATAAGAAAGATGACATTTCAAATCAGTACGGAAAGGTGAACTATTCATTCAATAAATGGCACTGAGACAAACTGTTACTCACTTAGTTTATGATACATCATTCACTAAAATAAATTTCAGATGTATTTGACCTTAACATTAAAAAAAAAGGTTATTTTTTTAATACACTAAAATATTCAAACCAAATCAGTTGCCATCAAGTTGATTCCAGCTCATAGTGAACCTAGGGGACACTGTAAAACTGCCCTATAGGGTTTCTGAGGCTGTAAATTTTTGTAGAAGACTGCCCCATCTTCCTGCAGAGTGCCTGGTGGGTTTGAATCACTGACCTTTTTGTTAAGCAGCCACTTAAACACTGTGCCACTAGGGCTTCTAAAAGTGAAAAAAAAAAAAAAAAAAAACTCATTCTGTTGAGTCAATTCTGACTCACAGAAACGCTATCAGACAGCAGAAGTGCCCTATCAGTTTTCCAAGGATTCGAATGGTAGCCACAGCTCTTAACCACTGCACCACCAGGGCTCCCTCCATAGGCATCCCTAAACAAATGGAAGAAAAAAGTCACACACACACAAAAAAAACCTGGATGATATACTAATTTAAAAAAAAATTAATTTTGCTATAAAGACACCATAAACAAATTAATTTAAACTATAAGCAGCGGGTAGAAACAACAGTAGCTGTCATAGATCGAACTGTGTCCCCTTAGAAACATGTGTAGTAACATGGCTGGGCCAGGATTCCCTATGTTCTGTGATTCTCCTCCACTTTGTGATTTTCTGACACTGTAAGTCCTAATCTCTAGCTGTGGTTAACAGAGTGTACTATGTTAGGGAGAATTACGGTAGGACTGTAAACTCCTTCATAAGATCATCTCCCTGCTCCACCACGTGGCTTGCACCACCCTTAATCCTTTCATCCTACAAGAGATAAAAGGAAAAGGTAGCAAGCCGAGAATTGAGAACCTGGCACCATCAACACAGCAGCGTATCCTTCAGACCTGAGATTCCAGCACCAAGATGCTTCCTGACCAAAGACTGATGCAACAGGAGGACTTTCCTCTAGAGCTAACAGACAGAAAGCCTTCCCCTGGAACAGACACCCCAAATTCAGACTTGTAGCCTACCAGACTGTGTAAGAATAAACTTTCCTTTGTTAAAGCCATCCACTCTGTGGTATTTTTGTTAAAGCAGTACCAGATAACTAAAAACAGTAGTAAAATACTCAGAATAATTAATGAGTTCCAATACCCTCATAAAAATAAAAAGATAAGAAATCCAACACACAAAATGGCAAGGGATACAAACAAGCAAATCACAGAGGGATAAATTGCCGGGAGCCAGCCCTGGCGGGGTTTCAGGAACACGAAGGGGTTGGGGTGGCATCGGCAGAGGAGGAAAATGATGAGACTGAGACAGGAAAAAGCTCTGGAGAAAAATGGCAGCCCCCGAGGTCTGTCTTCCTTTATTTTTTATAGTTGAGGTCACGTGATTTTCACCCTGCCCCCTGACCACACAAGCTATTGGCTAACTTGAGGCCTATACCCCGTGGTCTCTTTTTTTCATGTTAATTATTAGGGCCTTCCAGATAATGGCCCGGGACAAGTAGTCTCTTTACATATTAACCATTAGGGCCTTCTAGGTAATGGCCTGGGACAAGTGGTCTCTTTACATGCTAGTCATTAGGGCCTTCTAGGTAACGCCCGATCTTGAGCTCAACTAGCTCTGTGCTTCAAGGTCAGGAGGTACAGGAGGAGCGGGATGTGCAGTTAGGACAAAATATTATCAAGGACAATATGGCCAGAAATATGTCACAGGTAAAATGTCTCCGCCCGCTGTCACACAGACCTGTAACTTTGTTCACAAAGGCCTTTGTGGGTGATGGGCCTCGGCAATAAACAAACGGCCAATAGCCAGCCAACTGGATTCACAATTTAGAATATGCGAATTAAAACAATCTGATATAATTTGTTGCCCTGGAATTGATTTTTTTTGATGGGCAGTTTTTCAATTGATAATATTTTTAAATTAACAATCATACACAATGCTGGTAAATTCACTTCTGTGGAGTCAACTCCGACTCACAGTAACCCTAGAGGATGGACCAGAACTACCCTACAGGGCTTCCAAGGAGCGGCGGGTGGATTCTAAACTACAACCTTTTGATAGCTGCCACGGCTGTTAATCAATATACCACCAGGATTTCCACAATGCTAGTAGAAATTCTAAATTTTAATGGTAAGTAACTGGGTATTAAAGGACAATACTTAAATTCTGCACACAAGATACTGAAATTCTAGAAATTTGTTCTAAAGAAATACATACAAAACTTCAGGTAACATGCTTAAGTGAGCTGAAGGAAACATCCTAGTTTGCCTCATTCCTGCAAACACAGATAAACACTGGATTAATACATAACAAAAAGCATTTTTTTTCTTTAATGCAGACAGAAGAAAAATTCTCAGATGCCAGAATCAGAAAGAAAACTTAAGCCCTGAGTAAAAAGTGCATGAACTGAGGAGCCAATATCAATATCTGAATAAAGGTCTGGGGAGCTGGTTTTAATGTCAATTTAGTAACACAAAACTGCCTTTATGAATTTGTAAGCTGGAACTGAGCTTCTCATACAAATCTGAGACACTTAAGGTTGCTCCCTCCATGAAAAAAGAGCTGAGCAACTCATGGAAACTGCAAGAAATCGTGTTATCCACTCCAGGGTCTATGTGGGCAAAATAAAATATCATAAAAGTTAATCTCCAGACACATGTACATAGGCAGTCCAAAATGTCACAAGGAAGTACCATCTCAGGAAATCAATGTAACAATTTAGTCCTGAACCACTGAAAAGCCCTTGTCAGAAGTTAATTATACAGCCATTCAACAATTTAGGAGTCAGACTCCCACAGAAAAGAATTGCTACTGAAAAAAAAATATGAAAAATCCATAACAGAAGATTACAAATCATAGGAGGGAACAGCTAACCATGAGTAAAACTCAGAAGAACAAAATGAAAAGAATTAGCATATAAAAAACTTGACAGAGAACAGATCAAAAGAAAATAAAAATAATTATACTTAAAATTATTATGGGGATGGAAATATAATCTACAATGAAAGAACAAAGTCTAAAAACGAACAGAAGAAATACTGGAAAAAAACACTACATTTTTTAAAAAGGGGGAGGCAGGTCAAACATCTGACACAAAGGAACAAATAGTGAATTGGAAAACACACCTAAAGAAATTATAAAGAATGGAGAAATTGGAACTCTCTACACTGCTGATGGGATTGCAAAATGGTACAACCTCTTTGGAATACAATCTGGCACTTCTTAAAAAAACAGAAATATATACACCATTTGATCCAGTAATCCCACTGCTTGGAATATAGCCAACAGAATTAAGGCAGTCACATGAACAGATACTGTTGAAATGAGACATAAGTAACTCCATTTTGAGGAAGGGTGCAGTGCAAATTCAGGCTCCAGGAATCAACGTAGCAGGAAATAACAAGAAACACCACAGAGTAATTACACCCTAAAAGATATGACCTGGAGCCTGCCTAGTAAATAACCCCTGGAGCCAGCCTAGTAAAACATCCACTAACGGTTACATTTTACAACCTATGGAAATTCCACGTGTATGAAAACATTCACCAGTGTGGTTGACACATTCACCAACAGCTACATTTTGCAACTCGCAGAAATTTCATATGGCCTCAACCAATCAATGCAAAAACCAGCTCCCCCTCCCTACTTTACAGTTTTACGGCTTAAACACTGCGCACTAAGGAAGTCTGGTGTCGCCTCTGCTCTGCGTAGTTTGGAGTGCGTCCCTGGTGCACCAGTCTTTTTCCAATTGGGCACATTTTTTAATAAAACTTAACTTTTAAAAGGAAAACTGCATCGCATCTTGAAATCCGGACCCTAACAATACATGCACACAAATGTTTATTGCAGCACCATCCACAACAGCAAAAAGATGAAAACAACCCAGATACTCAACAGATGAATGGATAAGCAAACTACGGTACACATACTCAATAGAACACTATGCAATGATAAAGGACAATGATGATTTTAGGAAGCATCTCATAACCTGAAACTGGAGGCTGAAACAGTCTCCATGTCAGCGGTGCTCAAAACTCAGGAGGCCCAAAAAACATTGTTTCAGATCATCCCTAATACAAAAGGAAAGAAATGACCTCCACACTGCACAAGCCCCAGGCAGTGATGCTAACGTAGGGCCCTCTATAGGCTCCATTACAGATTCAGTGAACTACAGATAACAAATGACTCCTTTTGTCTTGATAAAAACCAATGATAAAAGAACTAAGCAGAAGGCCAGGAGGATGACGAAGCCACTTGTGTTTGACCTTTGTTTGTTCTTCTGGGTTACTGGCCAGGAGTCTAACACCACTTTATTTTCCTTGATGGCCGGTGTTGGCCTGCAAGATTGTGAAGCAGACTTTGGCCCAGTCAGCTTCTACCCAGCTGACTTCCACTCAGTCAAACCCCAGATGTCCCAACTGCCCACACTGTTTCCTACATCTGCATGTGGTCTTTTCCTTTAAATATTCAGAATCTGCCTGACCAATTTGGACAGGTTTTGAGGATGTAAATATCTCCCTGTCCCTTTGTAATGCCATCTTGCAAATAAAACCTTTGATCTCACCCTAAAGCTCCTGTCTCAGTGAACCAGCTTTTTGAGGCAGGTAGCTGAACTCCTGGCGTTTTTCCAGTAACAAACCTGGTAGCAACTGGAAGATATTATGTTGAGAGGAAATGTTGCCGAACTGAACCAAGTTTGCTGCACCTACCACTGTAGTGGAAAATTCAGAGACAGCGTGGGGTTCGAGGAATATTTTATTTGCAGAGTTGCTAGCAATCTGGGAGACAGTGAGCCAAAAGCTGTCCCATTTGGGTTAGATTTCCAGTAGTTTTTATAGCCAGAATTCAAAGGGGTAGGTGTTTGTCACAGAACAACAGTTGAGAGTCACCAGATTTCATTATATCATAAGGTTTCATGACATTTTATCAAACAGTGTGAATTACCCAAAATTCCATTGTCTCTCTCTGAGGTCTTAATCAATTCTATTTCCTCAGAGACAGGGAGAGGAAGAGATAGGGAGAGCAATACTGACCTGTGAATCCAGTCTAAGGGTGGTGACTGCAATAGGCAGAAGATGGAATGCAGCTTAATATCCTAAGTGACTTTCATGAGATTCTTACATTTACCATCGTAATAACCTAAGTGACTTTTGTTAGATTCTTACATTTACCACCAAAATCAGTCAGCAGCATAAGGACAGTATCATATGAGACTCCTACTATAAGGACTTAAAACAGATTCATGTACAGAAGAAAAGACTCTTTGATGGCTGCAAGAGAGGGAGAGGAGAGAGGGAGAGGGCTGGTTATAGACAGTTGACAAAAACATGGTTGGGTGACAGCAGTGACAGCACACAGTAGAAAGAAGACCAACTTAACTGACTTCAACATAAACTGAAAACTCTTCTAATCTTAACCTAATATTGCAAGGGTAGAGTAGCAGGGATGGGGTTCTGGGGTCCATGCTCTCAGGCGACACTGAGCCAACTGGCATAACTAGTCTATTGATAAGAGAGTCTTCTGCAACCGATATTGGCGAGTGGCATTGTTATCAGGAGTTTGGCTACCTGCTGTAGAAAGCCAATTCACTGAGACAGGAGCTACAGGATGACGTCAAAGGTTTTATTTGCAAGCCAGCATTGCAAGAGGACACGGAGATAGTCTCATCCTCAAAACCTGTCCAAATTGGTCAGGCAAAATCTGAGTATTTAAAGAGAAAAGATCACATGCAGATATAAGGAATAATGTGGGCAGTTGGGACATCTAGGGGTCAACTGAGTGGAAGTCAGCTGGGTGGAGGCCGACTGGGTAGAAGAGGTCAACTGGGTGGAGGTCTGCTTCACAATCTCACAGTCAATCACCAGCCATCAAGGACAACAAAGTGCTGTTAGACTCTTCCAGCAAGCAACCTGGAAGAATAATGCTCAAACACAAGTGACTTCTCCATCCTCCAGGGCTTGATTTTTATCATTGATTTTATCAAGACAAAAGAAGTCATTTATTGTCTACAGTTCACTGAATCTATACTGGAACCTACAGAGGACCCCATCCTAACATCCCACCTGGGGCTTGTGCAGTGTGGAGGTCATGAATTTCCTTTTGCTAGGGATGATCTGAAAGAATGTCTCTCAGGTCCCCGTAGTTTTTAGCACCCCTGACACAGAGGCCATTTCAGCCTCCAGTTTCAGCATCTGGGGTCCTAAAAGCCAGCAAGTTGCCATACAAAGTACATCAAATGGTCCCAACTCAGCCAAAAGAGATGATCACCAAGGACAATAAAGACATGAGGGGAAAAAAGCCCAGAAGACAGAAGGACCCACGTGAATGGGTGACCGTATCAACATGTTACAGAAATCAGATGGTGTCCGGCCACCACCAAAGACAGCCATGATGGGGCACACAATGTCGAGTCCCAGTGCGAATATAAGAAAAAGAGGGACGCACCTCTCGAAATCCACTAAAAGATCATAATTGATGGTCTGAAGGCCTGGGGGATCCCCTGGTAATGGTAAATGTAAAGATTTAACAAAGGTCACTGTGGTTATTAGACTACATTCATTCTTCTGCCTCAATTACCACCCTCAGACCAGACTAGCAAGTCTGCATTCTTCTCCGTGTCTCTTCCTCTCCCTACCTCTGAGGATACAGAGTTAATTAAGGCCTCAGAGAAAGATAATGAAATTTGGGGTAATTCACATGGTTTGTTAGATGTAATGAAACTTTATGATGTATGGAAATCTTGTGACTCCTGACCATTGTTCTTTGACAAACCCCTACCCCTTTGAATTTTGGCTATAAAAACCACTAGAAATGTAACCCAAACGGGACAGCTTTTGACTCACTGTCTCCCAGATTGCTAGCAAATCTGCAAATAAATTATTCATGGAACCCCACACTGTCTCTGAATTTCTGGCTACAGTGACAGGTGGAAGGAACTTGGCTTCAACTTGGCAACACTAGGAGCATGGCCTCTAGACCTGCTGCTCCTGGCAGGTCTAGAAAATGTTACAGGTCAACTCTTCTGACAGGAATGGACTGGACTCCAGGACACAATGTGACCACGTGGTGTGTGTACTTTATGGTTCTATGCACCCATAGGATGCTGTCCTACTGACCTCTTACTAGAATGGAGAGGAGAGTGTAGAGAAGAAGGGAGAGGATATTGTTAAAAGGATATGACATATATAGAACATAAGAGAGGAGTGTGCTGTCACCAGGGAAGGAGAGCAAAAGGAGCTGCAGACAGGCAGGCATGCAAATTTAATTTGGATTGTATACTTTCACTTAATCACAATTAAAAAAAGAAAGAAATTAGAAAGAATGCAACATATGTGATTTTAAAATCATGAAACAAAAGTTCAGAGGCATGGAGGATAAAATAAGAAAGTCCAAAATTTTTCTAATAAGAGTTCCAATACAGAAAAGTGATTAACAGTTGAGAATTTTCCAAAACTGAAGTCCTGAGGTTAAGAAAGCATCCCAAATCCTGAATACTGTAAATGTTTACTGTTAACTGACACTGAGATATAATACACAGAACCCATGACAAAACAAAATACAAAGAATAACCAGAAGAAAAAAAAATAGATTACTTATAAAGAAACAAGAAATGACATGAAGAAAGCATGCTTTATCTACAAAACTCTAAGTCAGAAGATAATGAGCTATTAAACAACTCTACAGTCTCCTAAACTATCATTCAAGAGTGACACCAGACAAGAATTAAGAAACAAAGAAGATAAAAACACACTTAGCATGCATGATTTAAAAGGCATATATAGGGCATGCAATCCAAAAATGAGACTACACATTCTTATTAAGCACACATAAAATATTAACATAGACAGAATCACATATTTAGCTGCAAAAGAAGTCTCAACAAGTAACAAAGAATAGACATAATGAACAAATAAAATTGGAAATCAGTAACGAAAAGATACCTAAACTTATATAACTTATACCCTTCAAACTATTATGTTAGAAACATATTTGGAAATTTAAAAACACAACTTTAACTCACGAGGCAAGTAAAACAAAGAAATAAAATTCACAAAATATTTTTAAAAGACTGACCTAAAGATAAAATGTATCAAAACTTGTAGATTGTATCTATAACACGGTACTTAGAAAAATATTATAGCCTACATTAAAAAATAATGAGTTATACTTTCAAATCAAGTATTTAGTGAGAAAAGAAGAAACCAAAAAGAAAGTAGAAGGAAAGAAACAACAAAAGCAGCAATTTAAAGGAAGAGAAAACAAAGAAATAATATTGTAATATTGTCTTAGTCATCTGGTGCTGCTATAACAGAAATACCACAAGTGGCTGACTTTAACAAAGAGAAATTAATTCTCTCAGTCTAGGAGGCTAGAGGTCTGAATGCAGGGTGTGTTTTAGTCAGCTAGGGCTGCTCTAACAGAAATACCACAGAGTGGATGGCTTTAACAAAGAAAGATTTATTCTTACACAGTCCGGTAGGTTGCAAGTCCATATTCAGGGTGTCCGCTCCAGGGGAAGGCTTTCCCCTTGTCGGCTCTGGAGGAAAGTCGGGTATTGCATCAGTCTTTGTCCAGGGAGCATCCTTATGCAAGAACCTCTGGTCTGAAGGACACGCTCTGCTCCCGGTGCTGCTTGCTTGATGGTAGCAAGGTTATCAAACTGTCCTTTGTTTCTTTTTCCTTTTATTCCTTGCAAGCTAAAAGCATTAAGGGTGGGGCAAGCCATACTCCAGGGAAACTCCCCCTACAGCAGGAATTTACAGCCCCACCCTAATCCTTTAACATACAGGTTAGCAAAACCACACAATGGAGGACAGTCCTAAGATAATGGGAACCATATCCCAGCCACATGGCTGCACACATTTTTGGGGGGACACAATTCAAACCACGACATCCTACCCTTTGACAACCCAAAAATCACATCACAAAAACATTTAACACATTCATCTCACCATAGCAAAATTATGTCCATCCATATAACAGAAGTCTTAAATCAGTTCCAAGTCCAAAATACAAAAACTCTTCTACATCTGTGAAACTTAGAAGGCATTAACAGGCAACAGGCAAGTCAACAGAACACATTACATTAGCTTCCAAAGCTTTGGAAATACTCTTACATTTTCTGAGACATTCTACACAACAGCAATGCTCTCCAGACTCTGGGTATCGGCCACACTCTCTGGTTTCTGAGCGGAGACCTCCAGCCCTGTGCTACAACTCTGCCTTCAAGGCCCACTTGGACAGAAACTGTCCCATCGGCTTTAGGAGCACCCTAAGCCCAACTGAGTGGCAATTCCACCCTTACAAACACAGCACGCCATGGTTCAACCCTTTCAAACCCCTGAGGTCATGGCCATACCTCTTGAGACTGAGGCAGCTCAGCTTCTCACGCTATTTGTCTCTTCAGCTTCAGCTTCCTATGGCCGCATGGCCCAGGCCTCAGGCCCACATCTGCCCTGCCGGGCAAGTGTTCCAAAGCTCTGTAGCTCCACTGGTTTAAGTGCCTGGAGGCACCCCACTCTTGCTGGAAAGCGTCCTGCCCAAAGGCACTCAACTCTCTCACTCCGTGGGTCAGCAAGGCCAGCTCCACCGATTCAAGTGCCCAGAGGCACCCCGTTCCGCGAGGAAAACTCTGTGCAGGCACTGACCTCTCTCGCTCCACGGGTCGGCTCCAGCGCTGCCTCTGGTTCTGCTGCTGCCGCTGCCGCTGCTGCTGGACCTCTGTTGTTTCTCACCATCTGCGCCTTCTTCGTTCCTTCTGTATCTTCTATCCATTCGCAGTTTCAAAGTGGCTTCCACATTTTAGGTATTTGCTAGAGCAACAACCCACTCCCACGGTACCAACTGAAATAGATATACTCAGCAATTGGCAGTACCTTGCAGGGTTGGGGAAATGTTCTCCAGGAGGCTGTGTATGCTCTAAACCAGCGTCCAATATACAGTGCTGTTTCTCCTATTGCCAGGATTCATGGGTCCAGGAATCAAGGGGTGGAAATGAGAGTGGCACCACTCACTGTTACCCCTAGTGACCCACTTGCAAGATTTTTGCTTCCTGTCCCCATGACTAATGTCCGCAGGACTAAATGTCTTAGTTCCGAAGGGAGAAATGCTGCCGCCTGGAGACACATCAACGATTCCACTGAAGTGGAAACTAAAATTGCCACCAGGCCATTTTGGGCTCCTTGTACCTCTGGATCAACAGACAAAGAAGGGAGTTACAATACTGGCTGGTGTGATTGATCCTGACTATGAAGATGAAATTGGATTGACATTACATAACGGAAGTAAAGAAGAGTATGTTTGGAATGCAGGAGATCCCTTAGGACGCCTCCTAGTACTACCGTGTCCTGTGATTAAGGTCAATGGAAAACTACAGCAACCCAACTCCAAAATGAGTGATAATAGCCCAGATCCTTCAGGAATGAAGGTTTGGGTCACCTCACCAGGCAAGGAACCATTACCAGCTGAGGTACTTGCTGAGGGCAAAGGGAATACAGAATGGGTTGTAGAAGGTAGTTCTAAATATCAGTTACAGCCACGCGACCAGTTGCAGAAACGAGGACTGTAATTGCTATGAGTATTCCTGCTTTGTATGTGTGTATTGGATATTTTGTTTACTTATGAAACATAAGATGTAAATGGGTTAATGCATTTTCAGTTGTACATGTGTTAGTTATATCATGTTGACATAACTATGACTTACTTTGTAACTGTAGCCCTTCAGAGACTGTGCATGGTAAGGTGAGATGTGTGCAGATGCCAAGTTGACAACAGGTGGACTGTGGTGGTCAGGATTATGTCAACTTGGCTACTACCTATCTGGCTGCTGTATTAAGTGGCAGGGCGGGGTTTGTGGTGGCTCCCTGCCCCTCAGCTCTCATCTTGCAACCTTGGACTACGGCTGCTTATCGCTCACGTGGCCAGGAGCTCCTGCTCTCTTCTTCCAGTGTCTGGTTCTGGGACTTGAGCTAGCAGCTGTTGGGCTCATCAGTCCTTACAGTCAGCACTTGAGAGTCCTGCTCCCTGACCTCCCGATCCTGTGCTCGCCAGCCACTGTCGCTTCGTCTCGCCACCAGCTTGGGATCCACCGACCTCCAGTCTCTGTCGCTTCGTCTCACCACCAGCTTGGGATCCACTGATCTACACAACCGGTGATCTACAACTCTGATCTCTGACTTGCTGACCTTGGGTTCCTCAGCTTCCGTGGACATGTGAGGCTTGTGCCAGAGCTTGGGACATTCAGCTTCTGTGATTACGTGAGCTGTTTCCTATATTTGTATCTATCTATCTGTATATATATATATATTATAAATCTTTCCTTGTACCTACATGTGTTACTGGTTTTGCTTCCCTAGAAAACCCAGCCTAAGACAGGGTGCTAGCTGCAAGAATAAAGCCTTTTCTCTCTATTGGCTCTGGGGCAAGGTGCTTGTCACCAATCTTTCCCAGTCAACAAGCTTCTGCGTGCAGGGACCCCAGGTCTAAAGGATGCACTATTCTCTTAGCTTGTTCCTTAGTGGTACAAAGTCTCCACGAATCTCTGCTCACTTCTTTTATATCTCAGAAGAGACTGGTCTAACACACCTAATCTTGTAGATAGAGTCCTGGCTCATTAACATCATAGAGGTAGCTTTATAACACAGAATAATCACACGAGGTGACAGAACAGTAGACAATCACACAATGCTGGGAATCATCACCTAGCCAAGTTAACACATATTTCAGGGGATTATAATTCAATCTATGACAGGGCTCAACCAAAAAAAATCTGGGTTTTTATGAAAAAATTAATAAGCAAATTTATGAAAGATTGTTCAGGAAGATAAGAAGTTACAAAGGGGACATAACTACAGATCAAGATTCTAAAACCATAAAAGAAAATTATGAATTGATAACAATAAACCAGAAAATTTAGGCCAAATGGACACTTTTCTAGAAAAACAGATTACCAAAAATGAATCAAGAATTTAACATACTATTTACAGGTTACATGATTTTTTCTGCACAGAAAATTTAAGAGATTCACACCCTTAAAATAATGGTTTATTCAACAAGGCAGCTCTTATATAAGACCAATAATAAAAGCAATAATGTTCCTACTCACCAGTAACAATCAAAATGTCATAATAACTTTAAAAGTCCTCACCTCCAAGGGCATCAAAAAATTTGGGCCTAAAAAATTGCTACAGAGCAAACGGTTCAGTATACAAAGATATCAATTCTCCCTAGATTTGTCTATAAAATACACATGCAACCCCAATCAAAATTTCAAGAGATTTTGTCAGGAAAATAATCAAGGCTAAACTTACTGCCAATGAATTGATTCCAACTTATAATGACCCTATGGGACAGAGCAGAAGTACCCCACAGGGCTTCCAGCCACATCTTTCCCTGAGCTGCAGCTGTTGGGTTACAGCTCCCAACCTCTTAGTTAGTAGCTGAAAGAGCCACCAGGGCTCCTCAATGGAAGAGTAAAGGATCGAGAAAGACAAATTTAAGGAATATACAGGAAGCATCTGTCCTACCCACATTAACTCTTATCATACAGATACGATAATTACAACAGTGAACTCTTCAGAGACTAGGAAAACAAAAGCAAATTGAATCTAAAAAAAAAGAAAGAAGAAACATCAGAGTAGAAACCAATGAAATAGAAAAGAGAAAACTGATAAAAGCAAAACATGGTTCTTTGAGCCTACTCAGACTACAGAAGAGAGTAGAACTGCCCCTTAGAGTTTTCAAGGAGTGCCTGGTGGAATGGAACTGCTGACCTTTTGGTTGTAGCTCTTAACCACTATGCCACTATGGTTTTCATCAAGAATGAGAGAGGTCACCCCAACAAGGTTGGCCACAATCCAAAATTGCATAACAACAAATGTTGGAGAGGCTGTGGAGAAACTGGAACTCTTCTACACTGTTGGTGAGACTGCAAAATGGTGCAATCTCTTTGGAAAGCAATCTGGTGCTCCCTTAAAAAAAGTGGCTATAGATATACCAGTTGACCCAGTAATTCCACTGCTTGGAATTTATCCTACAGAATCAAGGCCATTTACACCAACTGATACATGCACATGAATGTTTATTGCAGCACAGTCCACGACAGCAAAAAGATGGAATCAACCCAGATGCCCAACAACAGAGGAATGGATAGGTAAACTATGGTATTGTTTTAGTCAGCTAGGGCTGCTCTAACAGAAATACCACAGAATGGATGGCTTTACCAAAGGAAGGTTTATTCTTACATAGTCTGGTAGGCTGCAGTCCACATCCAGGGTGTCCACTCCAGGGGAAGGCTTTCCCCCTTGTCAGCTCTGGAGGAAAAGTCCAGTATTACATCAGTCTTAGTTCAGGGAGCATCTTGGCACAGGAACCTCAGGTCTGAAGGACGCGCTCTTCTCCCGGTGCTGCTTTCTGGATGGTACTAGGTTCGCAATTCTCTGCCTGCTTCTCTGTCCTTTTATATCTTGTAGTGTGAAAGGATTAATGGTGGGACAAGCCATACTTCAGGGAAACTTCCTTTACAGTGGAGCAGGGAGGTAAGGGATTTACAGCCCCACCCTAATCCTTTAACATACAGCATAGGAAAACCACATAATGGAGGAGAGTCACAAGATACTGAGAATCATGGCCCAGCCACATGGCTACACATATTTTTGGGGGGACCACAATTCAATCCATGACAGGTATATATACTCAGTGGAACACTATGCAATGATAAAGAATAACGACGATTTCAGGAAGCATCTCATAACCTGGTTTCAATTGGAGGACATTATGTTGAGTGAAAGTAGCCAGCAATTAAAGGACAAATGTTGTATGAGACCTCTATGATAAGAACTTAAAAACAGACTTATAACATAGAAAAAAAGACTCTTTGACGGCTGCAAGGGTGGGAAGGGAGGAAGAATTGGCGGGGAGGGTTTAGATCAGATAGTGACAGAAATTTGGTTGGGTGAAATCGGTGACAAGCACACATTAGAAAGAAGATCAGTATTAACTGGACTTCAACATAACTTGAGTACTCCTCCCATCCCAACCCAATATTGCAAGGACAGAGTAGCTGGGGCAGGGGGCTGGGGACCATGCTCTCAGGCAAAATAGAGGCCAATTAGCACAACCAGCATACTGCTAATGAGGACTCACTGTACCCCATACTGGTGAGTGGCATCTAGGGTCTTAAAAGTTGCCAAATTGCCATCTGAGGGTACAGCAAATGGTTCCAACTCAACAGGATTGGACAGTCTCAGGACCAAACAACATAGGGGACAGAGAACCCAGAAGACAGAGAGACCCATGTGACTGGGTCTCTACATCGACTCAGGACTGGAAGAACCAGATGGTGCCCAGCCACCACCAGTGACAGCTGCAGTAGAGCTCAGAAAATTGAGTCTCACTGGCAACACAAGAATGAATAGGGGTGCACCCTGAGATCTCCACTAAAAGACAACAATTGATGGTCCAGGGTCCCTGACCCTGATGCTGCTCCTGTCCATAAATTATAATGAAGGTCAAGTCTTTGGACAGCAATGGAGTGGATTTGGCAAAGCAGAGTGACCATACCTTGTGGGCACTTTATAGTTCTGTGCATCTATAGGATATCATCCTGCTGACCTCTTACTGAACAAAGGCTTGAGTGGGTGGAGAGGAGGGGATAGAAGACTACTGGGAGGTTAGGTCATATATGGAGCAGAGAGGACGACTGTGCTGTCACCGGACAGGAAGAGCAGGGGCAGCCACATATAGGTGGGCATGCAAATTTACATGGGAGTGTACATTTTCATTCAATCCCCCCCAAAAAAAAGAATGAGAGAGGTCATATAACCACAAATATTGAAAGGATAAGGTGATATTATCAACAATCTTACACCAACAAATTCACCAGCTTTGGTAAAATTCCTTGGCCAACATAAGCTACCAAAGCTCATTTGAGAAAAGCCTCAGTAATCCTATACCTATTAAAGAAATTGAATTTGTAGTTAAAAATCTTCCCATAAAGAAAACTCCAGACCCAGATAGCTTCAATGGTGAACTCCATAAACATTTAAGGAAGAAATAATACCAATTCTATACAAACTCTTCTAAAAATTGAAGAAGCTTATCAATAAACAGTAATTACCCTTGGGAAAGAGGGTAACAGTAAAAGATGGCAGTACACTTAAGTTTTAGTGACTTACTTTATTTTAAGTGAAAAATAGTCCACGCCTCATAGGACAAGAGTATGTTAGTCACCACCAGCAAGCACAAGACGGCAGCTGGCTCACAGACGGCCCATACCAATGGCAGGTCCTTCCTCACATCAGCACAGGTATTGGAAACAAAGCAAAACAACCATGAGTCCTCAGCATCTGAAATACTGAGTGCAAGGCTGACAGAATTACTACATGAAAAATGTCAGGAAACCAGAGAAGGTCCAAGGAAAGGCAGTTAAAAAGATCAAGAGAATAAAGAGGCTGCCATGTGAGGAAAAGCTAAAAGGATTAGGATCTTCAACTGAGAAGGGTAAGGCTATGACGGTAGTCATTCTAAAGTATGGCCAAAGTAATAAATGGTATGGATACCAACATGGTAATTACACCTTAGGACCCCTAAGACACCTGGATACAATCTGGGACCAACACTGGGAAATGTCACTTTCGGGTAGGAAGTAAGCTTATAGCAACTCACTTCAGGGAGACAACTTACAGAGAGCCCCAGACACATGAAAAAGAAGCGGGAAGTTAGAGGACAGCAGACAGACTGAAGAACAAAGAAGACAACAGCATCACCATAACTAGGACATATGTGAGTTCTCAGGAGCAGGGAGACAAGAGGGACAACCATGGCTCCCATTAGCTTTCCACCTTGGCCAGTCCAAGCGTCCTCACCACAAACCTCTCTTTCCCTGAGATAACCTGAGCAAGTCTCTGCTCCTTGCAATCCAAAGAGCTCTAATGAAAATTGAAAATATGAACAAATTTGCAAATATAAATCTATTTGTTATGGGATGAATTGTGTCCCCTCATTATTAACCCCTCTCCTGTACATACTGGAATCCCAATCTCATACATATGGATACGATCTTGTTTGGGAATAATTTGCTTTGTTATGTTAATGGGGCCATATCACTGTTGAGTGTGTCCCAAATTTAATCATATACAAAGAGCAGATCCGGCATAGAAGCAAGCATGTACTGGGAACAGAGATGCCACATACAGATGGTCTATAAGCTGAGCAGCCAAAGATGGCCCAGGCTACTGACAAGCAAGGAATGAACATGGCTGAGACCCTGATTTCAACTGTCAGTCTTCACAACTGTGAGAAAAGAAACTTTTTTTCTTCAAAGCCAACCACCTGCGGTATCTGTGTTACAGCAGCACTAGTTCGCTAAGACACCGTTCCTGAATAAAACCAAACCAAACCCACTGCTGTGGAGTTGATTCTGACTCATAGCGACCCTACTGGGCAGAATACAATGGCTCCATCGGGTTTCCAAGGAGGGGCTGGTGGATTCAAACTGCCAAACTTTTGGTTAGCAGCAGTAACTCTTAACCACCACACCACCAGGGCTCCTATTCATGAGCAAGTTACACAAATTTAGGCATGGTAGAGCCACAGTGCTTGCCAAGAGGAAGAGAAACCCTTTGCCCGTCTGTGAAGGTTCATCACAGATCTCTAACACACCAGCGTCCATTCTGGACATACTAAAGAGGCAAAGCTATCACTATCAACCTCCACTTACAAGGAGTAACACCACCTCCTCAGCATGTCCAAACTGATGGTGGCACAAGAGGACCTGAATTGGGGCAGTAGCTCCTTTAATTCCAGATATAAGTACTAAACTCCACTGTAACCAAAAGCCAAACCAGCTGTCAACAAGTCAGTGCCAACTCATGCTGACCCCTACAGGTCAGAGTAAAGCTTTGTTTCAGGGTTTTCACGGCTGATTTCTTGGAAGTAAATCACCAGGCCTTTCTTACAAGGCATGTCTCAGGGGGCTTAAACCTTTCAGTTAGCAGCCAAGGCATTCACCATCTTCATCACCTAGGGGCTCCGAAGGACCATTAAATCAGCCTATCTCAGGTCCAAAACATCAGGCAGGCCTAGCAGAGAAATAACAGCACATTGCTGTTCCTGATTCTGTACAGCACAGACTCAAAGAATGTGGCAGATTAAAGCTTATGTCCAGTGCCAGGCTCACATCGCCACTGACCAGGCAAATCAGGGGCTAACCACACCTGATCCTGACTTACCATGGCTTCCATTCCATGGGCAGTGGGGCCACAATGCCCTCCCGTGCCAGCCACATCAATTCTGGTTCCTTGATGGGATCGATACCAATCTCTTTGGCAAATTCAAGAATTTCTGCAGGAGAGACAGGAAGGTAGGAAAGGTAACAGAAATGGAGGGAGAAGTTAGAAAAACAAAAATCACAATACACTTTTTTCTTGCTTGCCTTTACTCTCTAAATTTTCTCCAATGAGCAGGTTTTATTTCTCTTAATGCAACAATAAACGTGTAAGTTTTTTTCTTAAGTCACAGTTTATAAATGATACATCTGAATCAAGGCATGCTATCTCCATATTCCAAAAATATTATCTGAAACCTAGTATAACAAAGACAAAAATACAAGACTAAGACTTCAGTGTGGCTGGGGCCTCAGAAAAAACTCCAGTGGCCACAGGCAGAACCATGTAGGATGAGGATAATTTTACTGGAAGGACACAGGCTCTTCCAAGACTTGCTAAAGCTTGGTGCAAAAGCACCCACCACACCTCCGACAACTGTGCCTTAAACAACATGAGACAGATACGTACTAGAAGCAACAGGAACAGAGAAAAGGCAGTGGTTTATTCTGCTGAAGGGCTGAGGGATAGCTGAAGTGAGGAAGTGGGAGGCCACTCAGACACCGAGAATCTTGCCACACATACTGAACTCTCTCCAAAGAAGGCAGTTGCTTTTTTAATTCTGCTGTACATAACAGGCTCCAACAGTTTTGCCAAAGTCTTTGAACCCAAGCAATTAGAAAAGTTTATTTTGCCACTGATCTGGAGGAACACAGGAGATGCATATACTGAGTTAAAAGATATCTTACCAAGAAAGGAAAAGACAGATCACATGACCACTGGAACATGTCACCACTGGTCCCAGGAAAAAGGAAATAAATACTTTAAGGGCAGCAAAGCTTCAGCTGATGACAGCCCAGGCCAGGAAAGTTATCATTATGATGGGTCCTCTTAGTGGAGAATTTGGAGGTTGACATAGCTGGGGACTAAGAAGGAAAAAGTATTTTTTCAAGGGACCATGGCTGGCCAGGGATTAACTGATTCACTGGTTTCTGAAGTATTTTCTGAGTACCTCCTATGTGCCAGCTGCTTCAGACAGCCATGAATGAGAGAAAGATAGTTGCTGCCCTTATAGAGATTATATTCTAACAAAAGAGACAGACAGTGAAGAGTTAAACCAGTTCTAATTATTCTGTTAGAAGAATTAAAGCTTCTAATAAATGTAATGAATGAAGTAAATGAGTCTTACGAATTTATCTGTATCTCCCAAAAGTATAGACTGTAAATCCTAACCTCATATCTTTGGTCACAATCCCATCTTAAAATGGGTTTTCTTTGTTAATAAAATAGTATCAGCATAGAGTATATCTTAAGTCAATCTCTTTTGAGATCTAAAAGACATTAAACAAACAAGTAAGCAAGCAGAGACTGAGGAAGAGAGATGCCAAGCCACAAGAAGACTGCCCAGAAGTATAAGATCAAAGAGAACGAGACCTTCCTCCAGAGACGTGGGAAAGAAAAAGCCTTCCCCTCGAGACGGCACTCTCAATACTGATTTCTAGCTTCCTAAACTGTGGGCAAATAAATTTGTTTGTTAAAGTCACCCATTTGTATTATTTCAGTAATACCAGCATTAGATCACTAAGGCAAGGTATAAGACAGCAAACATTAAAATAGATGGAGCACACCTTTAGAAACGGTAGTCAAGGGAAGCTTCTCGCAAATGGTGAAGTTTAACTGAAAACTGAAGGAGTCAATTAGTGAGATATTCAGAGGAACCTTCACCCCAAAACACAGCCTAGTGAAGAATTAAAAGTGTAGGCTCTGGAGTTCGAATATCTGGGTTTGGGTCCTAGCTCCATTCCTTAATAAAACTGTGTAAGTGTAGGAAAGTTACTTAACTAACTAATGGAGTTGCTACCAGGATTGCCCCTAGGGTGGCCACGAGTCGGATCCGACCCGACGGCACTTGGCTTACCAGGATTGAGAAGGTTAATACATGTTAAGTTCTTGAATAGTGGCTCGCACACAGTACTACTTGATAAATTATTGTTGTTATTGAGAATGTTACTGTTATTTTTAAATATGCTTATTAGCCTCAGGACACACTTTACTTCATGACATCCCTCACTATATTTTTGTTCAAAATAAATCATTGATCTAACCCAGGGGTAACCAAACTTCCTCTATAAAAGATAAGCAGTAACTGTTATAGGCTTCATGGGTCATATGGTCACTGTCGTAACTACTCAATGCTACCAATGTAGCACCAAAGCAGCCATAGATAATACATAAACAAATAAACACAGCTATTTCCCAATAAAATTTTATTTACCAAAACAAGCAACAGGTCAGAAAAGGCCCATGGGCTGCACTTGGCCAACCCTTGATCTAATGCAAACATACTGAGCAGCCACATACATGTACTATAAACCCACTGCTGTAGAGTCGATTCCAATTCACAGCAACCCTACAGACAGAGTAGAACTGCCTCACAGAGTCTCCAAAGAGAGCCTGGTGGATTTAAACTGCTTACCTTTTGGTTAGCAACTGTAGTACCTAACCACTACGCCATTATTTGGTACCAAAAATAAATAAACAAACCAAACTCATAGCCATCCAGTTGATTTTGACTCACAGTTACCCTGTAGGATGGAGCAGAACTATCCTATAGGATTTTCAAGGAGCACTTGGTAGAATCAAATTTCTGACTTTTTGGGTAGCAGCCGTAGCTCTTAGCCACTACACCACCAAGGTTTGCACACTTGGTACAGGAAGCACTAAATCACATATTGTCTCTGCTCTCAAAGAAGTATTATAATATACCACAGGTCGCTTACCTTGCTCACTGGGAATGTAGGTCTCATCATAATCTTCCTCTAGAACCAGCTGGTCTCCTATGCGGATGGGTCGTCCGGCCATCTTTGGCCCAGGCTCGGACACCTGGATCCCAGACACCTGCATCCAAAGGGAAAATCAGTGACCCAGCTTAGAAAGGGAAAAGTTGGACCGGGCTCCTGGTATACTTGAATCAGATGAGGCTCTGAAAGTCAGCTCAGCCTGAGATTCCCCAGGAGCCAGGGATGTTGGAGGGTAAGACCAGGAGCTCAGAGCTCAGGTCTTATAAGCTCTGGGGCTGGTAAAGTTCTCTGAGGTTGCACCTTCCAGAGGACTGCTGAACAGTCACCCAACCACAAAAAATCCGGAGGCCTGGCTCTCTCAAGATGATTTCTTAGTCCCAAAAAGAAGAAAAATTTAATGGTGTAGGACCCCCAGCTACAAAGCCCTGTCTTTAGGTATCAACAAGTTGATTCTGACTCAAACTATAGGACAAGTAGAGCTGCCCCACAGGAGTTCCAAGAAGCACCTGGTGGATAAGAACTACCAACTTCTGGTTAGCAGCTGAGCTTTTAAACACTACCCTATGAAGACTGACACCAAAATAATTAGCAGTACATACACACTCACGCGAGCAAAACCCAGTGTACAGTCACACTTCTCAACCCAACCCACTACCACAGAATCAATTCCAATCCTGTATGATTGAGCAGAACTGCCCCATAGGGTTTCCAATGCTGTACGCTTTACAGAAGCATAACCACTGTGTCATCAAGGCTTCTCACTGTCTCAACTTGTAACCTTAACAACATGTTCCTACCTACACTCAATAATGCCCTCAGGGAGCTCAAAACCTAGTGAAAGCAGCATACCCAACTTTAACAGTCTCTTGCTCTGGGCTACTAAGATAAAAACCAACCTGTAAATCAATTTCAACCCACAACAACCCTGTAGCACAGAGCAGAGCTATTGCACAGGGCAATGACAAAACGGCAGGAGGGGAAAAGCAAGCTGGTAATGGAGAACTCATGGGGAACCCAAGGTCAACAAGAGGAAAGCGTTGATATGTCACAAATGTCACAAAACCAATATGTGTATTAACTGTTCAATGAGAAACTAGTTTGCTCTGTAAACCTTCATCTAAAGTATAATAAAATACTAGTAACATTTTATGTATCAGGGGAGAGAACTGCCTCATAGGGTTTCCAAGGCTGTAACCTCTACAGAAGCAGACTGACACATTTTTCTCCCACAGAACAGACTGTGAGTTCGAATCTCCAACTTTTCAGTTAGCAGCCTAGTGATTAATCATTGTTCCACCAGGGCTCCTGCAACTCAAAAGAAAACAAAAACCCATTGTCATCAAGTTGACTCCAACTCACAGCAACCCTCTAGAACAGAGTAAAACTGTTCCAGAAGGTATCCAAGAAGTGCCTGGTGGACTCAAACTGCTCATCTTTTGGTTTGCAACTGAACTCTTCACCACTGTGCCCCCAGGGTTTCCACAACCAAGGTAGGAGTAACAAATTTCTGCTGAATCCACGAGGGAAGACTTTGTCAAAGAGCTAGGAACTGAAGGCTGACAAGAATTCTGAAAGCAGAGAAGGCACTTTAGACAAAGGGGGCACCATGTGCAGACCAAGCATTCTGGCTTGTAGGGTATCAGTACATGCGGTGAGGGCTGGGGTGGACAGCCAGGTCAGGGTCTGGTCGTGGACAGCCTTAAACACCACGCTAAAGATCGTGACTGTGTGCTGTAGCAAAGGGGAGTCTCTGAGGGCTTCGGAAAAGGAAAGTCACAAAGACTGGACTTTGTTCGGGACAAGCACTCTGGTAGAGAGGCATGGCTGGACTGGGGAAACCAGAGAGTAGTGTCAGGAAAACCACTGAGGAGGCTGTCGCCCAGGTGAAGGATAAGGAGGGCTTCAACGGGGGCAGAGGCTGTGGGAATGAAGGCGGACAGACCCAGGAGGGAGACACGGTGACATCACACTAACAGGACCAAGGTACGGCGGCACTGAGCACAAAGGAGTCCAGGGTTTCTGGCTTCAAGTCAGGCCAAGTCCAAATTCTTCAGCCGACGAGGTGGTGTGGTTCTACAACTGCTTCTCCCTCTCCACTTCTGTTCCTCCAAACCAGCTCAGGATTCCTAGGTCACACGAGCTCTCCCCTGTGGCAGTTCCCACATTAAAACTCAAGGAAGCAGAGGCCAGTCACTCTGTAAAACGGCTGTCATGACTAGCCCTGCTCAGAGTGCTGCCCCTAGATGAAGAGGAGCTGGCACACCAGGCATGACCCACGGGGTCTACAGCAGCAGGTTCTGGGTCTCCTGGGTATTCACTTTTTCAGAAGCTGTCGTTCTGCCACCTGTAGCAGTGAACATGAAAAGCTCTCTTCAAAGAAAAGTGAGCAGAAAGACTGTCATCAAAGAGAAAGTAGGGAGCTGGCCTGCACTGAACGCTAAGGAAATGGCTGCATCTGTTGACCAGACCTGTTCCAAGATGCCATGACAGGAACCCTTGACAAACGACAAAGGATTTATCAAAAACTATATAACTCTAGCACTTTCTGCACCACGAGAGCTTAGAGATGAGCTAGGGAGACACCCTGCCTTAGGTTCACAAGACTTCATTTCTTATGTTAGTCCACAGAGCCAGACTCTGCCTCCTCTTGTTCCCATCATGACACCTCCGAGCAGTAACTTCTCACCTCAAGAAAGGACCAAAGGAAAATGGACTCTTCTCTGCAACAAATAAGCTGAAGTGGGAATCTGCTCTATATCCTATGAAGAACCCAGATAGCCTGCCAATATAATGCTCAAGTTTCTGTGTCCAAGACCAGGGATGAGTCGAGCTTACCTGCCACTCTCTCTGAAAAAGTAGAGCAGAAAAATACCAGAACCCAAGGCTTCAGATGTGGTCCATAGCCTGGTGACTTAAGGATTCACCTGAGTCTTTAATCACCTTAGCTAGGGAGGAGAGAGAAAGCGAAAGGGCCCACGTGTTGGGGAGGGAGAAGTCAGTAGGCCTGAGCAGCAGTCTGGTAGACAATATTTAACCCAACAAGCATTTATCAAGCACAAGAGCTACACAAAGCATGGAGAATTCTAGAAATTTTGCATTGAGAAGTGTCACCTAGCCCTAGACTTATCCCATCTCCAGAAAGCATGAAACAGATAAAATCTCTGTTCTAACTATGTTCAACTACTCAAAGATTAGGAAAAATGTAGAAATTTAAATTCATGGATCATCCAAATCCGAAGCAAATTTTCTGCTGTATTCTATCTTCTTTCCTTGCCTTACTTCAGTCAAGAAATGGGTCCAGGACAGGACAAAAAAAGAGTAGAAGAGGAAGATGGAAAAACAATTCACACTGATGATTAGTAACTCACTGCCATCAACTGCGGTTGCCATCAACTGTGGTTGCCAGCCACTGTGACTCACAATGACCATATAGGACAGAGTGGAACTGTACCATGGGGGTTCCATGGAGCAGCTGGTGGATGTGAACTGCCAACCTTTTGGTTTGCAGCCGAGCTCTTTAACCCCTTGCCACCAGTACTCTACTAGCTAGTTGAAATTATTTACTCATTCAAGAAATATTTATTGCGTATCTACTAAATGCCAAGCCCATTGCTAGACACTGTAGATATAACAGTGATTAGCAACACATTCAGCTGCTACTCTCCTAGATCTAGTCTAGTGAGGAAGACAGACAAATCACAGTCACAAGTAACTGTATAATTAACAAATGAGGTGACAGCTCTGAAGGAAAAGAGCCTGATTTAGATGATCCTGATGCCGAAAATGGAATCCCTGGGTGGTTCAGTTAACATGCTTGGCTGCTAACCAAAAGGTGAGCAATTTGATTCCACCTGGAGGCACCCCAGGAAAAAACCCCGGTGATCATCTTCCAAAAAGTCATCACTGAAAACCCTGTGGAGCACTGTTTTACTCTGACACACATGGAACTGACTCAACAGTGATTTTTTATTCTTGTTTCTGAGAACTGAAAGATGAACAGGTATTCACTAGACAAACAGAGAAGTGTTCTAACAGAGGAAGCAGCATATGCAAAGCCCCTTCAATAGCAAACACCACCAAGAAGCACCAGCATAGTTTGAGGTGATGCTGCGGAGGTGGATGGGAGTCAGGTCATGCTGAGAACTTGACCTTTACAGGTAAAGGGGAAGCCAGGAAGGGGTTTTTCCCGGTAAACATTTTGTAAAGACCACTGTGGCATCTGCTAGGAATACAAACTGGTGTGGATGCCAGATTGGAGGGAAGAAAATCAGAGTGGATGTACGGAGAACAGGCAGAAAACCATGAGATCATCTAGGTGACAGATAACGGTAATCTGGACTAGGGTGTTAACAGGGGAGAAAACGAGAAAAGCCTAAGAAGCAGCCCTTAGATCTGGTATGGAAAACACATCCTAGCCTTTTCCTCCAAGCCTGCAACTGTGATGATCATCATGGGTACAGCCTATAGGTGGTCTCAGAATCTTCAATGTGGTACTCCAAGCAGCAGTTAACCAACAGATCCAATGAAACCCACTTGTCACCTGGCCTGAGACCCACTACAAGCAATCAAGTTGGGGAGGAGTAGTCACCCAACTGCCCTCATCTATCTCCTGCCAATGCCAGAATCTAGCAAAAAAAAAAAAAAGGAATAGTTCATATACTTCCTCCAGGAAGCCTTCCCTAGCTAACTTCTTTCTCTCCTATAAACTCATAACCATGTCAGCACTGAGGACATAGTTATCATGTGTTTACAGCCACATTTCTCTAAGCATTACTTTTTTCACAAGAGCGCAGCCCTGCTAGACCACAAATTTCTGAGGCCTATGCCTCCTCCTTCCTCTCCACTTTCCAGCCAGGCCTGCGGAAACTGCAGGAGCTCAGTCAATTCTATAAACTACTAACATAAAACCAAGGAATCTCAAGAGTGGAAAGCCCATACTAGCTTTGGTCCAACTTTCCTTCCCATGCTAAATTTTCACTCTTCATGCTTCAAATGACAGACAGCTTATTGGTCAAAGCACAAGCTTAGGCCTAAAAACCTAGATTCAAATCCCAGCTCCCTCACTTACCAGCTGTGTGACCTTAGGCAAGATATGTCACATCTCTAAGTTTCCACAATCTCAAGTCTATAATTCAAGCAATCATGATGACCTATGTCCAAAGGCTACTTGTAAGGACTAATGTGCCACATGAAGCACAGCCTCCAACAGCCTCAGCCCAGAAGAATTAGATAACACCCTGCTACCACCACTGACTGCTTTGACAAGGATCACAGCAGAGAGTTCTTAAGAGAGCAGGAGATGAGAGACTAGAGGCGCTCCTGAGACTATGGCCCCTGGACACCCTGCTGACTCAGAAATGACACCATTCCCAAAGCCCATCTTTCAGCCACATATTAGACAAGTCTGTAAGACAAACAATAACACACATATAGGAGACCGCATGGGCAACACCTACCCCAAAGCAAAGAGAAGCTGGAAGGGATAGGAAGACTAGATGAACGCCCAGGGAGAACCAAGGGCAGAAAGGGAAAGAGGGAGAGTGCTGACACATCAGGTGGATTCCAACCAAAGTCACAAAACAATTTTTGTGTAAATTTTGAATGAGAAACTAATTTGTGCTGTAAGCTTTCACCTAAAGTACAATAAAATTTACTAAAAATTGTAAATTAGAAAATAATTTTTTTGAAAGAACAGCTGTTTGATCAGATATAAAAGGACAAATAAATAATGTACAATCTCACTGATAGAAGGTATCTAGAAGAGGCAAATGTACAAAGAATAAAGCTTACCACTGGTTATCATAAGTGGTTGGGAGGGGTACAGGGAAAATCATTACTTAAGAGACACTGAGTTTCTGTTAAGGGTGATGAAAAAATGTGGAAATGGACAGTGGTGATGGCTGCACAGTACAGTGAACATAATGGCACTGAATTATACATGTAAAAAATGTTGAAATGGCAAATGCTTTGTTATGTATCTTTTTACCACAGTAAAAAAAGGTTTGTAAATGAAATACTTGCAAAGTACCTAGCACAGTGCCTGATATACATATACATTTATACGCACACATTTAAACATTATTGAAAATTACTACTGATAATACTGCCAGTTTCATACTCAGATCATTCATAACTGTTAAAAAATTAATTTCTATGACTTCCCTTTATCCAGTCCTTACTCCTTCTGGACCTACAAACAGCAAGCCAAGGCTTTCCTACTCCAAGCTAAATATTCCTAGATCTTTTCCATTTGTTATAAGTCACTGTTTCCCAGTCCCTCATAGGTTATACTCCTATGAATACTCAATCAGCACAGCCAAAAAGTATGCACAGTAACAGAGTATACACATTCATGTGCATAATCAGAATTCCTGAAAATTTATTTCTTCCACCCTGTTCCAATAATTATAAAAAATGGTCACTACAGAAAAGATTTTCTGGAGGAAGCAATGTGGAAAAAGCAGAAGAATTTAACATTCATGGCACTGCAGTAGTAGGCAAAGGTTCTGGAACATTCTTAGCTTTGGATTCCAGCTGTGCCAACTTACAGCTAGCTAATCTTGGGCAAATTACTTAACCTCTCTTCACCCCACTGTCCTCGTCCATCAAGTGGGGATAATAACAATGCCTATGCCAAAGGATTGTGAGCATTAAATGATTCAATATGTGTAAAAATGTATAAAATGTAGCATGATCTCAACAAATGTTACTTGTTGTTGTAGTTATTATGATTCTTGTATTTAAAGGGCTTATTCTGCATTGCTCCAGAGAACAGATCCAGTACCAAGGAATGTAAGTTAAGGTCATTCAGATATTGAAAAACCACTTACTGAACACTACCATGGGCCAGGCACCAGGCTGTGTGTGAGGACTACAAACCTGATCACACATGGTCTAAAACTCAAACTCAGGCCACCTGGGAAGTCAAACATGTAAGTACATGAGTACATAATGGGGTTAGCTTATTAATGGAAATTAACAGAAATTACACTGTGACCCAAAGATAAGAGCAACTATACTTACTCTGAAAGATCAGGGAGAGCATCACAAAGTAGAGAACCCCTGAAATGGTCCTTGAAGGTCAACAGGTTAAGACGAATATAGGAACTGAAAACAGCAGGAAAGGCATACACAAAGGCAAAGAGGTATGAAAAAGTAAGGTAGCCTTAGGGAACTAATTATGACAAACACTTATTTGCACTGAACTTTGAATTTTCTGGCAACTGTACTTAGTGGTTTATATGTATCATCTCAGCTCATCCTCTCAATCACACTGTAAGGCAGACATTATTATCGCCATTTTTCAAATAGGGAGACTGAGGTTTAGCACAGATTAAAAAAAAAAAAATGTACCCACAGTTTCACAGCTAGTAAACGGCACAGCAGAACATGCACACATTCATTTCTATCTGACTCTGAAGCTCTTAACCATTCAGACATGATCAGAGAGCAAAGGACGGTGGCGAAGTGTTAGGAGAGAGATCTAGAAAGGAAGGCAAAGAGCATTTATAGAGCTTGGAAGGGTTGAAAGTGCATCTTGTACACAAGGAGCCGTCACATCATGGCATGAAGGGAAATCGGCATGATCACATCTGTATTTTAGCAAAATGATTCTGTCAGCTGCTGAAGAACTAACCAGAAGGAGGCAAGAATAGAAGCCAAAAGACCACACAGGAAGCTATCGAGAAAGTACAGGCCAGAAACTATGCACTAAGTTGCAGCTGTGAGAATAAAAAGAAGAGCCAGATTCTAGGGTTATTAGAAGGGAGAACAGTGGGATTTGATTTATGTAGCAACTGCAGGAGAGAGAAGAAGGAAACAGAGCACTTAGTATATTGTATCTGTTCACTTGATCAACTGGTAACCCACATCTACAGCCTTGAGTAGAGGATATGCCCAACAAATGTTATAGTAAATGAATGAATTCCAGGTGTAGATTTGCCTGAACAAGTGAATGGCAAAGTCCTTCAATGAAACAGGAAATACAGAAGTAGATTCAAGACGCCAGAGAAAGTTGGGGATGCGTCCAGTTAAAAAGGATCAGGAAGCAGGTCTGCATTTAGGAAAAAGATGTGGCTGAAGATGCAGTTCAGAGAGTTACCACTAAATGGATGCTCACAGAAATGCTACCTGAAAACCACTCGGAGACGGGATGTGGTTAGTGAAAACAAGGGGCCAGCGAAGGCTGCTGAGAAGGGGTGAGTCAGGAGAACCAAGAGACTGGGGTCGTGGAAGCCAAATGAGGAGAGCGTTTCTATAGAAGAAGGTAAATTTGTTAACCAGTGCAAGAAAACTACAAAACTTTCAACTTCCGTTGAGGGCCGAAAGATGACATTAGGCTGGGTGAGCTCTGGATTCGGGAAGAGAAGGTTTCCCCGCAGTCAAGTATTCCAGCCAGGGTTCCTAAGACCAGGCCTTCCACACTGTGAACCTCAGGGTACATAAACAAGTGCCCTGTACAAGTTCACATGGGTGGCACACCCACCAGCACCTCCAGTCCACACTCCACCCCACCACCACCTCCACCCCGCCCACCTAAGAGCAGGACGAGGAAAGATGCTGAGAACGGGCACCCCATTCGTCCGGCCGCGCCGTTTTTCACTTTTTCCCTCAGCGCCCGCCCACACTCACGTACATCCCACTCGTTGGCACTGAAGTGTGCCCTTAACTCTCTCGCTTTCCTCCTTTTCCGCCACCAAGCCCCTTCCTCAAGAAAGTCCTCACCTGTCCCACCCCAGGAGGCTCCGGGCGACGGCTCCGGCCTCTGCGCAGCTTCCCCAGCAGCACCCCGGCTCCCCGCTTCCAGGGACGCCGGGGTGTTGCCCTGCAGCGGTCAACAACCACTTCCGGAAAAAGTACAACCTAGCAACTGAGAGTCCCGCCTTTACCCGAAGCCAATAGGTTGACGAATGAAAGCCCTGGTCTTGGATTGGCTAGTGGTCCCGTCGGGTCATGCAGGTCTTGTGTGCGTTTCCCGTTGTACGATGGGAGGTGTAGTTCAAGATAACTGATGGGCGTTCTCCGGGAGTTGAGAACCGTGAATTTAAATATGGGAGCAGTTTCTTCCCAAGCAGGGAATGTCAATTAACTGTGACGATTGCTCATCATTTGTCAGTTAGTTGAATAATATGCTGATCATCAATAATCTATCCACTGAGGTTTTAATAAACAAAATAGATGTGAAAATAAGGTAATGGAAACTCACTCCCAAAACACTGGCTCCTCTGTACTCCGATAAAACCAATAAACAACTCATCGAGAGTTTAAAAACCTAGTTTCTATTGTCCGTCTTTTCACCAGAACTCGTAACTCAGATGGGAATAATGTCTATCATGTTTACTTCAGAGAGTCTGTTTAATGAAAGAAAGCTTTTTTTGGCATAGTGTGTAACACCACCCCACCCCTCATACACACACCCTGTCTAGCAGAGGAGTTGCTATTAATATAATTCCAAAGAGCTTTAGTTTTGTTTATAGTGAGGGTAAATTTTCCTTTCTCTCCTACATTCTCAACTTCCTTAAGAAGAGAGGCAGCCAAAACCAAACCCGCTGCCGCTCAATGGATTCAGACTCACAGGGACCCTCTAGGACAGAATAGAACAGCCCTATTGAGTTTCCAAGGAGTGCTTGGCAGATCTGAATTGCTGACCTTTTGGTTAGCAGACATAACACTTAACCATTAAGCCATCAGAGTTTCCAAGAGAGGCAGACAACTCTGAAAGAAAAAACCCACTGTCGTTGAGTCACTTCCAACTCATAGCAATCCTATAGGATAGAGTAGAACTTTCCCTAGAGTTTCCAAGGATGGAAACAGATCTGCACTGCCAGCCTTTTGGTTAGCAGCATTAGCACTTAACCACTGTGTTACCAGGGTACCATTGTATAACTGGGGAAACTAAAGTAGGGCTACACTACGAAGCACAGAAAAGTTAAGAGATGTTGCTAGTACAAGAGGAGAATAGTGGTGTTCATCAGCTGGAACAATGTGTAGACCCAAAGATCTGATAGATCCAGTTGCAGAGACACATCTGGCTCGCATTAACTCCCAAGCAACCAGTCCCAGCACCACGTGGGCCCTGACCTAGTATGAGAAATTCAGGTTGCTGTGCCTGTAGACCTCAAACTAGACATCCAGGAATGTATTTCTAGTGTTTAATTTCCAATCTTTCTGAGGCAGTGCTGTCCTACACTTATTTTTTCTGGCCTAGAGATGACAAATCACTGGTTTCCTTTTTAGTCTCCACAGTCCTTAAGAATTTCTCTGAGAGATCTAAGGAACCAGACTGGCAAGGGACTCACCAGCATTCATCGCAGACCTACCGCAAAACAGAGTTCAAAAATCATTTGTAAACTTAGCCTCTGTATCCAAGAACTTGCAATCAATCTGGTTGACTTTAATTGCCATCAAAATTCATTGCTTCCATTCCTTAGCCTGGGTCCCTTGCTCTCTCAGGGAGAGAGCTAACAAAATAAGAGATACTACAGGATTAAGGGCAATTATGACATTATATTATCCTCAAGTAGTGAGGACTCCTGGTGTTACAGTGGTTAAGCACTTGATTGCTAACCAACATATTGGTGGTTTTAATCAGTTGGTTACCTCTCAGGAGAAAGATATGACAGTCTGCTTGCTGAAGCTATCAACCTTGGAAACCCTGTGGGGAATTGCTACTCTGCCCTTGTGGGTCACTATGAGTGAGAACTGACTCAACAGTAACTTTTTTTTTTTTTTTAATTCAAGCAGGTAGTCAATTTGCATTTCAGGAAGCTTCCCCATAGTTTGCACTAAAAAATGAAAATCTATTTGTAAAATACCCTTAGATAAACATAAGAAAGTAAGTGTTTTAGTCAGCTAGGGCTGCTCTAACAGAAATACCACAGAGTGGATGGCTTCAACAAAAGAAGGTTTGTTCTTACACAGTCTGGTAGGCTACAAGTCCATATTCAGGGTGTCCACTCCAGGGGAAGGCTTTCTCCCTTGTCGGCTCTGGAGGAAAGTCCAATACTACATCAGTCTTTGTCCAGGGAGCATCTCGGTGCAGGAACCTCGGGTCTGAAGGACGGGCTCTTCTCCTGGTGCTGCTTTCTTGATGGTACGCCGTTCCCAGTTTCCTGCCTGCTTCTCTGTCCTTTTATCTCTTGCAGGATGAAAGGATTAAGGGTGGGGCAAGCCATACTCCAGGAAAACTCCCTTTACAGTGGAGCAGCGAAGTAATCCTATGAAGGGATATACAGTCCCATCATAATCCTTTAACATACAGCATAGAAAAACCACAAAATGGAGGACAGTCACAAGATACTGGGAATCATGGCACAGCCACATGTCTACACATATTTTTGGGGGACACAATTCGATCCGTGACAGTAAGTGTTGGGGAAAAATAACAAAATGACACACCAATTGATATAGCAGCTATATACCCCATGATTAAGAGGAAAATCAAGGTTTCATACATTGCAGCTTATATTCTGCTATCATGTCTGAACATTTAGGGGTGATTTTTCAAAGACAGGGAATTAAACCCATACCTGGCAGCACAGTGGTTAAGCATCTGGCTGCTAACAAAAAGGATGGCAGTTTCACCAGATGTTTCTTGGAAACCTTACAGGGCGGTTCTACTCTGTCCTATAGGGTTGCCATGACTTGGAATCGACCATAACAGTCTTGAGTATTTTTGTTACTGTTGTTGATACCAAATATTTTTCTTTATCCCCAGGTGGGATGTTCCACTTTACAGCTTTCTCATTTTATACTATTTACTTGGAATATACAGAAATCTACCCAAAGGTTGGCAGTTTGAAGCCACCAGGCACTCACTGGAAACTCTATGGGGCAGTTCTACTCTGTCCTACAAGGGCACTATGAGTCAGAATCAACTGTGTGGCAGTGGGTCTGGGAGCTACATGACAAGCAAGGAAAACACTCATGAATCCTACCATTAAAAAGAAAAAAAGAGTATATAACGATGTGAAATGTTCTATACTTCTAATCACCTTATTTAAAAATGCCAACTTGTCTGGGGTCTTAAAAGCTAGCAAGCTGCCATCTAAGGTACATCAAATGGTCCCAACTCAGCTGGAACAGATGATCACCAAGGACAACAAAACATGGAGGAAAGAGAACCCAGAAGACAGAAAGACCCCTGTGAACGGGTGACTACCTCAACATGTGAACAGAAGAACCAGATGGTCCCCGCCCACCACCGATGACAGCTGTAGTGGGGCTCACAATGCTGAGTCCCAGGAGCAACACAAGGATGAAAGGGGTACACCTTGAGAACACCACTAAAAGACAGCAATTGATGGTCCAAAGGCCTGGGGGTTCCCATGGGAGCATGGACCCTAGACCTGATGCTGCCCCTGATGATAAACAATTACCGAGGCCAACTCCTTGGACAGGAATGGATTGGACTCAGCAACACAGAGTGACCATATCATGTGTGCACTTTATGGTTCTGTGCATCTATAGGATGTCGGTCTACTGGCCTCTTACTAGAGGGGTGTGGAAAGGGTGGAGAGGAGGGGACAGGAGATTATTATGAGGATGTGTCATGTATAGAACAGAAAGGAGGAGTGTGCTGTCACCAAGCAAGAGAGCAGAAGGAGCTGCAGATAGGCAGGCATGCAAATTTAAACTGGATTGTACACTTTAACTCAATCCCAATTAAAAAAAAAAAAATGCGAACTTTCCTTCTACCTCCCTTCTCTGCTTTATTTTTCCCCATAGCATATGTCATCAGCTGAAATACTCTATTTCCTTGTTGTCCACCTTCCTGCCCTAAAATGTATGTTCCATAAGAACAGAGACTTTTTTAAAGTTGTTCTTGTCTTTTTATTGTGCTTTAAGTGAAAGTTTACAATTCAAGTCAATTGCTCATATAGAAATTTATATGCACATTGTTGTGTGACCCTAGTTGCTGTCTCTGCAATGTGACGGCTCATTCCTCTTCACTCTGTATTTCCCATGTCCATTCAACCAGCTCCTGTCCCTTTCTGCCTCCTCATCTCAAGGCCTCCAAACAGAAGCTGCCACTTAGTCTCACTTAAGCCAAGAAGCATACTCTTCACCAGTATCATTTTATCTCCTATAGTCCAGTCTAATCTTTGTCTGAAGAGTTAGCTTTGGAAATGGTTATAGTTCAAGACTAACAGAGGGTTCAGGGGCTATGTCTTTGGAGATCTCTTCAGTCTCAGACCACTGAGTTTCATTACTAGAATTTGAGTTCTGCACCTCACTTTTCTCCCACTCCATCAGGGACTCTCTGTTGTGTTCCTTATCAGGGTGGTCATTGGTGGTAGCCAGGCACCATCTAAATCTTCCAGTCTCAGGCTGATGAGGTCTCTATTATACGTGGCCCTTTCTGTCTCTTGGACTCAAATTAACCTTATGTCTTTGATGTTCTTCATTTTCCTTTGCTCTAGATGGGTTGCAACCAATAGATGCATCTTAGTTGCCCCCTTGCTAGCTTTTAAGACCAAGATACCACTCACCAAAGTGGGATGAAGAACATTTAATAAATTTTGTTATCCCAACTGACCTGGATGTCCCCTAAAATGATGGTCTCCAGATCACCTACATCTTTTACTTTCTTCATGTATGGTGTCCTTCATTCCATCCCACAGCTCTCCTGGTCTTTAATTATTAGTATTCAGTGCTTCAAATCTCTTCCTAAGATTGTCTCTAAATTCAGGTGAGATATATTCAGGATTGCACTTTGTCTTTTGTGGACTTGTTTCAGTTTTCTTCAGCTTCAACTTGTTTTGTCCATGAACAATTGACCTTCTGTTCCACAGTTAGCCTCTAGCCTTGTTCTGATTGATGATGTTGAGTTTTTCCAATCATCTATTTCCACAGAGTCAGTCAATTTGATTCCTGTGTCTTCTTCCAGTGAGGTTCATGTGTATAGTCACCACTAACACTGTTGAAAAAAATGTATTTGCAGTGAAGAAGTTGTTGGTCTTGCAAAATTCTATCATTCAGTTTTCAGCATCATTTCTCTCACCAAGGCCATTATCTTCCAACTGTTTATCCTTCTTTTTTGTTTCTAACTTTCCCATTCCAACCACTAGGGATTATCGATGCATCTTGACTGCATGTTTGATCAATTTTAGACTGCAGAAGTTGGTAAAAATCTTTAGTTTCTTTGTCTTTGCATTAGTGGTTGGCGCATATATTTGAATAATAGTCATATTAAATTGGTATTTGTTGCAGGCATATGGACATTATCCTATCACTGACTGTGTTGTACTTCAGGATAGATCTTGAATTTTCTTTTTGATGATTAATGCAACATCATTCCTCTTCAAACTGTAACTCCCAGCAAAGTAGATATTGTGATTGTCTGATTCAAAAGAACCATTGCTAATCCATTTCAGCTCACTAATGCCTATGTATTTCACTTCATTTTTGATGACTTCTAATTTTTCTATATCTGTACTTTATATATTTCAGATTCTGATTATTAGCGGATGTTTCCAATTGTTTCTTCTAATTTTGTGGTGTGCCACATCGGTAAATGAAGATCTAGAAAGCTTTAATCCATCCATATCATTAAGGTCATCTGTACTTTGAGGAGGCAGCTCTTTCTCAGGTGTATTTTGTGTGCATTCCAACCTGAGGGGCTCACCTCCCAGCACTAAGTCAGACAATGTTCTGCTACTGTTCATGTTTCACTGACCAATCTTTTTTGGCAGTAGACCCTCAGATCTTTCTTCCTAGTCTGTTTTACTCTAAAATCTCCTCTGAAACCTGTCCACCATGGGTGACCCTGCTGGTATTTGAAATACCAATAACATAGTCTCTAGCATCACAGCAATAAGCAAGCCACCACACTATGCAAACTGCCAATCAAGTGGTAGATTTAGCTAGACTGATTTAAATTATGTGAGATCCGAGTGGTGACAAGGGCCCTCACATTCCTAATGTGTATAACTTTAGCTTGTTACTATTATATTTTCAGTGGTTTTCTGTTATCTTGTTTAAGAAAGTCCTCCCTTCGTATTGTCATAATGACTACTGAAGTTTAACAACAGCTTTCCACAACTGATAAGTAATATGTTGATGGAAGAACATGATCTTTCTCCTTTTAAGCTACTAGAGCCATTAGGTTTCCTTTTAAGCTTGTGTGAACTAACATACAGATACTTTTTTGGAGAGATAACACTTTAAAGCTGTCACCAGCCATTTATCCTTGGTCTGACTGGAGGCACAGAAATCAGAAGGCTCGTGAGTATTCACAGCATCTGGAGTGGAAGCGAGAACACAGCATCAAAAGTACGAAGAGATTAAGACTAGACCCTTCACTGCCCACAGATTGCAAGCTAAGGTTAACACAGACTACTCCTGCACTTTCCTCTTTGATTTCTGCTTATGTTACGCGCTGCCTAGAATGCCTTTTCATCCTCCTTGTTAATGTTCCACCAGTCTCTGTTCATAGCAACTCTTCTTACTCTTCAAGGCTCAAATTAAGTGCACCTCCTCTGGAATCTTCCCAGATCCTCTAAATCTGATGTGTCTCAAATCCCAGCTCCTCAGTACCACTGCATAGTGTACAAATCACACTTCAGCAAGAATTACTTAATCCTGTTGTGTATAACTGCTTTTGATGTACATGGTTTTCTTTATCTCTCTAGCACAAGTGATTGGTAGGTTACTTGGCACACACAGGTGTTGAAATGAGGAAGGGTGCAGTAAAAATTGGAGGTATTAAAGAAAGCCCCAGGAAACAACTTAATAGCAGAAAATACCATAGAATAATCTCACCTTTGTCACAAAACACTGTCACAAGACAAGCCTGGGGGCAACCTTGCAAGTGACAGCCTGCAAGTGACCCCTAGACCTTGACCACGTTTTACAACTAATAGGAGTTAACCAATCAATGTAAAGGTCAGTTCACCCTCCCTGCTTTGCAATCTCACAACTAAAATACTGGGCGCTGAGGAAACTCGTCGTCGCCCCCTGCTCTGTGTAGCTTGCGGTGCGTCCCTGGTGCACCAGTATTTTTCCTATTGGGCATATTTTTTAATAAAATATAACCTTTAAAGTAACAGTGTCGCATCTTGAAAATCGCGGACCCTAACATTTGGGGGCTCGTCTGGGATTTCAAGAGCAACCTCTGCGGCCAGCCGATCTGGTTTGACCTCACCGGTGAGTCTGGATATTGTCTGTCTGTGCTTGAGCTCTGGTTCTGGGACTCACTAAGAGAGAATCTGGACGCAGAATTGCTCTCTGAGTCGGAGGCTGGGGGACACCTCAGCTCTCCATCTGGGCGGGCAGGGCTGGTTCCTTTCTAGGTTCTGCGGCCTGTAAATCCCGCATCTGGTTGTCGTTTCTTTTCTTCTGTGACCGGTCTGTGTCCGTTTGATTGTGTTGTTTGTCCTGATTGTTACTTTTGCCGCCATGTCTGTGTCTGTTCCGTTGTCTGTTTGATTGTGTTGTTTGTCCTGATTGCTACTTTTGCCGCCGTGGGGTAATCTTCTTCTCACTCTGTAACACCCCTAGACCTATTCCTGAACCACTTTCAGATTTCCATAAATGAGCCCGAGACTTCGGCAAGGTGCGGTCAGGAAAACTCCGCACACTTTGTAATCTGGAATGGCCGGCCTTTGGTACTGGATGGCCACCCACGGGATCTCTGGACATTAAACAAACCCATTCTGTTTTTCAGGTCATCTTTGGCGATCCAGGTCACCTGACCAAATGCCATACATTGTTGCTTGGCAAGACCTCCTCAGGCGGCCACCTGCGTGGCTGCAACCCTATGTTCCCCCTAAACAACCTCCTACAACCCTGGTGGTTGAGGGCTCCTTGAAACCCCCGCCAGCTTCCCTTCCTCCATCCGATTCCTCTGATTGAGTCTCCCACCTCCCTACCCCCCAGTTCCCGTTTCTCCTCCTGCCGCCACCGGGGCTGAGGGAGCCAAAGCCAGTCTCTGTGGCCTGTATAGGGTCCCTGCAGACCCTCCAGTCCCGACTGCTCCCCCGACCCCCACCACTTCTGCAGCACCACCTTCCTCTGACCTCCAGAGCCCAGCCCATACCCGCTCAGGTTGATCTTTTCAACCATTTATAGAACCCTCTCTCATATTTTCCCCTTACGAGCTATAGGGCCCATGACTGAGGCTGGGACCCCCTTCTTGGTCTATACTCCTTTTACCTTGATACCCCTCTTAGAAACCACATACAGCAACTTCTCCAAGCCGTCTTTACCACTGAGGAGAGGACTAAGATTGTTTCCCTAGCCAGAAAACAGGTGCCGGGAGATGATGGAAATTTTACGAGTGATTTAGATGAGATTAACCGCGCTTTTCCCTTGACCCGCCCAAACTGGGATCCAGACACCACCGCAGGTAAGCAGCGCCTAACTGTCTACCGCCAGATTCTTATGGGGGGTCTCCGGGCAGCTGCTAGGCACCCCACAAATGTGTCTAAAGTAACACAGGTAATTCAGGAACCCTCAGAATCCCCAGCAGCCTTTCTGGAACGACTGATGGAGACATACCGCACATATACTCCCATTGACCCTGAGTCTCCCAAAAATCAACGGGCCATTAACACAGCCTTGGTGGGACAGTCAGCCCCTGACATCAAAAGAAAAATACAAAAAATAGAAGGATTCGAGGGAAAGAATCTATCCAAGCTGGTGGAAATTGCTATGAAAACCTTCAATAACCGCGAACTACCAGAAGACAAACAAGCCAAAAAGGTAAGCAGAATCCTCCCGCCAGAAGCCCAGGGCCACGCGCCGCTATGCTCTTGGGAGAAGAAACCAGATCAGATGAGGAAGCCAGGAAAGCCTCCCCTGCAGAGAAACCAGTGTGCCTACTGCAAGGAAATTGGACATTGGAAGGGTGAGTGCCCCAAAAGAAAGCCCCCTCCAAAGGTTCTTAACCTAGAGGCCTGAGGGCGTCAGGGCTCACGGGCCCCGCCCCCTAGCCCAGGGTAACCTTAAAAATAGGGGGACAGCCAGTAGAATTCATGGTCGACACCGGGGCTAGCAACTCAGTTCTAATTGAACCCCTAGGACCCATAACTGAAACCAGAACCCTAGCATGAGGAGCTACTGGGATTAATGCCTACTCATGGACTGATGAACAAAAGGTAGATCTGGGAGTTAAGACTGTCTCCCTCTCATTTATAGTAATGTCTGAATGCCCGTACTCTTTACTTGGAAGAGACTTGTTATCAAAAATGCAGGCGACTATCCACTTTGCTGGGGATCATGCTTCCCTGACACCCCAAGTCAATGTGATAGCGCCTTTAGAGGAAAAATACAGATTTTATGATGGTTCTGACAGGGGCCCCTGCTCTATCCTCGTGATATCAGTGGATCAATTGATCAAAGAGATTCCCCAGGTTTGGGCTGAAAACAACTCCCTAGGACTGGCCAAACACCAACCACTGGTTATAGTGACTTTAAAACCATCTGCCAGCCCGATTCAGGTGCGACAATACCCCATTGTGCCAGAAGCGAAGAGGGGGATCAGGGCCCACATTCAAAGACTCAGAAAACATGGAATACTGGTGCCCTGCCAGTCGCCCTGGAATATTCCCCTCCTGCTGGTGAGGAAGGCAGGAGGACTGGACTCCAGACCAGTCCTAACCTGTACACTCTCCTGAGCTCTCTGTCACCAGAACACCGGGTGTATTCAGTGCTGGATTTAAAGGATGCATTCTTCAGTAAACCCCTGAGCCCGTAGAGTCAGCCACTCTTTGCCTTCGAATGGCAGGACCCAGAAGAGGGCTTCAGTGGGCAGCTGACCTGGACTGCCTGCCACAAGGGTTCAAGAACTCTCCCACCATCTTTGATGAGGCCCTTCATCGGGACTTACGTGAGTACAGGCATCAATGGCCTGACATTTCTTTTCTACAATATGTAGATGACTTATTACTCGGGGCACCCGATGAAGACACTTGCTTAAAGGACACCAAGTCCCTGTTAACTCTCTTGTAGAAATTGGGATATCGAGTCTCCACTAAAAAGACACAGGTCTACGTCCAGGAGGCGACTTACTTGAGTTTCCAACTCAGGGGGGGACAACACTCCCTTTCCAAAGCAAGGAAACGGATTATCCTTGGGATTCCTACCCCGTGTATGCCGCAGCAGGTGAGGGAGTACCTGGGATCCGCTGGGTTCTGCCGACTCTGGATCCCAGGATTTGCAGAGATAATGCACCCCCTATATGAGCTGACCCGAGGAAAGGAAAAGAATTTTATATGGACTAAAGAAACAGAACAGGCTTTCCAGACTATAAAAAAGTCACTCCTGGAGGCACTGGCGTTAGCATTACCCAACCTGGAAAAGCCTTTCCAACTATGCCAGCAAAGTGCCGTTGAGACACTGATGAAAACAAAAGAATAGCCAAGGGATTCCTTACTTAGACACTCAGCCCATGGAAAAGGCCGGTGGCCTGTCTGTCTAAACAGCTAGACCCAGTGGCCTCAGGATGGCCAAGGTGTCTTAGAATTGTTGCGGCCACTGCTCAACTGACTATGGGACAGCCCCTGATCATCACTACCCCCCGTGCCATTGAGGGAGTCCTGTGTAGCCCGCCTCATAAATGGATTTCCAGTGCCCGGCTAACCCACTACCAGTCTTTATTACTAGATCAGCCCCGAGTTGTGTTTACTTCTAGCTCAGCCCTCAACCCAGCCACACTGCTGCGTGATCCGGACCTGGAGGCCGAACCGCAAGACTGCACTGAGGTGCTTAGCCAACAGCACGGCCTTCGCCGAGATCTTGTGGACGTTCCCTTGCAGGACCCTGATCTCACTCTGTTCACTGACGGGAGCAGTTTTATCGGGGACAACACTAGGTACACAGGGGCAGCGGTGGTAGCCGGAGATCGGGTCCTCTGGTCACGAGCCCTACCATCTGGAACATCAGAACAACGGGCTGCCCTCAGCCAAGGCGCCAGGTGGTGCGGGCTGCTCCCCGGCCGGGCTGCTGTGCGGCCTCAGCAGCCTTCTCAACGCCAGCGGGGGCTCATGGCGGGAGCTGGAGCACATCTACAGCCAGCATAGCCGCATCCGTGACAGGCTGAGCCACACAGCCCGTGCTCCGGACAGACCCTGCCACAGCGCTGGCATTGCCAACGCAGGCCCTGTCTCCGGCCTCGCCGCAGCTCCACGCTGCCCAGTCAACCTTGACACTACATTAGCGGTGCTGTACAGGAGATGTTGCCTACAGGTGGGACTGCGACAACTGGACATGTCGCTGCTGTGCCAGCTGTGAGGTCTGTATGAGTCAATCCAGGACTATAAGCACCTGTGCCAAGACCTGAGCCTGTGCCAGGATCTGTCCTCATCCCTGCACTCTGACAGCTCCTACCCACCAGATCCAGCCTCTCAGATGACGAGGAGCCTCCTGACGCCAGCCTGTCCCCTGACTCACCATCCCTCACTGTGCCCCAGACGTGCAATGCCCGTGACCAGTGGCTACGAGATGCCTTCCACACCATCGAGCTGAAACAGTGGAAGCCTGAGGCAATAACCTAGCTGACCGAGCAGCTAAGGAAGCCCTCAGCCTCCTGGAGATCAATTCTATCTAGCTCCCCAAGCCAACCCTTCCCGAAGAGCCCACCTAGAAGAGAAGAAAGGATGACACTATACTTCGGGAGGGCTCCCCATTCTCCCTCAGAAGCTCGTCCACCAGATCCACCAGACCACCCATCTGGGAGCAACAAAAATCCAGGAACTTCTGTCTCCAAGGTACTATATACCCCAACTATCCCGGCTTGCTGAATGAATAACACATACCTGCCAAGCCTGACAAGCCACTAATGCAGGCAGCTCCGGTAAGGCCCACCAAGGTAAGAGAGAAAGAGGCACTATGCCTGCAGTACATTGAGAACTGGACTTCACTGAAATTAAGCCCGGCAGATACGGATATAAGTACCTTTTAGTTTTCGTAGACACATTCTCTGGTTGGACTGAGGCATTTCCCACTAAGAGACAGCACAAGTAGTTTCAAAAAAAAAAACTCCTGGAAGAAGTCATACCTAGGTTTGGGGTTCTGTTGATATTAGGATCAGACAATGGCCCTGCCTTTATGGCCATAGTCTCTCAGGGAGTAACATCTGTTCTGGGGATTAATTGGAAACTACATTGTGCCTATCACCCCCAGAGTTCAGGACAGGTAGAGAGGATGAACCAGACCCTTGAGGAGACCTTAACCAAATTGACCCTAGAAACTGGCGGTGACTAGACGGCCCTGCTTCCCTTTGCCTTAATGCGTCTGTGTAATTCTCCCTACCTCCAAGGCCTTACGCCCTATGAAATTGTTTTCGGGAGGCCACACCCCTCTGCCCTAAACCAAGGGATGACATACTTGCTGAAATTTCTAATCATGACCTGCTTAAGTCCCTCCAGGCCCTGCAGAAAACTCAAGATCTGCTTTTCCCCTTGTCGAGATGCCTCCACGATCTCCCTCCTGTAAAGCCACATCAGTTTCAGCCGGCGGTCTAGTCTGGGTCCTGAGACACCAAAAGGAGACTTTGGAGCCCTGTTGGAAAGGACCCCACACAGTAATCCTGACAACCCCCACTGCCGTCAAAGTTGACAGGATTCGGCCCTGGGTCTGTCACTCCCATCTACCTTCAACGGACGGTGTGACAACATACTGGCCCTGAGGCGACTCCAAGAAACCTCGCTGGTAAGTTCAAGAACTGACCCTAACTGGCCCTCCTGAGGTGACTTCACCAGTTTTTCACCTTGATTCATGTGACCTTGTGGGGGGTTCTATAGGCTCACAGCTTAAGAAAGATCCATACCTGGTTCGTGCACACAGAACACTCATAAATACTGGGGGATGTATACATGCTGATGTATACTAACTGCCTCATGCAACAACTGGCTAAGAAACAATTTTACATCTGTCCCGGGGCTAATGTCTATGGATCATGTTGAGGAATAAATGATTATTTCTGTTATACATGGGGCTATGAAACCAATGCACCCTGGATCAGGGAAACTAGGGGACCTCATTAGGATCAGTTGAGTCTCTGTTCTCCTGGTCTCCGTGGCTGACCACCCTTGTCACTGCATTAACAGGACTACTTGTCCTCTTCTCCTTAACTTTAACTGTGGGTCCCTACATTCTAAATTACTTAAATTCATACTAGAAAAACTAGCCAGCTCCTGGTCCTAAAACATCAGCCCCAACACCAGACCTACCACCCCCTGACCAGCCAGGACCTTGATCAGCCTGGCACCCACTCAGAGTCTAAGATTTGACTCTGGAATAAGAACTCAAGGGGGGAATGTTGAAATGAGGAAGGGCGCGGTAAACATTGGAGGTTTTAAAGAAAGCCCCAGGAAACAACTTAATAGCAGAAAATACCATAGAATAATCTCACCTTTGTCACAAAACACTGTCACAAGACAAGCCTGGGGGCAACCTTGCAAGTGACAGCCTGCAAGTGACCCCTAGACCTTGACCACAATTTACAACTAATAGGAGTTAACCAATCAATGTAAAGGTCAGTTCACCCTCCCTGCTTTGCAATCTCACGACTTAAATACTGGGCGCTGAGGAAACTCGTCGTCACCCCCTGCTCTGTGTAGCTTGGGATGCGTCCCTGGTGCACCAGTATTTTTCTTACTGGGCATATTTTTTAATAAAATATAACCTTTAAAGTAACAGTGTCGCATCTTGAAAATCGCGGACCCTAACAACAGGTATCACAACAAACGTTAAATAAAGCCCTGACACAATGACCTGTTCGCTGCCACTCGATCCTGACAGCCTTTCCCACTCAGCCAGCCAGGACTTCCAGGACACCTTTCCACCAGTTTCCTGCAGGGTAGACTCCGTCTCGGCAGAGGGCATCCAAGACCCCTCAGAAGCCCCGGAAGCCGGGCTGCCTGCAGTGGGAAGACTACACTTCCCAGCGATCCCAGGGAACAACGAAAAGCCTTTGGCTTGACAGCCGCCACCACAAGTCTTTCTGCCTCCCCAGCCTGCCTGGGAGCTGGGAGCTGGATTATGGTGGCCTGAGCAGCAAACTCAGAGGCAGGAGCCCGGAGACTCGGTCCCCTTCCCAACCCGCAAGGCCCACCACGAGGACAAGGAAAGCAGCAGCCGCGGACCTGCCATGCCCGCCCCTCCCAGCTCAGAGAGGGGCCTGAACCACTTTCTCCCGGATGGCTGCTGAAGCTGGACGCTGCGGTCTGGATGTAGCGGGGTCAGGGATCCGTCTCTCTCCCTTCTCTCTGTCTCTGCGGATTTCTCCTGCCCGCTAGCCACAGCCTGGACCCGGGGGCTAGCCGAGGGGCCTGCAGGCTCCGGAGTCTCGATGCCTCAAAGCTGACTTTTTTGAGAAGCCATCGCCATCAGCACCCAGAATTGGGGGGAGGCTGCAGGGACCGACGTGGGCCAGAGAGAGCCCAGCCGGCCTGCAGGCGAGGCCACCATGGCTCCATCCCTGCCCTGGCTCCTGCTGTGGGTGGGCTCAGGGGTGTTGCCTGCCCACTGCACCCCACACGGCATTCGCCTGCCTCTGCGCAGTGGGCTAGGGGGTGCCCCCTTGGGGCTCCGGCTGCCCCGGGACACCGACGAAGAACTGGAGGAGCCCAGCAGGCGGGGCAGCTTTGTGGAGATGGTGGACAACCTAAGGGGCAAGTCGGGCCAAGGCTACTACGTGGAGATGACCGTGGGCTGTCCCCCACAGACGGTAAGAATGCCAGCCTGACCCTCCCCCCCACTTCCCCCCACTTCCTGCAGTAGTAGAGAGAGGCAGAGTGGGAATGCAGCTTGCTAGTCCCTGCCGAAACGGGAGGGAAGGTGCAGGGATAACTACAGCCGGGAGGGGCACCCACACCCCTTCCCAAACTATTCCTGGGGTGAGATTGGCAGAAGTCATCCCCAAAGCTTTCCTTTCTGGTTTCCCTATCCCTCACTGGCTTCCCAATCCCTCTCCTCCGGCTGCCCTCATTCACCCCCAGTCTTACACCTTTGGGGAAAGAGAAATACCCTAGTGGTGGGAACTTGACCTGGAGGGAGGGTCCAGAGCAAACAGCATTATGAACAGGTGTCAGTCCCTCTCTAAAGTGTATGTCCTCCCAAGCCTACCTCCGGGAGTCTTGCTCACCCAATCCTCTCCTTCCTGTGGTGTTCCAGTCGATGTGGGCTTTTCACCATTATTTCCAGCACCTTAATGCCCAGAAAACCCTGGGCACGTGCTGAATCAGCTCCTTTCTCCCAGTCTGAGTTGCCACAGGAACAGTGAATCAAGTTGCAGAGATCCCCCTCGGCTCCACTGGACTCAGAAGCCAAGGGCACTCTCTTCTTGCCTTCCCCTAGTTCCCCCATCCTCCAACCCCCTCCACCCCCGCCGGCCCTCTTCTCTCCCTTCCCATCACATGCTGCACTCAGCCCCTCTCCCATTCCATGAACTGAGCCTGGGGAAAGGACACATTGTAAGAAACGAGCCAAGCCCCCTTCTAATAATGATGCTCCTTCCAAGAGCTGATAGATGCTGTGTGTTTGAGAGAAGGGGTCAGAATGATTGGAAAAAGCTTGCCCCATCCTTCCTGACAAGCCTCTGAGATACTTCCCAGGTGGCTGGTGGAGGCTGCCCCCTCTGCACCTCCATTTTGGATGGCCGTGGGAGGGAGGACATGAGCAGCAAGCAGTCCTCCATAAGGGCACTGTGTCTGACCTCTACGAGCATCCTTCCCTCTGTGGGTGAGTCTGGGCAGGGTAACAGCATGGTTATGTGTATCCCAGTATGTTTCACCTTGAATCTGAGCCTGCACATTTATATGATCACCCCCCTCCCAAATCTGTCAGGGAAGTCTGTCTTTGTGAGGGTTTGTTAAGGTAGGAGTATATTTATAGGTTGGGGGAAGAGCCATACTTCCCTGAACTTCACAGACAGCTCTTACACTGGATCTGGGAGAGACAGAAATCACCTCCCAATTACCTGACCAGAAGTGAGCCTTCTACGTCCATGCCACCCAGGCCTACCTCCTTGCTGACCCAAAGCCACGGTCTCCCCCAGTTATCCCAGAAATGGTCTCTAATTGGTATGGGGAGCCAGGACAGAGTCTGAATCGAGGTCTGCAGCAGGCTGAGCCAACAGAATGCTAGGTAATATTTGGGAGCAAGGGATGCAGAGTCCTTAGATCAACTTCCATTTCTGTTATACTGATGCACTTGGTAAACCACTCACAAACCCTGTAGCTTAGGTGCAAGATAGGGCTGCATAACCAACAAGTGCTTTGGGGTCACACAGACCAGGAATTCCAGTTCTGCCATCCACAGCTTTCCTTTTCCCAGCTGTGTGGTCTTGGGAAATTAATTACATAACCTCTCTGAGACCATTTCCTTACCTTTAAAATGGGTGAAATGAGATTTTCTTGGCAAGGTTACTGGGAAAATTAAATGAGACTGTATCAGTGAAAGAAGCCTGGGTGACACAGTAGTTAAACGTGCTCAGTTGTCAACCAAAAAGTTGGCAATTTGAACCCACCAACTGCTCTGCAGGAGAAAGTTGTCACTGCCAGCTTCTGTAAAGCTTATAACCTTGGAAATGCTGTGAAACAGTTCTGCTCTGTCCTATAGGGTCTCTGTGAGATGGAATCGACTTGATGGTGGTGGGTATGTATATGACGGCTTCTAGAACAGTGCACCTGGACACATGATTGACCACCAATATATGAAGTCATTTCCACCTCTTCCATGCTATGCAATGAAGCATAAAACCTTGGGTGTTTCAGTACTGGTAACTATACTTCCCTGGTTCCCTGAGATCATGTGTTTATCACCTAGCCCAGGACTTGGCAGAGAGTAATTGCCCAGTACATACCATCTCTTTCCTCCTCCTTCCTATGAGGAGAGAAAAGTAGACTTAAAGTTCTACTTTAAGTAGAACTGAGGGAGTGAGGGTCCGGGAGACCACAATTAGAACAACTCTGTGGACTGCTATATGGCCCTAACTCAGGCCAGTGCCAACTAGACTATGTTTGGTGCTAACTTTGATTCTCTTCTCAATAGTCTTTGAGAAAGATGCCCTCTCTCCCTTCCTGGTGGGGCTATTGTAAGTATCAACTGAGAACATAATGGCAGAGTGCTCTGAGCAAATTAAAGAGAAATTTGGGGAGCATGTTCTGTGTGCTGGAGTTCCTGGGTAGTGTAAATGGTTAGCGCATTTAGGTGCTAATTGAAAGGTTGGTGGTTCAAGTTAAGCAGAGGCACATTGGAAGAAAGGCCTGACAATCTACTTCTGAAAAATCAGCCATTAAGACCCCTGCAGAATGCATTTCTACTCTGGCCCACATGTGGTCACTATGATTCAGAGTCCACTCTACAACAAATGGTTTTTCTCTAAGTGCTGGGGTATGGGACAGAAGACACATTTTCTGCGTTTAAAGAGGTAGAGTAGAGAGAGCTGGAAGTCAAAATACAAGGTGGCATAGTGGTTCAGTTCTATGGCTGCTACCAAAAGGTCAAATCCAACAGTTGCTCCCTGGAAACTCTATGGGGCAGTTCTACTCTGTCCTTTAGGGTCACTATGAGTTGGCATCGACTTGATGGCACTGGGTTTGGTTTTGGTTTGCCTTTTTTTTTTTTTTTTTTTTTAGTCAAGTGCAAGGTAATCCATAGTAGTGGTACTTGGAATGAAGTTTGAAGACCCAGGTTATGGGAGCCTGTTAGAAATCTGTATTATCTGCCCCATCCTAGACCTTATGAATCAGAATCTTGAGGCAGGGGGAGGAACAGTCTGTGTCTCAAGTTTGATTTTATAATAAACACTCTAAACCAAAGCCAAACTAAACCCACTGCTGTTGAGTCAACTGCAAATCATAGTGACCCTTATAGGGTTTCTAAACTGCCCCATAGGGTTTCTAAAGAGTAACTGGTAAATTTGAGCTTTCGATATTTTGGTTAGCAGCCAGATGCTTAACCACTGCAACACCAAGGCTCTGAACACTCTCTAGTTCCCTTTAATGATGGCACAGTGGTTAAGAGCTGTGGTTGCTAACCGAAGTTTGGCAGTTCAGCTCCACCAGTTGCTCCTTGGAAACCTGATGGAGCAGTTCTGCTCTGTCCTATAGAGTTGCTGTGCATTGGAGTCAACCCAACAGCAATGGTTTTGGGGATCTTTAGTAGTACACAGAGTGACTGCTCCAGATGCTCAGAAGGTTGGAAAACTCAAGGATGGCCTCATGGAGGGCATGTGACCTGAGCATGGTCTTCAAGGATGGACAGGACGGGGAGGCCATTCCCGCAGGGGAAATGCACCTATCCTACCATATTGCCATTGCCTTGACTTGTGTGTTCACTCCTTCCCACCTCATCCCTCTTAGACTAGGAGAAGCCCCAGTGAATGAGAGAATGAGTTATGTGTGTTTGAGTTAATGCATATTCATACAGGAGGCAGTGAGAAAACCAGTTAGAAGCAGAGGTTGGTACTGAGACCAGGTAAGTTTGGGTAAACGAAAGAGAGTCAAATTGCCAAAAGCCTTAACTGCCAAGCTAGAAGGTTTGAACTTTAGTCTGCAGCGACAGGGGAAAATTGAATTTATTTGTGCGAAAGAATGACTTAAAGAACACAATCTTTTAGGGATAGACATCTGAATTCGGAAAGACTGGAGCTGAGCGATACAAGCAGCCTCATTCGACAGTCCATCACATTCAAAGGTCCAGGAATGAGATGCTGTGAAAAAGACGGCATGAGGGTGTGATCAGATGGGACGGAAGATGACGTTGCAAAGGGTATTGCAAGGCAGATGGGCAGGACTTGGTGACTGGTGGGAAGGCTGAGGGAGAAGGTGTCAAATGACAACTTGAGGTTGTGGTCTGGGGTGCACTGGAGAGTGACAGGTCACTGGGGGGCACAGGGCGGTCGGCAGTGGGGATGGTATAATCATACAGGCAGACAGATGCCTATTTCTTATTGCAGTTTATAAAGACTGTGTCCATACTTTCTACATATTTTTTATGCAGTTCCTCATATTTTTATGTATATACATACAGATATATATGTGTGTGTATATGTATGTTTATATATGAAAAGTTAAACAAGCAGCCAGGTGTTAGGACAGTAAGTCAAACCCCATTTCAACCTTGCTCTTCCTACTATGCCATGTTTGTTTGAGGGAATAAGAAATATTTTATCATTCTGTCCTTCTTCCATTCTGCCGTAACACCTCTTCATGTCTCTCTTACTGTGTTTATTGTAACATATCATAAATGTCTGTTTTTGTGTTTATTTGCTCACTCATAAAACTTCAAGCTCATGAAAACATTTTTTTTTTTTTGCATTGTCTTCTCCATGCATACTGTTGTGTCTGAGTGTCCGACTCAGAGCGCACACCTAGAAAACTGGAGTGAGTGAGTCAATACCCAGCAAGGCATCCGAATCAGAACACTGATGGGCGGCTCTAAGTGCAGGACTGGAGCTCTGCAAGTGTAATACCATGAGCATCATTGACAAAATAGGATAATTTAACTTCCAAAATTGAAATTGGGTGAGAGCCAGTTCATTTTATCAGATATGTGTGAAACACTTACTGTGTGCAAAAGAGAAAAATAATGGCTTAGCCCTTGTTATTTTTTAGCTGCAAACTAGTCAAGTGGCCCTGACTCCTGGGGGCCCCATGCACAATGGAATAGAACATTGCCTGTTCCTGTGCCATTTCCATGGTCAGCTGCAGGACCAGACCTTTATGACCCATAGGATTGTCACCAGTTGATTTTCAGGAGTAGATCACCAGGCCTTTCTTCCTAGTCCATCTTGGTCTGGAAGCTCCACTGAAACCTGTTCTGCATCACAGCAACACGCAAGCTTCCACTGACAGACAGGTGGTTGCCACACTTGAGGTGCCTTGACCAAGAACCTGCATGGAGTTAGAATGGGAGCAGAGAATTCTATGTCTGTACCATGAGAGTCTTTGGAGAGCTCACAGTTTAGTGTGAAAGACAGATATATAAACACCTAAATATCTTGCAAGACAAAATGTATTTGGTCAAACATAAAAAAACAGTGGATCCTGGAAGCACAAAGAAGGAAGAGGTTAAGTCTAACACGGAATTAGGAAAGCCTTGCCAGAAAAGGTAATGTTTGAGTATTGCCTTGAAAGATGAGAAAGGTTGCTATGTGGAGAGGGGTGGGGAAAAACACTTCATGAAGAGAAGCAGGAGTTACGGTATGAAGCTGGAAGTTGTGGTAGGGATGCCAGGAGGCCTGCTGGATTTGGGATTTTCCTTCAGAAGCAGCCAGGAATCACTATAGCTGTATGAGAAGAGAGGTGGTCTTGGTTCTAGGAAGACAACTTCAGTGTGTAGGATGATTTGGGCAGACTAGAGCCTGAGATAAGGCATCAGTTAACTTACAAGGAATTGAAAGAGGGTCGTGGCAGTGAGAATACAAAGGAGAGGTCCTCACTATTCAAAGACCAGACCTGATGGTCTGACGGACTGGAGGATTTCCTGAGGACATTGCCCCTGGACTCTTTTTTAGCCCAGAGCTGAAACCAAAGCCAACTCTTCAGACAAAGTTTGGACTGAACCATAAGACACAGAGCCATGCCGACAGAGGGTGCTTCTTGGCTTAAATATATACATGAGGCCAGAGCGGCTCCCGTGTAGAAATGAGACGGAAGAGTGGAGAGGAAGGGACAGGAGTTGGTTGAATGGATCAGGGAAGCACAGGGTGGCAAGTAGGAGTGTGCTGTTTCGGGGTAGGGAGAGCAGCTAGAGCTGCACAGCAGTGTGGGTAAAGGGTTTTATAGGACAAATTGACGGGTGGTAAACTTTTAAAGCACAATCAAATACTTAATAGAAAAGAAAGAAACAGTCTTTAGAGTCAGCATTCACATGGTGGTTTGACCTATTGTTTGTTCCTGATCAGGCGTAGGGGTGTGAGGAAAGAGATGACGATATGTCTCCCTGGGCTCTGCCTTTGTTTGGGACAGGGAACACAGCAACAAGTGCCAGCCTTTATAGAACAATATAGTTTGCCGAAGTTCCACATTTATTATTCTGCTTTAGCATGCCCATTTGGGGATGAGGAAACTGAGGCTAAGAGAAATTAAGTGGTTTTTCCAAAGTTACTCAGCTAGGAAGCACAGAGCTGGAGTTCAGTTGTCAGGTCTTTGGTTTCCAAGTCCAAATACTGGGTTGTTTCCTGTATCCTGTGTTCATGAACATACTGGTTGTCTCTGAAGTGCCTTGTGGATGTGTCTGCCTGAGAATGGGCATCTGAAAACTAGGAGAGAAGTCAAGAATGGACATGTAGACTTGGGCCTTACCCAAAGAGAGGGGTTTGTTAAAGTCAAGTGAACAACGGACTTGCTTTTAGAGAGAATGGAGAGAGACAGAGAAGAGAGAAAAACAATTAAGGACGGAAGGATCCATGAAGCAAGAAAAAGTAATCAGACACAAGGCCAAGTGGTTTCCACTCCCCTCTTATCCCCTACCCCCTGACACCAAGTCATTTTCAAACTCTGTTTCACACAGTTCTGTAAGGCAGCCAGGAGCCCCAATGGCACAGTGGTTAAGAACTCATCTGTCAACCAAAGATCAGCAACATGAGTCTACCAGCCACTCCCTGGAACCCCCAGGGCACATTTCTAGTCTGGGATCACTGCAAGTCAGAATGGACTGAATAGGATATTGTTTTCTTTTTCAAGTGACCCCAGGATGAGTGATAAGGTTAGGAGGAAGGTAAGCAGGCAAGACTCTAGACCTCCCACCATTCTTGTCTCCAAGCCCTCCAAGCCTGTCTCCCAAATCTCCCAACCAAGAATAGCCCTGCTTTTATTGTTTTTGTATAGTAGACTTCTCAGATACACACACTCACATATTTTAAGGGTTCTAGTGGTACCGAAGGAAACCCTGGTGGCATAGTAATTAAGTGCTATAGCTACTAACCAGAAGGTCAGCAGTTCAAATACACCAGGTGCTCCTTGGAAATTCTATGAGGCAGTTATACTCTGTTTTCTAGGGTCACTACGAGTCAGAACTGACATGATGGCAGTAGGTTTGGTTTGCTATTTTTGGTGCTACTGAAAACGTGGAAAACCACTGAAGTCAAAAAACCACTATTATTATTATTTTATTATGATTGAATGAAAATGTACATTCCGATATAAATTTCATGCTCACCTATGTGAAGCTCCCACTGCTCTCCCTGCCCGGTGACAGCACACTCTTCCTCTCTATTCCATACATGTCTTATCCTCCCAACAATCTCTTATCCCCTCCTCTCCACCCACTCTCCTTCCTCCAGTAAGAGGTCAGCAGGACAACATCCTATAGATGAACAGAACCATAAAGTGCACACATGATATGGTCACTCTGTGTCGCCAAGTTCAATCCATTCCTGTCTGAGAGTTGACCTCCATTATCATTTATGGGCAGGGGCAGCATCAGGGCCAGGGGCCATGCTCCCAGGGGAATCCCGAGGCCCATGGACCATCAACTGCAGTCTTTTAATGGAGCTCTCAGAGTGCACCCCTTTTTATTCTTATGTTGCTAGTGAGATCCAACTTTGTGAGCTCCATCATGGCTATCACTGGTGATGGCCAGGCACCATCTGGTTCTTCGGGTCCCAAGTTGATGTAGTCACCCACTCACATGGGTCTCTGTCTTCTGGGTTCTCTTTCCCCTGTGTCGTTTTGGTCCTTGGTGATCATCGGTTCATACTAAGTTGAGAGGACTTGCTGTACCCTCAGATGGCAGCTTGGCAGCTTTTAAGACCCTAGACACCACTCACCAGTGCGGGGTGCAGAGGGCTCTCTTAGCAAAACACTAGTTGTGCCAATTCACCTCAGAAGAACCACTCTTGAATTAACTAAAGCAGGCAAGATCCCAGTTCCATGAGTTGCCTATCCGGTACCTGAGACCACAGCTGGCTCTACTGGGTGCGGCCACAGGTTTTACTAGGTCTCACATACTTCTCCCCAGTCTGTCTCCCCAAAGCAATCAAGAAAAGTTTAGCCAAGAGAGAGGAGCCTTGAGAAAGATTCTCAAGACAGGACAGGAATGCTTCTTAGGCATGTCCAATAAGAACTGAGCAGAAAACCGGTTGCAAATCCAGGAAGAGAAATGTTTCCCAGGCAAGCCTCCGTGCCTGGCAACTAACTTCAGTCTCTGCTGGGGGCCTGGGAAGCAGAGGGTTTGGGGAAGGAGTCAGGCGGTTTTTCTAAGCTCCCCGAGATTCCTCTGGCAAGGTAGTCCCAGCGGTCTGAGGAAGCATTCATTGATGGAGCTCGTCTGCCATGGCCTCAGGTACTATAGCCAGGTAGGTTCCTGAGAGAGAGAGGTGGGGCCCTTGGAGGAACGTGACAGATCAGCAAATATAGGGGATCCAGAACTCCCAAGTCCTGTTTACAGAGTTGGACACAGCCTGAGAGTAAACTTCCAGAGCTCCCTGCTTCTCCCACCCAGCCTATCCTCTTTCAACAGATCTTCTGACCTGTTATTACCCTGTGGCTACCCTCTCTGCTGCCCACTGGAACTCCACTGTGATCAGGCTGGATCTTTGACTGGTTTTCTGGGTCAGTGAATCCCCCCAAGTAGCACAAGTAAACCTTGGCATCTCCCAAAAGTTTGAGCAAATAAGCATGACCAAGGTGCCAAGGAAGAGACAGACCAGAGATCAGCTTCATTTTCAACTGAGGACAGACCAAAAGAAGATTCAAGTCTGACAGTGAAAAGCAGGTAGCTGATAGCTGCTGTGATAAGTTACAGAGCAGGCTTCAAGAGTCACTACGGGGAGAGGAAGGAGGCAAGGAAATAAAACCTTCCTTCAAAGAGAACATCTCTGGTTTTTCCTTTGTGGATACTGGAAAACTGTTAGACTGGAAAATAGAGCTGTTGCTTAAAAAATAAGAAAAGTTGAAAACTATTGTCTTAGAGAACAGATACCTAAGTTTATTAACCATTTACATCTATCATCTTTATTTGAGTAGGAAGCTGATAGAAGTTAGCTGAGTCCCAGGCTGGGGAGAAATGAAACATCTTGTCTAAAGGAGGAAGGATGCATGCACTAGATGGGTTTAGTTTGATTCAGTCACCATGGGATTCCCTAAAAAACAGAAGTGAGTAAGTGGCACAAGACAGCCTGCATGCTCCTAGGGACCGAGAGTGAAGTAGAAGGCTGAGGCTATATCTAAGGAAAGGACTCTGTTTGCATAGGGGTCACTGACTTGTTCAAGGTGGGAGGAACCTGGACTGGACCCAACTGCCGGACTCAGGTTTGAGGAACCATGTGCTGTTTTGGCTTTCAGCCCATCCCAGCTGCTGACAACAGAGTCCTTGTGTCCATCCTTGTCCTCTTCTCAACCCTGAGCAAGCTCAGGTCTGAAAATGTCCACTTAGAAAAGCAGATGGAGCTGACTCAGAAGGCTCTGTGACCAAAGAGCACTGAGTCCCTGCAACTGTCTGAGAACCAAAGGAGCTCGGGTAGGTATTCAGTCAATGCTCATGCGTGTGGCAGGCATCGTTGTGATTGATTGGTCAGTGTCCATGCACAGTAACAGATGAAAGTCACCTCTGTAAGGACCTCGAGCTGAAAGTGAATAGCAGGGTCTGTAGGGGTACAGGAAGCTCTGGTGGCATTGAGGTTAAGTGCTATAGCTGCTAACTAAAAGGTCGGCAGTTCAAATCCACCAGCCGCTCCTTAAAAACTCAGTGGGGCTGTTCTACTTGGTCCTCTGTGGTCACTGTGAGTTGGAATTGACTTGACAACAATGGTTTATAGGGGCACAAGGAGCCCTGGTGGCACATTAAGCACTTGGCTGTTAACCAAAGAGTTGGCAGTTTGAACCCACCAACCACTCTGCAGGAGAAAGATGTGGCAGTCTGCTTCTGTGGAGATTATAGCCTTGAAAACTCCATGGGGTATTTCTACTCTGTCTTTTAAAGTTACTATGAGTTACAATTGACTTAATGGGAACAGGCTATAAGAATACAGGTAATAAGGCAACTGCTCTCAGTTAAAACAACCAAAAAAATAACTGTGGAGTACCCACTCAGTGGAGTTCTATGCTGCACACATGAGGTCACTGTGAGTTGGGATTCAACTCACTGGCAGCTAACAACTCAGAGCTGGTTAATACATTAGCAGTTAATCATACGCATGTGCTCTCTACTCTTGTGGTGCTCAGTCTGTGGACAGACAGACATTAAATAAATGGTAAGTGTTACACAAAGAAGCACAGGTGCTATTGAGGACCTGCAAGAACAGGAAGCTAATCTTGGCTTGGGCCACCAAGACAGAACCTTTGGGAGAAAAGATGCTTAAACTGTGGCTTGAAAGTTGAACAGAAGTGGAAAAAACATTCTAGACAAAGAAAATGGTTTGCAAAGGTCTAGAGGTGAGAGATAAACACCATACTGAGGAGGGTGGAAAGGGAAAAGTGACAGGAAGTGTTCATTGGAGGTGACCTATGTTTGGCCTCTGTCCAGATGCCCGCAAGGTCAAGGATCCCAGGATTTAATTCAGATATATATTTTATCTGTTATCTGTTGGTGTGTAACAAACTACCTCTGAAACTCAAGTTTAAAGTAAGAACCATTTTACTGGAAGAACTGGATGGTGCCCGGCTACCACCAGTGATGGAGCTCACTAAGTTGAGTCTCACTGGCAACACAAGAATAAAAAGGGGTGCATCCTGAGACCTCCACTAAAAGACCTCAAGTGATGGTCCAGCAGTTTCGGGGTTCCCCTAGGAACATGGCCCCTGGCCCTGATACTGCCCTTGCCCATAAATCATAACGAAGGTCCACTCTTCAGACATGAATGGATTGGACTTGGTGATGCAGAGTGACCATACACTGGATACACCTTATGGTTCTATGCATCTATAGGATGTCATCCTGCTGACCTCTGGCTGGAGGAGGAGAGTGGGTGGAGAGGAGGGGAAAGGAGACTGTTGGGAGGATGAGACACATATGGAGCAGAGAGGAATAGTGTGCTGTCACCGGGCAGGGAGAGCAGTGGAAGCTGCACATAGGTGGGCATGTAAATTTATACGGGAATGTACATTTTCACTCAGTCATATTAAGTTAAAAAAAAAATTAAATAAATAAAATAAGAACCATTGTATTTCTCAGGTGTCTGTGGTTGGGTTGTAGGTCTTCTACAGGGCTTACCTAGCCTCAGGCCAGATCAAGCTGAGCCTACCGGACCTACCCAGGAAATCTTCCATCCTCAAGGAGGCAAGACTGAGGTGGTTCAGATACAGTCTTGGGGAAGCATTCCAAGAGGGCAGTCCCCCAGTGCACAGAGTTCTTATAAAGCCCCTCCTTCCATCATGTTTGCTGATACTCTATTGGTCACATGGCTAAACCCAGCATCAGTGCTGGAAGGGATCATACAAGGGTATGGATACAGAGAGGTGTGATTTGTTAGTGCAACAATCTACCACATACTTCACATGGGATATAAAGGCTAAGGAGTGGAAAGACCAGACTTGGGGGCTGGTCAGAACCAATGAATTCTTGTCTTTGCTTTGTAGCTTATTGCGTAAGATGGCTCAAGTTGCTTATTCACTCTAGGTCTTAAGTTTACTCTGTAAAATGAAAGACTCCTATGTCTCAGTTTTGTCTAAAAAGGTTACTAATATACAAGATTGACCAGATCTCCCCTCATATCTCTGAGGCCCACACCAAGGAAATGAACTTGCCCTTTACTAGGAAGAACTGGTGTTAAATACCATCCCCAAACCAAAACCTCTTGCCGTTGAGTCAATTCTGACTCATAGCAATTACATGAGTTTTAGAGTGGAACTGCACTCCACAGGATTTTTAATGGTTGTAATCCTAGGGGTGCAGTGGTTCAGAGCTAGGGCTGCTAATCAAAAGGCTGGCAGTTCACATCCACCAGTGTCTTCTTGGAAACCTTAGAAGGCAGATGTACTCTGTCCTACAGGGTTGCTATGAATCAGAATCAACTTCACAGCAATGCTTTTGACAGTTTAAAAAAAAATTGTGTAAGTAGATTGCTTGGTCTCTTCTGTGCACCGCTGGGTAGGATTTGAACCACCAACCCTTGATTAGTAGTCAAGTGCAAACTGTTTGCTCTACTCAAGGACTTTAGATACATCCAGAGGCTTGTAAAAGTGGTAAAACATTGGGATAGGCTATCAAAAAAGGTGATAGAGTCTTAGTAACTAGAGACCTGTCAGAATCACAAAGAGCCACCATCTCTGAAGGCATAGACAATGGACAGTCACTCCTGGAAACTCATTTTAACATAAAAATCTGAGAGCTAGGGCTAAGACAAGTAGGATTTAGGAACAAAGGGTTCACTAAACTCAGCAGCACTGTAACTATCTTATTACCGCAAATGACTTTTGGGAACTCCTCTAGTGGAGCCTTGTCATGTGAGAACTGCGGGCAGGTGTGTCTTTCTCTGTGGGACTTGTTAGCACTTCCCAAGAAGCTGCCCTCCCTCAGAGGCCCCAAGGGGCCCACTTGTTTGTTAAGTGATTGGCACTGACCTAGCCTTGAACCCAGTCTGCCGGCCCCTGGGCATCTAAAGGCAAGAGCTAAGGAGACCCCGGGGACAGGGTGAGATGTCAGATGGCTCCAACACCACAGCCAGCATGAGGACATACACTGAAAGAGCCTTTGTCAGACCAGGGTCCAGGTGAGAGGAGTAGTGTCCAGGAGGCAGATCTCAGCTACAGCCACTCCTAGAACGGAGAAACATTCAGAGGTGGGGATCTCTTTCCTCACCTACCACCTCAAAAAAACAGAGGAAATTACGTCCTTCTCCCTTGTCTTTCCTTTAACTGATTATTCGTTCAAGAAATACTTACTGCCAGACACTGGGAAACCTACTATGAGGATTTAAAAAAAAATAGGGCTCCTTCTCTCAGAGTTCACGGGATGAGTAGCAGATTCAGTCGACAAAACTGTAAAAAGGAAACAGAAAGGGAGATGGTACAAGCAGAGTGAATGGCATATGCTGCAGCAGCCTCTGGAGGTAGGGACCCCAGCTGCTTTGAGGAGCTGCGACGAGGCCAGTAGGGCTGGTGGGCAGAGTGGCTTGGGCGAGTCTAAGATAAGCTTAGGCGGGATCTACCGGCAAAGCTGGACCAGGAAGCGCCTGTAGGAAAACAACATAGTATCAGCTTCAGACACTGAAGTTGAGGTGTCTTTGAGGTGGTTCACTATGTCCCTCTGGAACTTAAAGGGGAGGAATGTACTAGAGCATAGCTCACCACTGTCCTGTCAGTTTATCATACTCTGGTGGCTTGTGTTCTGCTGTGATGCTGGAAGCTATGCTTCCACTAGTCCACATTTCAGCAAGATTACCCATGGTAGACAGGCTTCAGCAGAGTCTGCAGACTGAGTCGACTAGAAAAAAAGACCTGGTGATCTATTTCCAAAAATTAACCAGTGAATACCTTATGGATCACAACAGAGTATCTGTCCACCAGAGTGCTGAAGACGAGCCCCCTTGGTGGGAAGGCACTCAAAATACACAGTGTCCAACAATGGATTGCAGTACATCAACAAGGGTGGAGATGGTGCAGGACTGGGCAGTGTTTCACTGCATTGTATGCGTGGCCGGCGCAGCAGAAACTGACAGCATAAGCTCAGGAGTCATTATGACGTGTGTGAGCACTTCAGCTGTGGCCATGGATGAGGTTGCCGAGGGCCAGAGTACATCCTGAGAAGAAGGCCAAAGTCCAGGCTTTGGGAAGTGAGTGTGCAAAGCCAACAGAGAGGACATGACCAGAGAGGTAGCAGGAAACATTCAAGATATGGTGACAGGGAAGAGTGGTTCAAGGCAGGAGAGGTCAACCAGTGTTGATGCTCCTGAGAAGTAAGGAGATGAGAGCTCACCCCAAACATGTCATTTGTGTGCGGTTGACATGAAGTCATTAGCAACTGTAGTAAGGGAGAGATGTGGAACCCAGTTTTAAAATGGGTTCAGGAGTGAGTGGGAGGTAAAGAAATGAAGACAGCTTGGCTGAGAACTTTGTGAAGGGGGAGGAAAGTAGAGAGAGACAGAGGGTAGCTGGAGGCAGATGTGAAATAGATTTTTTTCCCCTTTTAATGAAGAGACTTCCAAGCATTTGTAAATGCCAAGAGGAAAAATCCAGGTGCAGGTAGTGGTGCTTGAATTTACCCAAAGAGAATGGGATAATAGGGTAAGGTGGCCGAGAAGAGGGGCGGGAGTGGACTCCAAAGCCCAGGTGAACTGCACCAGGGTGGGGAGCAGAGAAAACCAACTGGCTGGTGCAGCCACAAGGGTTGGGCTGACTAGTTGTGGGAGATGAGGGAGGTCCCATCTCTGGCCTTTGATTCTCTGTGTAATAAGTGGTGAGTTTGTCTGGTGACCTTTCGGGTTGCCCTAACTGCTTGTCCTCTTTCAAAATGAGCATAGTGACTCAGTTCATTTTGCCTAAGGCCCCTGCCCTGTGAAAGGCCTCAAGAGGAGAAGGAGAAAGACAGGTGGGCAGGAGGCTACCCAGGCCGGACACTCCACATGGCTGGGGGCTGGGATTAGAACTGTTGGAGGAAAGGACTGGAAATGACTTCTTTTAGAAGCAGACTCACACTGCAAAAGGCAGACAGTCAAGCATTTGCTCAGGAAGGACTCTCAACTATTTATTTTGGTTTCCCTTTCTGTGTGTATGTGTGGAAGGTGGTAAGTGGGAGGCAGAGAACAGTAGTGGCCAGAATCCCGGTAAGAAGGTGGGAGAGGAGGTAGTGTACAAAGGATGGGAGTGGAGAGGTTGTTCCCTCCTGGGTTAGGGCCCCTTTAGGGTGGAGTAGGGAGACCGCCTTCAGATGGAGGAGAAAGGCTGGGAATGGAAAGACAAGAGGAGCCAGGGCCTCATGGCCAGGGAGGAAGTGGCCTGCAGAAACAGCTGCCCACCCCTGCAGGTAAGGAGAGGGAAGTCAGGTGCCTAGAAGAGCTGGGGCAGCAGGGGCCCCAGGTGAAAGCTCTACATTTTCCTAGAGCCAGCCAGGCACTTACATTACAGGTAGTCCTTCCCTTGCATGGGCCACAGGGACCAGTCTCGTGGGAGACACTTTCTTTGGGATTCAGTACTAGCAGGGACCCCTGTAAATGAGGCCAACCCCCAGAGCTAGGAGCTGAGTCCTAGAAAGGCAGGGGAGGGGGATCCTGGGGTATAGGTGGGTAAAGAAGCCTTTTTAATCACTAACCTGGTTGATTGAAATCTGAACTGCTGAGTTCCCAGCTCTATTGATTTTCTCTGAAAGCACAGCATCTGGAGCTGGTGGGTGCTCAGAGACCAGGGAGAGGGACAGAGGGTAGAGGTAAGCAAAGAGGGGGAGAGGGAGGGAAATGGGAAGCAGGCCAGCAGGAGGGGGCTGGGAAGGAGGGCTGCAGAGATAGTGGAGAGCAGCCTTTGGGAGCTTAGGGCAGGCTAAGCAGATGAAGGGGAGCTAGGGAGTACACAACTGTCATCACCAGAGAGGTACCACTGAGAATCCAAAGAAGCTATAGAGAAGATCTGACAGAGATGAGGAAACTGAAACCCAGAGACACATACTGACCTGCTCAAGGTGACAGTGGCAGAGCCTGCACCAAAACCAAGGTCAGCTCTCACTGCACTGAGGAGGAGCCAAAAATGAAGGATCCTGAGGAGACGGAGAAGCTGATGGGATAGGTATGGCTAGAGAGCACATTCAATTTAAAAGTGGTCATTTTCCTTTGGACAGGGACCTTTGCTCTCTTTGCCTCTGAGGACATAGCAAACACTCAAAACAGGACTCCAGACTGACTGAGGGACAGGGTAAGGCAAGAAAGGAGGATGCATTGGGTAGGGAAGATGCTAGCAGGAGAGGCTACAGAGTGAGATGCACCAAGAAGTCACCTGCCTGTGTTCCCTCTACCAAAAACGAGAGCCCTGACTATATGGGTTCTCACCAGGACAGTCTACTGGGCTCCTGCCTCCCCATGTCCCACAGTAGGAATCATTGGTCTGTGTCACCTCAGAGACAGAAGTGAGCCATCCACAGGGAGCCACATTCTGGCAAGTAGGGTCAGAAACACACGTGGGCATTGATGTGTCATCCCAGTCCCCAAGACTCCCCTCAGCTTTGCCAGCTCCTAGAATAGCTCTTCTCAGAGGGAGATAAGCCAGGTTGCTTGCTGAGTGATATGCTTCTCAGGAGAACAGAAAAGGAGAGGAAGCCACAAACTCAGAAACAGTATCAGTTAGACACACAAAGTGGGCAAAGGGCAACTTGGTGGTGGAGAGGAACAGCAAAGAAGACAAAATGCACACACAGGGATAACACAACTTGGATGACAGAAAATGCTATGGCTTTACAGAACGGAGCAGACAAAAGGTTTCCGAGGCCAAGCCGAGGACACCGCTGTCTGTAGGTTCTCACTGTGGTTATAGTACTAGCAGGTGTGGCTAGTCCTGCACCACGGAAGCTTCACTCTGGACGTTCAGAGGGAGACTGTGGCTGTGGGGTGGTGATGATAAAGGCAGTGAGTCTGGCCTCCTGTCCATAATGTTTTTTCTTCCTTTTTCTCTGACAGCTCAACATCCTGGTGGATACAGGCAGCAGTAACTTTGCAGTGGGGGCTGCCCCCCACCCTTTCCTGCATCGTTACTACCAGAGACAGCTGTGAGTTCCAGAGAGAGCTGGGGGAAAGAACCCTTCCCAAGGATCCAGGGCTGAGATGGGCCTAGGGAGGGTGCAAGAAGACAGACTAGTTTCTCAGATGTTTTCTTCCTGCTAGGTAGGGAGACAAAGAGAAGGGGAGAGTGACCAGGAGAAAAGGGTGAGCTTCAAGAAGTATACTATGGGAAAGGGTAGCTTCCTGTGGGAAGTGAAAAGGGAGGAGGGAGAGCAGCCCCCTGCTCCCCACCCCCGGCACCCTGATGGATTGGGTCATTCCCAGTCTTCATTCCTTCTGCCTGAATGGGGTATGAGGAGGGCTTCCTCCTCTATCTCCATGGCTCAGTTTTCATGGCAATACCAATTAAGTCTACACTGAGCAGGCTGCAAGGATAGCTCCCTTGGCTGTTCTCACTCCTAGGACCCAAGGGCCCCTCCAGGGGGCTTTGCACAGTTCAAGGAAGTAAAGAACCTTCCATAAACCCCACCACCTACACCAGTATCAGGAACTGAAAGCTAAAATATCTCCTCTCTGCACCTCCCAGAGTACCATCAGCTGGATTCAGCTCACTGGTGGAGGGCAGGGTTGAAGTGGCTTTTGAAAGTCAGAGAGGCAGTGAATATTGATCTGGGAACCCCCTTAGCACAAAAGCATTAAGAGGAAGTGGTGAGAAGACATCTAATGTGAGACATTTCTTGTGTCAAAACAGGTGAATAGAAGCTTAAACCTCACTCTAAGACTTGCAGGCTGGTGCAAAACCCACCTTTACCATTTCCTGTCTTTTTTGGCCCTTTCCCCTTTTGCTTCCTGACCTTAAAAAAGCAGTCAGGGAGTGGGGCATGGTCATCATCCATGAAGGGGAATTCATTCCAGTTCCTCTGTATCCCCTCACCCCCGACACACTCTTCCCCCACAAGCCCAGCTCACAGTATGATTAAACATAGGTGGTGGTGTCATCTGTTTGAGCATGTTTCACACCAGTGATTTGCAGTACCTGTGTGCTCTGCTGAGATGCTTGTGCAAATCTCTTTTCTGGAAGAACCTGCTGTAGAGGTTCCAACATCCCCCTGCCTGGAACTTTCTTTGCCACTAAGATGGTACCAAGGCAGCAAGAGAGTCAATGACTCCTTTTCTCTGGGAGCTTGATGGCACTGGAGGGGGTGGGGTAGGAGATTTTTGCTAGCTGTCCTTTCAGCACCAACAAGCACAATACACAAAGCCTATGCTTGTTCCTCATAGGGCCTGAGCTCCAGACTTGGGAATATGAACTATGCAGCAGGAGAAAGAGCCCCAGCAGTAGCTCCCTCATCTATATGTAAGGTCGCTTCACCGTTCTGTTCTAGCTTGTCAATTGAGGGGTGTTCTGTAGGGCAGCCAAAAGGCAGACTAGGACTCCAGTGAGATTAGCTTTGGCATTTGGGAGATTTGATGCTGGATCCCTATAACCAGTGTTGTGGCTAGGCATTCATGGATCTGCTTCCTTTTCACAGATCCAGCACATATCGAGATCTCCGGAAGGGTGTGTATGTGCCCTACACCCAGGGCAAGTGGGAGGGGGAGCTGGGCACCGACCTGGTGAGCATCCCCCATGGCCCCAATGTCACTGTGCGTGCCAACATCGCTGCCATCACTGAATCAGACAAGTTCTTCATTAATGGCTCCAACTGGGAGGGCATCCTGGGGCTGGCCTATGCGGAGATTGCCAGGGTAAGAGGGACAAGATCTGGCGTGTCACATGCCCCCTGCCTGTTAGCACACTGCATGTTACAGGGAAGAGGCTGGGAGACAGAAGGGGAAGGAACTAACGGAGGAAAACAAATTGGCTTAAGGAAAGATTGTTCAACAGGGGACTAAGGTGGTAGTCTGAATTTTATCCCAAGAGGGTAGAACTAGGGTGAGAGAAGCTGTGTTAGGCACAGGAACAGGCTCTGGTTCTCATTTACTCTAAGAGCTTTAAGAACACAAGAAGCCCCATAAAGGTTAGGTAACTGGGAATCAAAGATCCTAGGGAGCTATAGCCCCATCACCACTTTCTACATGCAATGCCTGTGTCTCTTACTAACCCCTGCTCAACCGAATCTTGGTGCTTCAAGATGGTCTTTCTCAAAGATCATCCCGCAAGGTTTTGCTTTTGCTGGTTTAGGCAGGAAGCTATCCTCTTTCCACTAAGGTCCTGTGTGAGGATTCACTCTTAATCTCTTTCTGTCACAGCCTGATGATTCCCTGGAGCCCTTCTTTGACTCTCTGGTAAAGCAGACCCATGTTCCCAACCTCTTCTCCCTGCAGCTCTGTGGTGCGGGCTTTCCTCTCAACCAGTCAGAGGTGCTGGCCTCTGTTGGAGGGAGCATGGTGAGTGGTACTCAGAGGAAAGGTAACGGCACTGGGCAGAGAGACAGGCACCATCCTCTCCCCTACCTCCAAGGCTGCGGCACTTTGGGCTTCACTATTTACAATCAAGAGAAACCCGTTACCTTCCCCGCTTTTTTTTTTCTCATCATTTTCTTTTTTGCATTACTCCTGAAAAGATCTGAGAAACCTATGGTAAATCAAAAAAGGCTCGGAGATGATAACAAGGAAATAAAAACCCACCAAATTAAGGCTATTCAGTCTTATGATCAGAAGGCAGAGATCCAGGGAGATTAAATCTGTTTATTAATTAGGACAGTGGTGAATGGTTCTCAATCTCCAACAGAGAAAATAAAGCTTGTGATAGAAGCGTATCATTCATTCAACATTTATTGTGCCAGTTTAGGTTATGCGATTCTGAACAATTAAAAATCCTGCAAAGTCTCCTCCATTGAACACATTTAAAAAAACTACAAATTGCTTTGAAACGTGATTTTGTTTGGCAGCAGGAGGATGAAAAAGTCCTTTGTAGAGAGCCTTGTCATCCCAAGAAATCACAATCCTAGCCAAGAAATCACAATCCTAGTGCTTGTTTCCCTCTGTGGTGATGTTGGTGCCTGCCTCATTTTCTCCCTAGATCATTGGGGGTATCGACCACTCACTGTACACAGGCAGTCTCTGGTATACACCCATCCGGAGGGAGTGGTATTATGAGGTGATCATTGTACGGGTAGAGATCAATGGACAAGATCTGAAAATGGACTGCAAGGAGGTAACAAAACCAGGAGGGAGCCAGGGAGGGGAGGGGGCAGGCGATACAAGGTGACTCTCAGACCCCAGGTTCTGAGGTTGGAAAGATGAGGCAGAGGAGCAGGACCTGCGGGAAGGGCTGTGGGCTCAGCCCAGGAGAGTCAGGCGCCTCACGGTCTCACAGCAGGGCCCGAGGCCAGGGGCTCAGGACTTGCAGAGAACGTGGCTACGGTCTAAACCAAAAACCCCACAAAACCACTGCCGTCAAGTTGCTTCCTAGTGATGAAAAAAGCATGGAACTGGTTAGAATGTCTGGATGCTAGTCACTGCCTTGCTTCTTGCTTTATGGCCAAGTTGTTTGCGAGGCGGTGTGATACCTATGAGTCAGAAAGACCTGGGTTTCAGTCCAGCTCTGCCGTTTACCTGCTGTGTGCCCTTAGGCAAGTTACTAATCTGTTTCAGTTTCCTTATTTTCAAAACCGAGGTAAAAACTACTTTCTCAAAGATGGTGGTAAAGATGAGAGATAATGCTTTAAGTGTTTATCCTAGTACCTGGCACATAGCAGGTCCCCAGTAAGTGACAGCAAAACCTAAACTTGGTGGCGGAGTGAAATATGGCTGCTAACCAAAACACTGGCACTTCAAATCCACCTGTCACTCCTTGGAAGCCCTGTGGGGCAGATATACTCTGTCCTTGAGTGTTGCTTTGAGTTGGAATCAACTCAATGCAATGGGCTTATTTGTTTTCAACCTAATTAGGAGCCCTCGTGGCACAGTGGTTAAGAGCACGGCTGCTTGCCATAAGGTCAGCAGCTTGAACCTACCATCTGCTCCCTGGAACCCTACTGGGCAGCTGTACACTGTCCTATAGGGTCATGATGAGCCAGCACTGCCTGGATAGCGGCTAGTTTGGTTTCTGGTTTTACCTAATTAAATTATTCTATATGTTAAATTACAGGAGATATAAAATATGAGTTAAAAGCACTGCACAAAGTATTTTTAAGATTGGGACTCTCACCCACCCAGGAGAAGAGTTAATGTTTACTGATTCCTATGTGCCAGATGCTATTTTAAGTGCTTTAAATGCAATCATTTATTTAACACTCACAAAAACCTTCTGAGATAGCTATTATCTCCATTTTAAAGATGAAGGAACTGAGGCATAGAGGTTAAATTTTAACTGCTCTAGGATACACACCTAACAAGTGGCACAGACAGGATTCCAAACCAGGCAAGCCCCTAAATAGTCCTCACCCCTCCAAGCTGAGCCACAGCCTGGCAACAAAAAAGGCTTTTGACTGTTCTACCCCTCTCTTCTCCCTCCTAGTACAACTACGACAAGAGCATCGTGGACAGTGGCACCACCAACCTTCGTTTACCCAAGAAAGTGTTTGAAGCTGCAGTCAAATCCATCAAGGCAGCTTCCTCGGTCAGTGGGACACTAAGGACAGGGGTACAAGAAGTGACAAACCAAGTGTCAGAAGAAGTCAGTCAAAATCACGTGCTTCAACAACAGCCACGATATCTACCCATAGAACCTGCCACTTAGATCTCCTAAAAACATTCTCTTGTCCCTTCCTTGTGATTGTGAGCCGTGGTTTGCTCATCACGCAATCTCCCTGATGCAGATTTTTTTTACTTCAGTCTCTCTATCTCTTACTCCAACTCTTGGGTTTCAGTCTGTCTTTCTCCAGTTAGGTTATTCCACTGAAGAACAAACACAGGGCCCAGTCAATTATCTAAAAATGCAAAAGGGTAAAAGAGGTTCTTTCCTCATTGTTATTCTCTTCTTGCCAACACAGACGGAGAAGTTCCCAGATGGTTTCTGGCTAGGAGAGCAGCTGGTATGCTGGCAAGCAGGCACCACCCCTTGGAACATTTTCCCAGTCATCTCCCTCTACCTGATGGGTGAGGTCACCAATCAGTCCTTCCGCATCACTATCCTCCCACAGGTATGTTCCAACCTCCAATCAGTGAGATCCCAGGAGGAGGAAAGACTACGTACTGGGGGGCTAGCGAGCAGATATGGTTTCCCAGAACTAGGATATGAAACAGATGAATGTCCAAAGGTAAAGGGCCCGTGGAAAACTTAACCCCACAGAACTCAAGGATGGCAAGGGGCAGAGCTACCTGAGGGCAGGAGTACCTAAAAGGCAGAGATGGGCTACAGGATGCAGTGAGGAAGACATACGCTCACCTGTGATTGCTTACCTGTAGCAATACCTACGGCCAGTGGAAGATGTGGCCACATCTCAAGACGACTGTTACAAGTTTGCCATCTCACAGTCATCCACGGGCACCGTTATGGGAGCTGTTATCATGGAGGGCTTCTATGTTGTCTTTGATCGGGCCAGAAAACGAATTGGCTTTGCTGTCAGCGCTTGCCATGGTGAGAGCCAGGAATAAGGGTGTGGGGCCACTCTATCCATGTTCTCCCTGTGCAGCAATTAGGACACCTGGGACCCTGCTAGTTTTGAAGGCAGTTAACAGTTGCTTGGAGGCCAAGTCAACATATTATGCAAAAGCTAGTGTCAGTACTGGTCCTTCTCCTGTACTACCTGCCATGGCGACCCCTGCCTGAACTGGTGGCCTCAGCTGGAAACCCAGAGGAGTAAGAGCTGCCTAGGTACCCTGGGGAACTCTAGACCCAAGGGCAGTAGGGTCAGCCTCTGGTGACCTTATCAGTTGCTGTTTGATGAGAATAAGTGTTCAGAAAATGGGCAGATGGCAAGGTCTTGTGGTTTAGCTTTCAGACATACCAGCTGACTTTACTAGGGGTGAATAAGGGGCCAGCTTCTTTGTGGTCAACTCAGAACTTACTTTTAGGTATTATTCCTAATAGATAGATATACACAAAAGGGCTGTTCCCAGTGACCTGGGAGAGGAGACAGGCCTCTATCTGGAATAGACTTTCTGTCCCACTGCTAAACATCTCTAGTGAAGGAGATTCTGCAGCCTCCTCAGGTACTAATTCCAAGGTCTCACTATCCAGAAGTTCTTTTCATTATACAACGCAAAGTGCTCTGACAATGAGAGCTGCCATTCACTCTCACCCTTTTTCTAGTGCACGACGAGTTCAGGACAGCAGCAGTAGAAGGTCCTTTTGTCACACCAGACATGGAAGACTGTGGCTACAATATTCCACAGACAGATGAATCAACCCTGATGACCATAGCCTATGTGATGGCTGCCATCTGCGCCCTCTTCATGCTGCCACTCTGCCTCATGGTGTGTCAGTGGCGCTGTCTCCGCTGCCTGCGCCATCAGCATGATGACTTTGCTGATGACATCTCCCTGTTAAAGTGAGGGGATCCATGGGCAGAAGATGGACATTCCCCTGGACCACAACTGGGTGGTTCACTTTGGTCACAAGTAGGAGACACTGATAGCCCCTGTGGCCAGAGCACCTCAGAACCCTCGTCCACCCACCAAATGCCTCTGCCTTGACAGAAAAGGAAAAGCTGGCAAGGTGGGTTATGGGAATTGCACCTTGTGGAACAGGTGAGGGTAGAAAGAAGTGCTCTGGTGGTGGGAATGCTCTTGGTCACCATAAAGCTGAGTTGGGAAATTCTGCTACTTGAAACTTCATCCCTAAATCTTTGCCCACCATCCCTGTAGCATCTCCAGCCCAAAGTATTCTTCTTTTCTTAGCTCCAAGTACCAGCATCACATGCAGGTTACCCCAGTGTGTGCCTCTGTGGTACCTGCCTGTCTCCCTGCTAGCCAAAGTCAGTAGGAGAGGGCACAGTTTGCTGCTCACTTTAGAGTCTGTATAAACAAGCCTAACATTGGTGCAAAGATTGACTCTTGAATTAAACAAAAAATAATTAGATAGAATATTTGTACACATCAAGGAGGTCAGGAAGGGGAAAAGGCAAGGGATTACAGTGACAGGGAATAGCTGGGATAGTTAAGATCAGAGGCAGAAACAACCACTTGCCAGTTCAAGTTTTAGGGTCTCATCTCACGAGTGCTGCATCCCGGTGTTTTCTTTTCTATGGTTGTTGCGTGACCAAAAGTGAGATGGGAAGAGGGCTGATACAGCCAAAGAGCACTTTTTAGCTCTTAAATGAAACGTGCCCACTAAGAAATTCCATTTAACAACTGAATTTCCACCTTACTAATTTCACTCATCTTTACATAAACACTTTATCTTACATAAACCAAGTAGCACAGAAATACCCCAACCCCAGAAGCCCCAGTTGCTCTATGGTAGAGCCACTGGAATATAGCAGGGCTGGCTTATTCCCTCCCTCAAATCCCTATTCCCCTGGACCTTTGCAGCCAAGGTGCTAAGAGGAATAGATAGGAGATCTCTCCTACCTACTCCTTGAAAGCAAAATCCGGAAGATTCATTCAATAGCTATGGGGTTGATGCCCTATGTCGCTGCCCGGATTTCTTCCTATTTAGCTGTCAGTGGGGTAAGATCTTTACATAACACAGGTGTATTTCATTGCCTTTCACTGTCTAATGCCCCCTCCATTTATCTGGCTAAGGCATCCCACAGTGGCACTAGTATTACACCAAGGGTGCCAGAAACAGCATTTTCTGTCTCTAGCAACATCACTTTCAGTATCAAGGCTGCCCTGAAAGAGGATGGTAGCTACAGGGCTTCCTTATTTCCTTCACCTTGACAGCCCCTCATCCTTTTCCCCTGTCCTGCTGTCTACTCCCCTCTCCAAGTCGGACTTGGGTACCCAGGCTGGTTCTTGGGCTAGACAGTGGGGATCAAGTTAATTTCCTCCCTATTGGTTCTAACATAGTAGATGGGTACCAGTGTTAGTTGGAAGAGCTGAATTTTTCTGATAACACCCACTGTATCCTAGCTGGTCAACATACTGCTTCAAGGTATGAGAGCTGCCTAGTATAGGATTACCTGATGAGGGGAAGGAATATTCAAGGAGGGCCTCTAGAGTTCCCAGCCTCAGTCAACTACCAACAAGCCATAAACCAATAAAACAAGAATGCCGAGTCACAGCTTTCTATCTGGGTTCTTTTCATTCCCCCTGCATTTGGTGCTGCTTTGGTTGACTGGGAACAACCCATAACCACAAAGAACAACAGGAAGCCAAGACTGTTCACTTCCAGCTCAGAATTTACTGTGTAAATAACTGCCAGAATTGCTACTACCATGAAATGAAAATGCCATGTTTCTAACCATGTTGGGGAAAACTGGCTTTTCCCTAGCTCTTCCCAAGGCATAAAACTCAAGCTCTTTACTATCAAGTCCCATGGTCTTATCTGTCCTTTTTTTTGAGAGACAACTGTTTGTATTTATTTTTCTTTTTACTGTTACTTCTTTCCTGCTCCGAAACTATGAACTCTAGATGTTTAAAAAAACAAAAACAAAACAAACAAAAAACTCAACAATGGCTTCTTGCTTATAAAAATATGTATCATATATTTCTCTTTTTAAATTCTACTCCTGAAAAATGACTGTCCCATCCCCTCTCAGCTCATTGGGGGCCTTTCTAATTAGCCTGCATGACTTCTCACTGTTGCCGGCCATGGGAAGAGGGAAAAAGGAGAACAAGGACAGCAGCAGTCTAAGTGCTGCTTTCTAACTGTCCCTAAACAAGGTGAGAAAAGAGCAACAAAGAGGCCCCAGCCCCTCCACACAAGTCTCCAAAACATCTGTCCTGCTACAGTCGGCTTTCCAAGGATTTTTCTAAGAAGCAGTTAGGGCCCCCTATGTACCTCCTCCTTTTTCTTTGCCTACTCCTATGGCTTCAAAGATTTGGGGGGGGGGGGGGGCGGGGGACCAGAAAAAATATTCTTCATACTCATCTCTAACTTCTAAATTTACGGGGGATACTGAAAAACACTGCAAATGGCCCAAAAGCTCGAGAGAGAATATTAGATTACAAGATAAGAAATAAATCCCCCAAATGAAAAGAACAAAGAAACCAGTCTTCCATTTTGTCACATTTCCTGTTCACAAGAGATACCAAACTAGAGACATTAATATTTCATTAACCAGAGAAAGTGGGTCTTTTGACCTCTATAAACAGGGTGGCTTGGCAAACAGGGGAGCACTCAGGCTATTTCACTCACTCTACAAGATGTCAACGAGGACCTGGGAAGTCCAGCACCCTAAAATACTGCTAGTCAATAAACCTGGGCAAGTGAGGCAACACCAGAGAAACGAGTACATCCATGAAATGATAGGCAAGGGTCAAAGGCAGAAAGGAGAGAATTTAGCTGAACCTGAAAGAAAAAGTCTTTGCCACCCTGATACATATAGCTAGCATGACAAACAATTCCAGGTCCCAAAAAGGGAAATTCAACCTTTAGTAACATGATGTTCTTCCCCTGAACAATTTATTTTCTTATTCTGTTTGCTTTTTGATTTAACAGTTTTCACTTGATCAACTGCAAAAGAGAAAGGAATTGAAGCCATTTCTGGTAGGAGGAAAAGATAAGGAAGAGATTCAGTGTTCTAATAGGCTCACAGCTTTCCCAGGTATGAAACCTAAAAACCAGAAGGGCTCAATAAACATCAGTAAAAAAATGATCTAGTTCCAGATAGCTATCCACAGAGCAAAGGATTCATAAACTTGAAAAGCCAACCTTCCTTCTTCATATCACTCTGGTCTCCATTTTTCCCAGGGCAGGAAGCATGGCCCCCATAGCTTTCTTGTTTCTAAAATCAAAACTCAGCATTTCAAGATCATTCTGCAAGTAATTTTGCACAGATATCTCCTCACCCCAGTGCCTGTCTGTAGCTCACCCAAGATCACCAAACAACTTGGTTGTGAACCAACTGCCTTAACCTTCAGGAGGGAGGGGAATTAGCTAGACTAGGAGACCAGACGTAAAGGGGAGAGATAAGGAACATCACAAGGTTGGTCTGTCAGAACTTGAGTAGAAACCAACTCAGTGGCAGCAAGAGATGGTTTGGCCCAGGAAGAATCTGTGGGTTGTGCCAGTATCTAAACAGAGACTGTGCCCAGGAAGTAGGGGAACAGAAGATCGTGCGGGATGTGGGGAAAATGGAACCTGATTGTGTCGTTATTCTCGGACTGTGAATTTTGCTGATGTACATCAGAATATCCTGTAAACCTAATGTCTATGTACAGATAATGAGCAGTAACAACAGTAAAATACTCAACGAAAAAAAAACACTAGGTGACATTTTCTTTTTCCTCAGTCAGTCTCATTTTATCCTTTTGGAGTAGAGTGGCTAGAGCAACACTGAGCTTCCTGAGGCTTTTGGTAAGCAAGGCATCTGGCTGGACAGCAGGTGAGCACCAGGATTCAAATCTGCAGACAAGAGACTTTAAGAAAATGGACTAGAGGATGAGCCAAACAAAGCAGGCTGGCCTTAGAGCAATAGCAGCATCCTAGATGGTTTGTATACTGTATTTGAAAACAGCCTTAGCAGGAATATCATAATCTCAAGGCCAAACTAAACATTATCTTCCCTATAATCTGCATCTCCAAAAAGAACTGCAAGATGAGGGAGAACAGACCATTTCTGCATTATATACATACTTCCACTTACAAACCTCTGAATACACTTTCTATACACACATTACCTATATAATAAAAATGTACATGGCATGAGTATATGTCACTGTATAAATATAGAGTTTTAGAAATCTTGAACCCGCTCCTTCCTGTTCACATCAGTTTCTCCTCTTCTTCCTCCCCAGTCAGGTCCATCATTTAAGAGTTGGACAAAAGGGACAAGTGTCATTTGTGTTGGTCTGGGCCCAGAATTTGATACACTGGAAAGAAAGAAAGACATACCTCAGGTTTATCTCGAAAAATGGAAGGAAGGAAGGGCAAAGAGTACAATTAAGGTTCAACAAGGTCTAAGGAACATATACTAAGTTGGAAAAGCTCTTACCATGGGGGAATAAAGGAGTTATTTCATTACCCCCAATCTTCAAACAAACAGATCTTTTTACAGGAAACATTCATGGTCTGCTAATAACAGTGTGAAGCTGCTTTCTGTTGTATCTCTACTGTGGCTTGCTGTCATTTAGGTGAGGATGAGCTTCCACCTCCTAATACCGCATACCTAATTTGTCCTAGTCTCCCTCAAATCTTATTCAGGATTTTCTCTTACCAAGAATTAAGATTTAAATTCAGTTTCTACCTCTTGGAAAAACAAAATGGTAAAGAAGGAATCATCCCTGCTGCTGAGAGACTTAATTCCACCTAGTAATACAATAAGAGGAATAACTTGTCTACTTGTCAGGTTGTGACGATTATCTTTAGTAGGCAGGCTTTCAAGCTATTCTGTTAATGTAGCTACTAATCTCACATTCAGGTTCTCACACTCTATTCCTCTCATCTAAGCAAAGTCTCTTGACAGTGCTAAATATGAAACAAAGGTTAGACACATGTGATTATCTCTTATTGTCAATTTTCCAAGAAAGAGACCAATAGGATTTTAGTATGAACTGCTTATTCAGACTGCTGGAGAGAACAGGGTAAAAGGAAGCTGAGAGATCCTAATTGCCAATATTTTGGATTCTGCTGATAAGTTTAAGTCACAATTTACCATAAACCATGTTTAGATGTTAATGGTGAGCATCAACATGGTAGATGTTCAAGAAAAATTCTTGGCTAACAAGAAAGGGCGGAAAATGAGGACAGTAGTATAGTACCCACCTCCTTGTGCAACACATGGGTACATGCCATGGGATGCAGCTCACTGGGCTGGACGAGTTTCTGGCACATTAGACACAGCTTACAGGTGGCCGGTGCCTGCAGGACAAGGGAGTCATGGTCAAAAGAGTAACCTGGATCTCCTTATCTTCTATTCTACCCATGATTCCATCAACTATTTCCATTCAGCAGAAAGATTTTGTATCACCAAAATACAATGAAATTATCACCTCACACTCACTAGGAAAACAAACTGTTCATGAGGATACAGAGAAACTGAAGCACCTGTGCACTGCTGGTGCAAATGAAAAATGGTGCAACCACTGTGGCAAATAATTTGGTGGCTCCCCAAAGAGTTAAACATAGAATTACCACATGGTCCAGCAATTCCGCACCTACAGACTTGAAAGCAGAGACTCCAACATATCTGTACATCAGCATTCACTGCAGCATTATTCACAATAGCCAAAAAGTATTAAAAACCAAATATCCATTAACAGATGAATGGATAAACAAAAGGTGGTATACACATACAATGGAATATTATTCCATTATAAGAGAAATGAATTTCTGATACATGCTACAACATTGATGAACCCTGAAAATATGCTGAGTAAAATAAGTCAAGACACAAAAGGACAAATATTCTATGAGCCCATTTATAAGAAATATCTAGAACAGGGAAATGCATAGAACAAAAGCTACGAGGGGTAGAGAGGAGGAAGTTAAGAGTTTCTGTTTAGGGGGAGGTGCGCATTTTGGAAATGGACAGCTGTGAAGGCAGCATAACATGATGAATGTAATTCATGTCACTTAATTTACACACTTAAAAAGGGTTTATAGGGCAAAGCACAGTTAAAAAAAAGGAATGTTGATACCAAAAGAAAAGTTCATCTGTAGATTAATACCTAAGTACTTGTATTTTCCCAGTGAGGGCTGCAAACAACTCGGTTGATGAGATGATGGCTTCTTTCGGCACTGCACCTATAAGCCTACTCCCCACTTTTCCAGATCCCAGTTTTCAAATAAAATGAGTCTTACATGTGAAGATCTTCCAGGATATGAAACTTGAGCAGAAGGCAAAAACACTGGGGTACTGATTTGGGTCAGCGATGCAGGGAACACGGCTCTGATCCGACCAAGTGGCTGTGGGCAGAAACATTGTCCAAGTAATGACAGAACGTCTCAGTAACTGAGCATTTGACAAATCTTTCATTACCCAGATAAGCAACTGAAGAAAACAGACTGGACAGATACTCTTGGCTGCAATACTTTGTCCCACCCCAAATTTTTCTAAAATCTGTTTCTCTCCTAATATCCTATTGTCCTGTCAAGTTCTCCCCAGAGCAGTTCTTCTCACCTGAGTGCTTGTTGCCACCCGCTCATGCTCTGCCAGCCGTGCAGCGACCAGCTGGATCAGCTCCTCCATAGTCAGACCAGCCATAGTGGTACGTGCTGTCTTGATTTGCTGAAGAATGTTCGTCATCTGGGCCCTAAGAAAGAAAAATATTGAGGGAGAGAGACAATCTGTGCTAATACTAGGGGGCTCACCCATAAAACCTCCCCTATTTTAATCCACAAACATTTTTCTGACAAATATTTTTAAATTAATCTTTAAAGATACTTGCTTATTGCACTGTGGGAACCGAACCAGAAGCTTGTCCAGGATCTTCTCCAATTTGTCTACTGGCTGGGGCCGGGGAGATTCAGTAGAAGCCTTAACACCACCCAAGCCCGGGGGAGGTGGGATGGAGGCAGCAGGGGGCATGTGTGGACCATGGGGGCCAATAAGAGAACCTAAGCCAGGGCTACTTCTCCCATGGGAGCCAGGAAGGGGTGGGGAAGGTTGGTTGGGCTGGGAAAGGGCAGGGCTCAGGATGGGGAAAGACAAGGAACGGGGATCTGCACTGGGCATAACCATGGGCATTGTGACCTGCCCAATGGAGAAGGGCATCCGAGGGGGCAGAGACGGATTGGGTGGAAACATATGAAGCATGAAATCTGTCTGCAAAGGGCAAAGAGGTAGAAGAAAAGAGAGAAAGGAACAAAAAGTTTACAAAACTGGAGCAGACATCAATGAATAACTCTTGCATTAAATAAGAATGACCCCAATATTCTCATAAAAACAGCATGTTAAAGACTCTGGCTCTGCCACCAATATGTAAAAGTAGACTCCCCAAAGCCAGTTCTCCTACCTCAGAAGGGGGTGGAGGCAAGGTGGGAGTAGGGATTTGAGGAAGGCTGCTCAGCTTGGCTCCGTTCCTCACCAAATGGATATGACTATTAAACTGGTCCTAGAAAAGAGAGAAAAGGAACACTGATCCTTTATTGCTGAGCTGAGACAACCTCTCCAGAAAAGAGCACCACCTACTACCAGAAAAGCAAGATGAATAGTAAAGTGGTCCCAGTGCAGAAGGTCACCTCCCAATCACTGCAAGTATTTAGCACAGAATGACACTGACTGAATGATCACCCATTATTACACTTACCCGAACATTCTTTTTCATTATCCGAACTCCATTCAGTCTTGTCTCCCACTCCTGTTTGGAACGAATAGTCTCCAGTGTTGGGGGAGTTGATCTTCCAAAAAAAAACCAAGAAAACAGAAATTTACAGAATTAAAGAAAGCTCTATCCCTAATTCTCTCAGATAGCAAAATAGCAGCCGGCTAATGTGCCATAAGTAGTACAAGGAGATGTTGACAGAAGGCCAAAATTCTAAGTTCTTTGCCTCACTTAATTCCATCACCTTTTTAAGTACTGAAGAAAGAGGACCCAGAAAGAGAAGACTCTTGTCTGTCTAAAAATGCCACAAGGGTCCCCCAAATTCCAAGGCAAGAAATGACTGTAAGTAGTCCCCATCTTACGATGGGGTTCTGTTCCAACGACTCTGACCTAAGTTGGTTCTGACATAAATTAAATATTTCTTTTCAGTTTTTATTAATGTCTTTTATTATTATAAGTATCTTTATAAACCCAATTTTATTTGTCTTTAGGGGTTGGTATGGGAATGGTAACATCAGCAAATTATGTGCTGCAATACTGTATGTAGTACACATTACTAACAAGGTGCACACACAAGAAAGCGAATCTTCTGTAATGACAATGCATAGTAGGTCAGGGACTGCTTGTATTTATCAGATACAAATCTCCAAAGGCTTTGTGTTGCTTTGATTGGATAACAGATACTATCTGTCTAAAAAGAAATAATACAGTAAAAAGTACAAAACTATAAAACAGTGGAAGGGAAGAGCTAGAGAGTAAGGAGTTCTAGACTATGAGCAGGGAAATCACTGAGCAGTGCACTAGTGAGTACACAGACAAAGACAGCCCTCATGAAGAAAAGAGTAAGTGACAGGCTTCCTGGTCTAGAGTTATAAAAGCCTACCCAAAAAAACCCTTGCAGGATCATTAAAAAACCCACAATTGAAATTTACTTACTTGAGGTAAGTAAGGTGTAGTTCTGCCTCTTTTTCTGCTTCCTCTAGTTTCAATACCAGCAACTCTTTCCGGCTCTCTAGTGACAAGATCTAACAAAACCATAAACAAATACATACCACACACAACATTATTAACTTATATACATGAAGCTACCCTTCCGGTTAAATGCTTAGTGGCTCTTGTAACACTACATCAAACTTATATCCATTTGAATATCCAAAACCAAGGTTTTCAAGATGTCAGCTCCTGTTCTCACCTCTGCCTTCCAGGCTCGTTCCGTCTCTTCCATAATGTTCCGATTTATTTCACCATCCTGATTCTTGAGTCTATCCAGTTCCATCTCCCACACCTCCCTGTAGGGTAACACCAAGAAAAAGAACAAAAGAAGAGAGATAAGCTTGCTGAGGAATACCAAGGCTAAAGTAAAACCAAAATTGATCTAACAGGCATCTTGAAGAAAGTCTTACTCTTAAGTATTAACTAAAGGTATCAACAACTAATACTTAAAAGTAGTTTGCAATTGCATAAATACCCTATATTTGAAAGCAAAAAATGCACATCTCAGCTTGCTAAAATAAGGTTACCCAAAGCAAAAACCTCCACTGAAAGCAGAATATACTTCTATGTTCAATAGAGCTCAAAATTGCTATGGCATTTCTCTGTCCCAACTTTGTCTTCTAGTACGGGGACCCTAAACACAGGGGTCCACTTAATACTAATATTCCTCTCTAATGTAGCAATCAACTGTATTATTTTCACATCTCCTTGGCTACAGTAAACATCCTTCAAAAAGAAAACAAATATTCACTTCAGAACTCGGTATTTCTCATTTCCATTAGTTTCCTCTCTTCTTACACATCACCATTCCCATCCCTAGACTGTAACATTCACACTCAGTGTTAGGGTGACCACCTATTCATTTGCCCAGGATTAAGCAATTTCCCAGGATGCAAGACTTACAGTGCTAAAACTGGCAGAATTGGGCACTGTACTCAAGACTGAAAGATGCTGTTAAGGAACACGGCCAGAGAAAGAATTTTTTTCTAGTCTGCTTGAATTAAGTTTTGTAGCTGAAAGCAACAAAATTACCTAGATCAGTGGATAAAGCAGTACAGAAATGTCTATTTTCTCTGAATTTTGAAAAAAAGTGAGAATATGAAGAAAGGGTTAAGAATTACATCTTGAGAGCAATGTTCCCACTGTTCTTCAGGGATCAAAGAAACAATTTTCTTCCTCTTCTGTTCTCCTACTAACCTACATGTAAGAATGAGAGCAATTTACTTGACAGAAACATCTGAAGTTCCTTCCTCTTTCATGTATGTATCTTGCATTTGACCCAATTCTCCATACATCCTTGTTCCCTGTTTTATAGATACAGATGTGTGAGTCTGTGAGTGTGAGACAGGTACCTCTGCACATCATTTACTCACTAACATTAGTCTGACTCTCTATTGCCATGGTCTATTTATCTACTAGAAACGACTAGGTGGACATTTTCTTCCTTAATCTCGTTAAAAAAACAAAAAAAATTGTCACAATGGAAACCACTAAGTGTATTTTAATTCTTTTAATTCTTGGTCTAATTTCAAGTCCTATGCTTTCTGTTGCTATCCACAGCTAGTTTAGGGTATCAATAGTTAAAATGAATAAATCCTACCAGAATGTATAAGTCTAGCTTGTTGTAGGTCCTGATAAGTTTGCATAATCTTTAAAATGATTTTTTTCTCATCATGTAAATAATAGATACAAATTATAGAAGGTTTAGAAAACATAAAACAGAGACAGTCTAATAGTGAGGTCTAACTCTTCTACTTACTGCTTGTATAATCTAGTCAAGCTACTTAATCTTTCTAGCCCTCAGTTTCTTTGCCTCTAAATGAACAGTATCTGTATTAGACTGATGGGACAGTTAAATAGGAAAACACAGGTGAAGAACTTACATGGTGCCTAGGACATAAATAGTATCTAACAAATAATATTCTAAGCATGTTTTAAAAATGTAATTTCTCATAATCACACTAATAAAGAATCATTATTATATTTATTTCCAGTCTTTTAAAATAAATATTTGTTCACACATAATTATGTATGTACATATGGAAACCTGGTTGTATAGTGGCTAGCTACTGTGGCTGCTAACCAAAAGGTCATCAGTTCAAATCCACCAGATGCTGCTTGGAAACTCCATGGGGGCAGCTCTACTCTGTCCTACAGCTTGCTGTGAGTTGGAATCAACTTGACAGCAATGGGTTTGGTTTTGGGCTATATAACATATGGAGCTTTTCTGGTACAGTGGTTAAGAGCTTGGTTACTAATCAGAGAACGGCAGTTCAACTCCACTAGCTTCACCCTAGAAATCTTTGAGGCAGTGCTACTCTATCCTACAGGGTCTTCTGAGTCAGGACTGACTTGACAGTAACGGAGTTTATTTTTTGGAATATATAGCATTACATATATATGTATATAAGGAAACCCTGGTGGTGTAGTGATTAAGTGCTACAGCTGCTAACCAATAGGTCAGCAGTTCAAATCCTCCAGGTGCTCCCTGGAAACTACATGGGGCAATTCTACTCTATCCTATAGAGTCGCTATGAGTCAGCATTGACTTGATGGCACTGGGTTTGGTTTTGTCATGTATGTATACATACGTATACATTATATAAAAGCTCTTCAAACAAATTGTAATTTTTATTTCAGTTTTTAAACTTAATGTAGTTTTCCATATCATTATTCTTTAAAAATGTGTTTTTTTTTTTTTTAAATGGCAGTACAGATATATCATTATGGGTAGTCTCCAATTTACAATGGAGTTCCATTCCTTAATCTCCATGTTAAAATGACTTCTCTGTCATAACTCAGTTCTGATATAAGTTGAATACTTTTTATTTTAGTTTTAATTATTAATTGTCTTTAGGGGTTGGAAAAACCATATCTGAGAATAAAAACATCAGCAAATTATGTGTTGCAACACTGTATATAGTATATATTACTAATGATAAGAGATGCCAAAAAATTAAAAATTAAGAAAGAATGGCCCTAAGTGTGGTTCATTTTAACTCTATTTTTTTAAAAAAAAAAGTAACTTAAGTATCTGCTTAAGTTATGTTCAATTTCTTAAGTACAAGTAATTTTGAAATGATCACCTATCTGTGCATGTGGCACTAACACAGGTTAAAGACAAACCAAAAAAAAAAGACCAAACCCCCTGCCGTCGAGTTGATTCTGACTCATAGTGATTCAAACTGCCATAGCAGCCTTAGCACTATGCCACCAGGGTTTCCAGACTAAACATAAAAGTAACATATTCAAATTTGAAAGGAAGCTACTTAGTGAAGAGTATAGCCTTTGAATCCAAACTACTCTGAGTTCCAAGGGAGGCCTATTACTATATGTGCAACCTTTGGCAAGTCAGTTACTTTTCTTGTGCCTGTTTCTTACAGTACAAAACGAGGATTATTAAAGAACCTACCTCAGGAGAGCTGCTATGAAGAATAAATGAGTTAACACATCATGTGACATACTTAGCAACAGTCTCAGGCATTTAATAAGAACTTAGTAAATGTTATTTATCATTTGGTTTCTTGAACATCTTCCTTCACAGAAACTGAAATATAACTATACACTGTTTCCTCCTGGAGTGGTGAGGGAAATCAACTTATTTCAGTATAGAAAAGCAAATGCTAATTGTCCTGTGAAATAGCCTCAACAAATAGAACAAAGAATTAAGATCTGCTGAGACTTTAGCCCAAAGATTTTCCTTTCAAAATATATTACACCCTGCTCAATGCAAAAAGAATCAGAAGAAAAATTGTAGGGCAAATTAACACACAGGGGGTTGGTTGTAATACATAAAGTGTGTAGTCCCTGAATTTGAGGATTAGGTTATAAAATCCTATTTTATAAAAGTGAAGCTAATACAAAACAACACATAAAAAATAAGATTAGATGTAAGTAGAAAAATTTACTCTGAGATGAACTGCAAACTCGCTGCTGATAAGGCTGGAATTCTCCCTTGATTCAATTTAATTCAACAATCTATCATCAGCAGCCTACATACAGATGTCCCAATTCCTATGCCCAAGAAGCTCATAATCCAGTCATCTGACTGGTGACAAAACGGCACAAGGAAATTCTGTGCAGAACAAATAGCATATGCGAAGACCTAACAGTAAGAAAGCAAGTGAGGAAGGCAGGCATTCAGGCAGTGACTCCACAAGTCTAAAGCTCAGCAGTGTAGCAGACACGAGAGAGACAGATTAGAGCGTCATTAGCATACAGACAACAGCTGTGGTGGGAGAGTGGCTAAAAGCTCAGCTGCTACCAGAAGACTGGTGGTTTGTTGAACTCATCAGTTGCTCCATAGGAGACAGACAGAGCAGCCTGCTTCTGTAAAGATTCAGACCCTTGGAAACTCGACGGTGCAGTTCTACTCTGTTCTACATGGTCATTATAACTCAGAATTGACTGGAAGGCAGTGGGTTTGGTTTTGGCATATAGATAGTAACAGAATCCATAGGTATGGAAAAAAAAAAATCTAGAGCAGCAGTTTACAGGGTGACTAAACCCTGAATGGCCTGGTCATGAAGCCAGAATCCCGCAGTTAATACTAAAATGTTATCTGCCTTTTTCATTCTCATTCTTTCATGAGTCTACACTGGAGTTTTTCTGATGCTATAGGACATGTATCATCACTCTGATGGCTAATGGAATGTATGCTTCTGTATCCTTGTGTTTTTCTAATATTTCCTAGGTAGTAACTTCAGGGTGTAATTTGACTTTTCAGAAATTAACTTTCTTAGTACTTCTCTGTTTTTACTAGTTACTTCAGTTATACTTGCTATAATCTCTGTAATCGCATTATTATCCAACAAATCATACTGCAAAATTCTGAAGTTCTCGATGCACCTAGGTGGAAACAAGTACTTTGCGATCTTACTTTGCAATAATACTGAAAAATTTTTTCAACCTACAGCTGTATAGTATACTTCTACAGATACTAAAAAAAAAGAAGATGAAACTGGCCTACTTCCCTATCTCATGGAAAAAAGGATCTTCTCCAAAGAAACTGGCTGAAACTATAAAAGACAAAAGCTACCTTTTCCTTGAATTTAGATACTCACAATTTATTATATCTTATGCAACAAAACATTTTCAAACTGTATTGTCAGCTAAGTTGTGGTGACATGTGGAGATGAATCACTCAAAATTTAAAGAAAAAGAAATTGAATATTTTAATGTAGATGTGATGAATTCCTTAAAAGTCAAATCCTGTTAAAATCTTTCTTTCAAACAAGAAATGAAAAAAACCACTGATGCATCTTGCAAGGCAAGTTCTTCACTGAATTAGCTGGAATAGGCAACCTTGCACAGCTGACACTGTACACGAACAATGTGGGATGAAAACTTAGCAAACCACAGCACTGCACTTTTCACTGACACAGTAACTCATCATGAGATTTTGCTGAAATCTGAAGATTTAGTTAAAAAAAATTTAATCAACAGAATTGCAATTCTGCTTTAGAAGTGAATGAAATTTTAGATGTGGTTAACTTGCTATTTTGTTAGTATTTAGCTGGTACTTGGTATCAACTAATATCAAAGTTGATCTTTTTATTTTTATTGTGATTTAGTGAAAGTTTACAGTCTACATCAATTTGCCATAGAAAATCCCAAACACATGCCTCTATATAACTTTATATGCTCTCCTCATGTTGTGACAGTACACCCCTCCTTCTCACTCTACTTCAGTATTCATTCAAACAACACCCTCCCCTCTCATCGCTGGAGAGAAACTGGTCAGACAGCCTTATATATATATTTAAGCTAAGAAGTACGACACACCACCTGTACCACTCTGTGTCCTATAAACTAAAAGCCACTGTCATCGAGCCTACTCTGACTCACAGTGACCCTACAGGACAGAGTAGAACTGCCTCGTAAAGTTTCCAAGGAGTGCCTGGTGAATCCGAACTGCTGACCATATGGTCCGCCGATGTAGCACTTAACCACTACACCACCAGAGTTTCCCTATGTCTTACAAAACCAAAAAGTCAAACCCACTGCTGAGTTGATTCTGACTCATAGAGACCCTACAGGACAGAGAAGAACTACTCCATAGTTTCCAAGGAGCGACCGGCAGATTCAAACTGCTGATCTTTTGGTTAGCAGATTTAGCACTTAATCACTATGCCACCAGGGATTCCTAGGTCTTATAGTGCAGTCTAATGTTTGTCTGAAGAGCTGGCTTCAGTAGTGCTTTCAGCTCTGGGTTAGCACCAAGTCCAAGGGTCATGTTCTCAAGGAACCCTCCAGGATGTCAGACCACCAAGTCTAAAGATGATCTTTTATAGGGATGCTTGCCAAGAAACACAGGTGATGTTCACATAACGAAAGTTAAATACTTCTTGAATCTCATGGTTTATCCTAGAACCCTGGCTATAAATGTTGGCACCTTACAAGGCAGTGACACCAAATCACACCACTAGTCACTATATATTTTTCTGATGGGGTGGGGCACAATTTTACTTAAGGGTGGCCCTGATGAAGCTGCAAAAATTATTATCTTGTTGAATCTCAACCCATAAATACACATCTTTATATATTCCAGGAGATATAATATATGCCAAAGTAGAATGGCTGTCTCACGGAAAGCCGAAGCCCGTCACCCACAAAGACCTCTGTGAGCAAAGCTACAAGCCTCTGTGATGGCAGACGGACGCATCTCACTCCTGACATATTTCTGGCTGTATATTTTTCATCATAATTAAACTCTCCTCAAAAATACCCCCTCACCTCCCTGCACAAGGACAAACGCTGAGCCCAGGAACGCCCAGCCCAGGAATGCCAGGGCCGACTCAGCCCTGCTAACTTCCCCCAACTGCACTTCCCCCCCATGTGAAAAGAATTATCCTTTTTAGAATAGTTTAAGAAAGGCATAGGGTGGGGGACGGTAGGTGTTTACTGTCCCCGCAGGAGGAGATAAAATAAAGAGCAAAGTAGGAACAAAAAGAGATTATAACCTTTAGACCCTTCCTCCTGTACCTTTTAACCTTGAGGTATAAGTAGGGCTGATTGAGCTCGGGGCATAACTTTGTTTTCACTGTCAATTATCACCACAACACACCTGCCTCGGGCCATTATCTAGAAAGCCTTGACAATTAACAAGATCACGAGGTTTCAGTTTCAAGTTAGCTAATGGCTGGGGTAGGGTGGGAGGGTAAAAACACGTCACCTCAAGATCACCAGGTTTCGGTTTCAAATTAGCCAATCATGAGGTTTCGGTTTCAAATTAGCCAATGGCTGTGTGGTCAGGGGGCAGCGTGGAAATTACATCACCTCGACTATAAATAATAATAAAGTAAGACAGCTGCTCTCTCCTCTCTTGGTCGGGCTGCCTTTAAACCAAAAAACTCTTTCCTGTCTCTCTCAATTCTTTTCCCGCCGATGCCTCTCCCTTCCTCCGTGCGGGATCCCGAAAAGTTGTGGGGGCTGGCTCCCGGCAACGGAAAAGCACTTGTGAGACTGAGATGTGAGCCAAATTAGCTTCTTTATTCATACAACACCATTTTTATTGGGGGGCAAAACCCTACAGTTATTTAAACTTGGGTATCTAGCAATACATTTTCTTTTTTAAATGAAAAGTAATCCTAGTATTTCAAAAAGGGAAAAAAAAGAAAACTGACAGTGTATTCTACCAACAACAAAATTCACACTTCCAAGTAAAAATTAGAATTTAGGAAAATCTGTTTCTGCCACTGTGAGTTTCAATGTTTCCCACTACTTAAAGGCTATTCTGATGACATTAATAATGATGTGAACAGATGTAATTTTTTAAATACTGTATAAATGAAATGTCAAAAATTGGAAGACCTATATTAACTCTGAACCATGTACATACACTGCATGGTCTTGTAACTCCAAACAAATGAGTGGGTGGGACTATGCAAATTAGGTGCTATGGTCCACCAAGGGGATCTGACAGGTTTTTAAGAATGGAAAGAAGGTACACAGCATGCTTGTCGGGGTAGAACCATGCAAATAAAGAATGTGGTCAGTTCTGTTATCCTGCTAGGCTTAAAATGAGTCATCCTAGATATAGAAAGGAGGGACTTCACTACCACCAAAAACAACAGACAGGAGCAGAGAAGTCTTTTGGGCACAGAAACCCAGTGTTGCAAATTTACTAAATCTAGAAGGCAGAGAGAGAGAGTGAGAGCACCGTATCACTGGAGACAGCACAAGATGGCAAGAAGCAGTGGCAGAAAAACGGCAGTGGCAGAACCAGAAGATTGGAGGAAAACAGCACAGGGGGCTTTCTGGCCCATGGATCAAGGTAGTCACAGTGGGTGTGCTGACCCACAGAGCAAGAGAGCTGAGGCCCTTGGGCAGGAGGCTCCCTGGCATGGTTGGATGCCTCTGAGCACTTATTGACAGAGCTAGGCTTGCTGACCCACAAAACATGAGAGCTGAGTACCTTTAGTCTGAGGCATCGTGGTGTGGGGTGCCCTTGGGCACTTTTTGGTTGAGCTAAGGAGCCTGCTACACCTGCCCAAACACAGCAGAGGCTAAGCCAGTCCAAGAAACCAAAGAGGCCCACAGAGCAGAAGGCCAGGGAGAGACCTGTCTGTGGGCACAGCCAAGAAGCTGTCCTGACCAAAGAGTCAGGACTCCATCCTGAGTCGTTCCTGATCCTGAATTGTAACCTGTTATGTCTGTGATAAATTCCATAACTGTGAGTATGGTCTCAGTTCTTTGCAGCCACTGTAACCAACTATCCACTCAGCAGAGTAGTTAGGAGGACAGTGGTGTCACGATTAGTGAAAAGGTTAGAGAAAGGAGGTATGTCTGACCTTCATCTCAGAGCAATCAGCTTTAAGCTGAAGCTGATGATGTTTCTCTCTCCACCCTGTCACGTCAGAGGAGGTCAGATACCCCATGTCACCATTTTTACAATATTTTCCAAATTATCAATGTATTTGTTATAAAATCAGCACAGCTAAAAGATTCATTTCAAGTGCAAACCAGGCCAAAGGACTTTAATGTAACAGTATAAATAGTTCACTGATGTGGTTTCAGAACACATAATGCAACTAATCCTGGTGATGCAGTGGTTAAACCCTTAGTTGCTAACTGAAAGAATGGTAGTTCGAACCCACCAGCCACTCCACATGAGCAAGATGTAGCAGTCTGCTTCAGTAAAGATTTACAGCTTTGGGTCTAGGAAACACTGTTGAACTGGCATAACACAGTTTATAAAGGAAGTACTGTGCACTCTACTTCAGTGAGCAGTGCTTGGGGTCTTAATAGCTTGTGGGCAGCCATCAGAGATATTCCATTGGTAGCATACCATCCGAAGAAAGGCAGAATGAAGAAAACCAAAGACAACAAGGGAAAGATTAGTCCAAAGGATTAACGGACCACAGTTACCACAGCTGTCATCAGACTGAGTCTGCACAATTAGACGGTACCCAGCTACCACCAGCAACTTCTCTGACACAATAGATGGTTCCAGATAGAACTAGAAAAAAATGTAGAACAAAATTATAACACACACATACACACAAAGTCCAGATTTACTAGTCTGGCAGAGACTGAAGAAACCCTGAGAGTATGGCCCTCAAACATCCTTTTAGTTCAGTAATGAAGTCATTCCTGCAATTCACCCTTCAGTCACACAACACAGGCCCATAAGACAAAGTGAGACTAAAAGGGCATATCAGCCTAGAGACAAGGACAACAAGGCAGGAGGGGACAAGAAATCTGGTAATGGGGAACCCAAGACTGAGCAAGGAAAGTGTTCACATGTCATGGGGCTGGCAACCAATGTTACAAAATGATTTTTGTAATAATTGTTTAATGACAAACTAGTTTGTTCTGTAAACCTTCATCTAAAATACAATTTTAAAAAAAGATTTATGGCTTCAGAAACCTTATGGAGTAGTTTTACTCTATCTTATAGGGTTGGAAGGAATGGGAATCAGCTTGACAGTCAAGGGTATCAAAAAAGAATATCCACAATTATTTTAAAAGGCTACTGAAATATTGTTTGCTTTTCCAACTATATATTTGTGCATCTCTGGATTTTCTTCCCGTATTTAAAACAAAACAATATACTGTAAGAGATTAAATGCAAAAGTGGTTAAAATTAAGCCTCTCGCATTAAGGTGCAGTTAAACAATGTTATTCTTTTAACTAAATTATCTTTTGGTTTAGACAATAATCTTTTTTTTCCATAAAAAATGTGTAACACATAAGGCTTATTGTTACTGTAAAATCAATTAATGCATAAATAATTAAAATTTTGTTTTAATTTCTCATTCAGTAAATGCCAGCCAGCCAAGTGCCACTGAGTCGGATCCGAATTCAGTAAATACTAATAGCTAAAACCCATCTAGTCAAAATCTCTCTGAGGTCCTGAGGATTTTTAAGAGTGTAAAGGGTCCTGAAACCGAAACATTTCAAAACTTCTAATCCTTTCTTATCTCCTCACACTTTGATAATTTTTAGTATCTGGTTACACACAGATGGTCCACATTCAAAACTTCAACTTTATGCTGTCTTTCTCCAATAGCAACCTCCTTTCTACACAAAATTCCAATCTAACAACCAAAACCAATTCTAGTATCTTTAGAGCAAAGAAGCAGCAGGCACAACATGGAGTGGATCTGACAACTAGGAGAAGTAAGTGTCACTGCTGTTTCCTGCTTTCCATGGTTATTCACTTAAGAGCAAATTCCCTACTGATGACTAAAAATCAGAAAGATACTTGGGTCTTACTGGGTGAGAAAATCAAGGCCACAGTTTCCAAACTCACTGCTCTCAAGTCAGTTCCAAGGTTGCTGTTGTTAGGTGCTGTCCAGTCGGTTCCAACTCATAGCAACCCTACGAACAACAGAATGAAACACTGCTGGGTCTTGTGCCATGTCTACAGTCCAAAATCATTTTTATGCTTAAGCCCATTGTTGCAGCCACTGTGTTGATCCATCTCATCGAGGGTCTTCTTTTTCACTGACCCTCCATTCTACCAAGCATCATGTCCTTTCCCAGGGACAGACCCTTCCTGACAACATGTCAAAGGTATGTATGACACAGTCTTGCCTTCTTTGCTTCCAAGGAGCACTCTGGTTGTACCTGTTCTAGAACATATCTGTTTGTTCCTTTGGCCATCCATGGTACATTCAACATTCTTCTCCAACACCACCATTCAAAGGCTTCAATTCTTCTTCTGTCTTCTTTATTCAATGTCCAGCTTTTGCATGCATATGATGCAACTGAAGATATCATGGCTTGGGTCAGGCGCATTTTAGCCTTCGAGGTAACACCCTCACTTTTGAATACTTTAAAGATGTCCTTTACAATGCTAGAAATCTCAACTTCTGTGTACAAATCTGTCCAAATCTCTGGCTGATACCTGAAGCATTCCTATACAGGTGAGAGTCTATGGAACCCAGTTAGGGCAAAATGCACAGAACAGAGTCTACAGCTGCTGGTTACCAAGTGAGAGCTAGAGTAACACATTTGAGTCTAACCATAGTAACAGCCCCATGAAACAAACAAACAAAAAATATCAAGACTCATTCAAGCAATATGACAGAATTCAGGGCTCATACAAAGTTATTTATTCACAGTGTTCAGAATGCAACCTCAAATTATCAACATACAAAGAAACAAGAACGTAATCCATAGTCAAAAGCAGTGGTTGGCAAAGTATACCAGCTGTTCCTCTAAGTTCAATTTTATTGGACTCATATCACCAAGAAAGCAGTGCCAGCAGAGTATGTCCTTTGGACCCAGGGCCTCTGTGCTGAGAAGCTCCTAGACCAGGAAAAGACTGGTGACAAGGACTTTCCCCCCAAGATGCAACAGACAGAGAAAGCCTTCCCCTAGAGCTAGCATCCTAAATTTGCATTTCTAGCCTCCTAAGTTGTGGGAGAATAAATTTCTCTTTATTAAAGTCATCTACTTGTGGTATTTGTTACAGCAGCACTGGATAATCAGCCAAAATTTGTTAAATTTGTTATCAGGAGCAAGGTGCTGCTCTGACAGGCACCTAAAATACAGATGTTGTTTTGAAACCGTCAATGGACAGAGGTTCGAAGAGTTTTAAGGTGCCTAATAGCAAAGGCCCAGATTCCCTTGAAGAGACTGTTGGCAGAATTATGGTATCAAAGACACTTACGGTGAGGACTCTCAGAAAAGCAAGGAGAGCTGTTCACAGGAGACAGTACAGATAGTGAGAAGCAGCTGACCAGTGAACCAGAAGACCAGTGCAAGATGGCAGTGGACCCAACCCACAGAAAGAGACGATGAGTAACTTCTGCATAGGACACTTTCAGGTAGAGTTGAGCGTCTCTGGGCATTTGTTAGTAGAGCTAGGCCTGCTGACCACAGAGCAAGACAGCTGAGTACCTTCTAGCCAAAGTTCATTGATGGAGTAGGGTGACTCCAGGCACTTTATTGGTGGAGCTAAAGAGCTTTGGAACACTTGCCCAAGCAGCACAGATGTGGAAGGCGAGGGCCCAGAGGTCAAGAGACATAAGGTTAACAAGGAACACAGGAAGTAGAGGTGCCTCTGTCTCAAAGGGTAGGGCCATAACCTCTAGAGTCACAAAGGGTAGAACCATGGCCTCTGGAGTTTCTAAGGGAGGGGCCACAGGCTTCTAGGCATCAAAGAATCAGATCTTCACCAACTTACTTCCCGAGTATGGGGATGCTGCTCATAAGTGCTAGGAGGATAGGCCAGATCCCCTGCCCAAAGCTGAGGGTGCAGGGCTGGCATACCCAAGAAGCAGAACCGGGCCTGCCAAGGCCACTCAAATGTAGCAGAAGAACATTGTTGTTGTTAGGTGCCACTGAAGTCAGTTCTGACTTGTAGCAACCCTATGTATAACAGAACAAAACACTGCCCAGTATTGTGCCATGCCCACAATCATTGTTATGCTTGAGTCCACTACTGCAGCCACTTTTTCAAATCTTCTTGCTGAGATTTTTATCTTTTTTACTGACTCTCTACTTTACCAAGTATGATGTCCTTCTCCAGAGATTGATCCCTCCAGACAATGTGTCCAAAGTATGTAAGATGTAGTCTCACTATCTTTCTAAGGAGCACTCTGCCAGTACTTCTTCTAAGACAGCGTTTGTTCTTTTCGCAGCCCATGGTACATTCAACTTTCTTCTTAACACTACAATTCTATGACGTTTTAGTCAACTAGTGCTGCTCTAACAGAAATACCACAAGTGGTAGGCTTTAACAAAGGAAAGTTTATTCTTGCACAGTCCAGTAGGCTACAAGTCCAAATTCAGGATGTGTGCTCCAATGGAAGGCTTTCCCCCTTGTCGACTCTGAAGGAAAGTCCTAGTGCTCCATCAGTCTTTGTTCAGGCAGCATCTTGACCCAGGAACCTCAGGTCGAAAGGATGCACACTCTTCGCCCGGTGCTACTTTCTTGATAGCGTGAGGTTCCCTATTCTCTGCTTGCTTCTCTCTCTTTTTATCTCCTGTAGGATGAAAGGATAAAGGGTGGTACAAGCCACACTCCAGGGAAACTCCCTTAGCATGGGTGCGGCAGTCCCACTCTAATCCTCTTTTAACATAAGCATCCTGTCTATCAGCCACAGGCTGAGATTAGGATTTACAGCATCAGAAAAATCACAAAATGGATGGCAATCACAAAATACAGGAAATCCTGGCCCAGCCAACATTACCACACATATTTTTGGGGGGACACAATTCAATCCCTGATAGATACCAGTTCTTCTTCTGTCTTTCTGTTTCATTGTCCAATTTTTGCATGCACGTGACGCAACAGAAAACACTGGAAATTGGGTCAGGTGCACCTTTGTCTTCAAAGTGTCATCTTTGCTTTTCAATACTTTAAAGGTCTTTCTGCAGTCGATTTTCTCAGTGTAATGCATTGTTTGATTTATTGACTGCTACCTCTATGCATGTTGACTGGGGATCCAAGTAAAATGAAATCCTGGACAACCTCAGTCTTTTCTCCATTTATCACAATGTTGCTTACTGGTCCAGTTGTGAGGATTTTTGTTTACTTTACGGTGAGGTGCAATCCACACTGAAGGCTAGGGTCTTTGATCTACATCAGTAAGCGTTTCAAGTCCTTTTCACTTTCAGCAAGCAAGGTTCTGTCATAACAGAGGTTGTTAATGAGTTTTCCTACAATCCTGATACCCTGTTCATCTCCATATAGTCCAGCTTCTCAGATTATTTCCTCAAAATACAGATTGAATAAGTATAGCAAAAGGATACAACCCTGATGCGCACCTTTCATGACCTGAAACCATCCAGTGTACTCTTCTTCTGTTTCAACTGCTGCCATTTGATCTGTGTACAGATTCCTCATGAGCACAATTAAGTGTTTTGGAATTCCTATTCTCTGCAGTGTTATCAATAATCTGTTATGATCCACACAGCTGGGTGTCTTTGCAGTCAATAAAATACAGGTAACGATATTTCTGATGTTCTCTGCTTTCAGCCAAGATCCACCTGACATTAGCAATGATATACCTGGTTCCACATCCTCTTCTGAATCCAGTGTGAATTTATGGCAGTTTCCTGTCAATATACTGCTGCAGCTGCTTCTGAATAATCATTAGCAAATTTTAACTTATATGTGATATTAATGATTGTTCACTAATTTCTGCATTCAGTTAGATCACGTTTCTCAGAAACAAGAATACACATGGATCTCTTCCAGTCGGTTAACCAAACGTCTTGCAAGAGTAAGTACTTTTAGTTGTGCATCAATTTGTTTAAATACCTCAATTGGTATTACATCAATAATAAGGTGAGGGGAATGGGACTAGAAGAATGGGACCACCCATGAGAATGGGACTACACAGGTGGCCTGGAAGGGAGATCTGAAGCTGAGGGGCCTCCACCCACAATCTGGGGGGTGTGGTCAATTTCCAGAGTCTACAGGCCAGTGTCTAAATAGTCTCAGAGAACACATGATTATTTACAAGCCTTAGGAGCTAATGTAACGTGTTCTGCTGACTTGCTTGGGGCCTGTTATCCTTTCTGTCCCTCCAGTTTCTCCTATTTGTAACGGAAATGTCTATTGTGCCTTGTCCACCATTATACTTTGGAAGCAGATAATTTATGTTCTAGATCTCACAGATGAATAGGGATTTTTGGATTCTGGACTTGGAGTTGATTTAAGATTTTTGCTGTGATATGACAGGATGAATACGCTTTATATTTGGCAAGAGCTTGAATTTGGGAGCAAGAGGGTGAAATGTTATGGACTCAATTGTGTCCCCCCAAAATGTGTGTCAACTTGGCTAGGTTAGGATTCTTAGTATTGTATGAGTGTCCCCCACTGTGTCATCTGATGTGATTCTCCTATGTGTCATACATTTTACCTCTATGATGCTAATGAGTCTGGATTAGAAACAGTTATGTTAATGAAGGAGGACTCAATCTATACAACTAGACTGTATCTTGAGTCAATCTCTTTCAAGATAATAGAGGAGAGCCAGAGAGCCAGGAGGACCCCTAAGCCACCAAGAAAGTATTGCCAGGATTAAAATGCATCTTTCAAACCCAGTACTAAGAAGTTCTTACATAAGGGAAGATTGATGACAAACACCTTCCCCTACATCATGGGTTGAATTATGTCCCCCTAAAAATGTATAGCAAGTTGACAGGGCCACTAGTCCCAGTACTGTGTGGTTGTCCTCTATTTTTGTGATTGTAATGTAAAATCTGACAATCAAGCCCACGAACTTAACTGATCTAAGTGCTACATACTTCATTACTGAATATCACTGCAGTCACTTTTGAAGTACTCCCCTTAAGAAGCTATGCACTGACACCAGTTCCTAATTCATCCTTCAAAGCAATTTTAGAACTCTTTTGTGGAACTGCCATTGTGCATGTTGGCACAGTGGTAAGTTCACGAACTTAATTGTATAGCTGTCTATAAGGGAGTTTTTAGCCAGTAAACAAACAACTGTACTGGAACACCCACCCTACTCCACCTAATCTGGCCCCCAGTGACTTTTTTCTTTACCTGAAGATAAAGAAAATATTGAAAAGAAGACATCCAGATGACACTCAGGACATCAAGGATAATACAACAGCTCGGAAAGGCATTCCAGAAAGAGTTCCAAACTACTCTGAAGGGTAGACCACGTGCTAGCGTTGGTGCATAGCTTCCCAAAGGGAGTACTTTGAAGGTGACTACAGCAATATTCAGCAATGATGCATGTAGCACTTTTTCTAGGATGAGTTTAGGAACTAAATAATCTCTGCCTGTGGTTAACAGGGCAAGACTGAATTATGCTGAGGAAGCTTACAGTGTGACTGTAACACACTTACTAAGGTAACCTCCCTGATCCAATGTAAAGGGAGCTTTCATGGGGTGTGACTTATACAACCTTTAATCCTACAAGAGATGAAAGGAAAGAGAAACAAGCAGGAAGGTGGAAACCTCACACCATCAAAAAAGCAGCTCTGGGAGCAAAGCATATCCTCTCGACTGATGACAATGACATTCCACAGAAAATCTTTTCCTTGGAGCTGATACCCTGATTTTAGACTTGCAACCTATGAGACTGTGAGAGAATAAATTTCTCTTTGTTAAAGCCAACCATTTCTGGTATTTCTGTTAGAGCAGTATTAGACAACCAAGATAGCCCAGATGCAACAGAGAGAGTAAAAACCCTCCTCTGAAGATAGTACCCTGAATTTAGACTTCTAGCCTCCTAAACTGTGACAGAATAAATTTCTCTTTGTTAAAGCCAAAAAGAAAAACAACAAAAAAAATTACTGGAGCACAATCATGCTTATTGATTTATACACTGTTTATGGCAGTTTTCATGCAGTTTACTCAGCACCACTGAGTAATTGTGACAGGGATTATATGGCTTACAAGGCCTAAAATATTTACTGGAGAATAACAGTCAATCTCCATCCTCTACTTCAAATCACTGCTTTGCTTTCTCTTAGTATGGTTTTGCCTTTTTTAGAATATCACATAAATAGAATTATACAGTACATTGTCTTTTGTGTCTGGTTCTTGATTTAATTTTTTTTCTCAACACCTTTCAATCAATGGGAAACGACTTCAAGGTCCTTTAGCAAGAAACATTTTGAAGTATCTGTTTTAACTATGCAGAAGATACATAAAGGAAAACATGACCACAAGGAATGAACAAATAAGAACTTCCAGCAGAGAAACAGAAACTGTAAAATACAACCAAACTGAAATGCCAGAACCGAAAAATACGATATTGGAAATATAAAAGTCACTGCACACGGGTTTATCAGCAGAATGGAATACATATAAGAAGGCTTACGTGAACTTGAAGATAAAGCAATACAAATGAACCAATCTGAAGAATAGAGTTTAATGAAAAAAAAAATGAAACAAGTGAATAAGGCCTCAGTGATCTATAGGATAATATTAAAAGGTCTAACATAACCAAAAGTAATGTCACAGAAGGAATGAGAGAATGGGGCAGAAAAAAATACTTGAAAATTTTGTCTGAAGTTGTCACATATTTGGTGAAAGATATAACTTTACATTCTAAGAAGCTCAAAAACCCTAAGCAAGACAAAATACAAAGAAAACTACACCTAAACAAACCATGCTTAAATGGTTAAAAATGAAAGGCACAGAGAAACTCCTGAAAGAAATCAAAGAAAAAAATGATAATGTATAAAGGAAACCAACAATCTGAACTGCCACTGACTTTTCATCAGAAAAAAATGGGAACCAGTTCATATTACAGTAGCATCTTTAAACTAGATAAAAACTGGAGTATAGTCACACAATGGGATATTAGTCAGCATTGAAAAATAATAAATCTGGAGGCAGGATTAAGATGGTGGACTAGACACATGTCTCCTTGATTCCCTCTTAGAACTAAGGCCTAAAAAAGTAACTGAATGAAGTGGTGTAAACTCTCCGGGAGTTCCAAAATCAGGCATACAGTCATGCGATTACACTGCACAATAGGAAAAGGGAAAATACCTTGTCGGTGGTGAGTACTGCTTCTGCTGACACAGCACCTGAGAAAATTACAGGTATGGATACCTCCTTCGTCAGCTGGGACCAGGTCTGCCAAACCTGTGAGCCTGGCACAGCCTGGCTACTTTGCTGAACTGCAGTACCTAAGTAAACAGCATGTCCTGTAGCAGAGGCACTGTGCTTGGCACACCCACATTTCAAGAACCCAGCAGAGGTGGTCAACTGAAGGTACTAGTGCCACTCCCCTCTCTCTTCTGTGAGTTGTGTCATAAATTATGCTGACTCACTGCAGGAGAGGTAGCTCAGGTGGGATGCCATCTTGGTCAGCTGAGAGGCAGCATCAGCTATGCCTGAGGGATTAGCTGAGGCTATTTCTCATGTCTGGATAGCAGCTGTCCCAATAGAAAAGCTGTTTTTAACACAACCATACCTACACAAAGTAGTGGTGCCCATTTGCTGAGTGCAACAGTGCCCTAACCTCTCCCTTCTTTAAGGCATGGCCAACAATGCCCATCTTTGTCAGCCAGGAGGCAGGGTCTGCCACCCTTGAGAGCCTGATTGCTATCAGCTGCAGTTAATCAATGCCTCTCTGAACAAAAAACAGCTTTTACACTAAGAGCAACTAGAGAACACAGAGGTGACTGGCACCTGACTGTGGTGGTGCCATTTCTACCACCCTTCACTGAGCCACATTATAGCATCAGCTGACAGTGTCCCAGAAACTCTATAAGTAGGGTGCCATCTTTGCCAACCATGAGTTAGGGCCTGCCACCCCTGAGGGCCCAGCGACTTTCAGCTGCAGCTGGACAGCACCCCTCTCAGCAGAAAAGTAGTTTTTAAGCACATCTGGCAGCCAAGTGTGGTGGTATCCTTCCTTCCTCCTTTCCCTGAGCTATACCATAGGCTCAACTGATGTGACACTGGAGAGTTGGCACAAGTAGCACAACGCCGTTATCTGCCACCCAAGGGCCCAACTAGGCCCAGCCACCAACCTGAGCAGCACCGTGGAGCCTGACAGAGTCTATATTGCCAGAGACGCTGTACATAAATCAGGTGCACCTAGAGAACACAGTGGTAACTGGCAACCAAATCAAGCAGTGATTCCATTCTTAGACCTATGTCACAGCTACCACTGGTGTAACACCAGAGAAACTGAACAGCTTCTGGATGGTGCGAAGACAACAATCAAAGACAACAACCATTTAAAGAAGCAGATCACCATGGCTCCAGAAATAAAGAATAAAAAAACTTCCCAGATGACGAAGCCTTTCTAAAATTATCAGAGGTAGAATACAAAAGAATTATGTATAGAGCCCCCCTAGAGAGGAAATAAAATACAGCAGAACAAAATGAACAATTAAGTAAAGCTTATGAACTGCTAGAACATCAATGATGTTCTGGCAAATCAACAATAAAATTACAGAATTAGAGAATCCAATGCAAAGTCCAAAGAGCAGGACTGCAGAATTGGAATGCAGAATTATCGAGCTTCAAGACAAGGCAAAGGATACCAGCATTTTATGGGGAGACATCAGATAAAAGAAAAAAAAAAGATAAAGAAGCATTAAGAAGTATGTGGGACTTTATCAAGAGGAATAATCTACAAACTGGAGTCCCTGAACAGGGAGGGACAGCAGAAAATACAGAGAGAATTCTTGAAGAGTTGTAGACAGAAAACTTCCCTTACACCATAAAAGAAGAGAATATAGATATTCAAGATGTTTATTAAACACCAGAAAAACCAGACCCCAAAAGAAACACTCCAAGACCTATTATAATCAAACTGATAAAGAGAGGCTATTAAAGGCAGCTAGGCTTAAAGCAAAACTCCTATACAAAGGGAAGCCCTGTGTGCTTTCCTCTGACTTCTTGGCAGAAACTATGTTGGCAAGAAGGCAGCAGGATGACACATCCAGAGCCTTAAAGGAGAAAACCTTTCAACTAAGAATTAAGTATTCTGCAAATTTGTCTGTCAAATATGATGGTGAAATTAAGACATTGTCAGACAAACAGAAGCTTAGAGATGTTGCAAAATCCAAACCAAAAGTACAAAAAATACTGGAAGAAGCTCTTTGTTTAGAAAAACAACAACACTAGTTGTATACTTAAAGATGCCTTGCAGGACAGAGAGTCTAGAGTCCTACTCAGGGAAGTCACAAAGCTCAATTAAAACTAAAATATTAAAAGTAGGGAACCAGAGATTCTAACATGAAAACTATGACATCTTCACACTATAAAGAGGGCTATATTGCAGTAGTTACAACTCTTTCAGATGGAGAGGAAATTAAGAAGATATATACAAGTTACAGATTGGTTTAAAATTAGAACATTAAGGGTGATCAAAGAAGTAGTCACAAAACAAACTAACAATGCTTCATATCAAAACAAGAAACATAATGCAGGAATCTCAACAAATACAAAACCACCTCTGAAAGGATGAAAAGTAAACCCACAAAAAAAAAAAAAAAAAAAAAAAAAAAACCCATAAGGAAAAACAGATTAAGAGGAACAAAGAAAACAACAACACCACAAAAATAAAGGCACCAAAATGACATCACTGTTAAACACGTACCTGTCAATAATTACACTGAATGTAAATGCACTGAATGCTCCAGTAAAGAATCAGAGAGGAACAGCTTGGATTAAAAACCATGATCCATCTATATGTTGCCTTAAAGATATGAACAAACTGAAAATCAAGGCATTGAAAAACATATACCAAACTAACAACATACAAAGAGAGCATGAGTGGCACTTCTAATCTCAGAAAAAATAAAACATAATGCAAAAATCAACCATCATGGACACTATTTATTGCTGAGAAGTTCAATACATAAGCAGGATATAACAATATTAAATACTTATGCCCCCAACACTAGAGCATCTAAATATATCAAAAAAATGCTGGCAACACTGAAAAAGGAGACAAATCACTCCACAATAACAGTAGGAGATTTCAACACTTCACTTTCAGTAACAGACAGATCATCCAGAAGATCTTATTGTGACAATCAACTAACTTGGCCTGATCAACATATACAGAACTTTTCACCCAACAACAGCTAAGTACACCTTCCTTTCCAATGCACATGGAACACTTGCCAGCACAGACCATGTATTAGGTCATAAGCAAGTCTTAACAAAATCCAAACCATCAAACTACTGCGAAGCATCTTCTCAGACCAGAAAGCCATAAAAGTTGAAATCAACAGCAGAAAAAATATGAGTAGAAATGTAAACTCATGGAAACTGAACAACACTTGCTCAAGAATTCATGGGTTATAGAAAAAGCAAGGATGAAATAAAGAAATTTATGGAATCAAATGAGAATGAAGACACTTCCTAACAGAACCCACGAGATACAGCAAAAGCAGTGCTCAGAGGTCAATCTATCTCTAATAAATGCACACATCTCGAATGAAGAAAGGGTCCAAACCAAAGAATTAACCCTACAACTTGGACAGGTAGAAAAGAAACAACAAAAGAACCCCTTAAAACAGGTAATAAAGATTAGAGAAGAACTAAATGAGTTAGAGAAAAGAAAAAAAATTGAAGGAATTGACAAAACTCAAAGCTGGTTTTTTGAAAAAATCAACAAAACTGATAAACCACTGGCTAAACTGAAAAAAAGAGAAACAAGACAGGAAACAAATAACCTGAAAAAGAAAGGAGACGGGATATATCACAACAGACCCAACTGAAATCAGAAGTATCATAACAGAATACTACGAAAAACTACTCTAACATATTTGAAAACCTAGATAAAATTAACAAATTTCTAGATTCATATCATCTACCAAAATTATCACAAGCAGAAGTAATAATCCCATCACAAATGAAGACATACAAAAAGTAATCCAAAAACTACCAACTAAAAAAAGTTCTGGGCCAGACAGCTTCACTGGAGAATTCTACCAAATCTTTTAGAGACAAGTTAATTCCAATACTACTGAGGCATAGAAAAGGACACAGTATGCCCAAGTTCATTCTATGAAGCTAGCATAACTCTGATACCAAAGCCAGGGAAAGATCCCACAAAAAAGAAAAATTACAGACCAATGTCACTCATGAATCTAGACGCAAAAATCTTCAACAAAATCCTTGCCAAGAGAATTCAACAACATATCAAAAAAATATGATCATGACTAAGGTGGATTCATACTAGGGATGCAGGGCTGGTTCAACATCAGAAAAACAATTAATGTGATCAAACATATAAATAATACAAAGGATAAGAATCACCTGATTTTGGCAATTCATGCAGAAATGGCATTTGATAAAGTTCAACACCCATTTATTTTAAAAATTCAACAAAATAGGAATAGAAGGGAAATTCCTCAATGCAATAAAGGGTATCTATGCAAAGCCAACTGCTGACATCATCCAGAATGCAGAGAGGCTGATAATGTGGGTATTTACACGGGTGATTAGTGTATCAAAACTGATCAAGATGTACACTTAAAATAATTTTATTTTACTGTATGAAATTATCTCAATAAAGTTGATTTTTTTAGTTTAAAGGATAATTCTAAGTTTCTAAAATTAAGACTACGAAAATTTCCCAAGTACTTTATCTAAGAAAATTAAAAGTTTTTCTGATGAAGCACGATCAGCAGGTATGTAGTTTTTCTTTATGATGCATGCTGCCAAAAATTATGGAAGGAAAAGATAACAGGTAAGTTAAAATGAAATTCTACAGAATATCTAATTAATATTCAACTTACACAGTAAAACAGTAGATTTAAACACCAAAACCAAACCCACTGCAATCGAGTCAATCTGATTCACCATGATAGTTCTACAGAGTAGAACTATCCCACAAGGTTTCCAAGGAGCACTTGGTAGATTTGAATTGCCAACCTTCTAGTTAGCAGACACTTAACCACTCCATCACCAGGTTTCCAATACAGCCATATTAGTATTACACTAAATGTAAATGGGCTAAAAATGCTAATTAAAAGGTTGCTTCAAAAAAGATGAAAAAGACTCAATTATATGCTTTCTGTGAGAGACTCATTTTAAAAAACATATATGAGTTGAAAGTAAAAGTTGAGAAAAATACATACCATATAAAGAGTAAGTGTAAGAAGGCAGCAGTGGCTACAGTATCAAAGTAAACTTTACCACAAAGTATATGACCAGTGATAAGGGACATTTCATAATAAAACAGTCAATTCATCATGAATACGTGACAATCATAAATATATATGCATCTAACAACACTGGTTCAAAATTAAAAAAAAACAGAAAGGACTTAAAGAAAAAATCCGTTAATAATGGAAATTTTAACATTGGGTCCTTTCAATGACTAATAAAACTAAATGTTATTAGTTTTGCCAAGAACTAACATCCCTCCATAAACAGAGACACAAAAATCCTTAACAAAATCTTAGTAAACCAAATCCAGCCATAGAAAATAATGATAAATATTATGACCAAGTTGAGTTTTATCTCAAGAATGAAAGATTCACTTAACACTTGAAAATAAATCAATGCATTTCATCATATTAACAACGGAAAAAAACATTTGATAATTTTAATAGATACGGAAAAAGGATTTGACAAAAGTCAACACCAACTGTTGTTACAGACTCTCAGAAAATCAGAAACAGAAGGGAAATTCTCCAGTTTGATAAACCAAACCAAACCCACTGCTGCTGAGTTCATTCCGACTCACAACAACCCTACAGGACAGAGTAGAAATACCCTACAGAGTGTCCAAGGAGTGGCTGGTGGATTTGTACTGCTGAACTTTTGGTTAGCAGACAGCACTTAACCAGTATGTCATCAAGATAAAAGCCATCTCTGAAAAAAATCTACAGCTCTAATCAAATTTAACTGTGAAATAATAAAGAGTACATTAATATCAGGAAAAAGATAAGGATGTCCACTCTCATCACTTCTAATGAAGCACCTAGCCAGTATAATAATATGCACAGTCATGAATCACTTCACATTCACAGTGTGTTCTATAAAAAAGGACAATATGGAATTTGGACACTATATGAAGAGTCCCCATGCAATCTATAGTTATGAACCAATCCCCAGAAAGCATACTATATTAAAGCTTTATGGAAGCATGCAAGACAAACCCCAAGAGCTGCATCCATTGGATACAGGAGGCTGGGCAGTGGCTGTGTCAGCAGCTGGATCAAGACTTTGCAAAGTACGGGCAAGGTGCAGGGGAAGGCACACGCAGGGAGTATAGAGAAGCAGCTGCAAGAACTGGCAGAGAGTGAGTGCACAGGTGCAGGAGCACCTTCTGGCGGGGTGGCCACTTATTGATCACGTGTAGCTGACACAGCAAATCTGTGAAAGCCACAGGCCTGGCCAGTGCCCCACCAACGCCTGCAGCAGAAGTGAAGGAGTCCACTCCATGGTTGGGGGGAGGGAAAGAAGTAGGCACTGCAGGGACTGGGATGTACCCTGGTACCACACTGCTAGTTCATTCTGGGGGCCTGTGGTCTTTAAAACTATTAGGAGGAAATAATAAAAGGAGAGCTGCATTCCCTTAAAAAAAACCTTAGGAGACCACCGATGTATACATGGTAGAACACTACCCAAAGAGAACTTATAACAGCACATGACTATATAAGAAACAGGAGGCTTAAAGGTTTAAAAGAAAAAAATCAAACTGTCCATCACAATGCCCTGTTTGCTTTATGTGGAAAATCTTAAGGAATCTACAAAGCTATTAATACACTAATAAGTGAATTTAACAAAGGTGCAGGTACAAGATTAATTTATTAACAATTATATTTTTATGTACTAGCAAATAACTAGAAAATTTTTTGTAATTCCCTTTGTAATAATGTCAAAACCATAAAACACCTAGGAATTAACAAAAGATGTGTAAGACCTGTGCACTGAAAACTATGAAACAATGCTGTGAGAAATGAAAGAAAAACAAATAAACCAAACCCACTGCCGCTGTGTCAGGTCCAACTCATAGCGACCCTAGAGGACAGAGGAGAAGTACCCTACAGAGTTCCCAAGCAGTGCCTGGCAGATTTGAACTGCTGACTCTTACGGTTAGCCGATGTAGCACTTAATCCACTATACCACCAGAGAAATTAAAGAAAACCTATATAGAGACGCAGATCATATTCATGGATTGAAAGACTCAATGTTGTTAAAAATGTCAATTTTCTCCAAGTTGATCTACAGATTTCAGGGCAATTGTGTTCTCACTAGTTTTGGTTTGGGTAGGAAATAATAAACTGACTCTAAAATGTATATGGAAATGCAAAAGACTTGGAATATCCAAACCATTACTGGAAATTATCTGACTTCACGACTAGAAAGCTATAAAACCCAAGACAATGTGGTATGGCATAAAGGTAGACAAACATATCAATGCAACAGAACAGTACTCAGAAAAAAATTCACTATTTATACAAATGACTCATACTGTTTTGGGCAAAGATGTCAAGCAACTAAGTGAGGAAATAAATTTGAAGCAAATGACACTGGAACAACTGAATATCCATATGGAAACAAATGAACCTCAAAAATTAATCATATGCAAAAACTGGTTTGAGACAGATCATAAACAAACATGGAAGCTAAAATAAAGCTTTTGGAAGGAACTATAGAAGAACATTTTTGTTACTTCAGAATAGACAAAAATTTCTTAGATAGGATACAGAAAGCAAAAACCATAAAAGAAAAATTGATAAACTAGACATCAAAATGAAAACTTATTCATCAAAAGACACAGTGAAAAACTAAATAGCCAAATACACAAAACATATAACTGACAAATCATTTATATTCAAAATATATAGAGAGCTTGTATTACACAATAATAAATTGTCAGAAACTTAACCAAAAAAACAGAAAGGGCCGTGGTGACCAAAATTATCATTGAGCACTTCATAAAAACAAACTAACACAAAAAGGGCACTAAGTACACAGGAAAAGTGATCCACATCAGTTATTAAAGAAATACAAATTACAACCACAATGAAATAAATACCTCAGCACAATCCCTTTAATGGCAAGAATATAAAGCAACCAGCCCTCTCATACACTGTTCATGGAGTGTAAAACAGTATATTTACTTTGGTAATATGCCTAGCAATTTCTAATGAAAATAAACATATGTATAAATATACCCTTCGACTCTGGTAACAGCTTATGAGCCCATCAGCAGTTAAATGGGTAAACTGTGGTGTGTTAATACATGGACTACTACTCAGCAATTAAAAAGAGATAACACTGAATGGATCGGACTTGGCGACACAGAGTGATCACAACATGTGTGCACTTCATGGTTCTATGCATCTACAGGATGTCATCCTGCTAACCTCTTACTGGAGGAAGGGGAGTGGGTGGAGAGGAGGGGATAGGAGACTGTTGGGAGGATGCGACATGTATGGAGCGGAGAGGAATAGTGTGCTGTCACTGGACAGGGAGAGCAGTGGAAGCTGCATATAGGTGGGCATGCAATTTATATGGGAATGTATATTTTAATTCAATCATAATAAAAAAAATAATAAATAAGTAAAAAGACAACACTGCTTGAGGAAAGGACCTAGCCTCGGTGATTACCCCTCCTCACATACTCAAGGGAATGCTTGGAGAGCCAGACTGTTCAAGGCTTTCTGCTTGAAAAGCTGCCCCCAAGACTTGAGACATTTTTACAAAGCAGGCTATATGAATCCAGCAAGCCTCACTCAGGAGGGTCAGAATGTTAGTCTGCTTTTGTTCTGTTCTGTTTTTTTACTTGAATCAATGATGTTGACAAACTGTCTTTCATAAATCATTGTTCTTGGAAAAAAAAAGGGGGGATAGTATGAGTTTCAAAAATATACTGAATAAAAGAAGTCTTACACAAAAAAGTACATATACATTCCATGCGGTTCTATTTATGTTAATTTTAAATCATACGAAACTCACCTACGGCAAAAAATCAGAACAATGGTTGCTTTTGAGACAGTAGGGCCAGGTACTGACTGAGAGGGGGCATGACAAAATTGCACCTAAATTTCATTATCTCAAAAAAAAAGAGAGAAACATATATAATACTGATCTCAAATTATAATGATATGCACCCAGAAGAGTTTAGGGATAAAATTACTGATAATTGCAACTTACTAATATGAAAAGAGAAAGATGGAACGACAAATACACAGATGGAAAGACAGTAATAAAACCAACTTCTTGCTGTGGTGGTGGTTAGTTGCCATCGAATCAATTTCAACCCACAGTGTCTGTCTCCCTGTGTGCAGAACAGAACTGCTCCATGGAGTTTTCAAGGCTATCAGCTTTTGGAAGCAGGACACTAGGCCTACCTGCCAAGGTGCCTCCAGATGGTTTAAATCACCAGCCTGAGGCTAATAATTGAGTGCTTAATGGTTTGTGCCACTCAGGGATTCTAAACCAAAGCAGACATTAACTGTAAAAGCTAAGTGATGAGTACTAATGTATAATGCTTTCAATTTCTCATACTAAGGGCGTTAATTTGATAATTCCCTTGTCTTTATTAGTAATTACCAATTGCCTTTATTTTCCTCTAGTTTCTGACATTGTTAGCCATCCTTTCCCTTTCAAAACTTGAGTCTGTTTCTGTTTCTCTGATTATTCTTTCTGCTTCCCCTTCCTCTTTTCACTTCTTAGCTGCAGGTATAGCTCAGGATTCAGAACCAAGCCCTACTCTATACTTTTTGCCATAGAAAATCCTCTTGTATCATTTTAACTATCACCTCTATGTACGTTAGCTCCAAATCAAGGCATAGCATCTCTTCTGTATTCAAGTCTCCCATCTATCTCCAATTACTGAGTATTTCAATGTGCATGTCCTATAACATCAGACTTATTATTTTACCCTCAAAACTGACTGCTGGAACAGTAACTTCCCAATTACTGTTCACGGCAGCATACGGTTATCTAGTGTCAAGACAACACAATTTTATTTCTTACTTCTCCTTCTGACGTAACCATTACGCAGATACCAATTCCTCCTGAATGCATTTCTTCCTTTTCACCCCACTACTGTCTTACAACAACCTTTATAAGCTCCTTTTAGTTCAAGAGCTAACTGGCTGATTTCCAGCCTCTATCTCTCCACACAATTCATCCTGAATATTCCTAAAATACCCTTAATTATTCATCGCCCATTTATGTAACTTCTGTGATTTATCACAATTAAAGATTCTTCTTATGGACTTCACAGCCAGTCACTGAGTTATGTGCTGAGCAGGAAAAGTTAAACAAGAAATGTTACTTGCTGCGAGAGCAAATTTCCAAATATAGACCCCTCCCAACGAACGAGGGCCCCTGGTGTTCACATCTGTATAGTCCCTTCTGTTTTAGTCAGCATTGCTCTAACTGAGACATCACCAGTGGATGGCTTTAACAAAGGAAAGTTTATTCTTACACAGTCTGGTAGGCTACAAGTCTGAATTTGGGGTGTCCGCTTCAAGGGAAGGCTTTTCCTCTTGTTGGCTCTGGTGGAAAGTCCTTGTGTTGTGTCAGTATTTACTCAGGGAGCATACTAGCACAGGAACCTCAGGTCTGAAGGATGCCCTCATCTCCTAGTACTACTTTCTTGATGGTGTAAAGTTCCTGACTCTCTGCTTTCCTCCCTTTCCTTTTATCTCCTGTAGGATAAAAGGATAAAGGGTGGTGCAAGCCACACTCCAGGGAAACTCCCTTTATAGTGGAGCAGGGAGATGATCTTATAAAGGGATTTATAGTCCCACCCTAATCTCTAACATACAGCATAGGAAAATCACAAAATGGGGGACAATCATAAAATACTTGGAATCATGGCCCAGCCACATGGCTACACACATTTTTGGGAGGACACAGTTCAATTCATGATACTCTCCAAAACTAAGTCTTAGCTGGCCCTGTGACTCATTTTAACCAAGGAATGCCACAAAAGTAGCACTGTGCCAATTCTGTGTCTAAGCCTTAAGAAAACCTGCTAGTTTCCATTTTTGCATTGGTAGGCCTCTCAGCCACCATGTAAGAAATCTGACTACTCTGCTGAAAAGGCCCTGGAAAGGAAGAGGCCCTGAGACTACACAGAGAACTAGTAAGAATGCCCTAGATGTCGCAGTGGCCCAGCTGAGCCTATTCCAACGTCCTTGCCAAGGTGCTAACAACAGGAGTGAAGCCACCTTGGGTCATACAAGCCCCAGCTGCAATCTGACAGCAGCCATGTAAATGACTCCAAATGAGACTAGCAGATCCAACCTCCTAGACTCAACCAACTCAAAGAATTGTGACAAATAATTGGTTGCTTTAAGACACTAAGTTTTACAACGGTTTTTACCCAGTCCTCAAGAAACTAACTACAGAATTCCCAACAAAATTCCAACAGCTTTTTCACAGAAATGGAAAAACCAATCCTCAAATGTATGTGGAAAGGCAAGGGACTCTGGATAGCTAAAGCAATCTTGAAGCAGATGAATAAAATAGGAAAGACTCAAAACTTCTTGATTTCAAAATACAGTACAAAGCCAGAGTAAATAAAACAGCTTAGTACTGATATAATAAGACATATAGATCAATGGAATAGAACTGAAAGTCCAGAAATACATCCATATATATATGGTCAATTGATTTTCAACAAAGGTACTAAGTCCATCCACTGAGAAGGACAAGTCTCTCCAATAAACAGTACTGGGAAAACTGGATTTCCAAATAAAGAATGAGTTAGAACCCAACTCTCACATCACATACAAAATCTAACTTTAAATGAATCAAGGACATAAATATGAATACTAACACCATAAATTCTTAGAAAACATGCTGGGGTAAAAACGGTGGACTTAGTTTCTAGGGATGGGCTATCAGATATGACAACAAAAGCATGAGCAGGAAAAAAAAGAAAAATAAGTGGGCCAATAAAAATTAAGTACTTTTGCTCATCAATGGACTTCATCAAAAAAAGTGAAAAGACAACGTAAGATTTGGAGAAAATTCTGGGGAACTATATATCCAGTAAAAGCCTAATATCAAAAAATATGAAATAACTGCATAATAACAAAAAGGCAAAGGACCCAATTTTTTAAAAAAGCACCACGGAACTGAACAGACATTTCACCAAAGAAGACATTAAAATGGTCAACAAGCACACGAAAAGATGCTCAAAGTCATCAGCCATTCCAACACACAAAACCTATTGCCAATCTCTGGGTTAGCAGTTAAGAGCTCAACCATTGTGCCACCAAGGTTCCTTCCCATTAGCCATTAATCCCACTGCTGATGAATATATTGACTCATAGGGACCCTCTAAGACAGAGTAGAACTATTCCACAGGGTTTCTAAGGAGCAGCTGGTAGATTTGAACTGACCTTTCGGTCTGCAGCTGAGCTCAGAACGACTGCTCCAGTTAGCCTTTAGGAAGATGTGAACAAAAACTACGAGATACCATCTTACCCCCAATAGAATGGCAATGATCAAAAAAACAAAAGCCTTCAGAAAACAAGTGGTATTATCTAAGCTATAGAAGAACAGGAACCTTATCTGCTACTTGTGGGAATGTAAGATGGTATAGCCACTGTGGAAAACAGTTTGGTGAGTCCTAAAAAAATTGAACACAGAACTACCATATCAAATAGATAAATAAATAACTGCTGCCATCATGTTAACCCTCACTCATAGGAGCCCTACAGAGTAGAACTGCCCCACAGAGTTTACAAGCACCACCTGGAAGATTCAAACTGCTGACCTTTTGGTTAGCAGCCACAGCACTTAACCACTTTGCCACCAGGGTTTCCAGAACTACAATATGACCTGGCTATTCCACTCCTAGCGACATACTGAAGAGACTTGAAAGAAGCTACACAAATGTATACAACAGTGTTTACTGCAGCACTGTTCACAACTGCCAAAAGATGGAAACACATGAATGGATAAACAAAAAGTGTTATGTAAAGGTCCCCTGTGAACACAGCTCCTAGACTTGCTGCTGGCCTTGACCTGAGACCAGTACCAAGATCAACATTGCAGAATCACAATGGACTGGACTCGGGGACACAGAGCAAGCCTGCAGTGTATGTACTTTATGGTTTTATACATTTATAGGAGGCTGTCCTACTAGTTTCTGTCTAGATGGAAGAGAGGGTGAAGAGGAGGGAACAGGTATTTCTTAAGAGGATACTAGAAGTAAAGAGTGAAAACAAGGAGTGTGTTGTCTCAGGGTGAGGAGAGTAGTTGGAGTTGCAGATTAAGCAGGCATGCAAAATTGATTTGGATTGTATGCATTCACTTAATCATAATAAAAAAATAAAACAAAATTCAAGCTGACAACGGTAACTCAAAAAATTAGACAGGAATGTTAGGGGATGGTGAACATATGTTAATGGAAGAGTGTAATCAATGTCATCGGAATCATACAGTTTCTACTGTTGGGTTTCTGTATGTTTTCCTGTTTGCATTATCAACAACAAAATATGTAATTTTTTAAGTAAAAAAAAAAGTGGCCTATACACACAAGGCTCATCACTCATAGACATAAACTCCTGATACATGCCACAATACGGATGAACCCTGCAAACATTACACCTAGTGAAATAAGTCAGTTGCAAGATGACAAATACTTCATGATCTCACTTACATGAAATAAGCAAAAATATAACCTGCTGCTATCCAGTAGATTCCAACTCACAGTAACCCTACAGGATACAGTAAGACTTCCCCTTTGGGTTTCCAAGGAATGCCTAGTAGATTTGAACCGCCAACCTTCTGATTAGCAGCTGTAGCTCTTAATCACTGTGTCATCAGGGCTCCTTTCTATCGAGCTAAAGAGTTCAAGATTTATCCTAAAAACTACACAGAACTATAAAGTACTGTATGCAGGGTAATGACATCAGATTTACATCTTAGATTTCTATGGCAGCAGTATACTATACAAATTAGAAAGGAGACAGACTGGAGGTAAAGAATTGTTCAGTAGCCTATCTCAGTAATCTAGGAGAACTGAAAAAAATTCAAACTAAGATAGTGACAGAGTAAACAAAGAGAAAAACAAACCCAATCTATTGCCATCAAGTTGATTCTGACCCATAGTAACTCTATTTAACAGGGTAGAACTGCTCCACAGTTTCCAAGAAGCACTCCTAACCACTACGCCACCAGGGTTTGCAAATACAGAAACCCAAAACCAAACCCACTGCTGTCAAGTCAATTCTGACTCAGTGATCCTATAAGACAGAGTAGAACTGCTCCACAGAGTTTCCAAGGAGCAGCTGGTCAATAGTAACTGCCAGCCTTTTTGTTAGTAGATGTATCACTTAATCACTTATGCCACTAGGGTTTCCAATACAGAGAAACGGGTGATGAAATATTATGAAACTACAGGACTTGGTAAAACCTGTCAGGAGGTCTAAGAGAGATGAGTTTATGATCACTTCTCGTTATTTGGCACAGACACAGCAGTCGACAGTGGTGACACTTATGGAAAAATGATAGAAGTGATAGAGAATGAGAGTCACAGACATACAATTTACACTCAGGTATAACAACCAACAAGAAATGATGCATCTGCTGGTAGTTAAGAAAATTTTGATTGAAAAGAAAAAAAAAACAAACCTGTGACCATCAAGTTGCTTCTGACTTATAGCGACCCTACACGACAGAGCAGAACTGCCTCATGCTGTTTCTGGTAAATTCAAACTGCCGACCTTTCGGTTAGCAGCTGTAGCACTTAACCACTATGCCACCAGGGTTTCCGTTTTACTTGACAGCCTCTGTTTATGCAGTGAAAGGAAAGGTAAGATGTGCTAAGACAAAGGAGGAAAATGGTAGAGACAAGAAGTTTAAAAAGAGAAATAAAAGTCTGGGATAGCCCTCAGAGGAAAAGGGAGCTCTGAGGCTTTAGGTGATACTGAAAGTCACAAATTTACAGTTGTTATGATTTTCTCCAGCAGTACTCAGCAGCCTAGGTTGAAAAATGGAGAGGTCAGACGGTTGAACTAACCCAGGATTGGGGTACTGCAAGAAAAATGAAATGAAAGGAACAAGTCATCAAAAATACTAACGGTAATTATAAGAAAGAAATTAAAATTAAGATAATGGACCATGAGTCTAGGCTGGCTAAGGAAAGGTTTATTTCAGGGAGTTTACAGACTGGCAGAAAATGAAGTGAGGTCACTGAACACGATGATTCGATATGGTTAAAGTGTAGATTAACTGGGTGTGAAACAGAAAGTTGGAAGGACTGAAGGCCATGGTCAGAACATGAGATGTAACAGCCTGGCTCAGTGCTTCATACCTAAGAATCAGTCACTAGGTTTGTTGATTTCAAGGCAAGGTATTGGGCCTTCAAAGCATATGAATTAAATATAACTCATCTGGTGTTAACTGTCCAAAACAAATCCTCATGAATGCTGTGGATTTTCATTTAGCATAGATTCTTACATCACATCTGAAGTGATGCTTCCAATAATGTGTCCCTTGATCTGCTACTTACTGTCACTCTATCCTGAGTTCATCAGGCCAACTCAGAGCACTAAACAAAAAATCACCTTGCCCGATACTGCAGTTTTTTGCCACTTGTCTCAAGCTACTTCAGTGACAGTATAAATCAATTGATGACATCCTTCAAAGCACAAGCTCACCATCTTTTATTCAGAAAAAAACCTGTCGGCCACCATTATCAACGAGTCACTGTTAAAGGCTGCCGACCTTTTGGTTAGCAGCTGAGCACTTAACCACGGTGCCACCAAGGTTCCCTGTTAAAGGCACAGGAGTTTAAAGAGTTTTTACTCTCGGAGAACACTGCAGTAGCAGCAGCATCTTCCCAACCTCAGCAATAACCTTGAAGGATTCAAGCTAGAAACTAGAAAGAAGATACCCAACAAAAACAAAGCAATTCTGTGATAAAGCAGCCAGGTATTCACAGAAGAAAAAAAAAAAGGCTGACTAAATGGGATATTTCATCTTTTCTTACCATCAATTCAGGGCATCTTCTTTAAAAATTATAGTTATGTTGAAATGCATAGTGACTACCTCCAAGTAATATCGAGCACTTAGATTTCTATTAAGTAATTTCATTTTGATACAGTATCAATGTGAAAACAAAAAAGGACAATGTTGTTATTGTCCCTATTCAGGGGATCTCAGAAAACTAGGACACCAAGAGACCATGCGACTTATTTAAGGTAAAAGAAATTGTCATAATTTCCAGTCCAGTGATTCAGCTAATACTTATCATATCGCTAGTTACCAGATATACACCACTGAGCTCAGCTGTTGATATATATCTATCTTGTACAATCCCCATCAGAATCCTAACAGCCTTCTTTGAGGAAACGGAAAACCTAATCTCAAATGCATGAAATTGCAAGAGGCAAAGCAATCTTGAAAAGAATAAAGTAGGAGGACTCAAACTTTCCCATCTCAAAACATACTATAAACTGTAGAAATCAAAACTGTCTGGTTTTGATTGCCGAAATTGTTCAACTGGTCTGTGTTCTCCTATACAGATTTTCAAGAACAAAATAAAATCTGATAAAGGTCTGGTACTGTCATAGCAACAGACATATAGACCAATGGAATCAAAATGAGAAAGAAACCCACGCATCTGTGGTCAACTGATTCTCAACGTGGGTGCTATGTCCATGTAATGGTGAAAGGAGAGTCTCCTCAACAAATGATGCTGAGGCAATTGTATTTCCACATTAAAAGGACAAAAACTAGACCCACACTTCACACCACACTGAAGTAACCATACAAAAAAAGTATCCTCACAGCCTTTAAAAAATCAGGTTATAAAGCAAGTGACACAGGTATGAGACACATATCAAAATACTGACCATATTTGGTATTCAACAATTACTGTTATTATTTGAAGGTATTACTGAATCTATGAAACTTTTGTTTCTTAATATAAATATTCAGTTGCTGAGAAAGCACCACAGATTATACTTAATTAGAAGATTTTTATGTATACATTTGTTTTTCAAATAAACAGTAGACTGAAAGGATTTGCCACTAGAAACACAATGAGACTGGTCCCGTGTGTACATACAAATACACACAGTGAGGGCTTTTATCCTCAACAGCTTCGTTTACCTTCTGCCCTTCTCACAAAGCTTCTCAATTTCAGCTTTCAGATCCTGCTCCTTCTGCAAAAATTCCTTCTTTTCCTTCTCTATCTTCTTCTTTGTTTCTTCTCGCTTTATTGTCACATCCTGGATAGCTTTCAGTATCTCCTAGTTCCCACACGGTTAGTCACAAACACACCCCAAAAAAGAAACATATTAGTTCTTTTCATCTGTCATAAATTTTCAACTATCATAACTTCACATGTTGATTTCAGGGAATTCAAACTGAACTGAAGAAATTCAGTTTATGAGTACTCCAAAAGGCAGTACTTGGATGTAAGGGGAAAAAATACAGTAAAGCAGATTTTAGCTACATAGAAGAATTTCTTAAAACCACAAATGTTCAAAAATGGAAGACACTGCCTTGTGAAGCAATAAGCTGCCCTTGCCGGTGTTGAAATAAAGGCTGAATAAACACCTGTCAGTAATGTTGAAGAAGGCATTCTTGCACTGGTGGGAGTATGTTACCTCCAACACATATGGTCTTGTTTTGAAACTCTTCTACCTTATTATGTGTGGGCTCTTGTTTTGGTTTTCTTTTTTTAAAATATTTACCAAAAATCTATACACACTTTGAATATATACTTGTAATAACAAGTCAAACATGAAGAAGTGATACAATTAAGTCATATTCTAATTAACACAAATTCTACCTATTGTTTTTATTATGCTTTTATCTTTCTCCATTTTCACAAAAAACACATGTATACCTAAGGTTTTTTTTTAAATGAGGTCATTTTACACACATGTTCTGCATCCTGGATTTTTTTTTTTTTTACTTGACACGTACACACTTCCATGCCAATAAACACAGCCATAACTCACATACATCTGCATAATATTACACAATGTAGATACATTCAATTCATTTAACCATTCTCTGTTAGAAAGTCTATCAGGCTAATTCCATCTTTTTTGGTAACTACAAACAATAGTTATAGGTCTATGACATCCTTATATGCCTACTTACATAAAAACATTTATTTCTGTAGAATAGTCTCCTAATAACAGACTGTTAGGCCAAAGTGTATGTATATGACAATTCCTAAGAAATTTTCAAAAAGGCTGTAATAATTCATACTCCTACCAATAATGTCAGAAGGGGTTCATTTGTCCCCAGCCTTGATGACATATTTTATTTTTGCCTATCTTTTCTGGTGGGGGGAGAAACACTATGTAATGATTTTAATGCGCATTTTCCCAGCTTATATTCTCTACTGTTTTAATGTTTGTCTCTCCAACTAGAAAAAATATTCAGTGAAGGCAGAGATTATGTTTCATTCCCTGCTAAATCTCTAGTTCCTAGAGCACATCAAGAACTCAAAAAATTCTTGTTGGATGAATGAATGGATGCCAGGGAGGCTGAGCTTCCTTTCATGCATTTATTACCCATTTGTTTTTCCTCTTCTGTGAATTTTTATTTGTAACTGTGCTAGCCAAAATAACAGCTTCCTAAAATACAGCCCCATCCTTATCTCTAGAACCTGTGAATATGTTGCTATCCATGGCTAAAAGGCCTCTGTAGATGTGACTAAGGAAAGAACCTTGAGATGTGGACATTATTCAGAACTGTCTTGGTGGGCACAATCTAATCACATGCGTCCTAGACAGTAGACAGCTGTTCCTAGCAGTGGTCAGAAGATTAGACCAGGGAAGACCAGTCAGAAATACAATGGCATGAAGACAAAAGAAAGGGCCACAAATCAAAGAATACAGGCAGCCTCTACAGCTGAAAAAGGCAAGGCAGAGGCCTCTCTCCCCAAAGCCTCCGGAAGTAAGACAACCCTGTCAGCACCTTAATTTTAGTCCAGCGATACTTATGTTGGACTACAGAACTGTCAGATAATAAATGTGCTGTTTCATGTCACTAAAGTCTTGGTAATTGTTCTAGCAACAACAGCAAATGAATATAATAACCTTTCCTGGGCTTTTTCTAGATTATTTCTAGAGTATCTGCCTTTTCCCATCAATCAGTAGGAATCTCAGAATGTCACAGACATCCAACCCTTGGTCAGATGTGCTACAAGTATTTTCTCAGTTTAACATTAATTTTTGGACTGTGTTTTATATCACTTGTCATACCATTTTTAATTATATGTTAATTAAACTGACTATATAAACTTTGTTTTTATGGTTTGTAGTTTTTCTGCCATGCTTCAAGTGACTTCTTGCCATGTAAGAATGTATAAATATTCTCCCAGATATCCACTAAAAAAAACAAATATTTCTTTTCTATTAATTGAGAACCACAATTAAAGTTTGATCAGGGACTGTTACTTTCCTTAGTACCAATTTCAATCTGAGCGGAATACCTGGTGATTCTTCATTTCTTCTTCTCTCCGTTGCTGAAGTTGCTTCAGTTGCACTTGGAGCTGATTCTCCACTTGTCTTTGCTTGTCTAGGACCTCCTGGTAACGTTCTTTCAACAGGGTCCTCTCTGACATCATCTTATCCTATAGGTAACAACAGAAATAAAAATTGCTTCCCAATTTAGTCAAAAGAAATATTCACCAAGTGCCTGTTTAAGGCACTCTGCAGAGCTCTAGGGCCATACTGTCCAGTCCTATAGCCGTTAGCCATATGTGGCTATGTAAATTTAAAGTAATTTAAATTAAGTTAAATTAAAAGTCCCTCTCCTCAGTTACACCAGCCATATTTCCAACACTCAAGAGCCACATGTGCCTAGTGACTACCATACTGGACAGAACAGATATAGGACATTTCCATCATCACAGAAAGTTTTGTACAACACTAGTTTAAGTCAGGGGTTATCAACTCATGTATGGCTTTTTTTATGAGCCAAATCTAGCCTGTAGGCTATATTTGTAAGTAGTTTTATTGCAACACAGTCACGTTTACTGGTTGACGTGTTACTCTCACACTACTACAGTCGAGTGCAGTGGTTATCAAGAGCCCAAAGAAGCTGCAAAGCCTAAAATATTTACTGATACTAGACCAAAAGTTTGCCAACCCCTCCTCTAGAGGATATGTAAAGGGGACATTTTGCCATCTATTAAAAGAGAGAGAGACAAAGGACAAACAAAACATAGAACTGGGTGAAAAAAAATCCAGGAATAGGATTCTTTATCAGTCATTAGCACTGTAACTGGCAGACCACCTAAGGTGGTGTGGACCCTGATATTTAGATTAAGCAACTCAGCAACTTCTTATATAAAGTAGGGATCAGAAGTTAAGGCTTCTGAGGACCACAGCTGAGCTCTGACTCCTCCATATCAGTAAAAATGAAGAGAAGCAATAGTTACCTATTAAAAACCCACTGCCTTCAGGTTGGGTCCAGCTCATAGCGCCCCCAGAGGTCAGACTGGAACTGCCCCATAGAGTTTCCAAGGAGTGCCTGGCAGATGTGAACTGCCAACTTTTTGGTTAGCAAACATAGCACTTAACCCACTAAGCCACCAGGGTTTCCCCACAGGGTCACTAAAACTAAATTAAAGAGCCAAAGGCCAAGTGCCGTCGATTCGGATCCGACTCATGGCGACCAAATGCAGCCATTATGCACTGAATTGTGTCCCCCCCAAATGTGTGTCAACTTGTCTAGGCCACAATTCTCAGTACTGTGTGGCTGTCCATCATTTTGTGATCCAACGTGATCCTCAGAAGTGTTGTAAATAAATCCCAATCTCCATGATGTAATGAAGTAGGATTAGAGGCAGTTATATTAAAGAAGCAGGGATCAAATCTACAGGATTACACTGTATGTTTAGGCAATGTCTTTTGAAATGCAAAAGAGACAATTCAGCAGCCAGAACAACCTCTTACTTACTACAGAGACAGATGCTCTAGGGAGCAGAACTCATCTCTACACTGAGAAGCTCCTAGACTAGGGGAAGATGGATTACAAGGACGTTCCCTCAGAGCCAACAAACAAAAATGATATGTTCTGGAGCTGCCAGACTGAATTTGAACTTCTAGCTTCCAAAATTGTGAGAGAACAAATTTCTTTGTCAAAGCCACCCATTTGGGTTACTTCTGTTACAGCAGTACCAGATAACTAAGAGAATAATCCACATAAAATTTAAACTTAGAGCACTAAAGTAAGTTTCTTCATCAAAGAATAACTTTTTTCCCAAAACAACAAATGCTGGAGACGCTGCAGAGAAATTGGAACTTTCCTACACTGTTCGTGGGACTGCAAAATGGTACAACCTCTTTGGAAAGCAATCTGGAGCTTCCTTAAAAAGCTGGAAATAGATATACTATTTGACCCAGTAATTCCACTGCTTGGAACATATCCTACAGAATCAAGGGCATTCACACCAACAGATACATGCACACAAATGTTTATTGCAGCATAGTCCACAACAGCAAAAAATTTAAATCAACCCAGAAGCCCAACAACAGATGAATGGATAAATAAACTACAGTATATATACTCAATGGAACACTATGCAATGGTAAAGAACAATGATGATTTTAAGAAACATTCCACAACCTGGTTTCAACTGGAAGACATTATGTTGACTGAAATGCAGTCAGCAGCAAAAGGACAAATACTGTATGAGACCCCTACAACAAGAACTTAAAAACAGACTCATGTACAGAATAAAAGACTCTCTGATGGCTGCAAGGGTAGGTTGGGAGGGCGAGGGTTGGTTACAGATTAGACAGTTGATAGAAATTTGGTTGAGTGAAAAGAAGATCAATTTAACTGGACTTCAACATAACATGAATACTCCTCCAATCTTAACCCAATATTGCAAGGACAGAGTACCAGGGGCGAAGGTCCGGGGACCATGCTCTCAGGGGACATCGAGGCCAACTGGCATAATTAGCATATTGCTAAGAGAGTCTTCTGCACCCCATATTGGTGAGTAGCATCTGGAGTCTTAAAAGCTAGTAAGTTGCCATCTGAGGCACACCGAATAGTCCCAACTCAGCAGGAACAGATCACCAAGGACCAAAACAACATGGCGGAAAGAAAACCCAGAAGACAGAGAGACCCATGTGAGTGGGTGACTGCACTGACATGTGACTGGAGGAACGAGATGGTACCCAGACACCATCAGTGACAGCTGTGATGTGGCTCACCAAGTTGAGTCTCACTGGCAACACGAGCATAAAAAGGTGTGCCTCCTGAGAACTCCAGTAAAAGACAGCAATTGATGGTCCAGGAGCCTCGGGGTTCCCCTGGAAGCATGGCCCCTGGTCCTGATGCTGCCCCATCCATAAATCATTACTGAGGTCAACTCGTCAGACAGGAATGGATTGGACTTGGCAACACAGAATGACCATATCGTGTATGCACTTTATGGTTCTATGTATCTATAGGTTGTCGTCCTGCTGGGCTCTAACTAGAGGTGGGGGAGTGGGTAGAAAGGAGGGGACAGAAAATTGTTAGGAGAATGAGACATGTATGGAGCAGAGAGGAATAGTGTGCTGTCACCGGGCAGGGAGACCAGTGGGAGCTGCACATAGGTAGGCATTCAAATTTATACAGGAATGTACATTTTCACTCAGTCATATTAAATAAATAAATAAATAAAAAGAAATCCTAAAAAAAAATTCCTGTCACAGAAGCAAGTTTCAAGGTACATACCTTTAGCATAAAAAAACAAAAAACCAAACTGTTGTCATTAAGTTTATTCCAACTCATAGTGACCCAACAGGACAGAGTAGAACTGTCCCCATAGGGTTTCCAAGAGCATGTGGTGGATTTGAACTGCTGACCTTTCGGTGAGCAGCTGCAGGTCCCAACAAGTGTCTCACCAGGGTTTCCATATAGATAAAGGGAAACACACAGTAAATAACCTAATCCAAATCATTACAGCTGAACATGCTGAAGAGTTGTTAAACACCATTACTTCCTCTCATCAGTTGGTACCTGAGGACTAGGAGCCACAATTTCAAATTCAAGTAGTGGGCAACTAGCATAACTGCATGAAAAGGGCATAAAATAAAATAGGAGCCAAGTTTCCTATACTGCCACAAAGCTTGACACTTGCCTGATCTTACTACTTTTCTATAAACAGGTGGGTCTCACCACCACCCAAAAGAATACAGTCGAAGAAAACACAACCCTGGGCCTCTTTCTGCCAGTGACTTGCCGTGTTTCCAGCCCTTCCCTAGAACGATGCTAAAGCTTATTCAGGCCATCTTACTTGGTTCCTTCAGCCACTCGGTAGCTATCTAAACTCCAGTTTACAACGAGGAGGACAAAATAAATATGTGAAGCAGAGCTCAGAGTAAATGCTCAGTAAACGGTGATCTGCCTTCCATTTCCTTAGAGTTTCTCTCTACTCTGGTTTCCAACCAGCCTAAAGTACAACTAAAGTACAACTCCAGATCTTCTGCTTTAATGTATCGATAACGGTAATTTAAATACTTACCAGATTCTTTTCAATATCATGATCTGTGTTTATCTCTAACTCATCTGTCTTAAAGTCAGTCTACAAAAAAAAAAAAAAAAATTAAATTCAGAACTGTTCAGACACTTTAAGGCAAAAATAATATAGTATTTCCATCCAGCAATCTGCCACAAGTAACTAACTTCTTGGATGCTTTCTCCCTTGAGAGCTTTATGAGCTCCACAGCAAGGGAAACAATGTAGTTCTGACAAACGAATGGCAACAACAATGCATCAATCATTTATCCCAGAAAAATAGTCCGGACATTCAATAACTGACTAAAAGGAAGTCTTCAGTCTGAGACAAGAATTTTGCCTCCTGGAACCTATTGTGCCCATACTTCCTCCTATGACAAAGCACATCAGTCAGTAGAAAACAGGATACACTGTCCTTTTTAAGATGTAGGTTAGAGAATTAACAAGGATTTCTCCTGCAAGGACAAAGACAGGAAATAGGAAAGCTAACAGCCTGCATTTGTCAATTACTCAATGAAAAAGATGATTCGCAGGTCATAAAGTTCCTAGTCACCGTAAGATTAGACCCTAGGTACAAGCTTTATTATTTACTGAACACCAAAACGAAGTCATTTCCTGGCACTATACGACAATAGTATGATGGGTATTGATAAAACAATGAGACAGTGTAGATCTCCACCAAACGTGAAGAATTATCTCCTATCCTCAAAAACCCCCCAGTTCTATTCGAGTAGTAGAAACTTGATACTTGACCTGTACAGCAATGTTTTGAGAAAGCTTCAGGGAAGAGCTATCCTGATCATCATCCAGATCCTCTCTGACTCCTTCAACCCCATTTGATGGAGGCACTACAGGTTGGAAATCCAAGCCTGTGTCCCTGATACCTTCCTTTAGGTTGGAGGCTTGTGGGGATTTCTCTTCAGAAGAACTCGTGGAGGTAAGCTCCTTTGTATGGCACCCTGTCTTAAGAGACTGAGTGGCTGGAGGGAGGCTTTCCTGGAGGCAGGCGTCCCCCTCCTCTTCTGGTGTGCTGGCCAAGTCCTTCAAATCAGACTGAGACCCACTGCCAGGAAGACAAAGGGCTGTGACTACCACGTTTTCTCCTAAAATCACCCGGTGCACTGCTGAAGTGTCACCTGCTGATGATCCAGGATTCTGCTCTGGCTGTTCCAAATGGGTATTTCTGTTACTCTCCTCGGTTACCGCTTGGCTACTTACACTCGACAGAGGCAAGTTCTTGAGCTTCTGTGCAGGGTCTTTGGGGCTGTCAAAAACACAAGACAAAAAGTTTCCCTCTTCACCCAATTTTGAAAAAGAACTTAAAAAGGATTAAACACACAATAATTTGAACATTAACTGTTAACAGAACAAAATGTAGACTACACAAACCCTCTGGATTATTAGAATGAAAATAACTTAGTTTTTATCCAATAATTTTTTTTTATTCCACATAGAGGTTGTATAACTTAGTGGTTAAGAACCTGGGTTCTGGAAACAGATTTCAGTAAACGCCCAAACATAAATGACTGACGATCCAAAAAAATTTGAGGGTTAAACACAAATATTGTATAAACTCTGGGGGATGCAGAGGAAATAGCCTAATGCTAACAGTAAAATTTAATTCAGTCATACATACTAGTTAAGTTACACATATTTTAATAAATAAAATGCTCATCTGGAAAAATGTTGATTTTAACCTATTCTGTGCTTCACAAAAAAAATTTCAGTCAAATTCATTACACAGCTGTTTGATCAGAACTGATCTTTAGGTTCAACAGCCTTTCAGGGCATAGCATCTTCAAGTTGTCTCTCAAGTACAGACTTTGCAATCCAAACAAGTATAATATGCATAGCGCTGGGATAATTACCATTTGTCCTAGCCACATAACATAGTGCTTTTTAAAAAGATCTTTAAAACACACATGTTTATGACACCCAACATTTACAACTGTTTAAGGTCTTTTACACAGGAACAATGACTAATGCAATGGCTAAATCTATGTTAAATTTATTTGCCTCTTTGGGGGGAAAAAAATCCTGCTTCTGTGCAGTGATCCCGTTAAGCATCCCAAACCAGCACTGACTCTAAGGCTTCAGACCAAGGTGTCTTTCCTCAGTTGTACTGATTCAAAATAAAATAACTGTGATAACAACTGATAATACAAAAATCTTCATAAACAATCTAAATTGATTCTTTTTCTTGGAGTTAATTCTGGAAGGAGGGATAACTACACACTCACACACATATAGTACCTAAGTCTGAATCTTGACTCTACTATTTGCTGTTTGGGCAAGCTATGTAACTTTGCTTATGAAACAGAAATAACATAACCTGCCCAATAGGATTGTTGTGAGAATTACATGAGATAATGCAAATAAAGTGCTTAGTATAATGCCTCAAAAAAACCTGTTGTCACTGAGTCAGTTCTGACTCATAACAATGCTACAGGACAGGGCAGAACCGGTCCATAGGTTTTCCAAAGAATGGCTGGTAGCTACAAACTGCAGCCGCAACTCTTAACTACTGGGTCATCGGGGCTCCAGTATAATGCCTGGCGCACAGTAAACGTTCAATAAACCTTAACTGTCATTATTATTACTAGTAGTATATGGCTGGTTTCATTTACAAAATGAATAAACCATGAAGATCCAAGTTTATAGTTAGGCTTACTTTAACATTTTTCTCTTTAACCTTTCACTAACACACACCACTTTCATTGAAACAAACTGATCAAGTACTCTGGTATCAGATAAGCTTGGGTTCAAATTCTGATTCCAACAATGGTAGGTATCTTTAGTCAAGTTACTAACCTTTCTGTGTCTTAATTTCCTTATCTGTAAAAGGAGGATAATATTAGCACGTATCTCCTGGGACCATTATGAAGATTAAATGTGTTAACAAATATAAAATTGTTAATATAAGTACTACAGATAGCATGGAAACCTTGGTGAAGTAGTGGTTAAACGCTATGGCTGGTAACTGAAAGGTCAGCAGTTCAAATCCACCTTGGAAACTACACGGCAGTTCTATTCCATCCTATAGGGTTGCTATCAACTCAGTGGCAACAGGGTTATTTTTCTGTTCTTAAATATATATATATATGTATATATATAGCATTAACCAGTGTCACTGAGTTGGGTCCAACTCATAGCAACCCTATAGGACAGGGCAGAACTGCCCCACAGAGTTTCCAAGGGGCACCTGGCAGATTTGAACTGCCAACCTTTTGGTTAGCAGATGTAGCAGTTAACCCACTACGCCACCAGGGTTTCCATATATACCATTAGGTCCTAGGTACTCTGGAAAAGAGGTGAGATAGAATATAGTGAATTTATAACATTGTACAAGGCAGTATGTTGGTCAAGGCAAGCATCAGTAAATCACAATTCCTGCCCTCAAGTGTTTAGATGAGAGGCAAACTATATACACCAAAAACCCATATCACCAAAAATAAATATATACATAATACAAAATGCCTTATATATATAAAGGTATGATATATAAGCTATTCTTAAACCAACATATGCCAGCCAAGTGCCGTCGAGTCGAATCTGACTCATGCCGACCTTGTCGTTAGCAGTAGTAAATAACATATAGTTCACATGAAATAGGGTTAAGGAAGTATTTCCATTTTTATGTACGTTTAGCTCCCTGTATTTTAATTCATTAATTCAACAAATATTTTAGCATGCCTGCTGAGTGCTGGGACTAGAAATACAAAGATAGATCAGACACAGTCCCTACCTTTAAAAAGTTTAATCTAGTGCAGTGTTACTTGAGTCAAGAGGAAAGACCAGCTACACACAGCTTCCACAGGAAGCCCATCTTTAAGGCCCTTAATCCAAATGAATCTTCGCAGCCAAGAATCCACACATTACCTTAGGCCATCTGGGAGATCTTCATCTGACTTGGAAGCACACAAACTAGAAGAGGATTCCGGAGGACTGGGGTCACTGGCCACACCACCAGCTACCTCAGATGCTGCCATCACGCTCTGTACACCCAGAAACAAATTACACACTGAAAGTTTCAAAAGATTAAAAGAAATGTATCTTTCCCCCTCAGAAAGTCCATACAACAAAGCTGTCCCAGGAAAGCACACCAAAAACACAAAAGAATCCCTTAGACTCCAAGAGAAAATACACAAGTATTCTGTAGTAGGTGTAAAGCATCCACTGCAATAGGTCCCCACTAAAAACCCACTACTGTTGAGTCAACTCTGGCTCATAGAAACCCTATAGGACAGGGTAGAACTGCCCCATGGAGTTTTTAAGGAGCACCTGGTGGATCCGAACTGCTGATCTTTTGGTTAGTAGCCATAGCACTTAACCTACCACATCACCAGGGTTTCTCCAATAGGTCCCAGTGGACATCAATTCTCAGGAGTTATAACATTTATATAAATATCTAGGAGTTTGCACAAAGCTTTTGTTTTCACTTTTGGCAGGAATACAGACATTTAAAATAAAGACCATAGTCTATAAAGACTCTTCCAAAGGGTCCACAAACATACCTTGTCTAGTACCATTTATAAAATGAAAAGATGCATTTGTTGGCCTACTATCAATAATATCTCATGTTTTTAAAATCACTTGATGGCTATTACATGAAAAGCATTTCCCATTAATTTTAGTGAAGTTTTTTTTGCAGGTATCTGTGTGAGAGAATAAGCAATACTATATTGGGCAATCCAGGTACCTTTTATCCTGTCAATGTGTTCCCCTTATTTAAAGAGAAGCTTGATAACCACTGACTAAAGAAAGTAGAGACTTTTCAGAATTAATACAGCGGTACAAAAAAAATGTATGAGAATCTTGGTTATTCTAAGCATGGTCATGAGAAGCTGAAAAATATGGTAAATAAGGCAGCCTGGATAAAAGGCATTTTCTTAGATCAAAAGGTCCCCCTCTGTGCTGCAGAACAAACTCATGGTCCTCTGTGAAAAGAAAAGCAAAAAGAATATCCCTGGGGAAAGGGGGCATTAGTCTTTTTATTATTTTTTTATTTTAACAGCATCACAGGAGGTTACCCCTCCGGAACCTTGAAGAGCGCATAAGGCAAACTATGGAGACTGGGTTGTGTCGACAATTCAATCACCATCCAGAAACCCTCTGTGCCTCAGTTTCCCTCATTATACAAAGCTCCTGAAAGAAACAGGCCCTATATCGCCATTGCTGCTCCTTCAGGTGCAAATATCCTGCATCCAACAGATTCCAGGGTCGTGACGTTCTCAGTGCCCCGTATGGAACCCCCTGGGCATAGGTCATATCCAAGTCTGTGGCTACCGAGCCCAAAGGGGTGGGGGCACGAGTACATCTGCTGGAGACTGCGGAGTAGGTTAGAGAACTGAGTACGTCAAAACCAATCCCCCACCGCAACCACCAGAGAAGCAACGACGCCAGTAACGGTGGGTCCTCGGGGGAAAAGCGGGGATGGACAGACAGGGGACAATGGGGGGAAACCAGCGCTGGGGGGCCAGAGCCACCCTCAACAGGGGTCTGCTAAACCCGGTGCTTTCTCCGGACAGAGCTGCCTCCACAGCTTCGCCTCAGCCCCTCACCCCAAAACAAGCCCACGTCCCACTTCTAGGCCAAGACCCCGGCCCTGTCCTTACAGCACCCTCCACGCCCCCTCCCCGAGCCCTGGCCCCCGGTCCGCGCCCCGCAGCCCCCTCCCCTCGCGCCCGCCCCGCACACACCTCCGCTGCCTCGCGCCCCAGGAGCGAAGCGGGGAGGGACCAGACGCACCTGAGCGGGCAGAGTGCGGGGAGGGGGCAGCCAAGCTAGGGGGGAGGGGGGAGCGCCGGCCCGCGCGCGACACCTCCCACTTCCGGCGGCACAAGTGAGAGAGGACAAGGCTAACACCGGAGAGTAGAGGCCGCGGTGGCGCCGCTCCGCCACCGACGGCGCCCCCTGGCGGCGACAGGTGGGACCGTCTTAGGGCACCAAGAGACCTGTCGAAGACCCCGCAGATGGAAATGGACTCTCCAGGGCCTCTGGGAAGAAGGGATATCCGACTGCGAGAGAAAAGGAGTCTCGGCAGAGGGCACATCTCTTCTAGGTACGTTACAACAGGGAGAATCGGATCCATGGAGGTCAGAGGGAAAAAAGGGACGAGGTGTTTTTAAAGGTCGGAATCGAGATGACCTTTTCAGAGGACACCATCAAGGAAAACAACCCTATAGAGCGGGGCCCTCTTGAAGATGTTCGGAGAACTCGGAGCAGTGGAGCTCCACGAGGAAAGCCCGGCAAGTGCGCGTGCTCCTCTATGAGCTGAGGAGGTCTGAGAGAGCCCGCTGCGCTGTCGCCAGGTGCTCCGGGCCCATCGGGCCGGGCCAGCAGCACCCGGCGCTGATTGGCTGCGCACCCGGGCCGGAAGTGATGATGCTGTCACTGCCTCCTCCGGCTCCCGCGAAGCCGCGAGTTTCCGCAGGCGGGCGGCGGCAGCAGCTGCGGCGGGACGGGTGAGTTGGGAAGTAGGTGGAGGCTGGAAGTCTGGGTACCCTACAACTGAGGGAATCCAGTATCTGAGGGCTAGGAAGCTATTCAGAGGGCACCTTCAGCCCTGGGGTGGAGGAACCCAGGGAAAAAGGCCGTCAAAGTCTTGGATTCCAGGATAGCTTGGGTCCTTCCAAAGAGAATGGCGATATATGGCTGGAGCAATCAGTGCCGAGGAGGGAGAATCCGCGAATCTGGCTTCTGTACATAACCTGGCGTCTAGGGACACAGGACGTGCAGTCTGCAAAAAGCACAGGCATTTGAGAGCAAAGGCAGGACTTGGGGCTGCCTATATTATTCTTCCCTCTTGGCGGCTAGGAACTGTAAAGGTAGGCCTAACAGTTGAGCAAGGTTGAGATCTGTTTTCAGAGAGTATTTTATTTTTCTTTCCTGGAAGCCTTAAAAGTAAACTGGTGCTCTCCCAAAGCTAGAGAAAGAAGAAGTCAAGTTTCTCTTTTCCGGAAATCTAAGGTGTGACCTACTGAAACTTAAAGAGGCTGTCTAGATGAGTCACTATCTGGCTGTCAGACTTGGGATTTTACACCCTCGTGGCATAGTGGTTAAGTGCTACAGCTGCTAACCAAGAGCTCAGCAGTTCAATCCTCCATGTGCTCCTTGGAAACTCCATGGAGCAGTTCTGCTGTGTCCTGTAGGGTCACTATGAGTCAGAAGTAACTCGACAGCAGTGGGTTAGTTGTTAGTTAAGTAGGGTGTGCAGCCTGGGGAAGAAACCTGAATATCTTGGGACAATTGAGGTTGCTGGGAGGCAGAGGGAAGTTTAAGAAGGAAAATGCCTTGGAGTCCAAGAGGAAGAGAGAGAGTCAGATGTGGAAAGGAGGTTTTTGGAGGGAAGTGTTAAATGTGGTGTGAATTCTCCTTTCCCTTTCCAAGAACTTTTCAATAAAAATAGACCTTTTCCCATAATGCTTAGAGAGCAGAGGCTTCTAAAGGAACCCAACCATCAAGGTGTTCACAGAGGCTCTGCCCCCCCAATTGCCTGTCCTTGTCTCCAGGGTTGTCCACCAATTCTAATTTGTCGTTTTTGAGAGCTCCTAAAACCCGATACCTTGGTTCTATCAAACCATGGCTGACAGTTCCAGGTTTGGAGCCTGCTCTCTTCCAACCTAGCCTCCTGATCTAGTTACTAGGGAGAGCTCTTTCATGCTGCCCTGGAAACATTTCTTCTCTCCTGAATGCCAGCTGGGCCTGGACTTTATGCCTGTCCAGTTTCAATCGCCCTTTGTGACTTTTCTCCTGTTTTCCCCTGCCTCTTGGCTACTGTTACTTCCCCTGGCATCCTTACAGAAATACACGAATCAGGAAGTTAGTTGCCACCATTTACTAACTAGGAAGCCATACTGTGTATGTTTTTAAGACAACTTTTTGATAACAATTCAAACCCTCTTCTAGGCTGATAAGGTTAGAGGAAGAAAAAGAGAGAATGGGTTTGCAGATTTGGACAAGAAGTAGGATTTCTGAGCTGTGTAATGACTTGAACCCCACTGCACCAATTCTGCCCCAGCTGTCACCTATTTGAGATCTCTGGAAATGACACTTGATCATTGGCCAGATTCTTTGATCACAGGTCCTGAAGTTCACTGCTAGCCTCTACTTGTTTTCCTGGGTTAGATGGAACACTTTTCTCTTCTTGGGGCCCACAGGTCTACAGTCTGTGCTCAGAAATCAGAGGAGACCTCATTACTGACAGTGAAAGTGATGCCTTATCTCCGTTTGCACAAAATGAGTGTGAAGTGGTTTGCCAGATCAGGAGCTCAACCTCACACAGAGTTCAGGTGGGAATGGACCTGCTGTGGGAATTAGCTCTGAGGCCAACTGGACTGAGAAGCCAGCTGGGAAAAGATTGACATCCCCTCCAAAAAAGAGTTGAGGTGGTGTCCTCCTAAAGAACAGTCATGTTTCTGCCAGTGGTTTATAGAGTCACATGTGCTTGGAGCCTTTTTGGTGACAAGAATGAGAAGAAGCAGTATGAGGCAATTGGCAAGATTGCTTGATTATCTGGTGTAATGGGGACTGAGCCAGCATGCTGTGGGAGGTAATCCCCTGGGCTAGTGCAGGCCCACACTCAGCCCGGGGCTTTGCTCATGTAAGGGGTATACGTGAATAGAAAAAGAATCAAATAGTTGGAAAGAAATGAATCGGGAGTTTGCAGGTATGACACATAGATAGCTCCAAGTCTCCCTATCAGATTCCTGCCAAGTGTAACTCTTTTATCTCTGACACCTGTTCTCCTTGTCTGCAGCCTACCGCTCTGATGCCGAAAGGGAGGCCCAACGTGCCACACTTGGATGCCCCCCTGGGCCTGCCCTCCTGCCTCTGGCTGGAATTAGCTGGACTCTTCCTACTGGTTCCCTGGGTCATGGGACTGACAGGAACAGGAGGGCCTGAGGCCCCAGGTCCAGGGGGGCTCAGCTGGGCTGTGCATCTGAGTAACCCGGAAGGTGAGGGGAAGGAAGAGACTCTGGAGTGGCAGGCAGATACCTTGGCCCAGGCTGCTGGGCTTTTGAATGCTGGACGCATAGGGGAGCTCCAGGGGCACTACCTCTTTGTCCAGCCGGCCGGGCACAGGCAGGACCAGCAGGTGGAGGCCATTCGGCAGCAGGCGGAGGCTGTGCTGGCCAGGCATGAAGCAGTGCGCTGGCACTCGGAGCAGAAGCTGTTAAAGCGAGCCAAACGCAGTGTCCACTTCAATGACCCCAAGTTCCCACATCAGTGGCACCTGGTGAGTTCAGCCTTGCAGTTTTCAGCTTCAGGTGGATAAGTTCTGGGTGTCCAGTTCTTCAGTGGGTTTTTTAAAATAATATTTTATTGAGCTTTCAGTGAAGGCTTACAGAGCAGTTGCAGTTCCCATTCATTTTCAACACAAGTTGCACAGGTTGTTCAGTGGCATTGATCATATTCTTCACAAGGCACGAACATTCATAACTGTTTTGTTCTGCTTTTTCTCCTTCCATTGATCTAGCTTCCCTGTCCCCTTACATTCTCATCTTTGTGTAAAAGTAATTGTCCGCTGTTTGGTGTCATATGTATAATTTTTTTTCCAGTTTTTGAACTTTGTTGTTGAGAATATATGCAGCAAAACATACACCAATTCAAGTTTCTGCCTGTACAGTTCAGTGACATTGTTTATGTTCTCCAAGCTGTGTAACCATTCTCACCCTCCTTTTCTCAATTGTTCCTCCCTCATTAATATCAACTCACTGCACCCTAAAATTCCTGTATCATCATTTAAATTATTGTTGTCAGTTTCTCCTCATAGAGATAGTTCTTAAAGGAGCATAATGCTCAAGGCAGACACTTTTTACCAGCAAAGCTAAGGAATTTAAGGCCGTCTTCCACGTTTTCCTCCATTCTGTCAGGGCCATTTACGATGGCCCTGATTAGAATGGTCAGTATTGGTAGCCAGGTATCATCTAGTTCTTCTGGTAGCGCTGTAGACTGTCCTGTAGGCTTATGTCTTCTTTGAATCTTTGGTTTCTTTCTCTTTTGTTCTAGACAAGTGGAGATCTTAAGTTGTGTCTTAGATGGCCACTTGCAAGCTTTTAAGAACCCAAACTAGGCTGGAGAACATAACTTTGTGAACTATTTTATGCAAATTGGCCTAGATACCCCACAAGACTATGGTCCTAAACTGTCAAACCCAGAAAACCTATCCTGTGAAGTGTTTGGTTATATGTAACAAGTATTTGTAACTGAGCCCCCCTGGCAGAGTGGTTAAGAGCTGAGCTGCTAACCTAAAGGTCCACAACTTGAATCCACCAGTCCCTCCTGGAAACTCTATAAGGCAGTGTTACTCTGTTCTGTAGGGTCGCTATAAGTTGGAATTGACTCTGTGGCAATCGGTTTGGTTTTGGTTCTTGTAAACATACATGCTTACGTATATACTCACACATATTTTTTTGGTTGTTTTTGCTGTTGTTTCAAAATTGTATGTGCCACAGCAGTTACCAGCAGGTCACTTTCTTCTTATGTGCTTTTCAGTAACATGATTTATCTTTGTCAAGCTGTGTGCACTTCACCTTCATTTGGTATTACCTTTCCTAGCAACAAGAATTGTGAGTGTCTGCCGTCTAGAGGGAGCCCTGGTGGTGCAGGGCTTAAGAGCTACAGCCGCTAACTAGAAGGTCTGTAGTTTGAATCCATCAGCAGCTACTTAGAAACCCGACAGGCAGTTCCACTCTATGCTGTAGGGCTGCTCTCAGTCAGGGTCGACTTGCAGTCAACAGGTTTGGTTGTTGGTACTCTTTATCTCTTCTGTAGGATTTTGACTGTGTCACTCTTCAATTGTCCCATCTATTGTTGCCTGTGAGCTTCAAGTGGATTGTTTAGTCTTTGGGCTTTGCCTTCCCTGTGGTCTCAACTACAGAGCCAGGGTAGTTGTTAGTATATGGACACAACAGTCAGGCTGTCTGGGATCAAATTCCAGCTCTGCCATTAACTGGCATGTGCCTTAGGACAAGCTGCTTAAACTCTGTGCCTCAGTGTCCCCATCTGTAAAATGGCATCACTGTTAAGATAAATGAGTTAGTGTTTGTAAAGCGCTCAGAACACTGTCTGACACAGGGCAAATGCTATACTGTTCAAGTTACCCACTAACATTATTGGCACAATAATTGTATCACTCAACGTTTTTGAATATGTTTGTATTATCAACTTTACCCACCTTTTCATCTCACATCACCTAGGAGTGACACCAGACTTTCCTGGAGACCAAGACTATGGCGAGGCTCTCACTTGCACCGCCTCCTTGGTTCCAACCCCTCCTAGACTTACTGAGCCACAGCCTGTGGCATTTGGCCAAAGCCAAAGGTGAAAGGGCTTCTAGCTGCAACTTTGTTTCTCTAAGGATTACGTTGTGTGTCACTGGATTTCCGAGCCTTTGGGAATAGTTCCTTACCCTGTGTCTCCTTCAGAATAACCGGCGGAACCCTGGCAATGACATCAATGTGACAGGTGTATGGGAACGCAATGTAACCGGGCGAGGGGTGACTGTGGTGGTAGTAGATGACGGAGTCGAGCACACCATCCGGGACATCGCACCCAACTATGTGAGTGGCCCGAGGACGAGCTCCCCTTCCCAGGTCTTAACTCTTTCTTGACAGCACTTAAGCCTTGTCCCCTTCCTTAGAGCTCTTTGGGTCAAACAGAAGGACTTGGGAGATGGGATAGTTCTCTTGTCCCTCTCCCCATCCAGCATTCCACACTGTCAGCTAAGGCACAGCAGTGGTCCCAACCCCAGCAACAGAGAGCAGTCCCAGGTGGTACATCCTGGTTCCTGTTACCACTCCGTGTCCCGGCAACCATGGAGTGGCCTTTATAGGAGGTTTCCCTCACTAAAAAGTTTCGAGTGCCTACCTCTCTAAAGCCCAGCCTTCAGGTAGTCCTAAATCTCTATTAACCCAGGTTTCCCAAACCATAAAGCAGTCTCCTGGGCATATTCCTATAGCAGACAAGAGAGAAGTTTCTAATGAGATCTGTGACACTTCTCAGTTTGGGCCTGATGTGTCCTGTGCTCAGAATCTTGTAGCCTGTGTGATTTGCAGAAAGGGCTGGGCCTAATGCCTGAGCTCAGAGCCCCAAACTCCCAGTTCCCTCTCTCAGGACCCAGCCTTTTCTAACCGTTGAATGACTGCATACTACCATGTTCCAGAGCCCTGAGGGAAGCTATGACCTCAACTCTAATGACCCAGACCCCATGCCTCACCCAGATGTGGAGAATGGCAATCACCATGGAACCCGATGTGCAGGAGAGATTGCTGCTGTGCCCAACAACAGCTTCTGTGCAGTGGGAGTGGCTTATGGCAGCCGCATAGCAGGTAACTCAGTCTCCACTGCAGTGAGTCTTCATTTCCTGCCCTTCCCTCATTCCGAAACCACTTTATCCCACCTTCTACACAGTATAGAGCAAAAGGGAAGCTTACGTTTCTCCAGGACAAATCAGTGCATTGATTTTCTCACTGCAGTAATTCTCAAACACTCGTTTTTCAATAGCAAAATCCCGCTACATGAAACAAAAGGGAAGTGCTGTTGATGTGGAGGATGAGGACCCCAAACCCCACCTGCTCAGTCTCCTCCCTTTTTCTGTTCCTGGTTATGCCCCATCCATGACCCAGATCACTGTAGTAATGAGTCCTTTCACTCCACTACTTCATACCAGCATACCTGTATTTTCATAATTTACAAAGTGTCTTCTCATTGATCTTCATCCATGACCCTACTCTCTCTGGAAGCTTCTCTTGCATCTTCCACCTGTCTAGCTCCTTGTCCTGATGGTCACTGTCTGCTGTTCATCCTTTTAAGAAGCTGAGCAGCCCTGTCACCCCCTGGAGGTTGTTCTTTGGCTCCTTTACCTCTCACTGTCCAGAGGTGAAGGGAATGATTGGGAACCTGTCTGTCCTGTGATTCCTAATACACCAGAAAACCAAACCTAGTGCCGTCTAGTCTATGATGACTCATAGCGACCCTATAGGACAGAGTCGAACTGCTCCACAGAGTTTCCAAGGAGCACCTTTGGTTAGCAGGGGTAGCCCTTAACCACCACATACCACCAGGGTTTCATTGATTCCTAATAAATGCTTGGAAACCTGCAGGCTGGAGAGATTGGCTGTATTCCTCTTATACTCCAGCAGAGGGCAGCAGTCTCGTGTAAACAAGGCTACAGAGGGCTCCGAAATCCTCCAGGTCCAAAGCCCTCTCTTCCCACAGCTCCGTATGTCCCTATGTGGTCATCAGGATGTGACCCACTCCATTTTAGAGGGTGAAACTAGGCAACCACCTAGGCTTTATGGAAGTAGTAACCATGAACTGAGCACTTGCGTGTCAAGCACTGTGCCGTATGTTTTACATGATTGGTGATGAAGATGAAAAAGGAGCTATGGTGGCTGCATTCTAACCTATGACCTTTCCGACTGGTGGTCCTGAAAGTCTGAGACCCAACATTACATTAAAGAATGTTTTTGGGTGGTTAACAGGGATACAAAGAATCCTGGTTGCACAATGGTTAAGTGCTCAGCTGCTTACTGAAAAGTCAACAGTTCAAACCCACTAGCCACTCCGTGGTGAAAAAGACTTGGTGATTTGCTCTCTTAAAAATTACAGCCTAGGAAACACTATGAGGCAGTTTTGCTGTATGCTGTGGGGTCACTATGAGTCAGAATATCAATAGCATACAACAACAATACATATACATGGTACAGAAATGCAAAAGGTACGGAAGAGCAAACAGGGAAAAGTAAGTCTCCCACCTATAGCTCCACATCACCCAGTGCCACATCTAGGGGACCAGCACCGCTGAACTGACGTGCACTTCAATGCCTAGGCATCCGGGTGTTGGATGGACCCCTCACAGACAGCATGGAGGCTGTGGCGTTCAACAAGCACTATCAGATCAATGACATCTACAGCTGCAGGTGAGGCGTAGCAAGGAAACAGGTGAGAAGGCCAGAGGCTTGAGCACCGGGAACCACTCCTCCAACGAAAGAACAGCACACTAGGCAGACTCTTCCAGAGTCTCCTTGTAGGGTTCAGCTGAAGGGGAGGCTCTTGAGTGCATCGCACTCTGTGGGGATTTCTCTGAGCCATTGGCTTCTCCGTCTTCAGTCCATGTTTAGAATCAAGTGTCCCCACTACATAAGAGGTGCTCTATCCTGCCCCACAGTCCTGTTTATTTTCTAAACTTGTCAGACCTCTGGGAGAAAGTAGGTTTTCCTCTCCAGCCACAGGTAAGTTTAAAACCTAACCCCAAACCCCGCCACCTTATACACATGAACAGATTGAATACTTCCTTTGTGGATGTCTTAACCTAGTTTAAGATTCCTAGATCAGAAGAGGGATGATTCCCTACCCCTGTTCACCACTGTGTTTATCTACTGCTCTCTGGGACCTGAAAGGGGATATTTAGGGGTACGTTAAAGAAATCGTAAACTTAGCAAGTTTATAAGGAGAAGATCATTTGAACATACTGTGTTTTCCGCTTTTGAGTGAGGGAAGGCCTGGGAACGTTTTTAAACCCTGTGCCTGTTAATCACAGGGACTCTGAACTAGAACTCTTAGGAGGAGAGTAAGATTCCTGGGCACAGGGGTGGCCACCTTAGATAGGGAGCCACACCCTGGCCCTAGCTCTTCACCCTGGTTATTCTCAACAGCTGGGGGCCAGATGATGATGGGAAGACGGTGGATGGACCCCATCAGCTTGGAAAGGTAACTTTACGAGACCACCTACTCTGTTGAGTTCCTCTCCCAGCCCACCCTCATTTGTAGTGCCACACCCGTGCCATCTAGCCCTACTACCTTCTTTCGGGAAGAACATGGGGACAGAAGGGAGCACTCCTTCTTAGAGGTAAATGGGAAAAGGCTTTCAGATCGTCTCTGATTATGCTGTCAGCACTCCATTCCTGGCCCAGCCCTCCCGTCAGATAAACAGAACATCCCTCCGATGGTTGCTCCGCTAACAGCTTCCTCTCCATCTATGTTTACTTCTAAATCTTTCCTCTGTGCCCAGTACCCTTTGAGCTTCCTTTTCCTTGTCTTTCTAGAAGAGGAGGAGAAGATGGCTGGTATGGTAGATAGAGGTCTTTACAGCCTCTCTGGTGATACCCTAATACGTTTTTCCTTAGGCTGCCTTGCAACATGGGGTGATTGCTGGGCGCCAGGGATTTGGGAGCATCTTTGTGGTAGCCAGTGGCAACGGGGGCCAGCACAACGACAACTGCAACTATGATGGCTACGCCAACTCCATCTACACAGTCACCATAGGTAGCAACCAAGTGGTTCTGTGTGTGTGTCTAAGTGTATTTTGTTATGGCCTGCTTCACTGTGTTTGTCTGTGAGCATGATCTTATCTGCAGGCTTGGATAGTTACAAGGGACTAGACCTGCTCTCAGCACGAGCTGGGATATTACCATACCCTGGGAACACTTTCAGCTCATCGTCAAAGATATCCCCTGCTTCCACTACCACCACAGCTGGCTAGCCTCTACGCTGGCATCTCTTTGCATAGGCCACATGCCTCTTGCTTGCAGGCTTCCCTGGCTCTCCACAAAATTGAGTGCCTTTCACCTGTGCTGGCTGTCCTAGTGTCTGCCACTCCCTGGTGGTGCCTGTTGACTTCCCCAGCATCCTCCTAGAGCATGAGCTCCTTGAGGTCAGGGTGATGGCCTTTGCTATGAGGCCCCAGTGTCAAGCACAGTGGGTGACTCACATTAGTCCTCACATTAGTGAGTTTGGGAGAAAATATGTTTTCTAAATGTTTGGGGAGAAAATAAATGGAAGTATGAATGAGTAGGTGTACAGGCACAGTACCTCTGGTTTTACTCTGGAGTCTGTTGAAAGCATGACATTAGGGCAGAAGGAGCTTAGCCTCTTAAGGCTGCCTGCTAGGTGAGGATTGTGGGCACTCTGGGGGACCTGGACTGCTGAGATATTTCAGGATGGCTCCCAGATGAAAACTCAAAGAGAACTCTGGGTTATCAGGCCCCTGCATAGGAGCCTAGATGGCAGAAGTGCTTTGGGGTTGGCTGCTAACTTAAAGGGTGCTGGTTTGAACACACCCAGTGGCTTTGCAGAAGTAGGGCCTTGCAAACTGCTTTTGTGAAGATTACAGTCAAGGAAACCCTGTGGAGCACAGTTCTGCTCTGATACTCAGGGGGTTGCCATGAGTCAGAATCAGTTCAATGGGAACAAATTGTTCTTGTTATTTTGACTTGCTAGTTTTTTGTTTGGTTGTTTGGTTTTGTTTTTGACTTATCTCAGCTCCCCTTGGTCTGTCCCAGGTGCTGTGGATGAGATGGGACGGATGCCTTTCTATGCAGAAGAGTGTGCTTCCATGCTGGCGGTCACCTTCAGCGGAGGGGACAAACTGCTGCGGAGCATTGTGAGTGCCTCTTTGGCCCTCCTCCCCTGCCCCTGGTGCTTGAGACTTCTTTCAGGCATTCCGGTCTTACTTCTTGTTCCCTGCCTGCCTGTGCTGCCCCTCCGATTCCCTTTCCTTAGGAAATCTATGTCTCTTAAGGTATGCCACTGTTGAAAGAACAAAACTAAGGACTCTGAATAAACCTTCGTAAGTAGTTCTTATGTTTAAAAAAATTTTTAATTGTGATTTAGGTGAAGATTAGCAGAGCAAATTAGTTTCTCAATAAAAATTAGTATGCAGATTGTTGGCTGACGTTGGTTGCCAATGACAGTGTGTCAGCCCTCTCCCCTTCTTCCACTCAGGGTCCCCTGTTCCCTGTTTCTTTCCTGCCTTCTCCTGTTTGCTTTTGTATATGAGACTTACCTTAAAATTTTTAACTCAAAGTACATAACTTAAAGCTACTAAGCATCTAAACAACTTCTTTGGAATGTCTCCATTGGTGAATTTGGCCTTTGGCAAATTGCTGAGGGTTTGAGAACTGAACGCTGTCATTCCATGGCTCAGCCCTTACATAAATGCTGTGAGTTCTGCTCCTATGCATCAGGCTAAACTGGGTGGTAGTCTTAATGAGATTGTGGGAAAATGGTCCGGGGAATGCCTTTCCTTAGAGCTCTGATTGAAGTCACAGCAAATAAGGGATCAGAGCAAGTGAGTGGTTCTTCTCCAGCCAGTGGAACTCTTTGAAAGAATTCAGGGTCTGTTGCTACACCCTGCTGGGGTTAGTTGCCCTCACCCTTCAGGTTAAACCCAGGTCTCTGGACTACCATCATAGAACTCTGCCTGCCCCACACTGCCCAGAATAGTGTGATATGGGCCTGGAGGCTCCAAGTGAAGGCTGAGCTAGAGCCTCGTGGGATCAGATCTCTCCAGTAGCCCAGGTTTGGGGGGTCTGGAGGTGCGGGAGCACTGGGAATTCAGCTGCTTTGTGTTTCTGCAGGGTCAAGTTCATTTTCCAAAACTGAAGTTGTGTTTTGTCAATAAATAACTTCTGGTCAACACAATGTTCCAAGGCTCTGTGCCAATTGCCCCTTCCCCCAACTCCCACCATACCCCTTGCCCTGAGAGAAAAGGGAGAGACTAAAGCAAAAGGGCAAAAAAGGCTTTGCTCAGGAGGCTGGGCTCTGTGCACAGAGGGCACCTACCCAGGCCAGGCTGGATTTGGAGGGAGAGCAAGAGCACACTGCTCTCCCTGCCCTGGTAATACACTAGAGGAACCAGCTCACTCCTGCCTCAGCCAGGAAGTGAAGGCTTCCCAGGACAGCTCTTTACCCTTGCTTGGCAGTGTCTGGCTTTTCCTTTCCTAACTCAACTTCTTTCCCAACCCCAACCTTCTGTCTGAACTGTAATTTGTCCAGAAAGGAAATGAAAGTTTGCTTAACCAAGTTGCCATGTTTGGAATGTCCTTTTCTTGGAGGCCCCTGTTGCCTGATTCTGTGTAATGGCAGTGGCATCCTGGTAGAGCTGTCTCTGAGGACTGCCCCTAGATTCGTGTGCTTCTGTCCATCTGGCTGTCCATGGGAGCTTCCTGGACTTTCTTGTAACTTGCCTGGGGTGTCTGCCACCACAGTCAGCTCACAGCCTTCACAAATGCACACTAGATTGGCATCACAAGACTGTTTCCTTAACAGGAAGAAATCAATTTGCTCCCTGGCACAGATTAGGTGTCCCACTCTCATTTAGACTGCAACTTAGAGAATTATTTTCCCCTCTGCGAGTGCACGGTTGAGAAATTGCATCTCTTGGCAGCTGCTGTGGCAGCCGGGAGGGAAGCAGTGAGTAAAGTGGAGAAAGGACAGCTCTTGGCAGAAGTCAACACCCTGGTATTTGACCAGAAAAGTTTGGAAGAAAGAAATTCTCTGGTCTTAACACTGGCGCTTTGGGCTAAGGATCCAGAGTTCCTTGTGGTGGAGGGCAGGTTTCAGCAGGGTTCTCATGGAAACCCTTTGTGCCTCCAGGTCGATTACAGCATGAGGAGACCTTGAGGCTAGACACAGGTACTCCTGCACACATGCAAGCCTCCTTCTCCCCACTACACACTCACCTACCACCTCAGCACTGAGGTGGAGAAAGGAGACTCACAGAAACCAAGCTGAGGCCCTCGGCCCTGGAACAGATGGCTCCTCCTGTAAATTGCCTGGGCAGGCTAGCAGTGTAGGTACTGATCCCACATTGCGCTCCCTCTCCCTGGGAACAAACACACTTTGTTTACACTGATGTCACCCCAACCCCTGTCACAGAGCTGCCAGGTTGAATTTCCTTGAATGGTGCTGTCACTGTTGTCCCAGCTCCAGCTGGGGCCCAGGAGCTCCTGGGCTACTTCCGCTCTTTGGCGTAGCTGTGGCACTTGGAGGGCTAGGGTAGAGAATCTGAGACTGGACCACTCAAGGCGTGAAAGTTGGAAAACGCTTCTCTGCACTTACGGCCTGTCGTCTTCACGGGACCCTCATGAGCAACTCTTTGTTTTCAGTAACCTTTTCTCAGTTCTGCAGAGGTTCTGTGGTGAGCTTAGAGAGACAAGGATCTCCTTCCTGACCAGCTGGAGGACTTACCCTAGTCAGAGACTCAGCTTCAAGAAAAGCAGGCCCAGCTGACAGGCCCAGACTAAGAACTGGTCATGCCCCCTCTGTCCAGAGTAACTTTTAGGTCAGTCTCTAACTTTGTCCTCTCCCCTTTCTCTCCCAGGTGACCACTGACTGGGACCTTCAGAAGGGCACAGGCTGCACAGAGAGCCACACAGGGACCTCAGCTGCTGCCCCTCTGGCAGCTGGCATGATAGCCCTGATGCTGCAGGTGCGGCCCTGCCTCACATGGCGTGATGTCCAGCACATCATTGTCTTCACAGCCACCAAGGTAAGATTCTAGCAGCTAGGCAAACAGCCTGACCCAGCCTACCCCAGACTTCTCGTTCTAAGGATTTGCAGCTATAAGGAGCTCTAGTTCTATTTCTGAGGATTTAAAGGTATCAGGAGGCCTTGAACTTGAAGGTGCTGAGTCCCTTTCATGACCACAGACCTGAACTCATTTGTACCTGTGGTGGTTAAGAGCTATGGCTGCTAGCCAGATGATCAGAAGTTCAAATCCATCAGCTGCTCCTTGGAAATGCTGTGGGGCAGTTCTACTCTGTCCTGTGGGATCACTGTCAATTAAAGCCTACTCCGTGGCAACTGGTCTGCCTGATGTCACTTTTCCTGCAGGAGGGCTCTGGTTGGCCTCCCCTACCCTGAAGTGTTTGCCTCCTGGCTCCCTTCTCTAGAAGCAAGTTATTTGGATGGTGATATCATGGGTCTTTGACCTTTTGTCCCAGCTTTCCTTGGGGATCCATTCCTAGAAGCCTTGGTGGGAGAGTCTTAGTGGGATTAGAAAACTGGACAGACAGGGAAAGAAGAGTTAGGATGTTAAGATGATCCTGGAAATGCAAGAGAGTACCTAGGACCTCTGTCCTTCCAGTATGAGGATTACAGTGCAGATTGGGCCACCAACGAGGCAGGCTTCAGCCACAGCCACCAGCATGGGTTCGGCCTGCTCAACGCTTGGAGACTCGTCAACGCAGCCAAGGTGAACAGATATTGCAGGGCGGGGTGACCCACATGGAGTGACTCGGGGAAGGGGCTGCCTACCTGAAACGTTGCTTGGCATATTGTAGGTCCTTAAAAAAGACTTACTCACTTTTTTGACGACTTTTACCCTCATCCCAGCTGATACTTATTTCACAAGGGAAAAAGCAGACTCAACGTTAGTGAAAGCACCTGAGCGCAGCTTGAGGCTCTCAGGGTGCTGGTTCTCAGCACCCCCTGTCTTTGACACAGCCACACTGTCATTGGTTTGGTGCCACAGAGGACGTTCTAGGGTGTCAGCAAGACCTCAAAGGTCATGAGGTCTTAAAATGACATGGACTCATAAGGAAAGGAAAAATAGGAAGAAAGCTAGGCCTTAAACTTCTCATTGTTAAGTGTGTGTGTACGTGTGTACATGTAATCAATCTCGTTCATCCCTGATTCCGCTTTTTCTTTTAATAGATCTGGACATCTGTCCCTTACTTAGCCTCATATGTCAGTCCTGTGTTAAAAGAGAACAAGGCTATTCCACTGTCCCCCCATTCTCTGGAGGTCCTGTGGAATGGTAAGTAGTCAGCAAAAAGGGGTTAATCTTGGGCCTGAAGTTTTGGGTGGGGCAGTGGGAAAGTTAGACTCATCCTCCCTGCCAGATTCTACCCCCTCCCTTTAGGCGCTGAGCTCCAGCCAGACCTGTAAGTTTTCTTTGACCATTTTAGGACATGTTGCAGCTTCTGAGTTGGCTGGCCCCCTGGCTGCCTAAGACAAACTCTTCCTCCTGAATTACTACTTGTGGAAAGGAACTGCTGGGCGACTGATTAAAAGGGCTAATACAAGGAGTGGGGTTGGGACTTGGGGAGACTAGGCAACTGTTGAAAGAAGTTCCTTTAACTTCCATGCTAAGAACTTGCCAGACAATACTGTTCAACCTAGTGGCCTTTGGACTGAGTAGAGAAGTTGGAGATTTCTTCCTTTGATTCTCAGGCATATCTACCACAAAGAAAGTCAGATCTGTCTGTTGGGGCGGTGCGGAGGAGTGCATAGTGGTCTCAGCCTTCAGTTGCCTGTCCTGCCCCTGCCTCCACAGAGCCCAGAGTCAGTCACTAGGATCATCCTGAAGGGGGGAGGGGTCTCCATCTCTTAGGTCAGTGTTACAGTCTTTGTGATGAGCAGAGAAGTTGAGTATTTTCCCAGGGAAGAAAGAGCTGAAGTACAGGTGTCCAGGAGTCCCCTCAGAGCACTCGCAACATCCAGCTCCTGGAGGAGTTTGATAGGAAAAATTGCTACCTTTCTGGTGAAGGTCGATGTATGTCATGGCCAGTGTTCAGTTGTCACTTATGGCTTGGCTGGCTTATCCTAAGAGATGGCCAATCCAAAACAGAAGAAGGAGAAAGAATGGCCCAAGAAAGGAGCTCAGAAGGGCGAGTCTGGACACACTCCTTGGGTGGAGGTTTTACCAGGAAAAATTCAATTATCTGTCTACTTACTCATGTGCAGTGCTTGCCCAGTTTCCTTCTGTGTGGAAGGAAATTCATGGGCCCCATTCATTGCATTTTCCGTAAAAGGCGTGCTATCTCAGAAAGGGCATAAAGCATCAGCTGAGGCAGAGACATACAGCAATAGTCCCAAGAATGCAGTTTGGCTGGAACCACCTGGCCTTGCACAAGCATGTCTCAGAGATAGAGTGCATTTTAACTTTTTATCTCCCATCTAGGGCTGCTGCCTATCACTTAAGTAACAAAGTAACCCACAGTCATATGTGTCAAATGAGCAAGTTGAATTAGAAGGGTATTAGGGTCCTTTCCTTTCATTCTCTGTTTCCTGGTAACCAGTAGATATTGGCATAGAATGTCTGACAGACTTCCCTAGGTATTGAGGCATCTTGGGCCACTGCTTGTGTTTGTCACTAGGAAGCAAGAGAAATAAGGACAAATTGTGCCAAGTGGGTCAGGGTGGGAGGTAGTAAAGTAGAGAAGGATGAAGAAATAAGAGGTAAGGACTCAGGGAGTTTTGCTACAGAGATCATCTGTTTGGAAGGCAGTAAGCAAGAACACTGCTGTTTCTGATGTCTGCAAAGTTACCTTCCTTTATAACGTGACTACGTGTGTCCCTGAGTGGACAGACAGAAGGTACAAGCTTGTGGGCTTGCTAGGTAGTTCAAGGAAGTTTGTCCAGTTCATGTACAGTTGAGCAGCTTAGTCTGAGACAGTCAGGAAACTTCTTGGCCTACATCCAAGCTGTAGTCTTTCCACCAGGACCTGGGGGTTCAGTGTTAGGGGCTGAAGAGCGAACTCTTGGTAAGCTGGTGGGAGCTGAACATCCTGAAGATAAAGAGGTGAAATGCCACTGTGACTGCAGAGCATCCTTGTCTACTGGAATGTTCTGTGATGGTGGAAATGCTCTGTATCTGTGCTGCTCAGTTCAGTGGTCACTAGCCACATGAGGCTGTTGAACACTGAAAACATGACTAATGTGACTGAGGAATGGAATGCTTATGTTACTTCGGCTGTAAATAACCAGATGTGGCTAGTGTCTGCCATCATGGGCAGTGCAGCTGTAGAGCAAGACAGGTTTTGATTTCTCTCTGCTCACAGGAGGATATGGGGTAAAGGGATTGGGACTCCTGCCTTTAGATCTGACTCTGGCTCTGAATGCTCTACTGGAGAGTAGGAGGGCAAGTGGAGTTTGGGGAGGCATGGCTAATCCCCCAGGGAGTCTGTGTTATTAGGAGATTTCTGACACCCACTCACACCTCTCCTTTATCCTTATTTGTTCTCTCTGAGTGTGTAGCTGACCCTCCTGTTTCCTCCTCTTCACATCTGCCCTTTTAAACCCAGTCTTTCCCATGTTACTTCTTTTTTTTTCAATTGGTGTTTTAAAGTAAAAGTTTACCATCTGAGTCAGTGTCTCACACAAAAGCTTTACTTTGTTGTGTCACCCTAACTGCTGTCCCCGCACCATGACAGCACACTCCTCCCCTCCGTCTGTATTTTCAGCATCCAGTCAACCGGCTCCTGTCCTGCTCCACCTTCTCATCTCACCTCTGGACAGGAGCTTCCCAATTAGTCTCCTCTGGCTACTTAAACCAAGAAGCACACTCTTCACCAGTATCATCTATGTCTTATACCGTCTTTGTCTGGGGAGTTGGCTTCTGGAATGGTTTCAGTTCTGGGCTAACAGAGAGAGTCTGGGAACCATGCCTTTCTGGGACTCTGGTCTTCTGTACTATCAAGTCTGCTCTTTTTACTGGAGTTAGAGTTCAGCACCCACATGTCTCTGCTCCATCGGGGACTCTGTTGCCACTCCACTTGTTCTTCTGCTTTACATATCTTCAGTTTACCTGCTTGGAGACAAAGTCCCTGCCACCTTTCAACCTGGAACCTCTCCACATGAATTAACTAAAACAGTTGCTCACTTTTACTGCACACACCATCCGTTGCTGAGGGCTTATTAGTCAAAGTTCTCCTTCCCTGATTAGATCTAGGGGCCACTTCAGAATTCATACTTCTCAGCCTTCCTGTTACTCTGACCCTGTCTGCCCCTCTGGCTTCTGTGACTTCCTTTTCCCCACAGCTATCATCTGGCTTCTGTGCCTGAAGTCCTTGTTCTTTTCACCACCCCCAGACATTGAGTGTCCCCTGTGGCTCATCCCATGACTCTCTGCTCCCTCTACATCCTTTTCCTCAAACAGCACGTCTGACGCCTCCTCATTAATGAGCCTGAGGTCCAGGTCTTTTACTGTGATCCTGTACCAGTGACAGGGGTAAACATTTTATAGGTTCCACAAGGTGATGGGCAAATATAGCCCCAGGGTCTTCTGGGACAGAGGATGAGAGTTGAAAAAGACCCCAACTTACTAAAGGCCAGATGATGATGATGACAATGTTGATGGTGCTTATACACCAAGACTTGAGTGCTTAGTAAGTGCTGGGCGCTTTATAATCGTTAGCTCATTTAACGCAGTAGCTCATTTAATTCTAACAGAAGTAGCGCTAGTACACTTACGTGCATTACCATCCAAATCCCTGGTCACACACCAACAGGGGATATGTATGTAATATGCTACAGTGGACACTGCAGACACAGACAAGCACTCACAGGTTCCTTTCTGGTTTCTATTGCATTCCATAATATTCCATAACTTGTCACTTACTCAGGTATAATCCCCTTCTCTGCCACATTAAGGTTGTTGTTGTTGTTAGATGCCATCAAATCCGTTCTGACTGACAGCGACTTTATTCACAACAGAACAAAATGCTGCCCAGTCCTGCATCACACCCACAGTCATTTTTATGCTTAAGCCCATCACTGCAGCCACGGTGTCAGTCCGTCTCATCGAAGGTCTTCCTTGTCTTCACTGACCCTCCACTCTGCCGAGCATGATGTCCTTCTTCAGGGGTTGATCCTTTCTGACAACAGTGTTCAAAGTATGTCCTGCTGTCTTGACCTTGAGGGAGAACTCTGGCTGTACTTCTTCCAGAACAGATCTTTCTCCTTTAACTATGCCATGAGTGTTGTCCTTTATCTTTCTGTTAACAAATCATTTGTGCCCACTTGGATAGTCATTCTATCAGTATATTACATTTAACATGGACAGATTTTTAGAATTCATTATCACCTTCCCAAAGCCAGCTGGCTTTCTAAGCTTCTCCCATTTCTGTCAATGCTATTGCTATTCCGTGGACCCCCATGCTTGAAATCCTGGGGTGTTCAATTCTTTATCCCTTGCCTCTCTCCAGGTCTGTCCTTAACCTTTTCACCAGCAGTTTGTTTCTCCAAAATGTTTCTTAATTGATGTACTCATCCATTCTACAGTTACATTAGAGCTGTGGCATCCCATGCTGACACACCAGCAGGGCAGAGACGGTGCAGGCATAGTGCAGCGTCATGAGCAATGCAGTAGATAGGACATGGTGCTTTGGAAGCGGAGGAGAGACGTGTTCCACCACCACTGGAAAATAGGAAAGGTTTCTGAAAGAAACTGGTTACTGACCTGAGTGTTAACATATAAAGCAAGCAGGAGAAAAAGGTGAGAGGGACATCCAAGCAATAGGAACGACATGTGCCAAGGCATTACTTTGTACGTTGGCAGTATCTTCAGGGAGCTACAAGTAGTTCACTGTGGCTGTAGTGTGGAGTCTGAAGAAGCAGAAGAAGACCTGAACTGAAGGTGGAAGGGCCACAGAGAACCATGTGTGCCATGATAAGGAAGTGGGTTTTTAATTCTTGAGGAGCCTTCAAAATAAATTATAACCAATTCATATTTATCAGTAAGACAGAGGAAAAGGAGTCAAAGAGATTCCCAAGGCCTTATCTTTTAGAAGTGCCCACTGAAATCTCGACTGACAAAATGATATGCCTAGGAACTTTGTCAGAAGACTCTGGGACCACCAATGAAACAAGATTAACCATACATTAATGACTATTGAAGTATCTGTTCTCTCTACTTTACAAGTATTTGAAATGTTTCAAATAAATAGAAGTGTATGTGTGTGTGTGTGCATGCGTGCATGCATGTGTGTGTGTGTGTGAAAGTTTCCAAGTTTTCAGCTTTGATACCAGTCAAATGGAGGAGGAAGCATCAATTTGGGAAAGGGCTGTGGGGTGAAAAGAATTGAGAAAGATAATGGCTTCAGTTTGGGCTATTCTGTGTTTGATCCTTCTGTACAACATCTAAAACTTACATTTAGAAGGCAGTTAACAAAAGTTTAAAGGTCTAAACTGGTGAGAGTGGTTTGGGAGTCAGCAGCATAAAGATAGGGAAAAATGTCTGAGAGAATAAGATCACCAGAAATACTGGATAGACAGAGGGAAAAAGAGAGCCTAGGACAAAGCCTGACATTAAAAGAACCAACAGAGGAAAGGAGCCTCAAAAGAAAACAGAATAGATGGCCTGAGACTTGGGAGAAAAATCAGGAGAAAGGTATCACAGGGATTAAGGACAGTTTCAGTGAGAGAAAGCAAATAAGACACGGATAAAAAGCATCACTGGCTTTTGCAAAGAGGCCATCAATGATCTCAAAAAGAGGAGTTTCAGTGTGGGGACAAAAGCTAGATTGCAATTCGTTGAATAATGGGGAACAGGAGAAGATTTTTGCCTAAACATAAGAAATTGAAAACATGCTTTTTACCTCTGCTCTTACTCACAACCTTGCCCAAAAAAGAATAAAGGAGCAAAAGAACAAAAAAGTGTAAGGACAAGACAAAGAGAATGAGTGAGGAGACCACAATAAATTAGACCAAATTTTTGGAAGCTAGAAAATGAACAAGAAGTGAGAAGGGCTGAGAAAACTGAATACCAAATACCAGAGAAGGTAATACTTTCATACCACAGAATCTCAAAAGGCTCGGGACTCAGAGGCCATATGTACCCCAGAAGACAGGAGATAAGAGACTAAAATTAGAGGTCAGTTGAAAGTTAAACTTTGCGGTACCTTCTCCATTTTCAGCACCTGGGTCATGAGCCCTTGTTCTGACAGGAATTGGGGGAGCTTACCCTCCAATGACCCCAGATAGCAGAAGGTGAGAAGCAGGTACTCAACTGAGAGAAGGTAGCCCTCCCTGCTAAGCCAGCTGCCCAGACCTAGGGCACTGGCAGCCAAGCTTATTTCCAAAGGCAGGAGCTGAGAAGATTGCTCCCTGGAGAAAATAGAAAGACTGCTCATCAAAAGACAGAGACACTGATCAGTGGGATTCCTCCAATGAAACACCCAGGTCCCTATCTAGCCACCTGTAGGAAAAGCCACCAGTTGAGAAATTCTACTTCAACCCACAGAACCTTGAGCTGCCTTCTGAAAGTACTAGGGCTCAAGAGCCATTTTGGAAAAAAAATCCTCCAGATATCTTCAGAATCTGAGGAAAACTCTTCTCACTTGAAACCGTGCGCAGTCTAACAATAAAAGTGAAGTTAGAACAGGGATGCTTTTAGAAATGTAAGATATTTCTCATGGGCCCTTTAATCTGAAAGCTACTAGAAGATTTGCTCCTTTGCAATGAAGAGTAAGCCAGAAAGACAGCAGAGAGGAAGGGAAACAAGAAAAGGAGGGAGAGAGCAAGCAAGCGCGGGAGTGTGTGTGTGCATTCCCTGATGAGCAGTGACAGAAGATGGTCCCAGCTCAGCAGCACTGCAGCATGGATAGAAATGGAACAGATGACTCCAGAGTTTGAATCCCCAGGCAGAAGACGGCGAGTTGTTTGTTTATTTGAAAAATGTTATTAAGGAATATTGTGTGGTTCTTTGGCGTAGTTTGGAAAGAATTATTGGTACAGTTGTGAAAATTAAAAGTAAACCAAAGCAAGGCAGTTGTTAACTCCAGGGGGGAAACAGTTGTACAGGGAAGGAAATATGAGGATTGCACACAATGGAGCTGAATTCTGTATAATATTCATAAGGCCAATGGAAGGTAAGCCCACAGTATTGACTTAAACCAATTGTACAATTAGTTTGAGAAGACAGTGGAGAGGGCAAGTGGAGGATAAGGGAGTAGGGGTGGTGGAAGTGACATATCATCTGATAAATAGTGTCTGAAATTGATGAACCGTGAAATGGCAGTATATGCTGATTATTTAGAAACATGGAAGGAGATCCCAAAAGGAAACAGCTAAAAACAATAAAAAGTGTTTACCCCTGGGGAGTGGGTCTCAGTGGTGATAAGGAGTGAATTAGGCAGTTGCTCTTTTCCAGTAGAAGTATTTCAGAACTAATTTGCTCTTACAACTAGCTATACTATATTACGGAAACCCTGGCGGTGTAGTGGTTAAGTGCTGCATCTTCTAACCGAAAGGTCAGCAGTTCAGATCTGCCAGGCACTTCTTGGAAACTCTGTGGAGCAGGTCTGCTCTGTCCTATAGGGTCAGCTATGAGTCAGCATCAACTTCATGGCACTGGGTTTGGTTTGGTTTTTTCCTCTCCATCTGGAAGACTAGAACTACTGTGGTACATCCCTCTTTTTAATGTGATGATATCATAGTTTTCATGGTATGATCACAGGATCACTTCTTTTAATATTATATCTTTGATTGAGTTTTGTGCCTTCCTTAACTGAGTAGGTTTCTGGATGATGTGTCCTGTATTGCCTTCTAAAATAGAGAGTGCATGGTTTTGTTCTTCTAAGCCAAGAGCTTTTTTCAGTATTTCTTATAGCTTTGGTTTGGTTTTTACAAAGTCTCTGAGTTTCTACTTATCTGTGAAGGTCTTAATTTCATTTTCATACTTGAAAGACAGTTTTGCAAGATATGTAATTCTTGGTTGGAAGTTTTTCTCCTTCAGGGCTTTGCATGTGTCCTCCTGTTGTCTCCATGCCAGCATCGTTTCTGCTGAGAAGTCAGACAAAAGCCTACAGGGCTTCCCACTGAGTGTTAGCGTTGCTTTGAATCTCACTGCCTTTAAGAGTTCTGCTTATGTTTCATTTTGTTAAGCTTGATTATAATATGTTTTGGTGTCTTTCTTTGGGGGTGTACATTGTGTGGCATTCGATGCGTATCTTGGATATCTATGTTTTCTTCTTTCATAATTTCAGGGAAGCTTTCTGTCAGCAACTCAACAACAGTATTCTCTGTGTTTTCAGGCATCTCTCCCTGTACAGGAACTCCAGTCAATCGTGGATTGTTCCTCTTGATAGAGTCCCACATGTTTCTTAACGCTTCGTCATTTTTCTTGTTTCTTTTCTCTGATTTCTTCTTATAAATGCTACAGCCGGTAGCTCGGTCTTCCAAGTCAGAAAGTCTGTTTTCCATTGTTCAATTCTGTTTTCTTGGCTTTGAATTGAATTTTCTGATTCTTTAATTTTGTTTTTGATCTGTCGGATTTCAGAATGCTGGTGTTCTATCAGTTTGAACAGCTTGCTTAATTTTTCATTTTGCTCTGCTTCATTTTGTGTAATGTCTAGGAGGGCTCTATATATTCCTTTGGTACTCAACCTCTGATAGTTTCAGAAAGGCCTCTTTGTCTGGGAAGTTCTTTTGGGATCTTTGTGGAGCCAGGGGTGGATTTTTCTTCAAGTGTCTGACCAAGGTTTGTTGCTTTTTTGGGCATCTAGAGGTTGTTTAGTTTCTCTGGTGTTGCCCTAACAGGATCTGAAGCTTAGTCTGAGAAGGAAGGTGATCACCAGTCACCTCTATGTACTCCAGTGACTGGGCCCAGTGGAATCTCTGGGGTAGCAGGCACCACCTCCTGGTTGGCAAAGACACAGTCCTACTTATGGAGTCACTGGGGTGCCATCAGCTGACCCTATGATGTAGGTCAGTAAAGGCTGGAAGAGATGCTGTCAGGATGCACTGCATTTATTTCTCTAGGTAGTCTTATTTTGAATGGTGAAAGCTATTTGACAGCTTCCAAAACCAGTCAGGGTGTCAGGTGTGCAAGCCTCTCTTTCCAGCTGGCAGTGGAGGCACCTCTGTATCTGACCCCAGATGCTGGAATGTAGTTCAAAGTACGGACAGGCTGCTGCCTTGCTGTCACTGCTGCTGGGCCCCACACATAAGGCTACATTGTGCTGAGTACAGTTTTCTTCTGGGAAAGCACTCCAGGCTGGCACTGCCTCCCAGCCTGAGAATTAGCCCCCACTGAAGCCTCCATTTGGGTAAATCCACCTCCCAGTCAAACAAGATAGTGTCCTGCAAAAGCTCTCCCACCTGCTGTGAAATAGCCAAATCAGTGGCAGAGGATCAGAAAGACAGGGTGGAGAGGCCAAAGACCTCAGAGTCCAGAGCCAGACTCTCAAAAAAAAAAGTTAAAAAATGCCGGTTACCTTCAGTCTGCGAGAGCCAGCCATTCAACAAGGGCAGGGGTCGGCAAAAGAGAAGTTTCCCATTCAGTGGCATGTAATCCAAATTGACAGCCCTATGCCATGTCCTAGGGCTCACTGGGTGTCCAGAAGGCTCCATTTAATTATCCATCTAGGCTGTAGTTTTCAGAGGGAATTAAGGAGATGTGTGTTTAATCACCATCTTGACTCCACCCCATGGTATTGGTTTTTGTACTATGTTACTGTAGTAGAAAAAAAGTGTTAAGGATGAATGAGAAAGTAAGAAGTAGTGACAGTGATTATATATAGTTCTTTTTATAGATATCCAGCAGTAAAGGAAAAAATATCTAATGCTTGTATAGCCCTAATATTTGTTTGATAGTGTTCAAAGCACTTTACATATGTTAACTAATCCTCCCATCAACTTTATAAGTACTATTATTATCCCCATTTTACAGATTAGGAAGTTAAGGCACTGAGAGGTTGAGTGATTTGGTCAGATGGCAGAGCTGGGATTTGAACTCAGGCTAGATGGCTCCACTGGCAGGTGGAATGAAATGAAGAGCTGTAAAAGAGTTGATTTGTTTTTCATCTGTAGTAGGAAAACTGTAAGCAAGAAGATCCAACCAAGAAAGTGGATAGCTGGGCTGATACGGCATTGAGCTTCTGCCAGATGCTGGGAAAAGGCAAGAAGGCTCCTGCACTTAAGTGTATAAATGAGAGAGTGGTTGGCAAGATGAGCTGCGGGGTCTAAGCCAGTCAGGAAAGGAGGAGCTTGATGGTTGCAAGGAGATAAAGTCATCAGGAAGAGTGGGGAGGGTGGAAAGACAGGAGTTGTTGTCAGAGAAAGGGGCCATTGGTTTTTAAGAGTGGTGAGATGGAATTAAAGGCATATATGTATACATACATACCCAGAGAGAGGGATGGAAGGGTATTTGCCAAAATGCAATGAGGAATCACGGGTGCTTTCTTGGTTTCCATTTTGCTAATCTACTTTTCTTACTTGTCTTCATTTAACTTGTATTGTTTTTGTGGTAAGAATAATCACAGTGAATATTACTAAGCCTTTCAGAGGTAAAGCAGTCGAGATGATGACAAGATCTAGGGTGTGATGATGGGTGTGAGTGGCTGCCGTGGGCTAGAGAAAAGTCTTTGAAGTAGAGGAGGTAAAGACATGTGAAACTGTGTTGTCAGATGCATAGTCCTCTCATGAACATGGGTGTCCTTGTGGGTAATGGAATGGGACCCTCTTCAGTGAATGTCGAAAGGGATGGAGCAGTAGGGGCAGGGACTAGGAGGAGATGAAAGTGGTGTAAGAGAAAGCCTTCCCTTTCCTCTTTCACCTTCTGTCCTCATCCTCCATGCTCTTCCTAGACTAACACAGTAGCATTTTGGATGGTCTTCCTCTTACTAGTTTCTTCCTTACTCTAATTCATCCTACTCACAGCTATTAAAAGTAACCTTTCTTTGGTACTTTTTTTTTCCTTTTAACTCTGTTCTTGCTCAGTAATCTATTATAGCTCTCAGTGGCTTTTTTAAAATAAATGCTTGAAAGCCCTTTCCCTCCTAGGTCCCCTGCTCCTCACCTCCTGTATGTCTGAGCTTCTTCATAGATAAAATGAAGATGTTGCTCTCTCTGGAATGAGGTAACAGAAGGAAAGGCACTTTAGAAGTAATTACTTAGCATGAGGACCTAATCTCTTAATATTCCCCAAATGAGTCTTCCACTTCAGTAGGGTGGGTTTTTTTGTTTGTTTGTTTTTCTTTTTTTTTTTTTAACTTTTTATTTTGAAATAACTATACCTTCACAGGAAGTTGCAAAGAAACATACAGGGAAGTCAGGTGCAGCCTTACTCCAGCTTCTCCTCAACATAGCACAGTGTCAGAACTGACAAATTGACATGGGTATAATTTGTAGAGCATATTCAGAGTTCACATTTACGTGTACTCATTTGTATGTGTATGTGTGTGTATGTATATGTGTAGCTCTGTGCAGTTTTATCACACACATAGCCTTGCATAACCACCACCACTGCCACAATTGATTTATAGAACTGCCCTGTCATCAGAAGACTTCCTCATGTCACCCCTTTATGGCCACATGCATTCCCTTTCTCCACTCCTAGCCCTAATCTATTCTCCATCTCTGCAGTTACATCATTTCAGGAATGTTACATAAATGGAATGATAACAGTTATAGCATCTTTTTGAGATTAGCTTTTTTCATGTAGCACAATTTCCTTGAGATACCCACTTTTGTAGTTTAAAAAAAAAAAAAAACTTGACGTATTGTCTTCAACACGAGACTTGTTCGTTTCTACATTTGCCTTTGCACATGGCATTTTCCCTGTCTAGAATACCCCCTGCCAACCTGTATTTATTCCCTTCCTCAGGGCGTGACTTGCTGCTATATGCCTAAACCCTTCTGACCTATCTTTGTTTCCTTACCAATTATGTATGCCTCACGTCATGTGGTTTTCCACTTGCAGGCAGAAGGCAATGCTAGTGCCTGAAATGTAGTAGGTACTCACTCAATTATTTTTTGGATGAATAAATAATTAGGACTGCTGTTTGGTTCTTACATTGTGCCTTGGGCATGTTTTATCTTCCCAATTAGACTGTGACCTCCTTGGGAACAACTGCACTTCACTTACTGACACTAGGCCTTGATCTCCGTGTGGGATACCGATGACTGTGTGTGGTTCCAATGATGGTGTCTTTAAGTGTGTGCCTTTGTGTATGTTGGGATGAAGTGAGGGCATGGAGTGTTTATGGAACTGGTTTCCCAACTGCCCAGCCTGACTTCCCACAGTCAGCAAGACGGACCTGCAGATGTCAGGGCTGGAGACCCTGGAGCATGTCGCAGTGACGGTCTTCATCACTCACCCTCGACGCGGCAGCTTGGAACTGAGACTGTTTTGCCCCAGTGGCATGATGTCCCTAATTGGGGCCCCCCGCAGCATGGACTCGTAAGTACTTCTGTAACAGGGATCTTTTGAAGGAAAAGACAAGAGAAAATTGGATACAACAGTGTCCTGAACTGTTGTGGCACTGGTTGTCCTTGGCAGTGGAAAGCCATTTGTGGGGTGCTTTAAGTAAAGCAAAAGCACCGTGCTTCTCTGTGATAGGCGCTGCACTTTATCTGTTTTCTTTACCCCTTGTAAGAGCCCTCATTTTTCAAAGGAGTGAACAGAGGAGATAACTCACAGACCTAGTAAGAAGTGCCTGGGAAGTAAATATAAACCTAGATCTTCCTGTTTCCAAAGCTTGTGCTTTGTCCATATTTGCTTTTCCACTACGCCACATTGACACAAGCCTCTCATCCCACGGGATCCAGGGGCCAAAAGGAACAATGCTTAAGAACCCCTCATGGCACACTCCCAAAGAGCTGTTACTCAGGCAACAACTGCTACATTTCCATGACTTACAGTAAGAAAGTAGTGTTTCCTGGAAAAGGGGTCATTTGCCTATGCCGTGCCTGTCAACTTTTCTGCTGTATTCTTTCCCCAGGGACCCCAATGGCTTCAACGACTGGACCTTCTCCACTGTACGATGCTGGGGGGAAAGGGCAAAAGGGACTTACAGACTCATTATCAGGGACATAGGTGAGCCTCAGCCTAGAGACCACCTTTCATGATGGTTGTCCGTCACTCAGGATCTCAGAATCCCCAGAGATGTGGTCCCTGTTCCCATGTGTGACAAATGAGGTAGATGCCAGGAAGTATGCCTTGTCCTAAAAGTGGACATTGACATGTAAAGCTGTTCATTTTTACCACCTCTCTTCCTTGGTGAAGCAACCAATACATTTTTTTCTGAGGATAGCTACAAAAATTCCTTGCTGAAACCACATTTCAAAGTCTTTGACACCAGAATCATGCTTCAACCAGCCCTAGTAGGCAGGTAAGGGCAGGGATTATTTTTATCATTTTTTGGAAAAACTGAGGCTAGAAGTTTAAAGTGACTTGTGTAAGGTCACATGATAGGTCAATGAAGAAACTAAAAATTGAACCTCGGTGTCCTAACATTTGTCCAGTTAAATATTCACTAAAAAAAAAAACCAAACCCACTGCTGTCGAATCACTTCTGACTCTTAGGAACCCTACAGGAGAGAGTAAAGCTGCCCCATAGAGTTTCCAAGGAGTACCTGGCAAATTCAAAGTGCCCACCTTTTGATTTTCAGCCATAGCACTTAACTACTATGCTACCGGGGTTTCCTAGCTATTCACTAGATGAATAGTTTACAGATTTTTCATTGATTGAGTAGAACTTTTTGTTTCCAGGCAAAATACCAGCTAAAACTAAAAAAATGAAAGAGAGAAAAAAGCAACACTTCTCTACTTGAGGACCGGGAGCACCACCCTTCAACGTCCCCCTTTCCATTCTCATAGTACCCCTGGGGTATCTCTGCAGTACTCTGGGAGCAGTAGGACACAGACAGCTGCTACAGTAGACCATGTAGTCTGGGTCCTTGTGTATGAGTGGTGGGGTGGGCAGGGGCACGGCTCAGAGATGGCCTCCTTTGCTGCCCTAGGAGATGAGCCACTCCAGGCCGGCATCCTCTGGCGGTGGCAGCTGACCCTTTATGGCTCTGTGTGGAGTGCAGTAGACATTAGGGACAGACAGAGGTAGGTATAGCTGTGTGGATCAGCGGGAAAGCAACTTGTGGGTGAGCGGGGGTGGGGAACAGAAAAAGACCTCCCAGGATATCCCACTCCCTCTGAACCCCACGTGTGCTTCCCAGCTGCATACTCAGGCCAGTAGGAGAACCCCGGGTGTGTGCCTCTCTGTGGTGGCGCCCTCTCTGCAGCTGTCAGGTGGGAGGATGGTAAAGACAGTATAGTGTGCCGTGCTTGGTAAGGTGCCTTCACCCCCCTTGCTTCTCCGTAGACTGTTAGAAAGTGCCATGAGTGGAGAATACCTACATGATGGCTTCTCTCTGCCCTGCCCACCTGGGCTGAAAATTCCTGAGGAGGAAGGTTACACCATTACCCCTAACACTCTCAAGGTACGAGGGCCAGGACTCAAGCCACGTGCAGGCAGGAATGGCCTAAGGCATTTAGCACTTGGTGTGTGACTCAAGGTGACTTGGGGAATGAGGGATTAGGAAAATCCAGATCCCAACAGTGCTTACATAGCATTGTTCCTGCTCTACTGTATGACATCCTTGTTGGGAGGAAGGCAGAATAAGGTGTCCCCTTTCCGGGTTCATTGTCCCATGCTAAAAAATGCTTACAGCTTTGGCAATGATTCCCTAACCTAAGTGTTTGAATTCCTCCAGACCCTGGTGCTGGTAGGCTGTTTCACCATCTTCTGGACCGTTTACTACTTGCTGGAGATATACTTGAGCCACAGAAATGTGGCCTCTGACCCATTTTGTAGGAGTGGACCTTGCTGGTGGCCCCATTGGAACCAAAAAGCCAGGGAGGAGGGGACAGAGCTTGAATCAGTGCCACTTTGTGCCAGCAAAGATCCAGATGAAGTGGAGACTGAGAGTGGAGGCCCTTCCACTGCCTCTGGTTCCTTAGTCCCAGATATGCTGGATCAAGCAAACTGGAGTCTCTCACAGAACATAAAGAGTGGCGTGGACTCCCCTCATCAGTACGTATCCCCAGACCTTTTGCTGAGGACGGAAGAGGAACAGATGTGCTGATCTCAGGGCCTGACAGACTCAGTGTGGGATAGGCTCTTCTGTCCCCAAATTGGGGAAGCTTAGAAACTGCAGTCCTGATCCTGAGGCCTACAGAGCATTCTCTAACTCTCCTGAGGTAAGGTGAGGGCCTGTTCAAGGTACACACAGCAGAGAAACAGTGCCAGACAACATGAATGAGAGCCACAGGATCTTCCTCTGGCTGGACAGAGGACGCTGTTGTTGAAAAGATCTTGGACAAGGAATTGGCCCCTCTTTGGGCAGGACGCCCTCCTCAGTTCTTGGGGGGCAAGCCAGTGCCATAGCCCATGGGGACCTCTACTCATGCCTGCGTGAGGTGCCTGCCATGGCCAGAAGAACATCAACAGAGAAAGCACTAGGATCACTTGGGAAGAGGGCTTAGGGATGGAAGCTGGGAGAAGTCCATGGACGTGCCTGTCCTTTTAATGACCTAAGGCTCAGAAACAGTTGACTTGCCCTAGCTCTCCCTCATCGTCCTGCCTAAGACTGGAGCCTTGGACCTATTGGTATGGCAGTTAGCCCTCAGCCCAGCACACTTGCCCTCAAAGCAGCTGCCTCCAGAATCCATCCCCTCCCCTCCTGAAGGGTTGGTACGACGCTCCTGCAGAGCTGGGATGGACAGGGCACCCTGGGTCTGGTCTGCATCATTAGGGAAGTCCGTGGCAGGACTGCAGAGCCTGCGTCAGATAAGGGTCTTAGAGGACAGTTTGGGGAGCTTCTGCCACTCCAGCCCTGTGACCACCCACCCTGTCCTCCTCTGCAAAATGCTCAGGGAAATGGCCTTCTCCCCTGGAGGCCAGCTGTCTGCCTGACAGACTGTGACTCTTCCTCCCATTCTTGGCCTTCTCCCCTCTTCTGAGCTAGTTTGTTGATTTGAATATTTTTAATGCTTTAGATTCCGTTTTCTCTTTTCGCAGCAACATTTTGAATTTTTTTCTGCACAGCTTTTCCAAAATAAAAACCTTCCAAATCATCCTGTCTGCTCCCCATCTCTCCTTTCCTCTGCGTCAAACCTGATGGGAATTGCCAAGTTGCTCCTTTTCCCTTCCATCCCCAAGAGTCCCTCTTCTACTGCCAGCTCCTCTGAAACACAGCCTCCTGGACTCTAGAACATGAGGGGTCCTCTAGAGGACAGCAGTCAGGAACATGTGGAACCCCAAGGTGCCTGCGTGTTCCCTGCCCTGATTTCCTGGAAGCAGTGGAAGTCAGTGGTGCAAATCAGACTCTGTCAGCCAGGCCTGAGAAAAGATTGATGTATTTTTTTTTTTCGTTTTTGAATTTCAATCCCAAAGATATTCCAGCAAAAAAATGGGGAGGGGGAAGTTCGGCTGGGTCTCCTTTAATGGACATTTGCTGCCAAGGAAGACAGTGAACTTGGCCCACACCCAGGCTACCCCAAGCCAGTGTCCCCCCTGCGTAGCCCAGAATAGAGAGATGGTAGAGGCGGTGGTAGATGGTGGGGGGCAGGGGACTGGGAGAGGGGCCAGCCAGGGCAGTGATGCTATGGGGTCAGGAGTTGGGCTGAGGCTGAGGGGTTGGTAAGAGCTGCCCATGTGCAGTCACCTTTGCTCAGTGACAGAGCCTCAAAGCTTGGCCAAGGCTGCAGGAACTACACAGGTGTGGGTGAGGCAGGCTAGGCGGCATGGCTGCTGCCATGAGCTGGGGAAGGGCAGGAGTCGGGGCCGGCCCTCCGCCCTCTAGCTGATGATTTGCCGAGGTCGACCGTAGCCTGTCATGCCGGCCTGGGAGGCCCCTCTGTTGCTGCCCATCTGTAGACCAATGACGTGCTTGCCTTCCTGCAGCTGACTCTCTGTGAATTCCCTTTTATGCTCCTGGGCTTTCCTGGAAGAGGAAGAACCAGGGTAGACTTGCCAGGACCCCTTGTTTTCCACCCGCTTTCCAATTCCTCTATTAGTTCCTATACCAGTCCTATTCCCTTCCTGTTTATCATTTCTCTCTTCTCCTCAGTCTGGCTCACCCAAAGGCTAGGCAGACTGGTTTAGCACAGGAACACAGAAAAGGAAACAACAAGTATTGGGGAGTAACTCTCGCCACCACTGTCCTAGCCCCTTGCCTCTTACTTCCTTGGTTTTTTGCTTCTCCATATCAGTCCCACAAACTGTTTGGCCCAAGCCGTCTGCCACCCCAATGCAGAGATCCAAGTCTAGAGTACAGGGCATCCCTTGGCTCCACATACTTCATAAACCAGTTGGGGTCTCCACGGTAGTGCCCATCATTCTTGGTCACTGCCAAGCTGCCCAAAGCCATGAGGGTCCTCTGCACTGCTGCCATGTCTTTGCCTATGAGAAGAAAGAAGGCAGGATGTATTTCAGGACTGTAAACAAAACTCCCAGCTAGGCCCTGCCCTGAATCTCTCACCAAACCAGAGGCAAAGTCCAGAGTAAAAGGTGCCTTAAGTAGGTCCTCTAGTACATGGACTTCTGAGTGTGCTGTTATTGTCCTGGCATATTCCATTCCTGCTATGCCAAGGATAACAGGTTCCTCACTGTGACATGTTTTAATCATCCTTCGCCCTCCTTTAGCCTTCTGCTCATCTGTCCCCCTGTCCTCGCCCTTTACCCCCAGTCCCTCTTCCTTGTACCTTCAAAGAGGTCAACAGTCTGGAACATGTCCGTCTTGGTGACCCCATAGTCCTCAGCTGCCTTCAGGAACTGAGCCACCTGCTCCATTTGCTTGAAGACCATGGACGGTGGGTTCTCAGGCACTTTCACTGGCTTAGAGCCATCAGGATAGAGGCTGTTCACCAACTTGCTCAGAATCTGCCAGGCATAAGACACAGCATGGCACTCAGTGCAGTGTGCTTCCCCTCAGGACTCGCAGGATGGCACAGCTCAGCCTTCCTTCCCAGGGTACCACTTACCACGCCATTCTTCAGCCAGACCTGGAAGCCAAGGCGCCCACGGTCCGGGCGACCCACATCAGGGCCGCACTGCATTGTGATCCACTCTACCAGCCGCTCCTCCAGCTCCTCATCATACTTCTTCTCGATTTTGGATTGCACTTCACGGCTCATGCCATACGAAGGGCCTTTGTTGGCCATGCTGGGGAGAGCTAAAGCAGGATGCAGCAGAGAATGTACAAGTCAGAGGATCGGGGACAGCTCTCTTTCACTTGTGCCAGACAGCCCTCCAGCTCTGTGTGGGGTGCCCAACCATCCTCAACATGGATGTACTGCCTTCACTTCCTTATTTTCACACCACTGTCACATGGGTCAGGCCCATCCCCTTAAGTCTAGGGGCCTCTTTGAATTTGAGAAACGGGGTATCTGACCTTTGAGGTCTAGAGCAGGGATCAGTAAATGTTTCCTACGAAGAACCAGACAGTAAATAATTTAGGCTTTATAGGCCACATGGTCTCTGCTGTTGCAATGTGAAGGCAGCCACAGTACAGTACATTCATCGACACAACGACAGTGGTTTAGTCCTAATAAAATTTCACTTACAAGAACAGGTGACACTTGGATTTGACCCATGGGCTACAGCTTGCCAATGCATTGTCTAGAGCATTCTTTTTTTTTTTTTTTTTGCCAAGATTGAACCGAGAGGCATGTAAGAGGCCTTCCTGAGCAGGCCACATTGTCCCTGCAAACAAAGCCAGCAGATGTCTTTGTCCAGCTAGTTGTAGGGTGATTTACTGTCTCTGCCTCAAGGAGCACAGTTTTCCTCTAACTCTTACTCTGTCCCAGCTTTATCCTCTAGCCAAGAAGTTGAAACACCAAAACCTCACCTTTGCCAGGTCAGCTCAGCTCTAGCCTACAGCTGAAGAGGCTCAAACTTTCCCACCCCCTGCAAGTTTTAGAAAGCCACCAAAGCCCAGGAGCTCTCAGCAAAGATGCTGAGTTTCCTGAGAGGAAGCACAATGACTTGAGGAAGGGAGCTGGTGTGCCCGCTGACTTTCCCTCCTGCTCTCGGACTCTCACCACTGTAGTAGCCAGTGGCTAAGAAGCCTGAGTCCTCCAGGGATATTCCAGAGCCAAGGGTCAGCTGGAGCTGGGAAGCCCCTCCCAGACCAACCAGCAGCTGCCACCCCTAGGGTCTGGGGCTGGCACTGCTCAGGAAAGCTCTGCAAAGGGAGAGCTGCAGGAACAGGCAGGTAGCCACTAGGCTATCCAGTCAAGAGGTATCTGATCCGGCCATAGGGATTCCCCTGGGATGGTGTTCCTTCTGCCTGGTGTTACCAAGTGAAACTAAGCCCACCTCTTGGGTTCAGAGGTCAGATGTTGGGAAGTGGATAAACACACAGGAAGGAGAGAATGGGCTGAGGATGGAGGCAGTCCGTATAGTCCCCGCCTCCCTCTCTTGCCAGAGCTGAGACCCTCTCTGCATCTGCATCATTCTGAGAAGTAGGGTGACCATCACTACATCACACTTATCTCAGGGAAGCTACCAAACTCCATTTGTCCAGCCCTTCCTTTTCCCTATGGCAGTCAATTCTCTGAGCTCAAGTTTCCCATCCATGAAGTGGGATAGCAATATCTATCTCAGAACTGTGAAGACTGAGAAAATGTCGCAGGAACTTTAGGGAGTAGTGAATTTATGTTAATGAGGGAGGAACAACTCAGAAAAAGGGTGATAATGGTTATACAACTTGAATCTAATCAATGTCACTGGTCCATGTAGAAATTGGATTGATGTATATTATCAACAACAAAATAAACAACTATGTATTTTTTAAAAGCCCAATACATAAACAAAATGGCAAAACAGATGCATTAAAGAGTAAATTAGTGAACTGTAAGAATTCAACTATACTGGAGGTCACAGTTCAGAGATGGAAAATACTGCACGAGAAAGGAATAAAGCAAGTAAAATTTATTGTTGTTGCTAGGTGCTGTGGAATCAGTTCTGACACCTGACAACCCTAGAGACAGCTGAGCCATTGCCCAGTCTTGCACCTTCCTCAAAATCACTGCTATGTTTGAACCCACGGTTGCAGTAATAATGTGTTTCAAAAAAAGGAGATAATGTCTGTGAAGTGCCTAACGTAACACCTAAGGTAATCCCTGGCCCCTCAGAGAATCAGTCCTTTGTCCCTCAAAGCCAGTGTCCTGATGGTGTGACCTAGGAGGAAGCCAGCCAGTTGATGGAAGGGTGAAAATGGTGTGTTTTCCACTCTAGCCTTTATCCCTTTTCAAAATCATTCCCTGAGGGCACAACAGCTTTTGGAAGAAAGCAGACTGGATGGGGATTCAGAAGAGCCACTGGGTAAGTCACTTCTCCCTGAGTCAGTTTCTTTTTTTGTAAAGTGGATCACCTTTGGGCCCAAAGGCTGACTTGGACTGACCAGCCCTACCCTCTCACTCCCAGCTAGGGATGCTGGAGAACCAACAAGGCAGAGTGCTCTGCTCTCTTCACCCTTCCAGTGGGCTACAAACCAAGTCCCTCCCTCTCCACTCCCACACACCGCACCTCACTCTCGCTTTATATCCCACCCCAATTCCCAGCCACCAAGGACTCCAGGGCAAAGAACTGGCATCAAAATCCAGAAGTCAGTGATTTCAGCCAGCCCTTCATCTGGCCTCCACCACAGCCTATGTCCCATCCTAAGTCACCTACGTCACCTCCTTGTGATGGAGGCCCACCCTGTTATGTTCCCTCACCCAACTACCCTCACATCTGCTTTCTCCTCACCAGCCCCTGGGTGAGTACATGAAAAAAAACTCCTGAAAGAGAGTATGCCTCTCCAGCCCCAGTTTTCAGTCAGAGGAGATTCAGGACTGTACAGTTCAAGGTGCTGAGCTTATGGTGACAAGTACACAGAGTGACAACCCTGAGATGGAGAGGCAACATCTGGATTGGGGGCAAGGGAAGAGGGGACACACACACACACATACAGACACACACAAATAGCCACCACCATTCTCTCCCTTCTGCCTCCTGTAAAGGGTCCAAAAGAGATCCCCGACGGTCCCCAGCCCCACCTCTGAGCTGCTGGAAGAACACTGGCGCATTTCTAGACCAGGCTGTGCTCTGCCCCTCCGGTCCTGTGGCTCCTCTCAGACTCCCCTCCCCCGAGCACTCCATATGGGAGGAGCTTTGACGGTGGAGAAAAGAATGAAGTCCAGCTGCAAAGGGGCAGGAGCCACCTCCTGCTGGCAGGAGCCCCCCAAAATGAGCAGAAGCAAGGTCTGCCCACATCTGCTGTGCATGCTCTTTCTTCAAACACGGCAAAATAGCAGTGAGAACCTCTAGATCTGAGACAGCACAGGAGTGGGCTTATCTAAGTTCCAGGGATATAACAGAGTGGTCCTACCACACAAACATATGCCCATCCTCACTGCTACCATTTGACTAGTAGTGACCACTGAGAGGAACTATCAAGACTCTGTAAAAAGGGCCACCAGGTCATGCCACCATGTCTGAGCAGCTCAGCCCATCATTCCAAAGCTTTTCCTTGGCAGCGCCCACCTGCCAACCCTCTGCCTATAGGGTGGTGACTTCTGACACAGACTATGAGAAGGAACTGTATGCCTGGAAGAACAGCTCCCACCTGTCCCAGCATCCTGCCACAGCAGCCTGTTGCACAATAGAAGACTCGTGCGGTCCTTGACCTTCACATGCTTTGGTGGCTCCCCTGGGCTCCCCCATGCTGCTCAGGCCCTGGGGGCTTCCGTGAAGACAACACTCTGCAGTCCTAGCATACTCACACGGTCCTCACCATCTTCTGCCCCTTCTAGATGGACAGTAAACCACTGACTCTGGGGGTGTGGCTGGGGATGAGAACGAGGAGCATCCCTCTCACCCTAGCTCCCAAGTTTCCACCATCAATTCCTCTCATCAGCCATAGCCTACGGATTTCAATAAACCTCGGGCAGTCCTGTCTGAGAAAGACGGGATCCATCCCATCCCATCCCATCCCATCCATCCCACCTCAGGCTATGACCTCCTCCCCACTTCCTGAAGATTAGGAATCAGACAACTCTGTACAAGCTGAGTGGGGGCTGCTCTCCCTCACCGGGGCCTCAGAGCCCTGCCCGCAATGCCCCCATGCTACTGTCAGATTCCTGACACAATTTAACCAGGTCCTCTGGACCAATGTACTTACAGGGGTTCCTCGGGCTCGCAGGAAACGTAGTCTCAGTGTCTGCAGCTTGGACAGACAGCACAGGGTGATGGCTGGGTGAGGGGTTTAAAGAGCTGGTGCTGTGGTGATGTCAGCCTCCCCCTGCTGCCTTGCCCCTTGGCCCCCTCCTTTGTGGGAGGAAACCAGCTCCCTTCCCTACCCCCAGCACCCCCAGTGACTCCACACAGGCTCCATATTTGGGGAAAGACACCAAGTTGGAGCAGTCTGCTGGGGGCTGCCGAGACATTCTCTGCATGCTTTGGAGATGTAGCGGCGGGGGCGGGGCTGTGCTGTCCATGGGGAAGCCGCCGGGAAAAGCCTTTTATGGACAGGACCATGAAGGCTTACTGTGCTGTCTGAACTTAGGGCTGCCCTTTCTTCACTTTTCTGGCCCCTGAGTTTGAGGAGAGGGGGAAATTCAAGAGGGCCTGGCCAGAGAGTAAAGAGGCTACGGGGTGGTGGATCCTAAAGTTTGTGACGGGCAAACAAAGGCACCCTCTCCTTCCAGGGCTCTCAGTTCTGGTTGGATGGGAACTAGCCTTCACTGAGGATTTACTACATGCCAGGTACTTTAATACTGTTAATATTCACAGTTACATTGTGAGGATTTGAAATCCCAACCCCATTTTACAGATGAGGAAACTGAGGCTCTAAGTATGTCATACCCAAGGCCACATAGTGAGTCGTCAGCTGGGCACCACAGCTGATCCCTGTGTGGAGCTGGAGAGGCCGTCAGGCCCACTGTTTATGGCTCACCACCACAAACAGGTTGTGTTCAGGTTGTGGAGAATTTTCAGCTGGGATGAGTCTTGAATTCCATGCTTTAGCCAGGGTGGCTACTGAAGACTTCGCGGCACCCTCCTTCAGGTAAGTCTGCCTCTCTCAGAGGCAGTGCCAGAGTCTCTAAGGCCTGGCAAGGACTGTGCAGTACTACCATCAGTGCAGGGTGATCAGGGAAGAGGCTGTAGCCTCTCTCCCTCCTTCCCTCTAGTACTGAGAGTCCTTACCTATCCTGGAACACCCCATCATTCCAATGAAGAGGCCGACTCAAGTATTACCTGTATCTGGATTCAAGAATCTCAGAGACTGAAGGCTAAGGTCGCTGGGCTTCCTACTCTGACACTCCCCATGGGGGCAGCCTGGTGGGAAAGAATAACACACATAACCACCCCAAGCTAGGACTGGCCTCAGAAAACACGGACATTCAGGGGTGGGGCCAGCCTCAGGGGCCGGGCCAACCACAGGCAGCCTTCCGCTTACTGCAGAGCTGTACTGCCTCCCAGTGGTAACCCAAAGGAAGAGCAGGGAGGGAATCCGGGTGTCCCATCCTCCATCTGCAATCCCACTGATGGACTCCCAAAGACCTGTGGTTGCACCTGAGTTCACTAGACTCCTTGACTTCCAGAATTGTCGTTTTTATTCTGTTCAAATCCAAATCAGCCTTCCAGGGTCATCTCAAAACTCCCTCCTCTTGGAGCCTGCCTGCTATCCATCTACTCATCTTACATTCTGAGTACTCTCCCCTCTATTAACCTTAGCCACCAGCTGGCAGCCTCGTTGTCTATAAAGCCACACCAGGAGCACTGCCTGCAGCCAGTCTGGCTAGAAGGGCTTCAAGTGAGAATTGAGGCCAGCCTCAGTCTGCAAGACAGCAAGGACCAGGAGGGACAGAGGGATAGCAAGAGGCCATTTCAGAGACGAATGGCTTCTGCACTACTAACCTCTGCCCAGCACAGTGCCTGGCTCAGAGCAGGCCCTGGTAAAGGCTTACTGAATTCATGCCAGGGCTCAAAGGAGAGGCAACAGCGGGGAATCAAAGGCTTGCTGTTCCCAGTGTGATCCCAGTGTGTTTCCCTCCAGTCCTGGCCTGCAAAAGAGAAACGTCAGACCAGAAGGAATGAAAAATGAAGGACCCCCTGGCCTCACCCCTCACTGCTCTTGACATTTCTCTCCATACCCAGGAAGCAGGGGGCAAACATGGATCCAAGACTGTGTCTGGTTGTTTCTTTAATTAAATGCACACTCATTCATAGAAAAAAACACAAATGGAAATATAGTGTGGAGACACACACAGAACAGAGTTCTGAAAATTAATCCGGACCTGCCCCCTCTCCCAGCCCCGGGAGATGAGTTTGGGTGAAGAAACACATTGCCACCCCAAGACAAAGGCCCGATCTGTACCTGTCCAACCATTGGCATCTGGAATGGACCAGTGGGGTGAAGAGGAACCAAGGATCAGAGGAGCCACAGGGCCCAGAGCTGGGGGAAACTCAGTGTAAATGCCAAAGTTTTATAGTGATGAATGTGTGCTCTAACAGAACTTGGCTGAAGATCGGATGGAAACTTAGAAACCAGCCCCTGTTCCTACAGTGACATTGGGACCAGGAATGCAATGGGTTATAAACATATCCTTTCCTTTGCCCCCTTTTCTCAGATTGGCACTGGGACTTGTAAGCCTGAGAGGAAGGCTAGATGGGCTGAGCTCTTGGCACCTTCCCTCCTTTTCTCCTGGACGTTTTAGGCAGTGTCACTGGCACTGAAAGGCCCCTAGCTGGGGCTTGGCAGGACTAAGGGACTAAAAACAGAGGAAGGGAAGGGTTAGTTACTTTTCCCTCCAATCCTGGTGCCAGCATCAGTCTGGGGGCCTGACAGGGTGGGGAGGTGACCTCTGAATTGCAGACCGACCCTCACTGCCAAAGAGCCAGCCCCTAAGTGCAGATGTACAAGAGGAGGCAGCATTTCTTTGGGCCTCTTGCAGGCCTTAGCACCAAAAGCACCTGGTACCACCTGGCCAGCCCTCTGTCCCACATCTCTACCTACCCTGGCTGACCAGAATGGGCAGTGATGGCCGCCATGGGCAGACCCAGTGAGAACTGGAGTCCTGGTAGAGGACAGAGAACCAGGTCCCAGACTAGGGGTGGGAAGCAGGAGCCTGGGAGGAAGAAAGGGTTCAGGATCCCAGGTTGTGGGAGAGGGGAGGAGGGAACAGAATGCAAGGCATGAAATGGGGTGGGCAATACCTTCCCTCCTTCCTCCTACATAAGGACAAACAGAGAGCCAATGGATGGGGATCTGGGGACAGCTCCAACACTGAGAAGAAAGCAGCAATTTGGCCACTGTCTGGGATTTCAGGGGTGCAGGCCTCCTCCCTGGCAGAGAGAAAGGCTCAACGCCGCCCCCGTGGCTGACCCAGGCTAGGCCTGGCTAGATTGCACTGTCCAGCCCCTATCCAGCCCTGGGCAGCAAGGCTGGGACTCACATGCCCAGCTCTACAGAGGCAGGTGAGGCAGAAGAGCTCAGGGCCCCATGAGGTGACACAAGGGGCCCAGCTTGCACTAGAAGACATAGATCTTGTCCCGTGGCACAGTATCCAAGTCGTCATCCAGTGTGAGTAACACCTGGTTTTGAAAGGGGGTGCTGGGTCAGGCACAGAGAAGGGGTAAACCTCCACGTTCCGCTCCACCCTCCCTGATGGGCCAGAATTCTCTATGTACCAGGAAAGACCCAAACATGGCAATGGAGGAAAGGAAGTGCCAGATGTCGTGGTCATCGAAGAAGTCAAGGAGGATGCAGTCCCGGTTGTGCTCCCGTGACTCTGCAGGAGTTTTCTGGGGGAAAGGGAGAGAGCTGCCTGCTGACAAGCTCTGGCAAAGCAACATCCAGCGCCACCTCCCACCACACTCCATGGCACTCTCTGTTTCAGCCCCTGGCAGGGAAGCATCCTCTCACCCTCTTCTGACTCGCCCGCTAACTTTGTCTCCCACATCCAAGAAATGACCGTTTGTTACAAATAACTCCCTGAAGATGCTGGCGTCTGCTCTTTTTCTTTCACTCTTGCTCTCCTCCCTTCAGTTTATTTTTCTTTTCATAATTGTGTTTAGGTGAAAGTTTACAAAGTATATTAGTTTCTCACTAAACAGTTAATACTCAAATTATTTTGTGACACTGGTTGTCAACGCTCTCTCCTTCTCCACCCTGGGTTCCGTTTCTATTCCTCCAGTTTTCTAGTCCCTTCCCACCTTCTCATCTTTGCTTTTGGGCTGGTGTGCTCTTGAGTCTCATACACAATTGAACCATGAAGCCCATCCTACGTGTGTGTTACTATTGGCCCTACAGACCCATCTAACCTTTGGCTGAAGGGTGAACCTCAGGAGTGACCTCAGTGCTGAGTTAAAAGGGTGACCAACGGCCATACTCTTGGGGTTTCACTAGTCTCCGTCAGACCAGCAAGTTTGGTTTGTATGTGTGTGTATCTGAATTTTGCTCTGTTTTGCTCCCGCTCTGTGCTGGATTCTCTACTGGGATCCCTGCTACAACTTCTTCAGATTCTTACACCCTTTATCTAAAATCAGAAGGCTGTGTGTGATTGCCTTGGGAAACCTCCAACTTGAAGATTCTTGAAGGCCACCAAATCCTCCTGGTTCATTTCCCTGCCTCGGACTCTGTCCCTGTTCTACCCAGCTCCTCCAAATTCCCTTTGTTTTTCCCTCCAAAGCACTACAGTCAGGCCATACCCCTGGATCAAGGATAATGGTGGTCATAATCTGTGTGCAATGGCCTGTGGCCCACAAGGTCCTCCCTGCTCTGTCTCCAACATTACTGACCATCACTCCATGTCTATGAGCTGTCTGTGCTACCTGCTGGGCTACAGAGATGACCACAACATGCCTTCTCGCAAGGAGCTCACCTTCCTTACATGGCTCTCAAATCAGTGCAGTTACTCACCACTAAGCCTGCCACAATTATTTCTATCTGTATCATTATTCAAGACCCAGCATTTCTTGGCCACAGGGCTTGTCACCATCACCTATCACTTTGTGGTAAACAGCATGCCATCTCCAGGAAGCCTTCTTGGACCTCATAACTCAGAGACTCTACATCCTCTGATCTCCTGCACACTCCCCCTGCTCCACCTTGCTTGTATCCTTCATTTCATGTATCATATTGTAAATGTAAGACATGTACTAACTAGATCATCAACGTCTCAAAGGCACAAATAATGTCATACTTAGCTCTCATCTAAGAAGTAAAGCCTACATCGACAGTGGTAGGCAATCTACAAGGCCAGGGAGAAAGCCTGACGTCTCTGACTGCAAAACCAGCTGTGCCTCTCATAAGCTGTATGACGTTGGGCAAGTTATCTGGTCTCCCTAAGTCTCAAGTACCTCCCAGTAAAACTCACATGCTTCCATGAGGGAATGTTAAGATTAAAGGAGAAAGCAACCAGGAAAGTGCTGGCCCAAAGGATGTGTTCACAATGAACATGAAAAAGAGAAGCCATTTGTTGGTACTTGATGACTTTGTGGGCAACTCCTGCAACCTGCTCTGCAGGATGACTACTTACCTGCCAGGTGCTGAGTCCCTGGAAGAAGAAGAAGAGTGCAAAGCCCCAGACCACAGAGGTGCAGATGATACAGAGCAGGGGGATGAGCTTGATCTTCTCCCCACTCCGCAGCTGGGGGATGAGAGAGGCAAGAGCAGCATGAGGGCCAGGCCCTTTCCTTCCATTGTCTGGCCTTTCACATGTTGAATTTGGATCATCACCTCAAACAGAAATATAGTTCAACCTGTCCCCATGTAAGCAGCATGGTGTCCTCACTCCTGACATCTATCTGGGCTGGACCGCTAGATACTCAGAGCACAGAGATGGCAGAGTCAGAGTCTGCTGCCTGGGAAGGAGCCTCTTTCTCTCCTGGAGCTCTCACGCTGGATGGCATGAGAGCCCGCTGGGAGCCATTGTTCCCTCTTCACCTGCTTCTCAGGGCTCTGAGCTCACCACAGATTTATTGAGCTCAGTGTCCTTTCAACTCCATACTTAATGAAGGCCTTATCATCTGCTGCCGGAAATGGCCATTCTAAGAATATGGAAAGAATTCAGTAAGTGGCTCTTAAGATGTTGCTGGCTCCTGATGTTGTCCAGGATGTACATGCAAAGAGCCTTAGCCTCTGTCGTCCTCAACCCCACTGGGATCAACAGATGGGAGAAGACAGATACACAGAAACACGCCCCTCCTTCTCAGCACTGCCCTACACAGGTTACATCCATCTCCCTCCATGAAAGGCAGGGCAGTGAGCAGGGAAGGCTCAGCCACCCCCACTCACCTTCATGATAATGTAAAAGGCAAAGTAAAGAAGCAGGTTGCAGATGCCAATGGCCAACAAGTAGGAGGCAAAGTCATTGGGACGCATGATGAGCCCATAAGCGGCCCTGAGAAGAGGGACAAAGGGCTGGTGAAAGAGGGGAGGGCTGGGGCAAGGAAAGGGCTCTTCCTCACTTCAACCCTCACCATGTTTTACTATGATGCGGGGCTGGTTCCCAAAGCCCACAGAAGATTCTAGAACTCCAGGTGAGCCTTCCTGCCCTTCAGCCCCAATTTCCCTCTCAGGCCCCAAACTTAGAAGCTGTCCATAGCTCCCAAGGCAGCCAGCAGCTGGCCAAGATCCCAGCTGTCTGCCCAGCCAGGCTACCAGAGACAATGGCCAGACTCACAGCGACCAGTTGATAATGTTGCCCATGACCAGCAGCACCATGCGATCCTGGAAGGAAGCAGAAACATGAGGACTGAGAAGACAGGGCTGCAGGGAAGGGAAAAGAGAGGGAGAGAAGTGGGAGAAGGCCCAAGTCAACTGGTATCTACCCCTGCTCTGCACCCCTGCCCTGCGGTCTCGGCTACACTTCCCCTCTGCCCCATTGGAGGTTGGAGAGCAAATGGAAGAGGAAGGAGCTGAGGGGCTGGGCAGGTACCACATAGAGGGGCCCACTGCACTGCCGGATGCAGTCCGTGTAGAGCACATGGAGGATGCGGCGGAAGATGCCCGAGTCTGCAGGGAGAATGGAATGGTGCTGAAAGGCACAGGCTGCCCTTCCTCCTAGCACTCCTGGCCTACACCAGCCTTCACTGCTTGCTCAGTGATGCCTCTAGAGACCCCAGAACCTGAACATCTGCTACGTCCAGGTCCCTCACACCTCCAGACCCTTATCCCATGGAGTCCCCAGGCTTTCCTCCCTCCTGTCCTGCCCTGGGGATGCCCTCACCCAGCTTCCAGCGGCCCATGTAATAGAGCTGTGTGCTGAGCAGCAGGGTGGCAGTGATATGAATAACGGAGAAGACAATCCAGAATGCTGTGTTCCCTTTGCCAAAGACCTGTCAGGAGGTTGCCAAGGCTGAGGAGGTCCAGAGGGGATACAAGCTCCTGTGCCCTGGCTCTTCATGCAGGAGCCAGGGTGGCTGCTTGGCCCGGCTGGGGACCTCTGAGGAGCCCAGGGAGGGCACTTTTAGAAGGGGGTCCCTCCTGTAGGTGGTAGAGAGGCATGTATGTGCACACCCAGTGTGTGTGTGTGAGTGCGCAGGCACCTTTGCTACAGGGCAAGCAGAGGGATCAGAGCAGGCTCAGGGGAGAACGGGCTGGGTCCTCACCACGCCCAGCACAGAGAAGAAGATGACGATGGCTAGGCAGGCATAGGCACTGTAGGCGCTGGCGTTGATGTCTGGGTGCCGCTTTTGATAGAGCTTCAGCATGCAGAGTCCAGCTATCATGTACATGAATGATGTGTCTGGGGGCAGAACATGGACATGAGGTGGGAAACACCCACTATACCTCAACAGAAAAACCCCAGCCTGGATGACCAGAGCTAGAGAAGGGAGCCCCAACAACCTGCCACAGTTGCAAAGTGAACTGGTAATGGGCTGATGCTTGAACTCCAGTCCCTTAACTTGGAAACTAGTGCTGTCCCGGCCAGACCATACTACCACCCCACTGTGCGTTAGACAGAGTCTGACTTCCTCAATGAAGGCAAGGACAGCAGGGAGAATTCAGTGTGTGTCAGAGATCATGAGCACCCTGAGACGGACTTAACTGTCTTCTCAGTGCTAGCATACGCCTGGCACACAGGAAGTGCTCCATAGATGAACAACACCGTATCCGAATGCCTCTTTTCTGTACGCTAAGACATGTATACATACAGACACCCCAGCCCTGGAGTCTTCAATGGGACTGAGCCCTGGAGCTCCCCGTGGGGAGGAGAACGGTGGTGGTGGAAGACTTGGGCAGTGTCTCAGTCAGCAAGAGGCCTCACTCACCAAACTGGAAATTGGTATAGTTGGGGCAGACATGATAGCAGGCACTGAGCAGACCCTCCATCATCAAGGCTGTGCCCATGGCATAGAAGAGGCCAAAGTGTTTTGGGATTCCACATTCCTGTTGTGGAAGAGAGAAGGTAGCCAGGTGGCAAGGTGGGGAATGTGACAGGGAGGAACGGACTCAAAAGAGTCCTCAAGAGAGAAGCGGAGAAGGAAAAGGGGTGGGATGCAGGCAGAGTGGGCGTGAGGACAGGGCACTGCATGCCAGTTTGGGGCTGCCCCCTTACCAGGGCACAGAGGTCATTGCGCAGCAGGGCCCGGTTGTGATTGATTTCCCGCTGCAGGATGATCAGCAGGAAGAGAAGCCCCAGGAGAATGTAGCCCAGGTTGCTGAGAATGTTGTTGAAGGCGCTAGAAGACCCAATACAAGGCACACTGACTGGGTCTCGTAGCTCTGGCCTCTCGCCCAGTCTATGCTAATGTCCCACGGAGCTCTAGCGCCCCGCCTGGATCCACCCTTTGCCTAGGGAAAGGGCTTTCCAACACAGTCCCTACCTGAGGTTTCCCAGGGGATGAGCACAGAGGAAATTATAATAGCAGATGTCCTGATTGCCCGTGACATTCACCACCTGTAGCAGGGAGAGGGAGCAGAGGACCAGGATCTCAGAGCTCTGATTCAGCCCTAAGCTTGGACAAAGCGAGGCCCCAGACACTCCAACCACGAGGTAAAGGACAGGAACTGCCACCACGGCCAGCAGCTGTGTGCCTGCTCCTTTTGAAAACGGTGATGTTATGGGCACACCCACTGTCCCACTCTCGCTAGGTGTGATTAAAAACCTTGAGGCATGGGGTTCTTGGCCCACATTACAAAGGAAAGGGAAACCAACACTTCTCGTGACTTGTTTCATAAATCTCTACAGCAACTCAGGGAGCCGGTATCACCGGCACTATACTTCCATTTTGTGGAAGAAGAAATTGATGCTCACAGAGCTTCAGTGATTTGCCCCAGGTCACCAAGCCGGTTAGGCAGAGTCGGGACTTGAACTCAGGTCTTGTGTCCCTAAGACCTGTGCTCTTTCCAGAGCCCAGGCTGGGAGGGTCTGCTCTTTGGGGTGATGCCCCAGATGAACTTGCAGCTGTGCAGGGTGCTCAGCCTAGGGCCTCGGAGGCCAGCCCCCGCCCTCTCACCGTCTGGTAGGTGATCACCAGCTGTACCACAGGAAGGGCGTAGAAGACAGCAATGGTGGCGATGTTCCTGAGGGGTGCAAAGGCATTGTGAGGTAGGTAGGACACCAGAAATCGCCACATACCCCACGAGCAAAAGGAAGCCCTGGCTGCTCAGCTTGCTCACCAAAAGTAGATCTGGTACTTTTTCCGCAGAACACGCTTATCCTTCCGTGCCAGGTCAGCCACATAGAGGTATTGCTGAAGAGAAGCTGGCATGAGTGCCACTTACCCCCCCTCTAAGGGAAGCCATGATCACCCAGGCCAGAGGTGGATAAACAGCCCTCCCTCACACAGGCCTTAATTCAGGGGGCAGAGTTCTAGGCCATCGCACTGCTGTAGCTGCTTAGGTGGGGAGGCGGGGGCAGGCCAACCAGCTCAGAGGGGCGGGCTTTCCTCTAGAATGTATCCTGACTCAGATGCTTCCCTGATATACCACCCAGTGGGGTCTAAATACAAAATCTTTCTTCCATTGGAAACTCCTGGCTGGAATCAGACCCACAGGATGTCAGACCTTAGTGCGAATGACATTCTTGTCAGACTCAATGTCAGTCAGCGTGTCATAGTCTTCCTCTTCCACAGAGCTCATGGAGTCCAGCCGTGGCCGTGTGCCCACTGGATCTGGGAAGGGCAGGAAGCGGGGATCACTAGTGGGAATAGTAACCCTAGGTCTGTCCCCCCATCTGAGGCAATTTTTAAAATTACTAGGCAGTGGGGAAGAGGCAAATTGTGAGCCATGTGTCAGAGCAGAGGTAGATGCGGGCTTGGCCTTCTAGGGGTGATCAAGTGCTCCTAAGTCCTTGAGAGGAAGAAGAGCAGGCTCTGCAAAGAGGCCACCAAACAAGGACCTCTCTAGCTATGCTCCAGTCCTTGTTCCACTCACTGAGCTAGAGCTTGCCAGTCCAAGACACTCAGCAGACCCCAGAAAGAAGCAACAAGACTGAATTCCACAGAAGTCATGCTGATTGGAAGGTGCCTAGCTCTGCGAGTTCTGAGAAGACATTGCCTTGGTCACCACAGGTTAAAGACCCTGTCGGCCTTGGGAGTACAGGCAAGGGTGAGGGGGTTCATCTAGGAAGGGTACCCTCTCCTTTATCCTCTTCTATTATCTTCAGAAGTATCGTCCTGGGACCTTGCCTGGCCACACTTCCAGGAGGCCAGAACAGGATACCTCTGTCTAGGAGCTCCAGCCCAGCAGTCAAGGAGTGAGGGAGCTGGGAAACAAGCCAGCTGTCTCAAGAACATCTGAAAACATTCAGCCTAAGAGTGGCTAGCCTAGGCAGCAGCTGGAGGCAGGGGCAGGGCACCAGCCCTCCAGACCCAGGAGCCAGGGCCTGCCTCTCTCAGAAGACACAGAGCCAGCAATTACGGACATTAGATGGGGAAGCCACGCACAAAGCATCTTTCTGACTCCATTCAGCTGCCCTGGCAGGAGCTGACTGGCAAAGCAGCCCCACCTCTGCCCACATCTACCCATGGCAATGCACAGCTGCTGCGTCCGGCCAGGGGGGAGGTGTCGCTTGAACTGGTCATGCCGTTTAAAGGAATGGGAAAGTTACAGGGGATCTGGGGCCACGGAGGAAAGGATGAGGGAGGAGAGAGGCAGGGGGAGTAGCAGGCCCTTCTCTGGTTCTAGCATTTGGCAGAAGAGGCAAATGCCCACCATCGTTTTTCACAACCAACACCGGCCTGCACTGGCACAGTCTCTAACCTGGCTGGGCCACTCACCCTGGTAACTGTAGGACAGGTCCCCGGTGCCCAGGCTGTCAACCAAACCATCTGTGGATCCAGAACCATTCTCTGCAGGGAACAGTCAAGTGGTAAACAGGGACAGGGACGCCGGGCCCATCCCTAAAGAGCTCTCAGCAGCCCCACAGGGAATGGGCTACTTTGCCACCTCCGAGGTGGCTGGCTGCCCAAGGACACCAGGCTGTGAGTGGGTGAGTACAATCTCTCACTCTGCTACATACCAAAGGAGCCATAGTTGTAGCCTTCGTACTGGGGGCTGCCAGGGAAGGCCTCTGCCAAGATCCGTGGGTGACCTGCAAAAAGAAGTCAAGGTCCCTTTAGCCCTGGAAGTAGAGACCTAGAGCCAGATTGAAATAAAAGAAAGAATCCAGAGTTGACAGGGACAGAGGGCCGATGCCAACAGCAGTGAACAAGCACCTATCCAGGCAAACAAACCTCGTTCCCACCACCAGCTGTCCAACTTCCCACATGCTTCCCCAAGGGAAATACTCACTACCCTATGGCATTTCTAAAGAGACAGGGAGGTCAAGGAACTGACACACCTAAGTTACCAGCAGCAAGGGCAGACAACACCAAGCCCGCCCAGGTCCCACCCTAGGTACCCATTGCCACTTCAATGCCCTTCCCTACTCTGGATTCCAGTTCCTCTGTCCAACAGCACCAAGGGCTTACCAAGGAGAGAAGCTGAGAGAGAAGGTCCCAAACAGGAAGGAGGACAGAAAAAGACAGAGGAGCAGAAGAGAGAAAAGAATGCAAGATTAGCAACTCCAGATACTGTGAACTGCACCCCCGAAGACAGACAGTGAGCCAGACACAGAATCAAGCAGTAGCCTGCAAGATGTGCATGTCAGGAGGGACAGGCACACTACCCCAGCTTCACTTCTATACCATTCCCATTTTACTCCAAGTTGAATACCTCAGAAGCCCCTTGTCACCGCCACAACACAACGCAAACCCTGTCCTCCCACCGGGGCCCCTGGGAGGTACCACTTTCTGGGCACGCTCGGTCCATGGCCATCAGCAGGGTCGTCTTCTTCTGCCTGCAGGGACAGAATCCAGAGGCTGCTTAGGTGGGGCAGGACGAGGATCCCTCCTATACTGGCCTAGCCTTCTTCTACCCACTCCATCCCATCCTGATCCCTGTAACCCTGTCTGTTCTGTCCTCCATCGACGATGCCAGAGTTCCTCCCAGGCTGGGGAGCAATGCGGGGTTTCACTGCTTGGGAAAAGTCTGAGAAGGAGAGGTAACTCCAAGAGAAGGGGAGCATGGAATACAGACCCTAACAGAGACCTGCCTTGCTGGGCCCCAGCTCCACAATGGCCTGTAGATGGCTAGGAGATTACCCTGGGTCAGTTCAGACCTTGTACCAGCACCCATCCCACCACATCCCCTGCCCAGCCAGCTCCAATTTACCTCCAGTTCTCCCAGCAGGCCAGGAGGATGGTCAGCAGGTAGAAGGACAGAAATATGCCCAAACAAAAGAGCATTCCACCAACATAGGCCTCAGCTGCAGGGAAGGAAGAAGTAAGAGGAATACATCAACACCTTCTGAGACTGCCCATGGTACAGAAGGCCCTTGGTGATCTGGATTCTCTCCCCAGGCTAATCTCTCACCACTTCTCCCCTCAAATGTGATGACCCAGCCCATCTGAACAGCTTGCAAGCCCCTAAGCCTATCAAACTTGAATGTGACTTCTGCCTTTGCACATATGGTGCTCCCTCTGCTAGGAAGTTCTCCATAGTTTTGTTACTATGTGAAATACACCTAATCAGATGTGTACCATCCCAATCATTTCTACATGGAACTTCCTCTTCTACTTCTCAAGAATTCCTTCTTGACTTAGGCTTCAGAGCACAGCTCAGAGACTGTGTCCGCTAGGAATCCTTCTCAGGCCCTCACAGTTCCCACAGTGCCCTGCTCCTTACACATCACAGCTCCCAGCACTCTGAATGGCTACAGCTTTCCTCTGCTCTGTCTGGCCCTCTAGACTATCAGCTCCATAGCATCTGTGGCCCTAGGGCAACATCCTAGCACAGCAGCTGGCACACATAGGTGCTCAATAAATATTTGCTGAATAAATAACCTATACAGAAGAAACTTCTTTCCCGCCCATCACAATCCCTTCTTTTTATTTTATACTTTCCAGTTCACAAAAGGACCCATTTACTCATTTGGCAAATATTTACTAAGCACTGGCTTGAGGCCTCATTCTTATTAATTTTGTGCTAAACTTTACAACTTAGTGAGACTAATGGGACAGATTTTATTATCCCCTTATGCAGAACAGACAGGGAACCTTAGGTTCATTGAGACTTCCCTAAGTGGCAGAGGGAGAAGCAGAACCTCTAACTCTAATCTTAGCACATTACACAGAATATACCTCCTGGTCCTCCCCAGCTCATATCGTGATGAGAACACACCCCCTTCCTACTGTCTCAGCCTACTGGAGTAGGTCCTCACTGCCCTCCCCGGTCACAGAACATCCCATACCCTAGATCTGAAGGAAAAGCCAGAGGCCTATTCTTCCCCACTCAGCCACCCACACTTACACGTGACTGCCTGAGACACGAGCACGGACAGAGTTTTCTGGCGGTGCCCTTGATCAACCGGTTCATCTGGAAGTGAAGTGTCAAACTGAGAAAGAAGTAGTCACCTGGAGCTGATTAGGGCTGGTGGGACCAGGTGTGGGAGAGTCTGGAACCAAGAAGTTTATCCCATTGGGCCCACCAACCAGCCACGCAAGCTCTTCTGTCTCCCAGGAAGCCACCAAGCCCCCTGCCCCTACCCCTAGTGGGGCCGAGGGCACAAAAGGTACCTTCTACAAAGGGGTAGAAAGGCAAGGAACCCCCACAGGCCTGGTCTTCAGTCTTCACCACCACTACCACGTAAAAGCTGTTGCTGGGGAAGTCTTTGCGCTGCAGGATACCAATGATGATGATGTTGGTCAAGACGATGACTGTGATTAGCAACATCACCACCATCAACCTTTTCACAATGTGTATTTTAGGCCAGACAATATGCTAATCTCTTTAAAGGTAAGATTTTATTTAACTCTCACAATAACCCTTAGTATTAAGGACTACTAGTATCTCTGTTGCTATGAGTCAGCATCAACTCAACAGCAATTGGGTTATTATCTCTGTTCAGCAGTCAGAGAAGTTAGCTTATGGTCACACTACTAATAAGTAGTAGAGCCAAGATAAAATCTGTTTATCTGGCTGCAGAGCCCAAACCTTCATCCTATACTCTATGGCCAGGTGACTGTGTGCCTGGAGACACAGGCTATGGAACTCACAGCTGTCTTGGTACAGGCTGGGAAGCAAAAGCAGAGGTGCCACATTACCTCTGTCAGCTGCACAGCTGGCTATCCTCAGGTGAACATGGCTTCCCCTTTCCTGTCCCCAGAACAGGTTTTAGCCTTTACCATGAAGAGCATCTGGCATCCAACAAGGCCTTTCTCTTCCTCACCATCATTGCAATGAATGAAGGAAATAGGACAGCCAGAAAAGGTACTCTTCTCTATCCTCTCATCAATGGTGATTTATGGTTTAATTCCCACAGATTTCAGAAGACCCCAAGTGACAGATTGGAAGGCCAAGCTTCAGTCTTGTGGTGAAGGCAGGAACAAGACAGAGGAAAAGGAGAAAGGCTTTGGAAAGCTAACCACTCGGCTACATCTCCCAAAGGCCATGTGTATTTCCTACCTGCACAGTGATGGCTGCTTTCTTGGTCATTGTCTGGTACATGCCGATGAAGGCCACATTGTTGTCCAGGTCATAAACAGGGCACTAGAGGGAAGAGGGAAAAGGCAGACGGACAGGGGCTTGGGCCCTGTCCCCTCCCATTAGCAGTCCTGCTACCCACTCGAGGAAAGGAGAGTAAAAGGCCAGGCAACTTACCAGGACATCTTGGATGGAGATGACAGAGCAGGGGAAGGCCTTGCTGGAGGTCACTTTCACAATCACTGAGTCTACTCCCTCAGGGAACTCATACTTGAAGTACTAAGGGCAAAGGAACCCTCCATTCAGGAGGGTTTTCTTTTTCCCTTAGGAGAGAACAGTCTGCCAGTAACTAAATGCCCAGAACCCTCCCGTGATTGGACAGTGGTTGCTCTCTGGGGAGAACAGCCTTGATTTTAAACAGCCCCATTTTCTGTATACTGCTTTCCTCAACCTCAGCTGAAGATTCAGGACAGCTGCCTGAGAGGCAGACCCCATGTCTCGACACTGTCCCATTCTGTCTGTCTCTCAGCAGCTAGAGGTCCTATTTTCAGAGTCCTTCCACAGAAAGTTCAGCCAACTTGAAAGTCCTAGCAAAGACCACTGACTCCTCCCACTCTTATGCCCAAGCTTCCTGTTTTTCCTCCTGATGGGCAGCTGACAAGGAAAACTCACCTGGGGCTGAGCTGCGGTGGTATTGAAGCTAAACTGCTCCCCAGTCCTACGGGCAGAGGAGAGCATCCCACAGTTACTCCTAAAGCTTGGGAAGGAGGCCAGTACCCGTGGTTCCCTTGCTCTCCCCCGCTGACCTCAGCACGAAGTCATCCATGCGGCTGACCCGGAGCTGGTACGTGGTGTTGACTGGCGAGAGGGTAGAGACATCCACATAGAAGAACTGGACCTCAGACTCGTTCTTGGCGGGAGGCTGACACAGTGTTCGTTCCACCTTTTGGTAGAGGTACTTGCGCTGAAATCTGAGGCCCAAAGCAGAGTTAGGGTATGACTATTGTCCCAGCAGTTGGCCACTTGAGGGAGCACCAAGTCCTTCAGTCTGTTCTTCACCGCCCTGTTATTCCCATCCCATGCTGGCTAAATTTGCTCTCCCAGCTCAGGGAATGGGGAGGAGAAACAAAAAGGGTTCCTGCACGGTCGGAAGCCCTGAGTGGGGTTCTAGGCAAGGCTGGGACCAGACTATCCCCCTCCTTGATCCCCAGGCCCTACTCACAGCCCTCGCAGGATTAGGGGCACCTGGAAGGACACCACAGCCTCCTTCTGGCGGACCACAAACAGCAAAGGAGCCCCCTTCTGCTTGTTCAGGACGTTCACAGACACACGCACACCCACCGTCTGCAGAATGACATGAAGGTGAAACAGTCCATCTGTGGCACCTGTAACTCTGCCACCTAGACACATGCCTCCTGAGATCTTGGGCCCTGCCTTCCCTCAAGCCAGTCTTTGTGTTTCTGCCCCATCCTGGTCAGGCTAAGAAGGTCCTTTCTTCTGCCATAGCAACCCCCAGTCTCCAGGAGCATTAAAAGCAGAGGCCTGCTCCTGAGCAGCAGGCTTGTGCAGGGCAGCAGAACCCAAGGAGCTACTACAAGGCCAAACTTACTGATAGGAAACCACTTGAGACTCTGGGAGTCTCCAGGGTGCCCTCCTGCTGTCTTTGTGGGCAGACACGTATGTCCACATGAATGGGCACATGAGAAGCAAGAAGTACTCCTCAACCTTCTTCCCTGTGAGCTAGGAAATCAGTAGAAAGCTCTTTTTCAACAACTCTTCTGGGGGCCAGTGACCAGCAGCATGGAAAGGTAGGAAAGCCAAGCTGTGTCCATAGCTCTAACCAACGGACGAGGCTGCAGAGCAGCCATATTTCACATCTCTGAGTCTCAGTTTCTCCTTCTGTACAATGGAGATATTCCCACCGTTGGAATTTTGGAGGAGAAGACTGAAAGGGGCTTAAAAAATAAAGAAATCCTAGGAACATTTGCTAATGGACTGCTGGAACCTAAGTTCTATGGACCACAGCTCTCAGGGTGCCTCCAGATACAGGAAAAAAAGGAAGAACTCCAAGCAGGTAGCTGAAAAGGAACAAGAGAAGGTCAAATTTCAGAGAAGCAGACACTGAAGGCAGACTCAAGCCTACCAGAGAAACCAAACCCAGCCCCATTGGGGGTGGGGCGGAGGCAGATGCCCATTCTTAACTCTACTGCTTCCCAGAAGAGCCAGGCAATGGAGAGACAGAGATGACGAGAAACAGAAGATGAGACAAAATGAACGAGACTGCTTGCTTCCTGAGCAGAGGACCATCCAGTCAAGCTGCAAGAATTTCCCAAAATCTCAGTTCTGCCTGAGTCTAGGCTTCCCACCTAGTGATGGCCCATGTTCCAATCAGGGGCTCATAGCTGGGGGAGGAAATGAAAGCAAAGTCTGAGTGAGAAGGAGTTTTCACTGTGGACAAACTCCCTTTCTCTTCCTACCCAACTTGCTGTTGGCTTTACCTCTGTTACCTCACAAGGCCAGCTGGCCTTCTAAGGCAAGAAGGCCAGGAAAGGTCTCAACACTTTTAAGAGCCTGGGAAGTTCTGCCACCATCTCCCCGGGGACTCTAGGCTGTAATTTGCGCTGGCAAAGAGGGCTGGAACCTTTCAGTTCTGGGCCTGTCTCATTCCCCCTCCCCCAGCTGTTAGTGTATGCGTAGTCCGGCTCAGACTGCTGCTGGTGGCGTGGCATAGGTGGTAGTGGTACTGGGAATGACCTAAAGTTAGCAACTGTCAAGCTGCAGCTTCAGAGAAAGCAGTGGTAAACAAAGAATAAGGACTGGCCAAGACGCTCCAGCTTGATTCTGAGAAACGGGAACCCAGCGGGGCAGCTAGCCCTTGGGGCCTCCTAAAAGAAGGCAGCAGAATCGCCCAGCTGGCCCACTCACCACCTGCCTCCCTGCCGAGCCCCAGCCCTCACCCGGTTGCGGGTCACAGTATGGTTGAAAGTGTAGATGTTGACCAGCTCGCTGTTGACTTCATCCACGTAGGTGCGCTCAAACTCCGCGTCTTTCTGCAAGACATTCTTGGGCCCCAAAACTCCCAGATGGCTCTCGACCGAGGCCACCAAGAGCACCAAGAAAGGCAAGCCCAGAGCGAACATGACCCGGCAGGGGGGCAGTGGAAGTGGCAGCGGTGGTGGTGGCGGCGACGGCAGCGGCGGCGGCGGCGGTGACGGGTGGCAGGGCACCTCCGGGACGGGTTGCGGCTCTCGCCGCAGCTTCCAGCATCTCACCAAGACCAGAACTTTAACCCCGACCAGAGATTACGGAACATCCCCTCCCAGGAGCCGCCGAGCAGCTCCCGGGTGCCCGGGAGGGGAGAGGGCGGCAGGGAGGGGGGCAGCGAGGGCGGGGGAGGAGCGGGGGATGTGCACAACCAAATAGGACCCCGGAACGCAAGGGGCTGAACTTGTCGCGGAGACCGTAAGGCCCCCCGCACCGGGCCTTGAGAGCAAGGGGAGGGTGGTTGCCGGGAGGCTGCGATGCAGGGAAAGAGGGGGAAAGACAGGAGGATAAGCTGCCGGCGGGGGTAGCCAGGGAGGGACTCAGAGGCTGAGGGTGACCGGTGTGATAGATGGTAGAAACCTCACGGCGAGCAGGGCTGCGAGTTCTCCGGGGCGCTGGCCCTTTAAGGGCGGGCGGAGCGGCAGTCCAGAAGCTCAGTGTCCAAGAAAGTGAACCTCGCTGCTGCGACGGTAAACAGCCCAGTGGCTGGCCCGCCCGCTGACGTCAGGGGAAATAGACACTGATTTAAAGGGCCAGGTCCCGGATTTGGACTTCAAGGGTTGCCGCCCTCTATCTAGAAAGTGGATATGCTTTTTCCAATTCCTACCCTGCTATTCTCCTCCTTTCACTATCTTCACGTTCCCAGAAGCTCCGATTGGAATAAGCGGATATTTCTATAAAGAGTCTCCGACTGTTTGGTTCTTGTTGACAAATTCTCTTTTTGCAAACAGGGATATCACCGAACCCGTTAGGGAAGACGGGTGTTAGCGGTAATAAAGGGGGAGGGGGTACTTCTAACATTAAGCATCACTGGTCCCCCTCCCCTTTTTTATTCTTTATTTTTGGGCTCTTAAGAAATGGAGAATCTCCAAAGGCAACACCACGGCGGGTGGGTGGATAAGTTGAGGCAGATGAAACCCGCGTGCGCGCTCTCACATCCCTCTGCTGAGGCCAGGTAGCTTTAGATATCTTCCAAGCTTGAGGAGCTATTTGTCCTCTTCTCCTTGAGAGGGGTCTACTAAGCTTATTGAAATATAATCACTTCGAGTGTAGAGTGATGAAAACTTTTCTACCAAATATTTTGGTTCTGTGTTTTAAGAAACTCAAGGAACTTCATAGTCGTTGACCGAAAAATTCCACTTCTGGGACTATCTTAAGACAATAAGAAATACAGATAAAAGTATGTGGGCAGCTATGTTTATAATAGCACATATGATATGTATAGTATAACGAATTCGGGAAACAAATGTTCACAATGAGAAAGTGCGTAAAAACCCAGAAAACCCAGTGCCCTCGAGTCAGATCCGATTCATGGCAACCCTAAAGGCCAGAGTAGAACTGCTCTATAGAGTATTCAAGGAGCGGTTGGTAGATCACCTTAAACCGAAAAAAAACAAACTCGTTGCTATTAAGTCTATTCTGACTCTTAGTAACCCTACAGGACAGAGTATAACTGCCCCATAGTTTCCAGGAGCTGCTGGTGGATTTGAACTGCCACGCTTTTGGTTAGCAGCAAGTTCTTAACCGCCCTTATCCAGGGCTCTTTCAGGATAAGCCGTTGCCCTTAAGTTAATTCCAACTCATAGCGATGCTATAAGACATAGCAGAATTGCCCCATAGAGTTTACAAGAGCCTGGTAGATGTGAATTGTGGAACTTTTGGTTAGCAGGCAAGCGCTATGCCACCAGAATTTCCTCCTTCAGTATAAGACCCTATATTAACAGTATGTCTCCCAAATACACAGAGAGAAATTGCACAAAAAATTCAACAAGGATTAGCTCTGAATTACATAGAATTTTTAAAAAATAACATATCATTTTCCTTTAACTTCAAAGGTATAGAAAAGTACACACACTCACAGAAGAAAAAACTCACTGAATTGTGAGGGGGTTTAAAATTTTATTTTTATATTAAAAAAATTGTAAATCTCTATAATGTATATGTATTCTTAACACGAATTTACTACTAGATATGTTCAAAAGAAAGACACCGTAATAAAGCCATAGAGAACAGTGCCTTCTCAGGGCCTTCTTGCACCTGGTGAGACTGGGGCATCCTCAGCCCCTGCTCTTGCCCTACTACCGGGTCAGGGTTCCAGTGAAGACAGTTTTACCTTAGGAACAGTAATAAATATTTAGTCCTTCCTGCAATAAATACGTGAGTGCCTACTACATGCCAGGCACTGTTTTGGTCACACTGGACAAGTGGTGAGGGGAAGAATTAGACCTAGCCCCTGCCCAAGAAGTGTGCACTTAAGAATGAAGACGCGAAGCAAACCGCAGGAGATGGGAAACCCTACAGAGTCAGAAAGAAGAAAACCTTAGGGGTTTTCCGGGGGAACTCCTAATTTTACTAATGAGTAATATGAGGCCCAGAAAATGCCAGCTAATTAGTTACTGTTATGGATTGAGCTATGTCCAGCCCCTCAAGTGTGTGTAGCCATTGGCTGAGCCATAATTCCCAATGGTTTATGATTGCCCTCCATTTTGTGATTTTCCTATGCTGTATGTTAAAGAGTATTAGGGTGGGACTGTAAATCCTTTCCTAAGGTTACCTCCCTGCTCCAGTGTAAAGGGAGTTTTCCTGAAGTGTGGCTTGCACCACCCTTTATCTTTCTGTAAGGTAAGAGGAAAGGGAAACAAGTAGAGAGTTGGGAACCTCACACCACCAGGAAACTAGCACGAGGAGTAGAGCGCATCCTTCAGAACTGAGGAGCGCCAAGATGCTCCCTGAACAAAGACTGATGCAACACAAGGATATTCCTCCAGAGCTGACAATGGGGAAAGCCTTCCCCTGGAGCAGACATCCTGAATTTGGACTTGTAGCCTACTGGGCTGTGTAAGGATAAACCTTGCTTTATTAAAGCCAGTCCACTTGTGGTATTTCTGTTAGAGCAGCACTAGCTCACTAAAACAGTTACTCATTAGATTCATGTATCATGTGCCTTGATCCAGTACATCTAGACAATCCTGGATCAGCTGGATCCACAGGATAACAAGACATATCTTCATAATGAGCCCTCTTTATGGACATCAGCCCATCTTGGAGAATCAGTACAGGATTTCATATTCCAAGTGGACTGTCTTATCTAAAATCTGCTCATCTCACCAGCAGGCAAACTGAAACTCTTAAGAAATACTCCCACAGTGAGCTAGAGCTTCCCACTTACAACTATGTATAATTTAAAAATTGTGCAAAGACCTGGAGTTAGAAAACCAGAAAGAAATAATATACCTGGCAGTCCTCAATCTGAAAAAAACTAATAAAAAAATTTCAATCCTCCAGTTGCAATATTAAAAGATTCTATGGGCAAAACATTGAACAACACAGGAAGCATCAAAAGAAGATGCAAGCAATACACAGAGTCACTGTACCAAAAAGAACTGGCTGACGTTCAACCATTTCATGAGGTAGCATATAATCAAGAACCAATGAGAAACCAAAACCAAACCCACTGCCAGTGAGTTAATTCCAACTCATAGAGATCCTATAGGACAGAGTACAACTGCCTCATAAAGTTTCCAAGGAGCATCTGATAGAGTTGTATTACTGACCTTTTGATTAGTAGCTGTAATATTTAACCCCTATGCTACCAGGGTTTAAGAACTCATGGTACTGAGGGACAAAGTCCAAGCAGCAATGATGGCACTGGTGAAAAACAGAGCTCTAGGATTTGATGGGATACCAATTGAGACATTTCAGCAAATGGATGCAATGCTGTAAGCACTCACTTGTCTATGCTAAGAAATCTGGAAGACACCTACCTCGCCAGCCAACTGGAAGAGATCATTATTTGTGTCCATTCCAAAGAAAGGTGACCTAATGGAATGCAGAAATTATCAAACAATATCATTAATATCACATGCCAGTACATTTTTGCTGAAGACCATTAAAAAAACTACCACAGCAGTACATTGACAGAGAACTTCCCAAAATTCAAGCCAGATTCAGAAAAGGAGGTGGACAGAGGGATACCACTGCTGCCGTCAGGTTGCTCTTGGCTGAAAGCAGAGAATACCAGAAAGACATTTACTTGTGTTTTACTGAGCAGGCAAAGACACTCTACTGTGTGGATCATAACAAATTTTGAAGAATGGTAATTCCAGAACATTTAAGTGCGCTCATGTGGAACTTGTACATAGGCCAAAAAATAGTTGTTTGACAGAACAAAGGAATAGTGCATGGTGGTTTAAAATTAGAAAAGGTGTGTGTCAGGATTGTATCCTTTCACCGTATTTATTCAATCTCTGCTGAACTATGTGAAGAAGAACAGGGCATCAGGATTCGAGGGAGACTCATTAACAGCTTTCTGTATGCAGATGATATGGCTTGCTTGCTGAAAGCTGAGAGGACTTGAAGCACTTACTAATAAAGATCAAAGACCAGAGCCTTCACTGTGGATTATACCTCAACACAAACAAAACAAAAATCTTCACAACTGAACCAGTAAGCAAAATATGATAAACAGAGAAAAAAAGATTAAAGTTGTCAAGGATTTCATTTTACTTGGATCTACAATCAACACCCATAGAAGCAGCAGTCAAGAAATTAATAAAAAAAAAAAAAAAAGACATTAAACAATGCATTGCATTGGGCAAATCTGCTGTAAAAAACCTCTTTAAAGTGTTCATAGCAAAGATGTCACTTTAAGGACCCAAGCCATGGTATTTTCAATTGACTCATGCACGTGAAAGCTGGAGGATGAACAAAGCAGACCAAAGAATAGATGCTTTTGAATTACAGTGCTACGAAAGGATACTGAATATACCATGGACTGCCAAAAGAATAAACAAACCTGTATTGGAAGAAGTCCAACCAGAATGCTCCTTAGAAGCAAGGATGGTGAGAGTATACCTCACATGTTTTTGAAATGTTATCAGAACGAACCAGTCCCTGGAGATGGACATCATGGTTTGTAAAATAGAGGGTCAATGAAAGAAAAGGAAGACCCTCAGTGAGATGGACTGACACAATGGCTGCAACGCCAGGCTCAAACATAGCTGGACTGTGAGGATGGCACAGGACCAGGCAGTATTTCATTCCATTTTACGTATAGGGTATTATACGTATGAGTCAGAAACAAATCAAGTGTACCTAAAAACAACATAATTTAAATAAAAGTCTGTCTTGTGCCAGCAACTTTGCCGGGTGCTGTGAGAATCACAAGTGGAGTCTGCTTAAAGAGCTGGCTAGGCAGGTTGGTCAGAGCTGTAGCTGTATTGAAGGAACCCACACTGGGACTCTTAAGTTCAATAAGAGAAATGCTTTCCAAGTCTGGCTTTTAGGTTCTGGGACAAAATGTGATTTCAGGCCTGTTTAAAATGTAAATGTTAATTTGTACTTACTGAACCACTCACTGTCGGAAGGTAAGGCCCAGGAACTTGCATTTTAACAAGCACTCCAGGCCACTTTCAATATTCATAGCTGTTTGCACCCTTTTTTCCTGCAATATCTTGGCAGAAATCTGTTCAAGCCAATCCAGCGGGGCCTCTTTCCTTTTTCAAGGTTTCAAGGGCATGTAAATCCTTACACTCTGGGACCTAGACCCACTTGGTGCTCCCGGGGCTACACAACTCTCCTTAGCCTCTCTGCCCCACTGCTCAGAGGGGACAGCACAACCCGGTTCTGAACAGGCCCTTTCTGAGATCTGGTAGCTCTCAGAGTAGAGAAGGCCTTTTTATGGGCTACAGCAGTCAGCATCAAAAGATCCCAAAGTTAGAGCTGTGGGTGTAAAGGGGAGACGTTGAGGACTTCAGGGCAGCCTTCTCATCTTCTGCAGACAGTTCAGAGACTTCAATCCCTGAGCCAGGTATTTAAAAAAAAAAAAAATCTGTGGTCCTGAAGTGGGCAAAGTGGGGTCACAAAAAAAGTCAGATGAATTCCCTATATTTCCCTGTGGGGCATCCTTTCCCAGCAGTTGCCAGACTGTTGACAGGGGTCCCCAGCCTTCTATAGATCCAACTACATTTGAAGTCACAGGGAACAGACGAGGTTTGGAGAGAACAAGGAGAGAGCTTTGGCTTGGTCAAGGGTGTTAACATGGCCTTAAGGCTTTGCCAAAAGCAGGACACTATAAGCAGCATAGTAAATGGATTAGCTGAATCAAATCAAGTAATTCAGGAACATGGAGGTTAGGGAGTGGTGCTACATGTGGGTAGGTGAGTGGCAGAATCAAATCAGACTTTAGATTTAGGTAATGGTTTAACTTTAACCCAGAAAAAGGGTTGCAAAAGCAGCCTTTTGAAGAAAGTGGACTTGAAGTTCTCTGTTCTCATGTTGACCACAAAACAGGCTCACTGTGTCCATAAGGAGCTCAAAAAGACTGTCCTGGACATAGGCAATCCAGGTCCCATGTCCAGGCTAAGGGCAGTTAGGGTGCAGCATTTGTTCTAATTTAGGAAATATTACTGGAATCATTATTCCTCGTGTTTGAGCATAGAGAATGTGACCCAGAAGGCCCACAAGAACTCACAAGGGCACATCAACTTGGCCTGAAGAATAAAGACAATAATAGATAAGGATAATCCTTGTGATCTACCTTTCAGGGAGTCTTAAACCGAAGCTAGTCAAACAGAACACAAAACATTTTTCACTCTTTTTGTCAGCATTTATTGAATAGAAATTTCTTGGACCAATAAAGACCCTTCTGTCATTACTGAAACTTGTACCAATTATTGTTAAGAAAGACAATTCAAAATGTATACCACTTTAGAGCGGGTCTATGAGTGAAGCTTTCAATGGTCTTACCCTGTTGTAACGTTAGTCTATACTGATGGTTCTATAACACTCCTTGCACTTGAGCAGATGGCTGTGGCATCCTGCTTGTCCACTTTCCCACTGTTGTCTATTCTGTAATATTCTCTAGACCCGGGCAGACACGGCTGTGGCAGCATGCTTCTCTGTTTCTAACTTTTGACCTTTTGTATATATACCAGATAAAACTTTCTTTGCTCTACTAAACGTTGGGATATTTTCCCCTACAACACTTTCCATCATGCAAATTTGGCTGTTTCCCAGGGCTACCTTTGTGTCTGGTTCTCTCTCTTTCCAGGGATTTGAAAATTGGATGCACATCAGTATGGGAATCAATTACAGTATTTACTCTGCTCTTCTGGGGAGAAGGTATCAAATGTGTCACATGTCTGGTTGCATGGAGTTATGAAAACAGCCAAGAACTTTGATGTCAGATCACTGGTTGTACAGGGGTTAGGAGCTGAATTGCTAACCAAAAGGTCAGCAATTAGAATCCATCTTCTGATCCTTCGAAACCTTGTGAGACAGTTCTATCTGTCCTATAGAGTCACATCTTGGCAGTGGGTTTTGATGCCAGAAGTCCTATGTTTAAATTCCTGTATGTGTGCCTCAGGCAAGTTACTTGAACTTTTCGAGTCCTCAGGAGAAGGCTCATTTCTATTGCTCTTTTAAATACCACATTGGGGAGTGAGCTAGGCTTCCCTGTATCATTATCCTAAACTAGTATCCAAAGAGCTGGAAAGGGAGACTAGGGAAACTAGTTCTGACCAAGTGGGCAGTACTTTCTGCTAGAGACAGATTAGCCACTTTCCATTTTCTAAAACTGGGCTTTCTCTACTCAGGCTGGGAAGCTCAGGCATTAGATTTGGGCCTTGTGTCTTGTTCCCCCTGATCACGTGTTGGAACCAGCATCACAGCTTTCCAGTAAATGAGGCTGGTCATCAGGTTGCTGAAAACAAGCAGCTAAATAATTGATCAACTCAAATCTGTGCCTCCAAAGATTGCTGATAAAAGTGAGCCAGTCACTCTCTTATTTCAAGAAGGCTTGGGTCTCTGGCTAAAAAAATCAGAAGGTACAGCAAGAGAACAATTTTATTCATCCCTAGCTTTATCTAAAGATCGTGTCACTTGCTTATCCTTATTCCGGATTGTTCTTAATAATAGGAAGTTTCCTCTATCTTTACATTCTTGCTCAGGTATAGGCTACATCCCATGCCCTTTCGTGTTACTTCACTTATCCTCAGAGCCCGCACAAAGGTTTTTCTCATTCATATTTCCTTAGTTCCTCTGAAACAGTCTAGCCTTTTCTTTTAACTTGTGGTGCAGTGATTAAGTGCTATTGTCTGTTAACCGAAAGGTCAGTAGTTCAAATCCACCAGGCACTCCTTGGAAACTCTATGGGACAGTTCTAGTTTGACCTATAGGGTCACTATGAGTCACAGTAAGAATTGATGGCAATAGATTTGACTTTTCCTATAAAAATTATCATTATTAATTCCTTACACACACACCAAACTCGTTGCCCTCAATTCCCACTCACAGCGGCTCTAAAGGACAGAGTAGAATTGCCCTATGAGGTTTCCAAGGAGCGCCTGGAAGATCTGAACTGCCAACTTTTTGGTTAGCAGCCACTGCTTTTAACCACTATACCACCAGGGGCCCATTAATTCCATATAATTCTGATCAAATAATTCCAGGAAGTGTCTCATAAATTTTCATACTAGATTTAGACTGCATGTTTCTGGTTTTGTTGCTAAGTGTATTTAATTGCTTTTAGTTGTCACTAGTGGTAATGTCTATTGCTTCTCTTATACGGCAGCATGGTATCATTGGAAGAGCTAGGAATTCAAGTCAAGAAATGTGTTCTAGTCTCAATTTTGAAAGCTACTGGGTGAACAAGTCACTGAATCTTCCATTCATTCTTTTCATTGACTCATTCATTTATTTGGTGCCTAGTTTGTACTAGTCACTAAGCTAGGTGCTGGGAACAAAAGGATACTTAAAACACATTCCCTGCTCTAAGGAATTCATAATCTAGTGAAGGAGACAAACAGGGGAACATGTACTACAGAGTGTTCAGTGTAATGATAAAAGATTCATTGAGAGATGATAATAGGGGAGACAGAAAACACTCTGGGAGGTGTTCCCAAGAGTTCTTTAGGTCTGGGTAGGAGCTAGCCTAGCAAAGGGAGAGATGAACACTACAAACTGGGGTCTCTGAGCCTCAGGCAAAGACACAGACTACAGAAACCCAAACTCAAAAGACAAGAAACAAAAAACAACGAACCAAATCTATTGCCACTGAGTCGATTCTGCAGAACTGCCTCACAGAGTTTCCAATGAGCTATGAGTTAGCAGCTGTAGCTCATAACTACTGTGCCACAGGGCTCTGAAAGCTTGATAGTAAAACTTAACTTTGGATGTAGACACACATCTATAAACTAAGAAAGCTCTAACAATCCTACCTTGTAAAATCAGCCAGTGAAAACCCTACAGATCCCAACTGTTTGCAACGGATCCTGGGATAGCCAAGCTGGGGCAGCATTTTGCTCTGTGCGCATGGGGCTGCCAGGAGTCTGGGGCTGACTGGATGGCAGCTAACCTCAATGGATGGATAACATGCACATACTTTTTTGCAGGAAGGGTGGGGAGAATGAACAAAGCTAACTAAATTGAGCTAGTTCAACTTAATGCAAGCAAAAGGCATAGCATAAAATCAGGTCAGAAATCAAAGAAAGACTGTTCAGCAAAACATTATAGATCTTTGCCTCACAATTATGTAAAGACATGCACGTAACCAGGTTAAGCTTTCACCCCTTTGTGGCTGGAGAAAAGAGGATGTATGCTCCCTGGATTCATACAATTTTTCACAAGTACAGATGTTTCAGTTGCACCATTGTCCTTTCCATTTGTCCTGGGCCTTTGAAAAAGCTCACATGGGTTTTTTAATAGTCCAGCAAAGCACAGCACTGGGTTCCTTTCACTACTGCGGTGCAAACAAAGGGGATCCTATTAGTAGCTGACAGAGCAAGGCCTCTAGAAGGTCGGGTGGGGAGGAAATTGCTGAGATTTGATATTGGGGGTGTGTATGGGGGGAGATAACTAGAAAAACATATACCTCCACTTGGAATTTCCAAATTTCACAGCCCTGGTTACATAGCAGTTAAGAGCTATGACTGCTTAACTTAAAAGGCCGACAGTTCAAATCCATTAGGAATTAACTTGATGGCAATAGAGTTGTTTTTGTTTTGTTTTGTTTTTTTGCCTCATAGGAGTAACACATTTTAATCCAGTGCCATCTCTGGGAAGTGCAATGTGAAATATACAAAAAACACAGCAACTATTAGTTGCTGAAGAATATTATACTGGAATATGGATTTTTGGTAATTACTGTTGGTATGGTCAGTGCTGTTAGTCAAGATAGGTCCTGATGGCCAGCTCAGTATCTGACCTTTGTTCCAGTTCCCTAGCTCTGAAAAGTACTTGAAGTAGTCTATTTCAGCCTGGGGAGGTGACCATGATGCTCACTTCCTGACTCCAGTGTTCTCTCCTGTACTCTGCAGTCACATGATGACACTTACCAGCTCAGACTACGAGTCCACAGCATATACCCAGACTACCCTGTCTACAGTGTATTCCAGTCTTATGTTTAAGAGCGGGCTTCAAGACAGGCAGTGCATTTTCTGAAGGCCCGATATGGACCCTCATTTATCCAGATGTTAGCTATCATCTACATTTTAGGGGTCCCTTGCCTCAACCCTTGGAGAATAGTTGGCAACTCCTATTTTAAAGCACCATCATGTTTTTCTTTCGATTTACAGAGCAAGTTAGCCTCGTTAAACACTGTTTCGTGATGCTAGTGCCAACCCCATGCTCCTCGCTTCTCAACCTTGGGTTCCCGACTATTGGGTTTCCTGTCCCGCCAACCCACTCGCCTTTTTATCCTTGCCCCTGGGTAGGTATGCCCATTTAGCCTTGGTTTCACATGCCTGTCTAATCTTTGGCTGAAAGGTGAACCTCAAGAGACTTTACTACTGAATTCAAAGGGTATCCACTGGCCACACTCAAGGTTTCTCCAATACATTAGGTTGTTTAGTCTTTGTTGGAATTTTGTTCTCCATTTTTCTCCACCTGTACATGGGCTCCTCTATTATAATTCCTGCCAGTGTCGTCAGTGGTGGTAGCTGGGAACCATCTAGCCATGCTGGACTGTCTGCAGCAGAGTCATTTCTCCCTTCTGACTTTGGTTTTCTTCGTCTCCCTTGTCTCAGATGGGCTGGGATCAGTGGAGTCTATTTGATGGTTGCTGATAACGTGTTAAGACCGCAGATCTCTCGTGTATTTTTTAATGTACTTATACCCTCCTGTTTATGCATCAATCTTACTCAGGCAATGGCTTGCTGTCAGTCTGAATATACTGACAGTCTTAATTCCTTCAGTTAAAAAACCCTAAAAAACCCAAACCCAGCACCGTCAAGTGGACCCCGACTCACAGCAAACCTACAGAACAGAGTTGAACTGCCCCATAGTTTCCTACAGGTGCCCAGTGGATTTGAACTGACGATTTTATCATTAGCAGATGCAGCACTTAACTACTATGCCACCATCAGTTTCCTTCAGGTGTAATACTCAAAACTCTTGCTCCACAAATAGTGCATTTAGTTCCACTGTGGACTTTCAGAAAAGGTGGCTTGTGGCCACATGGACAAGGGAACCGAAAAGGGCTATTTTGGCAACCCTGGAGACGTAGTGGTTAAGTGCTACGGCTCCTAACCAAAAGGTAAGGCAGTTCAAACCTGCGAGGCGCTCCTTGGAAAGTCTATGGGGCAGTTCTCCTCTGTAGTATAAGCTCATTATGAGTTGGAAATGACTTGACAGCAGTGGGTTTGGTTTTTATTGTGTCTGTGTCTCTTCATTCCCATTCCCTCCAACAGAATGGAAACGAGGAACCTGTCATGAACTCAGTGACTCAGAATCTAAACCTGCAAAGACACCCCAGGTTGAACGAGCTGTGGCAAGGGCAAGGGCAAGGGCAAGGACTTTGAAGTCAGGTAAAGCTGGTCTCAAATCCCAGCTCAGCCACTTAAATGATGATTGATCTTGAATCAGCTGCAAAACTTTCCCAGGCCTCTCAGCCAAGAGCAAATAAATGAAAATGCACCTATATAAAGCACCCCACATGAGAATTATAATCCTGATGTTCCTCTACCTAAATGACAGAGGAACTCAGAACAGTTCATTTGAAGTGCTCAGGGTAAAGGAGAGACATTCCAAAACGTAAAAACGAAAACACTGGCAAATACTGGTGTGAGGAACAGAGAAACAGCTGAGATATGTTACGGGAATAAATTCTAAAGATGAAATCAGAAGAAAATCAAAAGGCTAATGTGATGGTTTAAGAGTTGATTTCTTTAAACTGCCAGATACTCTTCAGCAATCTGAAACATTTGACAATTTTCCAGTTTATCACTTAGGATTTCTTGTACCTACTCACCCCACCCTACACTCCTACTTCCCTGAGAGATTCAGTGATGGGAGTCAGCTTGGTACATTCTGTCCCATGCAAAAGTAGCAGGAAGATCTGAGTAACCAATGTGCTTATGATAAAGTGCGAGAAAAACTATTCCTCCTTTTCTCTATTTAATTCCAAACTACAGTGCAGTAGACAGAGAAGACATCGAGTTTGAGTGTAATGTTTACATTTATATTGAAATATGCACTAAAACAGAAAGAGTTCTACTAGCCAATGAACTTTGCCAAAGCAGAATCACAAACTTCCACTGTGGAGGTACCAACAGCTAGCAACAGTGATCCCCAAGCAGGAACACCAAGGAGAAGCCCAAGGGATCCTTCTCCAAAGAGCCTCATTTCAAGAGGTTCCAAGTCACTTCCCCAACATGCAATCACATAGATTTAGAAGCCCGGACATGCTCCTCATTTTCATATACTTTTAGTTTCTTCTTCACTGCAATAAATATAAAATTGGCAATGCTCATACACCACAGCACAGACAATGTTTCAGGCTTTAGCACACAATTGTAAACAGTGACTAGGTTAAAAAATAAAAAGGAAAGAAAAGTCGTAATTATTATTATTTCCTTTAACAATAAGAGACAGAATTCTTAAGAGCAGGGTGTGAGCTATTCAAGATTTGTTTTGCTGGGTTAAAGTTTCTGACAGATTTGGGTTTTGCCTTATGCCCTCAATAATCCAAAGACTCCCCCCACCTACCCACGGTGACAGCCAAAGAACTGCCTATGGCAGTGGAGACAGTGTGGGTAGCAAACAACCCATTCTAGATCACCCTAGGCAGCACATCTTTAACCTGCCACATTCAAGACGTGATCACAGACATCTGGAGAATTCCATCACCAGTAGCCATCTAATGGAGTGAGAAATTGGTGGGCAAATGAATTAAAATTTGCTGGAAGAGGAACAGATTAACACTTCTGCGAGCTGCCTGAAAAGCTGGCCTTCTATCACAATGACAACTAGGACATTTCACTTGGACAGCGCAGAGAGAAGTCCAAAGACTAAACATTAATTTCTGCTGCTGTAGGAAACTGGGATGTCCAAAGCAGTGCAAAGAAATCTGACAAGAAATGAAAGTGGACTCAACACCCCCACAATAACAATGGGACAGAATTTTATTTAAAAGGCTAGTGGTTCAAATACTATTGCTTGGATAGCCTAGTAGATATAAAATGTAGTTAATATCTGAGGTTTATATACTTTAAGCAAAAAGGAGCTGAAGGCTAACTCACAAAGGGTTTATCTGATGCTCAGTCAATAGAGAAGCTAAAAGCGCATGCTGTAGGAGTAACCTAATGGGCTTATTTGGACCATACTCCCACCATCTCACAACCAGAAAAAGATCTGGAAAGGAAAGTGTCTTCACATACAAAATTCTGGCTTAATTAATTATCCTCCCTAGAACTATGTCTTGGCTAACGAAAAAAAACGATCTTGAACAAACCTTAAGAACTCGGGCTACTAAAAATAACATGGACATTTCAACATTGTAAACAAGTTTAGTACACACCATGTGTATTTGGTGTTGTTAAAGACATGATACATTCAGAAAAATATGTATTAAAAAAAAAATCCTAGATTCACCGAGAAGAAAAACATTAGCCCAAGTCCTATCCATCTCAATCAAAATGAGTCTCAGCAGAAACCTGCCTACCCCACCCCCAACATATAAAAGCACTGCCACTTGCCTTGCAAGCAGAGCATAAAACACTACATTAGTTACTAAACTTGAACATTAAGCAGAATCACTGCAGAGCATATTTTGATGGGTTATGTCAATACCCACCTGGTCCAGTTTAAAATATTTGTAAATCCAGTCTGTACACATTCCATAGGTATTATTTAACAATAAACCACATATATATAGCCCCATTAGTTTTTAAATGGCAGTTCTTGTAGCTCAAGCAAACCATTAATATTATAAAGAGATCTCTTGTAGGGAAATTCTTAGATGGTACAGATACAGTAATGAAAAACCCTAAAAGTTAAACAAACTTAGTTCTTTCTGACTAAAATGATTAAGGTCAAAGTAGTGTATCTGTTCTGAAGAACAGTTTGATTTGTTTCCACATGGGAAAATGCCAATTTTTTTTAATTAATAAACTTTAAAAACTAAGCCAATAAAAAATAAAATATACACCTTAAGATACTCTAAAACTTTAAATAATACAGGTTTCATGGACTAAGAAAGAGTTCTGATTCTCCCTCAGCCCCAAAGGAAACTAACAGAATGAAAGGGAAGAACAAATAAATCAAACCAAAACTCTGAATACGGGTAGCACTACCGAGACTCTCTAGCACAGAACACCATACACGAATGAGTTACATTATCAGGAATATCATCAGGAGAGTAACTGACTGAGGACTTCTATTTTTCCTAATACAGCTCCTAGGTCAAAAAAGTGTAAGTCTGTGATGTCGACAAGGACCAAAAAAAAAAAGAGAATAAAGAGGAAGAAAGGTTGCATGCATGGGTCTATTATAGACATGATATTCAGCAGCATAAAAATAAAACCTTCAAAGGGTCCCTACATGGGGCAAAACTTGTTTTTCACTGCTAAGCAGAAGGAAGTATTAAGAAGATAATAACCTCACTAGCATCTCCCATATTTGAATGACAATCATATTCAATCTGATATATATGGTAAGAAAACTGAGAATACACAGTGAGGTAAAATAAAGACAAAAGCCTATAACATAAATCTTACCTGGGGAAAAAAAATGTTTTGAAGCCAAGTAAATGTTATTCTGATAGTTACTATACATGACATAATCCACAAACAAGGGCCAAAAGATAATCTTCATACTACTCAGTACGTAGACTGATGTTGCCCTAGGAAAAACAGTGATAATTCAATGAATGTGTCTCACAAACAATTGGAAGTCCCCTTCTGGTTTCGAATCAATTTAAACAACAATCTTCCTTGGCTAATTTTTCTCCTGTGTAAAACAAACCTTCTATATATAGGATAAATTTAAATCCCTCCTCTCCTTTACACACTAGAAAGAACATCCAGGAACATTCTACAATGCAAAGTGCCTTAAGAAAGAGAAGGATTCTGTAGTGCCAGTGATACAACTGATCTGAGGGAGCATTGATGCTGTTAACACTGATGGGAGCCAGTCAGGCAATGGTGGTTTGTTTCTCCTCAGGTGTTTCCTCCAACAACTGCATGATCAGTTCATGGAGAGGTTTGCAAATCTTTGCATAGCCCCCTCCTGTGAGATGCAGAAAATCAAACATGTCGTGGCAGGAGATGGCACCGTCCGAGTGCACAAAGCCTCCGTCTATATCCAGGAGCTGAACGTTGGCAAGCTTCGGCAAGGAAACTTTGAGAAGCTGGTTCACCTTGGCATTCTTTTGCCTCAAAGGGTTGGGCTTCTCACCTCGAGGTAACAAACCCTGGGGCAGGAAAGATAAAATGAAAAGATTCACTCATTTCTCTCCACCTGTTTATTTGTGATTTCAGATATTCCTGAAGCCTCTGCTCCATTTGCAACCTTCCACTCCTTTGATTTCTGAAACACTGGACTAGACTCTGATCATTCCTTCCCACCTTCTTCACAAATTCCTTGTCCTCTTCCTGTCCCCTGTTGCAATCCTCTCGAGTCTTGTTCTTTGGTGTAGTGTTCTTCCAAGTGTAAGACTTTAGCCCAGATAGCCTTCTGAATCAACAACTCTGCTGCCATCGAGTCAATTTTGACTCACAGAGACCCCTTACAGCTTCCAAGGCTGTACGTCTCTACAGAAGCACACTGCCAAATTTTCTTGTGTGGAGCTTCTGGTGGTTTTGAATCACTGACCTTTTGTTTAGCAGCCAAATGCTTAACCATTTCTCCACCAGGGCTCCAGATCTCTTCCTAGAGCTTCAGAATTGCACACTGAACTGGCAGCTAGAGAATGAGTATGTTCCTATGGCACCTCCAATGTAACAGGTCCAAAAGCAAATCACTGCCTTCCCCTAAATTATGCTAGTTCTACATTCTCTGTATCAACCAGTCATTCCAATATCCCCAAGTTACCAAGCTAAAAGTTGATCTCATCCCAAATACCTTATCTGTTTATCCAACTACCCACTTTTTGTTTCCTAAATATTTCTTCAATCCATTCTCTCTTTCCATCCTTATTATACACATGATGTCCCTGGGTGGTATAAACTGTTAGGCACTTCACTACTAACCAAAAGGTTGGCAGTTTCAACCACCCAGAGGCACCTGGAAAAAGGGCCTGGAGATCTGCTTCTGAGAGGTCACAAAGCCTTAAAAATAACTGTGCTCCATAACTACAGGGTTACCATGAATCAGAAACGACAGCAACTGGTGATTTGGTTTTATTATACATACTGGTATTGCTTGGGAATTATCATTACTTATCTAAAGTAAAATCTCCTGACTAATTTTCTTACCTCCAGTATTACCCTTCCCTTCAATCCATTCTCCATATAGCCATCAGAATAACCTCATTCAAATACCTACCTACCTACTAATGCCACACTGAACCTATGCTATTAATACACCATGAGAAATAAGAGTTGGTGCAGATGCTGTCTTGATGAATTAGGGACACACAATACCCAGTACCATAAAACAGATGTGTTCTACATTCATTTTTAATTTGTATGTTAATGATCTTTTTCAGATAAACAAGATTATCTGTCTTCCTACTACAGAAAATAAAAGCCTGCTCTTATTTGGCAAGAGCAAGGTTTTATTCTTTTGAACTAGAAGTGGCCTCTTACAGGCAACTGATCCCACTACAGATTATTGACAGAGATCCCAACCTTATAGCTGGTTTATAGCTAATGATACTACTGCCATGTTACTGTTACTTAGCAAAAATTTTGTTACTAGTTTCTCCTACAAGGTACAGTAAGAATTCTTAATATCACAGAAAGATTTTCTGTGGATATTTTAGTTAAACAGATGTTTCAGGAAGTACATGCTGATAACTGCTTTAAAATTTTTCATAAAATTTTGGGAACTTGATTATCAACTTATTGTGTGTCTGTGTAGTTCAGAAGAGGACCATAAAAAATTATGACTCTGCTGTACTAGTCCAAGGGTAGCACTTTCTGTTTGCAGTAAGATTATAACATACTCATTTTTTGCTGATGGAATTTCCGCTGTTTTAGGGAATCCAGATGCTAATAAATATCCCACCTTTATTATACTAACAGTGGAACAGAAGAACACATCTACATCACTCCAAACGCAAGCCTAACTATAAGAGATTCAGGATTCAGACAAGTCTCACATGTAACCTTTTTAATATTTTAAATTATTAGTAGAAGGCAATCTGAAAAAAAAACCAGTAATGTACCTAAGTTAAAAAAGAACATCTTTACCCTTCTGACCAAGGACAAAATAATCTCATAGACTGCTTGGGGGATGATGATGACACTGGTTAATACAACAGTGTACATCAGAGAAAGACAGCACAGAAAGAGCTAAAAAAAGTACCATTAATTGCTTCTACCTAAAGATTCTCTCTATCCCCGAATGGTCACACTTCTAAGATCATCCCTCAATATGCTAAAGATATTCAGGTCCCCACACACCTAAAGACTACATACCAATACAATGATCTTGGCCTGTGGCTGCCTTGTGTTGATAAGCTGTACAATGGCCTCAATCCCACCTGCTACCTCTTCTGCTGTATTTTCATGGTTGTTTGTTCCTACCCAGACAACAATGACCTGCAGGTGACAAAAGAAAAGCAGGTAAAAAAAAGATGAATACAAAAGAATAAAGGAATGTCTAATATTTAGATGACAATTTTAAATCAAGTTTATCAAAGACGGGTAGATGAACTTCTTAAATGGCACTGCATAACTCCAACTGGATAGCCATCCTAAAATACCGATCTACATCTCACATATCAGGACCAATTCCAAATGGACTCAACATTCAAATGGCACAAAAGAGTATTTTAGCATTGTAGAATTGGAAGTAAATTTCTCAAAATCTAATAACTACACAGAAAAGAATAATAACTGCGTAAAAATACCACCTGCCTTCTAATATACAAAAAAAAAAGACCTAAAGCAAAGTGAAATCTAAGCAACCGGGGGCAAAATATTTGCAGCTCCTATCACAGATAAAGACTAAAAGTCTTTATCTCCCTTAGTCTCCCCCTTAAGTATCTTCTAGAAAAGGTAAAAAGAGTAAAATAGCACCCACAGGAGACTGCATGTAAAGCTACAGCCGCACTAAAGAAACGGAGTTATTAGGATAGGGGCTGAGTACAGTTAAAAAGAGAGTGTCTCTTAAAAAAAAAATCAGTAAGGTGGCTAGTACTCAGAGACATACATCTCAGCAGGCAACCCAACAAAACAAATCTTTATTCTCAAAAGACAGGTACATGGATAGATTTTTCTACTACAAAATCAAACAATAAAACACCTTCAGCTAACATAACTTTTATTAGTTGCTCAGCTATGCCTGTTTTTTGGCTAGGGTTTCAAAAAATTACACGCATTGTCTCAACTACAAACGTTTGTTAACAATAATAAGGTACTAGGTGAATGTCATGGTGAATATTTGATTACAAATTTGCTTTTATGGTTAAACAGATTCAAAATTACTTCCTGAAGTTAATAATGGCCTTGCTCACATGGCCCACCTCTGAGCCTTTTCTCCCTCATACTGTTCCCAGCCTATGCATTCTCCAGAATAGTACACCTCATTAGTAACAAATCTTTCTGTAACTGAAAAAGATAATTACAATTACAAACATAAGCTAGGGGAAACAATACTGTTCTCTTAACTGAGTATGTATTTTGGCATGCTCTTAAGAAATATCAATATCAAATATCAAAATTCTCCTAGACAGACATGAAGTAAAGAGCAACAGTGAAATAGTACTTTAAAGCAACAATGTTTTTACTGCCAATTTCACACAATTTAAATACTCGAGAAAGCCTCAATAGTAAATATTTATTTTAAAAATAAATTTCACTTTACTTTAGGTTTAATGTTCTCCAGTTCTCCATTTTTTAGTCTCCATAAAACATGTCTTGTTGTATCTCCTCCAATTCCAAAATTCAGTGCATGAAGAGGGGAAAAAAGTTCTCGCCATATCTAAAAAGAGAACATGATTTATTTTAAACCAAAATTAGTGGGGGGAAAACAATCCTTCCATTACAAAATGTTGTGAAGCATTTCAAACAATCCATTTCCTGTACTCAAACCTAACACTGATTAGTGTTACGCTTAAAGGGCTTTGAAGATGCCATCATACAACTCAGTTCTTAATGAAGCACTCAACAACTGAGTAACAACTCAACCAGATGCCCCTTAACAGGTAACAACATTTATAATTACCTGGTACCTCAATAAATTCTCCTTTCCCTTTATTCAGCCATTTAAAGAAATAGGGTAAACTAGAAACATGAGACAAAGATAGAGTGTTGGAGCCAAAACGGAATAAAGCTATTTTTTCTTTTAAATTTCCCTTGGAAGAACACCTAACCAAAAAAACCTGGAAGACCTTATCATAAAAATACACAAGAAAATGGTAAAATGCAAATAAGAATTGAAAAATAATGATTAAGACAAATTCAAATACAACATCTGGCAAATAAGAAGAGTTCGGTTACAAAGAATGCCAGTTTTTTGGTGGGGCGGGGAAGTGTCACATCATGCTCTGTGGCACAAAGAATCCTGTAAGATAGATCTGACACTTTATACTCTGAATTATAGAGTCATAAGTAAGCCTACAGGTTCAGCTCAGAAGGATAATCTGTTAGTGATTAAAGAATACACACTGGTAGCCAAGAGCCACCATTACCCCTTCTACCTTTACCTCATATTGCTGCATTAACTGCACCATGGAGTCTCCCACAAATAGCACATCGGGTTCTTTGTCTTTACAGTCCAGGACAAATCTGTTGTGCTAGTTTGGGGAAGAAAGGAAAATCAGTAACTGGCACTTCTTATTCCACGAGATTTTCTGGCCTAGAAAAAACAGCTGGCCAACCAGTTACTCTGTTATCAATCTTTTAAACACTTTTGTTGTTATGTGGTTGTTCTGCTCCTGAACCTCCTTCTTACGGATCTGCCCCTTAACTGCTGGAGACTTCTTTCCACCTTTCCCATACCAAAGATTCTATTATACTCAAGAAAACCAGAATTCTACCAAAATCTGAATAGAAAAATACATTTAACATGTTTTTCAGACATTTACCTTTTTCCAAGACTTCTATCATAAAACTCTGATACACAGGAAATTTGAGAGACTAATACAATGAATACCTGTAAACTTATCATCTATAGCCAACGATAAAACTTTTCCGTACTTGTTTTCTGTGTGTGTTTGTATGTGTGTATGTTTGTGTTTACCAATACATTTGAAGTAAGTTGCAGACAACTTGATCCTTCACCCCTAGAATATTTAAGCATGCATCACCTAAGGGTACAGACATTTTATAAAGTTGTAAAATTATTACTGTACCTAAGAAAATGAATAGCCATCCTATTAACACCCAATATTCAGTCCAGATTCAATTTTTTCTAATTGTCCCAAGAGATGAACAAAAAACTATAGTTCTTTTTAAAAACTAACATCCAATCAAGAGTAATGTAGTTTATTAGGATGTTTCACATGAACTTTGAAAATGTCCATTAACCTCTAGCCTGTTACTGGTTTAACAAAAAACACACAATAAACGGTACAGAATTCAGAGTCCAGAAATAAACTTACACATGTATGGTCAACTGACTTTTGACAAGGATGTTAAGTCCATCTGATGGGTTTTAAGAAGAGTGTCCTCGATAAATGCTGCTGGGAAAATTTTCCACAAGCAGAAAAATGAAACAGGATCCATGTTTCACATCATACACAAAACTAATTCAATAATGGATTAAAGACCTAAATGTGAAAATGAAAACCATAAAATTTTCAGATGAAAATACAGGGGCAATGGTGACAAGTCTAGCATTTAGCAACACATTATATAATAACAAAAGCACAAACAGCAAAAGGCAACAGAAGCAAATAAGACCTCATTAAAAAAGAAAAAAAAAACAACTTTTGTTCACCAAGACTTTACCAAAACAGTAAACCAACAAGCTACCAAGTGGGAGAATATCTTCAGACAGAACTGAATGACCAAAATACATATAAAAATTTGCCAACAAAAGGACAAATAACCCAATCATAAGGGCTTGGCAAAATGAGCAAAATCTTGAATAGACACTTTACCAAAGAGGACATTCCAATAGTCACCAAACACAAGATGCTTAACATCATCAGCCATCAGAGATACACATCAAAACCACAATTAGATACTACTTTACTCACTAGGATAGCTACGACAAAACAAACAGAAAATAACTAACGGTGAGGATGTGAGGAAGTGGGCACCCTCCTGCACTGCGGGTGAAACCCTGTGGTGCAGAGGTTAGGTGCCACTGCTGCTAACCAAAAGGCCCACAGTTCAAATCTCCAGGTAACTCGCAGAAACCCCACGCAGGCAGTTCTACCCTGTCCTGTACTGTGCATTAGAATTAACGTGACAGCAGGTTTTTCCTTCTTCTTTTTAACCATTTTTGGTAGGAATACAAAATCATACATCCATTCCGGCAATCTGCCGCAGTTCCTTGAAAAATTAAAAACAGAACCTCCACATGACCCAGCAATTCCACTCCCTGCTGTACACTCAAAAGACTTGAAAGCAGATACCGAAATATATACTTGTACACCTGTTCACTGAAGCAATATTCACAATAGTCAAAAAGGTACATTACTATGGTCTGTTTGGAGTTCCCTGCTTTAATTCAGCATTCTTGTTTTATTATTAATTGTATTTTAGAGAACAAAATATTTTTTGTCAGTTAACACACATATTGATTTATGACACTGCTAACAATCCCACAACAAGTCAACACTTTCCCTTTTCATCCTTGGATTCTGTATTACCAGTTTTCCAGTCCCCTCCTGCTTTCTAGACCTTGCCCCTGGGCTGGTGTGCCCCTAAGTCTCATTTTTATTTTGTGGGTCTGTCCAATTTTTGGCTGAAGCGGTGAACCTCAGGAGTGACTTCAGTACTGAATTAAGGGAACGTCCAGGGGCCATACTCTCAGGATTTCTTGAGTCTCAGTCAGGCCAGCAAGTCTAATCTTCCTTTTTGAGTTAGAATTTTTTGTTTTACATGTTTCTCCAGCTGTGCTCTGGACCCTCTGTTGTGATCCCTGGCAGAGCTGTCACTGGTGGCAGCTGGGCATCATCTAGTTGTACTGGATTCAGTCTGCTGGAGGTTGCTGTGGATGTCCACTAGTTCTCTGGATTAATCTTGCCCTTGTTTCTTGAGTTTTCTTCATTCTTGCTTGTTCCTAAGGGTTTAAGACCAGTGCAGTATCCTAGATGGTGGCTCACAGGCTTTTAAAACCCCAGACACTACTCATCAAAGCACAACACAGAACATTTTCTTTATAAACTATGTTATGCCAAATGAAGAAATGAAGTGTTGATACATGCTGTAACACTGATAAAACTTGATGACACTCAATCACAAAAGGACAAACGTTATCACTTCATTTATCTAAAAAGACAATCAGCAGACAAATGTATGCAGATCAAAGTTTATCACTGGTTACCAAGGGAGAGGGAGTAGGAAAGAGGGGTTATTGTTTATGGGATACAGAGTTTCAGTTTATGTTGACCAAAAAAAAAAGCACACTGATTAAGGGTAGGGATACACTTCTGATTAATATAACTGCTGTCCATAAGTTATATACTTGCAAAAGGTAAAATGGCAGGAGCTGTATGATATATTTATAGAAAATACCATTTAAAAAAGAAAAAAAAAAAGAGCAGCCACTGGGGCTCCTTCTGTACAACCAATTATCTCATGGGCTTTTGTTTCTTGGTTTGGAGATTTAGGTTCATGATTTCATAGGACAATCCAGTTACCTGGCTTACTATCATGTTTAGGTTTCTGTTCTACCTCCTGGTTTGCTGTATAGCGCATGGGGTCTTAAAAGCTTGGAAGTGGCCATCCATGGTACAACTGGTCTCTATTCATATGGCATAATGGAGACGCAGGATCAGAAGTATGAGGAAATGGAATGTGTGGCTAATTTCCTCCAAGAACAACTGTCCCTTCTGTCCTGAGACCAGCACTGGATGGTACCTGGCTACCATTACTGAACAGGAACTAGGATCAAAGTGAAGAAAATGTAGGCAGAATTTCCACTTCTCAGAATCCAGACTATCTGGAGCCACGGAGCCTGGATGAACCCCCCAATTAATGCCCTGAGATCATCTTTGAGCCTTAAATCCAATATTGTCTCTTCAGGTTTTTCTTAAAGTTACTAATATTGCTGGAGTCAGTATGAACTGGTACATACTTTATTCATTAAGAATTTGGGTAATATATTCAAGATTTATGCCAGTGTTACTTTAACCTGAGAATTTCCAGCATATGAAAAATGAAATACAGGCACATCTCTTGATGAACGTACTATTTTAGAGACAAAAAACAAACAGGCTACTGGGAAATCTACCAACAGAAGAAAACATGTTTTCTTATTTAAAAAAAAAAGAAAATACCAATGGGTACCTTCAGTACAATTATGATGTGGCTCTGACAAGGATCACAGCAGATTGTACTGGATAGAGCTGGAGAAAAATGTAGAACAACTTTCTGATTCAAAAGGAAAGTCTGGACTTGCAGGCCAACAGGATGCAGGAACCCTGAGAGTATGGCCTCTGGACACTCATTCAGCTCAGTAATGAAGTCACTCCAGAGGTTCACTCTTCAGCCAAGGACTGGACAGACCCATACAACAAAATAGGACTTGAGAGCCATGCCATCCAAGGGGCAAAGACTGGAAAGCAGGAGGGAACAGGAATGGTGGTAACAGGGAACCAGAGTTTGAGAAGGGAGAGTGTTGACCTGATGTGGGGTTGTTCGTCAACATCATAAAACAATATGTGTGTTAACTGTTTAATGAGAAACTACTTAGTTCTGTAAACCTTCATCTAAAGTCCAATAAAAGAAAAAAATTTTATAGTATGTAATTTGTGTAAGTACAAGGAAAAATGCTTCCCTCATGTTACCTGTGGGATCAAGTCAGTTCAGACTCATGGCAACCTCATAGATGACTGTAAGCTTTACAGAAGCAGGTTATGAATTCCAGTTCCCAACTCTTCGATTAGCAGTCAAGCACAAATCAGTGTTGCCACCCAGGAACCTTTGTTAGCCGCAGGTAAAATGCCTGCCGTTGAGCACCTACTGTGTTCCAAGCAGTCATCAGACCCCTTTCATAGAACTCTAATCTTCACAGCATCACTTGTCCCCTCATCTCGACCCTCTCTGCCCCACTCTAGAGAAACCAGTAGGGTAGGGTCACACACACACATATATATGAAACCCCAAAGTACACATACCACATGCATCACTCTCTGTCTCTGTGTCCAGTCGATTCTTTGTCTGAAGTGCTGACTCTAGCACTTGTTTCAGGTCTGGGCTAGCAGCAAGTCTAGGAGCCATGCTCTCAGGGGTCCATTTACTATTAAAGTATAAAATACCATATTGCAGTACGGGAAAACAGAAGACAAAAACAAAACCCCTATAACCTTGCCACTTTAACCTAGTAAATATTACCATTTTTGCATATTTTCTTCCCACCTTTTCTTTCCATATCCTTCCACCCCTTTGTAGGACAGAAAAAACCTGTATTCAAGTACCAGCTTGCTACTCACCAGTCCAGTGACCTAAGGAAGTATACAATCTGAGTCCCGGTTTTTCCATCGTGAGCCACAGTTTTAAAGTTGCCACGAAGATTAGAGTTCTATGAAAGGGGTCTAGTGACTGCTTGGAACACAGTAGGTGCTCAACAGCAGCCACTTTACCTGCCCAGTCCCTGCTTGGCACTAATGACTGGTGCTTGACTGTTGCTGACAGAAGCTACTGTGTCCTAGCCCCCCTTCCCCTGCCTCCCTCTCCCCAAGTTTTGTAACTCTCTGCCTGGGGCCTTGAAACTATTTACAGAATAATAAGAACTATTCCTTGAAGCTATTTGCCCAGACTATCTGTCACAGAATAGGCCCAAAGCTATTTCCTTGAAACTGTTTGCAGGATAATAGCTCAGGTTAAAACTATTTGCATGTTCCTGTCCTTTGGTCTGTAACAAAGATCATGACCCTTTTTGACTATGTACCACCCTGCTGACTTTCCACCTGTAAATCCTATAAATAAAGCTCCTGTTAGCAGACCAGTGTCCATGATTCTCCATTAGAGATCATGTTCCCACGTGGCCCCAACTTTATCTTGTGTGATGTGTTTATTTGTTCTTGTGTGATAGAGGTGTTTTCATGCGTGAGATTTCTCATCCTTTCACCAGTCCACATTCCTCCTCGGACCCTATCTAGCACTGGCGGCTGGAATGTCAGATGCGCACCTGACTACCAATCAAAGAGTTAGGGGCTGGAATTCATCATCTGCTTCTGGAAAGCTTACAGTCATCTATGAGGTTGCCATGAGTCTGAACTGACTTGATCCCACTGATCCCACAGGTAACATGAAGGAAGCATTTTTCCTTGTACTTACACAAATTACATACTATAAATTTTCTTTCTTTTATTGGACTTTAGATGAAGGTTTACAGAACTAAGTAGTTTCTCATTAAACAGTTAACACACATATTGTTTTATGATGTTGACGAACAACCCCACATCAGGTCAGCACTCTCCCTTCTCAACCTCTGGTTCCCTATTACCACCTTTCCTGTTCCTTCCTGCCTTCCAGTCCTTGCCCCTGGGATGGTATGCCTCTCAAGACCTATTTTGTTGTATGGGTCAGTCCAGTCCTTGGCTGAAGAGTGAACCCCTGCAGTGACTTCATTACTGAGCTGAATGAGTGCCCGCAGGCCATATTCTCAGGGTTCCTCCATTCTGTTAGGCTTGCAAGTCCAGAATTTTTGAATCAGAAAGTTGTTCTACATTTTTCTCCAGCTCTATCCAGTACAATCTGCTGTGATCCTTGCCACAGCAGTCATTGGTGGTAATAACTATAAAATTCAAAGGCCACATAACATGCTACTGAAGGTATCCATTGGTACTCCCCCTCCTTTTGTACTTACTGTGATGAATTAGGATGCCTGCATATCTGCAGCTCCTACTGCTCTCCTTGCCTGGTGAACGCACACTCCTCCTTTCCATTCTATATATGTCATATCTGTTAGGCTGAAACCCAAGCCCCCTCCCCCAACCATTTCCAGAGCGCCCCAGTCAAAATGTTTTATCTGCCAGCTATTCCTGAAATTCCATTCAAATGAGATAAGCTGCCCCTGCCCGACTATCACTCCTTTCCTATAGGCTCAACTCCACTGAAATGAAACCCCCTTATGTTAATTTAAGTAACTTTAATCGTCCACAACCCCACAGGCTACTTGCCACAGACACCGTTCTCATCACAGGCGCTGTTTTCAGCACTGTCCTCAATAAGGTCCGCCTGCCCCCTTTGTAAACCCCCAGCCCCTCAGGCCAGTGCGCGGTATTACAGGCTCCCTTCCGAGAGCTCTGTAAAGCCGCCTGGGACGCAAATAAACTTTTCCTTTTCTTTTTCCTCCTCTCTGGTTTTTCTTCTACATACTTTCGATTAAATGAAACCCAATGCACCCAAAAATCTCTAACAATATCCTCTCAACAATCTCCTGTCCCCTCTTCTCCACCCTCTCCACTTTCCTGTAGTAAGAGGCCAGCAGGATGACATCCTATAGATGCACAGAACCATGAAGTGCACATACGATATGGTCAAACTGTATCACGGAGTCCAATCTATTCTTGTCCAAGGAGCTGACCTCAGTAATCATTTACGGTCAGGGGCAGCATCAGGTCTATGGACCATGTTCCCAGGGGAACCCCGAGGCCTTCAGACCATCAATTGCAGTCTTTTAGTGGAGTTCTCAGGGTGCATCCCTTTTCATTGTCATGCTGCCAGTGAGACTCAACTTGGTGAGCCCCATCATGACTGTCAGTGGTGGTGGCCGGGCACCATCTGATTCTTCTGGTTACATGTTGATGTAGTCACCCATTCACGTGGGTCTTTGTCTTCTGGTTTCTCTCTCCTCCATGTCGTTTCGGTCCTTGGTGTCATCTGTTCCAGATGAGTTGGGACCTTCTGGTGTACCTCAGATGTCAGTTTGCTAGCTTTGAAGACCCCAGATGCCTCTCACCAACATGGGGTGGAGAAGACTCTTAGCAAAAAGCTAGTTATACCAACTAGCCTCGACATCTCCTGAGAACATGGTCCCCGGACCCCTGCCCCTGCTATTCTGTCCTTGCAATATTGGGTTAAGACTGGAAGAGTATTCAGGTTATGTTGAAATCCAGTTAAATTGATCTTCTTTCTACTCTGTGCTGTCACTGATTTCACCCAGCCAAATTTCTATCAGCTATCTAATCTATAACCAGCCCTCTCCCTCCCTTGCAGCCGTCAGTCTTTTCTTCTATACATGAGTCTGTTTTTAAGTCCTTATTGTAGGGGTCTCATATAGTGCTTGTCCTTGTGCTGCTAATTTCACTCAACATAATGTCTTCCAATTGAAACCACGTTATGGGATGTTCCCTAAAATCATCATTGTTCTTTATCATTGCACAGTGTTCCACTGAGTATATATACCTTAGTTTATTTATCTATTCATCTGGTGTTGGGCATCCAGGTTGATTCCATCTTTTTGTTATTGTGGACTGTGCTGCAATAAACATTCGTATGCAAGTATCTGTTGGTGTGACCGCCCTTGCTTCTGAAGGATATATTCCAAGCAGTGGGGTTACTGGTTGAATGGTGTATCTATTTCCAGCTTTTTAAGGAAGCACCAGATTGCTTTCCAAAGAGGCTGTACCGTTTTGCAAGCCCATGAGCAGTATACGAGAGTTTCAATTTCTGCACAGCCCCTCCAGCATTTGTTGTTTCATGGTTTTTGGATCACGGCCAACCATGTTGGGGTGAGATGAAATCTCATCGTAGTTTTGATTTGAATTTCTTTAATAGATAATGATCATGAGGAATTCCACATGTGTCTTTCGGCTGCCTGGATATCCAGGAGGATATCCTCTTTAGAGAAGTGTCTTGTCTATCTCCTTTGCCAATCATGTAAATGGATTATTTATCCTTTTCTTGTTGATATTCTGTAGTACCTTATAGGTTATGGAGATGAGATGTCACTCTGACATACAGGTGCCAAATATTTTTTCCCATTCTGTAGGTGGTCTTTGGTACTTTAGAAAAAAAGGCAAACATGTGTCTTCCTATTGGTGGACCTGCCAGTTGCTTGTTTTTTGTGCTTAAATAATATGGTGATCAAGAGATTTGTGTGTATTTCATTTTTCATATGCTGGGAATTCTGAGGTCACAGTAAATTAACACTTGTATAAATCTTGAGTTTATTTCCAAATTCTTAACAAATAAACTGTGTACCAACTTACATTGACTCCAGCAATATATCAGAACTAGTTTCACCAAACTAGTTTCACCTGCACTGGATTATCAGTGTTTCTTTTTCTCTTCTCATTGTTTTAATTTTGTATTTTTTGGAAAATACCACCTCCTGTTGTGTTTATTAGTTATACACTGCTTTAGAGCTATCTACTGGAGGTATTTATATGGAGGATATTCTTACTGATTATATTCAACAAAAGATATCAATACTGTATCTGTAATACATACTGTAAATATTTGCCTTAGTCTGTGCCTGAACTTTCTTCTTTTGGTTATTATATTTTCTTCTGATTTGGAAACGCTTGTGGCCTAGTAGTTAAACGCTATTAAGTGCTACATCTGCTAACCAAAAAGGCAGCAGTTCAAATCTACCAGGTGCTCCTTGGAAACCCCATAGGGCAGTTCTACTCTGTCCTCTAGTGTTGCTATGAGTTGGAATCCAGTTGATGGCAGCCGGTTTGTGTTTTTATATCTTAAAATATTAAAAATAAACACACAACTACATACCAATTTCACCGAAAAAGTAGTTCTTTAATATGAACAAAGAATCACTCAGTGTTAAAATTCTATTGTCTCAAAAAACAATATGTTGTATAAAAGGTCCTAGCAATTTATTTAATAAATCCCTTTAAATAGATTTTCTTTCCCACTCTTCTCAACTTCTTTTTTTTTAAAGAACGCTTGATTTACAGACTTGCCCACATTCTGTATTTCACTGACTGATTTCCTCAGGTAGTGGTGAACACATTTGTATTTGCCCCCTATTGTTTACTACAGAGTATAATCAGGACTGCTTTATAATGTGTATTCCCCTCACCCTCTTTTCTACTTGTTATTTATAAATAATTTCAGCTACAGAAAGTTACAAGGATAGCATGGTGTATTCCTATATAACCAGTGCCCAGCTTCCTCCAAGAAATTATCTTACATAAACATAGTACAACTAGGAAATTAGCATTGATAAATACTACTAAACTAACATCTTTCTCTGTTCCCAGAACCAATCCAGGATACCAGGTTGCAGTTCAATTTCTAGCTACTTATTGGTGTTTCAATCCCACCAGCTGCTCTGCAGGACAAAGACAGAGAAGTCAGCTTCCATAAAGATTATAGCCTTTGTTAACTAGAAGAAAACATCTGCTTCGATAACGTCATGAAAGCTCTGTGACAGACTGAACTGCTGAGCTAAACGTTGCTGGGACCATGCTCTTGGGGTAACATGCAGTTCAACTGGTTGGGGGGTAACATAGCTTATAAATACAATGTTCTGTGCTCTACTTTGGTTGAGCAGCATATGGGGTCTTCAAAATCTGAGCAGCTGGCCATCTACGATTCACTGGTCTCACCCTTTTGGGAATAAGGAAGAATGAAAAGAAGTAAAGATAAAAGGAAAGATTAGTCCAAAGGACTAATGGACCTAATCTACAACAGCCTCCACCAGACTGAGTCCAGGAGATGGTACCTGGCTGCCACCACACACTGCTCTGTCAAGGATTGAATGAGAGGGTCCCAGAAAGAGCTGAAAAAAAATGTGAAATGCAACTCTAACTCAAAAAGAAAGACCAGAGGCAGAAGCAAGATGGCAGACTAAGCACACATCTCCTTACATCCCTCTGGAAACCACGATCTGAAGTGATAATCAAACGGAGCCTTCTGGTCACCTAGTGAGCCCCCAGGACATGGCACACAGCTGGGCTGTTAATTTGGACCTCATACCACTAAACGAAAAACCTCCTCTCTTTGGCTGACTCCTGCTCCTGGCTTGCTAGCCCTGGCTCTCATGGACTGAAGGTAAACGCAGCATTTTGACTTTTTTTTTTTCTGTTTTGGCTGGCGGGCAGAGCTGGGTCTTGCCTAGTAGCTAGACTCAGATGCACCGCTGGTGGGATAGGCAGGCAAAATTCCCATATTTTGAGAGCCAAGCTTAGGACTCTGTTAATCTAGCCACTTTGAGACTGTCTTTTTATCACTGTCACAGCGGGGTTTGTACAGAACCGCACTGCCAGTGTGTGGGACATCATGTTGGATACGGAGATTTTAGCGGGACCTAATTCTCAGCCTGGGAGCCAGCGCCCGCAAACAGGACAGTGCTTCTCCAACAGAGGCTGAGGAATCACTACCTCTCGGCACCTTTAGCCCCTCTATCTGCTGACTGTGTGGAGGGCGCCATCCTGGATATGGTGGCTGCAGCTAGACCTATTTCTTACCTTTGGAGCCAGAGCCTGCCCACAGGAGAGCGCTTTTCTATCAGAAAAGCAGTAGTTTTCACAGTGTCACCTAAGGCTGGGCCCTGTCAGCAGAGGCCAACAGGGCAGTAGCACTGCTGTATTTTGAACTAGTTTGTATCATCTGGGGTTGGATATGGAGGTGCTTACTTTTCCAGTTGGGAAGAGGGACCTCTATACCTGAAAACCTGACTGACCTGGGAAGTGGTCAGATACCTTTTGTTTTACATTTTAAAGACAGCCTAGAGAAACATCTGCAGTCCATCCTTTCAGTATCTCTCCCAGCCTCTACTTATTCACATGGGACCCAAAAAGCAACAGACACTTGTGGCATATAAGAAATCACCCATGGCTTCAGAAGGCTCCCAAACAAAACAACCAAGGACTTTCCAGATGAAGAAACTTTTCTGAAATCACCAGAAGGTGAATATAAAAGGATCATACACAGAGCCCTTCTAGACCTTAAACAAAATGCAGCAGAACAAAAGGAAAAATTAAGCAAGCTGTTCGATCTGATGGAATACCAGTACTCTGAAATCCAACAGATCAAGAACAAAATCAAAGACATAGAAACTTCATTCAAAGCCAAGAAAACAGAATGGAACAAATGGAAAAAAGAATTTCTGACTTGGAAGACAGAACTACTGACGCCAGGGTCTATGAGCAGAAATCAGAAAAAAGACACAAGAAAAATGAAGAAGCATTAAGAACTACATGGTACTCTATTAAGAGGGACAACCTTGGATTAATTGGAGTCCCTGAACAGGGTGAGACACCTGAGAACACAGAGGGTATCACTGCTGAGCTGCTGACAGAAAACTTCCCAGAAATCATCAAGGAAGAGAATATAGACATCTCAGATGCATATTGTACGCCACTCAATTATCAATTTCAAAAGAAAGACTCCAAGACATATTATAATCAAGCTTAACAAAATGAAACATAAGCAGCAATTCTTAAAGGCAGCAAGATTCAAAGTAAAGCTAACATTCAGAGGGAAATTCTGGAGGCTTTCATTGGATTTCTCAGCAGAAACCATGCTGGCACGGAGACAGTGGCATGACACATTCAAAGCCTTGAAGGAGAACTTCCAACCAAGAATTATATGTCCTGCAAAACTATCTTTCAAATATGAAAATGAATTTAAGACATTCCCAGATAAACAAAAACACACAGACTTTGTAAAAACCAAACCAAAACTACAAGAAATACTGAAAAAAGTTCTTCGCTTTGGCTTAGAAGAACAAAACCACTAACTTTATATTTTAGAACGACACATTATTCAGAACTCTACTCAGTTAGGGAAGGCTCCAAATTGAGTCACAACTTTAATACAGAAAGAAGCAATCCAGTGATTATCATGAAAACTATGGTGCCATCATATTAAAAAGAGGGATGTACTACAGTTGTTATAGTCCTTTCAGATGGAGAGGAAGATGACAAGACTGGTAGTAATTAAAATTGGGTTTATATATAGTTTATTAAGGGGGATCATAGGGGCAGCTGTAAAGCACAACAAAGATACAACATACCATATCAACAAATGTAACACAGGACTCTCAACAACTACAAAACCAGCTCTGAAAAAGGTCAAAAATCAACTCACAAAAAAGAATGTCCCAGAACAGACTAATAAGAACAACAAAGAAAATACCAACACAAAAATAAACATATCACAATGGCAGCAGTGAACACATACCTATCAATAATTACACTGAATGGGAATGGACTGAATGCACCAGTAAAGAGACACTGAGTGACATCTCGGATCAAAAGACATGACCCACCCATATGTTGTCTACAAGAAACTCACCTGAGACCTAAATATAGGAACTGAAGACGAAAGGACGGAAGAATATGTATCAAGCTAACAATGAACAAAGAAGACTAGAGGTGGCAATTCTAATCTCAGAAAAAATCAATTTTAATGTAAAATCCACCAGGATGGACAAAGATGGACACTATCTATTGTTGAAAGGTTCAGTACACAAGCAAGACTTAACTATATTAAATATTTATGCTCCTAATAGCAGAGCACCTAAATACATCGAAGAAACACTGACTACACTCAAAAAAGAGTTAGATGACTACACACAAATACTGGGAGACTTCCACACTCCACTCTCAATACTGGACTGCTCATCTAGAAAAAAGCTCAGTAAAGATACAGAAGACCTTACTGCCTCAATTAACCAACTAAACCTCACTGATATATACAGAACTTTCCACCCATCAGCAGACAACTACACCTTCTTCTCCAATGCACATGGTACATTCTCCAGAATTGACCATGTGTTAGGACATAATGCAATTCTCAACAAAATCCATACCACTGAATTAACTGAAAAGCATCTTCTCAAATCATAAAGCCATAAAAGTTGAAATCAAAGCAGAAAAAACATAGACAGAAAGTGGAACTATTGGAAACTCAACAACATCTTGCTCAAAAAACCATGGGTTATAGACGAAATCAAGGATGAAATAAAGAAATTCATGGCTTCCAGTGAGAATGAAAACACATCCTACCAGAACCTATGGGACATAACCAAAGCAGTGCTCAGAGGTCTGTTGATCTCCACAAATGCACACATCTGGAAAGGAAGAAAGAAACCAAATCAAGGAACTAACCCTACAGCTTGAAGAAGTAGAGAGAGAACAAAGGAACCCCTCAGGCATTAGAAGAAAACAGATCATAACGATTAGAGTGCAGCTAAATGAATCAGCAAACAGAAAAACAATGAAAAAAATTGAAAAGACCAAAAGCTGGTTTTTTGAAAAGATCAACAAAATTGACAAACCACTGGCTAAACTTACTAAAGAAAAACAGGAAAGGAAACAAATAACCCAAATTAGAAATGAGGGGGGAGTGGTCACCACAGATCCAACGGAAATCAAAAAGATCATAACAGAATGCTATGAAAGACTGTACTCTAACAAATTTGAAAACCTAGAGGAAATGGACAAATTCTTTGATTCATACCACCTACTCAGATTATCACAATGTGAAGCAGAACAACTTCATAAACCCATTACAAAGGAAGAGACTGAAAATGTCACCAAAACACTGCCAACCAAAAAAAAGCCCAGGCCCAGATGGCTTCACTGCAGAATTCTACCCAGCATTTAGAGAAGAGTTATCTCCAATACTACTGAGACTATTTCAGAGTACAGAAAGGGATGGAGTACTCCCATACGCATTCCATGAAGCCAGCATAACCCTGATATCAAAGCCAGGGAAAGACCCAACAAAAAAAGGAGAACAACAGACCGATAGCACTCATGAATCTAGATGCAAAAATCTTCAACAAAATTCTGGCTAATAGAATACAACAACATATCCAAAGAATAATCCATCATGACCAAGTTGGATTCATACCAGGGATGCAAGACTTGTTCAACATCAGAAAAATAATTCATGTGATTAACCACATAAATATCACAAAAGACAAGAATCACCTGATTTTGTCCATTGTATGTAGAAAAGGCATCTGATACAGTCCAACACCTATTCATGCTAAAAACTCTTAGCAAAACAGTCACAGACGGAAAATTTCTCAACGCAATAAGGGCCATTTATACAAAGCCAACTGCCTACATCATCCTGAATGGAGAGAGACTGAAAGATGTTCCCTTGAGAACACAAACTAGAGAAGGATGCCCACTCTCACCTCTCCTATTCAACATTGTACTAGAAGTTTTAGTCAGAGCAATTAGCCAAGATCAAGAAATAAAGGGCATCTGCATCAGCAAAGAAGTCAAAATCTCCCTGTTTGCAGATGATATGATTGTATACACAGAGAATCCCAAAGAATCTATAAATAAACTACTCAAACTGATAGAAGAGTTCAGCAAAGTCTCAGGATACAAGATAAACATAAGTAAATCAGTAGGATTCCTTAACAACAACAAGACTGTTAATGAAGAAAGCATCAAATCAATACCATTTACTATAGCCCCTAAGAAGATAAAGTACCTAGGAATTAATCTAACAAGAGAAATAACAGACCTTTACAAAAGAGAACTACAAACCCTTACTATAAGAAACTAAGAGAGACTTAGATAAATGGAAAAACCTACCCTGCTCATGCATAGGAAGACTTAACACTGTGAAAATGTCTATTTTACCCAAAGCAATTGACTTATATAATGCAATCCCAATATAAGTTCCAGCATCATTTTTTTAATGAGATGGAGAAACAAACTGCCCATTTTGTTTGAAAACAGAAGAAACCCCAGCTAAGTAAGGTACTACCAAAGAAGAATACACGGGGAGGCCTCTCATTAACCGACCTTAGAACATACTACACTGCGACAGGGGTGAAAACAGCCTGGTACTGGTACAAGAACAGATAGATTGATCAATGGAACAGAACTGAGACCCCAGAGATGACACCACCTGCCTATGAACACTTGATACTCGGCAAAGGCCCTAAGACATTAAACTGGGGTAAAAACAGAGTATCTTCAACAAATGGTGCTGGCAAAATTGGATACCCATCTGGAATAAATTGAAACAAGATCCACATCTTACACCTTATACAAAAACCAACTCCAACTGGATAAAAGACCTAATTATCAAACCTAAATTGATAAAGCTCATTCAAGAAAAGGTGGGAACAACAACGCAAGTTTTAATACACAACACAGACTTCAAAATTTGTCAAACAAACCACAATCAACAGAAGAGAAAATAGATAAATGGGAACTATTAAGAATCAAACACTTTTGCTCACCTAAAGACTTTATTAATAGAATTAAAAGGCCACCTACAGAATGGGAAAAAACATTTGGCAATTGTATGTCAGACCGACATCTGATCTCCATAATCTATATGATACTACAAAATATCAATAAGAAGATAAATCATCCAATTAAGCGATGGGCAAAGGAGATGGACAGACATTTCTCTAAAGAGGAGACCCAGGCAGCCAAAGACACACGCGGTCATGTTCACAATCTTTAGTTGTTAAAGAAATTCAAATGAAGACTACAATGAGACACCATCTCACCCCAACAAGGTTGGCCATGATCCAAAAAACACAAAACAACCAATGATGGAGAGGCTGTGGAGACAGTGGAACTCTCCTACACGGTTGGTAGGCTTGCAAAATGGTCCAGCCTCTTTGGAAAGCAATCTGGCGCTTCTTTAAAAAAATGGATATAGATATACCATTTGACCCAACAATTCCACCACTTGGAATATATCCTACAGAATCAAGGCCTTTCACACCAACAGACACATGCACCAGAATGTTTATTGCAGCATAGTCACGATAGTAAATAGATGGAATCAACCCAGATGCCCAAAAACAGAGGAATGGATAGGTAAACTATGGTATACATACTCAATGGAGCACTATGCAATGATAAAGAATAATGATGATTCCATGAAACACCTCATGACCTGGTTTCAACTGGAAGACATTACATTGAGTGAAAGTAGTCAGCGACAAAAGGACAAATATTGTGTGAGACCCTTACGATAAGATCTCAAAAACAGACTTATGTATAGAAGAAAAGACTCTTGGACAGCTCCCAGGGAGGGGAGAGGAGGAAGGGAGGGTGAGTAAAGGAGGGTTTAGATTAGATAGTTGGTAGAAATTTGGTTGGGTGAAATCAGTGATAGCATACATAAGAAACAAGAACAATATCAAGTGGACTTCAGCATAACTTGAATATTCCTTTCATCTTAACCCAATATTGCAAGGACAGAGTAGCTGGGGCCGGGGGCCAGGGGCCGGGGGACCACGCTCTCAGGCAAAATAGAGGCCAAATGGCACAACTAGAGTTTTGCTAAAAGGGCTCTCTGCACTGCACATTGATGAGTGGCATCTGGGGTCTTAAAAGGTGCCAAGCTGCCATCTGAGGGCACAGCAAATGGTCCCAACTCAGCAGGAATGGATGCCCCCCGAGGACCAAAATCACATGGGGGAAAGACAACCCAGAAGATAGAGAGACCCGCATCAGTGGGTGCCTACATCGACTTGGGACCAGAAGAACCAGATGGTGCCCGGCCATCACCAGTGATAGTCGCGATGGAGCTCACGAAGTTGAGTCTCACTGGCAACACAAGAATAAAAAGGGGTGCACCCTGAGATCTCCACTAAAAGACCACAACTGATGGTCCAGCAGCTTCAGGGTTCCCCTGGGAGCATGGCCCCTGGCCCAGATGCTGCCCTTGCCCAGAAATCATAACAAAGGTCCACTCTTCGGACAAGAATCAACTGGACTTGCCAATGCAGAGTGACCATATACTGGATGCACTTTATGGTTCTATGCATCTATAGGATTATCATCCTGCTGACCTCTGGCTGGAGGAAGGGGAGTAGGTGGAGAGGAGAAAGGAGGCTGTTGGGAGGATGAGACATGTATGGAACAGAGAGGAATAGTGTGCTGTCACCAGGCAGGGAGAGCAGTGGAAGCTGCATATAGGTGGGCATGTAAATTTATATGGGAATTTACATTTTCACTCAATCATAATAAATAAAAAGATATATATATATATACAAAAAGAAAAAAAAGAAAGACCAGACTTGCTAGCCTGACACAGACTGGAAAAACTCTTGAGATTATGGCCCCTGGATACCCTTTCAGCCCAGTACTGAAGTTAATTCCTGAGGATAACCCTTCAGCCAAAGATTAGACAGGCCCACAAAACAAAATGAGACTAAAGGGGCACATCAGCCCAAGAGCAAGGACTACAAGGCAAGAGGGGACCGGGAACTGGTAACAGGCAACTCAAGACTGAATAGAGGAGAGTGTTGACATGTTGTGAGGCTGTGAACCAATGTCATAATACGTGTACTAACTGTACAATGAGAAACAGATTGATCTGTAAACCTTGATCTAAAGTTTTTTAAAAAAGGTCTGCCTTGAAAAGTATGCTGTTTAAAGAACTATCTTTACAGGTCAGATGGACAACAGTAACTAAATATATTACACAGGAACCTCACAGGGCAGTGAATTTATATTAACTGGGGAGGAAATACTCAGAAATGTGGGTGAAAATGATCGCACAACTCAAAGAATATGATCAATGTCACTCAGTGATACATTAACAAATTGCTGGAATGGTTAATGTTTAATGTGCACATTCTCAACTATGACAAAATAAATAAAGATGACAGCCTTGGAAATCTCATGGGGCAGTTCTAGTCAGGTGCTGTGAAATCAGTTCTGACTCAAAACAACTTTATGTACAACAGAATGAACACTGCCTGGTTTTGTGCCATCCTCACAAATCATTGCTATGTTTGAGCCCACTGTTGCAGCCATGATGTCAATCTATATTCTTTAGGGTCATCTTCTTTTTCACTGACTTTTTTATTTTACCAAGCATGATATCCTTCTCCAGAGATTGTTCTCTCCTAAAAATATGCCAAAAGTATATAAGATGAAGTCTTGCCATTTTCATTTCTATGGAATATTCTGGCCTGTACTTCTTCCAAGACAGACTTTCTCATTCTTGTGGCATATTCAGTATTTTTCAACAACACCATAATTCAAAGGCATCAATTCTTCCTAAATGTCTAGCCTTCTTCACATGTACATGAGGTGAATTAAACTATCAGGCACACTTTAGTCCTCAAAGTAATATCTTTGCTTTTTTATTCTTTAAAGAGGTCCTTTGCAGCACACTGCCTAGTGTAATGCAGTGATTTCTTGACTGCTGCTTCTATGGTTGTTCACTGCATGTACATTCAAGTAAAACGAAATGCCTGACAACCTCAACCTTTTCTCCATTTATCATAATGTTGCTTACTGCTCCAGCTGTAAGGATTTTTTGTTTTATGTGAGGTGTAATACATATCGAAGGCTGTGATCGTCAAGATTCATTAGTAAGTAATTCAAAGTCCTCTTCACTTCCAGCAAGCAAAATTGTGTCATCTGCATAATGTATGTTGTTAATGAGTCTTCATCCAATCCTGACCTCCGTTTTACTTCATACACTCCAGCTTCTCAGATGACTTGTTCAGCATACAGATTGAATAGGCATGGTAAAAGGATATAATCCTTCCACATGCTTTTCTGGACTTTAAACCATGCAGTGTACCCTTGCTTTGTTCAAACAACTGCCTCTTGATCCAGGTACAGGTTCCTCATAAGCATAACTAGATGTTCCAGAATTTTCATTCTCCACAATGTTATCTGCAGTTTGTTATGATCCACAGAGTTGAATGCCTTTACAGAGCAAACAAAACACAGGTAAACATCATTCTGGTATTCTCCACTTTTAGCCAAGATCTACTTGACATCAGCAATGACATCCCTCATTCCATGCCCTCTTCTGAATCCTGCTTGAATTTCTAGCAGATCCCTGCTGATATCCTGCTACAGCTGTTTTTGAATGATCATAAGCAAAAATTCACTTCTGTGTGATATTAATGATACTGTCTGATACACTCTGCATTCTGCTGGATGACCTTTCTTTGGAATGTACACAAATACGGATTTCTTCCAGTTGGCTGATCAAGTACGTGTCTTCCAAATTTACAGGTGTAGACAAGTGAGTGTTTCCAGTATTGCATTTATTTGTTGAAATGTCTCAGGTACTATTCTGTCAATTCCTATATCCTTGTTTTTCACCAGTGCCTCAGTGCCAGTTTTCGATCATGAAATGGTTGAAAATCATCAACTAATTCCTTTTGGCAGGGCAACTGTGTATTCCTTCCACCTTCTTTTCATGTTCCCGTGTCAGTCAGTATTTTGCCCACATGATCCTTGAATACTGGACTTTAAGTCTTGAGTTTTTAGTTCTTTTAGCTTGAGTAATGCAGAGTGTTGGTTTTTTTCCCCTTTTGGTTTTTCTAACTCCAGGTCTTTGCACATTTCACTGTAATTCTGTCTTCTTTGGCTACCCTTGGAAATCTTCTGTTCAGCTCTTTCACATCATCGTTTCTTCTACTTATTTTAGCTACCCTATATTCAAGAATATGTCTCAGAGTTCTGCCATCTATTTTGGTCTTTTCTTTCTTTCCCGTCTTTTAAATGATATTTTGCTTTCTTCATGTATAATGTCCTTGATTTTATCTGACAGACCACTTGATCTACAGTCAGTAGTGTTCAATGTGTCATGCGTCAAATCTATTCTTGAGATGGTCTCTAAATTCACAAAGCAAATACTCACGGTTTTATTTTGGCTCTTGTAGACTGATTTTAATTCTCTTCTGCTTCTACAGTTCCATTCTATCATACAGGGTCTCCATGAATGGAAGCCGTTTGACAGAAAAAGGTTTAATCCTTCATGTGACTGAACTTCTCCCCTAAAGGTGGTAACAAGTATAACTTGCTAAGCAGTCACGTTAAAACCACAATAATTTAGGTGGGTACCTTGATCCTGGACAAACAATGCTTCTCCTTAAAGTCGTGTCTAATTTTACTATCCACCAACAGATCTTGCCTAATGTATTATTTCTGTAGTGTTCTAATGATTTTTTCCTTTCCTTTCTTCCTTCTACACTTATTAACTCAAGTTTTTTTAACATGAGTCCAAAATACAATATGAATTGGTTAAAGCTAACATCACTGTAATCAAATGATCAAAGTAAGCACTATCAATTCAAACCAACTTGCTGTGCCTTGTGTGTCATGTAATGACACATTCTTGCCAAAAATGTATAATCTGAATCTTGAATATAAAGAAATAGACAAACCGTAACTGTTGAACATTCTACAGTATGAACAGCCTACAACAGTCACAACCACCAGTGTCATGGAAGACAAGAGCTAAACAGTGATTAAAATTAAAGGGAAATACAGAGACATAACAACTGAACACAATGTGTGATCCTGGACTAGAAAGAGAACTGTTATATAAAGAACATTATCAGGACAGGTACAGAAATCTAACTATGGTTTGTGGATTATGTAATTATATATTCTTGTTGAATTTCCTGATTTTAGTTACTGTAATTAAGAAGAAAATATTCTGGTTTTTAGAAAACACATAGAAATATTTAAAAGTAAAGACACATCACAATAGCAAAAAGGCAGAATCAACCCAGATGCCCAACAACAAATAAAAAACTCTAGAATATACACTCAATGGAATACTATGCAACAATGATGGTTTCAGGCAGCATTCCATAACCTGTCTTCAACTGGAAGACATTCTGTTGAATGAAATTAGTCAGCAGCACAAGGACAAATACTGTACGAGACTCCTACTACAAGGACTTGAATACTCTTCCAGTCTCAACCCAGTATTGCAAGGACAGAGTAGCAGGGTCAGGGGTCCGTCCGAGGACCACGTTCTCAGGGGACATGGAGGCTAACTGGCATAACTAGCGTATCGCCAAGAGTCGTCTTCCACCCCATATTAGTGAGAGGCATCTGGGGTCTTAAAAACTAGCAAGCTGCCATCTGAGGTACACCAAATGGTCCCAACTCAGCTAGAACAGATGATCACCAAGGACCAAAATGACATGGGGAAAAAGATAACCCTAGACAGAATGGTCCCAACTCAGCTGGAAGAGATGATCACCAAGGACCAAAACAACATGTGGAAAAGAGAACCCAAGACAGAAAGACCCATGTGAATGGGTGACTACATCAACACATGACCAGAAGAACCAGGTGGTGCCCAGCCACCAGCACTGACAGCTGTGATGGGGCTCACCAAGTTAAGTCTCACTGGCAGCACAAGAATAAAAAGCAGTGCATCCTGAGAACTCCACTATAAGACTGCAATTGATGGTCTGAAGGCCTCAGGGTTCCCCTGGGAACATGGCCCCTAGACCTGAAGCTGCCCCTGTCCATAAATCATTACTGACGTCAACTCCTTGGATAGGAATAGACTGGACTCGGTGATACAACATGACCATATCGTATGTGCACTTCACAGTTCTGTGCATCTATAGGATGTTGTCCTACTGGCCTCTTACAAGGGGGGAGTAAAGAGGGTGGAGAAGAAGGGCCAGGAGATTGTTAAAAGGATATAATGAGGAGTGTGTTGTGACCAGGCAAGGAGAGAAGGAGCTGCAGATAGGCGGGCATGCTGATTTAAACTGGATTGTACACTTTCATTCATTCACAATAAAAAAAAAAGGGACATAACGGCTGCAACTTACTTTCAAATGGTTCAGGGGAAAAAAAAAACACAACTCTATGACAGTACCTACTACCTGTTGTTGAGTCAATTCCAACTCCTGACTCATGGGGAGTCGAGTAGAACTGTGCTCCACAGGGTTTTCAAGGGCTGAATTTTTAGCAGCAGGCTGCCAGGCCTTCCTTCTGAGGTGTCTCTGTAGGGACTTCAATTAGCAGCTGATCATGCTACTCACAAAAAGGGCCTGCTGATACATACATATGCAAACATGTGCAGGCAGGATAATTAAGCAAATGTGGCAAAATACTAGCAATTAGTTGTTTAAGATGAAGGAGACAGAAGACTTCCTTGAAAAAATTTTCTAACACTTGTGTGACTTTGAAATTACTCCAAAATGAAAAAGCTTTACAGAAGAAACTGTTAACCTTTTCAGATTAACAGAGGGCAATTACAATGTTTTCAAAATACTCTTCAGTCCTAACATCAGACTGATGAGTACACATTCCATTTCTAATGTTAGATTTTTATTTAAATTCTTGTTGACTACTAAAACAGCCCTTTTGCAACTCTGGTTCGAAGGTCCTCAAAAATCGAAGTTTCACTTCATGTCAATGATACATATGCACTTCCTTTTACCTGAGACATCCATCTGTCATCTCCCTGAATATCTTCAGCTGCATGTGGAATAGCGGCGGGATTTGAGTCTCCTTGGCTCATTCTACACCTGAGAAAAAAATGTTTATGTCATGTTTCATTTATTAACAGGGTGCTTTTTTGTTACTACTTACTTAAATATTACATGGCAGGCTTTTAGTAGTAATTATCATTGTGGCTTTTCCAAGAAATTAAGGGTTTATTTATAGCAGGGAAGAGCCAGGACAGGACTGCTTAAAGTCTCATAAAGATGTAAATCAGTAGACTTCAGATAAGTTTAAATTATCATTTAGGAACAATACATTTAAAAAAAATCTGCTTCGAGAATGTTTTGTGCCCACTGGCAACACAAAAATAAAAAGGGGTGTACCCTGAGATCCCCACTAAAAGATCACAATTGATGGTTCAGGGGACTCAGGGTTCCCCTAGGAGCATGGCCCCTGTCCCTGTCCCTAAATCATAATGGAGGTTAACATTTTGGACAGAAATGGATTGGACTTGGTGACACAAAGTGACCATATCATGTGTGCACTTTATGGTTCTATGCATCTATAGGATGTCATCCAGCTGACCTCTTACTGGATGTGGGTGAGATGGTGGAGAGGAGGGGATAGGAGACTGTTAGGAGGATATGACATGTACAGAATGGAGAGGAGAGTGCTGTCACTGGGCAGGGAGAGCAGTGGGAGCAGCTCATTGGCAGGTATTCAAATTTATACGGGATTGTATATTTTCACTCAATCATTAAAAAAAAAAAAGAACGTCTTGTGCCAACATTAACTTTTCACAACTACAAAAATGGTTAAGTGCCAAATGACACAGTTCAAAGAAACCTACAGTGGAGGTGTTCAGGGTGCTAGAGTCACTATAGCATGGATTAGAAACACTACAGATGATGATAAAATGAGCCATGAGCCTCGGTGTTAATAAATGTTTAGTAGATATTTTTTGATAGGCCTTCACTAAGAAGATTCTATCAATGATGACTCCAAATATGGCATCTGATAGAATAATAACTGAAATTCAGGAAAATTAGAATTGCTCATTTTCTAGAAAACAAACAAGAAACCAGACTATTTTGATCAATCCTGGAGAACAAGCACTAAAGAAGTGAGACATCTCCTGATAAAAAATAAAGGATGGCACAAGAGAACAATATGGGTTTTGTGGTTGTAGGGTTTACATTAACCTTACCCAAAAAACCTGGTCTTTATCCTCAGTTCCTAAGCGATGATCTTAAAATAAAACAACAACAAAAAGCTGGACTTTGTCTTTCGTAAGACAGCACATCTAATTATTAGGGTAGATGAGGTGATGCATGTGCGGGCTTGCCAGGCCAGAAAGACCCACCACATACCACCTCATGGTAGCCACACACATATATATAAAACTCAAAAATTAAACCCACTGCTGATCTGTCATATCAGAAACAGTTGAAAAAAATGGGTATGTTTAAAATTTGTAGAAAAACTGGCCAGGGAAGAGGAAGGCACAAGACATCTTAAAGTATATGAAGATTACTAAAAAGGGATATTGGGATTATTCTGTGTCTCCAAGTAGAAATATAAGGCCACTGGATAGAACGCATAGTGAAATAAATTTCTAACAAATGTGTGTACGGAAATCAAATGGCCTGTCCCTGAATGTAGCTTTTTCAATGGAGATTCAAGGCTAGATGAACACGTAACAGGAAAGCATAAAGTGAACTACAAAGCATATGAATATAGACTGGTCAAGATTAGTGGGCTGTAACATTTCTCGTAGAAATCCTGGTGGCGTAATGTGTTAAGTGCTATATCTGCTAACCAAAAGGTCAACAGTTCAAATCTGCCAGGTGCTCCCTGGAAACTCTATGAGACAGTTCTACTCTGATTTCTAGGGTTGCTATGAGTTTGACCTGACTCAACAGCAGTTGTTTGGTTTTTTTGGTTAACATTTTTGGTTACAGTTTCTGTCAGTAGACTCTTTGTGAATGAGGAATCCCCAATAGATTCATGTTTATTTACAGATAGACGAAGTGCTATTAATCTGTAAATTGATATTGGTAAATTTTTATTTTCCCTTTTTTAAACCAAAAAATAAAAGTAAAAATAAGTTCTCCTGGTATTCCACTGGATCATCTTCTGTTCTACTTTCAACACCAATGATGTAAATAAACTTCAAGACTTCTTTATGATTTAATCTACAGACAGCTTTTCAGAATTCAACCAATAGGTAAATGATCTAAACTAATAACTGCAACTGGTATTTATAAAAACTTACTGTTTACGAGGCACTGGCAGGAGCTTTTTTTGTATTTAAAGAAAACTGAAGCTCAGAGAGATCTGAGGGACCTCCTCTATGATAGTAGAGCTGGTACGCAGGAGAGCTGGGACTTGAGCTCAGTGCTGTTGTATACTTCCAAAGCCTATTTACTTTGGCCCTCCCATGTTAATTCTACATCTTCCATTTACAGTTCAATAAACACTCTTCAGCAAAGAGTATTAGGTTTTACAGAGAAAAGACTGTATCAAAGTGATAAATTCTAACTTAAGTTGATTAGCTTGTTTTTCCCATTACTGTGACTGAAATATAACAGCTTTCTGATACTCAGAGCAAAATGCTTTCATCTTGGTCCTAAATTTCTTCCCGGGAAATTTACTAAAGCTATATGAACAGAGAAGAGTGAGGAGCAAAACAGCACTCATCTGAGGTTGGTAGAACCTCAAAATACTGTCAATTAACCAACCCTTTCTATTTTTCTCTTTATAACTATGAACACAAGGTCTTCCTTTTTCCTGCTACAATGGCAGAATATCTGAGTGAAAGCTTGTTTCTTTGTGCCTTCAGGCACTTGGATTTTGTATTATTTTGCCAAATGAAATCTTACAATACAAAGTAGCTTTCAGTTTTACTGATATCTATGGTTTGGTGACATTTTCAAACAAGAGGGGAAAAAAAAATGGAGCCACAAACCCATGCACTCTTTCTTTAAAAACTAGGTTGGAAATGCACAACCCAGAAACTACGCATCTAGAGGAATCAAGCAATTTTAGAGTTAGATAAATTATTACGGTCTTTATAATATAATAAAAATGAAGACTGAATCAGGAGCTATGCAGACACCAGTCTGCCAGGCCACAAGAATCTGGGTGACTTTGGGGTTCCCTACCTCACGCAGAATCTGACAACATGTCTAATGTAGTGGTGTTCTAAATGGAGACGTTGCAACTACCAATTAAAAAAAAAAAGGCAACAACAGAGAGGAATTTAACCCATCTTATTTTACTGACTCCTAACAATCTCACAGTGCAGCAAGTCATTACCATCTGACAGAATTCACTCTGTTCTGAAATACAGAATGGTGAAAAAAGATTCAAAGAACAAAAGTTCTGTTAATCTACCTACATTCCAGGGAAGCTTTAACTGCTCATTAAAATGAGTTCTCTGGGAAGATGAGGAGTAAGCCATTACACGTTCCTTAGTAGAGCCAGTACCTGACAAGACTACCTCTGATTGTTAATTCCCCCTTTCCCTGAATTTTCTATCTTCCCTATTTGGGTTACAACTGCGTTTCATACCAAAATTCTTAGATGCTAATACCAGCATCTAGTGCCAGCATCAAGTGCCTAATCAGAAGCCAGTGTCAACAACAAAGAATTATAAATTCTCAAACTGAGCTGGATGGTTGTTTAGTTTGAACTAGGTAACAGTTGGAGGGGAAAAGCTGCACAAGAATTAAGAAATTTGGAATGTTTCCACACCACCTGAAACTCTTCATTTAGTTTCAGTTAGCTGGCAAGGCTAATTTGAAGGGGAAGGTACGCATCATCCGCCATACCCTGCTTCATTGGGCTTGTGGATGGATCCCCAGGTTCCAGAACATTCACAATGTATTGTCAAAAAGCCCAAGCCAAGAAATTAAGGCACAATTATTTCCTTTGCCTCCCCTGCAAGAAGTTAGCCACCGTTACCTATTCTATTCAGAAGAACCTAGACACACATTGCATACTCTATGAAACTCTGTGAGGCAGTTCTACTCTACCCTAGAAGGTCACTCTGAGTCAGAATCTACTCAAACACAAGTTTTTGTTTCTCTGTTTGTTTTTAAATCCTAGGCAAAGGCATATTCAAATATTCAGGTCAGATAATGGCTTTTTCTTTAATTTTTCACCCCCCCCCCACATCCTAATTATTATTCAAACTCCCTACATAAAAGGCTGTTCAAAATGAGATTCCAGGGTGGGTCCAGGTGGTTTCCCTTTCTCCACGGCAAAGCTCTAAAAAGAGGCTAAAGCTCCATGTGTTAGTTTTCTTAAGGTTGCATATAAATTCTGAAAGACAAGCTGGCCTGACAGCTACAGAAAGCAGCGAGACAGAGCAGGAATCATCACCTGGTCAATTACAAACCCGTAGACCCAAAGGCCCTGACATGGCCTTGGGGAAAATCATCTTAAAAAAAAAAAAATCTATTCACTGGCAGGTAAACTAACTGTATGGCCTTGGGCAACTCACCAACCTCTCTGAGCCTCAGGTCCAAAATGAGGTGATGGACTTAATAGTTCTCTAAGAAACAGTCGCTTCTGAGTGAGTCTATGGATCTTCCGAACACATTACAGGAGGAAACGAAGTTTCTAAAGAGTTGAATATTTTCAACTGAAACAAGAGTAAGTGCCCGGTAGAAAACTGTAGAGAAACTGGTTTGGGCCCATATTAACTGCCTCTCCAAGAACAGGAAAAGGGAGGGAAGTGTCAGAAGCTGTATCTCAGGGATGGAGGCAAAATGCAACACTGAGACCAGGAGGCAAGAAGGGCTGTTACAATTGGTGCAAGTAGGTCCCAACAACCTGCAAGAGGGAGCTGCGGCTGCAGAGGCCTACTCCAGGGGGTGTGTAAGGCAAGGGAAGGGAGGGCCGCCTGCCACGCTATTCCTCCACTAGGTAAAGCGGGCTTGAGGAACACGCCAGCGGTAGAGAAAAGCCGACAGGTTTGGGGGTGGGGTGCCGAGAAAAAAGGATCCAGTGGGAAGGCGGGCGGCCTGGAAGTCCAGGAACGTCGCAGACAGCTGGGGAACCAACGCCGGACCCGCGGAGACGGCGCGCGCACGAGAGGCCCCCAAGGGTCCGGCGGAGAAGTGGGAGCGCGGGATGGGTGGGGGATGGGCCCAAGCGGTGGGGGAGGGGAAATCGCGGGCTACCCACAATAACAAATCGCAACCCCATCCAACCCCAACCTCTAAGTCAACGGTTCCCCAAGACTCTGGATGCACTCACTCAGGTAGCGGGACCGTGCGGGCCCCAAGCGGCGTCGGCGTCGGCGTCGGAGGGTGGCACGTCTGTCGCTCTCTCAAGCCCCGACCGCCCCACTCCAGCGCGTCCCTCCTCCGGCCTCAGCACCAGCGCTGCCACTTCCGGTTCCCCTGCCACTCAGGCAAACGGCCTCCGGAAGTCCCGCCCCCATCCCGGTTGGCTCCTGGGTAGCTTCTCTCACCTACTTTCACTCTCTGCAGGAGCTGGCAGTTAACGCCCAGGTGTCGTGCCACGCCCCGCGGAGTTCAGGGCTTTGTTCTCTATCCTGCCCTCTTTTTGCATGTAGCCTGCATAACTTGGACGAGATTTTATCTTTCCTCCAGCAGCATCCCTCAATCTCGTGTTAATGTCACCTCAGTGTGGAGATGTCAGCGTGACCTCACACTGACGCCATTCCCTTTCCACCCAGCCAACCTAGCGTCCTTCTCCACCCCATGGAATAAACCAGATTGTTGCAAGAGGGACGGAAGTAGGCCTCAAGGTTAATGAGACAGTCCCTACATTAATAAGTGGGATTTTTGTATCTGCAATGGATATACGGATTTTCTGGTGACCGCCTCACTGAAAGAAAGCGAGTCAGTCCTTTCCGTAAAGATCTGTTCAGTTCAAGGGAAGACATGCATATATAAAGGCAATATGGAAAAGGTTGTGTATGCGAAGTGCTAATTATATGTGGTAGCTATAACAGTAAAGAAGAAAACCTGCTGCAGTCCAGCAGATTCCGATACATAGCTACCCTATGAAAGAGTAGACAGTAGGGGCGAAAGATGCAGGCTTACCGTGTGGAGTAGGACCCAGAACTGGCCCCTTAAGAATGGTTAAAATTCATTCAGAGCTTTGCATGGGAATAGCTAGAACTTTCCGGAGTGCTGAAACTGGAACGAGATTTATGTTTTGCTGACAAAACTTTGCAAGACTACTGTAAAATCCTGGGAGCCTAAGATTTTAACAAAGGAGCCCTGATGGCCCGGTGGTTACAATGCTCAGTTGCTAACTAAATGGTTAGGACTTTGAAATCACCAGCTTCCTAAAGATTTACAGCCTTGGAAACGTATAGGGCAGTTCTACCCTGTCCTACAGGGTTGCTGTGAGATGTAATCGTGGAGGCAGTGGATTTGGTTTCGTAAGATTTTAAGCTATACCGGTTATTTTTCAGACCACGTGTGTTGAACTAAATGTGTATTATCTATGTCTATTATCTCAGGCCTAGTAATCCAAAATATTTTTGTCTTCATATAAAATAATTTTTACATCTCTAATTTACGTTGGAATTCTTGCATAGATATTCACACAATATGGCACACCAGTCGGTGCTCAGTCAATGTTTGTTGTTTTAGGTGTTTTATTGAAAAGAATTTGTGTTTAGGAAACTCAAGTGATACTATAAAGATGCAAAAAAGAAGTATATTGAGAACAGAAGAGAAACAGCTTTAATCATTCTCTAGGGATAAATCTATAGAATTTTGCACTTCCTCAATGTTAGCCTTCCACTCTACACTTTAATGTGATCACTTGTTTAATACATAGTCTTCCCTGCTATATACTGACAGCAAGGAATTTATCCTGTGGATTTCCAGCACCCAGCAAGAAGCTTGATCTATAGCAGACACTAATTAAATACCCTTAGATGATGACCAAATGATCAAGGGTTGAATTTGTGATTGTGTGGAACCCATGGCCTCTCTGTTTTCTTGTTTCTGACTTTTAAGAAACATAAACAAGGAGGTGTGCCTCTAGAAAACACTTAAAAAAAATCAGTTGTTGGCAATTCAATTCTGACTCAAAGGGATCACGTGTGTGTCATAGTACAATGGTGTTCCACAGGGTTTTCTGTGGCTGATTTTTTTTGTTTTGTTTTTGAAAATAAATGAGTTTCAACTGGAAGACATTATGTTGAATGAAAGTAGTCAGCGACAAAAGGACAAATATTGTGTGAGACCCCTACGATAAGATCTCAAAACCAGACTTATGTATAGAAGAACAGACTCTTTGACGGCTGCAAGGGAGGGGAGAGGGGAAGAGTGAGGGAGGAAGTGTTTAGAATACATAGTTGGTAGAAATTTGTTTAGGTGGAATCAGTGATGGCACACATCAGAAACAAGAACAATATTAAGTGGACTTAAACATAACTTGAATATTCCTTCCATCTTAACCCAATATTGCAAGGATAGAGTAGCTGGTGCAGGGGCCAGGGGACCATGCTCTTAGGTGAAATCAAGGCCAATTGGCACAACTAGCATTTTGCTAAGAGGGCTGTCTGCACCCCACATTGGTGAGTGGTGTCTGGGGTCTTAAAAGCTGCCAAGCTGCCATCCAAGGGCACAGCAAATAGTCCCAACCCAGCAGGAATGGATACTTCCCAAGGACCAAAATGACATGCGGTAAAGACAACCCAGAAGATAGAGAGACCTACATGAGTGGGTGCCTACATAGACTTGGAACCAGAAAAAGCGGATGGTGCCCGGCCACCACCAGTGATAGCTACAGTGGAGCTCACTAAATTGAGTCTCACTGGCAACACAAGAATAAAAAGGGGTGCACCCTGAGATCTCCACTAAAAGACCTCAATTGATGGTCCGGCGGCTTCAGGGTTCCCCTGGAAGCATGGCCCTGATGCTGCCCTTGCCCATAAATCATAATGAAGGTCCACTCTTCAGACACCAGCTCAGTGCTGGCTTGCGATGCAGGGTGACCATGTATTGGATGCACTTTATGGTTTTATGCATCTATTGGATATCATCCTGCTGACCTCTGGCTGGAGGAAGGGGAGTGGGTGGAGAGGAGGGGAAAGGAGACTGTTGGAAGGGTGAGACATGTATGGAGCAGAGAGGAATAGTGTGCTGTCGCCAGGCAGGGAGAGCAGTGGAAGCTGCCTATAGGTGGGCGTGCAAATTTATATGGGAATGTACATTTTCACTCAGTCATAATAAAAAAAATAAAGAAAGTAAATGACCAAGCCTTTCTCCAAAGGAAGGAGCTCTGGTGGCACAGTGGTTGAAGTGGGTGACTGCTCACCAAAAGGCTAGTGGTTTGAAATTGTCAGTGACTCCATGAGAGAAAGAAGAGGCAGCCCGCCTGTAGCATTTTACAGCCTTGAAAACCCTGTGGGGTCACTGTGAGTCAGAATCCACTCAACAACAGTGGGTTTGGTTTTTTAGATTTTCTTCAGAGGAACCCACAAGGTGCACTGAACTTCCAACTTTTCCCTTATCAGCATGTCAACCACATGTACCACTCAGGGATGCTTGCAGCTGGGGACCCCAGGAGCTAATTTAAAAAACAAAACATGGAGTTGATTCTAGCTCATAGCTACCCTGTAGGACAGGGTAGAACTGCCCCATAGTGTGTCCAAGGAACAGTGGTGGATTTGAACTGCCATCCTCCTGGTTAGCAGCCAGATGCTTAACCATTGTACTACCAGGAACTTTTGGACCTAATTAAAGTACAACAACAACAAACCCACTGTTGAGTTGATGCTGGCTCATAGGGACAGACAGGACAGAGGAGAACTTCCCTATAGGGTTTCCAAGGCTGTAATCTTTAAGGAAGCAGACTGCCACATCTTGTTCCTGAGAAGTGCCTGGTGGTCTGAAATATCGCCTTTTGGTCATCAGCTCAGTGCTGGCCTGCTGCAACCACCAGGGCTCCTTAGTCAAGCAGCCAATCAAGTGCCCTTGAGTCGAGCCTTTGCAAATATTTACTCATGTTTGCAACTCACGCAGTTTTTAGTGTTTTGGCAAAATCTCAGTGTTACTGAATCCAGAAATTTATTAACAGCTGGTCTCCTGAGTTTGTCTGTGTTAGCTTTCTACGTATTGGATGCACTTTATGGTTTTATGCATCTATAGGCTATCATCCTGCTGACCTCTAGCTGGAGGAAGGAGAGTGGGTGGAGAGGAGGGAAAAGGAGACTGTTGGAAGGGTGAGACATGTATGTTTTTGTTTTTCCTTGGGGAAAAAAAAGGCAGTTTGCATGGTGGAAAGAGTTCTAGACTAGGCTTTAGAGTGCTCAGGGATTTTGCATAAGGTCTACTATTTTAATTACTTGAAGCCTTTGTTTCTTAGTCTAGAAGAGAAAAGGTTTGGACTAACTGATTGCTAAGGGCTTTTGTATCTCTTAACTTCTATCCTTCCCCTCAGTTGCTTGTTTGAGCCTAACTCGTGTGACCTGCACACCCTTCACACATCTGTCTCCTCTAATTTGCCCCACACAAAGTCCTTCCTCTCTGCTCAGAGTCTCCGTTTCCAATCCAGTCCAAGTTGATGCTACATAAAAATAATGGTCTTCTGGCTGTGTGATGAAATGACTGAAAACTGTCTGAAGAACTTGCTCTTTGAGTTGTTTTTCATTAGCGACAATGGGCTATTTGAATCCATGTTTAGCCTGATTTCTTTTGGGACTAAATACCAGTGTAGAAGGAGAAGATGTAAAAACCATGACAAAATGTCTGGGGACTGACTGAAGTCCTCAAATGGGCTAGAATAAGCTTGGTCAAACGTAAACAGGGAATTTAGAGAAGACTGACGCTACAGTGGAAACCCTGGCAGCGGCGTGGTTAAGTGCTACCTCTGCTAACCAAAAGGTCGGCAGTTCAGATCCTCCAGGTGCTCCTCAGAAACCCTTTGGGGCAGTTCTACTCTGTCTACATGGTCTCCATGAGTCAGGATTGACTCAACTGCATTGGGTTTTGTGTGTTTGTTTGTTTTGGTATGCTACAAGGGCTGTGTATACGGGATGAATGAGAGCTGTTAAAAGACCACTCCGGTAGCCTGGAATTGAGGAAACTACTTAACACTGGATTCAGTGGTAGAATTCTCATCTTGTGTTTGAGAGACCGGGTTCAAATCCCAACCAGTGTTCCTCATGTACAGCCATCATTCATCTGTCGATAGAGACTTGTGTATTGCTATGATGCTGAACACATTTCACTGGGGCAAAGACAAACTAGGCCTGGCCATCTGCTTCCAAAAATCAACCAGTGAATCCCTCCTCGATCACAGCCGATGATGCAGAACTGGGAAGCGGTGTGTTCCTTATGTATGGTTGACAGTTAACAACACTTAACATTGTAATGAAATTAGAAGGTCTCAGAAGACCTGGCATTTCAAATATGAAAAAAAGGAAGGTAAAAATCTGTGTGAACTGAGAATGGAAGAGGTATGAATTCAGTGAATATTTGTAGGTAGAATAGAAGGGCAGATGGTTTTAAAAAATGTTTTTTCAAAGGTTTTGTTTTTTTGTCTGTTAAAACAACATTAACCAATGTTTCAACAGAAAAAACAATTTTGCTTATACTCCTTACAACTTAACACAGTCATTTTCATTTGTCTCAATTTTAAGATCCTTTGGGTCACAATGAGTCATCTTTAGAATTATAGTAAAGCACGTATTATACCAATATTTTTGTTTCGAAATTGACAAAAAAAGAGATATGTGCTTTAGTCTCATTAAGAACTCAAGAATTTGAACATATGTATGTGGTATATTTCATTCAATCCATTATACTTAATAGGTTTATTGGTAGTGCCCCATCCTTTGATCAGAGAAGTCTTTGTTGAAGTTGACTCCTGAGTCATTTGGACATTACTGACCCTAAATTCGTGTCTGCCACTTTAGTTTTACTTTTTCTATAATTTCATGTGAACGGAATCGCATGGTAGGGATACTTTTGTTTCTGGCTTCTCTGCTCAGTGTTTTAATCAGCTAGTGACCACAAAGTGGACGGCTTTGGCAAAAAAAAGTTTATTTTCACATAGTCCCGCAGGTTGCAAGTCCACATTCAGGGTGTCCGATTCCAGGGGAAGGGTGTCCCTCCTTCAGCTCTGGAAGAAAGTCTTTGCGTTGCATCAGTCTTTGGTCGGGGTGCATCCTGGCGCATGAACCTCAGGTTGAAGGATCTGCTGCATTCCCGGTGCTGCTTTCTTGACCGTGTGATGTTTCCAACTCTCTGCTTTCTTCCCTTTCCTTTTATCTCTTGTCGGATGAAAGGATAAAGGGTGGTACAAGCCACACTCCAGGGAGACTCCCTTAACTATGGAGCAGGGAGATGATCCTATGAAGGGATTTACAGTCCCAACCTAATGCTCAACATGTAGGGTAGGAAAATCACAAAATGGAGGACAATCGTAAAGTATTAGGAATCATGGCCCAGCCACATGGATACACATACTTTTGGGGGGACACAGTTCAATCCATGACAGTCAGTATGACATTTTTAAAATTCATCTATTTTGTTGTATATATCAGTATGTATCACATTCCTCTTTTTTTTGTTGTTGTTGAATAGTATTACATTTTATGGCTATTCCACAATTTCTCCATTCACACTTTGATGAATGTGAAGAATAATTTCATTTATATTCCTTACAAATTAAGGAATTTAAGGTTATTTCTAATCTTAGTTGTTATAAATTAAGCTGAAATGAAAGTTTAGGTACAAGTTGTGTGAACATGTGTTTTTATTTCTCTTGGGTAAATACTTAGGAATAGAACTGTTGAGTTATATAGTAAATGTATGTTTAACTTTGCAAAAAAATGCCCAACTGTTTTCAAAAATGGTATACCATTTTAACTTCCACTCGCAGCATATGAGAATACCAGTTGCTATGCAACCTTGATAGCACTTGGGATTGTGAATTAACAAAAAAAGTAGCCGTTGTATTGAGTATGCAGTCATATTTAATTGTGGTTTTAATTTGCATTTCCCTGATAAATAATAATGTTAAGTATCTACTCATGTGCTTTTTGACCATTTGGGTATCATCTTTTGTAAAATACTTGTTCATTCTGTGGCCTATTTTTTTTTAAATTAGACTGTCTTCTATTTTTTGAGTAGTAAAAATTCTCCATATATTTGGGGTACAATTCTTTTGTCAAAAATATGTATTTCAAACGTTTGTTTCCCAATATCTGTGGACTGTCTTGTCATTTTTTTCAGTGTCATTTGAAAAGCTCAAGTTTGTAACTTTCATAAAGTCCAATTTATCATTCCCCTGCCCTTTTTTATGGTTTGTGTTTTTCGTGTTCTAAGAAATAATAGTCTACTCTAGGTTGTCCTGTTTTTTCATCTAGAAGTTTTATAATTTTAGTTTCTACTGTTTGCTTTATTATCCTTTTTACAGCAACTTTTGTGTATGATTGAAGTAAAAGAGTATTTTTGTTTTGTTTTGTTTTTTTGCATTTATATGTCCCATTGTCCTAGCACTATTTGTTAAAACAAAAACTGTCTTTTCTTCAAATCCAGATGACAATGAGATACCATCTCACCCCAACAAGGTTGGCCATGATCCAGAAACCACAAAACAACAAATGCTGGAGAGGCTGTGGAGAAAGTGGAACCATCCTACACTGTTGGTGGGGTTGCAAAAGGCTCTAGCCTCTTTGGAAAGCAATCTGGCGCTTCCGTAAAGAAACGGATATTGATATACCATTTGACCCAGTAATTCCACTACTTGGAATATATCCTACAGAATCAAGGCATTACACACCAACGGACACATGCACCAGAATGTTTATCGCAGCACAGTCCACGATAGTAAAAAGATGGAAACAACCCAGATGCCCAACAACAGAAGAATGGATAGGTAAACTATGGTATATATACTCAATGGAGCGCTACACAATGATAAAGAATGACGATGACTTCAGGAAACATCTCATGACCTGGTTTCAACTGGAAGACATTATGTTGAGTGAAAGTAGTCAGCAACAAAAGGACAAATATTGTATGAGACCTCTACGATAAGATCTCAAAAACAGACTTGTATATAGAAGAAAAGACTCTTTGACAGCTGCAAGGGAGGGAGGGACAGAGGGAGAGGGTTTAGATTAGATAGTTGCTAGGTATCTGGTTGGGTGAAATCGGTGATAGCACACATTAGAAACAAGAACAATATTAAGTGGACTTAAACATAACATGAGTACTCCTTCCATCTTAACCCAATATTGCAAGGATAGAGTAGCTGGGGCAGGGGGCAGGGGACCATGCTCTTAGGCGAAAGCGAGGCCAATTGGCACAACCAGCATTTTGCTGAGAATTCTCTGAACCCCACGTTGGTGAGTGGCGTCTGGGGTCTTAAAAGCTGCCAAGCTGCCATCCGAGGGCACAGCAAATGGTCCCAACTCAGCAGGAATGGATGCTCACCGAGGACCAAAACGACATGGGGGAAAGACAAGCCAGAAGACAAAGAGACCCACATCAGTGGGTGCCTACATCGACTTGGGACCGGAAGAACTGGATGGTGCCCGGCCACCACCAGTGATAGCCGTGATGGAGCTCACTAAGTTGAGTCTCACTGGCAACACAAGAATAAAAAGGGGTGCACCCTGAGATCCCCACTAAAAGGCCTCAATTGATGGTCCAGTGGTTTCGGGGTTTCCCTGGGAGAATGGCCCCTCGCCCTTATGCTACCCTTGATCATAAACTATAACGAAGGTCCACACTTCGGACAGGAATGGATTGGACTTGACGATGCAGTCACCATATATTGGATGCACTTTATGGTTCTATACATCTATAGGATATCATGCTGCTGACCTCTGGCTGGAGGAAGAAGAGTGGGTGGAGAGAAGGGAAAAAAGAGACTGTTGGGAGAATGAGACATGTATGGAGCATAGAGGAATAGTGTGCTGTCACCGGGCAAGGAGAGCAGTGGAAGCTGCATATAGGTGGGTATGTAAATTTATACATGAATGTACATTTTCACTCAGTTATATTAAATAAAAAATTAAAAAAAAATGTCTTTTCTGAATCATCTTGCAGCTTTGTTAAAAGACAATTCACTATTGTAGAGTAGACCACATACACGTGTCTACTTTTGGACTCTGTATTCTTTTGTTCTGATTTGCAATAGCAAACTATCTTGATTATTGTAACTATATAGAAAATTTCAGAGTCAGGTAAGTCTTCCAACTAGCCTTTAAAAAAAAATTCTGGCTATTCTAGATCCTTTGCATTTTCATACAAATTTTAGCATTAATTTGTGAATTTGTACAAAAACATTTTTTAAAATTTCAATCAGGATTGCACTGAATCTATAGTCTGAGAAGAGCTAACATACTAACAACACTGATTTCTCTGATTCATGAACAATTACACTATTATTTTAGATCAATAATTGCCTTCAGGAATATTTTGTAGGAATCAGTGTGTAGGTCTATATATTTGATAAATGTATCTTTAAATATACATAATATATCCTTGATATTCTTGAGAAAACTTTCTTGAAGTCTTTGAAAGTCTCGCTTCTTTATTTTATGTTTTTACTTTTTCCATTATGTTTGACTTGAAAGTTTACAGTTATGTTCAGTTCCTCATACAAAAAACTTACACACTTTGTTTGCTATGTGATGCTAGCTACTTTTTTCACACTATTACAGCACACTCCTTCCTGCTACCCCGTATTTCCCATGTCCATTTAACCAGTTCCTGTCCCCCTCTGTCATCTCCCCTCACCTCCAAACAGGAGTTGTCAAGTTAGTCTCTGGTATCTTCCTAAGCCAAGATACATACCTTTTATCAGTATCATTTTATGTCTTATATACCAGGAGAACAGTACATTTTTGAGACCTCAACAACAGCAAGTAGTTTTTCCTTAAAACACAATGAGGGACTCAAGACGGCAGACTAGGCACGTGTCTCCTTAACTCACTCCGAAAACTAAGGTCAGGATTGATAATTAAATGGAGCCTTCTGGACAGCCACTGAGCCCTAGGACATGGCACAGAGCTGTCATTTTGGACTACATGCCACTGAATGGGAAACTTCTTCCCTTTCACTGACCCCTGCCCTTGTTGAATGGCCATCTTTGGTGGACTGAAGGTAACTACCGTCTTTAACTTTTTTCCTTTTTGTTAGCCTGTAGCAGTGATAGGGCTTAACTGGCAGTGAAGTTCCGCCACACTGCTGATGTTACCAGTGGGAGGAATAGCCACACTTTAAGAGCCTGGCTCTGGACTCTGAGCGTCACACCCCTTCCAGCCCTCTTTCCAAACCTCCACCATTGATTGGGCTATTTCCCAGCAGGCAGGAGAGCCTCTGTGGGATACCATCCTGTCCGACGGGGAGGCAGAACTACCCAAATGGAGGCCTCAGCGGGGGCTAATTCCCAGGCTAGGAGGCCGTGCCCACCTGGGGGAGCACTTCCCCAGGAGAAAAGCTGTGTTTAGCACAGTTTACCCTTTGAGTAGGGCCCAACACCTGATGACAGCAGAGTAGTAGCCTGCCCATACTTTGAACTAGGTCACAGCATCTAGGGATGGATATAGAGGAGCCTCTATCACCAGCTGGAAAGAGGAGCTTGTACACCTGACAGCCTGACTGTTTTAGGAAGCTGTCAAATAGCTTTTACCTTTCAAAATAAGACTACCTAGGGAAATAACTGTGGTGTAGCCTGATGGCATCTCTTCCAATCATGACTGACCCACATCATAGGGTCAGCTGATGGCCTCCAGTGTCTCCTTAAGTAGGACTGTGTCTTTGCCAGCCAGGAGTTGGAGCCTGGAATCACAGAGATTCCACTGGGCCCAGTTTCTGGAGTACATAGAAGTAACTGGTGATCAACTTCTATTTTAGCTCCTATTAAGGCAATACCAGAGAAACTAAACAACCTCTACATGCCCGAAAATCAGCAGACCTTGGCCCAACACTTAAGGAAAAATCCAACCAAGCCAAGCCAAGTGCCGTCAAGTCGGATCCAACCGTGGCTCAAGAAAGCTCCAAAAAGAAAGAACTAAAGAACTTCCCAGATGAAGAAGCCTTTCTGAAACTTTTGGAGGTCAAGTACAAAAGAATTATATGGAGAGAGCCCTCCTAGACATTACACAAAATGCAGCAGAGCAAAATGAAAAATTAAGCAAGCTGTTTGAAGTGATTTAACTCCAGCATTTGAAATCCAACAGTTCGATAACAAAATTAAAGAACCAGAAAACTCAATTAAAAGCCAAGAGAACAGAGTTGAACAAATGGAAAACAGACTTTCTGACTTGAGAGACAGAACTACTGACACCAGCATTTATAAGGAAAAGTTAGAGAAAAGACACAAGAAAAATGAAGAAGCATTAAGAAACATGTGGGACACTATCAAGAGGAACAATCTATGACTAACCGGTGTTCCTGAACAGGGAGGGACATCTGAAAACACAGAGGGTATTGTTGTTAAGTTGCTGACAGAAAACTTCCCTGAAATTATGAAAGAAGAGAACATAGATATACAAGATGGGTATTGATTGCCGTACAATATAGATCCCAAAAGAAAGACTCCAAGGCACATTATAATTGAGCTTAACAAAATGAAACATAAGCAGAAACTCTTAAAGGCAGCGAGACCCAAAACAAAGCTAACATTCAGAGAAAAGCCCTGTAGGCTTTTGTCTGACTTCTCAGCAGAAACCATGCTGGCATGGAGGCAGTGGGGTGGCATATTCAAAGTGTTGAAGGAGAAGAACTTCCAACCAAGAATTATATATCCTGCAAAACTGTCTTTCAGATACAAAAATGAAAGTAAGACCTTCGCAGATAAACAGAAACTCAGAGACTTTGTAAAAACCAAACCAAAGCTATAAGAAGTGCTGAAATGATGGAGCTCACTAAGTTGAGTCTCACTGGCAACACAAGAATAAAATGGGGTGCACCCTGAGATCCCCACTAAAAGACTTCAATTGATGGTCCGGTGGTTTTGGGGTTCCCCTAGGAGCATGGCCCTTCGCCCTGATGCTGCCCTTGACCATAAATCATAATGAAGGTCCACGCTTCGGACAGTAATGGATTGGACTCGGCGATGCAGAATGACCATATATTGGATGCACTTTATGGTTCTATACATCTGTAGGATATCATCCTGCTGACCTCTGGCTGGAGGAAGGAGAGTGGGTGAAGAGGAGGGGAAAAAGAGACTGTTGGGAGAATGAGACATGTATGGAGCAGAGAGGAATAGTGTGCTGTCATCGGGCAGGGAGAGCAGTGGGAGCTGCATGTTATATAGGTGGGTGTGTAAATTTATACGGGAATGTACATTTTCACTTAGTTATATTAAATAAAAATTTTAAAAAAAAAGAAGTGCTGAAAGAAGCTCTTGGCTTAGAAGAGCAAGACTATTAATGCTGTATTTTAGGAGATAATACAGGACACATCATCCAGCAACCTACTCAGTTAGGGAAGGCACGAAACCCCAACCAAAGCTACAATACTAAAAGAAGTGATCCAGTGATCATATCATGAAGACCATGATACCATCACATTAAAAAGAGGGATATATTACAGTAGTTACAGTCTGTCCAGATGGAGAGGAAGTTAATAAGATATTTAGAAGTTAAAAATCAGTTTTAAACATACATTATTAAGGGGGATCGTAGGGGTAGCCACGCGGCACAACAAAGAAGCAACATATCAAAACAAAAAATGCAATACAGGAGTCTCAACAAACACAAAACCAACATTGAAAAGGGTGAAAACTCAACCCATAAAGAAAAATGGCCCAGAACAGAATAGTAAGAGCAACAGAGAAAACACCAACACAAAAATAAACACGGCAAAATGCCAGCACTAAACACATACCTATCCATAATTACATTGAAGGTAAATGGACTGAATGCTCCAGTAAAGAGACAAAGAGTGACATCTTGGATCAAAAGACACATCCAGTCTGTATGCTGCTTACAAGAAATTCACCTTAGACTTGAAGATATGAACAAACTGAAAATTAAAAGAAGGAATAATATATACCAAGCTAACAATATACAAAGAAGAGCAGGTGTGGCAATACTTATCTCAGGTAAAATGGATTATACTGAAAAAAAAAAAAAAAAGCTCAATACACAGAAGACCTTATTGTGACCATTAACCAACTAGACCTCACTGACATATACAGAACTTTCTATAGACCACGTTGAGTGAAATTAGTCAGTGGCACAAGGACAAATATGATATGAGACCCCTACATTAAGGACTTGAAAACTGACTCATGTACAGAAGAAAAGATTCTTTGATGGTTGCAAAGGAGGGAAGGGAGTGAGGAAAGGGCTGGTTATAGATTAGACAGTTGACAGAAATTTGGTTGGGCAAAATCAGTAACAGCACACATTAGAAAGAAGATCAGTTTAACTGAACTTCAACATAAGCTGAATACTCTTCCAATCTTAACCCAATAAGTAAGGACAGAGTAGCAGAGGTCGGGGTTGGGGACCAGGGACCATGCTGTCAGAGGACATGGAGGCCAATTGGTATAACTAGCCTATTGCTAAGAGAAGTCTCTCCACCCCATATTGGTGAGGCACATCTGGGGTCTTAAAAGCTAGCAAGCTGTCATCTGAGGTACACCAAATGGTCCCCACTCACCTGGAACAGATGATCACCATGGACCAAAATGACATGGGCAAAAGAGAACCCAGAAGACAGAAAGACCTATGTGAATGGGTGACTATATCAACATGTCACCAGAAGAACCAGATGGTGCCCGGCCACCACCACTGACAGCCCTGATGGGGCTCACAAAGTTGAGTCCCAGTGGCAACATGAGACTAAGAAGGGCTACACCCTGAGAACTCCACTAAAAGACCACAACTGGTGGTTCAAAAGCCTCGGGGTTACCCTGGGAGCATGGCCCCTAGACCTGAAGCTGCCCTTAATCATAAATAGTTACTGAGGTCAACTCCTCAGACTGGAATGGATTGGACTCAGCGACACAGAGTGTGTGCACTTTATGGTTCTATGTATTTATAGGATGTTGCCCAACTGGCTTCTTACTAGAGGGAAGTGGAAAGGGTGGAGAAGAGGGGACAGGGGTTTGTTAACAGGGTATGACTTGCATAGAACAGAAAGGAGGAGTGTGCTTTTACTGGGCAAGGAGATCAGCAGTTGCTGCACATAGGCGGGCATGTGAATTTAAACTGGATTGTACAAGTTCACTCAATCACAATAAATAAAAAAATTTAAAAGAAAAACAAAACAGAATGAAATGTACCTGAAAATTTTAAGTGATCCCTTCAGATCTGTACTGAGTGTAGCAGTGTTCATGAGAAAGTGTCCAGAGCCTCAACAGTGGGACAAAATACCCACCCTGTCTAGGCTGAGTGCTTTGCTGCCATGTCTACCAACCCTGAAGACCATCTCAGTCAAACTCACATTTCATTGAAATGACAAATTTTTATATCATGGATTTTCAAATTTTCTCTCAAGATAAATCCCTGGATTCTGAGTCCTGAATGTGAAGGGTCTGCTGTATTTCTAGGGTTGTACGCATCTCTCCCTCTTCCGCATTTGCTTTCCTGTGTCTTTCCATGACTAGATATGAATCCTTCTAGAGCAGAAACCTTGTCTTGTTCCTCCTTGCAACCCCAGTGCCAGGAAACGCCTGCCAGAATAAATATTTTTTGGTGAACATTTGATGCATAAACAGAGACAAAACCAATTTTGGGATGTTAAGAAAGTAAACCATGAAAGTGAAGTGGAGCAAATGTCAGAATCAAAGTGAAGCACAGGAAGGAGCACCACGGATCCCAAAAAGGATGGCAACACAGTGGGGAAGTGAAACTCAGGAAATAACCTGGCATAGCCCAACTTAACTTTGGCAGACAGTTTCTTACATTTTCTGTCATGTTTTTGAAAGCTGGGTATTTTTAAAGGCAACACCCAAGTAACTGACAAAATGGTCTTAGGTCCTTTATGTTTCTTTTCATTTAAGCAGATATTTGTTTAGCTGTTACTATACACCAGGTACTCTACTACGCCATCGGGAAAAAGATGAATGGGACAACATTCCTTCCCTCAAGAAATGCACAGTCTACTGATAGATTCAAACATAAGAACAAATGTTTCTATACACTATGCAGGATAGAAAGCAGCATTGAATACTCTGAGAAATGAGAGGAGGGTTATTTAACCCAGCTTGGAGGTAGAAGAGTCAGAGATGGCTTCTTGGAGAAATTGATGGCTGAAATGGATCTTCAACAACGAGCAGGAGTTGCCACCTGAGGGTAGGGAAGACGGAGGAAAAAGGTAGGGGCAAAGAGTGGCAACAGAGCATGGTCAAAGACTTGAAGCAGAAAAGGCCTCAGGAGCAAATTCTTCATTGCTGAAGACCTCTCAGGACTAAAATAGTAATAACGTATTAGCTTTTCTTTGCTTGTCATATCAAAATCAATTCCACTGCCTTAAAGTTCATTCTGACTCATAGTGACCATATAGGAATAGAACTGCCCCATAGAATTTCCAGAGTGGCTAGTAGATTCTAACAGCCAGCTTTTTAGTTAGCAGCTGTAGCTCTTAATCACTGTGTGTTCCTTATCATACAGGGATCAAATTTTCTTTCTATCTTTTACATTAGTTAATGTGCAACATGAACTGTATATTCAGCAAGTAGTATAAAATTCACAGCTAAGATCGTATCAATGACATGAAATCATTTGCTATTACAGAATCATCTTGAACAAGTATAAAGTGGACCTGTGGTCACACAAGCTTGTTCCCATCCTTACACTCATGGATAAATTAGAATTGCTTCAAATCATGAATGGTCCTAACACCACATTTTTTCCTACCAATAGTACTACTATTACTGCCACAACAAATCATACATAAATAAGACATATGCATGTATGTATATATGCACATATATTTACATTTTGAAATTTTAGATCAACTTCATGTACTTTATCTTCATTGAGCTCCATAAAATACTTTTATTATTGTTTATGTTGTTGTTGCTATGTGCCATCAAGTCAATTATGACTCCTGGTGGTACTATCCGACAAGACTAGACTCTGCCATATGCATTTCCCAGGCTGCAGCTTTGTTTAAGTAATATTTTATTGTGAAGGTTTACCCAAAAGTTTAAGTTTCCCTTCAACAGTTTCCACACAAGATGTACAATGACATTGGCTACATTCTTCACAAGGCATGAAAATTCTCATTACTTCTGTTCTGATTATTCCCTTTCAGTTAAGCTACTTTCCCTTCCCACTTACTTTTTCATCCCTATTTTAAAGCAATTGTCTCACATAGATGATTTTTTAAAGGAGCACAGTACTTACAGGTGATACACACTATTTTTTGAAGGATTCTGTTGTTTGGCTACAAAGTGACCTCAGAGGTTAGTTTCGGTTCTGAGTTTGAAGGATTTCTTGGGCTATAGTCTTAGAAAGTCCTCTAGTCTCAACCAGTCCAGTAAGTCTGTTTCTTTTGTTGTTTGTTTTGGTTTTAGGAATTTGAAGTTAAGTTTCACGTGTTTCTCCTATTCTGTCAGAGTTCATCTATCATCACCCTGACTAGAATGGCCAATAGTGATAGCCGGGCACCATCTAATTCTTCTGGTCTCAGGATAGATGAGGCCCTGGTTTGTGTAGACTGTTAGTTCCATAGACTAGTTTCTTCTCTGAGTCCTTGGTTTCCTTCTTTGTCTTTTGCCCCAGACCAGTAGAGACAAATAATTGTGTCTTAGGTGGCCACTGGCAAGCTTTTAAGACCCCTCGTGTGTATGCCTACATAGATTTGTGTGTACCCACACATATATTTTTGAGTTATTTTTGCTGTTGTTTCAAAACGTATCAAATATATTGTGTATATTCTGTATTTTTTAGTGGCATCTTTTACCTTTGTCAGGCTGCATATACTTCATCTTTCTCCATTCCTCTCTCCTCCCCCCATTCCCTGGTAACCACTATTAAACATTAATTTCTGTTAACATATTTGTTCATGTAATTTCATAAAAGTGATGACATATTTGCTTTGTAACTGACTTATTTTGCTCAACATAATGCCCTCTAGACTCATCCATGTTCAGGATGTTTTGGAAACTCATTTTTTTTTTTTAATTTAATGTAACTGAGTGAAAAATGTACATTCCTGTATAAATTTACATGCCCACCTATAGGCAGCTTCCACTGCTCTCCCTGCCCAGTGACAGCACATTATTCCTCTCTGCTCCGTACATGTGTCATCCTCCCAACAGCCTTCTTTCCCCTCCTCTCCACCCACTCTCCTTCCTCCAGCGAGAGGTCAGCAGGATGATATCCTGTAGATGTATAGAACCATAAAGTGCATCCAATATATGATCACTCCGCATTGCCAAGTCCAATCCACTCGTGTCCAAAGAGTGGACTTTCATTATGATTTATGGGCAAGGGCAGCATCAGGGCCAGGGGCCATGCTCTCAGGGGAATCCCAAAACCGCTGGATCTTCAATTGAGGTCTTTTAGTGGAGATCTCAGGATGCACCCCTTTTTATTCTTGTGTTGCCAGTGAGACTCAACCTAGTGAGCTCCATCGTGGCTATCACTGGTGGTGGCTGGGCACCATCCGGTTCTTCCGGTCCCAAGTCAATGTAGGCACCCACTCATGTGGGTCTCTCTATCTTCTAGGTTGTCTTTACCCCATGTCGTTTTGGTCCTCAGTGAGCATCTGTTCCTGTTGAGTTGGGACCATTTGCTGTGCCCTCGGATGGCAGCTTGGCAGCTTTTAAGACCCCAGACACCACTCACCAATGTGGGGTGCAGAGAGCCCTCCTAGCAAAACACTAGTTGTGCCAATTGGCCTCGATTTCACCTAAGTGCATGGTCCCCTGCCCCCTGCACCAGCTACTCTATCCTTGCAGTATTGGGTTAAGATGGAAGGAGTACTCAAGTTATGCTGAAGTCCACTTAATGTTGTTCTTGTTTCTAATGTATGCTATCACCAATTTCTCCCAACCAGATTTCTAGCAACTGTCTAATCTAAGCCCTCCTCCCTCTCCTTCCCCTCCCTTGCAGCTGTCAAAGAGTCTTTTCTTCTATACACAAGTCTGTTTTTGAGATCTTATCGTAGAGGTCTCATACAATAGGAAACTCGTTTTTTAAAATGGCTGAGTCTGGGCTGTAATCTCTGCAGGCACAGATTGTCAGGTCTTTTTCCTCAGGTGATTGACCAGTGGGTTCTAGCCCACAACTTTTTTGGTTGGCATCTCAGCAGTTGGTCATTGGGCTACCAGGGCTCCCTTCTACTGTGTATGAATTCTGGGAATAGAAAAAGAGAAATAAAATGAAGAGATTTTAGTAACTCAGTTGTCAGGTGTTAAGCACCAATGTATTTCAGACTGTGCCAGCCACTTCAGGATACAAAATGCATACTGAAGTAAAATATTTGTAGCTAAAATGATTATTTAGTGCAACTCTCAAATATTTTGGTCCTTGTAGGCAGATTCCATATTTCTATACCAACTAGTAGTAAAGACAAAACAAAAACACAGTAAACAACTAAAGAATATTTGAAATTTAATAGTATGGTTCTATGTTAAGAAAGAGATGTGTACAGAAAATGAGTTATAGGCTGTCTTAGTCATCTAATGCTGCTATAACAGAAATACCATACGTGGATGGCTTTAACCAAGAGAAATTTATTTTCTGAAAGTTTAGTAGCCAGAAGTCAAAATTCAGGGTATCAGCTCCAGTGGAAGGCTTTCTCTGTGAGTTCTGGAGGAAGGTCCTTGTCATCAATATTCCCCTGAACTAGGAGCTTCTCTGTGCAGAAACCCTGGGTCCCCAGGTCGTGCTCTTCTCCTAATACTGATTTCTTGGTGGTATTCTCTGCTCGTTTCCCTTTCCTTTTACCTCCTATAAGATGAAAGGTGGTATAGGCCGCATCCCAGAGAAACTCTTCACATTGCACCAGAGATATGACCTGAGCAAGGGTGTTACATTCCACCCTAATCCTCTTTAACCACAGGCCAGGATTATAATTGAAAACACAGAGAAGAATCAGAAAGGAAGACAACCACACAACACTAGAAATCATGGCCTAACCAAGTTGACAGATATTCTGGGAGAGACACAATTTAATCCATAACACAGGACTAGAACCAGATGCTGTCCAGTGGGCTTCCATATATTCAAAAATCTTTGTGCTTGTACATATGCACACATACATGTACACACACACATAAAACCAAAGCTGAAAGAGAACCGGTAATTTGCCAAAAGTTGAAGAGCTAGAGATTCAGCTGGAATTCAGAGCCATTTTTGTCTCATTCCAAAACTTAAGGTACTTAAAGGTCAAACCACAAAAGCAGAATAGGCATGGCCTCTGTACAGGATGAGTGTGATGTGGGAGTAGTAGTGTTAGACCTTGTCTAACTTTAGGCAGGAATAACAAAAATCAACATTAGCATCAGCACAAAACTGAATCCTGTGAGATGGACACCAGACATACCTCCATCTTCAATCTTTTTACCAGTTCTGACATCAGTTGTCTTCCCCAGAGAACTCTAATTCTCTTCTATGTCCCATAATTCATCGGAATGGCCACACAAAACTCACAGGCCATACTCACAGTTACGTGGTTAATTAAGGAAGTATTATGGGATTAGAATTAACTTAGAAGCATCAGGAATAACTCTGGATACAGTTCACTGATCAGGACAGCTTCTTCTCAGCTGCTGCCTCTGGGCCCTTGTTCCTAGACTGGGCCCTGGGCTCTCAGGCCTAACCTCCGCCTTGCTCAGGCAAATGTTACAACTTTTTAGCTCCACCAAAAAGTGCTCAAAGGCACACCAACCCACCAGCAAGCCTACTGCTCAAAGGCCCTCCGGTCTTTTCCTCTGTAGGTCAGTAAGCCCACTGTAACTGCCTCATTCCATGGGCCAGGAAGCCCACCATGCTATCTTCACAGTTCTCCTGGTTCTGCTGCCACCACTCCAGTGTTAGGAGTTCTCAGCACAGGCACCCTGAATTTTCTTTGCTTTAGTTTCTTCTTGACAGCAGTGAGGTCCCCTCTCCAACCCCCCAACCTCTGATGGTTGCTTATATAGGCAAGTGGCTCGATCCTCTTGGGTGGATTTTATACACCTTATTTGCATTGTAACAGACCAGTTTTCTCGTGGAACTAAACCGACCAATCCCCTCATAAGTGACTACCTGGTAATTGTAACAAGGGTAGCCATAATGACTCAGAGTCCGGGGGGAATAATCTCCCAAGCTGTGTTTGTTTTCTTTTCTTTTCCCTTTTTCACAGAATCAAGGCAAAAGACCACATAAAGAAACTCATTTCACCACATAGAGGTACTAGACTGACTTGTGTGTCAAGAAGTTTTTCATAGTTCCTAACTTTTGACGTATTTCAGTTAAGACAGTTTTTTTATCCACCTTATCATTAGTAATATGCACTGCAGTGTCGCTGATGTTATCGTTCTCATGCCAACCTGAAAGACAACTGAAAATTGGATTTATAAATATACTGATAATAAAAGGCAATAATAATGAAAACTAAATAAAAAAAGGTCTTCAACTCACATCAGAACCGGCTTATATCCCGTAGGAATGTGGCTCCTAGACCTGTTGCTGGCCCTGCCTGGAAGCCAGTACCAAGCTCAACTCCTCAAACAAGAATGGACTGGACTTGTGGGCACAGTGTGACCATGTGGTGTGCATACTTTATGGGAGTCTGTCCTACTGGTTTCTTTTTAGATGGGAGAGAAGAAGGTAGAGAAGAGGGGACAGGTGCTCATTAAGAGGATACTAGAAATATAAAGCCGGATTATGCTGTCACTCGGTGAGGAGAGCAGATGGAGCTGCAGATAGGCGAACATGCAAAATTGATTTGGATTGTATACTTTCATCTAATCACAATAAAATAAAGAACTGACTTACGATGAGTCATCAGAATGAATCCTGTAGTAAGTCAGAGACTATCTATACTGAAAATTAAATAGAGTGAGTCCAAATTATATGGGCCTTGCAAGTCATAAAGAATAAAGGAAGCTACTTGGATAGGCAATAGGGAGTCTTTTTAGGTTCTTAAGTAGAAGCAGTAATGTAATCACAGAATCTGAGACTAGAGTTACAAAGACTGTCAGGTTAGGAAGTCAGGTAGGAAACTATTGATAGCATTTTCTGTAGGTACTTAATCACATTCTGCTTTGAGTAATCACTTGAGAGGAACTTACTTCTGTTGCTGGCCAGTCTAAGTTATTGATAGTTCTTTAGTAAGCGTCTTTATAGTTCTTCAGCCAAAAGAATGAAACAATCAGGACAAAACAAGACCAGAGCTCTGCAACCTAGTCCTGGAGACTTCTTCTAGGTTAACACAAAGCTGTAACTCAATACCTTTTCATCCATTCATTCTTTCACAAATCCTTTCTTTCTTTCTTTCTTTTATTATGATTGAATGAAAATGTACACCCCATATAAATTTGTGTGCCACCTATATGCAGCTTCCACTGCTGTCCCTGGCCAGTGACAGCGCACTCTTCCTCTCTGCTCTGTACACGTCTTATCCTCCCAAAAAACTCCTATCTCCTCCTCTCTACTGACTCCCCTGCCTCCAGCAAGTGGTCAGCAGGACGACATCCAATAGATGCATAGAACCATAAAGTGTGCACATGATATGGTCTTTCTGTGTCACCAAGTCCAATCGATTCATGTCTGAGAGTTCATCTCTATTATGATTTATGGACAGGGACAGCATCAGGGCCAGGGGCCATGCTCCCAGGGGAACTCTGAGGCCCATAAACCATCAATTGTGGTCTTTTAATGGAGATCTCAGTGTGTACTTCTTTTTATTCTTGTGTTACCAGCGAGACTCAACTTTGTGAGCTCCATCACGGCTATCACTGGTGGTGGCCGGGCACCATCTGGGTCTTCTAATCACAAGTTGATGTAGTCACCCACTCACGTGGGTCTCTCTGTCTTCTGGGTTCTCTTTCCCCCATGTTGTTTTGGTCCTTGGTGATCATCTGTTCCTGTTAAGTTGGGACCATTTGCTATGCTTTCAGGTGGCAGCTTGGCAGCTTTTAAGACCCTGGATGCCACTCACCAATGTAGGGTGCAGAAGGCTGTCTTAGGAAAACACTAGTTGTACCAATTGGTCTCAGTTTCCCCTGAGAGCATGGTCTCCAGCCCCTAGCCCCAGCAACTCTGTCATAATATTAGATTAAGATGAAAGGAGTAATCACGTTATGTTGGCACAAATACTTTCTGAGTGTTTCCATGTGCCAGCCTCTGTTCTGAGTAGTTGGAATACAAACATCCCTGCCTGTTATAGATTGAACTGTACCCCACTTCCCATCCCCCAAATATGTTGAAGTCCTAACCCTCAGTACCTATGAATGTGACTTTATTTGGAAATAGGGCCTTGGCAAATGTAGTTAATTAACAAAAAATCATAATGGGATAGGGTGAGCCAGCCCTAATTCAATATGGCTGATGTCTTCGTAAGAAGAGAAGAGACAGAGAGACAAGAAGATAACAGATGGCTATCTTATATGAAGATAGAGACAGAGATTTCAGTTATGCTGTCACAAACCAAGGAATGTCTGGTGCTACCAGAAGCTGGATCACAAAGAAGTATCTTCCCTAGAGTGGACAGAGACAGTAGGGCCTAGTCAGTGCCCTGAATATATACTCTTAGGCTTCAGATCAATAACACTATAAATTTCTATTCTTATAAACCTCTCAGTTTGTGATATTTTGTTACGGTAGGTTAGGAAACTAATACACTGTGTTTAGAGTTTGCATTCTATTGGGGAAAGGTAATAAACATGAAACATAACAATAATAAATGAGTTAACTTTGACAGCTTGTGTGTTGCTAAGATGCTTGAAACTGTGCCACAAGTATTTCAAATACCAGCAGGGTCATGTGTGGTGGACAGGTTTCACTGGAGCTTCCAGACTAAGACAGACTAGGAAGAAAGTCTGGCAACTAAATTCTTTTTTTTTTTTATTATTACGATTGAGTGAAAATGTACATTCCCATATAAATTTACATGCCCACCTATATGCAACTTCGACTGCTCTCCCTGCCCAGTGACAGCACATTATTTCTCTTTGCTCCATACATGTCTCATCCCCCAACAGTCTCCTTTTCCCTCCTCTCCATCCACTCTCCTTCCTCCAGCCAGAGGTCAGCAGGATGATGCTGAGGCCTGTCACCCACAAAGGTCTTTGTGAACAAAGTTACAGGTCTATGTGACAGCGGGTGGAGGCATTTCACCCGTGACATATTTCTGGCCATACTGTCCTTGATAATATTTTGCCCTAACTGCACATCCTCCTTCCTCCTGACCTTGAAACACAGAGCTAGTTGAGCTCAAGGTCGGGTCACTACCTAGAAGGCCCTAATGATTAGCATGTAAAGTGACCACTTGTCCTGGGTCATTACCTAGAAGGCCCTAATGATCAATATGTAAAAAGACCACTTGTATTGGGCCATTATCCAGAAGACCCTAATAATTAACGTGAAAAAAAAGAGACCACGAGGTATAGGCTTCAAGTTAGCCAATAGCTTGTGTGGTCAGGGGGCAGGGTGAAAATCACGTGACCTCAACTATAAAAAATAAAGGAAGACAGACCTCGAGGGCTGCCATTTTTCTCCAAAACTCTTTCCTGTCTCCTGTCTCATTTCCTCCGCCGACGCCGTTTCCCTCCCTCTGTGGGGGCCCCAAGCAGTTGTTGGGGCTGGCTCCCAGCAGGATGATATCATATAGATGCATAGAACCATAAAGTGCATCCAATATATGGTCAGTCTGTGTCACCAAGTCCAATCCATTCGTGTCCGAAGAGTGGACCTTCATTATGATTTATGGGCAAGGGCAGCATCAGGGTCAAGGGCCATGCTCCCAGGGGAACCCCGAAGCCACTGGACCATCAGTTGCGGTCTTTTAGTGGAGATCTCAGGGTGCACCCCTTTTTATTCTTGTGTTGTCAGTGAGACCCAACTTAGTGAGCTCCATCATGGCTATCACTAGTGGTGGCTAGGCACCATCTGGTTCTTCTGGTGCCAAGTCAATGTAGGCACCCACTCATGTGGGTCTCTCTATCTTCTGGGTTGTCTTTATCCCATGTGATTTTGGTCCCCAGTGAGCATCCATTCCTGCTGAGTTGGGACCATTTGCTGTGCCCTCGGATGGCAGCTTGGCAACTTTTAAGACCCCAGAGGCCGCTCACGAATGTCGGATGCAGACAGCCCTCTTAGCAAAACGCTAGTTGTGCCAATTGGCCTCTATTTCACCTAAAAGCATGGTCCCCTGCCCCCTGCACCAGCTACTCTATCCTTGCAATATTGGGTTAAGATGGAAGGAGTATTCAAGTTATGCTGAAGTCCACTTAATATTGTTCTTGTTTCTAATGTGTGCTATCACCGATTTCACCCAACTAGATTTCCAGCAACTATCTAATCTAAACCTTTCCCTCCTCGCCCCTCCTTCTTCCCCTCCCTTGCAGCTGTCAAGGAGTCTTTCGTTCTATACATAAGTCTGTTTTTGAGATCTTATACAATATTTGTCCTGACTACTTTCACTCAACACAGTGTCTTCCAGTTGAAAACAGGTTAGGAGATGTTTCCTGGAATCATCATTATTCTTTATCATTGTGTAGTGTTCCATTGAGTATATATACCATAGTTTACCTATCCATTCCTCTGTTGTTGGGCATCTGGGTTGATTCTGTCTTTTTGCTATCATGGACTGTGCTGTGATAAACATTCTTGTGCATGTGTCCATTGGTGTGAAAGGCCTTGATTCTGTAGGATATATTCCAAGTAGTGGAATTACTGGGTCAAATGGTATATCTATATCCATTTTTTTAAAGAAGTGTCAGATTGCTTTCCAAAGAGGCTGGACCATTTTGCAAGCCCACCAACAGTGTAGGAGAGTTCCACTTTCTCCACAGCCTCTCCACCATTTGTTGTTTTGTGTTTTTTGGATCATGGCCAACCTTGTTGGGGTGAGATGGTATCTCATTGTAGTCTTGATTTGAATCTTTAATAACTAAAAATCATGAACATGACCACATGTTTTTTGTCTGCCTGGATCTCCTCTTTAGAGAAATGTCTGTCCATCTCCTTTGCCCATCACTTAATTGGACGATTTATCTTCTTCTTATTGATATTTTGTAGTACCTTATACATTGTGGAGATCAGGCGGCAGCCAAATTCTAAAAATTAGCCAATTAAAACCTTCTGAATCACAACAGGAAACTGTCCTATTCACTTGCTTTAGACATGTTATCAAGAGGAATCAATTGCTGGAGGAAGACATCATGTTTGGTGAAGCAGAAGACCAGTGAAGGCGTGGGAGACCCTCATGAGATGGATTGGCACAACAGCTACAATGATGGATTCAAACATGCTGGCAATTGTAAGGATGACACAAGACTACCAGTGTTTCATTCTGTTGTACATGAGGTCACCATGGTCAAAGTCAACTCGATGACAGCTAACAGTAAAGATACATAATGTCTTAGTCATCTAGTGCTGCTATAGCAGAAATACTACAAGTGGAGGACTTTAACAATGTAAAGTTTATTCTTACACAGTCCAGGAGGCTGCAAGTCCAAATTCAGGGTGTCACCTTCAGGGGAAATTTTAATTCTCTCTTTGTCATCTCTGGGGGAAAGTCTTTGCTATCAGTCCTCCCTTGAATTAGGAGCATCTCAGTGGAGAAACATCCAGTCTGAAGAACACACTCTGCTCCCAGAGCTCTTTTCTTAGTGGTATGAGGTCCCCAACTCTCTGCTTGATTCCCTTTCCTTTTACTTCTTGTAGGGTAAAAGTGGTGCATGCCACACTCCAGAGAAATTCCCTTTACTTTGGATCAGGGAGGTGATCATATTGGGAGGTGACCATAGAAAGAGTGTTACAGTTACACCCTAATTATCTTTAACATAATCCAATCTTGCGCTATTAACCACAGGCAGAGATCAGGATTTATCACACAGGAAAATAACAACATAGAGGACAACTACATAACATTGGCCATCATCCCAGCCAAGTTAATACACACATGGGGGGCGGGACATAATTAAATTTGACACATAGTATGTTAAAGACGTAGAATTCAATATAGAAAAAAAGATAGATATAAACCAGTAGGATGGGCTGGGAGTGGTAGGGTGAAGGAGGAGTTACAAGTTACATTTTAAATAGGGTGCTCGGGATTGGCCTCACTTGAGAGTTTCTGCTTATGTTTAATTTTGTTAAGCTTGATTATAATATGTCTTGGAGTCTTTCTTTTGAGATATATGTTGAGTGGCATTCAATATGCATCTTGGATATATCTATATTCTCTTCCTTCATGATTTCTGGGGAGTTTTCTGTCAGCAGGTCAGCAACAATACTCTCTGTGTTCTCAGGTGTCTTGCCCTGTTCATGGACTCCGATCAGTCATAGGTTGTTCCTCTTAATAGAGTCCCACATGCTTCTTCATTTTTCTTATTTCTTTTTTCTAACTTCTCCTCATACATGCTGGAATCAGTAGCTCTGTCTTTCAAGTCAGAAAGTTTCTTTTCCATTTGTCCCATTCTGCTTTCTTCTCTTTGCACTGAAGCTTCTAGGTCTTTGATTTTGTTCTTGGTCTGTTGGATTTCAGAGTACTGGTCTTCTATCAGATTGAACAGCTTGCTTAATTTTTCATTTTGCTCTGCTGCATTTTGTATAAGGTCTAGGAGGGCTCCACACATAATACTTTTGTATTTACCTTCTGATAACTTCAGAAAAGTTTCTTTGTCTGGAAAGCTCTTTGATTGTTTCCTTTGGAGGCCTTTTGAAGCCATGAGTAATTTTCTGGTTATGGTTTTCTCCAGAGTCTGTTGCTTTTTAGGCTTCATGTGAGTCAATGGAGGCTGGGAGAGATGCTGTGACAACGGACTGCAGTTGTTTCTCTAGGCTGTCTTAAAATGAGAGGTGAAACGTATCTGACAACTTCCAAAGTCAGTCAGGTTTTCAGGTGTACAGGGTCCTCTTCCCACCTGGCAAAGTAAGCACCTCTATATCCAACCCCAGATGTATGAACTAATTCAAAATACAGCAAGGCTACTGCCCTGTTGGCCTCTGCTGACAGGCCCCAGCCATAGGCCACACTATGTAAAATACTGCTTTTCTGCCAGCAAAGCACTTACTTGCAGGCAAGTGCTGCCTCTGAGCCTAGGAATTAGGCCTCACTGAAGCCTCTATATCCAAGGTGGTGTCCCACACAAGCTCACTGCCAGGCATCTTTGTACAACCACACTACGGCAGAGGCAGAAAGAGAGGCTAAAGGTGCTGAGATGCACAGGGCCCACAGTCCCTGTTGCTGGGCCCCAGCTGTAGGCAATACTGTGAAAACTACTACTTTTCTCCTGGAAATGCACGCTTCAGTGTGCAGGTGCTGCCTCCCAGGCTAAGAATTAGGTCCAGCTGAGGCCCACGTATCCAAGATGACGTCCTGAACAAGCACGCTGTCCAGTGCCACTGTACAAAGTACACTATACCAGAGGTGGAAAGAGAGGCCAAAGGTGGCAAGATATACAGAGTCCTAAGCTGGGCTCTCAAAACATGGCAATTTCTCCTGCTGATCCCATCAGCAGTGTGTCTGAGACTAGCTGCTAGTCAAGACCCAGCTCCACCAGCTGGTCAAGACAGAGAAAAAAAAATCAAAATGGTGAGTTACGTTTGGTCCATGAAAGCCAGGACTGGCCAGGAGCAGGAGTCAGCTAAAGAGAAGAGGTTTTCCATTCAGTGGTATGAAGTCCAAATTATCAGCCCTATGCTGTGTCGTAGGGCTCACTAGGTTACCAGAAGGGTCTGTTTAATTATCAACTCAGGTCTTGGTTTCCAGAGGGATACAAGGAGACTTGTGCTTAGTCTGCCATCTTGACTCCGCCCCCTAGGACCAACCTTTGATGGCAAGCAGATGAGGTCCCAGGATCAGGTGATGACATAGCCAACCAGGGGGGCAAGAATCTCAGGAGGAGGCTGTGCCCTAGGCCTTTGAAGATGAGGCACAGCAACAGACCACAGGCACAGACTCCAGAGGAAGACGGCACATGAGACAAATGAGATCAGGGCAACAGACCATGGGCACAGACCCCCATAGGGGACTGGTACCTCGAGATCCAGAGTGCTGGGTTTTTAATACAAATTGTCTGCTTGGTTCTGGTTGTTATTGGTCAGTCCATAAATCTTATCTTCTGATACCTTCAGTTGTTGACTTCTTTCTGATAGGTTACAGTCTTTATCGTCTCTCTGACCACCTGTGGCCATGTCCATCTGGCAGTTGTTTTTCTTACTTTCACTTCTCCACCACGGCTTTGTATTTTCTCTCTTTTATTTCTTTACCATTATTTTGTATTTTCGCATTGTCTTGCTTAGCTCAAGCACAGCCATTTTGTGTTGAATAGTTTAGCCAATTTTAACTTCCGTTTATGATACAACTCCACTTTACTATATGTTGTACTTTAACATATATATACACAGACATGTACATGTGCTTAAATTTAATGGATAAGTACTTATCATTTTGTTAGAGTTTTGGAATTTTTTGAAAGTATTCTTGTGCATGTAAGGCCAATGGTGATTCATCAGAGTTTAGATAAACTGAAGAAACAATACTGATTGCAGTTCAGGCTTCTCAGGGACACAGTCACCTGTCCTTTCCAAAAAAGACATCATGAATACCTAGAAACCACTAAGGGCTGCCTGTATTTGTCTAGGAGAAAAGTTAGTTATCATTCACTGAAATTAATGCTGGGTGGTATATGTAACTCAAGAGGATTTTAAAGAAGTGAAACAAACCCTCACAGTGAATGAAAACATTGAGAGAACCAGTATTTCAGTTTTACCTGCATACAGCAAAATCCTATTATAAGGTCTTTCTTTTAATGGTATTGTATACAAATTGAAAAACCTGCTTTGGATTCCCTGTTAAGTATCGTATGGAACTTATGTAGAAAGGCTTTAAATAGAATCCTGAGACATATTAGCTTATGAGTGCTTATATTTCACAGACAACTATTTATCCTTTTGTCAGAGTCCTGGAGTCCCTTGAAAGTATTCTTGTGTCTGTAACAACAACAATGAATAGTTTAGCAGAGTTTAGATAAACTGAAGACACTGAAGAACCAATACTATTTTGCCATTCAGCATTCTCAGAAACCTAGTCACATTGCTTTTCCAAAAAGGACATCTTGAATACTTAGAAACCAGTAAAGGCTGCCTGCTTTATTCTAGGAGAAAACTTAATTATCTTTCACCGAAAGGAATGCTGGGGCACCATTCTGGAGTATGTACCTCAAAAGGATTTTCAAGAAATGAAAAAAACTTCAAAGTGAATGAATCATGACAGGAGAAACAGTATTTCACGATGAACCACTTATGGTGAAATCCTACTGTACGGCATTTGCTTTAGCGGAATTCTATGTAAACTGAAGAACCTTACTTGGGATCCTTGTTAGGAATTCTGTGGACCTCATATGGAAATGCATTAAATAGAATCCTAAGACAGCTCGGTTTATGTGTTCTTACATTTCATGGATAAGTACTTCTTATTTTTCAGAATCATGGGCTGCTTAGAAGTAGTCTTGGATCTATAAAGCCAGTGATGTTTCACCAGGGATTAGATAAACTGAAGAAACAATACAGTTTGCAGTTCAGGGTTCTCAGGGTTATAGTCATAGTCACATATGCTTTCCAAAAAGTGTATCTTGAATATTAAGAAACAACTAAAGGTTGCTTGTGTTTGTCTAGGAGAAAACTTAGTTACCATTCACTCAAATTAATGCTGGGGCATCATTCTGTTATATGTAACTGGAAGAGATTCTAAAGAAGCAAAACAAACCCTCAGAGTGAAAGCAAATGCTGAGAGAAACATTATTTCAGTTTTACCTGTGTACAGTGAAATCCTACCGTAAGGCATCTACGTAAATGTGATTGCATGCAAACTGAAGAACCTGCCTGGGATTCTGTATTAGACATTCTGTGGAATTCATGCAGAAAGGCCTCAAATAAAATACTAAAGCAGACTGGCTTAAGTGTACTTGTGTTTCATGGATAAACACTTATCATTTTGTCAGAGTCCTGACATTCCTTGAAACTATTCTTGTGTCTGTAAGGCCAGTGGTGGTACAGCAGAATTTAGATGAACTGAAGAAACTATACTGTTTGCAGTTCAGTGGTCTCAGGGAAATTGTCACTTGCCCTTTCCAAAAAGTACCTAGAAATACCTAGAACCCACTTAAGTCTGCCTGTATTAGTTTAGGAGCAAACTTAGTTACCACTCACTGAAATTAATGCTGAGGCACCACTGTAGTGTATGTAACTCAAATGGATTTTAAGGAAGATAAACAAAGCCACAGAGTGATTGAAAATGTTGAGAGATACACTATAAACCGTTTTATTAAGTGAGATTGTATGTAAACTGAAGAACCTACCTGGGATTCCCTGTTAGGCATTGTCTGGAACACAGGTTTAAAGGCTTTTAAAAAAACTACCTGGACAGGCTGGCTTACATGTGCTTATATTTCATGGAAAAGCCCTTACTTCGTCAGAGTCCTGCAGTGTCTTGAAAGCATTCTTTTCACTGTAAGGACAATGGAGGTTCAGCAGAGTTTAGATATACTGAAGAAAGTGAAGACACACTACAGTTTGCAGTTCTTCATTCTCAAGGACATAGTCACTTGTGCTTTGAAAATGTACACGGTGAGTACCTAGAAACCAGTAGAGGCTGTCTGTATTTCTGTAGGGGAAAACTGAGTTATCCTTCACTGAAATGAATGCTGGGACACCATTGCAGTGCACAGAACTAGAAGGGATTTGAAGGAAGAGAAACCAACCAGAAAGTGAACAGCAGCATTTCACTTTGAACTGTATACAGTACAATCCTACCACTGTAAAGAGTTCACTTCAGCAAGACAGTGTGTAAACTGAAGAACATGCCTGGGATTCCTTGTTAGGCATTGTATGGAATTCAGGTCAAAAGGCTTTAAGAAGAAACTTTAGAGTGGCTTATGTGTGCTTACATGTATCATGGATAAGTTATCATTTTGTCAGAGACCTGGAGTGCCTTGAAGGTATTGTTTTGTCTCTGAGGCCAATGGTAATTCAACAGAGTTTAGATGTACTGAAGAAAGTGAAGAAACAGTACTGTACACAGTTCAGCATTCTCAGGGAGATAGTCACTTGCACTTTCCTAGTGTCTCTCTTGAAAACCTAAAAAGCTCTAAAGGCTGCCTGTATTTGTCTAGGAGAGAGAGAATTGCCTTTCACTGAAGTGACTGTTGGGGCACCATTGCGGTGTATGTAACTCAAAGGGAATTTAAGGAAGGGAAACAAACCTGCAGAGTGAAAGAAAAGGTTGAGAGAAACAGTAATTCTGTTCACCAGATTACAGCAAAATTCTACCAGTGTGAGGCATTTGTTTAAACGAGTTACAGAAACTGAAGAAACTGCTTGGGATTTTCTGTTAAGACATTGCGTGGAACTCAGGTCAAACGGTTTTTCAAAGAATCTTAAGACACATTAGCTTATGTTTCATGGATAAGTTCTGATGATTTTGTCAGACGACTGTAGTGCCTTGAAAGTGCTCTTTTGTCTGTAAGGCCAATGATGCTTCAGCAGAGTTTAGCTACACTGAAGAAAGCAAGGGGTCACTATTGTTTGCAGTTGAACATTCTCAGGGACAAAGGCATGTGCACTTTCCAAATGTGTATCTTGAATACCTAGAAAGCACCAAAGGCCGCCTGTATCTGTCTAGGAGAAAACTGAAGTACTGCTCACTGAAATAACTGCTGTTGCTCTACTGTAGGGTATGTAACTCGAACAGATATTAAGGAAGCAAAACAAATCCTCAGAGCGAGTGAAAACATTGAGAAAAACTTTCAGTTTGACCGGCATACAGGGCAATCCTAAAACCATAAGGCATTTGCTTCAGTGAGACTGTGTGTAAACTTAAGAATCTGCCTGGGATTCACTGTTAGGTATTGCATGGAACTCAGGTCAAAAGGCCTGAAAAAGAGTCTTAAGACAGTTTGGCTTACATGTGCTTCTAAGTCATGGATAAGATCTTATTACTTTGTCAGAGTCCCGCTTCAGTATTCTTTTGTCTGGAAGGCCAATGGTGATCTACCAGAGTTTAGATATACTGAAGGAAGTGAGGAAACATTACTGTTTGCAGTTCATCCTTCTCTAGGACACAGTCACCTGGGCTTTCAAAATGTACATGTTGACTACTTAGAACTCACTAAAGGCTACTTATATTTGTCTAGGAGAAAATTGAGTTACTTTTCACTGAAATGAATGCTGGGACACCTTTGTGGTGTGTATAACTTGAAGGGATTTGAAGGAATTTGCAAAGTGAATGAAAATGTTGGGAGAAACAGTAATTCACTTTTAAGTGCATATAGCAAAATCCTACCACTGTAAAGGATTTCCTGAAGCGAGATTGTACGGACACTAAGAACCTGCCTGGGATTCCCTGTTGGGTATTGTGTGGCACTCAGGTCAAAAGGCTTTAAAAAGAATCTTACAACGGATTGGCTTATGTGTGCTTACCTTTCACAGATATGTTCTTATCATTTTTTCAGAGAACTGTAGCGCCTTGAATGTTTTCTTTTATCTGTAAGGCCAGTGGTGGTTCAGCAGTTTAGACACACTGAAGATACTAAAGAAACGGAAATGATTGCAGTTCAGCATTCCAGGGACATGGTCACTTGTGCTTTCACAGTGTCTGTCTTGGATACCTAGAAACCACTACATACACTACAACAGAACAACAGCAGTAATTGTAGTGAAGGGTAACTGAGTCTTCTACACAAATGCAGGCAGCCTTTAGTGGTTTCTAGCTACTCAACATGTACATTTTAAAACCCCAGGTGACTGTGTCATTGAAAATGAGCTGCAAACTAGTGTGTCTTCCCTTCCCTCAGTGTGTCTAAACTCTGCTGGACTGTCATTGGCCTTTCAGACAAAAGAATTATTTTGGGGCACTACAGTTCTCTGACAAAATCTTAAGAACTGATCCGCGAAGTACAAGCACACGTAAGGCAATGTGTCTTAAGATTCTTTTTAAAGCCTTTTAACTTGAGTTTCACACAATGCCTAACAGGGAAGCCCAGGTAGGTTCTTCAGTTTACACACAATCTTGCTTTAGCAAATGCCTTATGGTGTTAGGATTGCCCTGTATGCTGGTCAAACTGAAATACTGTTTTTCGCAAAATTTTCACTCACCCTGAGGGTTTGTTTCACTTCGTAAAAAACCCTTCAAGTTACATACACCACCGTGGTGCCCCAGCGTTCATTTCTGTCAAAGGTAACTCAGTTTTCTCCTAGAAAATGCAGGCAGCCTTTAGTGTTTTCTAGGTATTTGAGGTGGACTAGTATTTGACGACCTAGAAACCACTAAAGGCTGTCTGTATTTCTCTAGGAGAAAGCTTAGTCTTCACTGAAATGAATGGGAACACCACTGTGGTGCATGGGACTTGAAGGGATTTGAAGGAAGAGAAGAGTGCAAATGACTATGTTCCCAAGAACGCTGAACTGCAAACAGTTCTATTTCTTTACTTTCTTCAGTGCATCTAAACTCTGCTGAATCACCATTGGCCCCAGAGACAAAAGAGTAGTTTCAAAGCACTACAAGTCTTTGACAAAATGATAAGAACTAGTCCATGATATGTAAGCACACATAAGCGAATCTAAAAAATTTTTTTTAACTTTTTGTCCCAAGTTCCACATAATACCTAATGGAATACCAGGCACATTCCTCAGTTTACACAAAATCTTTCTGAAGCAAACAGCTTACAGTGGTAGGATTGGACTGTATGCAGTTCAGACTGAAATACTGTTTCTCTCAACATTTACGTTCACTCTGTGGCTTCTCTTCCTTCATATCCCTTCAAGTTCCATGCACCACAGTGGTGTTCCAACATTCGTTTCAGTGAAGACTAAGCTTTCTCCTAGAGAAATACAGACAGCCTTTAGTGGTTTATAGGTCGTCAACATGTACATTTTCAAAGCTCAAGTGACTGTGTCCTTGAGAACGATGAGCTGCACACTACCGTTTCTTCACTTCCTTTAGGGTATCTAAACTCTGCTGGATGACCACTGGCCTTCCGGACAAAGGAATCATTTCAGTACACTACAGTTCCCTGACAAAATCATAAGAACTTATCCATGAAATATAAGCACATTTAAGCCAATCTGTCTTAAGATTCTATGTAAAGCCTTTCGATGTGAGTTCCACAGAATGCCTAACAGGGAATGTCAGGCAAATTCTTCAGTTTCCATACAACCTCTCTTAAGCAAAAGCCTTAGGATTTTGCTGTATGCAGTTAACATGCAAATACTGTTTCTCTCAATATTTTCATTCACTCGGAGGCTTTATTTCTCTTCCTTAAAATGCTTTCGAGTTATATACACCACAGTGGTGCCCCAGCTTTAATTTCAGCGCAGGGTAACTCAGTTTTCCCCTAGACAAATACAGGCGGCCTTAACTGGTTTCTAGGTATTTGAGAGGTACATTATGAAAGTGCAGGTGACTATGTCCCTGAGAATGCTGAACCGCAAATAGTATTGCTTCTTTACTTTCTTCAGCGTATGTAAACTCTGCTGAACCACCGTTGGCCTATACACAAAAGCATACTTTCAAGGCACTGCAGTTCTCTGACAAAATTATAAGAACTTATACATGAAATATAAGCACACATAAGCCACTTTGTCTTAATATTCTTTGTAAAGACTTTTGACCTCAGTTCCCCATAATGCCTAACAGGGAATCCCAAGCAGGTACGTCAGTTTCCATACTCTCATTTAAACAAATGCCTTAGCTGGTAAGATTTTGCTTTAATCTGGTAAACCAAAACACTGTTTCTCCCAACATTTTCATTCACTCTGTGGACATGTTTCACTTCTTTAAATTCCCTTAAAGCTACTTGTATGACAATGGTGCCCTGGCATTGATTTCAGTGAAAGGTAACTCAGTTCTCTCCCGGACACAGTACAGGCAGCCTTTAGTGGCTTCTAGGTATCAAAGACTGACAGTTTGAAAGCACAAGTGACTATGTCCCTGAGACAAGGTTCTTCAGATTCCGTAACAATCTCATTTATGCCTTACACTAGCAGCATTTCACTCTAATCTCTTGAAAAGAAATACTATTTCAGTAAACCTTTTCATTCACTCTGGAGGTTTGTTCCGCTTCCTGAAATTCCCTTAGAGGGAATTTCACAGCAGTACCCCTGTGCTAACTTTAGTGAAAGGTAACTCAGTTTTCTCCTAGGCAAAAAAATACAGGCAGCCTCAAGAAGTTTCTCGGTATCGAAGAGAGACACTAGGAAAGCGCAAGTGACTATCTCCCTCAGAATGCTGATCTGTAAACATGGTTGTTTCTTCTCTTTCCTCAGTGGATCTAAACTCTGATGAACAACATTGGCCTCAGAAAGTAAAGAATCCTATGCAGGCACTGCAGGGCTCTAACAAAATGAGGGGTATCTTATCCAGGAAACAGAAGCATACACCTAAGCCTATCTCTCTTACAATTCTTATACAGATCTTTTACCAGAATTCCACCGAACTACTAACAGGGATTCCCACGCAGGTTCTGCAGTCTATCTACTCTCCTCATTAAGCGAACGCCGTGTGGTGCTAGCTTTTTGCTATATGTCTGTTGAACTGAAATACTGTTTCTCTGAACAGTTTAATTCACCGAGGGTTGATTTCTCTTCCTTAAAATTCTTTGGAGTTACACATGCCAAAGTTGCAACCCAGAATGAAGTTTGGCGAAGGGTAACTAAGGTTTCACCTACTCAAATGCAAGCAGTCTTTTCTGATACCAGGTATTGAAGATGCACTTTCAGAAAGCAGAAGTGATCAGAGCCCTGAGAACGCTGAACTGCAAACAGCCTTCCTGCTTGTCTCTCTTCAGGGTGGCTAAACTCAGGTGAACCTCCTTGATTTAACAGACCGAAAAACACTTGCAGGGTACCGCAGGTCTCTCATGAAATCCGAAGAACTTCTCCATGAAACAGAAGCACTTAGAAGCCACTGTGTCTTAAGATTCTTTCCCCGCTCTTTGAACTGGCATCCACACAATGTCTAACAGGGATTCCCAGGCAGAGTTTTCACATCGTCTCATTTAAGCTAACATTTTATGCTGTTAGGATTTGCCTGGATGTCTTTCCAATGGGAGCACTGCTTCGCTCAATGTTGTTATGCCCTCTGACGGTGTCTTCCTCTTCCTTCAGATCCCTTGAGTTACGTAGGCCACCATAGTGCCCCAGCATTGTGTTCAGGGAACGGTCCCCAAGTGTCCTGCTAGAGAACTACAGGCAGCTTCCCGTGGTTTCTAGGTAGTGAAGATGCACCTTCGGAAAGCGCAAGTGACTGGGACTTGAAAAGGCTCATCTGTAAACAGGATTGTTTCTTTTCTTTCCTCAATGTATCTCAAGTCTGATGAACAACATTTGGCCTCACAGAATAAAGAATCCTATCCAGGCGCTGCAGGACTCTGAGCAAAAGGGAGGTTTAGAAATTAGTGGTGCATAGAATCCAATCTGCGTTAGCATTCTTCTAAGGCTCTTTGACCTGAACTCCACATAATGGCTAGGAAGGATTCCCACAGAGGTTCTTCAGTTTACCTACCTCCTGCTTCCACACAGCCTTGCACTGTGTGTCGGCAAAACTGAAATACTGTTTTCCTGAACAGTTTCCTTCACTGAGAGTTGGTTTCCCTTCCTTACTATTCCTCTGAGTTGTGGATACCACAGAGGCACCCCGGAGTGAAGTTCAGTGAAGGGTAACTCAACGCAGGCAGCATTTTCTGATTCTAGCTACTGAAGATGTACCTTTGGGAGGCAGGAGCGACTAGGGCCCTGAGAACGCTGAAATGCAACCCGTCTTGTTTCTTGTCCTTCTTCAGGGTAGCTAAACTTGGCTGAACCATCTGTGGCTTGACAGACCAAAGAATACTCACAGAGTACTGCAGGTCTCTCGTGGACTCCAAAGAATGGCCCAGTGAAATAAAAGCACTTAGAAGCCAACCTCTCTTAAGATTCTTGCTGCCCCCTTTGAACTGACATCCACACAATGTCTAACAGGGGTTCCCAGGCCAGACACTTCACCTTGTCTTGCTTAACCAAAAGCCATACACTGGTTAGGATTTGCCTGGCTGTCTTTCCAATGGGACCACTGCTTCACTCCACATTGTCATGTCCTCTGGTGGTTTTTTTCTCTTCCTTCAAATCCCTTCAACTTTCAGAGGCCACCATGGTGACCCTGCACCATCTTTGGGGAACAATCTCTAGGTTTCCTGCTAGGGAAGTGCAGGCAGCTTTCAGTGCCTTCTAAGTCATGAAGATGTACCTTTGGAAAGTGCAAGTGACAAGGGCCTGAAAAGGCTCACCTGCCAACAGGCTTGTCTCTTCTCTTTCTTCGGCTTATCTCACGTCTGGGAACAACATTTGGCCTCACAGAGTAAAGAATCCTATGCAGGCACTGCAGGACTCTGAGCAAAGGAAAGGTTTTCTCCTGGAAATAGAGGCACACCAAAGCCAATCTGCTTTAGTGTTCTTCCAGGGCTCTTTGACTTGAACTCCACCCAATGGCTCACAGAGCTTCACAGGCAAGTTCTTCAACCTGCATACACTGCTGTTTCAGCAAACCGCTTATGGGACTGGGTTTTTGCTCTATGTTGGCGAAACCGAAGTACTTTTTCTCTGAACAGTTTCATTCACTGAGGGTTGGTTTCTCTCTCTTACAGTTCATTCAAGTAACGTACACCAGATTAGTGCCCCAGAATGAATTTCAGTGGGGGTAGGTATGATTTTGCCTACACAAACATAGACAGTACTATCTGCTTGCTAAGTATTGCAATTGAAGATATACATTTGGAAAACAGAACCAACTAGATTCCTGAGAATGCTGACCTACAAACAGTCTTGTCTCTTGTCTTTCTTCAGTGTCCCTAAACTCAGCTGAACCATTATCGGCTTTACAGACCAAAGAATACTTTCAGTTCCTGAAGGTCTCTGATGAAATCAAGGGAACTTCTTCATGAAATAAGAGCGCTTAGAAGACAATTTGTCTTAAATTTCTTTGTAACGCCTTTTGACCTGAGTTCCACACTATAACTATGAAGGTTTCCCAGTCAGGTTTTTCAGTTCCCATACAAGCTCATCTAAGCAAAATCCTCAGAATTTCCCCATCTGCAGTTAACATGGAAATACTGTTTCTCTCAACATTTTCATTCATTCGGAGTCTTTGTTTTTCTTAAAGTCCTTTTGTGTTACATACATACACCACAGTGGTACCCCAGCTTTTATTTCCATGAAGGGTCACTCATTTTTCCACCACACCAATACAAGTGACTACACCCAAGAGAACACTCAAGTGTGAATAGTATCATTACTGTACTTTCTTCATTGTATGTAAATAAACTGTGCTGAACCACCACTGGCCTATATACAGAAGTATAATTTCAAGGCACTGCAGTTCTCTAACCAAATGATAAGAACTTGTCTGTGATAATGTAAGCACACATAAGCCTATCTGTCTTAATATTCTTTGTAAAGCCTTTTGACTGAGTTTCACACACTGCCTGATAGGGACTCCCAGGCACTTTCTTCAGTTTACACATAACCTCTCCTAAGCAAAAGCGTTTGGATTTTGCCATATGCAGTTAACATGAAAATGGTGTTCAGCCATTCACTCAGAGGTTTTGTTTCTCTTCCTTTAAATGTTTTCGAGCTACTCACAACACAGTGCTGCCACAGCTTGGTAATTCAGTTTTCCCCTAGACAAATACAGGCAGCCTTAGCTGGTTTCTACGTATTCAAGATGTACATTATGAAAGCTCAAGTGTTTATGTCCCTGAGAACACTGAACTGCAAATAATGTTGTTTCTTTACTTTCTTCAGTGTATGTAAACTCTGCTGAACCACCATTGGCCTACACCCAAAAGAATACTTTTAATCACTGCAGTTCTCTGACAAAATGATAAGAACCTATCCATGCTAATATAAGCACACATAAACCAATCTGTCTTCAGATTCTTTGTAAAGCCTTTTGACCCAAGTTCCGTGCAATGTCTAACAGGGAATCCCAGGCAAGTTCTTCATTTTCCATACAATCCTAAGGCAAAAGCCTTAGGATTTCACTGTAGGCAGTTAACATGGAAATACTGTTTCTCTGAACATTTTCATTTACTCAGAGCCTTTTTTTCTCTTCCTTAAAATGCCTTCGAGTTACATATACCAAATGGTACCCCAGCTTTAATTTCAGTGATGTGTCACTCAGATAAATACAAGCAACCTTAACTTCTGTTGGTGTCATTCCACAGTTTGTCTGGTCAACATCATTTCTGCCGAGAAGTCAGAGGAAAGCCTACAGGGCTTCCCTTTGTATGTTAGTTTTGATTTAAGCCTTGCTGCCTTTAAGAGCCTCTCTTTATGTTTCATTTTATTAAGCTTGATTATAACATGTCTTGGTGTCTTTTGAGTCTAAGGTATGTTTCTTGTAAGCAGCATATAGAAGGATCATGTTTTTTGATCCAGGCTGTTACTCTCTGCTGCTTAGTTGGAGCACTCAACCCATTTATACTCAGTATAATTATTGATAGATATGTGTTCAGTGCTGATATTTTAGTGTCTTTATTTTTGTGTTGGAAATCCTGATGGTATAGTGGATTAAGTGCTACATCTGCTAACCAAAAGGCTGGCTATTTAAATCTGCTAGGTGCTCCTTGGAAACTTTATGGGGTGCTCTACTTTGCCATGTAGTGTCTCTATGAATTGTATCCAACTTGACTGCAGTGTGTTTGGGTTTATTTTTGTGTTGTTGACGTTTCCTTTGTTCCACTTAATGTTCTTTTCTGGGTCAATTTTCTTTATGGGTTTTCTTTTCACCCTTTTCAGTGTTGGTTTTTCTGTCTATTGAGACTTCTGAATTATGTTTCCTGTATTGATATGTAGCATAGTAAGTTTACTTTGATCCCCTTTATGTTCTAAGTTTAAACTGGTCTTTAACTTCTGTATGTTTCCTTGACTTCCTCTCCATCTGAAAGGGCTATAACTACTGCAATATATCCTTCTTTCTGGTGTAATGATGTCATAGCTTACATGTTAAGATCTCTGGTTTCCTACTTTTAATATTTTAGCTTTGCTTGAGTTTTGTTATTTTCCTAACTGAGTAGAACTCTGTATGCTGTGCCCTGCATTGCATCATTGACTATATATCTGATATTATCGATTTTCTAAATGAAGAGCTTCTTTCAGTATTTCTTGTAGTTTTGGTTTGGCTTTTGTGAAGTCTCTAAGCTTCTGTTTATCTCAGAATGTCTTAATTTCATCGTCATATTTGAAAGACAATTTTGCAGTTTATATAATTCTTGGTTGGAAGTTTTTCTCTTTCAAGGCTTTGTATGTGTCATCCCATTGTCTTTTTGTCAACATGGTTTTTGCCGAGAAGTTGGAGGAAAGCCTACAGGGTTTCATTTTGTACATTAATTTTGCTTTAAGCCTTGCTGACTTTAAGAGCCTCTCTTTATGTTTTATTTTATTAAGCTTAGTTATAACATGTGTCAGTGTCTTTCTTTTCGGGTCTACCTTTTGTGGAGTTCAGTAAGCATCTTGAATATCTGTGTTTTCTTCTTTCATGATGCCAGGAAAGTTTTCTGTCAGTAACTCTTCAACAGTTCTTTCTGTATCTTCTGCTATCCTTCCCTGTTTAGGAATTCCAATTATTCATAGATTATTCCTCTTGATAGAGTTCCACATGCTTCTTAATATTTATTCATCTTTCTTGTTTCTTTTATCTGATTTCTTCTCATAAATACTGGTATCAGTTGCTTAATTTTCAGTCTCATTAATTCTGCATTCCATTTCCTCATTCCTACTCTCTTGGCTTTGCATTGAATTGTCTAACTATGTGATTTTATTATTAATCTGCTGGATTTCAGATCTTGATGTTCTAGCAGTTCATACACCTTACTTAAATTTTCGTTTTGTTCTGCTGCACTTTCTTTAATTTCTAAAGACCTCTATACATAATTCTTTTGTAATCTACCTCTGATAATTTTGGAAAGCTTCTTTATCTGGAAAGATTTTTGATTCTTTATTTTGGGAGTTTTTCAGAGCCATGGTGGTCTGCTTTTAAATGGTTGGATATTGATTGTTGTCTTCATGCAATCAAAAAAGATGTTCAGTTTCCCCAGTGTTACACCAATGGGAGCTGTGACAAAGCTCTATTAATGGAGTAAGGGCAATGCTAAACAGTGCCGCCAGCTGCCTCTGTTTATTCTAGGTGTGGCTGGCTTGTGTACAGCTTCTCTGGTTTGGTTTGGCAGCTGGCCAGCTGGGTCCTCAGGGGTTGCATGGCCTGCCTCCTGGCTGATAAAGAAGGCTACCTACTTGTGCTGACTCTCCTGCATGCTAGTCAAGACTATGGTGTAGCTCAGGGAATTGAGGAGAGAAGGATGCCTCCATACTCAGCCACCAGAGACTGTTACATTCTCTAGATGCCCTTGTCTTAAAAACTGCTTTTCTGCTGAAAGAGGCATTGACCAGTGGCAGTCGATAGCAGCCCAGCCCTCAGGGGTGCAGGCCCTGTTTCCTGAGTGACTAAGGTGGTGCTCTACTTATGGAGTCTCTCAGGGGCTGTCAGCAGATGTTATGACATGACTCAAAGAAGGGATGAGTTAGGGTACCATCACACTTGGCTGCCAGCTGCCACTACATCCTCTAGGTACAACTGTCTTAAAAACAGCTTTTCTGCTGGGAGAAGCACTGTCCAGGCAGGCACTGGTGCTCAGTGTGGGATTTATACTGAGCTGAGCCTTTAGGAGTGGCTGCCTTTGCATCTCAGCTGACCAGAACAATGTCTCTTCTGAGCTGCCTCTTCTGCAGTGAGTCAGCAATATCTCTCATGCAGCTCAGAGAAGAGTGGGAAAGGGGTACCAGCAACCTTGGTTTCCAGTTACTTCTGGGTTCTCTAGACGTGATTGTCCCAAGCACAGCCTCTCTCCTGCAGGTACTGCAGCTCAGTACAGTACCCAGCCTGTTCCAGGCTCTCAAGTTTGACAGCCCCAGTCTCAGACTTCCAGTTAACAAACAATGCATGTGTACCTGTAAGCCTCTCAACCACTGTGCCAGTAGAACTGGGACTCACTGTGTCACTCTTACCTCTAACAAGGTAGTTTCTGCCTTCCTGTCACTCAGCCTGATCTCACAACCCTGTGTCTGATCTTGGGGATCCCAAAATGTCCACACTGCTCTATTCGATTACTTTTGTAGGCCTTAATTCTCAGAGGGAATTGAGGAGACATACAAGTAGTCCACCATCTTGGCCCCACCTCTGAATCAGACTATTTTGATTAATGCTTTGACTCTGCTGTCCATTACAGTAACTGTGCCTACCTTGTCTTTGTTGGTTGAGTGCTGCTACTTGGCCCCTACCACCCTCCTGGTCCAATCAACTCCATTGTAGTTTGGTGTCTTATTTCAGTTATGGCAGTTCTGACTATCGCATTTAACTTATAAATAATAGCAATCACAGAAGTTTTCAAGGATGCTGGGGCACCCTTTGCAAATTTGTTCCTTACCATTGTGGTAAAAGGTGAGTCCTCTGGGAACTCTATATTTGAGTTTGTGTGTCTAACCTGATGAATCCACTTTAACATGGCAATTTTCCTTAGCCTTTGGGTACTTTCTTCTATTCTATACCAAGGCAGGTCCAGTACTTAAACTGGATTTAGTGTAATCCACCATGTAACCCATGCTTCAGTGAACAAACAAAACTACCAGATCCTTTCCTAACCTTTCAAGCTGGAACATAAAATGAACAACCTGTGCTTAGTAGGGCTGTGTCAATAAACTCAGGCTTTATTGTCCTTACACGATAATACTACATCCTTAGTAGCCATTCCCACACATGTTCCATAGGTTTCTGTTGGTACATATTAAAAAACTTAAGCAGTTCTTTTGGAGAGTAGTGTACCTCCTCCTGGGTCACACTTTATACCTCACTATTTGGTACTCATGGGACTTAAGTGTAGTTACAGGTCTAAAAGCAAAAATGGGTGCTGGTGTGAGTTCTGTGAACACTCAGCAGTGTTTTGTAAGACATCTAACCCCAGCAATGACTCAGGCAGTGACTCAGAAGTTGCTACAGGTAATATCTCAAACGAATGTTCTTCAGGTGAGGTGGAGGGGATAATTATTTTACTGGGGAGGGTGGTTTAGCAGACAAAGATGGAGAAATCTCTTCAGCTGGGAGTGAGAGGTCTGATTCTGTTGGAAAGAGCTATTAAGTGGAATTTAGGGCTCAGTGTCCCCAGCTTCACGATTTTCTGCCTATAAGTCCCCATCCTAAGTTTCAGGATCCCAAATCAGTGCCCTCACTTTAAAGAGAATTTCCCTGGAGTATGGCTTGTACCACCCTTAATTCTCTCATCCTGCAAGAGATAAGAGGAAAGAGAAGCAGACAGAGAAGTGGGAACCTCACACCATCAAGAAAGCAGCACCCAGGGAACAGCATGTCCTTTAGACCAGAAGTTCCTGTGCCAAGATGCTCCCAGGACAAAGAATGATGCAATACTGGACTTTCCTCCAAAGCTGACAAGGGGAAAAGCCTTCCCCTGGAGCAGGCCTCCTGAATTTGGACTTGTAGCCTGTTGGACTGTGTAAGAATAAACTTTCCCTTGTTAAAGCCATCTACTTGTTGTATTTCTGCTACAGCAGCACTAGCTGACTAAAACAGTAGTATCTATAGCCACCAGAAGCCTGACATTCATATTTATAGGTTTAGAAGAAGATGAATATCTGAAGTCAATGTGGGACTCTGGTTTTCTCCAACAACCAATTCTAAGGGGCCCTGGCCAAGAGTATAGCTATGCCATAGCAATAGGAAGAGCTTAGGGGGTTGTCTACAGGACAGTTGCATACTCGTTCCCATTCTTTGGCCAACTTTCTCAAAATTTTCTAAGCTCTAACAATAAGACAAGTGAAGAAAATGCTTATCAATTCAACCAAGTATATGGTATGAAATGGGCAATACCTACCCAAAAGCAATGAGGAGAAGGCAGGAAGGGACAGGAAAATGGAACAAATGGACGTGAAGAACTCAAAGTAGAAAAGGAAAGGAGGAGTATATTGACACATTACAGAGACTATAATCAGTGTTGGAAAACAACTTGTGGATAAATTTTTGAATTAAAAACCAATTTGCACTGCAAACTTTCACATAAAACACATTAAATAAAAAAATTCCCCATAGGTTCCCCACTGGTGCCTGGGACCAGCCAGGGTTAACCAAAACTAAATCTGCAGGAAGTCTGGTGGATTTGGGGAGATGTCTGCCTAACATCTTGTTGAGTATTCCATTCATTCTGGGTTCACTCTCGTGGGGCAGTCTTGGGGCTCCATGGCCAGGCCTCCATTCTAGGAGGATAGCCTGGTGAACAGGTGATCACCAGGCTGGCAGGACATTTCTTTTGCTATAGTTCCTAAAACTGGGCTGCCAAAATCATTCTGACATGCAAATTTTTGTTAAGCCATATTCTTTATACAGATACAGACTCCACATACCTTAAAGTCAGTGCTGCTAAAGGTGTAGGGATTTTTGTTTCTGTAACTGAAATTGTGCAAATACTAAAAAAAAAAAAAAAAAAAAAAATCCACACAAATCCATAGAGACACAAAGTAGGTTAGTAGTTACCAAGAGCTAGGAGGAGGGGGGAATGTGGAGTGGCTGCTAATGGATATGGGTTATTTTTAGGGTGATGAAAATATTCTGGAATTAGACAGTGATGATGTTTGCATAACTTAGTGAATATACTAAAAACTACCAAATCATATACTTCTGTGATATGTGACTTATATCTCAATTTTTGAAACAAATTCCACAGGACCTTGGATGATAGCTGACCAGCAGGGATGGGAAAAAGAAAGGAGGAGGAGACAAGTTGAGTCCATATGTGAATGGTCCTGAGCATGTACTGGTAAATCCCACAAATAGCTGCTCCATTAGTTGGAATCAACTTGATGGCAGTGCATTTGGTTTTAGGTTTTACCCAATGCAATGCATCATTTGATTTTTTGACTGCTACATCCAATGGGTGTTGATTGTGGATGCAAGTAAAATGAAGTATTTGACAACTTCAGTGTTTTCTATTTTTATCATGATGTTGCTTTTTAATCTAGTTGTGAAGATTTTTTCCTCCCTTTTTGTTTTATTTGATGGGAGGCGGGCTTTAATCGGGGGAGAGAGTAGTGACCATGGCTCCTCCTATTATGAATTTTGTTCTTGGTATCTTTTGTGGAGGAGAGGCAGAGCAACAGTATTGTTAAGTGATGGATACCAACCTCTGTGCAAGCCAAGTATGCTCCAGGGAAATGTAGAGGAGTTAATGATAACTTTCACTTGCAATGCTTTGCTTCGCACTCGTCCCGATGCCCATACCTCTTTTCCCAGGCTGGTAAGGAGGTAAGCATGCCTCTACTTTTCATGCTGTCCCCTTGTGGAGGAAGCTAGGGTTTCTCATTATCAGCGGCATAAGTTTCGTCAACTGCCAAGCAATGGTAGTGAACTTGAATGGGTTTAGCTAGTGAAGAGTCTACTTGTTGTTTAATGAGGTTTGTTATTCTTCTGAATGCCCAAGGGCCGAAGGTCAGGAACAGCAATATACCTAAAATAGGGCCAGCAAAACTGAGAAGCAAGTTAGTGAGCCATGAAGTTCCGGTCAAGCTAAAACCAAGTGGTCCTGGATTGGTTCCCCACTCTCACTGTCTTTGGTTCAGCCGCTCCCTGAGCTTAGTCATAGTGTCTTTGATGACCCCTGAATGATCTGTATAAAAGCAACATTGTTCTTTGAGGGCTGCACATAAGCCACCTTCTTTAAGAAAAAGTAGATCAAGCCCTCTTCGATTTTGGAGGACTACTTCCGACAAGGATGTTAAAGAGCTTTCTAATTTTGAGATGGAGTGTTCGATGGCTTTTAGGTCCTCAGTTATGGCCATGTTTAGCCTGGTGATATGTTTAGGGCCTTCTACTAAGGCTGCGGTGCCAGTGCTAACCCCTGCTGCTACACCCAGGCCCAAAAGGACCACCAAGGTTAAAGAGATGGGTTCTCTCTTAGCTCTGGCGGTTTGTAACTGGTATTGGGTTATGAAGCCGTCTTCGGTATGATAGATGATTTTGGGGAAGATTTGTACCATGACACAAAAGTCACGTGACTGATTAAACACACTGGTGGATACACAGGGTGTGAGCCCAGTGTTACAAGCCCACCAGCCTCCCACCAGGGGGACTAGATAATATGTATTAGAAGTGTGGGGACTTTTTAAAGTTTGATTACAAAGTTTTGCCTGTTGGGAATTTTGCGGGGCACCAGTACAGGTTCCCGTTGATCCTGAGATCACAGTAAGGGTGAGTCTTTTTTCGGATATCCAGCTGCAATTACTGTGACCAGTTTGACTGGAAAATTTTCCTATCAAGGTGAGTCCCTCATAATAAGGGGGGGTAGTTGCTAAGCACAACCAGCAAGATTCAGTCAAGTTGGGGTTAGAGTTGTTGAGGACTTGGAAGGCACCCTGTACTAGACTTAGTAGTCTTTGGCCACTAGATAAATTTGAGGATGGGGGTGCTTGGGATAAATCCAGGGATGGGGGGTGATGGAGCAGCTGAGGGGGAGTCGTGTGGAATTTGGGGAGGCGGGTTTGGGGGCCTTAGGGGCGTTTGCTGTTCGGATAATACTGTATTAGGTCCCATGGGCTGAGATGAGGGGTTATTTATTGTGAGGCGGACTTGGATAAGGGTTCCCTCACCTCCTCCATACTTCCAAAACACCACCCCCCAAGTTAAACCTGTTATCCATTGAGTGGTGTCTTGTTTTGCTGCTTCATTAAATTGGAGTCTTATGAAATCTAAGTCGGAAGTTTTGCACTCCCGGCGCCTGTAAAGTTCTTGGGTTACATATTTGCCAGGCCTTTGGTTGACAAAAGAGAATTTTAAAAGGTCCCAGTTACCTACATTCCATTTCCAATCTCCGTCATTCGAAGTGACACAACTCCAACTATTACAGTAATAACTTCCTGCTCCCCCGCAGTGTCTACCCTTCTTATTTCCGGGGCAGCTGTAAAATCCATAACTACGCACCAGATTAGGAGGGGTGCTCCCTGCAGAGCGAATGGGCTGGTGCAGGCAAAAATATAGATTAGGCCACCAGGTGTCAAGTGGGGCCTCGTGCGAGGTACTATTGAGAACAGTACCTTCACTCAGGTCTATAATTGTCCAATTAAGGATTTTGGGAGTATGGGGATTAGGTTGGGGATTGGCAGAGCTAAATTTTACAAATGCAGAGGGAATGATTAGCAAGAAGGGTAAAAGGCTTATCTGTGGTGGATTGTTGATTTTCATCTTGTAAAGTTTTACTCGTGCTTCACTTTGGTGGCGCTGGACACAGGTGGTTTTGCAGCCTATAAGAGAGGAGGAGGCTTCTCAGGGGTATTTTCCCTGGAGATGGGATTATCATTGATGGGTTTGATAAGGCGTTCGGGCAGCCACCGAGGGACTCCTTCAGGAGTATTATATACACAAGCGTGGCCTCTTCCCCAGATGAGAACTGGATCAGGACCGAGCCACTTGTGGGTTATAGGATCTTTCCACATAACCTTGGCATATTGATTTTTAGTCTCTTGGTGCCAAAGGCGATCTGCTGCAGACTTTTCATTAAGATCCAATTGTAGGAAATTAAGGATGAACAATGCATGATTTAGGAGGTTATGGGGGGAACCTTTAGTGGGGTAGACAGTGTTAGCTTTAAGCTTGGACATAGTGTTTTTAAGAGTCTGGTGAGCTCGTTCTATTATGCCCTGTCTCTGAGGATTATAGGGAATGCCAGTTACATGTTTGATTTGGAATTGACTACAAAAGTTTTTAAAGGATTGTGATGTATAACCGGGTCCATTGTCTGTCTTGATTTGTTGGGGCCTTCCCATGATGGCAATACATTGGAGAACATGTGCCATAACATTTTTAGAGGCTTCACCACTGTGGAGGGTGGCATGGAGGAACCCACTATAGGTGTCAATGGTCACATGGGCGTATCTGAGGTTACCAAACTCAGGAATATGGGTAACATCCATTTGCCAGATTTCATTAGGGAGCAGGCCTCTTGGGTTAACTCCCAGGTGAGGGAGAGGCAGGAGAGTCACGCATGCAGGACAGTCCTTAACAATTTGTTTTGCCTGTTCTCTAGTGACCTTAAACATAAGGCGGAGTGTACGGGCATTGAGATGGTGAAGAGCATGAGCTTGTTGGGCCCTGGTAATGAGTTTTAGGGCAGCTGAGAGGACTAAACGTGTTTGTTTATCTGCAAGGCTATTACCTTCGGAGAGGGGTCCCGGGAGGTCAGAATGGGCTCGTAAGTGCCCTATAAAAAAGGGGTGTTTTCTTTTTAGGATGAGTGTCTGGAGTTGTTGAAAGAGAGGTACAGCACTGGAAGATGGTTTGATATAAGGAACAGTTTCTAACACCGGGACTGAGAGGGCTATGTAAGCACTGTTGGTATAGAGATTGAAGGGGGCATCATGTAGTATGGTGAAGACCTGTAGGGTAGCAAAAAGCTCCACAAGTTGGGCAGATTTAAAGGGAGACTGGACACTACCTTCTTGTGAATCTATAACCCACGCGGCGATACCAGAAGAAGACCCATCTGAAAAAACTAGGGAGGCCCCTTTTAAGGGTTGAGCAGATGTTACTCTGGGGAAGATGAAGAAGTTTGTGTGAAGGATAATGGTTATCTATAGTACCCTGAAATGTGATTAGGGTAATTGCCCAATCATCATCATTTTGAGAGAGCCAGTCTATTTGTTCTTTGGTATATGGGACTACAAGGTGATCAGGATCTCGTCCAAAATGTAGGCGCCCCTTTTCTCTGCCCGTTTTTATAATTTTTGCCACCAGAGCAGGTGTTTTAGTCAGCTAGGGCTGCTCTAACAGAAATACCACAGAGTGGATGGCTTTAACAAAGAAAGATTTATTCTTACACAGGCCGGTAGGTTGCAAGTCCATATTCAGGGTGTCCGTTCCAGGGAAAGACTTTCCCCTTGACGGCTCAGGAGGAAAGTCCGGTATTGCATCAGTCATTGCCCAGGGAGCGTCCTCACACAAGAACCTCTGGTCTGAAGGACGTGCTCTGCTCCCGGTGCTGCTTGCTTGATGGTAGCGAGGTTCTCAAATTGTCCTTGGTTCTTTTTCCTTTTATTCCTTGCAAGCTAAAAGCATTAAGGGTGGGGCAAGCCATACTCCAGGGAAACTTCCCCCATAGCAGGAATTCACAGCCCCACCCTAATCCTTTAACATACAGGTTAGCAAAACCGCACAATGGAGGACATTTCCAGGATACTGGGAACCATATCCCAGCCACATGGCTGCACACATTTTTGGGGGGACACAATTCAAACCATGACATCCCGCCCTTTGACAACCCAAAAATCACATCACAAAACATTTAACACATTCATCTCACCATAGCAAAATTATGTCCATCCATATAACAGAAGTCTTAAATCAGTTCCAAGTCCAAAATACAAAAACTCTTCTACATCTGTGAAACTTAGAAGGCATTAACAGGCAACAGGCAAGTCAACAGAACACATTACATTAGCCCTCAGAGCTTTGGAAATACTCTTACATTTTCTGAGACATTCTACACAACAGCAATGCTCTCCAGACTCTAGGTATCGGCCACACTCTCAGGTTTCTGAGTGGAGACCTCCAGCCCCGTGCTACAACTTTGCCTTCAAAGCCCACTTGGACAGAAACTCTGTCCCATCGGCTTTAGGAGCACCCTAAGCCCAACTGAGTGGCAATTCCACCCTTACGAACACAGCACGCCATGGTTCCACCCTTTCAAACCCCTGAGGTCATGGCCATACCTCTTGAGACTGAGGCAGCTCAGCTTCTCACGCTATCTGCCTCTTCAGCTTCAGCTTCCTATGGCCGCATGGCCTGGGCCTCAGGCCCACATCTGCCCTGCCAGGCAAGTGTTCCAAAGCTCTGTAGCTCCACTGGTTTAAGTGCCCGGAGGCACCCCACTCTTGCTGGAAAGCGTCCTGCCCAAAGGCACTCAACTCTCTCACTCTGTGGGTCAGCAAGGCCAGCTCACCGATTCAAGTGCCCAGAGGCACCCCGTTCCGCGAGGAAAACTCTGCGCAGGCACTGACCTCTCTTGCTCCACGGGTCGGCTCCAGCGCTGCCTCTGGTTCTGCTGCTGCCGCTGCCGCTGCTGCCGGTCCTCCGTTGTTTCTCACCATCTGCGCCTTCTTCGTTACTTCTGAATCTTCTATCCATTCGCAGTTTCAAAGTGGCTTCCACATTTTAGGTATTTGCTAGAGCAGCACCCCACTCTCGGTACCAATTCTGTTTTAGTCAGCTAGGGCTGCTCTAACAGAAATACCACAGAGTGGATGGCTTTAACAAAGAAAGATTTATTCTTACACAGGCCGGTAGGTTGCAAGTCCATATTCAGGGTGTCCGTTCCAGGGAAAGACTTTCCCCTTGACGGCTCAGGAGGAAAGTCCGGTATTGCATCAGTCATTGCCCAGGGAGCGTCCTCACACAAGAACCTCTGGTCTGAAGGACGTGCTCTGCTCCCGGTGCTGCTTGCTTGATGGTAGCGAGGTTCTCAAATTGTCCTTGGTTCTTTTTCCTTTTATTCCTTGCAAGCTAAAAGCATTAAGGGTGGGGCAAGCCATACTCCAGGGAAACTTCCCCCATAGCAGGAATTCACAGCCCCACCCTAATCCTTTAACATACAGGTTAGCAAAACCGCACAATGGAGGACATTTCCAGGATACTGGGAACCATATCCCAGCCACATGGCTGCACACATTTTTGGGGGGACACAATTCAAACCATGACAGCAGGGTACGTGACAAGGACTTTGGGTGGATTGGCCGACAGGTGTATTCATAGGAGGGGTCTTTCTTGCCACAACACTCCTGTGGGTGTATGAGGTGTCTGGCAGACAATTAGAGCAAAGGGTTTGTCATAAGCAAGAAAGGTAACTTGTTGTTGTTGCACTGCCAGCTCGACAGCATGAAGGGCCTTTGACGCTTCTGGGGTGAGAAGTCGAGGGGAGAGAGGGTCGGAGTCTCCTCGCAGAACATCAAATAATGGTTTTAATTCCCCTGTCGTGAGTTGGAGATATGATTTGAGCCAGTTTATGTCTCTCAAGAACCTTTGGAAGTCATTTAAGGTTTGTAACCGAGAGGTTTGGAAGTTAAGTTTCTGGGTACGAATTTGGTTACTGTTTAGTTCAAAGCCAAGGTAATAATAGGGGTCTGTGAGCTGAACCTTATTAGGGGCAATTTGAAGCCCCAGAAGGGCCAGGCTGTGGGTCAAATCTTGGCTGCAATTAAGTACCTCAAGACGGGTGGCACCAGCCAGCAGGATATCATCCATATAGTGAATGATGTAAATAGAAGGCCATCGGTGGCAGAGAGGATCCACTGCTTGGGCAACAAATTTTTGACATAGCGTAGGGCTATTGGCCATGCCTTGAGGGAGAACCTTCCACTGATAGCGTTGCATTGGCCCTTTAAAATTAATAACTGGGAGGCTAAACGCGAAACGTTCTCTATCAAGTGGGTGAAGAGGGATGGTAAAGAAGCAGTCCTTGAGATCAATAATGATTTTAAAATAGTTAGCTGGAATGGCAACGGGGGAGGGGAGTCCAGGTTGGAGAGCCCCCATTGTAAACATGGTTTTATTAATTTCTCTGAGGTCCTGAAGGAGTCGCCATGACCCATTTTTCTTTTTGATTACAAATATAGGAGTATTCCAGGGAGAGGTGGTTGGTTCCAAATATCCAGCAGCCAGCTGTTCCTGCACTAACTCTGTGGCAGCTGCGAGTTTTTGCTCAGTCAAGGGCCATTGATCTACCCACACTGGAGACTCAGATTTCCATTTAATCTTATCAGCGTGGGGTGCAGGGGAGTCAATGACCGCTAAGGAAAATTTTCACTTCCCAAGCCTGAACGATTATTTTTAGGCGTTACAGGAAGAGGCTGCTTTATACTTTGATTATTTTTTCCCAGTCCTTGTCCCGGTAGGAAGCCTAGGTTAAGCATCTGTTGGGTAATTATTTCATTTGGGCTACACATAATGATTTCCAGTTGGGATAAGACATCATGACCCCATAGATTAACAGGTAAAACCGGAACAATGTAAGATTGAATTTGTCCTGAGTTACCCTCAGAGTCTTTCCAAGTAAGAATTTTTGAGCTTTGCTTAGGGTTGACAGACTGGCCAATGCCTTCAAGATGGGTTATTGAGGTCTCACAGGGCCAGTTGGAAGGCCAATATTTAGCGGAAATTACTGTGGCATCAGCTCCTGTGCCCATTATTCTTTCAAAATCTTTGCCATCTAACTGGAGAGTAAGCTTTGGTCTATCGGGGGTGACTGGTTGTATCCAGTATGTGTCTGAGGACCCGAATGCAACGTCAGGCCGCCGGGGTACTAAATGCCTATGGGGTGTAGGTAATAAGGGGAGCAGTAAGATTTGAGCTATTCTTTGACCTGCATGTGTGGATATTGGCTCCAATGGGGCAGAAGCTAGAAGAGATATTTGCCCTGTATAATCATTGTCAATAACTCCTGGGAGGATTTGAAGACCGGCCAAGGAGGAGCTGCCTCGCCCTATTATCAGCCCAAACGTTTCCGGGGGTAATGGCCCTCGGACCTGTGTTGGAACGACTTGAATACCCTGTTCAGGGGTTAGTATTGTACTGGTGGCGGAACAGAGGTCCAATCCTGCACTTCCAGGGGTGGCACAGCAGAGGGAGCTGAAACCTGTTTCTGTGTCTGTTTTGGGGGGACGAACCTGACTGCCCCTAGGTTCTGTCTCGGGGTTGGGGCCAGGGGCTGGCCCTGCTGGGAGTTTTCCTGCTTCAGGGGGAGAGGTTGACCGTTGATGTCAGTTTTGGAATAGCAATCTGCAGCCCAATGCTTGCCTCTTTTGCACCGGGGACACACTGAGGCGGGAGGCCCTCGATGTTGTTTCCCCAGGGGACATTCGCGTGCAAAATGGCCAGGTTGTTTGCAATTAAAGCAGATTTTTTGTTGTGGGTGAGGGTCAAGGCCTCTGAGTGCTGCTCCTATGGCTATTCCAATGGCATGGGAGGCTCCTATGCCTGAGCAGAGTCAGACATAGTCTGAAAGATCTCCCCTGCGATGAGGTCTTAAGGCTTCCTGACAAGAGGGGTTGGCATTTTCAAAGGCAAGGTGCTTGATAAAGACACTGTTAGTCTCACCCTCTCCTACTAGTCTCTTGGCAGCGTCTGTTAAACGGCTGACAAATTCACTATATGGTTCGTCAGGCCCCTGGCGAATTTTAGCCAGCGAAGTGGTTGCTGCACCCTTTGGGGGGAGACGTCTCCAGGCTCTCTGAGGCCAGCATTTTGTATTTGTGATGATAAACCAGGGGGGAAATTTGCCTGCTTTTCATTGGTGTCATATGGAGTCCGCCCCAAGAGTTTATCTCTTGTCCAGGTGCGGGAGGCCTTGCTTTCTCCATTATGTTGTGCCATTTCTCGGCACTGCTCAGCAAACTCGGTTTGCCAGAGAACAAAGTCACCCCCTGATAAGCAGGCCCGGGCCAAGAAATGCCAGTCGTTAGACGTAAGCCATCGGTCACTAAGGCTCTCAAGCAGGGCTAGACTGTAAGGGGCTGTCGGGCCGTAGTTATTGACAGCCAGTTTTAAGTTCTTAATATGTTTTACATTTAAGTGGTGATATTTTGGGGGGCTAAGGCTGTCAGGTTGGGTGTCATCTGCATTAGGACTCTCAGTTTCTTCCTCTTCTATTCTAGGGCTTCCTTGCTCTTCCTCACTTTCTATTTCAATCTCTACTTGCCCGTGCTGGCTACGAGTTACCGGAAAGGTGAGGAGAGTCTTAGGGCGGCCTGGGGTACCTTTTGACACATTGCTCCGGGATTGAGTTTTAGGATTTTGGGCAAGGCTGAGTGAGTTAAGCTCTTGCTCAAGGGCTTGGAGCTCCTTTTGGAGGTCTAATTGTCTATGTCTGCGGGCTACAAGTTTCTCTAACATTGAAATATCATGATCGATGGAGTTTTCGGTAGACTGGGGAGAATGGCTGGGTCCCGGGCCAAGAGGTAGAGAGGTCGGGTTAGGAGGACCTGAAGGGTAAGGGGGAGGTTTCGGGGGGGCGTGAAAGGCAGGGGCCACAAGGGTCCAAGAATAGGCATCATTATGATAATGGGCGGCTTGCTCTTCAAGAGTGGTCTGGTCTTCAGGGGACAGTGGGTTAGAATTGGGTTTGTCGGCGAAGGACTTTAGGGATGGGTACAAACCTTCGGGGGGACCGCTATGGTTCTTTTGTGAGAGTGTGTCTGTTTCGGAGGCCTGAGGCTCCTCTGGAATACTGAGAGAAACTGATGGGCAGGCAGAAGGGGGACGGGACTGATCTTTCATGACCTTTTAACCCATCTGGGCGAGATGCTGAACATCAGGAGCATTATGGGAACTTTGAAGGACATCATTTATCAAACTCCAATAAGAGAAGCAAGTGACCGGAAACTTCTCGGGCCCGAAGGTTCTATAGTAGTCATTTAAACAGTCTCCAACCCTTTTCCAGATTTGAGGATTAATAGTGCCCTCTTGTGGAAACGATGGACATACATCTGATAAGAATATAAAAAACTGAGCTAAATCCTTTTTTTTAGCCTTAATTCTCCGCATCTTGAAAGAATCCTTGATTCCCGTAAGAAAGAGTTCATGTGAACTCAGTTCTTGCCCCGTGATTTTTACCCACTCACCTCTGACAGATCAGGCTTGCAGGGCAGCTACTCCCGCGGTGATCAGGACGAGTTTGACTCATGAGCAGCTTTTCCCATGGAAACTCCGGTCCAGCCGGCTCACACCCAGTGCGGCAGCTCAGGATGCCTGCGCAGGACTTCCTCTTCTGTGGTGGGTCTATTTAGCAGCTCCGTACCTCGGCCCCACGTTGGGCGCCATTTTGCCCCGACCCGCGGGACGAATCAACGGAGGGACGAGGGGGAGCCTGCGAAAATGAAGGTAGGGCAAGAGACGCGAAGAAATGGAGGCAAGACAAAGTTCTGATCAAGCCTCAAGATTTTATTGTTACAGTGCGGTATATATAGCAACGGGAATGGAGGGAGGGATTAAGTGACGTAGGGATCGGGTGACATTTGGGGTGAGGTAGCTGTCGACTTGGGATTGGGTATGCATAAGACTAAGGCAGTGACATCAGACGGGAAGTTTTCCCGCTGGCGGGAAGTTCAAATTTCCCACGGGCGGGAAGTTTTTGCGCGCGCGGGCTTTTTGGGGACTTTCCAAGCTTCCTGTATGTTGGGGGCCTGGGGCTTTCCAGTGGTCCCCAACAATTTTTGTTTTCTTTATGTTGAAGTGTAATCCACAATGAAGACTGTAGTCGTTGATCTTTATCAGTAAGTGGTTCAAAACCTCTTCACTTTCAATAAGCAAAGTGTGTCATCTGCATAATGCAGGTTGTTAATGAAATTTTTCCTACTCCTGATGTCCCATTATTCTTCATATAGTCCAGTTTCTTAGATTATTTGCTCTGCATGTGGATGAACGTGACATCTGTTGATTAAGTTCAAGAATGCATCCTAGAAAAAGTGCTACATGCCTTGTTGCTGAATATCACTGTGATCACCTTCAAAGTACTCCCCTAGTATAGTACCTAGTCCACCCTTCAAAGCAATTTTGGAACTCTTTTTCTGAAATAGCCATGAGAGCTGTCACTATATTATCCTTGATATCCTAAATGTCATCAAAATGTCTTCCTTTCAATATTTGCTTTACTTTTGGGTAAAGAAAAAAGTCACTGGGGGTCAGATCAGGTGAGCAGGTAGAGTGTTCCAATACAGTATTTTGTTTGCTGGCTAAAAACTCGCTCACAGACAGTGCCGTGGGAGCCAGTACATTGTCGTGCTTCAAAAGCCATGAGTTCTTGGGAATAGTTTGGGTCATTTTCGTCTAACTTTTTCCATGCAGCCTTTTCAGCGCTTCCAAACAGTAGACTTGGTTGACTGTTTGTCTAGTTGGTACAAATTCATAAAGAACAATTACTCTGATATCAAAAAAGGTTAGCAATATCGTTTTGACTGTTGATTTGGACTGATGGAACTTTTTTGGTCATGGAGAATTGGCTGGCTTCCACTGTGTTCTTCAGTGCTTTGTTTCAGGGTCTATTAGTACACTCATGTTTCATCATCAGTGATAATACAGCCTAGATCATCATCTTGTCTCTCCAAAAGGTCTTGGCAAACTTCAACTCTCCTTTGCTTTTGTTCATTGGTCAGCTCCTTCAGGACCATTTTTGCACGTATCTTTCTCATACCGAGATTTTCATTTAAGATTTTTCTTGCTTCTCTGTCTATGTTTACTTGGTCTGCTATGCTTCTCAGAGTCAGCTGAAAATTTTGACAGACAATTTGATGAATGTTTGCAATGTTTTCATCAGTTTTGCTCATTACTGGCCACTCTGACCTCTTTTTATCAGATGCTTTCTCTCCTCTCAAAAAAACATTTAATCCGTTTGTACACTGCCATTTTCTTCACGGCATTATCCCCATAAACTTAGATGAATATGTCTCTGATTTCACTTCCATTCTTGTGAAGCTTAATAAGAAACTTAATATTTGTTCATTGCTCTAATTCAAGCTCTGACATGGTTGCATCAGTGCACAAAAACATAACATTAATGAACGCCGCCCAGCAAGACACTGTCACATATGGTCATGAATGCAGCGGTGAGACGCTGATATACCAAGGTTATGAAACCTTACCGAGTTGTTTGTACAATGCTGCCAACATAAGCACACAGTGGCAAGTTCACAAACTTAATTGTCAGGCATCATAAGTATGGTGAAAGGATACAACCCTAACACACACCTTTCCTGACCTTAAACCTCACAGTGTACCCTTATTCTGTTTGAATGACTGCTTCTTGATTTAGGTATAGGTTCCTCATGAGAACAATTAAGTATTCTCGAATTCACATTCTTTCCAGTGTCATCCATGATTTGCTATGATCCACATAGTTGAATGTCTTTTCATAGTCACTAAAACACAGGTAAGACACCTTTGTGGTATTCTCTGCTTTCAGATAGGATTCATCTGATATCAGAAATGATATCCCTGGTTCCATGTCTTCTTCTAAATCTAGCTTGAATTTCTGGCAGTTTCCTGTTGGTGTACTGCTGTGAATGCTTTTAAACGATCACCAGCAAAATTTTACTTGTGCTTGATGTTAATTGTATTTCACTGGATCTCCTTTCTTCATAATAGATGAAAATATGAATCTCTTCCAATTTGTTGGCCAGTGTGGTGGTCAGGATTATGTCAACTTGGCTACTGCATATTTGGCTGCTGTATTAAGTGGCAGGGTGGGGTTTGTGGTGGCTCCCTGCTCCTTGGCTCTCATCTCGTGACCTTTCACTACGGCAGCTGGTTGCTCACGTGGCCAGGAGCTCCTGCTCTCTGCTTCCAGCATCTGGTTCTGGGACTTGAACTAGCAACTGTTGGACTCATCAGTCCTTACAGTCAGCACTTGAGAGTCCTGCTCCCTGACCTGCCGATCCTGGGTTCGCCAGCCTCTGCCGCTCCTGCTCCCTGACCTGCCGATCCTGGGTTTGCCAGCCTCTGCCGCTCCTGCTCCCTGACCTGCCGATCCTGGTTTTGTCAGCCTCTGTCGCTTCGTCTCGCCACCAGCTTGGGATCCACTGACCTACGCAACCGGTGATCTAGAACTCTGGTCTCTGACTTGCTGACTTTGGATTCCTCAGCTTCCATGGCCACGTGAGGCTTGTGCCAGAGCTTGGGACATTCAGCTTCTATGATTATGTGAGCTGTTTCCTATATTTGTATCTACCTATCTATATATTATAAATCTTACCTTGTACCTACATGTGTTACTGGTTTTGCTTCCCTAGAAAACCCAGCCTAAGACAGCCAGGTAGTTGTATTCCATGTTTCTTGGCATAGATGAGTGAGCACCTCCATTTGCTCATGCTGAATCCATCCGTTGAAACATCTCAATTGTATTCCATCAATTCCTGGAACCTTGTTTTTCTAAAATGCCTTCAGTTCCACTTGGACCTCTTCCCTCAGTACCAAGGGTACCTGATCATATGTTGCCTCTTGAAATTGTTGACATCAACCAGTTCTTTTTGGTAAAGTGTGTATTCTTTTTATCTTCTTTTGATGCTTATCTTTTCCCCATAGAGTCCTTCAGTATTGCAACTCGAGGCTTGAATTTTTTATTCTGTCCTTTCAGCTTCAGAAATGTTGAATATGTTCTTTCCTTTTGGTTTTCTACCTCCAAGTCTTTATCACATCATCATACTACTTTATCTTTTCTAGCTGCACTTTGAAATCTGTTCAGCTCTTTTACTTTTGCTTTAGCTACTTGATGTTCCAAAGCAACTTTCAGAGTCTCTTCTGACTTCCATTTAGGTGTTTTCTTTCTTTTCCGTCTTAAAAAAACAATTTTTTAGTTGTATTTTAGATGAAGGTTTGCAGATCAAACCAGTCTCCCAATAAAAAGTTAGTACACATATTGTTTTATAACATTGATTAACAACTCCAACACATGTTAACACTCTCCCTTCTCAACTCTGAGTTTCCTATTACCAGCTTTCCTGTCCCTTCCTGCCTCTAGTCCCTGCCCGGGCTGGCATGCCCCTCTGGTCTAATTTTGGTTACAGACGTGTCGAATCTTTGGGTGAAGAGTGAGCCTCAGGGGTGACTTCATTACTGAGCTAAAAGAGTATCCAGGGGCATAGTCTCAGAGTTTCTCCAGTCCTTGTCAGGCCAGCAAGTCTGGTCTTTCCTTTTGAGTTTGAATTTTGTTCTACATTTTTCTCTAGCTCTTTCCGGGACCCTCTGTTATGATCTCTTTCAGAGCAGTCAGTGGTGGTAGCAGCACCATCTGGTTGTACTGGGCTCGTTCTGATAGAGGCCATGGTAGATACTGTTCATTAGTCCTTTGGACTGATCTCTCCCTTGTATTTTAGTTTTCTTCATTATCCCTTGCATCCAAATGGGTGAGACCAGTGGAGCATCCTAGATAGCTACTCACAGGCTTTTAAGACCCTAGTCTTTCCCGTAACGACTTCTTGCTTTCTTCGTGTGTGATGTCCTTGATGTCATTCCACAACTGTTCTGGTCTTCAGTCATTAGTGTCCAATGCATAGAATCTGTTCTTGAGATAGTCTCTAAATTCAGGTGGGATATACCCGAGACTGTACTTTGGTTCTCATTGACTTGTTTTAATTTTGTTCAGCCTCATCTTCAACTTTCAGATGAGTAATTGATAATTGATGTTCTGTTCTGCAGTGAGTCCCTGGCCTTGTTCCACCAGGTGATATCAAGCTTTTCCATTATCTCTTTCCACAGATACAGTCAGTTTGTTTCCTATGTATTCCATCCTAGTGAAGTTCATGTATAGAGTTGTCATTTACGTTGTTGAGAAAGGCAGTTATAATGAAGAAGTAATTGGTCTTACAGAATTCTATCATGTGATCTCTGGTATCATTTCTATCCATCACCAACACCTTATTTTCCAACTACCAATCTTCTTCCCTTTTTCCACATTTCACATTCTAATCACCAGTAATTATCAATGCATTCTGATTGCATGTTCAATCAATATTATACTGCAGAAGTTGATAAAAATCCTTCAATTTCCTCATCTTTTGTTTTAGTGGTTGGTTCATGTCATGGATTGAATTATATTGCCCCCTAAAATGTGTGTATCAACTTAGTTAGGCCATGATTCCTATGATTGTTTTACCATCCACTGTTTTGTCATTTGTTGACATTTTCTGGTGGCTTATAAATTCTATCATTATGATTGAATAAGATAGATTAATGGTAGTTATACCTCTGAAGATTGCAGGGTTGGATTGCATCTTAGGCCAATCTTTTTTGGAATATGGAGGAGGGAGGCAAGCAGAAAGACATGGGGACCTCACGCCACTGAGAGAACAGTGTCAGAAACAGAGTGCGTCCTTTGGACGTGAGGTTCCTATGATGGCTGCTCCTAGACCAGCAAGGGATTGGTGCATCACAGGGAGCTTCCTCTGGGGCTCACAGAGAGAAAGCCTTCCCTAGGAGCTGACTACTTGAGTTTAGACATATGGTCTGCTGGACTGTGGAAGAATAGACTTCTCTTTGCTAAGCTATCAACTTGTAGTATTTCTGGTATAATTAGCACTAGATGACCAATGCAGTTTGTAAATTTGAATAATAGTTGTACTAACTGTTCTTCCTTGTAGGGATGTGGATATTATCCTATCACTGAGCAGAGTTGTATTTCAGGATAGATCTCGAAATGTTCTTTTTGATGATAAATGCAACACCATTCCAAGCATAGTAGGCCATAAGACAGTTTGATTAAAAATGGCTAATGTCAGTCCATTTCAGCTCAGTAATGCCTGGGATATTTTATCTTTATGTATCCTATTTTGCTTTTGAAGGCTTCCAATTTTCCTAGATTCATACTTCATACATTCAATGGTCTAATTATTAATTGATGTTTGCAGCTGTTTCTTCTCATTTTGATCTTGTCACATCAGCAAATGAAGGTCCTGAAAGCTGAACTCCATCCACGTCATTGAGGTAGACTCTGTTTTGAGGAGGCAGCTCTTACTCTGCTGTTTTCTGAATGCCTTCCAACCCTAGGGGCTCATCTTCCAGCACTATATCAGACAATGTCCTGCTGCTTTTCATAACTGTCTTGGTCATCTAGTGCTTCTGTAACAGAAACACCACAGTCGGATAGCTTTAAGAAAAATAAATTTATTTTCTCACAGAAAAGTAGGCTAAAAGTTCAAATTCAAGGCATCAGCTCCAGGGAAAGTCTTTCTTCTTTCGGCTCTGGAGCAATGTCTTTGTCGATCTTCTCCTGGAATGGAAGCTTCTGAGGCACAGAGACCCCCAGCTCACAAGGAGGCGCTCTGCCCCTAGCACTGCTTCTTTCCTGGTGGTATGAGGTTTCCGACTTTCTGCTAGTTTCTCTTTTCTTTACATCCCAAAAGATTGCCTCAATACAATCTTATAGGTTGAGTCCTGACTTACTAACACAATAGCCACTCATCCTTCCTCATTAACACCATAGAAACAGGATTTACAGCACACAGGGACATCACAGAATTCTAGGACTCAGGCCTACCCAAATTGTTACACACAATTCAATCCATGATGATAAGGTTTGCACTGCCTAACTCTTTTAAGAAGTAGACCACCAGATCCTTCTTCCTAGTCTGTCTTAGTCTGGAAGCTCAGCTGAATTCTGTCTGTCATGGGTGACGCCGCTGGTGTATGAATACCAGTGACATAGCTTCCAGTAACAAAGCAACTAGCAAGCCCCCCACTACTCCTCTGCAGTATGAGAAACTGACAGATGCCAGTGAGTTACTGGGGCAAATTCCCTAGGTGATTGTTATGAATACTAAAGATTAAGGTGGCATTTTTGTGAGCTGTCAGAGTCAGTTCCAACTCATACTCACATATAGAACAGAATAGAACTTCCACATAAGAGTTTCCTAGCCTAAATGTTTATAGGAGAAGATCAGCAGGGCTTTTCTCCCACCGAGCTACAGGTGGTTGGAACTGCCAGCCCTTCAGCTACCGGCTGAGCACTGAGATGTGCTCCTGAAAGACTAAGATATAACCACTGATTCGGAAGCCCTGGTTGCATAGTGGTTAAGTGCTATGGCTGCTAACCAGGACGTTGGCAGTTTGAACCTTCCAGGCACTTCTTGGTAACTCTACCAGACAATTTTACTCTTGTTACCAGAAAAGCCCCAGAGTTCGTGCTACCTGCAGCTAAAGCCAGTCTCTGAGACAGGAGCTTTGGGGTGAGATAATTGTTGAAGACACCTAACTGATTAAACCCCAAGTGACCTGATTCGGGTTCCAGAGATGGAGCTAGCTATTTCGGTCTCCTGATGTGTGGCAAAATGGGCTCCCTGTCCACCACAAGGCTGCATCCTTTTGGGTAGCAAATGACAGAGAGAAGTTTATTAAGGGAAGGTATGTTCCTAAGAGACAACAGGTCAGTCCCCATGAGTGGAAAAAGACCCAGTACAGATTTTGAGGATGCTTTTCATTGGCAAAAGTAGGGGATGATGTCATAGAGGGAAGGAGGAATTGTTGTATTTGCATCACAAATTGCCAGGGAGAACTGTTGATATGTGGCAAGTCAGGTTCCCTTGGTGACTTTATCAATACCATGTGTGTCCTATAATGCAAACCATGACCTTTGTTATCCCTAGAAAATGCTAGATTCTGGAATAAAATATGTTAGTATGTGGTGGCAGCGATCAGGTTCCTTAGCTAACTTTGACAATAATCAAAAGTTTATTTCTGTGCTGCTGGCAACACAGTGGACAGGGAGAATTTTCATTCTTAAAGCCTGCCTGAATCTGCCAGAGGGTAGGCTGCAAGTAGATGCAGGGGTAGGTGTCAGGGAACAATGCGGGCAATTCGGGGGTGGCGTGTGGAGGGCAACTGGGTGCAGTTCCTCTGCTTCGCAATCTTACAGGCCATCACTGGCCATCAAGGAAAACAAAATGGTGCTAGATGCCATCTGGCCAGCAATCTGAAAGAAGAAGTCTCAAACACAAGTTACTTCCTGTCTTCCTGCTTGATTCTTTTATCATTGGGTAGAGCCCAATTATCAAGGTAACAGGAGTCATAGATCCTTGCCCTAGCATCACCACCTGGGCTTGTGGAATGTGGAGGTCATGTTTTCCATGTGGGTTGGGAGTGAACTTAAATAATGCCTCTCAGGCCCTTGGTCTTAGGCCCACTGTCCACACCCCTCGCCTCTGTCAGCCCCGTTTCAGTCTGCCCTATAGTTGGAACAGTCTGTGGTCATCTGTGGTCATCATCCAACTGCTTTGAGTTGGAATAGACTTCAGAACATGCGTTTGGTTTTTGGTTTTCTCTTTGGTTACATTCATACTGGAGGCTTATAGAACCTGAGAACTTTTATCCTCATTAAGTTTTGTTTTATGTCTCTATCACTTAGCTAAATTTCTCTTCATTGTCTTTCTTGAAAAACAGGAGGCTGAAATCCTTTCCTCCTTAAGAAACCCTAAAGGAGATTACATTTCCAGTTCATTGAGTATTCATTTTCAAGGAGAATTTAGGATTAGATATAATCAATTTTTCTCCCTGCTCCCAAACCTTCATTCCCCGATGTATTGAAGATGAAGTGACAGTACCTGTCTCTTGTTTTCAGAGATAATAGTGTTGCCCATGGCAACCACCAGACCACTTGAGGCTTACTGCTACAGGTTTCCTGAGCAAAACTGACAACCATCTTTGCAGGAAATCTTCAGTGAGCAAGGGTTATATATAAACTAAGCCTACTGAATCCCCAGCTACTACCTTTTCTTGGATGACATAAGGGACTCTGAACAATCTATTCATGAGGGAATAATAAGAGCTTCTTTGTCACCTTTGTGTCCCTGGGCAAAGCAGAACACTGAGAAAGGGTTCTTTGGAAAAATTGAAAACAGCAGCTCTTCTAGATGTAGGCAATAGCAAGAATTATCTGCCATGGAGATTTGCTGCCCAGCTCTTAGAGTGGCACTGTTGTGTCAGCAGCTCCCTTCCCACCCTTGAGTTCCCTGTTACCAGCTTTCCTGTCCCTACCTGCCTTATTGTCCCTGCCCTGGGCTGGTATACCCCTTTAGTCCCACTTTGTTTTATGGACCTATCTAATCTTTGGCTGCAGGGTGAGCCTCAAGAGTGACTTTATTACTGAGCTGAAAGGGTATCTGGGAGCCATACTCTCAGGGCTTTTTCAGTCTCTGTCAAGCCAGCAAGTCTGATATTATTTTTTGAGTTTGAATTTTGTTCTACATTTTTCTCCAGTTCTGTCAGGAACTGTCCGTTTTTATCCCTGTCGGAAAAGTGAGTGGTGGTATGGAGGAACCATCTAGTTGTGTTGGCCTCGTTGTGCTTGTGTTGCTGTAGACGTAACCCATTAGTCCTTTGGACTAATCTTTCCCTTGTATCTGCACCCACTTTTCTTTTGCTCCATCAAGGGCGCTGTGTTGTGTTTCCTGTCAGGGCAGTTGTCTTAGTCATCTAGTGCTACCACAACACAAACACCGGGACGGTTTTGTTACTGGAGAAACACTGGAGTTTGTGCCGCCTACTGCAAGGCTGATCACTGAGACAGGAGGTTAAGGTGAAATAAATCAAAGATTTTATTTGTGTGCTAGCTTATACAAAGTGGCAGAAGGGATAGCTCCTCCGAAAATCTGCTCCACCTATTGTTTCATGCAAGGGTTTTTAAAGGGTGGAGCTATGTGCTAATACCAGAGGTAGGGAATGCAAAGGACTGGGGAATATGCTTTGAAGAGGAATCTGGGTTTCTTCAACCCTTTTGATCTTTGTAGGTTGTTCGAGTGATAACGTACCAGGTGCCACCTGAGCCGGCAGCCTCACAGGCCATTATCAGTATTCTGGGCCATAAGCATGAGGTTCGGGCTCCAGTTTAGCCATTAGGAAGGGAAAACTCAAAACATATCATTGGCTGTGTCCCCCTAGTTTCTTGTCTGAGTCCTCAGTTGTTGGCCTGAAACCCAGTTACCAGCCTGGAGCCCAATAACTGGGGCAGGAGTTGTTGTCCTCCCCTCCCCCCAGTGAAACTGGCCAATTCTTGTCAAGGCTGTGAATTTTCCTCTTAGTATCACCATCTGAGCCCAGTGGAATTTGAGTGTTATGTTTCCCTGTTCAGGGGTTGGGGCAACTGCTTTGTAGCAAAGCTGTCTCAGGCTTCCAGTCTCAGCTTTCCTGCTGTTGCTAGAAGAACCACACTTTTCAAGCCTCTGGTTTCAGCTTTAACAAAAGTAAATTTATTTTCTAGGTTAAAAGTCCAAATGCAGGCTGTTAGCTCCAGGGGAAGTCTTCGTCTTTTGACTCTTGAGGAAAGTCCTTGTTGTCTATCTTCCCTTGGACTGGGAACTTATCAGGTACAGGAAACCAAGTCCCAGGGATGCACTCTGCTCCTGGTGCTTCTTTCCCCGTGGATGAGCCCCCATCACTCTGCTTGCTTTCCTTTTATGTCCCAAGAGATTGTCTCAAGGCACCATACAGTCTTATAGACCGGGTCCTTCCTCACCAGCCCAACTGCTGCCCATCTTCCCTCATTAATGTCATAGAGGCAGGATTTACAACATATAGGAAAATTACACAATGTAGAGGAAAAAGATCAGTTCAGCCCACAGAGCAGAAAACGCCTCAAACACCATCTTGTTTGCAGAGGAAGACGCCGTTTATTAGCTAGCGTTGCACCGGATGGACTCAAGTCCGAAAAACAGCCGCCCACCCCGTTCTGTTATCAGACATATCCTTTTATAGGTTTTTCCAAGAAAGCAGACAAAGGAATTTCTATATATTCTCTTAATTAGCAGTTACAGGTATACGGATTTTCATATTGTATTTCTATTGTTCTAGTTTACTTAAAGAGGCACTACATAAGCAGTTAGCATTAAGTTACATGGGAAGAAGCTACCCTGTCCTTAGAAACTGGGCTTATCAAGGCTTTCTGTGGGGCAGGGGGAGGGGAGGAGGGGGTAGGGAAGTGGGGAGTGGGGGGATGGGGAGCATCCTGGGCTGGCGCCAGAGAGAGGCATCTGGACTTTTACCTTCTCCTTAGAAACTGGGCTTATCTCAGGATTTCTATGGGGGTCCGGGGAAGGCTGGTATCTGACTTGCCAACCCTAATTTAGACATCAGGCAGAAAGCAGGCATTGATTGGAACAGGGTTTTGGAAGTTCCTGGCAAAGCAAACTAGTGCCTTCCTATCTAAACAGTATAACAAACGCTACTTCTTCCTCCGGTGAATTCACCTCTCAAGGAGGAAAACTACTTAGGCCTGGGTGTGGGTGCAGAGGTCACATTCAGCAGGTCAGAGCTGTCGTTTCGAGGTTCTGATGTCATCCATTTCAGCTGTTTTCATCCGTTTACAATCACTCATTCACAGGCTCACAAGCCCTGCACCCAGGCGCTCTGGAATTTAAGTGATATCTTCTTAAAAGCTTTTTCTTCCTTTCTCACAATAACAAGAATCATGGCCTAACCAAATTGCTATACACGTTTTTGGGTGGAGACAATTCAATCCATGACAGCAGTCATTGGTGGTAGCCAGGTACCATTTAGTTCTGCTAGTCTCAGGCTGATGTAGTCTCTGGTTTATGTGACCCTTTCTGGAAACCCTGGTGGCTTAATGTTTAAGTGCTATGTCTGCTAACCAAAAAGGTGGCAGTTCAGATCTGCCAGATACTCCCTGACAACTCTATGGGGAAGCTCTACTGCGCCCTACAGTGTTGCTATGAGTTAGAATAGACTCAACAGTACAAGATCTGGTTTGTTTGGTTTTTGTTTTTCTGCCTCTTGGGCTCCTTTTCCTTCTCTTTGTTGTTCCTCATTTTCCTTTGCTCCAGGTGGGTCGGGAAAAATAGATGCATCTCACATGGCTGCTTGTTAGCTTCTAAGACCTCAGATGCCAGTTACCAAAGTGGGATGCAGAACATTTTCTTAATAAATTTTATTATGCTAACTGACCTAGATGTCCCCTGAAACCACGGGTGCCAACCCCCACATCCTTGTGTCAAGGTTAGCTAGGGAACTTGGTCTCTGCCACCACATACTAACATATCTTACTCCAGAATCTAACATTTTCTGGTGATAACAAAGGTCGTGGTTTGCATTCTAGGACACCCACAGTATTGATAAGGTTGCCAGGGGAAACTGATGGCTGCACATCAGCAACTCTCCCTGGCAGTTTGTGATGCAGATATGGGTTCTTCCTGGAAGTTGTGATGCAAATAGAACATTCCCTCCTGGTAGTTGGCTATGGTAGGTGGCTATGGGCCATGCGAAGTCAAGTTACTGCCACTGCCTGCCATCTAGGACATTACCCCTTGCTTTTGCCTATAGAAAGCACCCCCAAAATCTATGTGGTGCCTTTTTCCACCCGTGGAAATTGACCTGTTCCCTCTTTGGAATGTACTTTCTCTTAATAAAATTTTCTGTCATTTGCTGCTTTTCTGAAAAGAATGCATCCTCGTGTGCTTTGGGGAAGGCGGAATTCCAGTTTGCCACCCATCAGGAGACTGAACTTCCTAGTTTGATCTTTGGAACCCTAATCAGGCCAATTAGGGTCTACTCAGCTGCACAACCTCAACACTTGCTACTCTGCCCCCAAAGTGATGCAAACAGAAGTGTTTGGTTGTGTTAAGTAAACTTATTAGCTTTTGGTTTAGTCCATTTGTGCTGATTTTCCCTGTATATGTGTGCTGACCTCCCTTCACCTAAGATAATTCTTGTCTACTACTTCGTTGGTGAATACCCCTCTCCTTCCTTCCCTACCCTTGTAACCATCAAAGAATGTTTTCTTCTGTGTTTAAACTTTTTCTTGAGTTCTTATAATAGTGTAACTAAGTTTACTCAACGTAATACCTTCAAGATTCATCCATGTTATGAGATGTCTCAAGGATTCATCACTGTTCTTTATCATTGCTTAGTACTCTGGCAACAGTGGACTTAAGCATAAAAACGATTGTGGACATAGTGCAAGACTGGATGGTGTTCTGTTGTGCATAAGATTTCCATGAGTTAGAACTGACTCGACAGTACCTAATAACAACAACAACAACACCAGTGTTCCAGTGTGTGAATATACCATAATTTGTTTAATCATTCACCTGTTGCTGGGCACCTAGGCTGTCTCCATCTTTTTGGTATTGCAATAGATAACAAATAGATACTGTACGTATGTCTATTTGTGTGACGGCTCTTGTTTCTCTAGCATACATTCCAAGGAGTAAGATTGCTAGATTGTATGATGCTTCTGTTTCTAGCTTTCTAAAGAAGTGCCAATCGATCTTCAAAGCAGTTGTATCATTTTACATTCCTACCAGCAGTGTATAAGTGTTCTAGTCTCACTATAACCTCTCCAACATTTATTATTAATGCTAGCCTTGTTGGGGTGAGATGGTATCTCATTGTAATTTTGATTTGAATTTCTCTAATAGCTAATGATCATGAGCATTTCCTCACGTATCTGTTCACTGCCTGTTTTCTTTGGTGAACTGCCTGTTCATATCCCGTTTTGCCCCGACCCACGGGGCGAATCAACGGAGGGAAGAGGGGGAGCCTGTGAAAATGAAAGTGGGGCAAGAGACACGAAGAAATGGAGGCAAGACAAAATTCTGATCAAGCCTCGAGGTTTTATTGTAGCAGAGTAATATATATAAAAGTTGGGGAGGGGAAGGGCTTAGGACCGGAAGATAGCTGGTATGAGACAGTAGGCGTTCTATGATTGGGCAGACAGTATGCCTGTACAGTAGATGTTAGGCAGTGACGCAGGGGGTGGTGACGCTGGGCAGTGACGCCGGATAATCTTCGCGCCCGCGCGTTTTCAGGGGCTTTCCAGACTTCCTGTTTTTGGGGGCCTGAAGTTTTTTCATGGCCCCCGACACCTTGTCTATTTCTTATTGGGTTAGTTGTCTTTTTTCGTTGTTGAAATTTATTAGTATCTTATAGATTTTAGAGATTAGACATTGATTAGATTTGCTGTAGTTACAATTTTTTTCCCAGTCTGAAGGTAATCTTTTTACTCTTGGTGAGGATTTTGGATGAGCATAAGTGTTTGGTTTTTAGGAAATCCTAGTTATCTAATTTCTTTTTTGGTGTTTGTGCACAGTTAGTTACATTTTGTGTTCTGTTTAAGCTGTGTACTAGGGCTGCTAGTATTGTCCCTATTTTTTCTTCTAGGATCTTTATTGTTTTAGATTTTATTTTTAAATTTTGAGTTTTTATGCATGATCTGAGGGATGGATCTTTTTTCACTTTTTTGTAAATGGATATACAGTAATGTCAGCATCATTTGTTAAAGAGACAGTTTTTTCCCCAATTAATGGACATCAAAACTTTGTCAAATATTAGCAGCTTGTAGGTGGACGATTTTATGTCTGTATTGTCAATTCTGAACATTGGTCTATATATCTATTGACAGTCATACCAGTGCCAAACTATTTGGACTACTGTGGTGGTATAATAAGCTCTAAAGTCAGGTAATGTGAGGTCTCCCTTTCTGTTCTTCTTCAGTAATGCTTTGCTTATTGGGGCTCCCTTCCTTTCTGTATGAAGCTGGTGATTTGTTTCTCTATCTCATTAAAAAATGCCACTGAAATTCGGGCTAGGATTGCATTGTATCTATAGATCACTTCAGGTGGAATAGACATTTTCACAATGTTGAGTCTTTCTACCCATGATAAAAGTATGTTTTTCCACTTATGTGGGTATCTTCTGGTTTCTTGCAGTAGAGTCTTGTAGTTTTCTTTGTATACATACTTTTACTTCTCTGATTTTAGATTTATTACTAAGTATTTTATCTTCTTGGGGGCTATTATAAATGGTATTAATTTGATGATTTCCTCTTTGATGTTTTGTTTGTTGTATAAGAATCCAATAAGAGAGACAGGGCCAAGATGGTGGACTAGACACGTGTCTCCTTGATTCCCGCTGGGAACTAAGACCTGGAATGATAATTGAATGGAGAAGAGTGGACAGCCTGGGAGCCCTAGGATTTGGCATAGGGTTGTCAGATTGGACTAGGCATCAATAAGGGGGAAACTACCTCTCTCAAAGGTGAGGCAGTGGCATACTGAGTCCCACTTCTGCTGACACACTGTTTGGGAGGACTGCAGGTATATATGCCTTCTTTGTTATTCAGAAGGTGGAAACTGGGAATGAGCCAGCTAATACTCCGAACTGTAGTGCTTAAGTAAACAGCACATAATGCACCAGAGAGACTGTGCTTGGGATAGCCGCATCTTGAGAGCCTGGCTGCCAACTGAGGACAAGAATGCTGCTCCACCCTCTCTTCTATGAGCTGAGCCATAGATTCTGCTGATTCACAACCGCAATGGCAGCTCCAGTGGGATGCCATCTTGGTCAACTGGGAGGCTAAGTCAGCCATGCCAGAGGTCTCAGCTGGGGCTAATTCTGACGTTTAGCAGGAGTCTCTGTTTGGATAGTGCTTTTCCAGCAGAAAAGCTGTGTTTAAGACTATTGTGTCTAGAGTTACCAGTAAGGCCTGGCAGATGAAGGCAGCAAGGCCCTAACTCTTCCCTTCTTTAAACCACATCTTAGTGTCTGGGGACAGCCCATGAGATGCCTTCATTGTCAGCTGGAAGATGGGCTCTGCCATACTTGAGGGCCTGATTGATTTTGACAGCTGATGAATAGCTCCTTACTCAGCAGTAAAGCACCTGTTTAAAATAAGATGACCTCGAGAACTGACTGCTGAGCAGGGTCGCAGCATCTTCATCACCATCTACTAGTCCACATCACAGCATCAGCTGATGGCCCCCTGGTGACTCCATAAGTAGGTCACTGTCCTTTAAAGTCAGGAGGCAGAGCCTGCCACCCCTGAGGGGTCAGATGCTTTTGGTGCACAGCACCTCTTTCAGCAAATAAGCAGTTTTTAAGCTAAACACATCTGCAGAGGACAGCAGTCCAGGCCAGCCAAGTGAGGTGGCATTCATGTCTCTTCCTTGAGCTAGGCCATAGGCTCAACTGGCATAACAACAGAGTAACCATAAATAATTCCCACCTTTAGCAGGCAGGTGGTGGGGCCTACCACCCAAGAGAGTCCACCTGGGGCCAGCCACTAAAGAAAGCAGAGATGGCTGGTGACTAAATCAAGAGTGCCCTTACTCTCCTCTTAGAACTAACACCTTAGCTCCTGTTGGGGTAACACCAGAGAAACCAAACAGCTTCTTGATGGCATGAAGGCAACAATCAACATCTAGCCAATTAAAGAATCAGTCTACCATGGCTCTGGAAAACTCCCAAAATAAAGACTCAAAAAACTTCTGAGATGCAAAAGTCTATCTGAAATTATTTGAGGATAAATACAAAAGAATTATGTAAAGAGACTCCTAGAGACTAAACAAAATGCAAAATGAAAAATTAGGTAAGCTATTTGAACTCAAGGAATGCCGGGGGCCATCCTCACCAGGGTCTGGAATCACGAAGAGGTGGGTGGCATAGGCCAAGAAATGATGAGACTGAGACAACCAGGAATCTGGACATTAGCAGCCTGCTAGGGCCTATCTTTCTTCATTTTTTATACAATCAGTAACATGATTTCGCCCTGCCCCTTGACCACGTAAGCTGTTGGCTAACAAGGAACTGATACTTTGTGGCTTTTTTCATGTTGATTATTGGGGCCTACTGGACAATGGCCTGAGACAAGTGGTCTCTTTACACATTAATCATTAGGGCCTTCTAGGCAATGGCCTGAGACAAGTATAATGTGATTATAATCAACAGTGAAAATAAAGTTATGCCTTGAGCTTAATCAGCTCTATCTATGCTTCAAGGTCAAGAAGTGCAGGGAGTGGAATGTCTATATCTAAAGGCTGTGGGGGGGGTTGTCCCTTGAGAGCTTCTCAGGGCCTTCCTGTGATTTTGTATTTCACATGTGGAGGGGGATGTGCAGTTGGGGGAAGCCAGCAGGGTTGGGCTGGCCTTGGCATTCCCGGGCTGGACATTCCTAGAAGGCATCTTCCTTAGTCCTTGTGTTGGGAGATGAGAGGGTATTTTTGAGAAAGATTTAATAAGGATGCAAAATATCATCAGGGAGAGCACAGCCAAAAATATGTCAAGGGGATGCATCCACTCGTCATCACATAGGCGTGTAGCTTTGCTCACAGAGGCCTTTGTGGGTGACAGGCCTCGGCAAAGGAACATCAACGATCTTAAATCCAGCAGATCAATAATAAAATTACAGAGTTAGATGATTCAATCGAAAGCCAAAAGAACAGGACTGATGAGATAGAATCCAGAGTTAGTGAGCTGGAAGATAGAGTGACTGATACCAGCATTTATAAGGAGAAATCAGAGAAAAGAAACAAGAAAATGAAGAAGCATTAAGAAACATATGGGACTCTATTAAGAGGAATAATCTAACAATAATTGGAGTTCCTAAACAAGGAGGGATAGCTGAAAATACAGAGAGTATTGTTACAGAGTTGCTGACAGAAAAATTCCCTGAAATTATGAGAGCATAGATATCCAAGATAATTTTTGAATCCCACCAAAACTGACACCAAAAGAAAGACACCAAACCATATTATAATCAAGTTTAATAAAATGAAACATAAAGAGCCCCTTAAAGGTAGTGAGGCTTAAAGCAAAGCTAACATACAAAGGGAAGCCCTGTAGGCTTTTCTCTGACTTCTCGGCAGAAACGATGTTGGCGAGAAGGCCATGGATAACACATTCAAAGCCTTAAAGGAGAAAGACATCCAACCAAGAATTATATATCCTGCAAAACTGTCTCTCAGACATGAAGGTGAAATTAAGACATTCACAGATAAACAGAAGCTTAGAGACTTTGTAAAAACCAAACCCAAACTGCAAGAAACACTGAAAGAAGTTCTTCACTTAAGAAAAAACCATCGAGTGTATACTTAAGGAGGCAATGCAGCACACAGCATCCAGAATCCCACTCAGTTAGGGAAGTCACAACACTCAACAAAAGCTAAAATATTAAATAAGGGAACCAGTGATCTTAACACAAAAATTATGACATTATCACACTAGAAACAGTGTTATATTATACTAGCTATAACCCTTCCTGATGGAGAGGAAATTTAAAACATATTCAGAATTTAAAAACTAGTTTAAACTTTGAATATTAAGGGGGTTTGTAAGGGTAGCCACAAAGCAGAAAAACAATGTGACATATCAAAACAAGAAACATAATATATGAGTCTCAACAAACACAAAAGCAACACCAAAAAAGTGAAATTTCAACTCATAAAGAAGAATGACCCAGAAGAGATTAAGAAGAACATAGAAAAGATCAGCAACACAAAAATAAATACACCAAAGTGACAGCAGTAAACACATATCTATCAATAATTACACTGAATGTAAATGGACTGAAAGCTCCAGTAAAGAGACAGAAAATGACAGCCTGAATCAAAAGACACAATCTGTCTACATATTGCTTACAAGAAACACACTTTAGACTCAAAGATACAAACAAAGTGAAAATCAAAGGATGGAAAAGTATATAGCAAGCTAATAACATACAAAGAAGAAGATAATAACATACAAAGAGGAATGGCAATACTAATCTCAGATAAAATAGATTTTAATGTAAAATCCACTATCATGGACCATTTATTGCTGAAAGTTTCAATACATAAGCAGGACATAACAATATTAAATATTTATGCACCCAATGCCAGAACATCCAAATACATCAGACAGTGATAACACTGAAAAATGAGATAGATCACTCCACAATAATGGTAGGAGACTTTGACACTCCCGTTTCATTAATGGACAAATCATCCAGAAAAAAAGCTCAGTAAAGATGCAGAAGATCTTATTGTGACAATTAAACAACTAGGCCTTTTTGACATATACAGAACTTTTTGCCCATCAACAGATAAACACACCTTCTTCTCAAATGTACGTGAAACATTTTCTAGAATATGTGTGAGGACAGAAAGCAAGTCTCAACACAATCCAAGCCACTGAATTATTGAAAAGCATCTTCACGAACTGTAAGGCCATAAAAGTTGAAATCAATAGCAGAAAAAACATAGGGAAAAATTTGGATTCATGGAAACTGAACAATACATTGCTCAAAAATCCAAGGGTTATAGGAGAAATCAAACATGAAATGAAAAAATTTATGGAATCAAATGAGAACAAAAACACATCCTACCAGAACCTATGGGATACAGCAAAAGCAGTGTTCAGAGGTCAATTTATGTCTATAAATGAGTACACCCAGAATGAAGAAAGAATTAAACCAAAGAATTAACCCTACAGCTTGAACGAGTTGAAAGAGAGCAACAGAGGAACCCCTCAGGCACCAGAAGAAAACAGATCACAAATGTTAGAGCAGAACTAAATGAATTAGAGAACAGAAAAACAATTGAAAAAAATTAACAAAGCCAAAAGTTGGTTATTTGAAAAGATCAACGAAAGTGATAAACCACTGGCTAAACTTACAAAAGAAAAACAGGAGAGGAGATGAATAACCTGAATAAGAAATGAGATGGGAGATATCACAACAGACCCAACTAAAATTAAAAGTATCATAAGGAAATAGTGTGAAAAACTGTACTCTAAGAGATTTGAAAACAGAGGAAATGGACAAATTTTTAGATACACGTCACCTACAAAAATTATCACAAGGAGAAGCAGAATGACTTAATAAACTCATCACAAAAGAAGAGATTGAAAAAGTAATAAAAAAACTACCAAACAAAAAAAGTCCTGGCCCAGATGGCTTCACTGGAGAATTATAAAAAAATTTCAGAGAAGAGTTAATTCCAATATGACTGAGGCTATTCCACAGCATAGAAAAGGATGGAATACTCCCAAATTCATTCTATGAAGCCATCATAAGCCTGATACCAAAGCCAGGGAAAAAGCCCACACATAAAAGAAAATTACAGACCAATATCCCTCACGAAACTGGGTGCAAAAATCTCCAAGAAGATCCTAGCCAGTAGAATTCAACAACATATCAAAAAATAATCCATCACGAGCAAGTTGGATTCATACCAGGGATGCAAGATTGGTTCCACATCAGAGAAACAATTAATGTGATCAGCCACATAAATAACACAACGGATAATAATCACTTGATTATATCAATTGATGCAGGAAAGGCGTTTGACAAAGTCTGACACCCTTTCATGCTAAAAGCTCTCAGCAAAATAGGAATAGAGGGGAAATTTCTCAGTGCAATAAGGGGCATCTAGGCAGAGACTACTGCCTACATCATCCTGAATGGAGACAGACTGAAACAATTCCCCTTGAGAATGGTAACTAGGCAAGGTTGCCCACTCTCACCACTTCTGTTTAATATTCTCTTTAACAGAGGCTCTAGCCAGAGCAATTATGCAAGACAAAGAAATAAAGGGCATCCACACTGGCCAAGAAAAAGTAAAAATCTCCCTATTTGCAGATGATATGATCATATATGCACAGAGTCCTGAGGAATCCATAAATAAACTACTGGAACTAATAGAAGAGTTCAGCAAAGTATCTGGATATAAAATAAACATAAATAAATCAGTAGGATTCCTTTACACCAACAAAGAGATCATCAAAGAAGAAATCACCAAATCAATACCATCTGCTACAGCACCCAAGAAGATAAAATATCTAGAAATAAATCTAATCAGATAAATAGGAGAATTATACAGAAAGAATTACAAGACCCCACTGCAAGAAACCAGAAAAGACTTACGGATAGGAAGACTTACTGTTGTGAAAATGTCTATTTTACCCAAAGCAATCTGTATATACAATGCAATCCCAATAAAAATTTCAGTGTCATTTTTTAATGAGATGGAGAAACAAATTACCAGCTGTTTTAGTCAGCTAGTGCTGCTCGAACAGAAATACCACCAAGTGGATGGCTTTGACAAAGGAAAGTTTATTCCTACACAGCCCAGGAGGCTACAAGTCCAAATTCAGGAAGTCCGCTCCAGGGGAAGGCTTTCTCCCTTGTCGCCTCCAGAAGAAAGTCCGGTATTGCATTAATTTTTTTCCAGGGAGCATCTTGGCGCAGGAATCTCAGGTTTGAAGGATGCACTCTTCTCCCGGTGCTGCTTTCTTGGTGATGTAAGGTTCCCAATTCTCTGCTTACTTCTCTTTCCTTTTGTCTATTGTAGAATGAAAGGATTAAGGGTAGTACAAGCCACATTCCAGGGAAACTCCCTTTATAGTGGAGTAGGGAGGTGATCTTCTGAAGGGATTTACAGTCCCACCCTAATCCTTTAACATACAGCATAGGAAAATCACAAAATGGAGGACAATTGTAAAATACAGGGAATCACGGCCCAGCCACATGGCTACATCTGTTTTTGGGGGGACACAATTCAATCCACGACACTAACTTTGTTTGACAAGGAAAGAAACCCCAGAGACTTAATCTGTATTCTTCTTCTTCAGTAGTGTTTTAAGTAAAGCACTACTGAAGAAGAAGAACGCAGTTGGGAGGCGTCATTCTACCTGACCTTAAAACCTGTTACACTGCCACAGTGGTCAATCTAGCCTGGTACTGGTGCAAAAAGAGACATACAGACCAAGGGAACTGAGTTAAGATTCCAGAGATGTTGCCATCCTGTTATGAACAGTCAATATTCTGCAAAGGCCCTAAGATTTTAAACTGGGGTGTCATGGTTGGAATTGTGTCCCCCCAAAAATGTGTGCAGCCACGTGGCTGGGATATGGTTCCCAGTATCTTGGGACTGTCCTCCATTGCCTGGTTTTGCTAACCTGTATGTTAAAGGATTAGGATGAGGCTGTGAATTCCTGCTGTGGGGGGAGTTTCCCTGGAGTATGGCTTGCCCCACCCTTAATGCTTTTAGCTTGCAAGGAATAAAGGGAAAAAGAAACAAAGGACAATTTGAGAACCTCGCTACCATCCAGAAAGCAGCTCCGGGAGCAGAGCGCGTCCTTCAGACCAGAGGTTCTTGCGTGAGGACGCTCCCTGGACAAAGACTGATGCAATACTGGACTTTCCTCCAGAGCCGACAAGGGGAAAGTGTATCCCTGGAGCGGACACCCTGAATATGGACTTGCAACCTACCGGACTGTGTAAGAATAAATCTTTCTTTGTTAAAGCCATCCACTCTGTGGTATTTCTGTTAGAGCAGCCTAGCTGACTAAAACATGGGGTAAAAACAGTCTCTTTAACAAATGGTGTTGGCAAAATTGGATATCCATCTGCCAAAAACTGAAACAAGACCATATCTCACACTTTATACAAAAACTAACTCAAAATGGATCAGAGACCTAAATATCAAGCCTAAAATGATAGAGATCATACAAGAAAAAATAGGGTCAACAATGGAGGTTCTAACACACAACTTAGACAGACTTCAAAATCTGAGAAACAAAGCACGAATGACAGAAGAGGAAATGGGTAAGTGGGAACTACTGAGAATCTAACACTTTTGCTCATCCAAAGACTTTATCAACGAATTAAAAGACCACCTACAGAATAGGAAAAAATATCCAGCAACTATATTTTGGACTGATGTCTGATCTCCATGATCTACAAGGTACTGCAAAATATCAACAAGAAAAAAGTAAATAAACCAATGTAAGCAGTGGGCAAAGGAGTTGGGCAGACACTTCCCCAAAGAGGACGTCCAAGCAGCCAAAAGACAGATGATGAAATGGTCATGATCGTTAGCTGTTAGAGAAATCCAAATCAAAACTACAATGAGATGCCATCTTACCCCAACAAGGTTGGCCATAAGCCAAAAACCACTAAACAACAAATGCTGGAGAGCCTGTGGAGAGATTGGAACTCTCCTACATTGCTGATGAGATTGCAAAATGGTACAACTGCTTTGGAAAGCAATTTGGCACTTCCTTTAAAAGCTACAAATAGATACACCATTTGATCCAGTAATACCACTGCTCAGAATATATCCTACAGAAACAAAGGCTGGCACACAAACAGATACATGCACATGAATGTTTATTGCAGCACAGTCCACAGTTGCAAAAAGGTGGAATCAACCTAGGTGCCCATCAACAGATGAATGGATAAACAAACTATAGTATATACATCCAGTGGAACACTACACAGTGATAAAGAACACTAAGAAAAGACTCTTTGATGGCTGCAAGGGGGGGGAGGGAGGGAGAGAGGCTTGGTCATAGGTTAGATAGTTGACAGAAATTTAGTTACGGGGAAGCAGTGACAGCACACAACAGAAAGACCACTAGTTAAACTGGACTCCATCATAAACTGAAAGCTCCTGTAATCTCAACCCAATATTTCAAAGTTAGGGTAGCACAGTGGAGGTCTGGAGCCCATGCTTTCAGGAGACATTAAGGCCCAGTGGCATAGCTAGTCTATTGCTAGGAGAGTCTTCTGCACCTCATGTTGGTGAGTGGCATCTAGGGTCTTAAAAGCCAGCAAACTGCCATCTGAGGTACACCAAATGGTCCCAACTTACCCAGAACAGATGATGACTGAGAACAACAGAGACACAAGGAAGAAAGAGCCTAGGAGACAGGACCCATGTAAACAGGAGACTGTATCAAAAAGTAACCAGAGGAACAAGATAGTACCCGCCACCGCCGAAGACAGCCATGATGGCGCACGCAATGTAAAGACCCTGAGGGAACATAAGAAAAAGAGGGTTCCAGCTCAAGTGCTCTACTAAAAGATGAGAATTGATGGTCCAAAGACCTGGAGGATCTCCTGGGAGCATGGCCCCTAGACCTGCTGCTACCCCTGACTAGAAAATACTACTGGGGTCAACTCTTCAGACAAGAGTGGGCTGGACTCAGGGACAGAGTGTGACCACATGGTGTGTATACTTTATGGTTTTATGCATTTATAGGAAGTTGTCCTACTGGTCTCTTTCTAAGTGGGAGAGGGGAAAGTGGAGAGCAGGAGACAGGATCTTGCTAGCAGGATAGTAGAAGTACAGAATGAAAAGGAGTGTTTTGTTACGAGGCAAGGAGAGCAGAAGGACCTGCAGATAGGTAGACATGCAAAATTGATTTGGACTGTACACTTTCACTTAATCACAATTAAAAAAGAAAAAAGAATCCAATGATTTTTGTATATTTGTCTTATATTCTGATACTTAGCTGAAATTTTCTATTAGTTTTAGCAGTTTTCTTAAGGATTCTTTAGTAGTGTTTTTTGTGTATAAGATCATATCATCTACTAAGAAAGATACTTTTACTTCTTAGTCATCTAATGCTGCTTTAATAGAGATACTACAAGTCGATGGCTTTAAAAAAAGAAATTTTATTCTGTAACAGTCTGGTAGGCTAACAATCCAAATTTAGGGTGTTAGCTCCAGAGAAAGTCTTTCTCTATTGGCTCTTGTCATGGTTTGAATTGTGTCCCCCCAAAAATGTGTGCAACCATGTGGCTGTGATATGGTTCCCAGTATCTTGGAAATGTCCTCCATTGTGTGGTTTTGCTAACCTGTATGTTAAAGGATTAGGGTGGGGCTGTGAGTTCCTGCTATGGGGGAAGTTTCCCTGGAGTATGGCTTGCCCCACCCTTAATGCTTTTAGCTTGCAAGGAATAAAAGGAAAAAGAACCAAGGACAATTTGAGAACCTCGCTACCATCAAGCAAGCAGCACCGGGAGCAGAGCGCGTCCTTCAGACCAGAGGTTCTTGCGTTAGGACACTCCCTGGACAATGACTGATGCAATACCGGACTTTTCTCCAGAGCCGACAAGGGGAAAGTCTTTCCCTGGAGCGGACACCCTGAATATGGACTTGCAACCTACCGGACTGTGTAAGAATAAATCTTTCTTTGTTAAAGCCATCCACTCTGGTATTTCTGTTAGAGCAGCCCTAGCTGACTAAAACAGCTCTAGAGGAAAGTTCTTGTTCTCAGTTTTCCCATGGACTGGATGTTTCTGAAGCACAGGGACCGTGGTCCTTTCAAAAGGACCCTCTGAGCTCCCGGCACTGTTTTATTTCTTGATAGTATGAGGTCCCAGTATCTCTCCGCTAGCTTCTTTCCTTTATATCTCAAGAGACTTCCTCAAGGCACAAAACAATCTCACGTATTGAGTACTGCCCCACAATGTAGCTTATTTGACGTAACATAATTTATAAAGAAAATGTTCTATATTCTACTTTAATGAGTAGCATCTAAGGTCTTAAAAGCCTGTAAGCAGCCATGTAGGATATCCCACTGGTCTTACTCCACCTGGAGCAAGGAAGAGTGAAGAAAACTGAAGAAGGAAAGATTAGTCCAGAGGGCTAACAGCCACAACTACCATGGCCTCCACCAGACTGAGTCCAGTACAATGAGACGGTGCCTGGTTACCATTACTGCCTGTTCTCACAGGGATCACAGCAGAGGGTCCCAGGCTGAGTTGGAAAACTACGTAGAACAAAATTCTAATTTGAAAAGAAAGACCGGACCTGCTGGGCTGACTGAGACTGGAAAAACCCTGAGAATATAGCCCCAGATACTCTCATAGCTCAGTACTGGAGTCACTCCTGGAGTTCACCCTTCAGCCAAAGACTGGACGGGCCCATAAAGCAAAACGAGGCTAAAGGAGAAAGGATTAGAAGGCAGCAGGGGATGTGAAAGCTGGTAATAGAGGATCCAAATTTGACAACGGAGAGTGGTGATATGTTGTGGGACCATCATCATAAAATAATACATGTACTAACTATTTAATGAAAAACTACCTTGTTCTGTAAAGCTTCATCTAATGTGCAAAAAAAAAGTAACTGCAGAGTCCAGCTTTGCTGCTGCCTGTGTGGGTTCAAGCAAGTCCTCTAAAATCTCAAGCTCTCAGGTAATTTCGTCTCCATTGTCTCATCTGAAACACAGGGAATGAAAAGCCGTGCTGAGGACACTTTCAGGTGTAAAATATTCTGAGTTTATTGTTTTTGTTTGACATTTTTAATTACTGCTTCGTTGTTCTTAATCCTTTGGCTGTCTTAATGTTCCGGTTACCAGCCACCAATTCAGATACTCAGTCTTCGTATGTCCTGGTCTTATATTTCATATTATCAGACATAGATTTAAAAAAACAAATTCATTGCTGCCGAGTTGATTCCAACTCATAGTCACCCTGTAGGACAGAGTGGAACTGTCCCATGGAGTTTCTAAGGAACACTTGGCAGATTTGAACTACTGACCTTTTGGCTAGCTCTTAACCACAATGCCACAAGAAAATACTATGCTATAGTTGGTTCAGCAGCAAAAATTCTCCTTCCCAAGGAAATAGCCGGGGTGTTGACAGACTTAAGGTTAACCAGAACTCACTGCTGTTAAGTTGTTTCCAACTCATAGTGGTCTTAGGTGTCAGAGTAGAACTGCCCCTTAGGTCCCAGTGGAATGCCTGGCAGATTTCAACTACCAACCTTTTGGCTACCAGATGTAGCACTTAACCAATATGCCACCTGAGTTGCCAGCATAAGGTTACTCACCTACTGCTGTCGAGTCAATTCCAACCCGTAATGACCTTATAGGATAAAGTAGAATTGCCCCATAGAGTTTCCAAGGAGCAACTGGCAGATTTGAACTGCCCTTTTGGTTAGCAGCTATAGCACATGACTACCATGTCACCAGGGTTTCCAACATAAGGTTAAAAGTTTCCAAGGAGCACCTGGAGGATTTCAACTGCTGATCTTTTGGTTAGTAGTCATAGCACTTAACCACCATGCCACCAGGGTTCCTGCAACAACTACAGCACAGTATTGTCTTGGCAAGTTATTATTTTTTTTAATTTTAATTTTTAAAAAATTAAATTTCTCAGAGGCAAGGAGATTGTTTCAGGGAATTTAGGTCAACTGCACAATGTAGGGAGGTATCGATGGCTTGAAGTCATGTGACTTTTTATGCTTCATTTTGATTTAAGCCTTTTCCTTTTGGTACATTATGCACAGCCCTGCGCCTGTCTTTTATAGAAAGCCTAGAAAATGATTCATTGCTCTTCTTGCCTGACTCCATCAGGGGTGGGGACATAAGCAAGAGAATGTCATTCTAGTACTTCTCCCCATCCACACTTTAACTCCTATCCTGGAGTCATCGTTTTCCCTTAGGTCTTTCAGATGACGCTGAACTGGTGGTCTTATAGGTGCATCTCTGTAGATATGAAGCAGCACCCCTAGCCTGTACGTGTTCATTTCCCCCACCCCTCCACCTCAAGTCAACAAGGTACTCAGTAAACATACGTAGCTGAAAATAATTCAGCCCAAGAGAGACCACCTCCAAAATGAGACTGCAATCGACAACTCTTGAGGTGTATCAACAAGGGACAGACAAGAAATAACCAGACATTGCCACTGCCATTGAACCAGCTGGGCTTTTTATAACCATGAGGGATTCCTTAGAGGCTTCAGACCATGACTGCAGGTTTTCCCAGGAATAAATGGGATCGGGTATCTGACCCATTTAAATCACTGGATATGAAGCGAAGTTTGTACCTTTGAGAGCTTTTGTTTAATAAAATTGCTCGTTGGAAATGGGGAGAAATGCTTTTTTTTCTCTTTGTTTTTCACTCCTCTCAGTTTATGGTAATCACAAGTCTTCTGTATCAACAGTTTTGTTTGTTATATCATAGAAGTGGAACCATATAGTATTTGACCTTTTGTGTCTAGCTTGATTCTGTTTAGCATAACATTTTCAAGCATCATCCATCTGTCATTTTGCTGTAGTATGGTGGCTTGCATGTTGCTGTGATGCTGGAAGCTATGCCACTAGTATTTTGAAGACCAGCAGGGACAGATTTTAGCAAACAAACAGACTAACACTGGAAAGATCTGGTGATCTACTTCTGAAAATTAACCAATGAAAATCTTAAGGATCACAAAAGAATACTGTTTGATTCCCTTGCTTTGGCCATGGTATTGGGAGGGATCAACTGCTGGAGGAGAACACTGTTTTTGGAGAAGCAGACAGCCAATGAGTGCGGGAGACGCCCGTGTCTCAGTTGGTACAACAGACAGAATGATAGCCTGGAACACACCAGCATTTGGGAGGATGATTTAAGACCAGGCAACATTTCCTTCTGTTACACATAAGGTCAACATGAGTCAGAGTCAACTTAATGGTTGCTATTGATTGATCAATTATAAGGTTTCAAGATTTATCCATATGGTGGTGTGTAGCTGAATGATACTCCATTACATGTATATACTACAGTTTATTTAGTCATTCATTTGTTTACAGGCGCTTAGGTTCTTTCCACCTTTTGGCTCTCGGGAACAATGGTTCAATGAACATTAATATACATGTATCTGTTTTCGATTATTTTGGGTATATACCTAGGAATGGAATTGCTGTGATAATGCAACATACAATGTTTTGAAAATTTCCAAGCTGTCATCCATAGCATCTACACCATTTTACTCTCCATCAGCAATCTATGAGTGTTCAATTTTTCCACATGCTCACCAACATTTTCTTATTTTTTGTATCTTTAATAATAGCCATCCTATTGGGTGTAAAAATGATATCTCACTGTGGTTTTGATTTGCTTTTCTCTAATTTCTAATGACATTGAGCATCTTTCCATGTGCTCATTAACCGTTTACAAACCTTCTTAGGAGAAGTGTCTATTCAGGTCTTTGTCCTTTTTTAATTGGGCTATTAGACTTTTTGACACAGAACTTAAGGTTTCTTTATATATTCTGGATGTTAAATCTTTATCTGGTGCACTCCTTCCAAATATTTTTCTGTAGGCTGTTTTTTACTTTCTATATAATGTCTCTTGATGCACAGAACTTTCTGATTTTAATGAAGTCCAGTTATTTCGCTTTTTCTCTTTTGACATCAGATTTAGTAATCCACTACCTAAGAGAAGGTGCTGACGCTTTACCTGTTTGTTTTCTTCAGTTTTCCCTTGGCTTCCCTAGAAGTATCTTGGACTCTTCGTGTATTGTATATTGAATTGTATCCCCCAAAAATATGTGTATAAATTCAGCCAGACCATGATTCCCAATACTGTGTGATTATCACCATTTTGTCATCTGATACGATTTTCCTATGTGTTGTAAATCCTACCATTATGGTGTTAGGTAAGAAGGATTAGTGGCAATTATGCTGATGAAATCTACAACGTTAGATTATGTCTTTAGCCAGTCTCTTTTGAGATATGAGAGAGGAGTGAGCTGAGAGACAGGAGGACTTCATACCACCAAGAAAGCAGAGCCAGGAGCACTGTGTCCTTTGACCTGAGGTTCCTGTGCAGAGAAGTTCCTAGTCCAGGGAAAGACCGACGACAAGGATCTTCCTCCAGAGCTGACAGAGAAAGTATTCCGCTGGAGCTGCCACTCTGAATTTGGACCTGTAGCCTACTAGACTGTGAGAGAAAAAACTTCTTTTTGTTAAAGCCATCCACCGGTGGTATTTCTGTTGCAGCAGCACTAGATAACTAAAACACCATGTACCTTTTCCTTTTATTCACTTAAAAGGACACGCTTCAATAGTTGAACATCAATATACACGGCTGGCCTAATGACAACAGCCAAAGACAGAAACAATACAGTTGCCCTTCAACAGACAAGTGGATAAATAAATTGTGATCCATACGAACAACAGAGTTTTATTTAACTATGAAGAAAAATGAAGTTTTGATACGTGCTACCACATGGATGAACCTTGAAAACATTACGCTGATTGAAATCAACTAGACACAAATGGACACATTTTGTAGTAAGTTCACTGATACAGAATATATAGAATGAAAAAAATAAGTAGAGACCAGAGTTTATTAGCAGTTGGCAGAGGTAGACTGGATGAGGCAAACAGAAGTTGTTGCTTAAGGGTTATACTGAGTTTCTGTTACCAGTTGCCATCCAGTTGATTCTACCTAATGGCAATCGCCTCTGTGTCAGAGTAGAACTGCACTCCATGGAGAGATAGGTGGCTAAGTTTTTGTTAGTAGATTGTCAGGCCTCTCTTCTCACCACAACACATACGTCTTCTGCAAAGTAAAATATAGATATATAAAAAATACTAAAATATTTATATTACTGCTATACAATAATCTGCTTAAGAAATTGTATGCATTTCCAAACACTGTGGAATGCTAGAGGATTCTCTAGAAGCTTCATAAGAAAGAAAAATTCAATTCTGGTGACTTTTTTTCCTTCTGAAATTTAGTTAAAATTATACATGTGTATAATTATTAATTATATTAATTTATTTTATGTAATTATTTGTTTTAAAGTGTTCATATGTGATATTTAACTCTTTTTTCAAAATTAAATTAAATTCCCTAAAAACTAAATATTTAAAAAATTTGGAGATTTTTAAGATATAAGATAAACTGTATTTTGGATGGCGGTCTCAGAGTACCTTATTAGGGAAAATACACACTTCAGGACAAAAATTCCCTGTCTTCTTCTTTATTTATTCTTAGCACTGTGTACTGACTGCCACAATGTGCTAGCACTGTGCTAGGCTCTGAATATATAGAAATGAAACATGGCATAGAACTTGGCCTCCAAGAAATCACAATTTAATTAAGGAGATATTAATTTATTTTAAAAGTATTTACTTACTGTGGGCCAAGTGCACAATTAGATGCTGGATATAGAACAGTGAACTAAACAGATCCAGTTTCCACAGTTTTGCAGATTGCAGCCTGGTTAGACAGAGAGCCATGCAACTCTACTGTAAGTTACATAGTGAAAAATGCTATGACAAACCAAAACCAAAACCAAACCTATTGCCACTGAGTCTATTCTGACTCATAGCAACCCTATAGGACAGAATAGAACTGCCCCATAGAGTTTCCAAGGCGTGCTTGGTGGATTCAAACAGTCACTATTTTGGTTAGTAGCCATAGCACTTGACTCACTGTGCCACTAGGGTTTCCATAATAGACTAATACTAATTTTAATTCTATAAATAACTTTAGGAAAGCCAATTATATGCCACACACCATTGTAAGTACTACACATATAATAATTCATTTAATACTCCCAGAACACTGATGAAATAGGTTTTATTATTTTATCTATTTTACAGTTGAAGAACTAAGGCTCAGAGAGGTGCACTAATTAAGATCACACAGCTAAGTGGTGAAACCAATCTTTGAATCCAGTTAATCTGACACCAGAGCCTGATAGAATGCTTGGGAGACCTAGAAAAAAACTAATTTTCACTAACTGTGAAAATCCTGATCAGAGTTGTACCTTAAAGGAGCAGTAGAATTTCGAATAATGGGTGGGTGAATTTCGAGAGTGTTTCAAACGTGAGGAAATACAGGAGCAAAAGTAAAGTAAAAGTACATCATGTACTTAGTAAAGGATCCTGGGACAGTCCTGGGTGGGAGATAGTGGGAGGGGAAAATAAATGAGAGAGGTGAAGTTGAAAAAGGAGGTTGAGGCCAGGTTGCAAAGGAGCTTGAGTATTCTGTTGAGAGTTTGGACTTGACTAAACAGTGAGCCCTTAAAGCCCTTGGTGCTTAGATACCTCTGAAGAAAACCTTTAGAGAAACCAAAGCTGTTATGAAGGTTGGGATAAAATGTAGGAATGAAACTTTTGATACCTACTTCTGTTTCCATACTCAACCTTTTCTGGAATATGGCTCAACTCTGGGGGTTAGAGTTGGAGTGGGGCCTGTCAGTGCTTTCGGATGTCCTGACCGGATGACTCAAACTCCACTGCTTTGCCTTAACTAATCTTTAGTTAAGATTGAAAAGAAATTAAAAACTGAAAAACCAAATCCCTTTCCATCAAGCTGATTCCAATTCACAGTGACCCTATAGCACAGAGTAGAACTGCCTGGCAGAGTTGCCAAAGAGCTGCCGGTGGATTCAAACCGCAACCTTTCAGTTGGTAGCCAAGCTCATTATCACCATACCACCAAGACTCTAAATTTTTAAGGCATTTAATATTTAGAGAATTTAATTTAATTTTGAAAAAATATTTAAATATCACATGAACACTTTAAAAAAGATGATTATATAAAATACATTAGTATAACTATAATTTTGCACACATATCTGCCGGGAGCCAGCCCCGACACTTTTCAGGGTCCCACACGGACGGAGGGAGAGGCGCGGCAGGAAATGAATAAAGGAGACAGGAAAGACTTTTCTGGTTTATGGCAGCCTGACCCAGAGAGCAAGAGAGAAGGGTCGTCTTAGTTTATTGTTATCTTTTTATAGTTGGTAAGGCAGTAGTACTTTGACCACGTCGGTGATTGGCTAGGCAAGAAGCAGGTACCTCGTGGTCTCTTCATGTCAATCACTGGAGTTTTCTAAATAATGGCTTGAGACCAGTGTCTCTTTTCATGTTAGCTATTAAGATCTTTTAAACAATGGTTAGAGACAATGGTCTTCTTCTTTTGTTGACTATTAGGGTCTTCTCTGTTAGTTAGTAAAAAGCAAACACTTTGTTATTCCTTTTTATGTTAACCATTAGGGTCCTCTAAAGAATGGTCTGAGACAGGCATATTTGTGATTTTATAATTAACAGCTGGAGCAAAACTAATCTTAGATTTCTATTAACTTTACCTAAGCAGGAAGAGAGGACAAACCCATCTTAAAAGTTATACAGTCTCTATTTGTTCCTTTTCTGCCCTTCCTTATCTCTTCCTGTAAGGACAATGGGTGTTCACCGTCCCTTATTTTAAGTTTCTCTTAAACTACTCTAAGAAAGGCAATTCTTTAGTATTTGTCTGTTTGCTGATACCAAATGTAATAAACTTGGGAATCTAGTTATTTTCCTGAAGTAAGATGTTTGCTATCTAAGAGCTGAGAAAGAGAGGAAGGGGAGTTGTTTCTGGAAAGCCCTTCAGGGCCTTCTTGCAAGCTTGCTTATCTCTTGTGAAGGGAGGGGTGAGCAGCCGGGAGAAGTCAGCAGAGGTTGGGCCGGCCTCGCTGCTCTCAAGCTAGCTGTGTTAGAAATCATTCCTCTGAACTCTTTTCCCCAGAAATTCCTATACAGGTTTTCCCAATATTATTTTATAAACCAAGGGGGTAGTAAAGGGCCCCTCTCAGAAGGCATCTCCCCTGATCCCCGCGCCAGGAGAGGAGGGGGTATCTTTTTGAAGAAAATTTAATTAGGAAGCCAATTAATATCAAGGGCAGTAGGCTAGAAAACATGTCACAGGTGAGATGCTTCAGCCCATCATTTACAGGGGCTCGTGACTTTGTCTACAAGGCTGATGGCGGACCTCCGCACACATCGGTTTTTTAAATTTTTATTTTTTATTAATTACAGTAAAAGAATAAAATTTCTAACATCTGTCAATTATCTCATCCATGACAAACCCTCAGGCCCCCACCCATCCTTGTAGCCAACACAGTCATCTTCTTCTGTGGATGATTCTTTTTTTAAGTCCTTATAACAAGGGTCTCATACAAAATTTGTCCTTTTGACACTGCTTGATTTCACTCAGCATGATCTCTTCAAATGAGACCATGTTATGACATGTTTTCTAAAATCATCCTTGTTTTTTATCATAGCATAGTGTTCCATTGGATATATGTACCATAGTTAGTTTATGTTGATGGGCATCAGGTTGATTCCATCTTTTTGCCATTGTGGACTGTGCTGCGGCAAACATTTGTGTATATGTGTCTATTCATGTGACAACCTTTGTTTCTGAAGGATAAATTCCAAGCAGTGGAATTACAGGATCAAATGGTATACCTATTTCCAGCTTTTTAAGGAAGCACCAGATTGTTTTCCAAAGAGGATGTACCATTTAGCAATCCTACCAGCAGTGTAGGAGAGTTCCAATTTCAGCACAGCCTCTCCAGCATTTGTTGTTTTATGTTTTTTTGGCTTATGGCCAACCTTGTTGGGGTGTGATGGCATCTCATTGTAGTTTTGGTTTGGATTTCTCTAACAGCTAATGGTCGTGAGCATTTCATGATCTGTCTTTTGGCTGCTTGGACGTCCTCTTTGGGGAAATGTTTGCCCATCTCCTTTGCCCACTGCTTACATTGGTTTATTTACCTTTTTCTTGTTGATATTTTGCAATACCTTGTAGATCGTGGAGATCAGACATCAGTCCAACATATAGTCGCCAGATATTTTTTCCTATTCTGTAGGTGGTCTTTTAATTCTTTTAATAAAGTCTTTGGATGAGCAAAAGTGTTTGATTCTTAGTAGTTCCCATTTATGTATTTTCTCTTCAGTTGATTGTGCTTTGTCAGATTTTGAAGACTGTCTACACTGTAAATTAAAATTTCCTTTGTTTATCCTATTTTATCTTGGGTGAGCTTTATTGTTTCAGATTTTATATTTAGGTCTTTTATCCAATATGAGTTGGTTTTTGTCTAAGGTGTGAGATATGGGTCTTGTTTCAATTTTTTGCAGGTGGATATCCAATTTTGCCAATACCATTTGTTAGAAACCATTTTTACCCCGGTTTAAAATTTTAGGGCCTTTGTTGAATATCAAATGTTCGTAGGAGGATGGTGGCATCTCTGGGGTCTCAACTCTGTCCCATTGGTCTATATATCTCTTTTTGTACTAGTACCAGGCTGTTTTGACAACTGTGACAGTGTTCTAAACTCAGGTAGTGAGAGACCTTCCAGAATACATATGTAATTTTAACTAAATTTCAGAAGACGAAATGTCACCTGAATTGAATTTTTCTTTCTCATGGAGTTTCCAGATAATCCTTTAGCCTTCCGTGGAGAGTTTGGGAATGCATATAATTGCTTAAGCAGATTATTGTATAGCAGTAATATAAATATTTTAGTATTTTTTATACACCTCTATTTTTAATAAATTTTAGAAAAAAAGCACTTTTTTTTTTAACAGACCACAGACATCGCTATATTCTGAAAAATTTGGAAAAACAGCTGGCCTTGGCAACTGACAGCCTGACTTTCCTTCTCAGATTCCTCACTTGCTGGCCCTTTGAGCCAGTCATCCACAGATAAAGTAATGTGACCACCTGTAAAATGATGGTCTTTAGAGTAAGGCTGTTTTCTTTGGCATGCAGAGTTGCATCATAAACACAAACAAGTCTAACTTTCAAAGACTGAACTATATGTGCTTAGTAAAACAAAACAAAAAAGTATTTAAACCTATCACTTTCTCCCCTTAATTCTAATGTCAGTCTATTTCCATGGCCCTATTTCTATCCTCTGGTGGTGTAGTGGTTAAGTGCAGTTAACCAAAAGGCAGTTTAAATCTACCCCGTGCTCCTTCGGAGCTCTATGGAGCAGTTCTACTCTGTCCTACAGGGTTGCTGTGAATTGGAATGGACTTGACCGTGGCAAATTTGCTTTGGTTTGGTTTTTTTATTTCTATTCTCAGAGCTCTGGTGGCTCAGTGGATAACAGCTCAGCTGCTAACCAAAAGATTGGCAGTTTGAATCCACCAGAGTTCCTTGGAAAGCTTGTGGGGCAGTTCTACTCTGTCCTATAGGGTGGTTATGAGTCACAGTCAATTCAATGGCAGCTTTTATTTTTCTATTATTTCTATTCTCAAGTGTTCCAAACCTTTTGAAAGTGATTTGAAGAGGAGCATGTTACTATTTATCTCTATTAGTATTTAGAGGGAGGAAATCAATACTTGACCCTAATCTAGGACTCTTTACTTATGTATGATGGTTAATTCATGTAACAACCCCATGAGGCAGGTGTGATTTTCCAGAAGAGGAAACTGAGGCTCAAATATCAACCTGTAAGTGGAAATTCCACTAAAAGCCCAGGTCTAACTGTGCCAGGCTTCTTCTTAATTATGCCAAATGAATGTGATTATTTTAAAAATAAAAATAAATGAAAATTAATTTTTTCCTCAACAATTCTGTTTTAGTTGCTAAGAGAACTGTGCGGACAACTGAAGATAGCCTTGGTGGCACAAAGCGACAGTTGTGTATTATTATCTGACCCTAAAGCCTACTCTGTATTTGGCTGTGAAGAAATCCAGCTTCTAAGAATTGGCTTCCACTTGGATTTCAGCTTTCTGAATCATGATGCGAGTTTGTGGTTTTCAACTGCTCACAGTTTAAATAGAAAGAACTGGAAGGTCTCAGATGAACAGAAAAAAGGAGTACAGCCAGGCACCATGCGTTCAGAAATTTGACCAGCAGGTGTCTCTGCAGAACAGGCAGAGGGTTCTTTCGGCTTCCGAGGTAGATGGAATTTCTAGTTTAACAGCGAAATTGTGGTGGAAATGAAGCAAATAACTGTAGGACAGCTACCTACAGAATCCAATCTCAATAGCATAAATTTTCTTGAGCCAACTGCTGGAGTGACTGGTAGAAAATCTAAGTCGTATTCAATTTTAATGCGAGGAAGCTACCTAAAAGCGAGGTATCTATAATCCAAAATACCCAAGTAGAGCGATTTGAAGGTGAGCGCTCATAACAGAGAGGCAATTCCCAAGACAGGAGCTGCAGAGGAGGTGGCTTTTTACCTGGGAAAGGTGAGAAAATGGAGGAAGAGTGCAGAGGTGCAGTGCTGTCGAAGTAAAACTCGGAAAATGAAATTTCTGGTTTTATTTTCTCTGAAATGTTGTGACTTCTTAGAATTTTAGATATGTTTCCATAGTCAAAGAAACTCTGGTGGTATAGTAGTTAAGAGCTACACTGCTAGCTAAGGTCAGCAGTTCAAACCTACCAGGCACTCCTAGGAAGGCAATTCTGCTCTACCCTACAGGGTCACTATGAGCTGTCATCCATTAAAGGCAACAGGGTTGGGTTCTGTTTTTTCCTATTCAAAGGAAATAAAAGAATCCAAATATGCCAAAATCTTAGTATTTGTAGAGTAACATACATTTTCTTTAGGACAAAGAGGCCAATGATTAGAAAACAGATAAAATGTTATTGGTATGAATATCAGGGAATGCATCACAAAGCAAACTAGGTATACCTGACGTTAAGGAGTATACACTTTAATGAAAAATGTTGTCCTGGGTAAATTTTTTTTCTACATTAGATGTACTTACTCACAGATTTTCCTTATAAAGCCAAAGGCTTACCTATCAGAGAAGATATTGATTTTAAGCAACAATAAAGTCACATCTAAGAATGCAGAGAAACAATTAAAAATTGTACTAAATGGTATTTTGGATGATTTGAAGGATAATTTACTACTAACCCCAAAATGCTTAACAATGTCCTAAAGCATACGCAAAGTAGTAAGTGTAATTTCTTTTTCTTTTCATATTGTGGTAAATATACAGGTAGCACATTTGCCAGCTGAACAATCTTCACACATACAATTCAATGACGTTAATTATGTCTGTCCTTGTTTTAGTCAGCTAGGGCTGCTCTAACAGAAATACCACAGAGTGGTTGGCTTTGAAAAAGGAAGGTTGATTCTTACACAGTCCAGTAGGCTACAAGTCCAAAAGCAGGATGTCCACTCCAGGGGAAGGCTTTCCCCCTTGTTGGCTCTGGAGGAAAGTCCAGTATTGCATCCGTCTTTGTCCAGGGAACATCTTGGTGCAGGAACCTCAGGTCTGAAGGACACGCTGTTCTCCCGGTGCTGCTTGCTTGATGGTATAAGGTTTCTAGTTCTCTTCATGCTTACCTTTCCTTTTCTCTCCTGCAGGATGAAAGAATTAAGGGTGGGGTAAGCCATACTCCAGGGTAACTCCCTTTGCAGTGGAGCAGGGAGGTGACCTATGAAGGGATGCACAGCCCCACCCTAATCCTGTAACATACAACACAGGAAAACCACAAAGTGGAGGACAGTCACAAGATACTGGGAATCATGGCTCAGCCACATGGCTACACATGTTTTTGGGGGGACACAATTCAATCCATGACAGTCCTGTTGTTTGGCTATCACCCTTGTCCTCAAATTATACCATCACCACGTAAAGGTAATTTTTATGTTTCCTGTTCTATAACATAAGTGATTGAATGGTTTCAAGATAAAAAAAAATGTGGGCAAACTGAACAGGAAATTCTTGACCAAAAACCAATTTAGTTTCTCTTAAGTCCCCTCCCTGGGACATTTTATAGCAGAAGAGTAGGTAGCTGTCTTTGGCTGCTCAGACTTGCTTTTAGGTGTTCAAGGGAGGTATCTGGACAGGACTAGGCTGACCTGGGATAGAAGGAGGAGAAAAGGCAGGAGCCACACCGCTGAGGCAGCACTGCGGAATGTAGCCCTGACAAAGAGGAGGTGCACATTCAGCTCACCCAGAAAAGCAGGGCACTCAGCCTTCAGACAATGTGTATCCAATGGTGTCCTAGTTTCTGCTTGACGGTAGCATCTATAATTGGCCAGTAGTTTCTTTCTTTGGGAATATGTGACACATAAACATTCTACCTTGCTGTCCTTTTGCACATAGAATTTCTGAAAAATTCTTCTGTATTATACTGGTATAATACTGTTATAATGCTAGCTTCTTTTCAGACCTGTTATTATTTATTTTTGTTGTGCTTTAGATGAAGGTTTACAGGGCAAATTAGTTTCTCATTAAGCAGTACACACATTTTTTTGTGTGACATTGGTTACCAGTGCCATGACATGTTAACATCTTTTTGGGCCATGGGTTTCCCATTATCAGCTTTCCTGTCCCCTCCCGCCTTTGTATTTGCCCTGGGTTGGTATGGCCATTTAGTGTCATTTTGTTTTATGGGTCTGTCTAATCTTTGACTGAAGGAGTGACTTCAGTGCTGAGTTAAAATGATGTCCAGGGATCATGGTTAAGCAAGGGGTTGGACTGTCGGCAAAACGCTGAAGACTCTTGGAGTCTATGGAGTGATACGGTGAGGCTGCAGTTTTCTCTTGGTTTACTGGTAAACTGCCTTGCAGACAGGTTAAGCGGGCCTTTAAAATCATGAAAGAGTTATATATATTAACTCCCACTACCTATGTCACTCTTGCAGAGGAACTTAGCTCCTCAGAGATTTTTGTATCCCTTGTAAAAGTTTCTAAGGGCCTGTTTGGAGCCCTGATGGCACAGTAGTGAAGAGCTATGGTGCAGTTCAAATCCACTAGCTGCTACTTGGAAACCCTGTGGGGCAGTTCTACCCTATCCTATAGGATTGCTGTGAGTCAGAATCAACTTAACAATTGACTTGCTTTTTTGGTTATTGTCAAGAATACCTAGGTTTATTCTTTTCAAAGTCTAGAAATGAGAACACAGTGACATTACATAGGAAAAGATTTCATTTTCATCTTTGAATGTAGATTTTGTTCTTTTAGAAGAGAATGAGTTTGTTATGGCAGCTGAGGGGGAGCTGTGTGGTGGCTAGCTCTCGCTCTTTACCCTGAGGTCTGAGAATGCAGCCCTCAAGCCACTCCTCTAATTCTGCAGCAAGGTAAGAACACAGTCTACCAACCTCTTTTCATAAGGACATCAATATCCATACAAAAAAACAGTGACCGTCTTTTTGGTGCTATTTACAAGTGAAGCTATCAGAGGTAGTTTTCTTGCTTTTGTAGTCGTTTTTTCCTAATTAATATGTTTCTGTTGCCTGCTTTGTCTCACTCTCAACTATCAATGTCTTCTTGCTCCTTGGGTCTGAGCTGAGCTCAGGTTCTCTGGGCTTCTAAACAAACCATTTTCCTACTAGGTCCTACCTCAAAAGGGATTGTAATACATACACTGGAAAAGTCTCAGCTTTACTGGATTTGAATAGCCCTGTGATCTTGGCCTATTCTCTTAATCCCCCTGGACCTCATTTTTTATTTCTTATCTGCAAGACCAAACCAAAAAACCAAACCCACTGCCATCAAGTGGATTCCAACTCATAGTGACCCTACAGGACAGAGTAGAACTGCTCCATAGAGTTTCTAAGTAGTGCCTGGTGGGTGTGAACTGCTGACCTTTTGGTTAGCTGACATAGCACTTAAGCATTCACCACCAAGGTTTCCAATATTTGCAAAAGAGGATAATACAGTTTTCTTTTACAGGGTTGCTGAGAGCAGTTGCTGAGCTAATTTATGTAAACTGCTTAGTAGAGTGCCTGGAAAACTGTTATTATTATTGATTGTGAATTATGCCAGGGCAGGTGCTATGTTTTATTTATTTTTGGGTTCTCTTTCTACATTTCTTCCCCAGTCCTACCTCAGTACTTGGTATTTATTACATTCTGATTGAATATATATGTACAAACGATTTTCTTTTTTTCCCCTGATGGTCTTCTTTGAAAGAGTCCTGGCAGTACAGTGGTTAAAGCAGTTGGCTGCTAACCAAAAAGGACCCCAGAACCTACCAGCTGCTCTGAGGAAGAAAGATGTGGCGATCTTTGGAAATCCTAAGATGCAGTTCTACTCTGTCTTACAGGATCCTTATGAGTCAAAATGAACTAGCTAGCAACATATTTGGTTGGGTTGCGTTTGGTCTTCTTTGATCTATCTCTTCCTGCTGTTCTATATTCTTTTCATAAAAGAGGACTCCTCAGCAAGTCTTTATCCAAATCTCAATCGGAAGCATCATCTAATACCATCAGTCCATATAGGCGGAGAGCACAAATGGCAGAATACACAGCATAACACATTCTGATTATTAAGAAATAATAATCTGCCTCTTCTCTTGGGAAATTAGACCGATGCTCCATTTTCATGTCTTCCGCAGAAGACTCTTGGTTTTTGACACCTTCCAGAGAGCAGCAGCAGTTGTGAGGTTTGATGTCCAAGATATCTCTGAGTGGAGGGGAGGCTGAATAGTCACCAGTGAGAGTGGTTTCCCTGTTGCACCTGCAGCTTCCAAAGGGAAAGAGTCTTTCCAGCCAGTTCGTGGTTTCTCTGGAAGCCCTTCCCTGGGGTCCAACATCAAAGTTAGAGCAATTTCTGCTAGAGGCAGATGAGGGGGACCATCAAAGTTTGTAGAGAACTTGGCCAAGCCCCATCATTCATCTGCGATTGAATGAGCTTAACATAGGAAGCCAAGCCAAGACAAGTGCTTAATCAACGTGGAAAGTCGAGAACCACTTTATCCTTGTCCTTCTTTGCTAGTAAAGGAGGCAATTAGTGTTAATTATGTTGGCAATTTGGAACAGCCAGTACGGAATTGATCCAAGACAATCATGGGATGACTCCTCTGTCCCACCCTGCTCCCAGTCATTACTTATATGAGAGAATCAGAGCACTAATAAATGTCTTCTTGTCCAAGAAATTAAACACACACTTTCCTTCTTGCACATTTGTTGTGCTCTGGGTGTCAGTTTTTGACATTGTATGTGACCCGGCAACATAGTTCTGCCATTGAAGAACACAGTCTATTTAGAGAGACATAGATGTGATGGATCTAGACTGAAAGACCTAGACTGAAAGAACATATTTTGTTAACATTGGAGTGTTCACATTCTTCCCTTCTTCCAGACAGTCTTGTTATTGCCAGCCCAATTTCCCACCTCCATCTAAAGCAGTTAAACTAATCTATTTATTAAAGATAAGGAGAAAAGGCAGGAGATGGGAAGCCTGGGAGCTACTGAGAGGCTCTGAAAAGTGTGGTATGCCTAATAGGGAGGACGGAAAAAGGAATATGTTGTCAGAATTACAAATTTGATCACCTTTAAGGTCCTTGAAAAGTTGTTAAGGATGGAATTTTTATTTTATTATTCACTTTGCTTAAATATGACGTGGTTCACAGGAAAATATGTACCACTGTTTCATCAGGATTATGCAAGCAACAAAAACAGTATACACAGGCATTTTTAAAAATTTTTTATTTAATATAACTGAGTGAAAATGTACATTCCCGTATAAATTTACATACCCACCTATATGCAGCTTCCACTGCTCTCCCTGCCCGGTGACAGCACACTATTGCTCTCTGCTCCATACATGCCTCATTCTCCCAACAGTCTCTTTCTTCCCTCCTCTCCACCCACTACACAGGCATTTTGATAGACAATTTTGTTGTATATTTGTTTGGAGACTGGGGAGGTAGGAAGGCAAATGACGCACATTCTCTGGCCCTCGCCCACCAATGACTAGAATGCGTGTTTGGGTTGGTTTCTCAGCCCTTCAACACGCAAATTCTGATGTCCCCATTCCCCTATATTCGGTGACTATAATGATTGTATAGGGTGAGCTGGTTTGGTAAGAGGAAGGAATTTTGCTGAAGAATTCCCCTGCTTTGCTACCAACTTGGTTACAGTTAAATACTGTAGCTATTTCTGCCTTTGCGGCCTCAAGGGCTAAAGTGGGACAAGGCTGGTATTTTTGGTGATGAGGAAATACTTTTGTTTTAAGGGAGGTTGGGTGATTGCTGAACTAGGACAGAGGTCACAGCAGGGGTCAAATTAGCGATTCCAGGGACAGCTGGCTGGGTGGGCAGGCTCTGGGTCCGGCATAACGCACCCCTAGACTCGGGAAACACTGCAGAGGTTGCGGACTTGTCCGCAGACTTGAGCTTCCCACTGCCTCATCCCCAGAGGGGGGCACCCGGGAGCCAGTGCCGGAGGAAGCAGAGCCACGCGGGAAGGTCGCGCTGGCTGCTGAGATCACGGTTGCCATGGCTCTCGGCAATGACGCGCGTCGGCACGTGACGAGCGGTTGCCATGGCTCCGGGCGCCCGGCAGCGCGGGCGCCCCACCCCTCGGGGTGACGTCAGTCAGGCCCCCCTTGCTCTTCCCGCCCCCCGCCCCCCGCCCCCCCAGCCAGCTCCCTGCGGCCCCGGAGGCTTCACTGCACAACAAGATGGCGGCGGCGGCGGCGAGCGGAGCTGGCGGGGCCGCCGGGGCCGGAGCGGGGGCCGCGGGGCCGGCCGGCCGCCTGCTGCCTCCGCCCGCGCCGGGGGCCCCGGCGCCTCCCGCCGCTGGGCCCCCGGCTGCCGGCCCGCCGCGCCCCGCAGCCCCGACCTCCCGCGGGCCGATGCCTGCCCGCATCGGCTGCTACGAGATCGACCGCACCATCGGCAAGGGCAACTTCGCTGTGGTCAAGCGGGCCACGCACCTCGTCACCAAGGCCAAGGTAGTGGCGCCGCGGGACCAGGCTGCTGGGGGGCTGTGCAGCGCGGCCGCTGGAGAGTGGCCGTCGCAGGGGAGGTCTGCGACTTCGAGGCTGACGGGGTCGAGGTTTGGGGTACTGGAAAGTGCCGGGACCGGGGACGTAGGGACAAGGGAGGGGAGGGCTAGCAGAAGGCAGGGGCACCTGGGGGACCTGAGACAGGAAGACTCCGCAGCACAGGGGGCCATGGGCAGCGGGATCAGGGAAACTGAGGAACCGGGGCGGTAAGGGGTTCTCAGGGCTGTGTGGAGGGCAGCAGAAGGAGTGACTGGAAAGAGAGGCTTTGAAATTCGCAGGGAGCCAAGGGACACTAAGCTAGAGGACTCTGGAGGCAGTAATTAGGAAATCAGAACGGAATGAGGGCATGGGCAAGTGAAATGTGGACCAGGAAGATGGGGCAAAGACAGGGGTAAACCGGCAGACCTGGGGTAGTGAGGGAAGCAAGGACGGCTGGAACACATAGTGGGGGTGCGTAGTGGGTGCAGGGTACTAGGAGATAGGGGAAACAGGGTGCCTTATGATAGGAACACAAATCAGCATTTGATCGTTTAAGAGTGACAGAGGGTGGGAACGGGAGCTTGAAGAGAGACTATATTATTGGAGGAGGCATCGAAGAAAATGGGAAGGGGAAAATTACTTTGTCCTCCAGAAGGGTATCGTATCCCGGGGATACCTGGGTTGTTGGGTAGCACTAGTTAATAAGGGGTTAAATAATTGGAGTGGGCCAGATTGCTGGTTATTTTTACTTGTTGGAGGGTCTGGAATTAGGAGCTTCCTGAATCCAAGGTGGGCTTATGGTGGTGAGGGGAAAGCACTGAATCGGAGGAGGCACATGAGGAACCCAGACACCAGTGTCGGAAGGATAACTCACCAGTTGGACCCTTTGGTTCCCAAGGGATTTAAGGAGCTGTAGTAGTGAAATTGGTCAAGGTCAGTTAGGAAGCTGTATGTATGTGTGTGTATGTACACGCGTATGTTTTTCTTTCTTTTTGGAAGAAATAAGGAGAGTATTTTTGGACTGGTAGGCTCCATAAAGCCCCGTTTTACTCCAGATTTCTCTCTCTGGTCCCTGTCTCACTTGACCGAATACACTCAATGTAGTCATTCATTATATTTAAAACTGCAGTGTGCGTTTTCCCTCAGCCTGACTAATGAAGAATCTTCGTAGCTGCTGCTGCTTCCTTCCAAAGCCACATCAATTCCTCTCACTGTCTCAGCCTAGCCTCTGGTTATTGTCACCTACCTTGGTTTTGCTTTTCTGGCAACAGTGAAATGGCTTGTTTTAAGAAGCCAGTGGCTTGTTTTAAGAAGCTGGTGACTTATCTAAGCCTTCTCTCCTGCTCACATGCAACCTGAAGTTCCTTTTTTCCCCCTTCTGTCTGTCAAAGACTGCAAAGGGCCCCTCTTACAGTGTGGCAGGGTGGGTGGCTGTGCAGAATTGATAGGTCAGTTTCACTTCCTCTGGAGGGCCCCCTTCAACCTTTTTGTCAGTTTTTATCTGAGGGCCTCAACCCTGCAGCTCAGAGCTGAAAGAGGTACCAAAGTCCAAGGTTCCTGACAATTGCCCACTACTGGTGGTAGACGCTGGTGCACAGGGCCACCTTCCCGCCCCTCGCGGTCCTGTTGACCATTTCCATTCCTGTTTACTGTTAGCCAAGCTAAACTTACATTCACAAACAGATCTAGTTGTTCGTGCCTTGTTTCTTGTTTTGGTATTTTCTCTATTCCCTCCCCCTCCCCCCTAAATAATCACATTGTGCTTCTGTGATTATTTTCCTCCAACTGCTGGTGGATGGACTCTGAATTTACTTGGTTGCTTGGCTTATGGTGTCTGTGATTTAAAGAATTCTGTGTCTTCTAGTCCTTGGATATACCAAAATATTGATAAAAATCTGTGACAGACATGGTTGAATGTTTTTCTAAATGTAATTGCTAACAGTTGATTCTTGGCTTTCTATATGAAAGAGACATTTCTATCTTCAGTAGTCAGCAAAACCAATGGCTAATTATGGCTAGTCTGCCCGCTTTCTAATTTTCCAGTTTTTTCCCTCCTCGTGGCGTTTCTCTGAGGCTTTGGTATCCTTTAGGACTGCAGCATTTTTCAGCATCAGCTTGTTTATATACGGGTGTCACTGTTTATGTTGGGTTTCATCTATGATCGTTTGTGGTGTGCAGTTAGTTATGCAATTCTTATGTGTGGAAATAGTCTTGAATGAGACTGAAACGACTTGGACAATGAATTGCATGTGTGATGGGACCACACCAGTATTCATCTGTGTTTCTATAGCAGCGTGCAATTTCCTAGTTACAGTTAACAAGCTCCCTATCTTTTCCTGCTTAAATTAACGACGTGAGTGGAGCTTAATTCACAAGGAGTTGGCATGTGCTCTGGTGAATGATGTGCATATTTTGGCTTGCTTCATGCTTATCTGAGTCCACTTTGTAGAAGGTTCTCAAATAGTGACAGCTTAGATGTCCCTAACAGCTGTTGACATGTAGTGTGATAGCCTATTAAGGCCATGATTTGGTTACATAAGGGTGAGGAAGGTGCATAGGTGCTAGAAGTTGCGGAAGATGCTGCTTCTGTTATTCAGGTAGGTAATTTTTCTGTCCATACACTGCAGCATTTCTCTTTGAAATCAGGTCACTTGGAACCAAAGAAAGCTTCCCCCCCCCCCCCACTTTCCAGACTATATAATTTTTTTTTTGGTCTGTGTTTTAGAGGTATGTGATTTTTTTTTTCCTTTCTCCTGAGGTCATTAAATGGTGTGGGTTTTTCGTATAACCTTATGTAACAGTCATACTCTAGTAATTCAGGTGATACTTGTTTTGATTGAATGAGGTTAGATAACAGTGCATTTTCCGAACATTAGAAGAGTTTTTCTGATTACTTTTTCTTACACTTACTACCCATTCTGAGGACGAAGAGGCTAAAATAAACTTCACATATTGGCTAAGCTACTGCACTCCATCCAGCTGTTAAGTGGTGAAGCTGGCCCTTTCCCCAATTCTGTTAACTCTCAAACTTCCTTGAGTGGGGCACTGGGACAACTTGTACAGCACGGATCTCTGAGTTCAGACTTAATATTGGCAACACTGCCGTGCTGAGAGTGTCACTGCAGAACTGTTCACAGGAGAGCATATTCCTCTGTGACACGCTTCCGTCAGCAGCTTGTCCTGGCTGTCTTTGTCCCGCTGTTTTTGCTTTTGTCGTTCAGGAGGAGCCTTAACCTAAGATTCTCTGACATCTGTCTCATGGCGGGACATGATACATATTAAAGAGGTAAAAAGAAAGGTCTTCTGCCTTCCAGCTGCTTATTGTACGTTGGCTTTGTCTAGTTAGACCTTCACTAGTTGGATAAATGGAGTCCTGGATGTCTCAGATGGTTGAGTGCTCAACTAGTAGCCAAAATATGGATGTTTCAAACCCAGGCCTGGAGATCTGGTTGCAGGTCATAGCCTTGAAAACCATCTGGAGCAAATCTGCCCTGCGTGGTGGGTCACCTGGAGTCTGAATTGACTTGATGGCAACTAATAGTGGCATGAATGGGAACAGATTCAGGAGATGAAGAATCTTGTTGGTCCCAAGTCAGTTCTGACTCATAGCAACCCTATAGGACAGAGTAGAACTTCTCCCTAGGGTTTCCAAGAAGCAGCTGGTGGGTTCGAACTGCTGACCTTTTGATTAGCAACCAGAGGTCTTAACCACTGTGTCACCAGGGCTCTGCAAAGTGAAAAGTGATATATTTTGTGTGCTTTTTTTGTACTGTTTTAAAAGTAAGGATAACTATAAAAGCTGTCCACCAAATACTTTAAAATTGTATTTCAACAAATAATATAAAAAAGCTAAATGAAACTCATAGTTGTGGAGTCAGTGACAATTCGTACTGACCCTATGGGACAGAGTAGGACTGCTCCAAAGGATTTCCAGGAAGCCGCTGATGAATTTGAAAGGCTGACCTTGTGTTTAGCAGCCAAATGCTTTTATATATATATATATATTTATGGCTTGGCATGACTGAGTGAAAATGCACATTCCTGTATAAATTTACATACCCACCTATATGTAGCTTCCACTGCTCTCCCTGCCCGGTGACAGCACACTATTCCTCTCTGCTCCATACATGTGTCATCCTCCCAACAATCTCCTTTCCCCTCCTCTCCACCCACTCCCCTTCCTCCAGCCAGAGGTCAACAGGATGATATCCTATAGATGCATAGAACCGTAAAGTGCATCCAATATATGGTCACTCCGCATTGCCAAGTCCAATCCATTCGTGTCTGAAGAGTGGACCTTCGTTATGATCTCTGGGCAAGGGCAGTATCAGGGCCAGGGGCCGTGCTCTCAGGGGAACCCCGAAACCACTGGACCATCAGTTGAGGTCTTGTAGTGGAGATCTTGGGGTGTACTCCTTTTTATTCTTGTCTTGCCAGTGAGACTAACTTAGTGAGCTCTGTCGTGGCTATCACTGGTGGTGGCCAGGCACCATCCGGTTCTTCTGGTGCCAAGTTGATGTAGGCACCCACTCCTGTGGGTCTCTCTATCTTCTGGGTTGTCTTTACCCCATGTCATTTTGGTCCTCGGTGAGCATCCGTTCCTGCTGAGTTGGGACCATTTACTGTGCCCTCGGATGATAGCTTGAGCAGCCAAACGCTTAATCCCTGTACCACCAGGGCGCCCTGGGATCTTAAAAAAAAATCCAAACGAAAGAATTTTGCTGTGAAGTCGACTCTGACTCGTAGGAACCCTGTAGGACAGATTAGAACTGCCCCTAGGGTTTCAGAGTGGGTGATGGATTCGAACTGCCAGCCTTCCGGTTAGCAGTCAAGCTTTCAGCCACTGCATCACCAGGGCTCCAACAGATCTATAACACTAGTATAATACTGGTTTGTGGTAAGAGCTTGCGATTTGGACAATACTACTACTTAGTAGTTTGGTGATTTTTGGCAAGTTATTTAACTTCTCTGTGCTTTGCTTTCCTCAGCTGTAAAATGGGAAGACGGCAGTACTTGTCTCACAAGTTTGGGCATTATGAAGATTAAAATAATATATGTAAATCTCTTAGAACAGTGGCTAAGCAAGTAGTAAATGTTACTTGCGATCATCATCATCAGGTGCTGTAGTAACTAAGATGAATAAGACACAGCCCCTCTTTGTTTTTATGCCTTGGGGGTGTTGTTCATGATTAGGTCCACAGTTTTGTAGCTACTGTAGGTGAAAAACAGAGTGAAAAACATAGCTTGCTGCTATTTCAGGTGCCACTTTGAGATAGTTGGGTTTAATTCCTATGGACTAACTTTATGAAATTGGCATTAAAAAAATTTCCCATTACATTTTTTTTTTTTTAAATAGTAATGAAACTGAGTCGGCTTCGACTCGACGGCACTTGGCTTTGGCTACTGAAAACTGTGGTCAACACTGGTTTTCATCTGGGCTTCCCTGAGTTTTCAACGTGTTTTATGTGAGTAATCTTTGTCAGACTGGTGATGGAACAGAGTTTGAGTACAGCCTCTTCACCGGGGTTCATTTAAGTGTGGTGGAGAATATAAAACAGTATTCCTACAAACTTAAAAACACATGTCCTTGAGTGGAGGAGAGTGGGCTACTTAGAAGGCCAAGGTCGAGATTCTTAACTATTACATAGAGGCGTGTTTTGTGCCTTGACCCCACTGCAAATCTTGATCAGCCAGGGCACAACTCTGTGCTGTGGTTTAGTGCAAACTCATCGTGAGGAACAGCAGCATCGTTGTCATTGTCATCTCTAAGAAAGATTTTAATGAAGCAGACAAGCTAATGCCTGTGCTCATTAGAAAACTGAAAACAAAATTCAGTGATAAATAGAAGAGAGAATTATATCCAAAAAATGGAAAGCAGGGTTTATGTTGGATATATTTGAGGAAGATAGTCCTATTTCTAGATAATCTAGAAGTGACTGCTGAAAGATGACTAACTTCATTTTAATAAAGTTGTGATGGGGTTGCCAACTTTGTTGATACTCTGTGAAGAGCTAAGACTGATTGTGACCAGTCTCTCCAGACTCAAAACACCAGTATTCTACTTTCCAGCATCAAAGCTGATTATTCTAGCATTCTGACTTTGGTGCCAGTTCCCTAGAAAGTCATAGATCTGGCTCAAGCCAGAGGTGCCAGACTAGTTACTTCTGTGCCAGAATTGCTGTTTTCATTTTCCAGGCATCAATCTGGCTAATGTTTCCTAGTTCACAGCATAAAAGAGTACAACATGGATACTTTGAAAAGAAAAATAAGTGTTCGGTACACACTAGAGCCTCTGTAATTGTACGAAACACCTAGGACATCTTCATACCATTTTCTTAACCATTTGTTCGTTCAACAATTGTTTACTGAATGTACATTTTTTGGTCAGGTTCTTTTGTAGGCCCTGGAGTTTACCCATTAGCAAGAGAGAAGAACTCTCCTGCCTTTATAGAGCTTACTTTCTCCTGGGAGAAGGCAGACAAGAAACATATAAACAGATAATTTCATGTGACGATAAATGCTATGAAGAAGAGCAAAAACTGGATAATGGGCTAGAAAGTATCTGGGAAGGGTTACTGCTTCAGATAGGGTAACAGAGAAGGCCTTTCCAAGGTGGCGATATTTGGGCAGAGACCTGAATGCCAGCCTGGGAAGATTCGGAAGTGCATTACATGCAGAGAGAATGGCAATTGCGAAGGCTTTGGAAATGAGAATGAGTGTGATTTATATTCTAAGAATTGATTAAAGGTCATTGTGCTTAGAGCTTAATGAAAATGCAGAACCAAACCAAACGCAATGCTGTTGAGTTGACTCCGACTCATAGCAACCATATAGTACAGAATAGAACTGCCCCAGCAGGTTTCTAAAGGGTGCTTGGCGAATTCGAACTGCCAGCCTTTTGGTTAGCAGCTGTAGCACTTAACCACCATGCCACCAGGGTTTCCCAAGCTTAATAAAAGTGGGAGAATAGTAAGGAATGAGGTTACGGAGGAAAACAGGGCCTGATTATATTGGTCTTACTGACCATTTTAGGGAATTGGATATGAAACTGTGGATTAACATCCAAACCAAAAAACCAAACTTGTTGCTGTTGACTTGATTCCAACTCTAGTGATCCTATAGGGAAGAAAAGAACTGCCCTATAGGTTTCTAAGGAGCAGCTGGCGTACTTGTACTGTTGACCTTTTGGTTAGCAGCTGAGCTCTTAACTACTTGCTGTTGACTTGATTCCAACTCTAGTGATCCTATAGGGAAGAAAAGAACTACCCTATAAGTTTCTAAGGAGCAACTGGTGTATTTGTACTGATGACCTTTTGGTTAGCAGCTGAGCTCTTAACTACTGTGCCATGAAACCTCCGTATCAAAACTGAGCACCAAAATGATCTGGTTTATTATTTTTAAAAACTCATGTGAGTTATTTTATAGTTAAGGACAACAAAGCCATTTCTAATGCATTTCTTGAGACAGGGGTGATAGGGGAGATGTTCAGCTTTAACAACTTATATCTTCCATACAGTAAAAGAATGGCATGTATTAAACATAATCAACCAACAAATATTTATTGATTTATTGGGCATAAAAAAAGACCAAGAGATGCTCTAGCTCTTTCTTTTACAGTGGCTAGAAAGCTAGACTTAACAGAATTTAGAATCTCAGGTTTTACAGGCACTATTAAAGTCATCTAGACCAATTAACCATTAGATTCATGGCCCCAGCCCCGCCCGGCCCTGCACCCACTGTGCCCAGAGTCCGGTAGCTGGTTAGTAGGGGAACTAAAATTAGAATACAGGCATTCCTACTCCTCGTTAACTCTACTTTGACTCCTCTAGTCACAGAAAACTTTGCCCATGCTCTCTGGGTATTTGATTTTTTACTGCAGAAACAACATACACCTACCATTTGCAGTCTGAGGTATTTATTATGTTTATTAAAATGAACTCTAAAAGTGATATATAATGAGAGGAAAAATTTCTAAATAGGAAGGAAGAGTACATTCACTAAAATTGTATTTCACTGGCCTGTTGGCATTCTTGCACTCTGTCACTCCTGCCACTTACAGGCAGTCCCTTAGGGGTTCATTGCTTTACTTTTAAAGCTCCTGCTCTTGGCATGAGTAAGGTGTCAAAAAAGAAGCAAACAATCAAGAAGAAACCTTGAATTACTAAAGAAATAAAAGTGGAAAGAAAGTGCAATGACTGTGAAAGTAATGTGCCGTATATAGTTGTCTTTTGCCACTGTCTGTAGCGCACTCCCAAGGTGCATGAGTTGTTATACTTTTGCTCTGTTAGGCTGGTGTACTGTAGGTGTGCCTCAATTATGATGTCTGCCAGTTTCCAGGGGATGGTGGCATCATGCAGCCCACTAAGAAAACTAGTCATCAGGAAACACACCTTAATGATGCAAGGTCAGGGCCAAGACCACCACTTATCTAGGGCTGTTATGAAGTTCTAGTTACTGGTCTAAGAGCTGCACCTCTTCCCCAGGAGAATGACCTCACCCATCAGGTGAGTTCTACCCGCTCCTAGTAGAGAGTAGTTTGATCCCTTTCTGGCTTACCAGTGTAGTCATCATGCCCTGTGGATGACTGATAACATTCAGAGGATGAAAATTATCTACATCCTTGTAGATAATTTTTGTCTGTATTTTTATCCTATTGTAACATATAATTGTTAAATAAGTGGCTTAGGCAATGTTTTTGAGAAGACTTAACAGTCTTGGGTGAATTAGCTTAAAATTGCTTCTTTTGTTAACTCTTTAGAATAAAATTCCATCAAGTAGTACAGAACTCTTGAATGAACTGTCATTGTGTCAAGGAGGTTTAGCAGACGTGTAATCTATTGTAGATCAAGGATCCCTGGCCACTGATCAGCATCTTAGAATCTGGACTTTTCAAGGAGGTAGTACATCACCCAGAAAACAGAAAGAGAGGAAAATTCATCTCCTGTTTAAGCTTGTCTGTGTAGGTTGGACTTAGCATTGGATACTTTTGACTAGTTACCTTAAATTAAATTTAGGGTTTTGATTGGGAAGTTCTTAGAAATTATCGTATTAGTGCTCATCTTCAGTTCTTTGCACACTTTTTATACCTGCCTTCAAAAATACTGAATGTGACAAATTTAGATTAGCTACCCAAATTCCTTGAAACTGAAGTTTTTGGAGAAGGAACTTCAAAATTCATTTATTCACTCCATTGATCCATCAGTCCATCTATCCAGCCAATAAACTTATGAAAAATTACATATTTAAAAATAGGAATGGGTGTTGTAGCATAAACTCTAAAAGGTACAAAGGAGTATGAATAAAATTAAGTGTGCCTGTTATTCTATGACCTGAGCTGCCCAGTTTCTTAGACTTGTTCTGCAGACATTCAGTAAGAGTTTCTCTGGGTCAGCCCAGGCGCTAGATGCTCTTTCTTGCAGGACTTTGACATGCTTGGAATTTCTAAAAATCACTGTACTTAAAAAAGCAAAGTATCTAGCTCTTATTGATCATTAGGATGGCACAGTATGATAACTTATATATACTCCACAAGGGCAGGAATTCCATCTGTGTTTGCTGCTACATTTCCTGTGCCTAGTACAATATCTCTAAATATTCCTGAATGAATGACTGTAAGATTTTTTAAAAATGCAAGAGCTGAGTTTGTTTTTAAACTTTTGGTACGCTTTGGAATTTAACTATTGAATTTCCTGTATCTAGTTAGGATGTTAAAAAAAGGTAGTTTTCTAACTTTTCTCACAAAATCTCTGGATAAGATTTGACAGCCTTCCGGGGCAAGTAATTTACTTTTGGCCTACCTCAAACTTTTCACTAGTAGGATGCTTAGTAAATCTAAAGCAAAATCCTTCAATTTAATTTAAGTCTGTTGTAATGAAATTTCTTTCATACATAGGCTCCCAGTGAGTTACTTCCTTTGGAAGGCCCCACATACATAGCTGGTGGCGTCAATGACCGCCTCCTATGGTATTCCCTCTTCTGTCTCGAGCTTTTCTTCTTTTGGAGACTCGTCAGGCTGTCGTGGGCTGCTAGTGCTTCCTGAAATCACTTTAAACTATTTATTGTGTTACCTCTTGTTCTTTTTCTTATACTGACGTCACTTGGCTTGGCTAAAAAAAAAAAAAAAAAATTCCCATCACTGGTCCTTATTCAACATTAATGAATTAATTCTACTATTATTTGTTAGTGTCATCTGTATGCACTAAGTAGCAAGTACTGCTATTTAGCAGACAAGAAGATAAGTTATTTTTGCCAGGGCAGACAAAGGATAAGGTTAAAGAAAGTTAGATGCTTGTAGTCTCAAAGTGGTAGAGAAGAAGGAAGAAAAGTATCAAGCATTAAGTTGTTTAACCTCAATCCAGTTGTCTAGTGCTGGCTGTACCTATCACCTTGCCCTATTTTTTTCTAATTATAAAAGTAATTTGTACTCATGGTAGAAATTTTAGAAAATTCAGAAAATTCTAGAAAAATAGATAAAAACAGAATTTGGCTACATGCTTTTCACCTATATGTTTTTAAATAAGTTGAGATCATACAGATGGACTATTGTATTCCTTTTAAAAATCATTACAAGCATTCCCCATTAGAAACTATTTGTAAACATCATTTTAAATGGATATATACCTTTCATTAGATGCCTATTATTATTTTTGAACCATTTCATAACTTGAGACTGTTTCCTGTTTCTCACTCTTAGAAATTTACTGCAATGACGATTTTTGAGCATGAAATTTGATGCAGTTCTGGATTTGTGCTCCATATAGGTTGCTGGAAGTGAAATTCCTAGGCCACAGAAGACACAGCTTTTTAAGACATTGGTATATATGATATACCGTGTGTATAGTCACATGTTTTCCCCACAAAGGTTATGTTAGGATGAGCCTTCTGTGCCTCACAGCCATACTGGCTCTTTCTCTCCTCTGTCTCCCCTTCTACTTTTTTGGTATGGAAGCACAGAGCTTTTAAGTACCCACTCTACTTCCAAACCTGTGGTGACTATAGGACAGATCGAAGGAGGGTTATAGCAGCTATCTAATCCTTTTTCTGAACCAGATCTGGAAGAGTTAAGAAAAGAGTAAATGTGAAGGTAGCCTTTCAGTTGTTTTTTATAAGTCATTGCTCTCTGTTGATCTCCCGCAAAAGGAAGCAAACCTAAACTGGAGGAATTGCTGAAGGAAATAATGAAGTTATGAGAAATCAACTCTGATTACCTGAGCCTTTGATTTTTTTTATTTTTATTTTTTGGTTAGGATGTAGATTTTTAAAATTTTATTGTGCTTTAGATGAAAGTTTACAGTGCAAATTAGTTTCTCATTAAAAAATTTATGTATGGATTGTTTTGTGACATCGGTTGCTATCCCTACAATGTGTCAGCACTCTCCCCTGTCCACTCCAGGTTCCCATGTCTGTTTATCCAATTTTCCTGTCACTTCCTTGTGTCTTGTTTTACTATGTAGATTTTCATTTGGTCTCATCTGCTTGATTGAATTAAGAAGCGCATTCTTCACCTGTGTTACTGTTTATTTTACAGACCTGTCTAATCTTTGGCTGGCTTCAGTTTTGACTTAATAGGACATCTGGGGCCATAGTCTTGGAGACTGCTCAATCTCTGTCAGATCAGCAAATCTATTCTTTTTTGTGAATTTGAAGTTGGCCTACATTTTTCTCCCCCAGGTCTGTCTGGGACCTTCTGTTATATTCCCTGTTGGATATCAATATCATCTACTTGATTGAATTAAGAAGCACATTCCTCACCTGTGTTACTGTTTATTTTAGAGACCTGTCTGATTTTTGGCTGGCTTCAGTTTTGAGTTAATAGAGCATCTGGGGCCACAGGTGATGTAGCTGGGCATCATCTAGTTATTCTGGGCTCAGACTGGTGGAGGCTATTGTTCATAAGATCCGTTAGTATTCTCAACTGTTTTTTTTTGTTGTTGTTTGTTTATTATGATTGAGTTAAAATGTAGAGTCCCGTATAAATTTGCATGCCCACCTATATGAAGCTCCCACTGCTCTCTCTGCCTGGTGATAGCACTCTTCCTCTTTGCTCCACACATGTCTTATCCTCCCAACAATCTCCTATCCCCTCCTCTCTACCCACTCCCCTACCTCCAGTCAGAGGTCAGCAGGATAGCATCCTATGGATACATAGAACCCTGAAGTGCACACATGATATGCTCACTGTGTGTTGCCAAGTTCAGTTTGTTCCTGTCTGAAGAGTTGACCTCCATTATGATTTATGGACAGGGGCAGCATCAGGGCCAGGGTCCATGCTCCCAGGGGAACTCTGAGGCCCCTGGACCATCAATTGCAGTCATTTAGTAGACATTTCAGGATGCACCCCTTTTTATTCTTGTGTTGCCAGTGAGACTCAACTTTGTGAGCTCTATCACAGCTCTGACTGGTGGTGGCCGGGCTCCATCTGGTTCTTCTGGTCACAAGTCGATGTAGTCACGCCCTCATGTGAGTCTCTCTGTCTTCTGGGTTCTGTTCCCCGCGTGTTTTGGTCCTTGGTGATCATCTGTTCCTGGTGAGTTGGGACCATTTGCTGTACTCTCAGATGGCAGCTTGGCAGCTGTTAAGACCCCAAATGCCATTCACCAATGTGGGGTGCAGATGACTCCCTTAGCAAAACACTAGTTGTGCCAGTTTGGCCTCAATTTCCTCTGAGAGCATGGTCCCTGGCCCCCAGCCACAGCTACTCTGTCCTTACAGTATTGGTTAAGATGGGAGGAGTAACCATGTTATGTTGAAGTCCAGTTAATATCTTCTTTCTAATGTGTGCTGTCACAGATTTCACCCAACCAAATTTCTATAAACTAAACCCTCCCCTCCTCGCCCTCCTTCCCTTTGATGGCACCCTTGCAGCCATCAAAGAGTCTTTTGTTCTGTGCGTGAGTCTGTTTTTAAGTTCTTATCTTAGGTGTCTCATACAATATTTGTCCTTTTGTCGCTCACTACTTTCGCTCAACATACTGTCCTATAGTTGAAACGAGGTTATAAAATGTTTCCTAAAATTGTCATTGTTCTTTATCATTGCATAGTGTTACATTGTGTATATATATATCATTGTTTACGTATCCGTTCTTCTGTTGGGCATCTGGGTTGATTCTGTCTTTTTGCTAGTGTGGACTGTGCTGTTAATAAACATTTGTGTGCATGTATCAGTTGGTGTGAATGGCCTTGAATCTGTAGGATATATTCCAAACAATGGAATTACTGGATCAAGTGGTATATCTATATCCAACTTTTTAAGGAAGCACTAGATTGCTTTCCAAAGAGGTTGCACCATTTTGCAGTCCCACCAGCAGTATTGGAGAGTTCCAGTTTCTCCACAGCCTCTCCAGCATTTGTTGTTTTGTAGCTTTTGAATCATGGCCAACCTTGTTGGGGTGAGATGGTATCTCATTGTAGTTTTGATTTGAATTTCTTTAATAGCTAATGATCGTGAGAATGTCCACACGTGTGTTTTGGCTGCCTGGATTTCCTCTTTAGAGAAGTGTCTGTCCATCTCTTTTGCCCATTGCTTAATTGGATGATTTATCTTTTTTTTACTGATATTTTGTAGTACCTTATAGATTATGAAGATCAGACATCAGTCTGACATAGAGTTGCCAAATATCTTTTCCCATTCTGTAGGTGGCCTTTTAATTCTATTAATAAAGTCCAGATGAGCAAAAATGTTTGATTCTTAGTAGTTCCCATTTATCTATTTTCTCTTCTCTTGTTTGTGGTTTGTTTGACAGATTTTGAAGTCCATTTGTGCTGTGTATTAAACCTTCCATTATTGTTTCTACTTTTTCTTGGATGAGCTTTATTGTTTTAGGTTTTTTTTTTTAATCCAGTTTGAGTTTTTTTTGCATAAGGTGTAAGATATGGGTCTTAAGTTTCAGTTATTTGCAGATGGATATCCAATTTTGCTGGCACCGTTTGTTGAACAGATTGTTTTTACTCCAGCTGCATTTTTGTTTTTTCCATTCTCTTTTGTTTTGTAAATGATAAGGCCAATAGATATATCTTTGATGGCCACTCCCAAGCTTTTACAACACCAGTAGCTACTCTTCAAAGTAGAATATAGAACATGTGCTGTATGTAGTGTGTTGTGCCAGTTGACCCCGATGTTCCCGGAGACCATAGTTCCCATCCCTTAGCCTTAGTAACTTAAAGTCTCAGGGTGTTTGGATGTATCTAGGAAGGTTTTGTGACTTTGCCTTAGTCAAATTGGGCTGACTTCTATATTGTGTGTTGTGTTTCTCTTCACCTAAGTTAACCCTTGTCTACTTAGTTGTTATGAACCTTTGATTTTTTGAAATAACTGTTCTTTGGTAAGCCTGAGTGAGAATTTCAAAGATTAATGAAAGTTGTACATTGCTCTTCTGGGTTTTTAATGGTAAAAAGATGGTGAAGGAGATAGTAAAGGAGATAAATATGTGACTAAACTTGATAGTACAGCCGCTCTATCATATTTGGGTTTGCTTTATGTGCTGTACTCTTAGGGTTTATTTAAGAGATTTTCAAGGGTAATTGGGCCATATGCTTTTAGAGTATTTGGGATTACCTCCACTTTTTGAAGTTATCTGCATTTTGGGTCTCTGATGATATGCTCTTTCCTTTTATTTCCGGGAGAAGTCCTTTTATACAATAAGTTTGGGTTACAACTTGTTTAATTAATTGAGAGAAAGTAGGGGAATCAGAAATCATGGTACACGGGTACTCTGACTGTTTCATTTTAATGTAAAATATGCACTCATTCACTAGTATTTTTAAGTGCTTATTATGGAAAATTTCAAGCTTATACAAAAGTAGAGACAATAGTATAATGAATTTCCATGGACCCATCTCTCAGTTTGAACAGTTAACACCTTATGGTCAATCTATGCCCATTCTCACCTCTCCCTTCCTCTCTGGTTTATTTTGAAACAAATCTCAGAATCATGTAATTTCATCCATAAATATTTTGATCTGTGTCTCCAAATAAATGAAGATTCTTTTTCCTAAAAATATGCAATATGATTATCCTACCTGAAAAAGGTAACAATAATTCCTTAGTATCATTAAGTATCAAATTAGTGTTAGAATTTCTCTCATTAACACATTTATATGCTATATAGGTATATCTTTTTCTAACTACTTATTTATATGAATCATGGTCTAAATACTTACATTATAATTGATTAATAGGTCTCTTACGGTTTGTTTTACTCCATAGTTTTCCCTTTCTTCTCTTTTTCCTTGCAGTTTGTTTAAGAAACTTTTGACATAGGGCCAAGGCCTTTTCTTTGTATTTAGATACCCTCCTTGGAGTTCTTTCATCTTGTTTGCATTAAACATACTCATAATTCATCTTCTGTGATTTCCAGTTTGTTTTGCTTTTTTAAAGCCAAGTGAGAATTGGCACTTGTAAAGCAGTATGAGTACTCAATTCCTCTTGATTTTTATGTTTCCTCCCAATCTGTTACACTTGTCTCGTCTACACCTAATTTGACTTTATCAAGTCTTTCTAAGCATTCAATTTCATTTTCATAGAACCATCTCTTTCTTTTCTCCTTCTTCATCAGTTTACATGATGTTTTAATTCAGTCACATCACTATAATCAACTGATATAAATAGGTTTGGAAAAAACAAGTCTTGGTGAGTATAAACTTAATGGATGTAAACAGAATTTTTGGAAGTAAGAGTAGCTGTTAGGATCAGTTTACATACTGAGGCATTAGTTAGGTTGTGTTTTTAAAAGAGAAAGAGGAACATTGATTAATTTGACAAGTTGATTGACTGGAGGTACGTTATGAGAGCTTTTGCATTAATTTAAAATTATAGAAAAGCCAAAGTTGTTATTTTATAGAACGCTTAATCATGTATAGTGTGTTCTTCAAGGTGATATTTTTGTCCATTTTGTTGGAGTTTGTGTGATTTGATAGTGTGCCAGTTATGTTAAAAGCTTGGTAAGGAAACAGCCCAAACTCTGTATTTTAAAAGGTTTATGCCTGTTCACTACCAGTGTAGTGTTCCATGGAACAATTTGACATTTTCATGTAGTAAGTTGTTTTCTGTTTCTGGCAAAGAAAATCTTGTTTCATGTGCCATTAGAAACAGAATTGTTTTTATTGTGGAAGGCAGGAGCAGAGCTGTGTGTTTCTTATTAGGATTAGGAGAGCACCTGCAGGGTTTTTTACTTCTCTCTTTCCTGTCTCCTGGTGTCCTTTCCTTCTGTCAGAATGTTCTGATGTTGCATAAGCAATGTTCTGACAATGGATCAATTTTTTAGTAGTTCATTTTTTTAATCCTCAAAATAATGTCTATAGTTATTGTGTGTTCTTGGCTTCCTTTTCTGTATCAACAGTGATATTATTATTCCAGTCAGATGGTGTAGTTGTATTCTGGCAGTGAACTTTGTTTCACTTTCATATATTGTATCTAAATATTGTATATATGTGTAGTAATTTTGGTAGATCATTACATTTGGAATGGAATTTTGCGATTTGTTTAAAGAAATTTATAATCGTCAAATAAAACCACTTTATTTGAAGTGTGTGACTCATTATTGGCATCTCTGATATATGACTAACAATGGCTGGTGATTTCATCTTGCCTCTTCTGATCTCATTTTTCTCCTTCCTTTTCAGTCAGCAGCTGCATCTAGTGCTCTGCTCTATTGTTGAGCTCTTTTAGTAAAAAGAGTACTGTTATACTGAGTCGTAACCTCTTATAGCGTATCAGTAGTTGTTAGGGTTTTACTCCAGTAATTCATTTTCGGTCATATTATGTCTTGAAAATCACATTTCAGTTGTGATCCCTAAATTTCTTTTCTTTTTCTTATACTACTGCCAGTGTTTTCTGCTTTTCAGACCCTTTAGAGAACTTTTTTGATCCATCAAAATTACCTGACTGCTGGTGCGGGTGCTATGTTTCTAATTTCCAGTTCTAAATAGCCAGCAGTTTAATTTTGGGCAAGTTACTTAACTTCATGGGAACTCCTGTTTTGTTTTTATTTACTTACTTATTTAACAACTTTATTGACATACCATAAAATTCACCCAATTCAGTGTTTTAAACATGTATTTAGAGTTATGCAGTCAGTACCACAGTCAATTTTAGAACACTTCATTCGCCTTAAAATCAGTCACTCCTCATTTACCCTCAGCTTCCCTCCCCAAGCCATAAGCTACCACTGATTAGATTTGTCTTTTCTGGGTATTTCATGTAAAAGGAATCATACAGTATGTGGCCTTTTATGTCTGACTCTGGCAGGAAACTCTGGTTGCATAGTGGTTAAGAGTCATGACTGCTAACCAAAAGATCAGTGGTTTGAATCCACCAGGTGCTCCTTAGAAACTGTATGGGCAGTTCTACTCTGTCCTATAGGGTTGCTATGAGTTGGAGTCCACTTGATGGCAGTGGCTTTTCCTTTATTCAGCATAACATTTTTAAGGCTCATCCATGTTTTAGCCTGAATTGGTACTTTTATTTTTTGTGGCTTAATAATATTCCATTGTATGGATTTACATTTATTTCATCATAAGTTGATGAACATTTGGGTTGTTTTCACTTAGTGGCTATTTTAAATAATGCCAATGAGTAGTGTGAACATTGGGTACAAATTTTTGTGTTGGGTATATGTCTTTATTTTTCTTGGGTATATACCTAGAAGTGGAATTGCTTGGCTAACTCCTTGTTTAACCTTTTGAGGAATTGCCAAACTATTTTGCAAAGCAGCTGTACCATGTTATAGTCCCACCAGCATTTATATGAGGGATCTAATTTCTCTACATCCTCACCAACATTTGTTTATTGTCTATCCTTTTAATTTTTACCACTCTAATGGAATCCTTGGTGGCACAGTGGTTAAGAAGAATTTGGCTCCTAACCAAAAGGTTGGCAGTTCAGATCAACAGCTTTTCCTTTGAAACCTATGGCGCAACTCTACTCTGTCCGAAAGGGCTGCTGTAAGTTGAAATTGACTCAGTGGCAGCTAGTAGAGTATGGTACTGGTAGTGGAGCCTCTGGGTGGTATGGTTAGTTAACATGTTTGGTTGCTCACTGAAAGATTAGAAGTTCGAGTTTACCCAGATGTGCCTCAGAGAAAGGCCTAGTGATCTACTTCTGAAAAATCAGCCATTGAGAACTCTGTGAAGCACAGTTGTACTCTGACACACATGGGTTGCCTTGAGTCGGAATTGACTTGACAGTAAGTACTTTGGTTTTACAGAGATGTCCACCCAGATTCTTTGTCCAGTTTTTTTGTTTAATTGTGCTTTAAGGAAGGTTTACAATTCAAGTCAGTTTGTTATACAGAAACGTACATATACACTGTTTTGTGTCCCTAGCTGCTCTCCTAACACTGTGACAGCAAATTCCTCCTCTCCACCTTGTGTTTCCCGTGTCCATTCAACTAGCTCATGCCTTCTCATCTTGCTTCCGCACAAGGGCTGCCCAATGGCTCATGTATCTACTTGATCCAAGAAGCACACTCTTCACCAGTATCATTGTACTGGTGTCCAACCTTTATCTGAAGTGTTGGCTTTGGGAATGGTTTCAGTTCTGGGCTAACAGAGAGTCTGGGGTCCAGGTCTTCCAGAGACCATGTCTTTGAAAGACCTTCCAGTCTGTCACACCATCAAGCTTGGTTGGTCTTTTTACTGAAGATTGAGTTCTGCACCCCATTTTTCTCCCACTCCATCAGGAACTGGTTGTTGTCTTCCCTGCCAGGGCAGTCGTTTGTGGCAGCTGGACACCATCTAGTTCTTCCAGTCCTGTGCTAATGTAGTCTCTGGTTTATGTAGCCCTTTCTGTCTCTTGGGTGCATATTTTCCTTACGTCTTTGGTCTTCTTCCTTCTGCTTTGTTCCAGGTAGGTTAGGTCTTTGTCTACTTTTTAATTGAATTATTTGTCTTTTTATTGTTGAATTGTAGAAGTTCTTTATATATTCTAAAAATAATTCTCTTATCAGATGTGTGACTTGCAAATATAATCTCCCATTCAGTGGGTTGTCTGTTCACTTTCTTGATGGTGTCATTTATAGCACAAAAAAATTTCAGTTTTGAGGCTGTAGTTTCTTAACTCGTTATATTATTCTAACTTTACAATTAAATGTTCATTTGTGAATATATTCTGTGTTGGCTTTCCGTTTTCATACAGGTCTCCCTTTCCAAGTATATTTGCTGACCTCAGAGGCTCTGTCTTATAATCAAAGTTTACCAAGTATGTAGCTAGAAAGTGAAAGTTCCCTCTTCAGAGAAAACATTGTTAACATTTTACAAGAGGAATTTTTTTCCTGTTCACATGTTAACTTTTTTTTTTTTTATGAGAGAGGTTACACTGCACATCTAGTATGCTACTTGATTTTTCATTTACAATGTATCAACAACTGTCTTAGTCGTCTAGTGCTGCTTTAACAGAAATATTAAGTGGTTGGCTTTAAAAGAGAAACTGCCACAGTCCAGTAAGCTTTAAGTCCAAATTCAGGATGTCAGGTACAGGGGAAGGCTTACTTTGCTGGCTCTGCAGGAAAGTTGTCAGTCTTACCTTGGACTGGGAGCTTCTGACTTGAGAGACTTTAGTCCTTTCTAAAGGATGCACTCAGCTCCCAACGCTACTTCTTGGTGGTAGGACGACTGCAAGTCCCTGGTGGCTTCTTTCCTTTCTGCCTCCGGACTGCCTCAAGGTGTAAAAAAGTCTTACACACTGAGTCCTACCCCACCAGCACACCTACTGCCCATCCTCTCTTGTTAACATCATAGAGGCAGGATTTACAATGTAAGCAATACCAGGAATCAAGACTCAACCAAAAAGCCACATGTATTTTGGGGGGAACACAGTTCAATCAGTGACGTCAACTCTCTTCCATGTCAGTATATTTTGTGCTAGTCTTAATCTTTGTAATGGCTGCAGAGTATTTAATTTTACTATATACTCTAACTTATTTAAGCAGTACCCTACTGATAAGATTTTAAGACTATTTCCAGTTTTTTTTTCTTTTTATTACACATGTATGCTGGTTAATCAGTTCATCATTTATCTGTGTTCACTTGTACCAGTGTTCTCTATTTCTGTGTATTTGCTGTTGCATTATTTGTGACTCAGAAGGATGTTAAGTCTCAGGTTTAATTTAATTTATAAAAATACAGAAGCTTAATTATGTCCAACTAGAGTAAACTTTTAAAAGTTTTGTATTTTGTCATGTATGCGTCTTTTGAAAGGAGAGTCTTTATTTTCTCAGTAACTGTATGGAACAATTTACTAGAAGTGTAATGTCTAGGTCAAAGGGTATAAGTGCTTACAGTTTTGTTGATGCTGCCAAATTGCTCTCCAAGAAGGGCCAAGCTAATTCACACAACTCTAGAGACCGCGATGGTACTTTTTCTGTTTTTTTTAGCACTAGCAGTTAGCCATCTTTCTAGGGAGTTCTTTTTGACAAGTGATGAAAAATTCCTAGCATTTTAGTTTGTAGTTATCTGTTAGGAATTTAAGCACTATTTAATTTGTTTACTGGGTGTCTGTATTTTTTTCCTGCAGTTGTGTGCTTTGTCTACCTTACCACTGGGCTTTGTGGCTTTCTAAAAATTGTTTATTAATGTGTAAGAACTTTTTGAATATTTGGAAAAATGCTTTTTCATATATATTGTAGATATTTTTCAGTTTAGCTTTTGACTTTTATATACATTTTATAAATTATAAACATTTATATGTAGACATTTTTGCCTTTTTTGCTTCTGGATTTCATTCTCCATTCTAATCTTACAAAAGTATTTACCCGTTTTTTCAAATACTTTTGTGGTTTTCCTTTTAAACTTAAATATTTTATTTAAAAAAAGAAAAAGAAAGTATTTGATTCATGTAGATGTATTTTGGTTTATGGAATACTTACAGGGTTCAGTTGTAGAATATATTGAAGTTGCAATCTTGCATTTGTTTTTGTGATTATGTATTAATGGCTCTCTTACTCCTCTTGACTGTAAGCTCTGTGAGGGCAATGAACTCTGTCTTTTTTTTGGCTTGTTTTTCTTTTTGGTGTCTAGTACAGTGTTTCGTCTCTGTTGAAGGGATGATTTGAGCTTTATTTTCTTCTCCAGATGCTCAGCCTGTTTTACCAGCACAATTTATTGATGAATACATCTTTCTCCTCTTGATTTAAAAAGCTGCTTTGTATTTTACAAAATCCTCTAGATACTTCTCTAGATACATTTCTGAACTGTTTTCTAATTCATAGCTTGAACTGTCTTTACTTGCTTTGATACTATACAGCTTGAACTATTATAATTAATACTACTTAAGGTCTATTTGGAAGGTGTATTCATTTCCTGGCACTAGTGTAACAAAGTACCGTAAATTGGATGGCTTAAACAACAGAAATTTACTGTGTCACAGTTCCAGAGGCTAGAAAACCTGGAATCAAGGAGTCTGCAGGATTGGTTCCTCCTCAGTTCTTGTAGGGAAAATTGGTTCCGTGTCTTTCTGCTAACTGCTAGTGGTTGATGGCAGTCTCTGGTGTTCCTTGTCCCCCGTCTCTGCTTCTGTCTTCATGTATTGTTCATCCCTCTCTCTGCCTGTTTGTGTGTACCTTTGTGTCCAGATTTTCCTCTTCTTATGATACCAGCCATTGGATTAGGGACTGCTCTTATCAGGATGACCTCATCTCCACTTGATTACATCTTCAAAGACTTTATTTCCAAATAACATGATTCTTACAGGTGGGGTGGGGGTTAGTCTTGAACGTATCTTTTTTTTTTTTTTTTCTGGTGGGGAACACAATTCAATCCACAAGAGGTAGCCAGCCTCAAACACTCTTAAATACATTATACCACAATTTGGGAAAGCATTATAATGTCCTTTAGTAAAATTTCTTGCTGTAACATTGGAAACACTTTTAATGTACTCATGAATTTAATAATTTAATACTTGAAACATTCTGACAACCAGCTTGCAAAACTGAAATGATTTTGGGGTGTTAATTGCTCAAGAGATTTTCTAGGATATAATATACGTAGTTCTGGCTGAGTTCTTAAAAAAAATTCTCTTTTAGTAATTTTGAGATCTCTTGAGAATGTAACTTTTTTTTCTTTCAGTCTTTTAATACTGAATAGAGAGAGAGAGTAGGTAGGCAGCAAAAAAAGTCAAGAAATTGTGGTGGTAAAAAGAAACAACCTTTGGTGGTTACAAGGGAGAAGAGGGGTAGGGAGGGAAAACTACTAAATAGACAATGGATGACTCTGGTGAAGAGTAGGACAGTACACAATACTGGGGAAGCTGGTACAGCTTGTCCAAGGCAAGGTCGTGGAAGCTCCATAGACACATGCGACCCCTCTGAGGGCTGTGGGTACTGTGGGCTGGGAGAACATCTGGCTCAATTGACACAACATAGTTCATAAAGAAAGTGTTCTACCTTCCACTTTGGTCGCTAGCATCTGGGGTCGTAAAAGCTTGTGAGTGGACAGCTAAGATACTCCACTGGTCTCACCCTGTCTGGAGCAGGGGAGTATGAAGAAAACCAACGACCAAAGGAAAGAGGACCCCAAGTGCCACAGCCACCATCAGACTGAGTCCAGTACAACTGGATGGTGAATATGGTGCCTGGTTTACCACCACTGACTGCTCTGATGGATCACAATAGCGGGTCCTAGACACAGCTGGAAAAAATGTAGTACAAATGTCTGACTCTCTCTCTCTGTCACACAGAGAGTGGAGGAACTGTGACAGAACGGCTCGTGGACACACGTACAGCTCAGTAATGAAGTCACTCCTTAGGTCCACCCTCAGCCAAAGGTTAGGCAGTCCCATAAAACAAAACAAGACTAAATAGGTATGCCAGCCCAAGAGCAAGGATGAGAAGGCGGGAGGGGACAGGAAAGGTGGTCATAGGGAACCTAAGATCGAGAGGGGAGAGTGTTGGCGTGTCGTGGGGTTGGCAACCACTGTCACAAAAACAACATGTGTATTGATTTTTTAATGAGAAACTAGTGTACTGTGAAAACTTGCACCTAAAATACAACTTAAAAAAAAGGAAAATGGCTTTCAGCTGACTTCAGAACAGTTTGGTGGAAAGATGTTACTTAAAAGTGACCTTAATTTCCTACATTTTGTTTGAGAAGTTTCATTCTTGTGACTTATGTGAGTATGCTTTGGATGACTGAGGTAATAGTGTTCAGTAACCACTTTTTTTTTAGTGTCATCGCTTTTTTTTTTTTTTTGCTAAATATTAGAAATCCTTAAACCCTAGGAATGAGCATTCTCTTGGCATTTTTGTAACATCTTATGCTTCGTTCAGGAACTGGCTTTAGAGTCTTGTAAGTATGAAAGAAACTTAAGTGCCAAGTTTTAATGTTTGGGCAACAGATCTTATTGGAACTGGGCATATTTACTGTGATAAAATATTTTCTTTTTGATTGGAATCTTGTTCTAGAATACTTCAGTGAGCCTCTATTAGTTCTAAATAACTACTAATTTACAAGTGTATTTTCAGATGAGTACCCTTTTTCTTTTTGAAAAAATAACCAAGGTTTTATCAAGCTTTTCCAGGCCTTTTTAAGCTAACCATGGATTTTAGAATCATTAAAGTAGAAAAACACTTGAAATAGGTTTGCTTGGGACCTTTCTAGTCTCCACCCTGGAATTAAGTACCTCCAAAAATAACTCTAGAATAAAAGGTTTTTTTTTTTTTTTTTTTTTAAAATGTGGCAGAATTAGTTGACTTACATGAATTCTTCCTTTTGCAAGTTTTCTGTTGGTGTGAAATAAGCTTTCTTTTTCTTTTAATCGTATTTTTTATTTTTGTCAGCACTCGGCTGAAAGATTTTTAGGCGGTTAACAGGCTCAGCACACCAGTAAACAGGTTGTTAGTAGATGCAATCTTGTGTTGATTTGGTACTCTTAAGATTCACCGTGCCTGCAAAATGCCTGTCTGTGAGCGTTGGTAGGTGGCTGTCTTTTGTGTTTAACTGAAGATTTGTTCCAAAGAAAGCAAATAGCTACTGGAAAAGGAAAAGCGAAAAGAGTTAGCAAATCTCTGTATGCTTTCATTGAAGAGATTTCCCAATTAGAAAGCTTTTGTAGACTTGACCTTCTTGCCCTAAAGCAACCCAGCATTTCATTAGTATTCCATTGAGGTTTTGGAGCTCTGTGCCAGAAAGTAAGAAGCAAGGTTGAATGTGAAGGAGTATTCAGAGGATGAAGCTCATAGTCAACAAAGTTCTGCTTCATAGCCTAGGCCCAAAAATAACCTGCTTGCCATAGGAGAGTGAGAATGGATGGAGCATTTGCTGCTGTTTTAAGTTGCTATTCCACTATGATTCAAGTTATGTTTTGGGTAATAATTTTAAAACATAGGTTTGCAAGATAGTAAATTTTACCGTTTTTCCCGCTTCAAGTATTATTCCTAAGGATTGGAAGGAGTACTTTGCTGCTATATTGGAGAAAATTAACGTAATTTACTCTTCTTTAAGTAGGGGGAAAGGAACTCTGGAGTTGTAGTGGTTAATTATTGGACTGTTAGCTAAAAGGGCAGTGGTTTCAACCCACCAGCTATTTCATGGGAAGAAGCAACCTGGTGATCTACTCTTGTAAAAATTACAGCCTAGGAAGCTCAGTGAGCAGTTCTGCTCTCCCTTATAAGGTCATTATGAATTGGAATTGATTTGACAGCAAAAAGTAACAAGTAGAATGATAATGTGCTTTATAGCCATCAAGTAGTTGAGACTGGAATTAGCTGTTTGCATCATTCTTGTGATAAATCTTGTGTGATTAAGAGGCAAGACTTTGTCTTTTGTTCAGAGAAGCTTTAGAATGGATTCTTGACATGTCCTGAAGGTATAAAATATTATTTTACAGAGGGCCTTTCCAAGGCTTGTAATAGAACACTAGAGACAGGAAGTTTTAAGAGATATAAATAACACTGAATGTGGAAATGCATAATAAATAGACAGGTATTAAGCAAGTCAGGAAGTTTTACTAGAAGGAATAAATTAACTCTAGTTGCTTGATGGAATGAGATCATGGAAGGGGACATAGTTTGTCTTAGGTAATTATAATGTAGAAGCTGGCCCAAGAAATGATTTGTCAGGTATGCTGTCATCCCCATTAATGATTCAAATTATTTCTCAGGCTTATAGTTGTATGAAGAAATGATTTCCATATCCTACTTAGGGTATTATATCCCAAAAAACCAAACCAGTTACTAGTGGGTCGATTCTGACTCATAGTGACCCTGTAGGACAGAGTAGAACTGCCCCCACAGGGTTTCCAAGGCCGTCCATCTCTATGGAAGGAGACTGCCACGTCTTTCCCTGCAAAGTGACTCATGGATTTTGAGTTAGTAGCCAGTGCTTAATGCTTAACTACTGGTCACTGGAGCTCCTATTTAGGGGATTAAAAATCAGATCAAATCTATTACTATCAAGTCAATTCTGACTGCTGTAGGATTTCCAAGGAGTAGCTGGTAGATTCGAACTGGTGACCTTTTGGTTGGCAGCCATGCTCTTAACTACTGTGTCACCAGTGATTAGAGGTTCAAGAATTTAAAATTTACAGAAGGATCAAATAAGAAACAGCTATTAGAGGTTCAAAAATTTAAAATTTATGAAAAGGCAAAACAGGAAACAATGAAAAGTTTTCTGTACACACGTACATCACAGCCATCCAGATCCCCTTCCTAGAGGCAGTTGGTATTATCAGTGTTTTACATGCCCTGAGATGTTTCCTATGTATACAAGTAAACTTGTATGTGTATTACTCTCCTCTCTCCCTTTTTTAAAAATTTATTTTTATTTATTGTGATTGAGTGAAAGTGTACAATCTAATATAAATTTGCGTGCTTACCTATGTGCAGCTCCCACTGCTCTCCCTGCTGGATGACAGCACACTCCTATCCATTCTATACATGTCGTATCCTCCTAAAAATCTCCTGTCCCTTCCTCTCCCCCCTCCTCTCTCCCCCAAGTAAGAGGCCAACAGGATGACATCCTATGGATGCATAGAATGATGAAGTGCACACATGATATGGTCACTCTGTGTCGTCTAGTCCAATCCATTTCTGTCCGAAGAGCTGACCTCAGTAATGATTTATGGACAGAGTAGCATCAGGACCAGGGGTCATTCTCCCAGTGGAGGCTCGAGGCCCCTGGACTGTCAGTTGTGGTCTTTTAGTTCTCCTCTCTCCCTTTAAAACAAATTGTGGTATACATACTGATCTACATCAGCCTGTGACAAGGGCTCCAAGGCATTTAAAGATGCTGGTAGAGCATCATAGGTTGACTCCTGTCTTGAAGTATAGTAGTATGACAGGTCAAAACATAACTGTTTTTGAGAAATGGGGAACTGTCAGCACTCACTATGGTAGCTTGGTTTCAAAACAGTATTTAGGATTTCTTAAGGGAATGCTGGCCTAGGGTGTGAAGCAGGAACACAGGCAACAAGGAAAACCTAGAATTTTCAAGAGGCCTAAGAATCGTGAAGGGGAAGACAGTATGCAAATGACAAAGAGATGGTTGTAATGTTAGTCTCAGTCCCAAGACTGGGAACTGGAAGAGAATTTTCTTCCTCAAGAAAGTAGATGAATAATAGGTAAGTTCTGTCACAACTAGGTGTGAAGACATGTGAGACTGATTCATGTTTTTATTATACAGTTAATATGTTTAAAAACCTGAGGATAGGCTGGTCGTCAGCATTCTCATTGTAGTTACTACACGCTAAATGCATACGTAGCAAGAAAAGCCTGGTAATCTACTTCTGAAAGTCAGCCAGTAAAAACCCTAAGGACCACAGTGGTCTGATCCTCAACTGATTGTGACAGTGGTGCAGGACTGTGCGCCTGGGAGTCTCAGTGAGTCCAGGACTACTTGTTGGCAGCTAGCAACATTACCACTCTATACATTTCATATAATTCTGCTGACCCCTCAACAACTTTGCAAAATAGTTTCCTTTGAGAAAACTAAGGTTCATTTACCAGGGTCAGAAACCTTTTAAAATGGTAGAGTTGAGGTTTATAAGGTTTTAAGCAGGTCTATATATGATTCCGACTCGACGGCACTTGGCTTGGCATATATGATTCCAAGACTCTTTCCACTGTACCTGGTTGTGTGAGTACCAACACTGAGCAGTTGAAATTCTGATCACTGCTGTAAATAACAGAATGTTACCACTTTTTCTTTAAGTGTTAATATATACCTAGACAGTTTTCCTGTTAGTGATGATGTGTGCTAAAGAGTAGAAGGAATATTAAAGAAAATGGCCAGTGGATGTGCTAAGCGCTCATAAACTCAGTCTGAACAAGTCTGTAACTTTCAAAGTTATGCACTTGCTATGCATAGGCAACTTTAGAATAAATGCCCCAGTACCGTTTTCCCCACTAGACTACAGTTGCTAATCTTCTTCTATATAGAGAACATAGATCTTCCACTAAAGAACAACTTAGATGGTGGTAGCCGGGACCTGGAACTTTTTGGAGTTTTGTCTGGGGGTTCCACATACACAGAGACCATAGTCGTGAATTCTACTTCTGAAGTTTGGAGTGTGAAGAATCTCTTTGATTTAACAAATTTTTACTTATTTTTAGGCCCAATTAGACTTTATTGCCAGCAATAATTGGTGTATACTTTTTTGGAATAATACCTCTGATGTATTTCCAGCCACCGTGTGGAAGGTTGCTGTTTTTGTGAAGTCATCTCGTAGAAGCTGTGATTCAGCATTAGTCTCTAGCTTTTCTGCTGAGTTACATTCTGTCGTAAGCGTTAATTGTGGTGAGTTGCAGGCATTTGATTATACATCTACCAAAGAGACTTTTACCTTAGTGTGAAACCAGACACATTTCCAGGTAGTAAAAATACTGTGGAAAAAAAACCACTCATAAATATTATCTACAGTATTGTTTTTTCCTTTGGAGTTGCCACATTACTTTTAGTGGTATTACAATCCTGGGGAAAACGACCATTCACTGTTTTAGCTGTTTTTAAAAAACTGGAAACATAACAATATGTTTTCTGGGTATACTGTTTTCAATACTTAATATGTGCTAAGTTTTATATTTCTTTTGGCTAATTTAAAAAGCTATGGATGATTTAGCTTTATTCTGTTTTCCTTAATTTTTGACTAGTACTGTATTTCCTCACTGCCTTACGAAGTTGGCATGTTTAATTTTTCATTTAAAAAAATCTGGAAAAAAGGTACGTTATTTGGAATGTCTGTTTCCGTTTTCCCTTCCCTTCCTCTTCTGTCCTTTCTTCTGTCTGTCCACACATAACTGAGTGCTAGGTCCCAGGCTGTGTTCCGGGCTTCGGGACCCAGTGGTGAGCAAAAGGAGGCTGGGTGTCTGCCCTGTGAACTTAAAGTCTTACAGTCTGCCCTAGGGTTACTTGCTCCTGTATGGCCTGCCTCAGGATGCAGCTCTCTGGGCCGCCTTTAGCCCTTGCTGACCCACCCCTTCTCTGAGCTGCACTACTTTAAATCTGTTTTACACAGTTTAGTCCTTATTGATACAATGTCTCAAACTGTGGGCTAATTGTTTAGGTATGTTTGTTAGTCTCATCAGCTAGAGTAACTTCCTTAACAGCAGAGGATACCTTGTTACCTTCTTCCCTAAGCAATACTAAACCCAAGTAAGTAGGTAATAACAGGGTTTTGATTCTGCCAGCCCTGCTGAATGTCTGAAGTTAATTAGTTCTGTGGTAGTTTCCTGGGGTTTAGAAACAGTGATGGGAATTTTTTTTTTTAAATTTGTCATAGTTGTTTGCCTAACATTAGCAAGGTGTCTGTGTTAACCTGTGCTGAAAGTGAATGAAAATGACTGTATGTATTTATTGTCTACATTTATATTATTTTCTGGTGAAGAGGTGATATTTGACTGGTGACTAGTGAGGGATGTGTTTCATGGTTAAGGAATACAGCTAACCTAATGTTGGTGTCTTAGTACTGTGTTGTAATCATTTGGGCTTAAACACACCACACTTTACCTTAGTTCAAGGAACCGTAGTGGTGCAGTGGTTAAGCTGTAAATGAAAAGGTTGGTGATTTACACCTACCTGGAAATTCCATGGGAAAGAAGACTTGGTAATCTACTTTTGTAAAGACTATTGTTATTAAGTGCTCTTGAGTCAGTTCTGACTCGGTGACACCCCTATGTAAAACGGAATGAAACACGTGCCATCTTCATAATCCCTGCTGTGTTTGAACATATTGTTGAAGACACTATGTCAGTTCATTTCATTAAGGATCTTATTCATTTTTGCTAATCCTCTACCAAGCATGATGTCTTTCTCCAGGGACTGGTCCTTCCTGATAACATGTCAAAGGTAAGTGAGATGAAGATTATAGGCTAGGAAATCCTATGGGGCAGCTCTACTCTGTCCTATAAGGTTGCCATGAATAAGAAAGACTTTTTAAAATCAAGTTAAAGAGTAGAGGATACTGAGGTAAGGAAATATACTGCCTGTAACTAAAAACTGAGATGGTAAGTATATGAAATTGAAGAGGTAAGAGACCGTAGAACAAGAGAAAAGGAAACCATTCTCTGTCCCCTACCCCAAAATGATCCTAGATCCTGATTTGAGCAAGACAATTGCTAAAAATTATGGGACAATCAGGGAAATCTGAGTTTTGGCTAGAAATTTGATGTTAAGGAATTATTTTTATTGTCTTTGTAGGTGGGTAATGATATTGTGGTTGTATTGAGAAGAAAAAATAGTTACCTTTTAGGAATAAATACTGAAGTATCTATGGAGACATGATATGAATGTCTAGGGTCTCCTGGGAGAGGAAGTGGTTAGAGTATAGATCAGAAACGAATGGCTATGTGTTTATAGTTGTCAAAGTCGGTTGATGAGTACAGGACGTTCACTGTACTGTTTTCTTTTTATGTATGCGTGTTTGACAGTTTTCAAAATAAAAGTAAAAAAAAACAGAACATCACACAAAAAAACTAAAGTCCAACACCTTAGATAGAGAATGCCAGCTTTTTTCCTCTGCCTACTTCCAACCTAACTCCAACCAAAACCAAAAAACAACCCAGTGCTGTTGAGTTGATTCTGACATATAGTGACCCTATAGAACAGAGTGGAACTGCCCCATAGAGTTTCCAAGGAGCAGCTGGTGGATCTGAACTGCCGACCTTATGGTTTGCAGCTGTAGCACTTAACCACTTACCCCGCCAGGGTTTCCACCCTAACTCCAGGTAGGGCAAATAAAGCCATCGGTTCTTGGTGATGTTGCCAAATTGGAATGCAGCACAGACTTCCATCCTCTCCCAATTGGAATCTGTCACAGTGCCATATCACCGAGAGCCCTGCTATCCACAGAGTAGAAGTCATACTACATAGTTTCCTTGTTATACGTGAATACGATTTTAAAAGCAAAACATAATTGGAGAATAGCAAAATGTGATTTAAAATTAAGTGTTCTACTTTATAACTCTAAGTACTAGAAATTAACAAAAAGGAAAGCATATTTTGGATTAGGCATGAGCTAAGAAACTTGTTTTATGCCAGTAGACTTTGGGACCACTTCTAAACAAAGGGTGGGAGTCAGATTGCCTACAGCAGTACAGGAACAGCATTCAAGGGAGAAAAAGGTCTGTGTTTAGGGGAGAGTAGATTGGTGAGTAGTAGAAGATATTTTTAGATAGATGAGATGAAATCAGTTCATAAAGGACATGACCTTTTAGGAATTTTGGCTTGATCTTATAAACTGTAGGAAGCCATTTTTTAAATCTTAAGATAACCTTAAAGAAACCTCCCCTCCCCCGAAAACACAGCCTGCTGCCACTAGGGTTTCTGTGAGTACCTCGTCAATTTAAATTGCCAACCTTTGCTTTATCATCTAAGCTCTTAACTACTGTGCCACCAAGGCTCTAAGATATTTATTAAGCTGGTTTGATGATGGTGTGGTATATTCTTAGTTACATGTTTTTGTATGGAGAACATCACTTGACAGTGTAGCCTTTAAATTATTTCTCATACAGGATGAGACATGTATGGAGCAGAGAGGACTAGTGTGCTGTCACCGGGCAGCGAGAGCAGTGGAAGCTGCATATAGGTGGGCATGTAAATGTATATGGGAATGTACATTTTCACTCAGCCTAATAAAAAAAGAAAATATTTCTCATACAGATTGCTTCTGCAGTGGCCTATAAGGGTTCAGGGACCAGAATTAGTATTTCTACTTAAAATATGAACAAAAAATGGCAGGGGACTGAGGCTGTTGGTGTTAGTGACCTGAATAAAGCATGAGTATGTGAATGGCACAATTGGGTCCAGATCACATTAGTGCATTCTGAGTATCTTCTACTCAGGTTATTTATTTCGTAGGTAATATTTTTTCATATTACTGATTTTCCTTTTCTTTGAGGACATATAAGTAATGCTGACCTTAAGCATTTCCTGTGTTTCCTCATCCCTGCCTTCCTCCTGGGTATATATATATTTTTATTACCTTTTTTATGTGGCTGTCGCTAGTTTTTTTCTTTTTTCCCAGCACATGAGGATGTGGTGCTTTCTTTACCCTCTGGCCTGGGAGTGATGGTTGTTGCATTGCTATGAACAAATCTGCCCGATGCAACATTGAATGCCCTCAACTCATGCTTGTAGTTGCTGTTAGTGTGTATCCTGTTCCCTCCCACTGCCATTTATGAAAGGAGGTGATAGTCCTGTCTTTTTCTGAGACTCTGTTTAAGAGTGTCAAAGGATTTGAAAGTGAAAGGTACTATAAACATCTTAGGTAACATGATCATTTTATAGATTTTTTTCAAAATAACGTTTTAATGCTCTTGATTGAGATACAATTTGAAATGAATATTATTGGACTCAAATATAGGATTTGAATGTTGACAAGTATATACTCATTTTACCACTACCACAATCAAGATATAGAACATTTTTCTCATCCCATAAATTTTCTTCATATCCTTTGCATTCGTTTTCATCCCCTCCTCTCTCGGAAAAACCACTCGTCTGCCGTCACTATAGATCAGTTTTTCCTTTTCTAGAAGTTTATATAAACGGCATCATCTATCTACATGAATGGAAGCTGATGCTGCTTTCATCAACATATTGTGTTTAAGATACATTGTTGTTGTCTAGATCAGTAGTTTGTTGGTTTTCGTTGCAGAGTAGTCTGTCAGAGTAGTGTTATGTTGTATGACTATGCTGGGATTTGTTTATGTAGTCACTTATTGATGGACATTTGAATTGCTTCTAGTATTGCTCCATGATGAATAAAGCTGCTATGAAAAATCTGTGTGGATGCATGTTTTCATTTCTTTTGGGTAAATATCTTGGAATGAAATGACTAGATCATATGTTTGGTAGGTGTATGTTGTAACTTTTTAGGAAACTGCTTAACTGTCTTCTAAAGTGACTGTAGCGTTTTGCATTCACTCTGGTAGTATGGAGAGTTCCAGTTGCTCCACATCTTCTCTAATACTGTTAGATCATAATAGGTAGATCATATCTTTTTAGTTTTAGCCATTCTGATAGGTATATAGTGGTATCTTGTGGTGGTGGTTTAAATACACTGGCCCGATGACTGATGATATTCACCATCTTTTCACGTGCTTACTTGTCAGCTGCATATCCTCTTTGGTGAAGTATTCTTTCAGACCTCTCTCATCTCCTTTGAAATTGAGTTATTGGTTTTCTTATTATTCAGTTTTTAGAGTTCTTTGTATATTTTGGATAAAGTACTTTATCAGATAAATGCAAAGATTTCTTCTACTTTGTGGCTTATCTTTTAAACCTCTCAAGTGACTTTTGAAGAGCTAGAGTTTTTATTTTGATGAATCCCATTTTATACATTTTTTCTTTTATGGATTGTGCTTTTGATATTATAAGAAGTTTTTGCCTTTTAACCATAACTCAAATAAAGACTGCATTTAGCTACTTCTTCAAGCACCTGGAGCAACTACAATCACTTGTTTAGTAATCATCAGCTTTTAGTAATTTGGGAAGAAAAGTAGTGTGTATAGAGTATTACCCACATCTAAGATGGTTTAAGAGAAAAGTCATATATTTAGTGAAGATGGGGTTCCTTGAAATTTCAGCTAGACAGAAGTGGGGGAAAAAGTCTTAGGGAATAAATTTAATTGAAAATACTTTAGGAAGATTATTTTTTAAATTAGAAAATAATAAAGAAAGGTATTAGATTTATGTGAATAGGTACAGTCATGACTGCTGCATCAGTTTTGTTAAACTCCATCATGTGGGATATTTAGTCTTATGACATGCTGTTTTATACTCTCAAATGAAGTACGTAGGTGATTTAAAATTTGTTGTCATAGATTATTTTCAAAAGATTGTGGGTTGTCCGCTTTGCCGTACAAAATGAGAAACCTGTTTCCTTCATTAATGAGATTTATTATTGAGTATGATTTTTTCTAGTACAGAATTTTTTAGCAGTTAAAAGTCAAACGTAGTTCAACCATATTACTAAACTCTTATTTTGAGTGTCTTAAGATAACTCAATTTGTAAGGCATGTAGTTAATAATTACCTTGCCTTATGTGTAGGAAGGAGTTAAATTGAAGTTCTATTTCAAGGTGCATTTTAAAAAAAGGGCTGCTGTATGTAAGAGTTGACAAATCAAGATCTAGGTAGCAGGGATAATTATAAAGTCTGATAAGATAACATGTTGAGTTGTATTGTTAGTTCTAACTTGTGGCAATGTATATCAGTAGAAAAAGAATGTGATCTTAAACACTGAACCACTGAAGGTAAAATGTCTTGTAGATGAATTGGAGAAGTACTTAACCAGTCAGTAATCTCAAAGACTAAAGAAAAAGGAGTTAAGAATAGGAGGCAGTAAATATTATGCTCCTTTCCTAATATTTTGAAGAGATTAAAGACAGAGAGCTTTATAATTTTTGGTGCTTGTCTAATGATAATGAGGTATTTTATAAATTGGATGAAACAAGCCCTGTAAGCTAGTATTCCTTTAAAAAATCACTGACAAATTCTACTTGAGTGCAAGTTTAAGTCTCAGCACAGTAGTGATCCCAACAGTAAAAATGCTGAAGGATCTTTTTAATAAAATTATACTTTAGATGAAGTTTTACAGAGCATATTGGTTTCTCATTAAACAAATAGCGTATACATTGTTTTGTGACATTGGCTACCAACCCCGCATCGTGTCAATACTCTCCTCTTCTCAACCCGGGATTGCCTGTTACCTGCTTCCCTGTCCCCTCCTGCCTCTCGTCCCTCCTCCTGGGGTGGTGTGCTCAGTTAGTCTGGTTTTGTTTTATGAGCCTGTCTCATCTTTGACTGAAAGGTGGACCTTAAGGAGTGACTTCAGTACTGAGTTAAATAGAAGGGTACCTCTGGGAGCCATACTCCTGGGCTTCTGAAGGGTCTTTAAAAATAAAAAAATTTATTTTTTATGAGAAAACATGCACAGCACAACATTCACCCATCTGCATGTACATTTCAGTGATGTTGGTTACATTCTTCATGTTGTGCCATCCTTCTTACTACCATTGACTTAGATTTACTACCGTAGAACCCACTTAATGGCATCTAACAACAAAAGTCTTCCGTATAACGTGCCCTGGTGGTGCAGTAGTTAAAGTTCTTGGCTGCCGACCAAAAGTATGTGATTTGAACCTACCAGTGGCTCTAAGGGAATAAGATGTGATATTGTGCTTCCCTAAAGTGTGCTTTGGAAACCCTATGAAAACACTTCTACTCTGTCTTGTGAGGTCACTGTGAGTCAGAATTGCCTTGATTGCAGCAGATTTGGGTTTTTGTTTTTGACTCTCATCTGTGCTTTAAATCTCATATAGGTAATTCTGTGATAGATTACAGTGCTCAAGGAGAACATTTGTTACTCATTTAGCTAGACTTGTTTAAAGATGGGTACTGAAGGATTTTGACGTTTGTTTTGAACCTCCTTTCTCCTGATCAAGCTTCTCTGTATATTGTTTTCTTTTTTTTAAAAAAATAATTTTTTGTGAATATATATGAATTAATATTGTAACCTTACAGACACAGTTTTCTTAGATTTCCCTAGTCATTGGCATATGACAAAGTTATCAGGTGCCCCTGAAGAACCAAGTTTTCTTGACTGAATATGAGATGGGAAGGGTGTAATTTGTAGTCAGTTCCATAACATTATGGCCAAAGATTTCTCTTTAAATTTAAAACCTGGGTATAATTTCTTCCTAGTAATTTCTGTGCTTACATCTTTATTGGTTAATTAGGCCAGAAAGATTCCTTACCTATTGAAAAAGAAACTAGGTCCTGCGCTTTGTTTTGTTGTAAATATCCTGGCAGCTGACTTGAAATTCAACAGAACGTGCTGTGGTACTCAGTGATTCTGAGTTTAGATGCTCTAGAAACTAAGATGTTATTTATGCCCATTACATATCTGGTGAAAGATAATGAATCTGTTTTCTGTTTTGCAGGGAAATTCCAGCCTCACTAATTTATGGTTTCAGTGTGGTTCTGGTTATATTTTCTCAGATATGGGAGGCTGAGAGGTTTAGCGTAAACTTATTAGAACTAACAATTTTAGGAAAAAGGGGAGATACTTCGTTCTGACAACTGGTAGGCTTTATTTAACACCTTAATAAATTTAGGTCTTATAATGTGAAAAATGGTATCAGGTAACTCTAAATATGTAATACATTTCATTAAATTGCAGTAGAAAAAAAAATCTAGTCATGTAATTCATTATCACAGCTAAAGAAGTATATAGCATTATGGGAAACCGTTATAAAGCTAATGTCTGATTCACACAGAACAAAATAATTTAACAGTCTAACTTTTAGCAAAAGGCAAGTTAAAACAAACTTGCATTACAAACAACAACAAAAAACCTGTCCCATAGACCTTAATTCTTAGTCATTCATTCTCAGTAGTTTTCCAAATTCGTTGAGGGAATTAAAGTGTTAGCTGAGTTAGCCGTACAAGATTGTCCTGCTGTGTATGTAAGCCACCTTTTCTGGAAAAACCCTTCCAATGGAAGTCCTCTAGGGGGCATACCCTTTTTCCAGGCTCACCAATAAGGGGCCTGAAGTTTGCATTTAGTCAGAGGTAACAAGTGGTGAACTTTTTTTAATGACTGGGAAAGGATTTGAAATTTGGAAATTGAAATGGCAGTGAATTTGGAGTCACTCTGTTTCCTTGCAGTTGCTGCCTGTTACTGTTAGGCGTGTTTTAAACACGTGGGTCTTGTTTGGGGTCAGTATTGTGTTCAGTTTCTCATCTGGATTGCACAGGTTATTTTTGAAATTAGGCAGGAACACTGAGCCATAGGAAATTGAATATTTAGGCCCATTTGGGGAGGACAAAAAGGTGCCATAGTGTTACTTTAAGAATTCTTAGGAAATTTTAAACAGTAAGACTGTATTTTCCAAACATTGTAATTCAGTAGAACTTGCCAAAGCCAGGGTGTGTATAAGGCAGAAACCTGTCAGAGAAGGAAAACTGAAATCTTTACCGCTAAAATGAACTGTAGAAAAGTGGTAAGACTTCACCCTGTCAAAGGTGGAAAACTAGTGAGACCCAGAAAAACACGGCAAGCCCAGCAAGTTCAGCTCGTATGGTTTCCATGTTTTTGGTGTTGAAGTAACTGTCAAGAGCAAACCAGGAAGCTTGTGATTTCTGCTGAAAATAGTAGCCATTTAAGCTCGTATACTGCTCAGTATTTTTCTTTGGTAATTAAATACAGGCAGGTAAAAAAATGTAGAAAGTTTACACTTTATAGAAATAAATCATAAAGAAGAAGCTGGAGGTTCATTCCCTGTCCCAATTTTATTCTTTAGAGGTAGTTGTTTGGTGTATGTTCTCCTGTAATTTTTTCTGTGCACGTGCAGATATGTGTAGGTAGGTTTTAGTAGTTTATTTTTTCTACTGCAACTTCTGTAACTCTTATTTGTTTCCATGTAAAAATATATAAAATCTACTTTATTCACCTATCCCTGATTTTTTGGTTAACTTTTTAAAAAAATATTCTTTGTTTTCTTATTCGTGTTTACTGTCATTCTGTGCCACTGAGTCGATTCTTACTCATGGTGACATTATATGCGGTCTGACAATTAAGTCTGTGAATTTAACTGTTCTAACTTTTACATACCTCATTGCTAAATATCGCTACAGTCACCTTCAAAGTACTCCCCTTGGAAAGCTATGCACTGACACCAGCGCCTAGTACACCCTTCAGAGCAATTCTGGAACTCTTCCTGGAATGGCTGTTGCACATGGTGGCAGGGTGGCAAGTTTGTGAACTTAATTGTACAGATGTCTTTACGGAAGTTTTTGCCAGTAGACAAGTAACTGTACTGCAGCACCCTGCTGACTCACCTGATCTGGCCCACAGTGACTGTTTTCTTTACCCAAAGGTAGAGGAAATACTGAAAGGAAGACATTTGGATGACATTCAGGACATCAAGGGTAATAGGATGACAGCTCTGATGACCATTCCCGAAAGAGTTCTAAAATTGCTCGGAAGGGTGGACTAGGCGCTGGTGTTGGTGCATAGCTTCCCTGTGGGAGAGCTGTGAAGGTGACCGTAGTGATACTCAGCAATGGGGTATGTAGCCCTTGTTCTAGGATGAATTCGTGAACTTAATTGGCAGACCTTGTAGTAGAAATGCTGCATTCTAAGGCTGTCATCTTTAAGAAAGCTGCCTGTCCCATTTTCTAGCATGAAGCGACTGATGTGTGTGAGCTGTGGACCTTTTGATAGCAGCTGGGTGCATCACCAGGGCTCCTAATTCATGTACAATCTGTACTAGCTTTTTTCTTTTTAAGGATCATATTATGGTTATTAATGCTTTATTAAGTATGATTGTTACTTTTTTCCCAGCACCTCGTTTTAACTTTTGGTATTTTTTGGCATGAAAAGGTTTTTTTTTTTTTTTTAAATTATGATTGAATGAAAATGTACAGTCCCATATTTGCATGCTGCCCTACATGCAGCTTCCACTCTTCTCCCTGCACAGTGACAGCACGTTCTTCCTCTCTGCTCCATACAAGACTTATCTTCCCAACAGTCTCTTATCTTCTCCTCTCCACCTGTTCTCCTTCCTCCAGTATGAGGTCAACAGGACGACCTCCTATAGCTGCCTAGAACCATAAAGTGCCCACACAATATGGTCACTCTGCGTCACCAAGTCAACCCACTGCTGTCTGAAAAGTTGACCTTCATTATGATTTATGGACAGGAGCTGCATCAGGGCCAGGGGCCCTGCTCCCAGGAGAACACCGAGGCCCCTGGACCATCAGTTGCAGTCTTTTAGTGGAGATCTCAAGGTGCATCCCTGTTTATACTTGTGTTGCCAGTGAGACTCAACTTTGTGAGCTCCATTGTGGCTATGACTGGTGGTGGCTGGGCACCATCTCGTTCTTTCGGTCACAAGTTGATATAGACATCCACTCTTGTGGGTCTCTCTGTCTTCTGGATTCTCTTTCCCCCATGTCGTTATGGACCTTGGTGATCATCTGTTGCTGCTGAGCTGGGACCATTTGTTGTACGCTCAGATGGCAGCTTGGCAGCTTATAAGACTCCAGATGCCACTCAGCACCACTGTAGGATGTGGAGAGACCTCATTAGCAAAATGCTAGTTGTACCATTCGGCCTCGATTTCCCCTGAGAGCATGGTCCCTGGCCCCCTACCCCAGCTACTCTGTCCTTGCAATATTGAGTTAAGATGGGAGGAGTACACAAGTTGTGTTGAAGTCCCGTTAATATTGATCTTCTTTCTAAGGTGTATTGTCACCGATTTCACCCAACTAAATTTCTAACAGCTGTCTAATCTAAACCCTCCCCCCTTGCCTTCCTGCCCTCCACCCTTGCAGCCATCAAAGAGTCTTTTCTGTTATGCATAAGTCTGCTTTTAAGTTCTTATCATAGTGGTCTCATACAATATTTGTCCTTCTGTTGCTGACTGCTTTCATTCAACATAATGTCCTCCAGTTGAAACCAGGTTAAGAGATGTTTCCTGCTATCATCGTTGTTCTTTATCATTGCATAGTGTTCCAGTGAGTATATATACCATAGTTTACCTACCATTCTGTTGTTGGGCATCTGGATTGATTCCATCTTTTTGCTATTGTGAACTGTGCTGTAATGAACATTCGTGTGCATTGGTGTGAATGCCCTTGATTCTGTAGGATATATTCCAAGCAATGAAATTACTGGGTCAAATGGTATATCTGTATTCATTATTTTAAGGTAGTGACAGATTGCTTTCCAAAGATGTTGCACCATTTTGCAGTCCCACCAACAGTGTAGGAGAGTTCCAGTCTCTCCACAGCCTCTCCAGCATTTAGTGTTTTGTTTTTTTTGGATCATAGCAAACCTTGTTGGGGTGAGATAGTATCTCATTGTCGTTTTGATATGAATTTCTTTAATAGCTAATGATCGTGAGCATGTCTGCATGTGTTTTTTGGCTGCCTGGATGTCCTCTTTAGATCCTTTGTCCATCGCTTAACTGGATGATTTCTTCTTATTGATATTTTGTAGTACCTTGTAGATTATGGAGATCAGGCGTCAGTCTGACATAGAGTTGCCAAACATTTTTTCCTGTTCTGTAGGTGGCCTTTTAATTCTATTAATAAAGTCTTTGGATGAGCAAAAGTGATTGATTCTTAGTAGTTCCATTTATCTATTTTCTCTTCTTTTGTTTGTGGTTTGTTTGACAGATTTTGAAGTCTGTCTGTGTTGTGTATTAAACCTTCCATTGTTGTTCCTACTTTTTCTTGGATGAGCTTTATTGTTTTAGATTTGATATTTAGGTCTTTTATCCAGTTTGAGTTGGTTTTTGTATAAGGTGTAAGATATGGGTCTTGTTTTAATTTAGGACAGATGGATATCCAATTTTGCCATCACCACTTGTTGAAGAGATTGTTTTTACCCCAGTTTAATGTCTTAGGGCCTTTGTCAAATATCAACTGTTCATAGGCAGATGATGTCATCTCTGGGGTCTCGATTCTATTCCACTGATCTGTCTGTCTGTTTTTGTACCAGTACCATGCTGTTTGGACTACTGTGGCAGTGTAAAAGGTTCTAAGGTCGGGTAATGAGAGGCCTCCCAGTGTGTTCTTTTTCTTTAGTAATACTTTACTTATCTGAGGCTTCTTCCCTTTCCAGACGAAGTTGGTAATTTGTTCCTCCATCTCATTAAAAGATGTCACTGAAACTTGATTTGGGATTGCATTATATAAATAGATTGCTTTAGGTAAAACAGACATTTTTCACAATGTTAAGTCTTCCTATCCATGAGCAGGGTAGGTTTCTCCATTTATGTAACTCTCACTTAGTTTCTTGTAGTAACGGTTTGTAGTTCTCTTTGTAAAGGTCTTTTATTTCTGTGGTTATTCCTAGGTACTTTATCTTCATAGGGGCTATAGTAAATGGTATTGACTTCGTGATTACTTCCTAAATAAAAAAAGATTTTCTGTTTGTTGTTTATATAATATTAAAATTGTTTCTGAATTTGATGTTATGCCTAAAAATGTAGTTGTCTACCTCAAGACTTTATATTCTGTAACTGTTAAACATTCAGCTCATAACTGAAAGCTGACTGGACCCACTGAAAAGCCTGGTGATCTGTCCTCTAACAATTACAGTCGAAAAAATCCCGTGGAGCAGTTCTGTTGTGTGACATGGGGTTGCTATGAGTTGAAAATCAACTCAGCAGTCCCTAACAGCAACAACATATTCTATTTGTTTTGTAAATTTATTTTTAGTATTTAGGTTTTTAATCTACTTGGAAGTTATTTGCTGTGTGATATGAGATAAAGCTCTGACTTTTAATATATTCAGTCAGTTGCCCTACTAGTTTTTTATTTCCACATTTATTTGAAATAGTCTTGTCAACATATTTATTATTCATGTATCTGTACTACATGTTTTATATGTTTTATAACTTTAGACTATGTTTCAAGATTTTATTGACTGTTATATGTCTACTTTTCTAGGTTAGACTTTTGTCAGTCTCCCTCATAACCCCAAATCCATGAGAGATTTTTATTGAAACTATGTAAGAGTTACAGATTGTATGGGAGAATTGATCTTTTCAACATTGAATTGTTCGATGTTGTATCTCAAGGAACATGATACTTGTCCTTCTTAATTCAGACCATCTTTTATGTTATTGAACAGTAAGTTATAATTTTCTCCCTATGTGTATTGTGCATTTGGCCCCATTTAGTTGTTTATAAGAACTTTCGTCAGTGAGGTTCTTGAACCTAGTCCTTATTGTATTACATTGAAGAATGTAGCTCAAATGAAATTCCTAATCCCTGTAAGTCCAAATGAAAAACCAAACCCAGAGCTGTTAAGTCAGTTGTGACTCACAGTGACCCTATAGAACAGAGGAGAACTGTCCCATAGTTTCCAAGGAGTACCTGGTGGATTTGAACAACCAACCTTTTGGTTAGCAGCTGTAGCTCTTAACCACTAGGCCACCCCTGTAAACAGTTCACTCTTACTCCTTCTGTGATCTGAGCTGCCTTTAGTGTCCGTGTTACTGACTTGTCCAATATCCTGATTTCATTCTGGCTTATTTTACTTGTCTCTGCCACCTGCGTGTTCCCTTGTCTTTCAGCAGTCTGTTCTCACGGCCAGTTAAAGTTAAACTTCTACCTTTGAAATCATAAATTTGGAAATTTTGCTCTCTGAACACAGTTTCCCGTGTTTTAAATTTCTTTATTTGGTAAACCTATTCTTTGGTCTCTCTGGAGACCTCCAGCCCTTTAAATCTTCCCTGCTTCCTAGTCTGACGTTCTTCTTGGCATCACTTTACCACATGTGGACACCACAGTTGGTCACTTTCAATGAGTCGTAAGTATCTCAGTTCTCCAGTACCTTGTTCTTCTCTGCCACATGCAGTGCACATCTCCAGCTGTGGGCTAAACAGTGTTGCCCATTGTCTGTGTTCTGTTCTTGGGCCTGAAGAAATGACTTCATCGTGTTAATTTGTTCATCACAAATGCCAGCCTCATCTGTGCTTGCTCTTCAGTCTACTCGCTGATCTCCAGTCACCAAGTGACTGTCCTTTCTAAATCTTCAGTGTTTTCTTTAGGCTCAAGGCTGTCTGCCTCCGTCACAGCAAGCTCCATACTTCAGCAGTGTGAGCTTTATAAAATAAAAACCCCAAACCAACATATCTTTTGTGTTAGTCTGTACATAATACCTTTAATTATTCAGGTAGAGACAAAATTCTTCTTTACAGTCACCTTGTATGGTTTCTCTTCCCTTCACTGGCTCTTTGGATCCTTAATGTGCCAGGTTCATTCTTAGCGTGGAGTCTTTGTATATGCTGTTCAGTCTCTTGAAACAGTTGTTCTCTTTGTGTGTTAAATTTGTGTTCACCTTTAGGATTTAGCTTATATATTGCTTCCTCAGCGTGTTTGACTGAAGGTAGATTAGAGTTGCCTGAAATGATAAATAGTTAGAGAACTCTGGCGATTTGCTTCTGTAAAGATTAAAGCCTTGAAAACAGTATGGGGCAATTCTACGCTGCCATGGGGAGTCACTGTAAGTAGAAATCAACTTGATGGCACCTAGCAACAATATCAGTGAGGGTAAAAGTAGTAAGAAGAACATACATTTGAGTGTTTATTGTGTGCTTGGCACTGTCCTAAGTGTTTTACACATATAAACTGTTTTGATCTCCACAGAGACCCTATGAGCTAGGTAAGTACTGTCATTAATTAGCCCATTTTATAGATGAAGAAACTGAAGCAGAGTATTGAAGTCACTTGTCCAAAGTCAGACAGTCAAGGCAGAGCTCAGAGTTGAATGCAGTCATTGGCACCATAGAGGCTCTGTGCTGGACTACTGTGTGCTACTGGGATTATAATTACAATTGGCTGTGTAATTGTTTGTTACTGTTCATATTTTTTGCCAGGGTCTGAGGTCCTTGAGGTTGTGGATTACACCTGCTGGTTATTTTTAGTTCTCCAGTGCCTAGGCCAGGGCTCATCCTGAGTAAGTTGGCTGTGATACAGTACTTGTTACTGAAGGAATTACAGCCTGCCCTTCTGCTTAATTGCATAAGTAGGGGCTTTCAGGCATAATTTGCCTCAGTTTACCTCCTTTTCCTTCCCAAACGTGAAACTCCTTGATCAAACAAAGAAGTTCTCGTGTTTATTTCAAAATTTAAACTGTCTGCAAGCTTACTTTCTGTATCCCAAAAGTAACACAAGTACTTTGTAAGTAAGTGAGCTTTAAAACTCATAGACTGGTGTAAATGTAGATGAAGCAAAGGTTGTCTGTTTTCTTTCTCTGTTATTTCACACTCTCCAGAGGTACCAACAACTAACAGATGGATATCTTCTTCTGTACATATGTAAACTGTATGAGTGCTCAAAAAGCACACCTGGAATTGTAATATGTATAATATTCTAAGATTCTTTTTCAGAATTTAAAATGGATTGATGATATTATACTGTAGTTTTACAGAATGTTACCATTGGAGAGGCTATGTAAAGGGAACTTGGGATCTCTCTGTATTATTTCTTATAACTATATGTAAATCTACAATCATCTCAAGATAAAAAGTTTAATAAAAATTAAATAGTAAAAATCTTCTGATTTTAATATCTTTTTCTTTTAAGTAGGTGCCTAAGGTTTGACCGTACAGATGTGCATTACCTTTATTTTACGTTTCCTCTGCTGATGAACTTTTAGGTTATTTCCATTTTTGGTTTTTACCGACACTGCTGGGAGCCCTGGTGGTACAGTGTTTAGAGTGCTTGACTGCTAACCAAAAGGTCCATGGTTCAAACCCAGCAGCTGTTTCACAGAAGAAAGATGTGTCAGTCTGGTTTCATAAAGATTACAGCCTTAGAAGCTCTATATGGCAGTTCTCCTGTGTCCTGTACGGTTGCTGTGGGTCAGAACTAACTTGATAGCAGTGGGATTGGTTTACCAACACTACAAAGGGGAGATATGCTGCGATTCATGGCTGTATACTTTCTTGGGTATATAAGATGTTATTATTCTCCAGTAATGTCTTACAATACTTACAGTCACTTCTTTGTGTATTTTCCTTGATAGACTGTGTCTTCTTTGAGGGCTTGCCTGTTTTAGTTAGCTTTGTAGCCTCAGTACCTAGTAGACTCTCAGCACACATTCAATCACTTACCCTGTTTGCTTAGCTTATAATAAAGCATTAGATCTTCCTGCATAGTAGCAGTCAATATCTTACATCTCCTGGAAATAATTGTTTTCTGAAAGTGTGACACTGAAATCAGAGGACACACAACTGTTTGTTCAGGACCTCAGTGGGCTCCTCAACCAGAAATTTGTTATTGCAGTGAACCTGCCTGTCTGTAGTGGGCAGAGCATAGCTGGTAACATTGGGAGGAAGTTTCTTCCAGGGCTGAAGAGAGCCTCTAATGATTTCTGCTTAAATGGACACAGTCCAAGGCTAGAAAGTCAACTGCTCTGTAAGTAGAGCATTTTTTGCCTGTTCGTCTTTGTTCTTGTAAGCCTGCCGAAGATTGAAATGGGAAACCTTTTTATTTTTAGTGATTCAGAAAAGAATTTTCTTTTTCATAACATGACATAGACCTCAGATTGAATGCCCTGTATGAGCTGTTTACAGAGGGTTCTAGACCCTGAAGTTGTTACCTGCCCCTTTGTAAGGCGCAGGTCTTTTGTCAGCACCCTAACCCTCACCACCGTGGGCTAGTGCGGTGCTGACTGGTCTTCCTGCCTGTAGGCCCTTCTTGCCCTGAGTCTGTTCTGCATATGGCTATCATGTTAATCTCTGTAAAGCCCTGCTTTGATTTTTCTCATGTGTTACCATGTATCTATTGTCTGTTCAGTGTTTTTCCATCCCGACCCTCTCCCCTTTCTTGTAACTGTCAAAGATTGTTTAATTTTTCTGTGTAAACCTTTTAATGAGTTTTTATAGTAGTTGTTTCATACAGTATTGATCTTGTTGTGGTTGACTTATATCACCCAGCGTCATGCCCTCCAGATTCTTCATATTTGGGGATGCCACGTAGGTTCATCACTGTTCTTTATTGTTGCATAGCACTTTGTTGTCTGTATGTGCCACAGTTTATCTGTTCGTCTGTTGATGGGCACCTAGGTTGTTTCCATCTTTTTGCTGTTGTGATAAATGCTGTAGTGAACATGGATGTGCATATATCCGTTTGTGGTATGACTCTGATTTCTCTGGGATATATTCCTAGGAGTGAGATTGCTGGATCATACGTTGTTCTGTTTCTAGCTTTCAAAATAAATATCATATCGTTTTCCAAAATGGTTGTACTATTTTGCAGTCCCACCAGCAGTGTACATTCGAATACCAAATGACTAGTTTTTTTGAAATTTCAATTTTGAAATAATTACAGACTTACAAGAAGTTGCTGCAGAGTCTTGTATTCCTTTCCTCCAGTTTCTCCTGATGGTGACATCTTATGTAACTGTAGTGTAAAATCCATTTTAAAACTCTCAGTGGTTAAAAAAAATTTTTTTTCAGGCAGCATTAGCTTTGTGGAATTAGGTATCATATGTACCCATGTGTGTGTATGACAAATTAATTGAATGAAAAGCTGGGTAATATGGTGTCTGACTTTATTTGCCTTCATAAGCTATCCTTGGAGGTAGTTTAAAAGAGATGGAATGGATGTATAACCTCTGTAAGCAGTTAAATGAGGCACATAGTCAGTCACTCAGATGTGAATGTTTTAAGGTGTTTGCTAAGCCAGTCTTGATATTTTATTGACATATCATTTGTATTCTCTTTTCACATTCATGTTCTTCTTAAAGGACATGTTTTCATAAAATAAGTCAGTTGTTAAAACACACTGGTTTTGAAAAAAAGTTTAATATTCCCTGCTCATTTATTAAAGAAAGGTAAGAGGCTTATAAAAAGATTTAAAAAAAAATTTATTATGGCAATATATGTGTAACAAAACTTGTCATTTTTAAATGTAGAGTTCAGTGATGTTAATTACTTTTGTCACATTCTGGATTCATCACCGTAATTTCTGAATGTTTTTCATCCCTCTAAACAGAAAACTGAGTACACCTTAAGTAGTAACTCCCCATTTCTTCCTCCTCCAGCCACCAGTAACCACTGATAAACTGTTGTCTGTATACATTTAACTGTTCTAAGAATTTCATGTAAGTGAGGTCATACAGTATGTGTCAATTTGTGCCTGACTTATTTCCTTCTGCATAATGTTTATGTAATAGATTCATCCATGTCATAGTATGTATCAACTTTGTTTCTCTTTATGGCTGAATAATATTCTATTGGGTGGATACACCACATTTTGTTTATTCATTTGTCTGTTGATGCACACTTGGGTTGTGTCAAGGAAAAGATTTTGGAAAATACAATTTATAAACCAAATTGTAATCCTTATATATTGCTGGTGGGAATGTAAAATAATGCAGCTAATTTGGAAAACAATCTGGCAGTTCTTAAAATGTTCCAGCAATTCAATTTTTAGGTATATACCCTAGAAAATGAAAAAATAGGGTCATGTAGAAACATGTATAATGTACAAATGTTCATAGCGGCAGCATTCATACTAGTGTCCAAAAGTGGAAACAATCCAAGTGTCCATCAGCTGAAGAAGAGATAGGCAAAATGCAGTATGTCCATAAAATGGGATATTATTCCACAGTAAAAATAAACTACTGCTACATGCTGCAACACGAGTGAACCTACGAAACACTGTGAAAAGTGAACAAAAAACCCATTGCTGTTAAGTTGATTCCAACTTGTGGCAACATTATAGGACAGAGTAGAAATGCCCCATAGGGTTTTCATCAAGTGGCTGGGAAGTCACTCATAAAAGGTTACCTATTATATGATTCACTTATGAGATGTCCAGGATGGACAAATGCATAGAGATAGAAAATAGATAAGTGACTGCCAGAGCTGCAGGAGTAATGGTGAGTGACTGCTAATGGGTACAGCGTTTACCTTTGCAGTAATGAAATGTTCTTTCATTACACGGTAGTTGTGGTTGCACAACCTTGTATGAATACACTAAAAACCACTGAATTGTATGCTTTGAAAGGGAGAGTTATGGTCTTTGAATTATATTTAAAATACTTTTTGCTCTCTAGTTCTCTGTATTAAACTGTGATATGGTTCAGAGCATGAGTACCTGTTTGCCTGGGCATGATGGAACATGTGTAAAAGATTTCTTACATTCAGAGCTCCAAGTAAGGCAAAAGAGTGGTGAGATGGAGAAGAACTTGTCAGACTTAACAATGGTAACTGCTCAGTGCCCTGCAACTGACGTGGCCAGAGTAGCCATAGAAGCAGATCAAGTGAAGACGGAATTAGCATTCCTGTGTTTCCTTTAATCTTGGCTCTTCTGGTTGACTTCTACCCATCTTGAATCTTAACTACAGTATGTTTATCTGAGGTGTAAAATCTTTTAGGGTTCTCACAAAGGAATAATTGAAGCACTTCTGGCAAAGAGTGGAGCTTACTTTTAAGCTGATGCATTTCCAAAGAAGGAAATTTTTATGTTTAGTTATTAAAATTTGTAATATATTTACCGTTTTCATCAATGTGTAAAATACTTATAACAGCAATTCAACCCACAATAAATAAGTAAATAAAGAGCAATTTATGTATATATTTTTTTTTACAGGAAAGTATGTTAAAATAAATTAAAGTAAAATACTGTGGAAGTAGAAATATAATTTCAAGGAGAAAAATAAATATAATATTTCATATAGGAAATAGTTTCTATTATAGTTTTAGAGTACAGGATGGTGGATATCATGTGCTTAGATATTTACGGTTCATTGGATGCATTTAAATTAGTAAAATAGTTTTAATATTTTAGATGTCAGTTTTTGAATTGGTGTGTATCAGTTTACAAAGTATGTAGTGTTACAGTGTTTGAAGCTATTGATAAAAAACTGTAGACATCAACTTAAAAACATTCAAGGAGGTGCTCCCCTCACCCCCAATTTTTTTAAAGAGGTATATGAGCAAAGCTTTTTGAAGAATAATATTTTGTCCAAAACCAAAACCACTGCTATTGAATCAATCCTAACTCAGTAGGATGCATAGATAAGATTTTCAGGACTAAATCTTTGCAGAAGCAGACTGCCACATCTTTCTCCTGAGCAGCTTGTGAACCAGCCAAGTGGTCTGACCACTGCTCCACCCAGGTTCATTGCTCTGTAATTCAGAACTCAAACCAAGCTCACTGCCATTTAGCTGATTCTGACTTACAGCAATTATATAGGGTGGAGTAGAACTGCCTCATAGAGTTTTCAAGGAGCGTCTGGTAGATTCAAACTGCTGACTTTTTTATTTGCAGCTGTAGTGCTTGAACTGCTATACCGTGAGGATTTCCCAGTGCCCTGTACCCAAACCAAAGCACACTAAACCCAATGCCGTTGAATTGATTCTGACTGATAGTGACTCTGTAGGACAGAGTTTCCAGGATGTGCTTGGCAGATTTGGACGGCCAGCCTTTTGGTTGGCACGCATAGTGCTTAATGACTACACCACCAGGGTTTCCCAGTGCTCTATAGGACATAAGAATCAAGAGTTCTGGCCTCAAGAAGCTTCCCAGTTGAATGATTAAGTGAAGACATACACACATACTTTGACTTATATAAAGCCCTCTCCCACTTTTTTGTGACAGAAATATATGTAATAAAATATTTGCCAGTCTAACAGTTGTTTTTTTTTTTTAAATTTTTTATTTAATATAACTGAGTGAAAATGTACATTGCCGTATAAATTTACATACCCACCTATATGCAGCTTCCACTGCTCTCCCTGCCCGGTGACAGCACACTATTCCTCTCTGCTCCATACATGTCTCATTCTCCCAACAGTCTCTTTTTTCCCTCCTGTTCACCCACTCTTCTTCCTCCAGCCAGAGGTCAGCAGGATGATATCCTATAGATGTATAGAACCATAAAGTGCATCCAATATATGGTCAGTGTGCATCGCCAAGTCCAATACATTCCTGTCTGAAGCGTGGACTTTCGTAATGATTTATGGTCAAGGGCAGCATCAGGGCGAGAGGCCATGCTCCCAGGGGAACCCCGAAACCACTGGACCATCGGTTGAGGTCTTTCAATGGGAATCTCAGGGTGTACCCCATTTTATTCTTGTGTTGCCAGTGAGACTCAACTTAGTGAGCTCCATCATGGCTATCACTGGTGGTGGCCGGGCACCATCTGGTTCTTCCGGTCCCAAGGTGATGTAGGCACCCAGCCGGTCTAACAGTTTTTATGTGTATACTTTTGTGACATATTCATTATGTTGTGTAACTGTTACCATTAATCTTCTCCAGATTGCTCTACCACCATTAACAGAAACTCAGTGCCCCCTGATAAAGCCTTTTTTGTGTGTCATGATATTTTACTGCTTTATTAATATGGGCATTGTGCCTCAGTGTTGTATCATGCTTGTCAAAATGACTCTCAGATAGTGACAGCTTATATGGGCTCTGTTTCCACATAGGCTATTGTGCAGAACAGAGAGGAATTGTATATTGAAAGACAGATGGGTAAAAAAGTGCCCACTGCACTTATCAGTGGTGAATAATTAGCCTTTCTCTCTTTGTCTAGTTCTTGTAGTCATCAAGAGCATGATACTGGGAGTCAGGAGACCTAGGTCTTATTGATTCGACCAGTCTGTATGCCATTGACCAGATCACTTATTGCATTTCAACTCTATAGTTTGTCCATATAAAAATGTATTTTTTAAACTAGATAATCATCTGGCTTCAAAATTTGGGATCTATCAATTGAGTTAATATTTGCAGTGCATGGTTTTAGAAGGGGTAGTAGTATGAAATTTTAAAAAACAGATGCCAAATAATGAAGCAGACTGCTTGCTTAAAGTAATGTTGTAGAGAAGAGTAGTTCACTACTTAATATTTATCTGAAGCATGATTAATACAATCTGTTATGCAGCCTGTTTTCTGTGTTGTGGGTCTCCCCATTGCCCTTTTTAATGAAAAAAAATAGGATTTCTCCTACTTAAAGAGAATTAGGGCAAATTCTACATTGGATTAGTACTTGGGAATCCTAATTTTAGCTTCATGCCAGTGCCTCTAGGGAAGACACACTTCTGCAGTGTTTTGGCAGAATATTAAAATGTATTATAGATTACAGACAGCTCCAAGCTTTGGTCTTTATAGGTCAGAGGCAAATATCGGTAGAACAGTTACTATTCACTGCTGTCATGGATTGGGTCTTTAGGTTCTTTGTGGGGCTAAAGTGAAACTCTTTGGAACAGTTCTACTGGGGGCTAATAAGGTTTATATTCTGAAACTGATACTCTTATAGTATATCTACAAACTGACGTGGAATTAGGCAGTCAGAGAGAGGAGATACCATGTGCAACACTCCTTCTTGCAAGTGCCTTTGCTGGTGAACAGATCTCTCCCATCAGTAAGCGGATATTTGGTTATATATTGACAAGCCAAGCCAAGGGTTGCCATGAGTCAGATATATTGACAAGTTCTCTTTAAACAATTTTATTTTGTTTACTTATTTTTGTTGTCATTGAGTGAAAGTGTGCAATCTGGTTTAAATTCACATGCCTACCTATGTGCTGTTCCTACTGCTCTCCTTGCCTGGTGACAGCACACTCTTCCTTTCTCTACTATATATTCCTACATATACACCTAACAATCCCCTGTTCTCTTTTCTCCACCCTCTCTACTCCCCTCTAGTAAGAGGCCAGTAGGACAACATCCTATAGATGCGTAGAATCACAAAGTACACACATGATATGGTCACTCTCTGTTGCTGAGTTAAATCCATTCCTGTCTGAGGAATTGACCTCAGTAAGGATTTATGATCAAGGGCAGCATCAGGTTTAGGGGCCATGCTCCCAGGGGGAACCCTCAGGCCCTTGGACCATTAAATTGGTCTTTTAGTGGAGTTCTCAGGGTGCACCCCCTTTTATTCTTGTATTGCCACTGGGACTCAACTTTGTGAGCCCCATCACGGCTGTCACTGGAGGTGGTCAGGCACCATCTGGTTCTTCTGGTCACATGTTGATGTAGTCACCCATTCACATGGGTCTTTCTGTCTTCTGGATTCTCATTCCCCTGTGTCAATTTTGTCCTTGGTGATCATCTGTTCCTGCTGAGTTGGGACCATTTGGTGTACCTCAGATGGCAGCTTGCTGGTTTTTAAGACCACAGATGCCATTCATTAATATGAGGTGGAGAAGACTCCCTTAGCAGTAGGCTAGTTATGTCAGTTGGCCATGGTGTCCCCTGAGGGCATGGTCCCCACACTCCCGCCCTGCTAGTCTGTCCTTGCTATATTGGGTTAAGATTGGAAGAGTTTTCAAGTTATGTTGAAGTCCGGTAAAATGGATCTTCTTTCTAATGTGTGCTGTCACTGATTTCACCCAACCAAATTTCCATCAACTATCTAATCTATAACCAACCCTTTCCCTTCCTCCCTCCCTCCCCTCCCTTGCAGCCATCAGAGAGTCTTTTCTTCTGTACATGAGTCAGTTTTCAAGTCCTTAAAGTAGGGCTCTCTTGCAATATTTGTCCATGTACCGCTGACTAATTTCACTCCACGATGTCTTCCAGTTGAAACCAGGTTATAAGATGCTTCCTGAAATCATCATTGCTCTTTATCATTGTGTAGTGTATATATATGTATATGGTGTGTGTATATATTATCTAATATACATTATATATTAAATATATGCATTATCTATACTGTATATATGTTGCGAATAGTGTATCTAGTGATATATGTATATATATCATTGCATTGAGTGTATATGTCATAGTTTGTTTATCCATTCGTCTGTTGTTGGGCATCTGGGTTGACTCCATCTTTTTGCTATTGTGGACTGTATTGCAGTCAACATTTGTGTGCACGTATCTGTTGGTGTGAATGCCCTTGATTCTGTATGATATATTCCAAGCAGTGGGATTGCTGGGCCAAGTGGTGTATCTATTTCCATCTTTTTAAGGAAGTGCCAGATTGCTTTCCAAGGAGGTTGTGCCATTTTGCAATCCCACCAACAGTGCAGGCCAAAGCCAAGTGCCATTGAGTTGGGTCCGACAGTGTAGGGGAGTTCCAATTTATCTGCAGCCTCTCCAGCATTTGTTGTTTTGTGTTTTATGGATCATGGCCAACCTTGTTGGGGTGAGATGAAATGTCATTGTAATTTTGGTTTGCATTTCTTTAATAACTAATGATTGTAAGCATTTCCTCATATGTCTTGGCTGCCTGGCAGTCCTCTTTAGAGAAATGTCTGTCCATCTCCTTCACCCATGGGTTAATTGTATTATTTATCCTTTTCTTGTTGATATTTTGTAGTACCTTCTAGACTATGGAGATTAGACATTGGTCTGACTTATAGTTGCCAAATATTTTTTCTTATTCTGTAGGTGGTCTTTTAATTCTATTAATAAAGTCTTGATTCTTAGTGGTTTCTGTTTATCTGTTTTCTCTTCTGTTGATTGTGCATTATTTGACAGATGTTGAAGTCTGTCTGTGTTGTGTATTAAAACTTCCATTGTTGATCCTATTTTTTCTTGGATAAGCTTTATTGTTTTAGTTTTGATATTTAGGACTTTTGTCCAGTTTGCGTTGTTTTTTGTATAAGGTATAAGATATGGGTCTTGTTTCAATTTTTTGCAGATGGATATCCAATTTTGCCAGCACCATTTGTTAAATGTTGGGTCTTTGGGTCTGTATTGCCGGCAGGTGATCAGTGACAATGAAGAATGCCACACAGGAAACACTGGTGGTAAGAAGGAGAGCTGGTGACTCTGATGCCCAACTCTATGTTGGCATCATGCAGCTCATTTTTATTTAGTGACCAAAACATGTACATGTGCAACAAACAAGCTTTGAATTGAATAGGGTTTGGAAAGTCCCTCTCAAAGCAGGTTTGTGCCTTCTTATCTAAACAGCATAACAAAGGCCACTTCCTTAGGTTAATTCACCTCTTGAGGAGGAAAGCATATAGGCCTGGGCACAGGTACAAGGGTCACATTCAGAGGGCCAGACCCATCGTTTTTGAGGATCTGATGTCATGCATTACAGACGTTTTTGGCTCTTTGCATTCAGTCTTTCACAGACTCACAAACCCCACAACCCCGTCCATAATGCTTGTCCTAACTGTGGCTGTGTTGCTCACAGCCCAACTGTGGCCATGTTGCTCACTTTAAAGAGATTGCTTTTATCCCAGTTTAAAGCCTTAGGGTCTTTGTCGAATATCAGCTGTTCATAGGAGGATGGTGGCATCTCTGGGGTGTTAACTCTGTTCCACTGATCTATGTGTCTCTTTTTATACCAGTACCAGGCTATTTTGACAACTGTGGCAGTGTAATAGGTTCTAAAGTCAGGTAGTGAGAGGCCTCCCAGTGTGTTCTTCTTTTTCAGTAGTGCTTTACCTATCCAGGCATCTTCCCTTTCCAAACAAGGTTGGTGATTCGTTTTTCTCTGTCTCATGAAAAAATGACACTGGAATTTGTATTGGGATTGCATTGTGTGAGTAGATTGCTTTGGGTAAAATAGACATTTTCACTATGTTAAGTCTTCCTATCCATGAGCAGGGTCGGTTTCTCCCTTTATGTAAGTCTCTCATAGTTTCTTACAGTAAGATCTTGTAGTTCTCTTTGTAAAGGTCTGTTATTTCTCTAATTAGATTTATTCTCCTTGGCATTTTGTCTTCTTGGGAGCGGTAGTAAATGATATTGATTTGGTGAGTTCCTCTTTAATAAGCTCGTTGTTGGTATAAAGGAATCCTACTGATTTTCTTGTGTTTATCTTATACCTGATACTTTGCTGAACTCTTCTATCAGCTTGAGTAATTTACTTATGGATTCTTTTCTTAAAGAATCTGTGTATACAATCATATCTGCAAATAAGGGAGAGTTTTACTTCGTTGCTAATTCAGATGTCCTTTATTTCTTGGTCTTGTCTAATTACTCTGGCTAGAACTTCTAGTACAGTGTTGAATAGGAGAGATGAGAGTGGGCATCCTTGTCTAGTTTCCATTCTTAAGGGGAATTGTTTCAGTGTCTCTCCATTCAGGATGATGTAGGCAGTTGGCTTTGTATAAATGGCCCTTATTACGTTGAGGAATTTGCTGTGAGTTTTTAGCATGAATGGATGTTGGACTTTATCAAATGCTTTTTCAGGTGATTCTTGTCTTTTGTGTTATTTATGTGTTTGATCACATTAATTGTTTTCCTGATGTGGAAGCAGCCTTGCATCCCTGGTATGAATCCAACTTTGTTGTGATGAATTTTTTTTTTAAATATGTTGTTGAATTCTATTGGCTAGTATTTTGTTGAAGATTTTTGCATCTAGGTTCATGAGTGATATTAGTCTGTAGTTCTCCATTTTTGTTGGGTCTTTCTCTGGTGTTGGTATCAAGGTTATGCTGGCTTCATAGAATGAATTTTGGAGTATTCTATCCTTTTCTGTGCTGTGAAATAGTCTTAGTAGTGTTGGAGTTAATTCTTCTCTAAAATCTTTGTAGAATTATGTGATGAAGCCCTTTGGGGCAGGGCTTTTTTTGGTTGGCAGTTTTTTGATGACTTTTTCAATCTCTTCCTTTGTGATGGATTTATTAAGTTGTTCTGCTTTACCTTCTGACAACAATTTTGGTAGATGATATGAATCTAGGAATCTGTCCATTTCCTGTAGGTTTTCAAATTTGCTACAGTTCGTAGTATTCTGTTAGGATATTTTTAATTTTTGTTGGATCTGTTGTGACATCACCCCTCTCCTTTTTTTATTTGGGTTATTTGTTTCCTTTCTTGTTTTTCTTTAGTAAGTTTAGCCAGTGGATTATCAATTTTGTTGCTGTTTTCAAAAAACAAGCTTTTGGTCTTTTCCGTTTTTCTCTAATTCATTTAGTTCTGCTCTAATCTTTATGATCTGTTTTCTTATGGTGTCTGACAGTAGTTCCTCTGTTGTTCTTTTTCTGCTTGTTCAAGGGGTAGGGTTAGTTCTTTGGTTTGGGTTTTTCCTTCCAGATGTGTGCATTTATAGAGATTAACTGACCCCTGAGCACATCTTTGGCTGTATCCTGTAGGTTCTCATAGGAAGTGTTTTCATTCTCGTTTCAATCTGTACATTTCCTTGTTTCATCCTTGATTTCTTCTACAAGCCATGTCTTTTTGAGCAAGATGTTCTCCAGTTTCTATGAGCTCCACTTTCTATGTTTTTTCTGCTGTTGATTTTGACTTTTATGGCTTTATAGTCTGACAAGATGCTTTGCAATAATTCAGTTATGTGGAATTTGTTTTGAGATTTGCTTTATGTCCTAACTGATGTTCTATTTTGGAAAATGTTCCGTGTGCACTGGAGAAGAAAGTGTAGTTATCTGCTGATGGATGGAAAGTTCTGTATGTGTCGATGAGGTCTATTAGGTTAATTGTGGCAATAAGATCTTCTGTGTCTTACAGAGCTTTTTTGTAGAAGATCTGTCCAATACTGAGAGAGGAGTTTTGAAGTCTCCCACTATTATTGTGGAGTGATCTATCTCATTTTTCAATATAGTCAGTGTTTCTTTGATGTATTTAGATGCTCTAGTATTGAGTGCATAAATACTTAATATTGTTAAGTCCTGCTTGTGTATTGAACCTTTTAGCAATAAATAGTGTCCATCCTTGTCAATGATGGTGGATTTTACATTAATTGATTTTATCTGAGATTAGTGTTGCCACACCTGCTTTTCTTTGCATATTGTTAGCTTGGTATATATTCTTCCATCATTTAATTTTGAGTTTGTTCATATCTTTAAGTCTAAGGTCAATTTCTTGTAAGCAGTGTATAGATGGGTCATGTGTTAATCCAGGATGTCACTCGTCTCTTTACTGGAGCATTCAGTCCAATTTACATTCAACGTGGTTATCGATAGGTAGGTGTTTATTGCAGTCATTGTGATGTACTTATTTTTGTATTGATAGTTTCTCTGTTACTCTTGCTGTTCTGTTCTGGGACATTCTTCTTTATGTGTTGACTTTTCCCCCTTATCAGTGTTGGTTTTGTGTTTGTTGAGACTCCTGTATTACATTTCTGGATTTGATATATTGCATCTTTTTGTGCCTTGTGGCTCCCCTGTGACCTCCCTTAATGATCTATGTTTAAACCCAATATTAACTTTTACAAATCTTATTAAGTTCCTTTCCATCTGGAATGACTATAACTACTGTAGTACATCCCTCTTTTTAATAGGATGATATCATAGTTTTCATGATATGGTCACTGGATCACTTCTTTTAATATTATGGCTTTGATTGAATTTTGTGCCTTCCCTAACTGAGCAGTATCCTGTATTGCCTCCTAAAATGTGGAGTTAGTGGTTTTGTTCTTTTAAGCAAAGAGCTTGTTTCAGTATTTCTTGTAGCTTTGCTTTGGTTTTTGCAAAGTCTCTGAGTTTCTGTTTATCTGGGAATGTCTTAATTTCATTTTCATATTTGAAAGATAGTTTTGCAGGATATTTCAAGGCTTTGAATATGTCGTGCCACTGTCTCTGTGCTAGCATCGTTTCTGCTGAGAAGTCCGATCAAAGCCTACAGGGTTTCCCTCTGAATGTTAGCATTGCCTTGAGTCTCGCTGCTTTTTAGAGTTTCTGCTTATGTTTCATTTTGTTAAGCTTGATTATAACATGTCTTGGAGTCTTTCTTTTGGGATCTGTATTGAATGACATTTGGTACATATCTTGGATATCTAGATTCTCTTCTTTCATAATTTTGGGGAAGTTTTCTGTCAGCCAAGCCAGCCAAGTGCCATTGAGTCGGATCCGGCAGCTCCACAATAATACTCTCTGTGTTTTCAGGTGCCCCTTCCTGTTGAGGAACTCCAATTAATCGTAGATTGTTCCTCTTGATAGAATCCTACATGCTTCTTAACATGTCTTCATTTTTCTTGTTTCTTTTCTCTGATTTTTCCTCATAGATGCTGCCAGTTAAGCCCAAGCCCTGCCTGCTGGCTAAGACAGAGAAAAAAAAAAAATGGTGGGCACTGCCTCCCAGCCTGGGAATTAGCCCCTGCTGAAGCCTCTCTTTGGGTACCTCTGCCTCCTGGTCGAACAAGATGGTGACCTGCATAAGCTCTCCGAGTCACAGTGGAGTAGCTGATTCCATGGCAGAGGTTCAAAAAGAGATGGTCGAGGGGCCAAAATGCACAGAGTCTAGAGCCAGGCTCTCAAAATGAGGCTAATCTGCTTGCTGGTCCTGTCAGTCGTGCGACTGAGTTTTGCTGCCAGTTAAGCCCAAGCTCCACCTGCCTGATAAGACAGAGAAAAAAAAGTTAAAAATTACCTTCAGTCCATGAGAGCGAGGATTCAGCAAGCGCGGGAGTTAGTGAAAGAGAAGAAGATTCTTGTTCAGTGGCATGTAGTCCAAATTGACAGGCCTATGCTGTGTTCTGGGGCTCACTGGGTGTCCAGAAGGCTCTGTTTAATTATCAGTTGAAGTCTTAGTTTTCAGAGGGATTTGAAGAGATGTGTGTCCAGTCCGCCATCTTGACTCCATCCCTAAACAATTTTTATAATATAGAATCTGCTTCTGTTTTGTGGCTTTGGCGGCTAAGAATTTTGAAGTATGCAAAATTTTCATGTGGTAGCTTAACATCTACAAGTATTATCTGCAACTACAAATAGTAGTTATTATCTGTTTAACTCTACAGCTAGTCTTCATTTCCTGTATTTATTGTTGAAGTTTTTCTTCACTTTGGGGGCCAAGAGAAGAAAGAAGCCTTAGGGCTGATTCCCAGATATCGTTGGTATGTATTTATTAGTCTACATACTGGCTAGTTCAACAGATTTATTTGACTTGCTTAGGTAGATACTTAGATTTGACACCAAAATATTTATTTATTTTTATTATGACTGAGTGAAAATGTATGTTCCCATATAAATTTACATGCCCACCTATATGCAGCTTCCACTGCTCTCCCTCTCTGGTGACAGGACACTATTCCTTGCTGCTCCATACATGTCTGATCCTCCCAACGGTCTCCTTTACCCTGCTCTCCACCCACTCCCCTTCCTCCAGCCAGAGGTCAGCGGGATGATATGCTATAGATGCATAGAACTATAAAGTGCTTCCAGTATATGGTCTCTTGGCATCACCAAGTCCAATCTATTTGTGTCTGAAGAGTGGACCTTCATTATGATTTATGGGCAAGGGCAGCATTAGGGCCAGGGGCCATGCTTCCAGGGGAACCCCGAAGCGGCTGATCTATCCATTGCAGTCTTTTAGTGGAGATCACAGGGTGCACCCCTTTTTATTTTTGTGTTGCTAGTGAGACTCAACTTAGTGAGCTCCATCACAGCTATCACTGGTGGTGGCTGGGCACCATCCGGTTCTTCCAGTGTGAAGTTGATGTAGGCACCCACTCATGTGGGTCTCTCTATCTTCTGGGTTGTCTTTACTCCGTGCCATTTTGGCTGTTGGTGAGCATCCGTTCTTGCTGAGTTGGGACCTTTTGCTGTGCCTTCGGATGGTAGCTTGGCACCTTTTAAGACCCCAGACACCACTCAGCAATGTGGAGTGCAGAGAGCCTTCTTAGCAGAACACTAGTTGTGCCAGTTAGCCTCGATTTTGCCTAAGAGCATGGTCCCCTGCCCCCTCTCCCAGCTACTCTATTCTTGCCATATTGGGTTAAGATGGAAGGAGTACTCAAGTTATGCTGAAGTCCACTTAATATTGTTCTTGTTTCTAATGTGTGCTATCACTGATTTCACCCAACCCAGTTTCTACCAACTATCTAACCTATACCCTCTCTCTGTCGCCCTCCCTCCCTCCCCTCTCTTGCAGACGTCATAGAGTCTTTTCTTCTATACATAAGTCTCTTTTTGAGATCTTATTGTAGGGGCCTCATACAATATTTGTCCTTTTGTTGCTGACTACTTTCACTCAACATAATGTCTTCCAGATGAAACCAAGTTATGAGATGTTTCCTGGAATCATCATTATTCTTTATCATTGCATTGTGCTCCTTAAGTATGTATACCAAAGTTTACCTATCTGTTCCTCTGTTGCTGAGCATTTGGGTTGATTCCATCTTTTTGCTATCGTGGACAGTGCTGCGATAAACATTCTTGTGCATGTGTCCATTGGTGTGAATGGCCTTGTTCTGTAGGATGTATTCCAAGTAGTGGAATTGCTGGGTCAAATGGTATATCTATATCCATTTTCTTAAGGAAGCGCCAGACTGCTTTCCAAAGAGGCTGAACCATTTTGCAAACCCACCAACAGTGCAGAAGAGTTCCACTTTCTCCACAGCCTCTTCATGATTTGTTGTTTTGTGTTTTTTGGATCATGGCCAACCTTGTTGGGGTGAGATGATATCTCATTGTTGTTTTTATTTGAATTTCTGTAATAACTAAGGATCATGAACATGTCCACGTGTGTTTTGTCTGCCTGGATCTCCTCTTTAGAGAAGTGTCTGTCCGTCTCCTTTGCCCATCACTTAGTTGGATGGTTTATCTTTTTCTTGTTGATATTTTGTAATACCTTATGTATTATGGAGATCAGGCATCCATCTGACATAGAGCTGCCAAATATTTTTTCCCATTCTGTAGGTGGGCTTTTAATTCTACTAATAAAGCCTTTGGATGAGCAAAAGTGTTTGATTCTTAATAGTTCCCATTTATCTATTTTCTCTTCTGTTGATTGTGGTTTGTTTCACAGATTGTCAAGTCTGTTTGCATTGTGTATTAAAACTTCAATTATTGTTCCTAACTTTTCTTGGATGATCTTTATCGTTTTAGATTCGATACTTAGGTCTTTTATCCAGTTTGAGTTGGTTTCCGTATAAGTTGTAAGATGTGGATCTTGTTTCAATTTATTGCAGACAGATATCCAGTTTTGCCAGCACCATTTGTTGAAGATACTGTTTTTATCCCAGTTTAATGTTCCAGGGCCTTGGTTGAATATTAACTGTTCATAGGCAGATGGTGTCATCTCTGAGGTCTCAATTCTGTTCCATTGATCAATCTGTCTGTTTTTGTACGAGTACCAGGCTGTTTTGACCACTGTGGCAGTGTAATATGTTCTGAGGTCGGGTAATGAGAGGTCTCCTAATGTGTTCTTCTTTAGTAGTACCTTACTTTTCTGGGGCTTCTTCCCTTTCCAAACAAATTTGATGATTTGTTTCTCCATCTCATTAAAAAATGGTGATGAAACTTGTATTGGGATTGCATTATATAAGTAGACATTTTGACAATGGTAAGTCTCCCTATGCATGAGCAGGGTAGGTTTTTCCATTTATCTAAATCTCTCTTAGTTTCTTGTAGTAAGGGCTTGTAGTTCTCTTTGTAAAGGTCTGTTATTTCTCTGGTTAGATTATTTCCTAGGTACTTTATCTTCTCAGGGGCTATAGTAAATGGTATTGATTTGATGATTTCTTCATTAACAGTGTTGTTGTTGGTATAAAGGAATCCTACTGATTTTCTTATGTTTATCTTGTATCCTGAGACTTTGCTGAACTCTCCTATCAGTCTGGATAGTTTACTTATAGATTCTTTAGAATTCTCTGCATATACAATCATGTCATCTGCATACAGGGAGATTTTGACTTCTTGTTTGTGATGCACATGCGCTTTATTTCTTGGTCTTGTCTGATTGCTCTGGCTAGAACTTCTAGTACAGTGTTGAATAGGAGAGGTGAGAGTGGGCATCGTTGTCTAGTTCCTGTTCTCAAGGGAAACTTTGAGTCTCTCTCCATTCAGGATGATGTAGGCAGTTGGCTTTGTATAAATGTCCCTTATTGCGTTGAGAAATTTTCCATCTATGCCTATTTTGCTAAGAGTTTTTTAGCATGAATGGGTGCTAGACTTGACCAGATGCCTTTTCTGCATCAATGGACAAAATCAGGTGATTCTTGTGATATGTATGTGGTTAATGACATTAATAGTTTTCCTGATGTAGAAGCAGCCATGCATCCCTGGTATAAATCCAACTTGACTGTGATGAACTTTTTTTTTTATATGTTGTTGAATTCTGTCGGCTAGTATTTTGTTGAAGATTTTAGCATCTAGGTTCATGGGTGATATTAGTCTGTAGTTCTCCATTTTTGTTGGGTCTTTCTCTGGCATTGGTATCAAGGTTATGCTGGCATCATAGAATGAATTTGGGAGTACTCCATTCCTTTCTGTACTGTGAAATAGTTATATTGGAGGTAACACTTCTCTAAAAGCTTGGTAGAATTCTGCCGTGAAGCCATCTGGGCCCAGGCTTTTTTTGGGTTGGCAGTGTTTTGATGACATTTTCAATCTCTTCCTTTATCATGAGTTTATTAAGTTATTCTGCTTCACCTTGTGATAATCTGGGTAGGCGATAAGAGTCAAGGAATTGGTCCATTTCCTCTAGGTTTTCAAATTTGTTAGAGTACAGTCTTTCATAGTACTCTGTTATGATCTTTTTGATTTCTGTTGGATCTCTTGTGACAACACCCCTCTCATTTCTCATTTGGTTATTTGTTTTCTTTCCTGTTTTTCTTTAGTAAGTTTAGCCAGTGGTTTGTCAATTTTGTTGATCTTTTCAAAAAGCCAGCTTTTGGTCTTTTCAGTTTTTTCTATTGTTTTTCTATTCTCTAATTCATTTAGCTCTGCTCTAATCTTTATGATCTGGTTTCTGGTGCCTGAAGGGTTCCTCTGTTATTCTCTCTCTACTTGTTGAAGCTGTAGGGTTAGTTCCTTGATTTGGTTTCTTTCTTACTTCCAGATGTGTGTGTTTATGGAGATAAACAGACCTCTGAGCACTGCTTTGGCTGTATCCCATAGGTTCTGGTAGGAAGTGTTTTCATTCTTGCTGGAATCCATGAATTTCTTTATTTCATCGTTGATTTCTTCTATAAACCATGATTTTTTGAGCAAGATGCTGTTCAGTTTCCAAGAGTTCCACTTACTATGTATGTTTTTTCTGCTATTGATTCAACTTTTATGGCTTTATGATCTGAGAAGATGTTTTGCATTAATTCATTGGTATGAATTTTCTTGAGCATTGCATTATGTCCTAACACATGGTCAATTTGGGAGAATGTTTCATGTGCACTGGAGAGGAAGGTGTAGTTGTCCACTGATGGGTAGAAAGTTCTGTGTATATCAGTGAGGTTTAATTGGTTAATTGTGGCAGTAAGGTCTTCTGTATCTTTGTTGAGCTTTTTTTTGGATGATATGTCCAGTATTGATAGTAGCATGTTAAAGTCTCCCACTATTATTGTGGAATAATCTAACTCTTTTTTTGAGTGTAGTCAGTGTTACTTCGATGTATTTAGGTGCTCTGCTATTAGGTGCATAAATATTTAATATAATTAAGTCTTGCTAGTGTACTGCACCTTTCAGCAATAAATAGTGTCCATGTTTGTTCATGATGGTGGCTTTTACATTAAAATTGATTTTGTCTCAGTTTAGAATTGCTACACCTCCTCTTCTGTGTTCATTGTTAGCATGATACGTGTTCTTCCATCATTTAATTTTTAGTTTGTTCCTGTCTTTAAGCCTCATGTGAGTTTCTTGTAGGCGACATATGGATGGGTCATGTCTTTTGATCCAAGATGACACTCAATGTCTCTTTACTGGAGCATTCAGTCCATTGACATTCAGTATAATTATTGATAGGTATGTGTTCAGTGCTGTCATTGTGGTATGTTTATTTTTGTGTTGGTGTTTTCTCTGTTGTTCTTATTAGTCTGTTCTGGGACATTCTTTTTTGTGAGTTGATTTTTCACCTTCTTCAGAGCTGTTTTTTTAGTTGTTGAGACTCATGTGTTACATTTCTATGGTATGTTACATCTTTGTGCTTTACGGCTGCTCCTATGATCCCCCTTAATAACTATGTATAAACCCGATTTTAATTATTACCAGTCTTGTCATCTTCCTCTGCATCTGGAAGGAGTATAATTACTGTAGTACATCCCTCTTTTTAATATGATGACACCACAGTTTTCATGATAATCACTGGATTGTTTCTTTCAGTGTTAAGGCTATGATTGAATTTGGAGCCTTCCCTAATTGAGTAGAATTCTGAATAATGTGTCGTTCTAAAATATAAAGTCAGTGGTTTTGTTCTTCTAAGCCAAAGCCAAGAACTTCTTTCAAAGTATTTCTTGTAGGCTTGGTTTGGTTTTTACAAAGTCTCTGAGTTTCTGTTTTTCTGGGAATGTCTTAATTTCATTTTCATATTTGAAAGATAGTTTTGCAGGATATAGAATTCTTGGTTGGAAGTTCTTCTCCTTGAAGGCTTTGAATGTGTCATGCCACTTGTCTCCATGTCAGTATGGTTTCTACTGACAAGTCTGACGAAAGCCTACAGAGTTTTCTTCTGAGTATTAGCTTTGCTTTGAGTCTTGCTGTCTTTAAGAGGTTTCATTTTGTTAAGCTTGATTATAATATGTCTTGGAGTCTTTCTTTTGAGATCTATATTGGGTGGCACACGATATGCATCTGAGATGTCTATATTCTCTTCCTTCATGATTTCTGGGAAGTTTTCTGTCAGCAGTTCAGCAGTGATACTCTCTGTGTTCTCAGGTGTTACATCCTGTTCAGGGACTCCAATGAATCGAAGGTTGTTCCTCTTAATAGAGTCCCACATGTTTCTTAATGCCTCTTCATTTTTCTTGTTTCTTTTTTCTGATTTCTGCTCATAGACACTGGCATCAGCAGCTCTGTCTTCAAAGTCAGAAATTCTTTTTTCCGTTCCATTCTGTTTTCTTGGCTTTGAATGGAAGTTTCTGTGTCTTTGATTTTGTTCTTGATCTGTGGGATTTCAGAGCACTGGTGTTCCATCAGATCGAACAGCTAGTTTTATTTTTTCTTTTGTTGTGCTGCATTTCATATAAGGTCTAGAAAGGCTTTGTATATAATCCTTTTGTATTCATCTTCTGATGATTTCCGAAAAATTTTTTCATCTGGAAACTCCTTGGTTGTTTTCTTTGGGGGCCTTCTGAAGCCATGGGTGATTTCTTGTATGCCACAGGTGTCTGTTGCTGTTTTGGTTTCATGTGAGTAAGTAAAAGCTGGGAGAGATACTGTGAGGATGGACTGCAGATGTTTCTCTAGGCTGTCTTCAAATGTAAAACAAAAGGTATCTGACCACTTCCGAAGTCAGTCAGGTTTTCAGGTGTAGCAGTCTCTCTTCCCAACTGGGAAAGTAAGCACCTCTGTATCCAATCCCAGATAATATGATCTAGTTGAAAATATAGCCGTGTTACTACCCTGTTGGCCTCTGGTGACAGGGCCCAGCCTTAGGTGACACTGTGTAAACTACTGCTTTTCTGGTAGAAAAGAGCTCTACTGTGGGCAGGCTCTGGCTCCCAAGGTACGAATTAGGTCTAGCTGCAGCCACTGTGTCTACGATGGTGCCCTCCATGTGGTCTGCAGATAGCGGGGCTAATGGTGCCAAGAGGTCCTCTGCCTCTGTTTCCAGGGCCTCACTGTAGTCAACACTGTGTCAGCTACTGCTTTTCTGCCACAGAAACACTGTCCTATTTTCTGGTGCTGGCTTCCAGACTAATAATTAGGTCCTGCTAAAATCTTTGTATCCAGCATGGCATCCTGCATGCAGGCACTGCGGTTCTGTAGAAACCACACTGTGGCCCAGTGTGGCTAGATGAACAAACTCCTAAGCCTGGCTCTCAATATATGGCAATTTTGCCTGCCTATCCCAGCAGCAGTGGGTCTGACACTAGCTGCTAGGCAAGACCCAGTTCCACCTGCTGGCTGAGACACAGAAAAAAAAAGTCAAAGTGGTGCGTTACCTTCAGTCTGTGAAAGTCAGAGCTAGCCAGGAGCGGAAGTCAGCAAAAGAGAGGAGGTTTTCTTTTGGTGGTATGAAGTCCAAATTAACCACCCTGTGCCTTGTCTTGGGGCTCACTAGGTGACCAGAAGGCTCTGTTTGATAATCAGTTCAGGTCTCGGTTTCCAGAGGGATATAAGGAGACATGTGTTTAGTCCACCATCTTGAGTCTGCCCCCCCCTTTTTTAATATGTATTTATTTATTGTGATTGAGTGAAAGTGTACAATCCAGTTTAAATTTGCATGCCTGCCTATGTGCAGCGTCTACTGCTCTCCTTGCCCAGTGACAGCACATTCATCCTTTGTGTTCTTGTGTTCTGTACGTGTCATGTCCTCTTAATAATCTCTTAACCCCTGTTTACCCTCTCCACTCCCTTCTAGTAAGAGGCCAGTAGGACAACATCCTATAGATGCATAGAACCATAAAATGCACACACAGTATGGTCACTCAGATTGACAGCAAGGTTTTTCATTTTTTGAGGAGGGTACTAAATTTAGGGCAAAGAAGTGTATTTTTAAAGTGATCAGGCTTGGTGCCTTTTGATGCTGAAGAGGGAAACACTGTTCCCTGGTAGACTTTATTGTGTTTTTGTATCATCGGATCTCTAAGTCAGCAGTTTACTTCTTTGTCTAATGGTGTGTCTTGGCTTGTCTGAATGAGTCATAATTAAAATATAGTCATTCGGGCTTGTAATCTTGTCTAAAAAGGAATTGTAGCATAGAAATACTATGCCTTGCCATGTGCAGAATTAAAATAGTACAAGTCTGCTGTGATTGTACTAAAATGTGTTTTTATAAATATACTAAATTTCTTCAGGAGAGTTTGAAAAGCTTTACCATCTTAAAAAAAAAGTCTAGAAAATAGACATTTAAAAAGTGAGTAAAAATAATGGTATGGAAGTTGTAATATAGAAACATGTTTCATCTGCTTGTATTTTTATGTTATATAAAAGTGAATACTTCATTTTTGTTTTGAAGAAGTGAAAACTAGATCAGTTGTAAAAACAGGTTTTTAGCATTCCTTTACTCATTGACAAAAACTATCTGATGAAGATATTGAGGCTCAGAGTAATTAAGTAACTTGTTCTAAATTATACAAGTGGTAAATGGAGAATTGGGATCATAACCCAGGTCTTTTGGTTTTCCTCTGACTATATCATTTCTATATACCAATAAGCTCACAGAAACCCATCAGTTGCCTAGGATGAGGATTATTGCTTAGGGCATGTAGTTTCTGATTCATCTGAATAATATTGCTGATATTTGCCATAGTCATTTGACGTAAAGTATTTTATTTATTTTAAACTACCCTGGGACAATAGTAAACATAAATTAAAAATTTATGTGTCAGGCATTGCAGTAATATTTGGGGATACTTAGATGAATACTATCACTTATGCTGTGTTCTGTTTCATAAAGGATTTGAGGTGGTTGATAAAAAAAAAGTAAAATAATGATATTATAAAATACAACTGAAGTTCAGAATCAGGGAAAGTACAGATTAGAGTTGGAAGTCAGGATCTGGTTGAGTAATTAGACTTGGGCCCTATGGCTGTAAAGTTTAATGATGTTCATCGTACCTGGCAATGTAGTGGTTCAGAGCTGTGACTGTTGCCTTAGTCATCTAGTGCCACTGTGACAGAAATACCACATGTAGGTGACTTTAGCAAAGAAAAATTTGTTTTCTCGCACCACTAAGTTAGAAGTCTGAATTCAGGGTACTAGTTCCAGGGGAAGGATTTCTTTTTCTGTGGGCTCTGGTGGAATATCCTTGTGATACATCAGTCTTCCCTTGGTCTGGGAGCATCTCAGCACAGGAAACTCAGATCCAAAGAACGCATTCTTCTCCTGATGCTGTTTTCTTGGTCATTTGAAGTTCTCAGTTCTCTGCTCAATGCCCCTTTTTATCTCTTGAGAGATAAATGATGGTCCAGGTCGCATCCCAAGGCAAGTCTCTTTATGTTGGATCAGGGATGTGACTTTAGTAAAGGTGTTACAGTCCCATTGGAATCACCTCTATCATGATCCAATGTTGCCTTATTAACTGTAGGCGAAGATTAGGATTTATGATATGTATGAAAATTACAGTCACAAAGGAGATGACCAACCAAACAGTGCTGAGAATATGGCTCAGCAAACTGCCACACACAGTTTTAGGGGGACATAATTCAGTCCATGACAGCTGCTAGTCAAAAGGTTGGCAGTATGAATCTACCAGGTTTTCCTTGGAAACCATATGGGGCAGTTGTACTGTGTCTTTCAGGGTCAGTGTGAGTCAGAATTGACCACAGTGCATTTAGTTTTGGTTTCAGTGGTGAGATGATGCAGAAAAGGTAAGCTTTGTTATGTTTAAACGACATTAACTCAAGGTTAACATACTTACCAGTATTACAAGAAGTTTAGATATTTTTTGGAAACTCCTACAAAAATGTGCCCTGGTTTTGTAGGTGGTAGTGGTGTTACTTTTACACGAGTTGAAGATCCAATGGTTTTCAGTATTTTTCAAAAAAAATTATTTTAACTTCATTGAGTGGGGAGAGGAGCCGTGGTGGTGCAGTGGTTAAGAACTCAACTGCTAACCAAAGTGTCAGCAGTTCAGATCTACCAGCTGATCCTCAGAAATCCTGTGGGGCAGCTCTACTCTGTTTTATAGCATCACTATTACTTGGAAACCACTTGGTGGCAATGGGTTGGTTTTGTTTTGAGTAGGGAAACAATCTGATGTCCTGAGGACTAAGTATTTTTATATGTGGGTTTTTGTTTATGAGATAAATACGAATCTTAATGTTGAGTGGAAAAAGTAGAAGTGAATTACAATTTAGAAATTGCTGTTTTCTTTCTTCTTATTTGCCTTTTAGTCACTCACTGTCCTTAGTCCTGGTTTCTAGTTATTTCATGGAACCACGGGTAAGAGGTGGATGCCTTTTGTTAAGTTGAAAATGACTGTACTTTGCCATCTTCACAGATAAGGGAAACTGATCAGGTAAATAATTTGCACTTTGGACACAGAGAGTGTTTAGGGGACCTATACATATCTTAGTTTAAAAAAAATAAGACTGTTCTAAAGGAATATATTGTAAACAGAACTTTCTTACAGTAGTTTTAGATTTCACTAGTTTATCTGATATCGTTATTGCACAGTACATAATTTTCTGCTGTAGTAGCTAATGAGATAGAAAACTGCATAATTAATACCAACAGTTATTTTCCTGATAGAGTTTGGCAGCGACTTACCTTAATTGGCTTAGTTGTATACCATCATTGAATGAGTCGTATGTTTTCCTTTGTGCTGCTGTATTCTGCATTCTTAGTTGAACACAGAAAGATAAAATTATTTTAAGATAAGAATTGAGCCTATAGTATTTTAGCCAGTTGACTTCTGTTAGAATGCTTACTCGTATTTAGATGAAATGCAACTTGAAAAGAAAGCACAATGAATACACACTGAAACGTTCACATAGTATGGAGGAAAGTCACCTAGAAAGTAAAATATTTGAAGGTTATTTTAAAGCACTGGTTACAGTACTTACACATTGGCAAAAGCTGGTTTCTCAAATTTGTCGTGTCCCAAGCACTTGTGATATAGGTTCTGACTTTTAAAAACCAGACATATATGGATGTGCAACAAGACACCAGTTTGGCTTTCAAGACTATCGGTGTTTCCTTTCTATCCTCTAAGTTGTGTTTGCTGATGCATTTCAGTTTTAAGCCAGTAGAATTTAAAGAGTACAAATAGGAATGTACAAATAAGTTTCAGTTCTGGGAAGAACTATTGAGAGTACTGTGGGTTTAGTGGGAAAGGTGGTTTGGTGGGTTACAGTGTCTGCTGTGGTCTCAGAATGGAGGAACCACAGCATGTGAGTCTTACAGCCTTATTTGTAACATCCTGCTGTCGTTTGTTGCAGTTGGACATGTTTTCTGATCAAAATGGCAGTCCACAGGCTAAAGGTAATAATTTGAACAGGTAGCTGAGAGAAATAGAGTACATGAATACATAGGAGAAAGCTGTGCCAGCAAAAGAAAAGTTACATATGAACGAAAGAGTAAAGAATGGAGAGGGGTGTAAAATTGGAAAGAAAAGGTCTACAAGGAGAGAATAAAAGTAAGGATAGACTCTACTGGTCTCCTTTTCTGTTTAGTAAAGGAAAATGCATCTGCCTATGAAATTCTTGGACCTTTTTTGGCAAGAAAATTAGAAGTTAGTTCAAATTATATTTTTGTCAGAGTACTCTTTTAGAACCTTTGTCATTCTCAAGGTGGAAACCGTGGTACTCACTTATGGTACTCTTTTGATTTATATGGTGCTTACGCTGAAACAAAATAAGGGAGACTTCCAGAGTAGCCTGTAATCTTGAAAAAGGTCTTTCTGAAAATTGATCATAGGGCTATATTTCCTGTCCTCACTGGGGTCCGTCTGCCCCGTCTTTTTCTGGTATTTAGTACCTGAGTTTCGCAGACTGAGTTCTGTAAAACACTAGTGTCTCTTGTGATTTAAATATATACTCTAAGACAAAAGAATTCAGTTATGTAGTAAGTTTAAGAATTGATACGGTAGATACAATTACTTTCTTTATTATAAGACTTCTCAGAGCCCCTAAAATGCCACTGTGCCTCTGAAAGGATAGACGATGGGTGAAACGCGTTGACTTTCTCATATTTGTTTAACTACCATTGCTGTTTGAGGAAACCTGGTTGGATTTCCAGCAAGCCTGGCTTTCTGTAATTCCACTGACTTGTTTGGCTCTCTTCCTTGCTCTTCCTGTATGTTTTTATCATTGGGTGTTCTCTGCCCTTTCGTACCCAAATGTGTATTCCGCTTGCAGAATATTAGTATTAATAGGTTACATTTTATGGTATAATTTTAAGTGCTAATCTGAACTGTTTATTTGGACCTTCAGGTTTTTGATAATTTGGCTCCAACTCTTGCCTACATTTCCAAGGTTATTCACCACTACTCTGCCATGGTAATGCTTCATTTGAGCTTAATATCTTTCCTATTCCCTGATTGTATTTTGTCCTCTAAGTTTATCTTCTTTTACCGTAATTCCACCTACTTCTAAGGTGGTTTGGTGGGTTACAGAGCACGAATCCATGAGACTTGCTGTGGTATCTTTAGCTAGAAGTTATTTCTTCTTCCTTATCATCTCTGTAAATTTTATGTAAAAGCCCTGATAGCTCAGTGGGTAAAGTGCTCAGCTGCCAACTGAAAGATTGGTAGTTCAAACCCATCAGTCACAAATTTTTTCTTTTTTTAATTGAGTGTTAAAGAAACCCTGGTACCACAGTGGCTCAAGTATGTGGCTCCTAACCCCTCAGCTGCTCCAAATGAGAAAGATGTGGTAATCTGCTTCTGTAAAGATTATAATCTTAGAAACCCCACAGTGTAGTTCTACTGTGTCCCATAGAGTCACTGTGAGTCAGAATTGACTTGACAGTGATGAGAAGGAGATCTCTGAAAAGACCTAATGATCTGTTCCGTAAAGACTGCAGCCTAGGAGGCCCTATGGGGCAGTTCTACTCTGTCCTATAGGGTCCTGTGAGTCAGAATAGACGTAATGGCACCCAACAACAGTGATAGAAACATAATATATTCACAGATTGGTTTATGGTTTCTGGAGTCTGTGAGTGGTGCAAACAGTTACATATTTTTATGGAAATAGTGCACACCTTCTATGTTTGCCAGTTGGTGTTTTGCCCCTGCTGTGCCAACATTTTTTACAGCAACAAAAAATTGTTTTAGTGATACTTGTGAAAATATCTTGCCGGCGAGGGGTACAATCGGTGAGCAGGTGTAAAAGATACACATTATCTGTGTAAAATACAGTAAATGCTCAGCTAACTGGAAGATTGGTGGTTTGAATCTACCCAGAGGCTCCTTGGAAGAAAAGCCAGACCTAATCTACTGAAAGAGCTTAACTGTTGGAAACCCTGTGGGTGCAGTTCTGTGCTGAAACATGTGGGGTCACTGTGAGTTGGAATTGATTCGAAGGCATCTGGTACTTAGATTGCAAACCTCAAAAGAGAAGAAATACCATGCTGTAGCATCCACAGCTCCTAGCTTATGTGTGTGTTGCTTTATACAGAATAATAATAATACTATGAAAAAAACAGTTGCTATAATAATACTGGCTAGCCTTTTTTGTTCTTAAAGTGCTGCACCTGTTGGTGGATTCAAACTGCTGACCTTTTGGCTATCAGTCAAGCTGTTAACCACTGTGCTACCAGTGCTGTGCATGTGCCTGAAATTATGTATCTCTTTTAAAAAATAATGCTCTTTAAACTTCAAGGTTTGCTAGCTAAAGCATTAAAAGTGTTTTTAAAAAGGTTATGTTCTTCTGCTCTACTTCCCAGCACTATGTCTTCTAATTTGTCGAAGGTGGTAGTCAAAAATTCAGTTTATTTGTCCTCTGCTTCATGGGAAATGAGTGAGCACTAGTTTAAGAGCCCAAAGGACCAGGTTCCAATATTTTTTTAATTTAGTCAGTGACTCAGTCAGCTAGTGCTGCTCTAACAGAAATTATCACAAGTGGATGGCTTTGAAAAGAGAAATTTTATTGTGTCAGTCCAGTAAGCTACAAATCCATTCGTAAGCCAGAAGTCCATTCAGTTTGGGAAATTATCACACTCTGGTAGGCTGAGTCCAAATTCAGTATGAGAGTGTTTTGGCACAGGAACTTCAGGTCCAAAGGACACCCTCTGCTCTTGGTGCTGCTTTCTTGGTGGTAGGAGGTTCCCAGCACTGCATCCTTCTGTTTCCTTTTATCTCCCAAGAGATAACCTAAACACAATACAAGCTTGTAGATTGAATCCCTCCTTACCAATACAGCTGCTGCCCATTCTCCCTCATTGCTGTAATAGAGGCAGCATTCGCATTACATGGGAGAAATCACATCATACTGGGACTTACAGCTGAGCCAGATTGATACACAAGTTTTGGGAGGTGTACAATCAATCCACTTTCTATGGGTAATGTTAGATGTTTTGTTCAGTCTGTCACTTGTAGTAACTAAGATCAGTGGTTTTCAGTATTTTTGCCACTCAAATCTTGGGCCTTGTATTTTAAAATAACTACAAAATCATTTTCTTAAAGTATAATTATCTTTGAACAGAAAACATTTCTATTTATGACTTACAGTAGGAATTCTAATGTAAACTTGACCATATATGTGCTACAAACATCATGTATTTAGTAGTAAGCTTGCTATGAACTAGGTTAATTGTAGGGTTTATTTTGAATACTTGCTCATTGTTGAGCTTTTTATTATTTTTAACGTGAAGACAATAGATACCTTTTTCAAATAAAACTTAATTATGCTTAAACAAACAAACCAAAACCACACCTGTAAGAGTCAGATTCCTCCCTTCCTCTGTAGAGAATTGGTAGGAGTTTCAAAATAGAGCTGAGATGACTCTGTCTGAGAGATCCTACATGAATATGGGGATATTTTGAAGAATTTGTGCTTTGATTCATTTGATTATCAGCCAAAGTCAGAAGAGAGTTCTTGCAATTGAAGAATCTTGTTATAATTTATTGTAGAGGGTACACTGATTTGGTTATAACTGTATAAACTTGGTATTCTGTGAAGTTTCCTTTGAGTGGCTCTTTGGTTGAGCAGGTTCAGATGAGGTTTAGAAAACAAGAAGGTTGTTGTTGGAAGGGAAAAAGGCTGTCTTTAGGCCAAGACAGGTCAGTACTCTTACAGGGTTAGTCCCAGACAGGATGTCTCTCTTTTTATAAATATTACCTGATGTGTAATTTGTATATCTAGTGTAAGTGATTCTGCCTGAGGTTTTCTGCTTTGTTTTCATTGACATAGTAGACCGTACAGTTCCCGGTTCTCTGACCCAGAACACACAGCAAAAAAAGTGAAATAACTCTTCACATCATCTATGGTAGTTTGATTTCGTGATGCATTCGGCATTTGAAAAACGCATGTCAAAAAAGAGGAAAGATGGTTTTTAGTACAGGAAATTAGCTTATTTCTTGACGAGGAAACTAGTGTGGGTGTTTGAATAACTGGCTCTGTGGTAATACTGTTGTTTCTTTTTTCTTTTGTGTAATTGTCACCTCTTGGAAGACATCTCCTTATCAAGGGCAATTACCCTACTTAGGGGCAGATTCAAAGCTAGTGGGTGCTCTCTTTAACCAGAACTTCCATTCACAGCTCGTCCTAAGCTGAGTCATTGAGGTTTGTTTTACCTGGTTTAGGTCTTGATGCTTGCTTGCTTTGTTTTTGGGGAGTGGGAGAAATCTGGAATTCTGTTATGTTTCTTTTCCCGTGCTTACTCCTATCAGTTGCTTAATGGTGATAAAAGGTGTCAGATCCATGTCTTCCTTTAGCCACCAGCACAGTAAGGATAGGAATGCAAGCCTAGGACCTGTTGTTTATGCCGGGAGTGCTCTTTGTTTTCTTTTTAAGTACTGTCACACAAGCCTGACTGCCTCCCTCAAGTTGCCTTTCGAGGCTTATTTTGGCAGATGGTGATCATTCCCTCCTTTGAACTCATATAGCTTAATTGTCTCTGAGTCATGTGGCAGTTAATCTTGTTTTGCTGTGTGAAATCTCTTGTAGTTGACTTTTATAGTTAATGTAAGCTGTTTGAGGGCAAGAGCTGTTGTTAATGTATTATTATACACCTGCTCCTTGCCTATGAACTGTCTTGTTCTTTAACATTTCACATTTACAACAGTAGTATAAAATCTGTGATCCAACTATTTTGTTCTTTGGTGATATAGGTCTAGCAGTAATGAATGCTGAGGTGCGAGGCAAGAGTACTGCTGTCTGTGATGGTTAAGGTTATGTGTTAACTTGGCTAGGTCATGATTCTCAGTGGTTAGGCAGTTCTGTAATAGTGTAATTTGCTGGTTATGTAGTGATGTGATTTGGCTGTTATGTAATAATGTAGTCATCTTGCATTTTGTGATATGTGGTTATCCTTCATTTCATGTAATGCTGATTTTTTTTTAATTGTGATTGAGTGAAAGTATACAATCCAAGTTAAATTTGCGTGCTTGTCTATCTGCAGCTCCTTTGGCTATCCTTGCTCTGTGACAGCGCACTTCTCCTTTCTGTTCTGTACCTGTCATATCCTCTTAACAATCTCCTAACGCCTCCTCTTCTCCCTTCTAGTAAGAGGCCAGTAGGGCAGCATCCTCTAGATGCATAGAACCATGAAGTACACACACCATACAGTCACATCGTATCCCTGAGGCAACCCATTCCTGTCCAGACAGTTGACCTCGGTAATGATTTTGGGTCAGGGGCAGCAGGAGGTCTAGGGACCATGCTCCCAGAGGAAGTCCCAGGCCTTCAGACCATCAACTGTGGTCTTTTAGTGGAGTTTTTGAGGTGCACTCTTTTTTTTTTCATGTTGCCTCTTGGAACTTGACATTGTGTGCCCCACCTTCGCTGTAGTTGATAGTGGCTGGGCACCATCTGGTTCTTCTGGTCACATGTTGGTACAGTTAGCCGGTCACATGGGTCCTCTCTTCTGGGCTGTTTTTCCCTCATGTCTTTGTTGTCCTTAGTGATCATGTATTCCAGCTGAGTTGGGACCATTTGGTGTATGTTTTAGTCAGCTAGGGCTGCTGTAACAGAAATACCACAGAGTGGATGGCTTTAGTAAAGGAAAGTTTATTCTTACATAGTCTGGTAGGCTGCAAGTCCATATTCAAGGTGTCCGCCCCAGGGGAAGGCTTTCACCCTTGTCAACTCTGGAGGAAAGTCCGGTATTGTATCAGTCTTTGTCCAGGGAGCATCTTGGCGCAGGAACCTCAGGTCTGAAGGACATGCTCTTTCCCGGTGCTGCTTGCTTGATGGTACGAGGTTCCCAATTCCTACCTGCTTCTCTGTCCTTTTATCTCTCGTAGGATGAAAGGATTAAGGGTGGGGCAAGCCATACTCCAGGGAAAGTCCCTTTACAGCGGAGCAGGGAGGTAATCCTATGAAGGGATTTACAGCCCCACCCTAACCTTTAACATACAGCATAGAAAAACCACAAAATGGAGGACAGTCACAAGATATTGGAAATCATGGCCCAGCCACGTGGCTACACATATTTCTGGGGGGGACACAATTCACTGCATTACAGTGTACCTTAGATGGAAGCTTGCTAGCTCTTAAGACCCAAGATGCTTCTCACAAATACGGGGTAGGGGAGACTCTTTTAGCAATAGGCTAGTTATGCCACTTGGCCTTGATGTGCCATAAGAGCATGGTCCCCAGGCTACTGCCCCAGCTACTCTATCCTTGCAATATTTGATTAAGATTAGAAGAGTTTCCAGTTTATGTTAAAGTCCAGATAAATTGATCTTCTTTCTACTATGTGCTGTCACTGCTTTCACCCAACCAAATTTCTATGAACTATCTAATCTGTAATCAGCCCTGTCTCTCCCTCTCTCCCTGTTGTTCTCTGCACCTGTCAGAGAGTCTTTTCTTCTGTGCATTAGTCTGTTTTTAAGTCCTTAAAGTAGGGATCTCTTACAATGTTTGTCCTTGTGCTGCAGACTGATTTCACTCACGATAATGTCTTCCAGTTGAAACCAGATTATGAGATGCTTCCTAAAATCATCATTGTTCTTTATCATTGCATAGTGTTTCCATTGAGTATATATACTGTAGTTTGTTCATCCATTCATCTGTTGTTGGGCACCTAGGTTGATTCCATCTGAAAGGACTATAACTACTGTAGTTATATCCCTCTTTTAAATGTGATGGTGTCTTAGTTTTCATGACATGATCACTGGTTCCCTTCTTTTAATATTATAGATTTGATTGAGTTTTATGCCTTCCCTAAGTCAGTAGGTCTCTGGATGTTGTGTCCTGCATTGCCTTTGTAAATACACATTTAATGGTTTTGTTTTTCTAAGCCAAGAGCTTCTTTCAGTATGTCGTGTAGTTTGGGTTCGGTTTTTACAAAGTCTCCGAGCTTCTGTTTATCTGTGAATGTCTTAATTTCATCTTCATCTTTGAAAGATAGTTTTGCAGGATATATAATTCTTGGTTGGAAGTTTTTCTCCGTCAAGGCTTTGAATGTGTCGCTCCGCTGCCTCCGTGTCAACATCATTTCATTGAGAAGTCAGACAAAAGTCCACAGGGTTTACCTCTGAATGTTAGCTTTGCTTTGAGTCTCGCTGTCTTTTAGGGCCTCTCTTTATGTTTCATTTCATTAAGCTTGATTATAACATATCTTGGTGTCTTTTTTGGGGGTGTAGCTTATGTGACATTCAATACATGTCTTAGATATCTATGTTCTCGTCTTTCATAATTTCAGTCAAGTTTTCTGTCAGCAACTCAACAACAATACTCAGTCTTTTCATCTATCCTTCTTTGTTCAGGGACTCCAACTAATCATAGATTATTCTTCTTGATAGAGTCTCACATTTTTCTTAATGCTTCTTCATTTTTCTTGTTTCTTTTCTCTGATTTCTCCTCGTAAATGCTGGTGTCAGTTGCTCTGTCTCCAGGGTCACTAAGTCTGACTTCAGTTTCTCAGTTGTGCTCTTTGGGCTTTGAATTGAATTGTCTAATTGTGTAATTTTGTTATTGACCTGCTGGATTTCAGAACATTGATATTCTATCAGTTTGAATAGCTTGCTTAGCTTTTCATTTTGCTCAGCTGCATTTTGTTTAATCTCTAAGAGGGCTGTATACGTAATTCTTTTGTACTTGACCTCCTATAGTTTCAGAAAGGCTTCTTCATCTGGGAAGTTTTCTGATTCTTCATTGTAGGGGTTTTCTGGAGCCATGGTGGGCTGTTTCTTTGAATGTTTGGCAATGGTCTGTTGCTTTCAAGACTTTGCTGAAGGCTGTTTCTCTGTTGTTGCCTCAACAGGAGCTGAGGCGTAGTTCTGAGAAGGGAGTTGGTCCCAGCCACCTCTGTGTACTCTAGTGACTGGCCCCAGTGGACTCTATGGAGTGGCAGGCTCTGCCTCCTAGCTCTCAGAGACATGGCCCTACTTATGGAGTCACTGGGGCCCATGAACTGAACCTATGATGTGGGCCAGTAATGTTGAAGGAGGTGTTATTGGTCTGCACAGTAATTATGTCTCCAGGCAGTCCTATTTTAAAAAGCTAAAAGCTATCCTACAGCTTCCAAAATCAGTCAGGCCATCAGGTGTGTCATTCTCCGCCTTCTGGCTGACAACAGAAGCACCTCTTCAGCTGTCCCCAGATGATATGATGTAGTTCAAAGTAAGGAGGGACTACTGCCTTGCTGTCATCTCCAGCTGGGCCCTACCCATAAGGCGACACTGTGCTAAACACAGCCTTTCTGCTGGAAAAGCTCTCCCTGGAATGGCACTGCCTCCTTGCCTGGGAATTAGCCTCTGCTGAGGCCTCATGTTGGGTAACCCCGCCTCCCCACTGACCAAGGTGACATCTTGGTCAAGCTGCCCCTCCCACCGTGAAACAGCTTGAATCTATGGTGGAGCTTAGAAAAGTGAGGGTTGAGGGGCTGTGGTGCCCTCAGGCCACTGCTAGGCTCTCAAAACATGGTTATCCCACACATTACCTCTCCACTGCAGCACAGGCTGTTCACTTCAGCACTGTGCCTCAGTATCTGCCAGCTCATGCCTTTCTCTTGCCTACTGGCCAACAAAAAGAAAAAAAAATGTTAAAAGCACCAGTACCTTCAGTCCATGTGTGTGGGCAGGCAGCAGGAGCGTGATTCAGTGAGAGAGAGGAAGTTTCCCATTTAGTGGTATGTAGTCCAAACTCACAGCCCTATGGTGTGTCCTAGGGCTCGCTGGGTGTCCAGAAAGCTCCGTTCAGTTATCAGTCCATGCCTTAGTTTTCAGAGGGAATTAAGGAGATGTGTGCCTAGTCTGCCATCTTGACTCTGCCCCCCCCAAGGGAAGTTTTTGTACAGTAGTCTGGTCTTTGGAACCTAACCATGTAGATAAATGAGGAGTGGGTATATCCCTGTATGATGACTCCAGATCCTTCTCTGAATTTTTCTTAGGAAATTTTCTTGTCTCTAAAATGGGAAGTGGATACTTGAGAACATTCCATAAGAACTCTCAGAATCTTTCAGGCTTTATAGGCCATGATGCATTTGCCTGTAGTCTTGATAAAAGCAGCTTTTAAAAAATTTTTCCTTGCATCAGACTCAACCAAGGTTCTGAGTAATGATGAGGCGCCACGTCTTCCCGGATTGTTAACTTGACTAATTTGTTTTTTGGGGGGGGCTGGAGGAGGAATAAATAACAGTATGCTTTACTTAGTCTTAATTCCCACCATCAGGTATTTTAAAGATGGGTACAAATGGTGTACAGTAGTTAGCTATTGGGACAAATTATAGACAAGCAAATATTTAAAGTCAAGGTTTTGCTTAACTGCTTAGTACTGTATAATGTTATATTGTATATATAAATACTGATATATGTGCTATATATATAACATGTATGTTATATATAATGTTATACCGTATATATATATACTGTATAAACATTTGCTAATTTTGCTGCATCTGCTTTGTAACGTTAGAAATGAATGAGGTAGTGCTCTTTTCGTTTCTGAGAGGTTAATGTCTTAATAAATTGTGGGTTTCAGATTTAAAAGAATTTTGCATTTTTTAAAATAATACCCCAAACTTTCAGCAGTGTTATTTTATGTTTGTCAGTGCTCTGTTGGGTGTTTTTAGTATTTTACCAGAGTCATTTAATATATTTTCCAGACTGACTTTGAATTGGTGATGTGTTACATTACTGGAGGAACTAAAGATATGTTAACACATGTTGACTTTAGTGAAATAACTACAACAGACGTGCCAAGTTTTAATTTTTTCTTAAGTTTTTAAAGTTTTATTGTTGAGAATATATGCAGCAAAATAAATACTAATTCGACAATTTTTCCAAGCCAAGAGATTCTTTCAGTATTTCTTGTACCTTTGGTTTGGTTTTTACAAAGCCTCTGAGTTTCTGTTTATCTGGGAATGTCTTAATTTCATTTTCATATTTGCAAGATAGTTTTGTAGGATATAGAATTCTTGGTTGGAAGCTCTTTTCCTTCAAGCCTTTGAATGTGTCATGCCACTGTGTCTGTGCCAGCATTGTTTTGCTGAGAAATCCGATGAAAGCCTACAGGGTTTCCCTCTCAATGTTAGCTTTGCTTTGAGTCTTGCTGCCTTTAAGAGTTTCTGCTTATGTTTCATTTTGTTAAGCTTGATTATAATATGTCTTGGAGTCTTTCTGTTGAGATCTATATTGAGTGGTGTTTGATAAGTATCTTGGATATCTGTATTTCCTTCTTTCATAATTTCAGGGAAGTTTTCTGTCAGCAGCTCAGCCACAATACTCTCTGTCTTCTCAGGTGTCTCTCTCTGTCTTCTCAGGTGTCTCCCCCTGTTCAGGGACTCCAATTAATCGTAGATTGTTCTTCTTCACAGAGTCCCACATGCTTCATAATGCTTCTTCATTTTTCTTGTTTCTTTTTTCTGATTTCTCTTCATGAATTCTGGAGTCAGTAGCTGTGTCTTCCAGATCAGAAATTCTCTTTTCCATTTGTTCCATTCTGTTTTCTTGACTTTGAATGGAAGTTTCTATGTCTTTGATTTTGTTCTTGATCTGTTGGATTTCTGAGTACTGATGTTCCATCAGATCGAACATCTTGCTTAAGTTTTCATTTTGCTCTCCTGCATTTTGTATAGGGTCTAGGAGGGCTCTGTATATAATCCTTTTGTATTCACCTTCTGATAGTTTCAGAAAAGCTTCTTCGTCTGGAGAGTTCTGAGGTGGTTTCTTTTGGGGGCCTTCTGATGCCCTGGGTGATTTCTGGGTTACCGTCTTCTTAGAAGTTTGTTGCTTTTTGGGCTTCATGTGAGTCAACAGAGGCTGGGAGAGATGCTGTGAAGGTGGACCACAGTTGTTTCTCTAGGCCATCTTAAAATGAGAAATAAAAAGTATTTGACAACATCCAAAGTCAACCAAGTTTTCAGGTGTATGCATCCATCTTCCCAGCTGGCAAACTAAGCACCTCTATATTGAACCTGAGATGTTATAAACTAGCTCAAAACACAGAAAGGGTACTGGCCTTCTGGGCTCTGCTGTCGGGCCCCAGCTGTAGGCGATGCTGTGTAGAATTCTTCTTTTCTGCTGGAAATGCAGTCTCTTCTGGGTAGGCACTGCCTCCCAGCCCAGGAATTAGGTCCAACTGAAGCTTCTGTATGGATGACTCCACCTCCCAGCAAAACAAGATGGCATCCCACACAAGCTTGCCAGCTGGCTGGGACCAGGCTCCCGGTGGAAAGAGGAGCCAAGAGTGCCTAAATGCCCCAGCCCCAGGCGACACTGTGCAAAACATTGCCTCCCTGCAGGAAAAGCACTCTCCCCCTGGCAGGCACCACCTCCCAGCCTCTGAAGCAAGTCTGGCCGGGGCCTCTGCCGGGGTGTCTGTTTCCCAGTGGATCAAGATGGTGTCCTACACAAGTGCATCTGTATGGCTGTGGAGGCAGAAAGAGAGGCCAGAGGAGCTGAGGTTTACAGACTCCAAAGCCAGGCTCTCAGAACATGGCAGTTATGCTTGCTGGTCCCACCAGCAGTGCGTCCAAGACTAACAGCTAGTCAAGTTCCAGCTCTGCCCACTGGCCAAGACAGAGGAAAAAAAAATTAAAATGGTGAGTTACCTTTGGTCTATGCAAGCCTGTGCTTGCCGAGAGTGGGGTCAGTGAAAAAGAGGAGGTTTTGTGTTCAGTGCTATGAAGTTCAAATTACCAGCCCTATGCTGCATCCCAGGGCTCACTAGGTGTCCAGAAGCCTCCGTTTAATTATCATTTCAGATCTTGGTTTCCAGAGGGATTTAGGGAGATGTGCATTTAGTCTACCATCTTGACTCCACACAACAATTTTTAAATGTACCATTTAGTGACATTGGTTGTATTCTTTGAGTTGTGTAACCATTTCCCCCCATTTTTTTGAGTTGTCCCTACCTTATTAATTGTTTTAGTCAGCTAGAGCTACTCTAACAGAAATATCACAGAGTGGATGGCTTTAACAAAGGAAGGTATATTCTTACACAGTCCGGTAGGTTGCAAGTCCATATTCAGAGTGTCTGCTCCAGGGGAAGGCTTTCCCCTTGTCGGCTCTGGAGGAAAGTCCGGTATTGCATCAGTTTTTGTCCAGGGAGGGTCTTGGCGTGGGAACCTCAGGTCTGAAGGACGCGCTCTTCTCCTTGCTTCTCTTTCCATTCATCTCTTGCAGGCTGAAAGGATTAAGGGTGGGGCAAGCCATACTCCAGGGAAACTCCCCCTACAGCAGAGTAGAGAAGTAATCCTATGCGGGAATTTACAGTCCCACCCTAATCCTTTAACATACAGTTTAGGGAAACCAAAAAATGGAGGGCACTCCCAAGATACTGGGAATCATATCCCAGCCACATGCTACACATATTTTGGGGGGGACACAATTCAACCCATGACATTAATGTAAACTCACTACCCTGTAAGGTTCCCATCTAATCTTTCAAGTTGCTGTTATCAATTTGATTCCTATAGATAGTTCTGAAGACAGCATAATGCTCAAGGTGTACTTTTTTTTAAAAGCTAAACTACTGTTGAATTTTTAAGGTGACTTTTAAAGTATAAGGTTTAAAGATTATCTCAGGGCAGTAGTTTCAAGATCATCCACCCTCTGACTCCAGAAAGTGTAGAGTCCGTGAGAATTTGAAATTATGTTCTGCATATTCCCCTTTTGATTAAGATTCTTCTAAAGGAATCTTGAATCAAAATGTTCAGTAATGTAGCTAGGCACAAGTCCATGCATATGGTCTCGTGGCAAATGGGACACTTGTTCATGGAGGCAATTTGGGCATGTGTTCCATACCCTCTTATTCCTGACTCTTCTTCCTCTGTTGCTTCAGGTGAACAGAGATGAGTTGTTGTGCCTTAGCTGCTCCCCTTGCAAGCTTATAAGACTCCATATACTATACAACAAACTAGGAGGTAGAACAGAAACACCAAACATGTTATTAGGGCCAGTTAACTGTGATAGCCCATGAAATCATGACCCTACGCTTCCAAACCAAGAAACAAATCCCGTGAGTCATTTGGAAGTACATGGACAGCCTCAGCAGCTATTCTTTGTTGTTGTTGTTGTTGATGTTTTCAAGGTAAATATATTACTTTCTGTTATTTTAAATCAATTCAGCTTTTTATAGATGTACAACTTATTGGCAGCAATTCTAATAATTGGCTGTATAACCTTGCACTTAATCATTTTTTTTTCTATCACCATTAACCCCTTTGCCCCTTCCTCTTCCTTCTCATAGTAACTGCTAGTAAACTTTGTTCTCTTTTATTGGCCTTTTCTTATCTTTTTGTGTAAATGAGGTCATACAGTTGTTCTTATGTGATTCACTTATTTCACTCAGTATACTGTCTTCAAGCTCTGTTCCTACTGTAGCATATATCAAGACTTCATTTCTTCTGCTGCCTGAGTAGTAGTCCATTGTATTTATGCACCACATTTTGTGTATTCATTCATTTGTTGGTGGGTGTTTCGTTTGTTTCCACTTTTTGGCTATTGTCAGTAGTGCTACAGTGAACACTGGTGTACATGTATCTTTTTGAGTCTCTGCTTTCAAGTCTTTTGGGTATATAACTAGAAGTGGAATTGCTGGATCATACAGTAATTCTAAGAAACTCTGGTGGTGTAGTTGTTAAGGGTGATGGCTTCTGACCAAAAGGTTGACAGTTCCAATCCATGAGGCCCTCCTTGAAAACTAGGTGGGACAGTTCTTTTGTGTCCTGTGTGGTTGCCATGAGTTGGAATCCATTCAGTGGCAGTAGGGTGGTAGTTTCAGGGTTTTTGTGCCACGGCGACACTGTTTTCTGCAGTGCATGTGCTGTATAGCATTCACACCAGCAGTCAATAAGGGTTCGGTTTTCTCACATCTTGCAGCATTTGTTATTTTCCTTCTTTTTTTTTTTAAAAAAATAAAAAAACAGCCACTCTAGTGGGAGTGAAAGGGTATTTCATTGTAGTTTTGATTTGCGTCTCCCTGATGGCTAATAATGCTGAACATCTTTTCCTGTTTTTGGTAGCTGTTTGAATGTCCTCTTTGGTGAAATGTCTGTTCAAGTGCTTTGCCCATTGTATGATTAAAACCAAAACCAAACTCACTACCATCGAGTAAATTCTGACTTACGGCTACCCTAAGCTACTTTAGGCTTGGGTAACTGTATATTTATGCAAATGATGTACAGCTCTTATGTTTGTTTGCCAACTGTATCCTCACTTTGTGAGGTATTGTTGTAAGTGAACTGTGTTATTTATGTATTTATTTATTTTCCAGCAACATGGTGTAGTGATACTTACAAAAATACCTCAGGGGAAGAGGGCAGTGCTGGGAAATGTAGAAAGTGTGTATTGTTTTAGTGAAAATATTGTGTTTGTTTTTTTGTTGTTAAATTGTTGAAGTTTTATATGTATTTCCGTTCTTAGATTCTTGTTGAATATATGGGTTCTGAAGGTATTTTTCCGGTGTGTAGCTTGTTTTTTCACTTTTGTTGTAAAGTCTCTTCATGAACAGAAATTTTTAATTTTTATGAAGTCTATTTGTTTATCTTGTGCTGTTTTGTGCTTGTTACTATATTTGGTATCCATTACTGAAAACTAGACCAGAGAGTGTTGCTTGTCCTTCTTCTAAGAATTTTGTGATTTTAGTTCTCACATCTAGGTCCTTGATCATTTTTAATTTGTTTTTGTATGTGGTATAAGTCATGGATTCTGTTTCCATTTTTTTGTTTGTTTTTTGCATATGAAGTTGTTTTGCCAACAACATTTATTGAAGAGACTCTTCTTTCTCCCATTGAATGGACTTAGCACTGTTTTCAAAAAACATTTGACCATAGATAGGTGGGCTTATTTCTGGACTCTCAATTCTTTGCCATTTGTCTATGTATCTGTTTTGATTACTGTAACTGTATAGTATGTTTTAAAATCAAGAAGTGTTAGTCTTCCTACTTTTGTCTTCTCTTTCAACATTGTTTTAGCTATTCCGAGCCTCTTGTCATTCAATGTAAAGTTGAAGATTGGTTTTTCTATTTTGTAAAGAAGGCAGTGGGAATTTTGATTTGGATTGCATTGAATCTATAGATAGTTTTGGGTTATATTAACATTTTAAAAATATTAAGCCTCCCAAACCAGTAACATGAAACATCTTTAAATTTTTTTTTTTAATTATTTTAGGTGAAGCTTTACAGAGCAAGTTAGTTTGTCATGAAACAATTAACACAAGTATTGTTTTGTGACATTGGTTGCCAACCCCATCATATGTAAACAGTCTCCCCTTCTCAGCTGGATTCCTCATTTCCTTTTGTCCAGCTTTCCTCCCCTCCTTTCTTCTGATCCTTGCCTCTAGGCTGATGTGCCCATTTAGTTTTGTATACATGGTTGAGCTATGTGTATTATGTTCAGTGAAAGAAGCCAACCCCCAAAGGTTACATACTGTATGATTCCATTTATAATATATCATCGTTGAGATGAAAAAGTTATAGGAATGGTGAAAAGATTAGTTGTTGACAGTGATTGAGGAGGAAGTGGAACTGGGAATAAAGTAGGTGTGGTCCATAAAAGGGCAAATGAGGGACCCCTGTGATAACATGAGTGTTCTCTATCATGACTGCATCAGCACCAACATCCTGGTTTTGATGTTGTGCTGTAGTTTTGTAATATGTTACTGTTGGAAGAAACTGGCTGATGCTTATAGAGGATCTCTATATTGTTTCTTACAATTGCATGTTTATCTATATTTATTTCAAAATTTAGTTTTAAAAAAAAGGTGAATATATAATATTGTTAAATTTAATAAGTATAGAAAAGAAGGCTAAGGAAGATAATAAAATACATGTGATGTTTCCACTTGGATGTCATTTCCATTAATGACGGCACTTGGCTTGGCTTGTTGCACTTTATCCTTTTTTTTTCTCTCTGCATTTCAGTTTTATGTCGTTACCTGCATATACAGCAGTTGAGTCATGCTATTTTGAACACATTATCATGAACATTTTTTCACTTCACTTAAAATCATACATGAATATAATTTGTAATTCTTATTGTTAATGTTCGTTGTGTGAGCATGCTGTAATTTAACCATTCCCCTCTTGTATGCTTAAAGTTACTCCATTTTGTTGCTATTATAAATCATCCTGTGATGAACATTTTTATATATAAACCACTGTGGGGATTTCTTTGTTAGGTCTCAACTGTGGAATTACTGTATCATTGACTATGGGCATTTTAGAGGCTTTTGTTAACTATGCTTTGCCATGATATAGAAATAATGTTTCAGTTTACACCCTGTAACAATTTCTTCTTTATTTAATTTCTCTTGTCTAGGTTTCCAAACACTTTATCTTGACTTCCATCTTACAACTTGGTCTTCTTCACAGTTGTCTAACATTGTTTCTCTTTGGTATTTGTGCTCCCTAAAATCTGTTCGTAGCCTCTGTTGATCTTTCTGAGCTTACCTGCACAGACTCACATCTTCAACTACAATTTATACGCTAAAACCAAACCTGTTTCCCTCAAGTCAATTCTCACTGCTAGTGACCCTGTCAAATAGTGGAGAACTGCGCCGTAGGGCTTCCAAGGAATGACTTGTAGATTATTCAAACTGCCAACCTTTTGGTTAACAGCCAGGCTCTTTATGAGTGCATCACCAGGGCCTGTATCCTAATGACTCCTAAGTCTCTTTTCTCTCCTAAATTTTTGAACCAGTTTCCAGCTACATATTGAACATCTTCACGTTATGCCACATAGAGTAGCAAACTTAGTTTGTCAAAAGTGCACTATCTGTCTAACCAAAACAACTTTTCCATTTGCACTGATGGCACCAGTACCCACCCAGTTTGTTTGTTTGCTTTTAATACTTTATTGTGTTTTAGGTGAAAGTCTACATAGCATATTAATTCCCATTTAACATTTTTTATACAAATTGCTCCATGACATTGGTCACAGTTTTCAGTGTGACAGCATTCTCATTATTTCCTTTCTGTCTATTCTTTTTCCATTGATCTAACTTCCTTTGTCTTCCTTGCCTCGTTTGTTTTTTGGGTAAATGGTGACTGTTTGATTCCTATAGTTGATTATTTAAGGCAGCACATTACTCATGGATGATATTGTTTATTTTGTAAGCCAATCTGATTTATTTGGCTGAAATAATTTGAGCTCCAGAAATAACTTCAGTCTCAAGTTCAAATGGTATCTTAGGGAATTAATCTTGGGGTCTCCTCTGGTCTCTACCAGTCAGTAGGTCTGACCTTTTTTAGGAATTGGAATTTTGTTCTGTGTTTTTCTCTCATTCCATATGGGGTTTTCTGCTGTTTCCCTGGTCAGAATGCTTGGTAGTGGTAGCTTGGGTACCATTTAGTTCTGGTCTCAGGTGAGAAAAAGCTGTGGATTGCATGGGGTCTTAGTCCTGTGGACTAGATTTTATCTTTGAGTCTTTGATTTCTTTCATTCTCTTTTGCTCTATATGAGTGGAGACTGATAGTTGTATGTAAAAAGGCTGTTGACAAGACCCCAGATGCTACTTGCCAAACTAGGATGTAGAACATCTTTGTGAACTATCTTTTGCCAGTTCTCTAAATTGTCTCATGGAAGTATGGTCCTAAATTTCTTAATCCAGGAAACCAATCCCCTGAGTTGTTTGAATGTGTCTAGGAAGTCTCTGTAACTGTCCCTCCCCATGTGCTTTATTATGTATGAATATACATGCAGCATACACGTATATGTATATACACATGCCTGCAAATAAACCTATACATGCATGTGCATTTATTTGCATCTGCCTTCCTGTATATATATATATATACCTTCCTCTGTAATCACACATATATTTTTCTGGTGGTGGTTTCTGTTGGAGAATTGTTTATGTTATAGCATTTACCAAAATTGTCCCTTTTTCTTGTGTAATTCTTGGTGTCTTCGTTTACCTTGGTCAGGTTGTGCAACTTCATCTGTATTTGGTGTTGCCTTTCCCATCACCAAAAATAAGAAGTGTCAGCTATCCAGTTATTCACTCTCTGATCCCTGGTAATCATCAAAGCATGTTGCTTTCTGTATGTATATCTATTCTTGACTTTTTGCAGTAGTGGAATCATGTATTATTTTTCCTTTTCTGATTGACTTATTTCACTCATAGTAATGTCCTCCAGATTAATCTGTGTTATAAGGTATGCCAAAGACTCATCAGTATTCTTTATTGTTGGGTAGTATTTCGTTGTGTAAAGTGTCCAACAGTGTATTTATCTGTTCGTCCATTGGATGGGCACTTAGGATTTTGCTGTTGTTCATAGTGCTGCAGTGAACATAGGTATTCATGTGCCTGTTTGTGTCACTGTTGTTGTATCACTAGGATATATAACTAGAGTGGGGTTGTTGGATCATAGTGTGTTTCTATTTCTAACCTTTTGGGGAAGCACCACTTTCATAGTGTTTGTACCATTTACAGTCCTACCAGGAGCATGTAAGAGGTCCAGTCTTCCCACAACCTCACCAGCACCTGCTGTTTCCTGTTTTTTCTGATCATTGCCATTTCTGTAGGGGTGAGATGGTATTTCATTGTGTTTTGATGTATATCTTTCTAATGGCTAATGGTGGTGAGCATTTTTTCATGTTTTTGTTGGCCATCAGAAGGTCCTCTGGTGAATTATCTGTTCACGTCCTTTGCCCATTTTTTTGATTGGATTGTTTGTCTTTTTGTTGTTGACTCATTGAAGTTTCCTATATATTGTAGGGATTAGATTCTTATCAGATATGTCATTGCAAAGATTTTCTTTTCCAGTGTGTAGGTTCTCTTTTTACTCTTCTGATAAAGTTTTTGGTGAGTATAGGTATGTATTTTTTTAGGAGATCCCAATTATCTAGTTTATCTTCTGTTGTTCATGCATTTTTGGTTGTGTTTGATAGGCTGCCCACTCAGTTTTGTGAACCAAAAGTCTGAGAGTTAGCTTAGATTTTTCCTTTAACCTTAACCACTGCTTCTTGCTAGTCATCAAGTTTTAAGCTCCCACTTCTAAAACAGTGCTTTAATTTGTCACCTCCCCTTCATTATTGTTCCACTGCCTTAATTTAGGCACCCCTATTTTTTTTGTACTACTACAACGTGGCTGGTTTGCCTATTTTTGGTTCTGTTTTCCTCAGTTCCATCCTCCACACTGAAACCAGATTAATCTTTTTAAAGTGTGAATGTCAGCATGTTACGTACTCATCTTCACTGTCTTCTGTCTGCAGTAAAACAGCCCTCTCTCCGTAGCGTGGCCTTCATGAGCCTGGTCCCGATATGGCCTCTGTTGACTTTCCAGCCTCATCTCTAGCCGCGCCAGTGTGGCTGCTAGTTATACGGAGCTAGTTTCATGATTGTGTCTGCCTTTCCTGCCCCCGTGTTTGTCCCCTTGCCCTTGATGTGTTTTCTTCTTGACGTGCTCCTCCCTTCTTCTGTCTACCCACTTGCCAGATACCTTTCACCTTCCAAGGTTCAGATAATATAACTTCTTGGGGAAGCTTTCTTGGCCTCCATTGGGAGAGAGAGTCTTCATCTGTGCCCATGGTGGTACCTACTCAACTGATGTGCTTTTAAAAACAAACTAAGGGGGAAAAAAACCCCAAAACTGTCTCTGACCCTTGTGTGGATTGTAATACTCTCTCTTTGCCACCTAAAGCAGGAACTGTGTAACATTGTTGTTTCTTCAGCGCTAGGCTTAGTGTCCAGTGTGCAGAATGTGGGTAGTAAATGTTCATTAGATACAAGAATGAAAGTATGAGTGAATGAAGGGTTTAAGTGGGTTTCATGCTAAAACAAAACAAAATAAGAAGTGGCTGAACTTTAAGGGAAAACACAGAATTTGAAGTCACAGTTTGAGTCCTACCATCATTTCTTAGTGTGTATGTAATTTTAGACAAGTAATTTCTGCTTTCTGAACTTCTGCAAAATAGAGGTGATGGTGTGGTGGTGGTGATCATACAAATTCTTTTTTAAGCAATAAGATACAGACTTTAGTTAATATTGTTGGGTATCAAAAAGCAGTCTGCATGTGTATAATGCTCTCTCTTCCTTGAAGTAAGAGGAGCACTTAGCTGCTCCACAGTTTAGCACTTTGGGTTAGCATACACCTCAGTGAGAAGATAAAATTATCTAGTTTGCTATAATTTGGTTGCACTGTTGGCCCATGGTTTTACTGTTTCATTGTCTTACCACATGTTCAGACACTGAAGATGGATCAGTGTGAGTCATTTTTAGAAAACAGCCATCCCTGAAAGTAGTCCGTATGCTTTTGGTCTATGATGTGAAATTTCCAGGGTGATGAAATGTGCAGACAGTAACAGAGTTCCATGTTATTTTTTAATGTGGTTTGACTTTTCTAGCTACTGTCAGTGACAAACTTGTGTATTACTAGTCCACTCTGTTTTCCATATTTTCTGTACAGACACATACAGTTAGAGCAGTGATGAGTAATAGGTTTTCAAGAAATGCTATTAATAACCATTAGGTCTAGATGGATAAACTGAGCACACTAAAGCTGTAACTTTTTCACTGCATCTGGATGAGTCATCACCCCATGAGTGTGTGTGAGCTTATGAACACAACTTTTTAAAAGAAATCCTTGTATCCTGAAACAAGTTACACTGGTACTGTTTTCAGAGTTTTCTGTGAGAAGCAGGTTTCTACTAGTCGTAGACATTCTTTGAATAGTGTGGTTGTATGTCTGTGTTTCACTCACATTCCACTTTAATGACATTTTATTTTCTCCAGCCTTTTTGTACCTCAAGTTAATTTCACCGTTTTCTCCTTAACCTTTAGGCAGGTGAAATAGTGACAACTCCTTTTACAGGTTGATAAACAGGTATGCTCAGTGGCTGGAGATGCAGAAGACACTGGAGCACTGAACCGTGCTAGCACCCAGCTCCCAGCCTTTGTTGTTCTTGTAAGACTTGTAGCAGAGATGTAGTCATTCGGTCTTTATTACTATCCAATTTGTATTTACATTTGACCTGGACATTCAACCATGGGGGCATTTTTAATTGTTAAATAATCAGGATTGGGTTCTGATCAGTGAATGCTCCACTTAGGTAGTTTCAGCACTGTCGTGAGCTTTTTTCTTCTTCAGAGCTTCAACAGCAGGATCTTACCAGCTAAGAATGGTCAGAATTGTTTCATTAGCATCATAATGAGCTTTCACAGTATATTGTAGAATGCAAGGACATCTTTTGTGTTCAGTTTCCTTTATGGCTTGCATAGATGATAAGTTCCTCACATTTATATTCACTTTATGTAAATTTAAAGGAGTTTGTTTTTACATGGCACCATTTGTGTATGTGTTCGTTTTGTTTCATTTTCCACTTATAGGAATAGTTATTATAAACCCCAAGTTCGAGAAGTTGCTTGGTATTAAACACAAGTGTTCTGTGGATAAGTGCTTGGGTAGTGCAAGCATTTTGTGATTGGCTGCAACCAGCGGTCGGTGGCTCAAACCCACCCAGCTGCTCTGCCGAAGAAAAGCCTGGCAAACTGCTTCTGTAGTGATCACAGCTGAGAGAAACCGTTGGAGCAATTCTACTCTGTAACACCTGAGGGGCAAAGCGTTAGAGAAGCTGCCATCGGGAGACTTGGTTTCTAGCTCTCACTGTGCAGTTAGCTGACAGAACAGTAAAAATACTAATGCCTTGGATCCGACTCTATGGCACTTGGCTATTTTATGCACTGCTCTGCAGTTTACAGAGAACTTTTACAGAAAGTATATAGGGCTGAGATGTGATGATTTCCATTTTCCAATGAGAAAACCAAAACTCAGAGTTAAAGAGATTTCCTCAAGGTCATGTATGTGGCAAGCAGTTGGACCAGTATTTATTCCATTGTTTCTTTTTCAGTATTATACCATAATGCCTCCCATTTTACTTTTATGGGTGACAGTTGTGAAACAAGATGTTGGACCAGATCAGTGGTTTTAAGCTGCAAGTTTACCCAAGCCCGAGGAGTCTGTAGAGTGGCCTCCAGGTTTGCTTGTGAGAGAGTATTGAAGTGTGGGGGAAGCAGCTTAGACTGGTCACTAGAGAGGGCATCCTTGGATGACCTGAGGGCTTTTCCTTGCATCTGTTGTCATTCGTGGTCGATTTTATATCGCTGTGGTGGGATGAGGTAAAATGAAGATGGAGAGACATCCAATAGAAAGTTTGTTTCTTAAAAAAGAGTTTTGTATTAAAATGGGGTGGGATGTAGCAGTGGATTCCATGGCTATTTGAAAAAAAGTTTGAAAACTACTACATTACATGATTTCTAATGTATGTTTCCAAGGAGTGGCTGGTGGATTTGAACAGCCATCCTTGTGGTTAGTAGCCCAACACGTAACTCCTGTGCCACCAGGTCTCTGTGTTTCAACTTAGGAGTCTGTATTTTGCAACCTTACCTTTGGTACTGCTGCCAGATGGGCACATGGTGAATTGTATTGACTTAGCAATCTTCCATCAGTTTGGAGTTATAGGGCACTATTAAAGCCCCATTTATCTTCCAGTGAGGTCACTTCCTGAGTTATCTCTTTTCTAATATTGAACATGGAGTTTAATCAGTGTTATCCATGTACACTTAAAAATATTTTTATTACATATGAAGGAAGAAAGAACACTCTGGTAAGCTTAAAAATCCTGTTAGTAGTATATCTTCAGGTTAATAGAAATTATTTGTGTGACTACTGCTAATATGTCTCTGAAGTGCAAAATCACAGCAAAGTGATACAAATAAATGAATACAAAAGTATGAAATTGTGATATGACATTCCTGCTGGCCTATCTTTTATCAAAGGAAAGGGAATTTGCGTCACTGTGCCTTACAGAAGGCCACTGATCTACAGTTTCACTGCTTCTGAAGTTGTGTGTAGCATAGGAGACTCCAGTTTAATTGGTTTGGTATGTGCCTAGTGGAGAGCTGTAGACCACTTAGATTCATAATAGCAAATCTCCTTTTATTTTCTGAAAGGATTTTTAAGAGGATTAAAAAATCCTGTATTATTCCACTGAATTCAGTTTATTTATCCTGTTCTGTTCAGTTGTATGTTTATTTGGCACTTGAACCTTACTGCATGATCTTAGTGTATATTATTAACAGTTAATTACTGTTTTGGATCAGTCCACACTTTGAGTGTAAATTAGCAAAATCTATCTCACTCTTTTTACATAGTTTCTTTTCCTACAAAAGAAGTTGATTGGCAGTTTATCCATAATTTCCCATTTGACTATCCGTTGACCGACTTTAAGAATATTAAGATTTCTGATGTGATCTCCTCTTTGAACCTCAGTGACTGTAAAGCATCAGATTATTTACTTGGAAAATGTTACATCCAGTGTAACATTTAGAAAAGGCTTTGTAACTGCTCAGTTTACTGTTGGCTTCTGTAAACTAAATCTTACTGACTAGTGTTGAACAAAATCAAAATGAATGAGAATTTGATCGAAGAGGGGTCAAAATGAAATGTACATTTTGCGATCTCTTAAGAAAGGTTGACTTCAAAGTTTAAACATTAGGAGGGGAGATGGAGGTTTTTAGTTTCTAATAAACCTTGTTCATTGTGAGTAGTTTTGAGACTCTGTTTTGAGTTCATTTAGCACTTATAAACCTACCACTTGCTCATTGTGACCTTGAGTAGGTGAGTTCTGTGTGCTCCAAGTTTCTTCATTTGTAAAACGGGGCTTACATTATGACGTCTAGTGCATGTTCCATCTGTGATGATATTCTATCAGTTTCTTTTAAAAAACGGTACCATAATTCAGTCTTGTAGTTGCTCTTCTCTCTGTGCTATGCCCATAGCGTGTCTCTTGCCTCTTTCCTGGCAACATTGCCTGTTTGCATTAAATTGTGGGGTTGATTGAATTGGCAGGGGGCTCTTGCCTTCCTGTTGTTTTGTTTGTGTTCCACGTAAAGCTTTTTATAAAGCTGAATAAGATTAGTCCCTGCTATCAAAGATAATAGAATTTAGAAATAGGCCAATGGTGCTTGGAGAGTAGTATTCTCTCTTAGAACTATTGCTTTGGTCGGTATTAGTGACTACTATGATATTTAACTATGGTGGGATAGTGAGTAAATGCTATGTCTAGTAACCAAAAGGTCAGAAAAATCAAATCTACCAGGTGCTCCTTGGAAATTCTGTGGGGCAGTTCTGCTCTGACTTGTATGGTTACTGTGAGTTGGAATTGACTTGATGGCAGTGTTTTTTAAAAAAATGTTCTTGGTGGTATTTGGATATCAGCTGCAGGATTTCCCCTATGGTGTGCTTCCCAGTTTTCATATATCTGTGATTTCATGGTTTTTCCCCTTAAACTCTCAGACTTTATGCTAATTCGGGGGCACCATCCCTTACTACATCCTAAATGAAAATCAGAATAAAAGCTATTAAGCCCCTAAGAAGATAAAGTACCTAGGAATTAATCTAACCAGAGAAACAACAGACCTTTACAAAGAGAACTACAAGCCCTTACTACAAGAAACTAAGAGAGACTTTGATAAGTGGAAAAACCTACCCTGCTCATGGATAGGAAGACTTAACGTTGTGAAAGTGTCTGTTTTACCCAAAGCAATCTACTTATATAATGCAATCCCAATACAAGTTCCAGCATCATTTTTTGATGAGACGGAGAAACAAATCACCAAATTTGTTTGGAAAGGGAAGAAGCCCAGATAAGTAAGGTACTACTGAAGAAGAAGAACACACTGGGAGGCCTCTCATTACCCGACCCACTGCCACAGTGGTCAAAACAGCGTGGTACTGGTACAAGAACAGACAGACCGATCAATGGAACAGAATTGAGACCCCAGAGATACCATCTGCCTATGAACAGTTGATATTTGACAAAGGCCCTAAGACATTAAACTGGGGTAAAAACAATGTCTTCAACAAATGGAGCTGGCAAAATTGGATATAATAAATTGAAACAAGATCCATATCTTACTCCTTATACAAAAACGAACTCTAAATATCAAACCTAAAACGATAAAGCTCATTGAAGAAAAGGTAGGAACAACAATGGAAGTTTTAATACACAATCCAGAGGGACTTCAAAATCTGTCAAACAAACCACAATCAGCAGAATAGAAAACAGATAAATGGGAACTATTAAGAATCAAACACTTTTGCTCATCCAAAGATTTTGTTAATAGAATTAAAAGGCTACTTGCAGAGTGGGAAAAAATATTTGGCAACTCTGTGTCAGATCGATGCCTGATCTCCATAATCTATAAGGTACTACAAAATATGAATAAGAAGAAGAGAAATCATCCAATTAAGCGATGGGCAAAGGAGATGGACAGACATTTCTCTAAAGAGGAGATCCAGGCAGCCAAAAAACACATGCGGTCATGGTCACGATCTTTAGTTATTAAAGAAATTCAAATCAAGACTACAATGAAATACCATTTCACTCCAGCAAAGTTGGCCATGATCCAAAAAACACAAAACAACAAATGCTGGAGAGGCTGTGGAGAAAGTGGAACTGTCCTACACTGTTGGTGGGTTTGCAAAATGGTCCAGCCTCTTTGGAAAGCAATCTGGTGCTTCCTTAAAAAAATGAATATAGATATACCATTTGACCCAGTAATTCCACTACTTGGAATATATCCTACAGAATCAAGGCCTTTCACACCAATGGACACATGCACAAGAATGTTTATCGCAGCACAGTCCACGATAGCGAAAAGATGGAAACAACCCAGATGCCCAACAACAGAAGAATGGATAGGTAAACTGTGGTATATATACTCAATGGAGAACTACACAATGATGAAGAATAATGATGATTCCAGGAAACATCTCCTAACCTGGTTTCAACTGGAAGACATTATGTAGAGTGAAAGTAGTCAGCAACAAAAGGACAAATATTGTATGAGACCCCTACGATAAGATCTCAAAAACAGACTTATGTATAGAAGAATAGACTCTTCGACAGCTGCCAGGGAGGGGAGGGAAGGAGGGCGAGAAGGGGAGGGTTTAGATTAGATAGTTGCAAGAAATGTGGTTGGGTGAAATCGGTGATAGGACACATTAGAAACAAGAACAATATTAAGTGGACTTCAGCATAACTTGAGTACTCCTTCCATCTTAACCCAATATTGTGAGGACAGAGTAGCTGGGGCAGGGGGTCGGGGACCATGCTCTTAGGCGAAATTGAGGCCAGTTGGCACAACTAGTGTTTTGCTAAGAGGGCTCTCTGCACCCCACGTTGGTGAGTGGCATCTGGAGCCTTAAATGCTGCCAAGCTGCCATCCGAGGGCACAGCAAAAGGTCCCAACTCAGCAGGAACGGATACTCACTTAGGACCAAAATGACATGGGGTAAAGACAATCCAGAAGATAGAGAGACCCACATGAGTGGGTGCCTACGTAGACTTGGGACCGGAAGAACCAGATGGTGCCCGGCCACCACCAGTGATAGCCACGATGGAGCTCACTAAGTTGAGTCTCACTGGCAACACAAGAATAAAAAGGGGTGTGCCCTGAGATCTCCACTAAAAGACCTCAATTGATGGTCAAGCGGTTTTGGGGTTCCCCTGGGAGCATGGCCCCTGGCCTTGATGCTGCCCTTGCCCATAAATCATAACGAAGATCCACTCTTTGGACATGAATGGATTGGACTTGGTGATGCAGAGTGACCATATATTGGATGCACTTTATGGTTCTATGCATCTGTAGGATATCATCCTGTTGCTCTAGCTGGAGGAAGGGGAGTGAGTGGAGAGGAGGGGAAAGGAGGCTGTTGGGGGGATGAGACATGTATGGAGCAGAGAGGAATAGTGTGCTGTCACCGGGCAGGGAGAGCAGTGGAAGCTGCATATAGGTGGGTGTGCAAATTTATACGGGAATGTACATTGTCATTCAGTCATAAAAAAAAGGGGGATAAAAGCTTTTATTTCTTCATATTTGGTAGTATTTTCTCTCTATGCTAGTGTTCTAGTCAGCTAGTCGTGCTCTAACAGAAATACCACAAAGTGGATGGCTGTAACAAAGAAAGGTTTATTCTTACACAGTCCAGTAGGGTACAAGTCCAATTTCAGGATGTCCTCTCCAGGGGAAGGCTTTCCCTTTTTCAGCTCTGGAAGAAAGTCCTTGTGTTGCATCAGTCTATAGGCAGGGAGTATCTTGGCACAGGAACGTCAGGTCTGAAGGACTTGCTCATCTCTCCTCCGGTGCTTGATGGTCTGAGGTTCCGGTTCTCTCTGCCAGATTTTGTCCTTTATCTCTCAAGAGGCTGCCTCAAGGCACTAAATAAACTTACACATTGAGTCTTACTCTGGGATCACAACTGCTGTCCATCCACCTTCATTAACGTCATTGAGGCAGGAATTCCAACATGGAGTAACATCACACAGTACCAGGAATTATGGCACAGCCAAATTGTTACAGGTTTTTCAGGGAACACATTCAGTCCATGGCAGCTAGATTTAAATTATTTAAAATAATATTATAAATTATAAATATTTAAAAATTATAAATATTTAAAATAATATTATAATAATATACACTCAGTCTCTTACCACTCACAAAGCGATTTTATTGACATTGTTTTATTTCAATTTCATGATAAGCTATTAAGTATTATCTCAGTTTGACAGATGAGGAAATGGATTTGGAGATGTTAAGTAATTTATTCTAGGCCAGGTAGCTAACATATTGAAACTCACATTGCCTGCCTCTAAGGTTGGCAGTTGAAACCCACCAAGCACTCCATGGAGATCCTATAGGACAGTTTTACTCTGTACTGTAGGGTCGCTATGAGTCAGAATCAACTCGATGGTAATAGGTTTGGTTTTTGGGGTTTTGAAGAGCAGTGTGCATTCTAATATGCAGAGTATATAGAGCCTACTCCCTTCAGCTTACTCAAAAGGGGCCATATAACCAGTACATTTTTTCACTGTTATTGTTAGTTACTCTTAAATTGATTTCCTCACTCATAGTGGCCCTATGAAAAACAGAATAAAAGACACTGCTTGGTCCTGCACCATCCTCACCATCATTATGCTTGAGCCCATTACGGGCACTGTGTCAGTCCGTCTTGTTGAGGGTCTTCCCCTTTTTTGCTGACCCTCTACTTTACGAAGCATGATGTGGATGATTTTCTGCTGGGATTATGATATATTCAATTACAAGTCAACTTTTTTTATGTTACGATTAAGTGAAAGTGTACAGTCCAAGTCAGTTTTTCATGCGTGCCTCTCTGAAACTCTTTCTGTTCTCTTTACCTGGTGACAGCACACTCCTTTTCACTCTTTTTACTTCTGGTATCCACTTAATGAACACCTGTCCCCTCCTTTCCACCCACTTCTCTCTGCTCTAGAATGAAACCAGTAGGGCAATCTCCTTTATGTGTATAAAACCATAAAAGTACACAGAACAAGTTAACTTTCTGATTCATACGTGCTTCTTTGTACTCACAGGGACTTTGGTTTTTTTCAAGGTATGTGACATCAATTTAGTAGGATCTTGGCCTTAAAAAAAAAAGTCTTAAGATTACTATGAGCTAGGCCTGTGCTTAGCACTTAAAAAATTTTTTTTCTTCAATTTGGGCAAAAAAGAGGCTTACTTCAAAGGGCATAATAAAATAAATGTATAGCTGAATGGATTGTTGTAATACAAATACTCATGTATCCAGCACACAGATCAAGAAATAGAACATTTCTTAGCATACCTAGAAGCTAATTTCTCAATGCTCCCTTCAATTAATACTTATTTCTAGTCCTAGCAGTGACCACTACGGTAAGCCACTTCTTGGCTTTTCTTTATACTTTTACTTCATAAATATGCTCTTTTAAACAAGATAGTTTGCCTAGTTTTTTGGCTGTATATAATTTGAATTGGACAACGTGTATTCTGTTGTGTCTGACTTCTTTTACCTAAATTTATATTTTAAGATTCTTCTTCACCATTGTGTGTAGCACTGGTTTGTCTTTTTTCTGTTGCCCTATAGCACTGCATTCGATAAATGTACCACAGTTTACCCATTCTGTGATTCCAGGACATTTCCAGTTTTCAGTTTGATGCTGTCATGAACAGGCTGCTAGGAATATTCTTAAAAATGGACTGTGGTAAATATCAGCATACATTTGTGTTGGGGATATACTCAGCAATGGGATTATTATTAGGTTATAGGATTTCATTATCGTCAGTTTTACTAGATATTGTCAAACTTTCTGTTAATGTGATTGTAGTGGCTTATATTCTCACCAGCAGTGTGTGAACATTCCCGTTGTATCGCATCTTCCTCAGCATTTGTTATTGTCAAACTTCTAAATTTTTCATGTCTATGAACAAGGTGTATGTTTAGTTATATATATTGCCACCAAAAATAAATTTTTTTAAAAAAGAAAATGCTGAATACAGTGGAGCCATAATTTGTACCTCTTCCTTTCCTTCCCTCTCTTACCTTTGCACAAGAAGGAAAGGGCCCTGCTTGGAAGTTGGGCTGATGAGGTGGGCCCATTGGGAGCAATGAGGAAGTGAGACCTGTCTCGGGTAGGCTCCCTGGGAGCTGGACTTTTGCAGCAGAAGTCTCTCTTCCTTGCCCCTTTGGTGTTGGTGTAGCCTTTTCTCTAGGCTGCTAGAATCAGCTTCTTTGGGGATAGGCCAACAACGGATGTTGTCATAAATGTTATTTTAAAATTTTTATTCTTTAAGTCTTTTTTTCCACCAAATGTATCATCAGTATATAGGCATTGGAGGTAGATACAGTTTGGTGAGGTTATGAGTAAGTATTATTGCACCTCATCTATGTGGGAGAGCCAGTGAAAAATGCAAAGAGATAGAAGTCATGATTCTTCCCCCAAAATAATGTGTGTTCTGTGTGGGCAGGTGACGCCCTTAGCATCTGTGTTACATAAGAAAAGAACACTGGACTGAGAGTTCAAAGATTTATTTTCTTTTCTGAAGACCTGACTGTGATACTGCCTTTGTGACTTTAGGCAAACACTTTTCCCCTTTCAGGGTCTCAATTTTAACTTACATGTAAAATAAGAGTATTGACCTAGACAGTGTTTCTTTTTTATATTTTTATTATAATTGAGTGAGAATATACAATCCCATATAAATTTGCATACCTGCCAATGAGCGGCTCCCGCTGCTCTCCTTGCCCGGTGACAGCACACTCCGCTTCTCCGTTCTGTACATGTCATATCCTGCTGACAATCTCCTATCCCCTCCTCTCCACCATCTACCCCACCTCCAATAAGAGGTCAGCTGGATGACATCCTATAGATGCTTAGAGTCATAAAGTACACATGTGATATGGTCACTCTGTGCCACCAAGTCCAGTCTGTTTCTGTCCAAGGAGTTGATCTCCATATGATTTATGGACAGGGGCAGTATCAGGGCCAGGGGCCGTGCTCCCGGGGGAACCTCAAGGCCCCTGGACCGTTAATTGTGGTCTTTTAGTGGAGATCTCAGGGTGCACCCCTTTTTATTTTTGTGTTGCCAGTGAGTCTTAACTTCATGAGCCCCATCATGGCTATCACTGGTGGTGGCCGGGCACCATCTGGTTCTTCCAGTCACATGTTGAAGTAGTTACTCACTCATGTGGGTCTCTCTGACTTCTGGGTTATCTTTGTCCCATGTCGTTTTGGTTCTTGGAGACCATCCATTCCTGCTGAGTTGGGACCATCTGGTGTACCTCAGATGGCAGCTTAGCAGCTTTTAAGACCCCAGACGCCACTCACCAATTTGGGTAGCAGAAGACTCTCTTAGCAAAATGCTAGTTGTGCCAGTTGGCCTCAGTTTTCCCTAAGAGCATGGCCCCTGGCCTCCTGCTCCAGCTACTCCACTCTTGCAATATTGGGTTAAGATAGGAGGAATAATCATGTTACACTGAAGTCTAGTTAAAATTGATCTTCTTTCTAATGTGTGTTGTCATTGATTTTACCCAACCAAATTTCTACCAAATGTCTGATCTATACCCTACCTATTCCCTTCCTCCCTCCCCACTCTTGCAGCCGTCAGAGAGTCTTTTCTTCTATGCTTGAGTTTGTTTTTGAGTTCTTATCATGGGGGTCTCATAACAATATTTGTCCTTTTATCGCTGACTACTTTTGCTCAACATAGTGTTCTCCAATTGAAACCGGGTTATAAAATGTTTCCTAAAATCATCGTTGTTCTTTATCACTGCATAGTGTTCCATTGAGTATGCATACCATAGTTTACCTATCCATTCCTTTGTTGTTGGGCATCTGGGTTGGTTCCATCTTTTTGCTGTTGTGGACTGTGCTGTAGGAAGCATTCATGTGTGTATATCAGTGTGAATGTCCTTGATTCTGCAGGATATACTCCAGGCAGTGGAATTACTGGGTCAAATGGTTTATCTATTTCCATCTTTTTAAGGGAGCTACAGATTGCTTTCCAAAGAGGTTGCACCATTTTGCAATACTGCCAACAGTGTAGGAGAGTTCCACTTTCTCCACAGCCTCTCCAGAATTTGTTGTTTTGCGTTTTTTCAGATCATGGCCAACCTTGTTGGGTTGAGATGGTATCTCATTGTAGTTTTGATTTGAATTTCTTTAATGATTGTGAGCATGTCTGCATGCTTTTTTTGGCTGCCAGGATCTCCTCTTTAAAGAAGTGTCTATCTCCTTTGCCCATCTCTTAATTGGATTATTTATCTTTTTCTTATTGATATTTTGTAGTATCTAACAGACTATGGAGATCAGATGTCAGTCTGACATATAGTTGCCAAATATTCTTTCCCATTCTGCAGGTGCTCTTGTAATTCTATTGATAAAGTCTTTGAGTAATTGGAAGTGTTTTATTGCTAGTAGTTCCCGTTTATCCATTTTCTCTTCTGTTGATTGTGGTTTGTTTGTCAGATTTTGAAGTCTGTCCACATTGTGTGTTAAAACTTCCATTGTTGATCCTCATTTTTCTTGAATGAGCTTTATCATTTTAGGTTTGATATTTAGGTCTTTTACCCAGTTTGAGTTGGTTTTTGTATAAGGTGCAAGATGAGAGTCTTGTTTCAGTTTATTGCAGATGGATATGCAATTTTGCCAGCACTACTTGTTGAAGAGGTTGCTTTTACCCCAGTTTAATGTCTTAGGGCCCTTGTTGAATATCATCTGTTTATAGGAGGATGGTGTCTTCTCTTGGGGTCTCAGCTCTGTTCCATTGATCTATCTGTCTCTTTTTGTCCCAGTACCAGGCTCTTTTGACCACTGTGGCAGTGTAATAGGTTGTAAAGTTGGGTAGTGAAAGGCTTCCCAGTGTGTTCTTCTTCAGATGTGTTTTGCTTATGTGGGGCTTCTTCCCTTTCCAAACAAAGTTGGTGATTTGTTTCTCCATCTCATTAAAAAGTATCACAGAAATTAGTGTTAGGATTGCATTATATAAGTAAATTGCTTTGGGTAAAATTGACATTTTCACAATGTTAATTCTTCCTATCCATGAGCAGGGTAGGTTTCTCCATTTATGTAAGTCTCTCTTACTTTCTTGTAGTAAGGTGTTGTACTTCTCTTTGTAAAACTTTGTTATTTTTCTGGCTAGATCTATTCCTAGGTATTTTATCTTCTTGGGGGCTATAGTAAATAGTATTGATTTGGTGACTTCTTTCTTAATAATCTTATTGTTGGTATAAAGGAATCCTACTGATTTACTTATGTTTATCTTGTATCCTGACACTATGCTGAACTCTTCTATCAATTTGAGTAGTTTATTTATGGATTCTTTAGGATTTTCTGCATATACAATCATACCGTCTGCAAATAGGGAGATTTTTACTTTCTGTTTGCCGATGCAGATGCCCTTTGTTTCTTGGTGTTGTCTAATTGCTCTGGCTAGAAATTCTAATACAGTGTTGAATAGGAGAGGTGAGAGTGGGCATCCTTGTGTAGTTCCTGATCTCAAGGGGAATTATTTTAGTCTCTGTCCATTCAGGATGACATAGGCAATTGGCTTTGTATAAATGGCCCTTATTGCATTGATGAATTTGCTGTCTATTCCTATTTTGCTGAGAGTTTTTAGCCTGAATGGGTGTTGGACTTGATCAAATGCGTTTGCTGCATCCATAGACAAAATCAGGTGATTCTTGTCTTTTGTGTTATTTATGTGGTAGATAATATTAATTGTTTTTCTGATGTTGAACCAGCCTTGCATCCTTGGTATGAATCCAACTTGGTCCTGATGAATTATTTTTTTGATATATTGTTTTGTCCTATATGCAAGTATTTTGTTGAAGATTTTTGCATCTAGATTCATGAGTGTCATTGGTCTGTAGTTCTTTTTTGTTGGGTCTTTCCCTGGCTTTGGTATCAGGGTTTTGCCTGCTTCATAGAATGAATTTGGGAGTATTCCATGCCTTTCTATGTTGTGAAATAGTTTCTGTAGTACTGGAGATAACTCTTCTCTAAAAGCTTGGTAGAATTCTGTAGTGAAACCATCTGTGCCAGGGCTTTTTGTGGTTGGTAGTTTTTTGATGACTTTTTCAATCTCTTCCTTTGTGGTGGGTTTATGAAGTCATTGTGCTTCACCTTGTGATAGTTTTGGTGGGTGATATGAATCTAAGAATTTGTTCATTTCCTCTAGATTTTCAAATTTGTTAGAGTGCAGTCTTTCATAGTATTCTGTTACGATATTTTTCGATTTCTGATGGATCTGTTGTGACTGGTCCCCTCTCATTTCTTATTTGGGTTATTTGTTTCCTGTTTTTCTTTAGTAAGTTTAGCGTATGGTTTGTCAATTTTGCTGATCTTTTCAAAAATCCAGCTTTTGGTCTTTTCAATTGTTTTAATTGTTCTTCTATTGTCTAATTCATTTAGTTCTGCTCTAATCTTTATGATCTGTTTTCTTCTGGTGCCTGGGAGGTTCCTCTGTTTCTCTCTCTCTGCTTATTCAAGCTGTAGGGTTAGATCTTTGGCATGTGTTCTTTCTTGCTTCTAGATGTGTGCATTTATGGAGATAAACTGACTGTATCCCATAGGTTCTTGTAGGAAGTGTTTTCATTCTCGTTGGAATCCATAAGTTTCTTTATTTCATCCTTGATTTCTTCTGTAACCCATAGCTTTTTGAGTAAGATATTGTTCAGTTTCAATGAGTTCCAGTTTCTGTCTATGTTTTTCCTGCTGTTTGTTTTGACTTTAATGGCTTTGTGGTCTGAGAAGATGCTTTGCAATAATTCTGTAGTTTGTGGAGATTTGAATAATTCATTGATTTTGTTGAGATTTGCTTTATGTCTTAACATGGTCTATTCTAGAAGATGTTCCATGTGCACTGGAGAAGAAGGTGTATCTGCTGATGTATAGAAAGTTCTGTATATGTCGTGAGGTCTGTTTGCTTAATTATGGCAATAAGATCTTCTGTGTCTTTACTGAGCTTTTTTGTACATAATCTGTCCAATATTGAGAGTGGAATGTTGAAGTCTCCCACTGTTATTGTGAAGTGATCTATCTCGTTTATGAGTGTAGTCAGTGTTTCTTTGATGTATTTAGATGCTCATACTGGGTGCATAAATATTTAATATTGTGAAGTCCTGCTTGTTGTGTATTGAACCTTTCAGCAATAAATAGTGTCCATCCTTGTCTGTGATGGTGGATTTTACATTAAAATTGATTTTCTCTGAGATTAGTGTTGCCACACCTGCTCTTCTTTGTGTATTGTTAGCTTGATATATGTTCTTCCATTCTTTAATTTTCAGTTTGTTCACATCTTTACATCTAAGGTGAGTTTCTTGTAAGCATCATATGGACGGGTTCTGTCCTTTGATGCAAGATGCCACTCATTGTCTCTTAACTGGAGTGTTCAGTCTGTTCACATTCAGTGTAATTATCAATAGGTAAGTGTGTATTGCTGTCATTGTGATATGTTTATTTTTGTTCCATTCTGTTTTGTTGGCTTTCAATTGAAGTTTCTATCTCTGATTTTATTCTTGGTCTGTTGGACTTCAGAGTACTAGTGTTCCATCAGATTCAACAGCTTGCTTAGTTTTTCACTTTGCTGCATTTTGTATAAGGTCTAGGAGGCTTCTATATATAATCCTTTTGTTTTTACTTTCTAATAGTTTCACAAGGGTCTCTTCATCTGGGAAGTTCTTTGGTGCTTTCTTTTGGGGGCCTTCTGAAGGCATGGATGATTTTTGTATTATGCTTTTTTCAAGAGTTTGTTCCTCTTGGGGCATCATGTCAGTCAGTAAAGGCTGGGAGAGATGCTGTGAGTATGGGCTGCAGTTGTTTCTCTAGGCTGTCTTACAGTGAAAGGTAAAGGTATCTGACACCTTCCTAAGTCAGTCAGGTTTTCAGGTGTACAGGTCCCTCTTCCCAGCTGGCAAAAGTAAGCACCTCTATATCAAAGACTGCTTTACTGTGGGAAAAGTGCTCTGTGGGCAGGCACTGCCTCCCACCCTGGGAGTTAGGTCCAGCTGAGGCCTCCCAGTGAATGAAAATGGCATCCCCCACAAGCTTCCCCGGCCGCCTTGGAAAAGGCTGTTCAGTGGTGGAGATTCAGAGATTGAGAGAGAGAGAGAGGTCAAAGGTGCTGAGTTGCACAGATTCCAAGGCCAGGCTCTGAAAATGTGGCAACTTGGCTCGCTGACCTCATCAGCAGTGGGTCTGAGTCTTGCTGCCAGTCCCCAGCCCCTCCCGTAGGCTAAGACAGCAAGAGGGAAAAAAAAAGTTAAAGTGAGGACTTACTTTCAGTCCGCAAGAGCCCAGACTCAGCAAGTGTGGTGGTTGGCAGAAGAGAAGAAATTTCACACTAAGTGGTATGTAGACCAAATAGACAGCCCTACTCTGTGTCGTAGGGCTCACTAGGTGTCCAAAAGGCTGCATTTAATTATCATTTCAGGCCTTGGTTTCCAGAGAGATTTAGGGAGAGGTGTGTTTAGTCCACCGTCTTGAGTCAGCCCCCTATAGGCAATGAATCTTGATTTCCATTCCTGTAATTGGTAAGAGGAAACACTGGTTGTGTAGTGGTTCAGTGCTGTGTAAGCAGTTTGGCTCCACTGGGAGCTCCTTGGAAACTATATGGGGTAGTTCTCTTTTTTCCTATAGAGTTGCTATGAGTTGGGATGACTTGATGGCAGTGTGCTTTTTTTTGTCTTTAGTTGATAAGAATCTGAGTAATGAGTAGTGAAAACTATTTTCACTTAAAAAACAAGCAAAATTGAGATACTTTATGCATATTAGTGATTAGGCTGCACAGATTGACCAGAACATCAAATATTTTTATTTTTGATTGGAGTTGTGTGTCCTTTCTGTGTTATAGCTGAGTTGTGTGGAAGTTTCAGCTACAGTTTGTCTTTATTATTATTTTTTTAAATTAAGCTGTTTCTTGGTTGGTAACTGTAGTTGAGTAACAAAGTTTTTCAAATCATGGCCTTCAGACTTGAACACAAAGGCCAAAAAGTGAGAGAGGCAGGGGGAAGGTAGCCTTGGTTAGACACTGACTATTTTGATGGTTTTAAAGGGCTTTTTGAATTCAGAAGTATTACGAGCCAATTAAAGATTGTAATTGTTGCTTTGTCCTACTGAGTGCTCAATGACGCAGGGTTTGTGAGGAGGGACAGGGAACCTTGAGCTAATTGAGGTAGTCAGAAAAGGAAATCTAGCGGAGTAAGCTAGAATTGAGGTATGAAAAGGGTTCTCTTTGTATATGGGGAGAAAAATGGACAGGAAATTCTAGTTAGAGCAATGTAAGCAAAGCTATGAAAATTAGGCAAGTACACGTCATTTATAGGGACAGCAGATGAATCTGTTTAGCATCAGCAGAGAATTTCTTAAGACAGTAGATGATAAAGTGTTTTGAGGCGGCAGCATAAAAGGTCTTCAAACATAAGATTAAATAGGCTTTGAAAAAGTCATTGTTAAACAAGTATGATTGTGTAATAGGACTCAAGCTCTACTGTAGGCCTACATGGAGGCCCTGACTTTAGGACATATCCTTTGTAATCTAATAACATGGTGCGTTTGGCCCTTTAACAACATTAAAAATTTTATAAAAAAAGCAAAAGTTTTTGGAAGAAAACCAGATTGAGAGTGTATTGACAGCCTAACTCCCAACCCAAAAGAATCCAGGGCTGTTGAGTCTTTTGCACCTCATAGAGACCACACGAGACAGAGTAGAATAGTTCCATAGAGTTTCCAAGGAGTACCTGACAGATGTGAACTGCCAGCCTTTCAGTTAGCAGACATACCACTTAACCACCCTGCCATCAGGACTTCTAGGGAGGCTGATTTTATGGTAGTTCAATGAAACCTTCCTAAATTTTATGTGTAAATGACTTCTCAGTAAATCACAAGCAGCTTCTCTCAGTGCTAAAGTATGGCTGACACACAGTATTGAATTCTTTGTGACTATCACTAATCTCAACAGATTTTCTGGTTCTAGCAAAAAAATTTTCTCTTTAATTACCACTTCTAGCAAAAAAATTTTCTCTTTAATAACCACTTGGTAGTAGTTCACTCTCTATTATATGTAATAATGGGTAGAAATTCTTGTTTATGTGATACAAAACAATGATTCATCCAAAACTATCACTTGAAATTAAGAATGCCGTCGTAATACACTCGTAAATACTCTTATGTACATGCTTAGACATCCCCTCTCTGCCTTCTTTTTTATTATTCCTCACCCCATTGTGGTTTGGTCTGACTAATCTGTGTGTAATGCATCAGCATTCTTAGTACAGAACATTTACAGCTTTGATTTAGGAAAAAGAAGGGGGTAGTGGAGATTGAAGATTTCATCTGTGACAATGTTTCTCGATCTAAATGATATATGTATTTTTTTCCTAAAAAAGCACAGTAATGATTTCAGATATCATCTATGACAGGGTTATGAAGCTAAATAATATACTTTTTTCCCTTAAAAGCCCATGATAATCACTTTTTGGTTGACTTCAGCTAATGTCTTTTTAATGAAGCAGAGTTGTCTACCCTGCCTTCTCCATAGGAAATAGCAATTAAATATGTAAGAGGAAAGTTAAAGAGGACAATGGCCTTGGGGACAGGGCGTGGGAGCATGGTTGGCTTAATGCCTAAACCAACAGAGGAGTCCCACAGTAAGCTAGACAGCCCTGGTGGTGCAATAAGCACAAACCTCATTGACTGTGAAGAAGGTTGTTAAGGTGGAGCAAAGAGGGAAGTCACATTTTAGAGTCCTTAATAGAGCTTGGAAACCCTGATGGCATAGTGGTTAAGTGCTCAGCTGCTGACCGTTCACATCCACCAAGTGCTTCTTGGAAACCTTATGGGGTAGTTCTACTCTGTCCTGTAAGGTTGCTTTGATTGGGGATCTACTTGACGGCAGTGTGGTTTTTTTTTGGAAGCAGGCCTTGCATATTTTACTACCATACCCATGAGAACACAGCAGCCTATCACTCTTGTCCTGGTTTATCACCCCTCTCCACTTAGGATACATCAGTTACCACTTTTACGCTAGGGACTAGAGAGAGCAGTCTTTCTGCAGAGAAGGGTCTCTGAAACCTTCACTTGCATGCTGAGAGTCTTGTAGGTATTTCGATTAGGAAAAAGGGAAAAGAGGAGATTCTGAGTGCAGTGGAACCTTAATTTGCACCTCTGCTTTTTTTTTCCTTTTCTCACCTTTCAACAAAAAAGAAAGGGCCCTGCTTGGAAGTTGGGCTAGTGAGGAGGGCCCACTGGGATCAGTGAAGAAGTGAGACCTGTCTGGGGTAGGCCTACTGGGAGCTAGGCTGCTACGGCAGAAGCCTCTCTTCCCTGCGCCTTTGGTGTTGGGATGGCCTTTTCTCTGGGCTGCGAGAATCAGCTTCTTTGGGGATAAGCCAGCAACAGATGTTGTCATAAGTGTTATTTTAAAATTTTTATAATTAATTTTCCCCCCAAATGTATCATCAACTTCTAGCTAAGTATTTGTCAACCTCACAAGACTGTATTTACCTCCAAAGCTTACATGTTGATGACCCAGCACCACCAGCACCCACTACCGTTGAGTCAGGTCTGACCGATAGCGACTCTAGAGGTCAGGATAGAACTGTCCCATAGAGTTTCCAAGGAATGCCTGACAGATTTGAACCACCAACCTTTTGGTCAGCAGACATAGCACTTAACGCACTACACCCCAGAAATTCAACATTTAGCAAGAATGATACCATATCAGCATTAAAACAAAGTACACGAAGAAAATGTTTTTGAGGCAGACTGGGACATTGACTTAGATGAAAATTTATATTCAGAGAAAAAAATTTCAGGGAGATAAGGAATGAAATGTTAATTGGGAATGTCTAGGATTTGTCAGGTAGGTTGGCTTGGTACAGATGTTAGGAAACAGATGTTTGAGCATGCTAATAAGTATATTTAGATTGATGCTGTGTAAAGCAATTGTGGCTTATATATGAAAGTTAAATTTTAAATAATAAATCTTGACTTTTCGTGTCTTGTTTCTTAAAAATGCAACCAATACCTTCATCTTACTACCTTCAGTTGGTCTAAATTTGTAATAATTTATTTTTGAGGTGCTATTACCACTTGTTTGTCAGTTTGTTGTACTGTGGTGGCTTGCATGTTGCTGTCATGCTGGAAGCTATGCCACTGGTATTTCAGATACCAGCAGAGTTACCCATGGTGGACAGGTTTCAGCAGAATCTCCAGACTAAGACATACTGGGAAGAAGGACCTACTGATCTACATCTAAAAAAATTGGCCAGCTAAAACCTTATGGACAGCAGCAGAACCTTACCTGATATAGTGCCAGAAGATGAAATGCTCAGGTTGGAAAGCTCTCAAAATACAACTGGGGAAAAGCTGTCTTCTCAGAGTTGACCTTAATGACATGGGTGGAATCAACTTTTCAGACCTTCATTTGCTGATGTGGCATTTGACTCAGAATGAAAAGAAACAGCTACAAATTTCCACAAATCATCAGAACATGAAATGTCTGAAGTATGAAACATGGAAAATTGGATTTGTCAGAAATGAAATAGAACTCTTGAAGATCAATATCCTAGGTAATAATAATAATAATAACTGAAATATACTGGTATTGGCTGTTTCAAACTGAACAATCATATAGTCTGCTATGCCAGGAATGACAAATTGAAGAGGAATGACATCACATTCATCATCGTAAAGAACATTTCAAAGTCTATCCTGAAATACGTTACTATCAGTGATAGGGTAATATTCATATGCCTCAAAGGAAGGCCAGTTAATATGGCTACTGTTGAAATTTATATACCAGATTTGCACTAATTCCAAAGATGAGGAAACTGAAGATTTATTTTTACCGTCTTCGGCAGTCTCACATTGGTCAGACATGCAGTCGGGATGCAGTGACTATTACTGGTGACTGAAATGCAAAAGTTGGCAATAAACAAGGTCAGTAATTGGAAAATAATGGCTTTGATGATAGAAACAGTGCCAGAGATTGCATATAGAATTTTGCAAGTCCAGTGACCTATTCATTGGAAATACCTGTTTTCACCAGCATCAGCAGTGACTGTACACATGGAGTGTGTTGTGTGGAATATATAGGAATCAGATATGTGGGAAGACACTATGGGAAAGCTCAGTATCATGAGGCAGAACAAGGCCAGGGTCAACTGGGGAACAGACCATCAGTTGCTCATAGGCAAGTTCAGGTTGAAGCTGAAGACAATTGGTGTAAGTCCATGAGAGCCAAAGTATAACCTTGAGTGTGTCTCGCCTGAATTTAGAGAGCATGTCAAGAATAGATTGGAGGCATTGAACACTAAAGACTGAAGACCAACTGAGTTGTGGGATGACATCAAGGACACCGTATGTACAGAAAGCAAAAGATTATTAAAAAGATGGGAGAGAAAGACCAAAATGAATGTCAGAAGAGACTCAAACTTGTTCTTCAATGTAGGGTAATTATAACCTTATAGTTGCAAATCTGAAATAACAGTGATAATATAGCTTAAACCCGTTGCCTTTGAGTTGATTCTGACTTATAGTGACCCTATAGGATGGAGTAGAACTGTCTCTTAGAATTTCCAAGGAATGCCTGATAGATTTGAACTGCCAACCTTTAGGTTAGCAACTGTATCATTTTACCAGCACACCACCAGGATTGCCTTAAAGACTAAGGTGCATGTGACCCAAGCCACGGTATTTTCAGCTGCATTCTACACGTGTGAAAACTGGATGGTGAATAAGGAAGACAGAAGAAAAATTTATGCCTTTGAATTGTGGTGTTAGAGAAGCATGTTGAATGTACTATGGACTGCCAAAAGGACAAACAGATCTGTTCTGGAAGAAGTACAGCCGGAGTTGTACAAACTAGCCTGAACAAACTAGTTGAATAAACTAGCTTCTCATTAAACAGTTAGTAAATGTATTGTTTTGTGACGTTGGTTACCAACTCCATAACGTGTTAGTGCTCTCCATTCTCAACCTTGGGTTCCCAATTACCAGCTTTCCTGTCCCCTCTTGCTTTTTAGTCCTTGTCTCTGGGCTGGTATGCCCTTTTAGTCCTGTTTTATGAGTCTGTCTAATCTTTGGCTAAAGGTGAACCTCAGGAGTGACTTTATTACCAAGCTAAAAGGGAGTCCAGGAGCCATATTCTCGGGGTTTGTGTAGTCTCTGTCAGAGCAGAAGTGTTTTTTTAATTTTTTTTTTTTTTTTGGTGAGTTAGAATTTTGTTGTACATTTTTCTCCAGGTCTGTCCAGCACCCTCTGTTGTGATACCTGTTGGAGCAGTAGGTAGTCATAGCTGGGTGCCATCTGATTGTACCAGGCTCAGTCTGGTAGAAGCCATGGCCCTTACCATCCGCAGTCCTTTAGGCCAATCTTTCTCTTATGTCTTTGGCTTTATCTCTTGCTGCTGACAGGGTGACACCAGTGGAGTATCTTAGATGGTTGCTCACAACCTGCTAAGACCCTAGATACTGAATATATTATTTAATCCTGGGAACAATGGTATGAGCTCGGTATGTTGTTATCCCCATTAACATTAGGGAAAAGAGTGCTTACAGTGGTTAGCAGATTGTCCAAAATGAAAAACTAGTTAAATAGTCAAGTTTGAATTCCATACCAGATATTCCTGACTAAAGACTTTTCTTTTACACTTTTGTTCATTAAAGACAACTTGATCAGCAGTGAGTAAATGTTGGGCACATGCAGGTCCCATTAATCCTATGCAAATCTTGTCTGAGCCTGAATGCTACCAACAATACCAGAAACCAAGCCCATCGTCATCAAGTCTGTTTCTGACTCAGTGATCCTGTAGGACAGAATAGAACTGCCCCATAGAATTTCCAAGGAATACCTGGTGATTTGAATGGCCAGCCTTTTGGTTAGCAGCCATGGTACTTAAGCACTCTACCTCCAGGGTTTCCCTCAGTGCAACAGACCTAGTAAAGTCAGTGAAAATTTCTTGTTGCTATAAAAGACTTAGTGTAGCAGAAAGCAGTAATGTAGGAAAGGGGATGTAACTGTGGTAAAGCAGACGACTCTCTCCCACCTACCTCATTTTGTTGTTGGCTACTGCTGTAGTAACTACAAAGGCAGCACTGACTGGGCAAGTCATGTAAATGTAAAGCAGAACACTGACTACGGTTCTGCTGGCAGCTCCGGGCTTTACCAGTCCTGGCTACCTGTAAGGGATGTGAGCATGTCGGATTGGAGCAGGGAAAGCATGACTTCCAGCTCATTTCACGGTAGAGTTCACTTAGGGATACGTGCTTTGTGGTGACAGTAACTGTTATTTTCTGCTCATTATTTCTGAGACCTGCATAATGCTGTCCTGGTAGATACTGTCAAATGACAGGCCTTCCTCCTACATGTTCTCAGCAGAAGAACTTCTCCTGACAAGTGCTTTATTATGTTAAGAATTCTGCTCAATGCTGTTTTAGGTTAAAGTGTGTTTAAAGAGAAGCCAATATTGTAAAATGTCCATGTGTACCTTCCACTCCCCATCCCTCTCCCTTCTGAGTATGGTATTTCTCCTTCAGTAATGGACTAAGAGGCAGATGAATTATGGGGAAGCAGGAGCTGTTGCCCTGGTGGACTTCAGTGAAAGTAACTTACGTTTGTAGAGATTGTTTCTGCTTGGGGAAATGATTTATGATGGATGCTGTACACCCCCACCCCTCCAGTACTGTAGTATTTACAACTTAAAGTCTATCTCCTTCAAGAGGCTAGAAGTTTTCTAAATGCTATTGTAATATTCAAAAGGCAGGGTTTAGAAAACAGGAAAGAGTGTTTTGGTTGGACACAAAGGTTTGAAAAAAGCATGAGGTTCAGGGAACTGCAGACGGTTTTGTGAGGCAGAAGCCCAAGGACAGTGTGGGAAGTGGCAGGAGAGGAGAAAGGATCGTTTGCTAGAGACCGGACAGTGGAGGAGTTTTGTATTTTATGTTAAGGAGTTTAGGTTTGTGTTTGTAGATAGTACAGGGATGTCTGAAATCTTATAAGAAGATATCATGAAGTTTGCTTTTATGAACTCATATGGCAACAGTGGAGGATGGAGGGATGTAGGAAGTAAAATTTATTAGGAGAATATTACAATCAAGTAAGAAATAATGATCCGAACTAGATTATTTGGGGGATGCAGAAAGGGGTACACATTCATTCACTAACTCCAGAGGTGTTTATTAAGTTCTTGTTGTGTGTCAGACAGAGTTTTGAATTGGGTATAAACAAGATACAGTTTCTCTCTTTGAAGAGTTAACAGCCCAGTGGGGGTTGGGTAAGGAGCAGTTAGAATTGGTAAGTACTGTTACATGGCTGGGTCAGTATGAGTGAGAATCCCTTCAGCAACAGCAGCAATGTGATAGGGTTTTAAGGTGGCATATGTTTTTACTGTTGCTTTTAGCTGCTTTTGAGTCAGCCCCTAACTCATCGTGACCCCTTGTTCAACAGAAGGAAATGCTGTCTCCTCCTGTGCCATTCTCGTGATTGTTTGCAGATTGGACCATCAGAGTGCATAGGGTTTTCGTTGGCTGATTTTGGAAGTAGATTGCCAGGTGCTTTTCTTAGTCTGTGTTACTATGGGAGCTACGCTAAAGTAATAGCAGCATACAAGCCTCTACTGACAAACACATAGTGGTTATGCTTGAAGTGCACCAGTTAGGAATTGAACAGGGTCTCCTGCACAGGACAAGAATTCTGCCATTGAACCACTGCCCTCCGTAAAAGATGAGGGAATGTAGAGGAATTGTTCCAGTGTGATAGACACTAGAAAGAAATGACAATTGGATGAAGTATGTGGTTGTTTTTGGATTTTTGTTTGTTTTTCTATAAAGCATATTACTGGGACAGATTACAAAAAATAGCTTCTGAATGAAGGGTACATTAGCATTGTTTATGCTCATCTTGCAGTATTTCTGTAACTTTGAAACAGTTTTAAATATTTTAAATGATCTGAAAAATACTATTAAATAACATAGCACCACTACCAAAGATGACCAGAATTCACATTCAGATATCGAAATGTGTGTATTTGTTTGTATTATACTGCTAACTTTGACACTGCAATCTGCGCAGTACACTTCAAGCATAAAACATTATTGCACAGAAGCTGTAACCTCATATAGGGAAGTCTTAACGAAGTCTTAGAGGCAAGAAAGTCTTTTTAGGAAAGCATGGATTGAAGTCAGCCAAGTGAAATGTACGGGTGTGGTTGGGATATTAGAAAGACAAGTGTTTCATCTGAGAAAATAGTGTCTAAAAATATCTGGGGAAGAGAAGAGAAAAAAACTTATTTAGGGAAATGTGATTAATTTGGCATGACTGGGCTGTGGAGAGTAAGGAAGTGGATTGAGAGAACTGAGGTAGGTGACTTAAAAACAGCTCCTTATAAACCGCATTCAGGCATTTGCTTAATAGCGAATGAACTGTTGTAAATTGGAGGGTGTTGTGATCAAATCTGAGCTTTAGAAAAAATCCTCCTAGCTGCTGTAGGGAGGATTGGGTGAAGAGAGGGGCTAGAGAAGGTATAAAGGACGTACCAGAGAGATAGGAGAGGTTTTGGAGAAGAAGAAGGGGAAGTTTATGAATGAAGGCGTGGTTAGTTCTATCACATGCCACTGGGAAGACAATCTGAGGAGTGTCTTCTAGATTTGGTACTGATGAGGTTAACTCTGGTGAGATTCGTTTCAGTGGAGTAGAAGACAAATTCCAGTGGATTCAGGTGTGGTAGGTAAGTATGCAGCGCTAGTGTTTCAGATAACTGTAGAAACTCGGAAATGAGGAGATGAAGAGAAATTGTGAGAAAAGGGAAGAGGGTTCCACATGAGGTTGAATAGCATCTGGTGATGTGGTTGGTATAAGAGGAACAATGAGGTGTGGGAGAAGAGCTGTCATGGTTTTTGAATGCTAATTTATTTCTCATAATTTTGTAGGACAAGTATTGTCATTTTTGGGTATTGAAAAAATCTGGCTGATTTAATTCTGAGAGAGAAAAGAAAAGAAAAGGATATTGAAATTTAGGATTCTAAGACAGAGACAGCTATGGCTGAAGACTAATCCAGAAATGGGATTGGGACAGTGAAGTGGGGTAGAGGTAGAGGGTTTTAGCAGTTAAGCTCATAGTCATGATTTTGAAACTGCCTGCAGTGATGGAGAAGACAGAGGCAGAGAGGACAAATTACTCTATATTGAAAAATGACCTGCAAGTTAGTTATGACACTGATGTAGGTGGTAGTGTAGCTGAGTTTCATGAATGTCAGAGGCCAGAAAGATTTCCCTGCCAACCACCTGTCTAGGCAGAAAAAGAACTTTGGGCAGAGAGAATTGTTGCCATTAGTTGCGTTGAAGTCAGTTGTGACTCGTGGTGACCCCATGTGTGCTGAGTAGAATGGCTCTGTTGGGTTTTCACTGTGGTAACCTTTCGGAACAGATTGTTGGGACTGTCTCTGAGGTGCCTCTAGGTGGACTTCAATTTCTAGTTGAGTGCTTTACTATTTTGTGCCACCCAGGGGCTCCTGGGGGACAGAGTAGTGTCTCATTCTAGTTCCTATATATGAGAGTCACCAAGAAGATTAACTTCTTTAGTTGCGTTCCTTTGCTGAGAGATCAGTGAGTACTGTTTTATGAACAGATGTAGTCTGTGATTCTCTGTGAAGATGACTGTCTGTTCTTTTCATATGAATGCATTTAGAAAACTGCTGCTAAGCAACCTGTTGTCATTTCCTAATATTAATGTGATCTGGTGTCAATGACTAATGATCCCGTTAAGCTGGTTTTCTCCCCTCCAGCTGTGCTGGCACCAGTAAGTACATTAATAGTCTTTAAGAAGTGCATTCATTCATTAAAAACCAGGTAATCATTTTGGACTGGGCCTTGGCAATGTCTGAAGGAGTTGGACAAGTTAGAGAAAATCTTGAGCCTGAAAGCTATTCTCTTTCTCGGGTTTGGGTAACAAGAGATGAATCAGTTGTAATTTAGTGGGATTCACTGATACTGCTTTTATAAGATGCATCACTTTAATATGATGCTTTATCCTTAATGTTTCAGTAATATGACAGCGTTAAAGAGAGTTGATTTCCCTTTCCCCATTTTATTATTTTTTGGCTTCGTGACAGAACTATGTGTGAAAATGCATGTAAGACTTTAAAAGGGATGTCTAAGAAAGCAGTTAAAAAATAAACAAATCCCAAAGGTGTTGATCTGACCTATAAATTCTAATAATGTGTAGCTAATTGGAGATGAATTTTATTATTGAAGGTATGTGTCAGCTGTCTTGTGTATACCTAGTATATTGGGGCATAAGAAATGGATGTGTTATCTTGCCTAACATTAGGTTTAAGGAAGGACTTTCCAAGACAAGAATAGCAGAATAGTGTTATTTTATGTTGTATATTTCTCTTTTATATAAGCCTGCTGGAATTCAGAGATTAGATAAGAGACCTTGAGCTAAATGTGACCTGATAACATTTTTTGCAACAATGGAATAAAAAACCACATTATCTAATACCCATATCTAAGATTAGATATATATCATATATATACATAATTACATAAATTACGTTAATCTCAATTACATAAATCTCAATTATAATCACATTCTTTTTTACTTGCCAAGATGGCAAAACTTTATTTAAAAAAGATAATAACCAGTATTGCTGTGGAGAGCTGTGGGCTTGGTAGGCACAACTTCTGTGGAGAGTGATTTATTAGTTATACATACCAGTAAAAAACCATCAAGTCTGCCTTGGAAGAAGTATAGCCAGAATGCTTCTTAACAGCAAACACGGTGAGGCTTTGTCTTACGAACTCCGAACGTGTTATCAGGAGGGACTATTCCTTAGAGAAGGGCGTTGTGCTTGGTAAGGTAGAGAGGGTCAGTGGAAAACAGTAATACCCTTAACAAGAAGGATAAACACAGTGGCTGCAACATTGAGCTCAAACAGCAGTGATTGTATGGATGGTGCACGACCCAAGTACGTAGGGTCACTGTGAGTTAGAACTGACTAGACAGTGTTTAACAACAACCAGTAGTCTTAGCAATTTCATTTCTAAGACTTTGTCTTACAGAAATGATGAGGGATGCTTATAAGAATGTAGCCAAAGAGTACTTATTGCAACATTGTTTAGACTGGGTGTGAGGATGGTGGTAGTACGGAGGCATAACCTAAAAATCCAGTCTTGGGAGATTAATTTTAATTTATGGTTGACACACTTTCATTATGATACAGAAAATATTTAAAGACATTGAAAGGAAAGCATTATGTGCTATTATGTGACAAAAACCATATTCCATAGTGGTATGTATGTACATTGTGGTTTCATTTTTGTAAGCAAAAATACATAAACATACGAGAAGACTGCAGACACATTAAAGGCATTTAGGGTGAGGCATTAAATAGGTAGTGCAGATGCCTCTGGAAGAGGTTGGGATGATGTTGGAGCTGCGGTGGAAAACACTGAGCTAGATGACAAAGATACGTGACCCACTAAAATGTTAAAGGTTGCATTCCACAAGAGGTAAGATAATTTGTTTTTCTTTTGAAATCTGCATTTTCTAAAATTTCTGCAATAAACATGTATTACTTTTCTAATTAAAAAATAGTAACCTTGCTTTAAACTGAAAACAAATGTCTAGGTGCTCAGCCTTCTTGAATGGTTTATTAAAAGAATTTGTGCTGTGAATTAGCAACTGGGTAAGTCATGATGTGATAGTGAAAATGATTGTTAATTTTCATCCCTTAGCCATGACCAGTTAGTGGATTTTGGGGGGAGACATTAAAGCTACATATGGAAAGAGAAATGGTGTTGTTAAAGTCACATTGCTAGATCACGGACAATTGAAATGTTTAGTTGTATCTAAGAATTATCAACAGCTGTAGCCTTTTTCAGGTTATCTTTGTAAGTGTTGATTGCTGTTGTAATAAAATTCCGTAAAACACCTGATCTGTCATTTTTGTTGCCCCTCCATACGGCTTAATGGCAGCGAAAACAGTAATCTGTGTAACTGCGGCCCTTAGTTGTTGCCAGTTTTCCAGTCACCACAAACAAAAATTCACTCATTCCTAGTGATTTCTTCCTTCCGTCCTGTCCCTAGTGACTACAGAAGGCTGCTTTTAATGGAATGTAAAAAAGTATAGTGATATAACTGTGTTACCAAGTGATCTATTTTGAACAGGTCACAGAGGATACTGACAACTACAGTAAACTACCCTTAAGAACAAGGGTAAACCAAGGCCTACCCCAAATTGGATTCTAGATTTATGTAACTGATGACTACCCATGGGTTTGAAGATTTAGGGTCATGGCTTCATGGTTCTATCCAGTCTATTGCCCTAAAGTTACTTTTAGTGTCTCTTATACTTGGCTGGCTTCTACCTCGTAGTTTGGTGAATAATGCCTAGGGTCTTAGAAGTTATGAGCAGCCAGCAGTGGGTTTGGTTTGTGTTCGTGTGTTCTGTTTTGTTAACATCAGCTTTATAGAACAATTTCCATATTCAAGGTATAAATATTATTTCCAGGCATTAGGTTTGGGGGTTCCCCCGATTAATAGATACAACTATTAATCTTAGTTTACCTGGAACAACAGAGGAAGAAGGGAACTGAGGAATCAGAGAAGAAATGGACTTTGGGTTTAATTGCCTTCATAAACTACTACTACCTTCATCACTGTGAGAACAGAAGAAATAGATGATGCCTAGTTCTACTGAACATTATGATCAATAACTGCTAGATGGCTCCTGATCAACAGAAGGAAAAACATGGAACGGAACTTCAAACTCATGTAGAAAGCAGACTTACTGAATCTGTTGAGATTGGGGGAACCCGCAAACCTAATGCCTGGAAATAATCTTTAAACCTTGAATGGAAATTGTTCTATAAAGCTGATGTTAACAAAATACAACACACGAACACAAACCAAACCCGTTGCTGCTGAGTTGATTCTGACTCACAGTGACCCTGTAAGACAGAGTAGAACTGCCCCATAGGGTTTCCAAGGAGTAGCTGGTAAATTCAAACTGCTGATTTTATGGTTAGTAGTCTAGCTCTTAAGCACTGCACCACCAAACAAAAAACAATTTTTTTTCCCTAATATTGGAGTTGTAGAAAGAACACAGCAATAGATTACATGAGACCTCTCTCCTTTACTTACCTTTCTTAAGATTTGAATAGCTTACTTTTGGATTATTATATGTACTGTCTTCAGAGGGATTGTACTCTGGAGCATTAATAATAAGGTGCCACTGTCTCAAACTATACTGTGTCTTCTAAGCATTTTAAAAAATGGTTAAAAGGTAGGGGTCGGGGTGTATTTTTAAAATTCACATCAAAGGCTAGGGAAACCAGAAAAATAAGTAGGTCGTTAAATTGGTAAAACAGATGTTAGTGTTACAAAGATGGTGAAAACACGGGGGGAAGGAATAAAGATTCATCAGGTACTAAAGGACATAGGTGAAGTAGAGGAATGCCACATTTTACATCCTTTTGGATATGTTCGTTTTCACTGGATTTGGGCAAGTTTATATAAGTTAATCTTTTCTTCTGGTCATAAAAGTTATAATTGTATTTGGGAGAACCTTTTTTTTTTATTTCCATCCTCCTGATATATTCATGCTGAATACCTAGAAGTTAGTAAGAGTGTGTAGAACTTTGAAAAATGATTAATTGACCATAATATGGGATTGAAAAATTTATCGTCTGTTGCATTTATTAAGTGAAATTTTATTCTTTGTTTTCCTCATGTGTCTTTTGGCTGCCTGGGTGTCTTCTTTAGAGAAGTGTCCATCCATCTCCTTTGCCCAATGCTTAAGTGGGTTATTTATCCTTTTCTTGTTGATATTTGCAATACTTTATAGATTATGGAGATCAGGCATCAGTCTGACATATATTGCCAAATATTTTTTTCCCATTCTGTGGGTGGCCTTTTAATTCTATTAATAAAGTCTTTGGATGAGCAAAAGTGATTCTTAGTAGTTCCCATTTATCTCTTTTCCCTTCTGTTGATCGTGCTTTGTCAGATTTTGAAGTCTATGTTGTGTATTAAAACTTTCATTGTTAGTCCTATTTTTTCTTGCATGACCTTTATCGTTTTAGGTTTGATATTTAGGTCTTCTGTCTAGTTTGAGTTTTTTTGTGTGTGTAAGGTGTGAGATACGGGTCTTGTTTCAGTTGTTTACAGATGGATATCCAGTTTTGCCAGCGCCATTTGTTAAAGAGGCTGTTTTTACCCATTTACAGTTTTAGGCACTTTGTCGAATATCAGCTGTTCATAAGAGGATGGTGACATCTCTAGGGTCTCAACTGTGTTCCATTGGTCTATATGTCTTTTTGTACCAGTACCAGGCTGTTTTGACTAGTGTGGCAGTGTAATAGGTTCTCAAATTGGGTAGTGAGAGGCTTCCTAGTGTGCTTGTTCTGTTCCTTGTTTTATTTTCGAAAACAAGTGAGTAGTAGGCTTTATCGAAGTGCATAGTATATATTTTTTTAAAGATGTGTGGTTGATTTTAGTGAAGATATGTACATACAGTACTTGCCCTGAAGGAGATTATTACCATATAGAGTTAGAACTAACAAAAACAATTAGAGGACAATAAAAGAGAGTTTATGCTCAGGAGCTAGATTGTTGTGAGGATCAGAGTATTGGAGTCTTCCGAAAGAATATAAAGTGTGTCTGGAAATATAGATAAGATTTCAGAAAGTAAGGGCAAAATTGCCTGGCAAGTGGGCCTTTCAGGCTGTGGTTACTGCAGAGGCAGTAACAAAAACCTCTGTATTTTATGTGGAAAATGAAACCCAATCGTTTTGGGGGTAGTAATTGGGCAGGTCATGTGGTATCAGAGTTTAGAGGCCCTTAGAAGCCAGACCCATGAGTTTGAGGTTAGTGTAGTGAACACATGTGCGTAATACACTTTGAGAAGAGTTAAGTTTTAGGAAGTTTGACTGATTTTACAGTGGATAGTTTTGCAATATATATAACGTGAGTCAAGATGAGGAGGCTGATTCAATAAATTCAAAGGAATTTTGTTAACATTTATTGATTCCTTACCAAGCACTTGTCCTAAGCATTTTCATCATTACTTCATTTAAACCTTACAACTACTTTGTGACTGAGACATTATTAATGATCCAACTCGACGGCACTTGGCTTTGGCTCGGTTAACGAGGTGAGGAAACTGAAGCACAGAAATAACAAGCAGCTTTGTTGAGATCATAAAGCTAACAAGGAGTAGAGAGCAGTTAGTGTGGATTCATGAGCCAGGATCTAAACTACTATCACCTAAAATGTTATATATTTTTTACTTTGTTTTTAATAAACTTTGTTTGTCTTTATCTTTCCATTTAAATCATAAGTGAACTCTTTTCAACACATTTTCAATGTACAGGAACTGATCAGATGTCATGTACCCAATTGTGTATATATTTTTTAATGTTCTATTTTTTCCCAAGAAAATAAAGTTATTTTATTCTAAGTTTATCCACAAATAGGCTTAGGACAAAGATCAGATTTGGGGACTGTTTTAGTCAGCTGGGGCTGCTCTGACAGAAATACCACAGAGTGGATGGCTTTAACAAAGGAAGGTTGATTCTTACACAGTCCAGTAGGCTACAAGTCAGTCCAATTCAGGGTGTCTGCTCCAGGTGAAGGCTTCCCCCTTGTCGGATCTGGAGGAAAGTCCAGTATCGCATCCGTCTTTGTCCAGGGAGCATCTTGGCGCAGGAACCTCAGGTCTGAAGGACACGCTCACTTAATGGTGTGAGATTCCCAATTCTCAGCCTGCTTCTGTTTCCTTTTATGTCTTGCAGGATGAAAGGATTAAGGGTGGGGCAAGCCATACTCCAGGGAAACTCCCTTTACAGCAGAGCAGGGAGGTGATTTTATAAAGAGATTTACAGTCCTACCCTAATCCTTTAACATACAGCATAGGAAAACCACAAAATGGAGGACAGTCACAAGATACTGGGAGTCATGGCCGAAACACATAGATACACATATTTTTGGGGGGACACAATTCAGTCCATGACAGGGACTAAAAATTGGTTTGTCTATTTCAAATTGTTTTCAAAACAATTGACTACTGATTAATGGAAAATAGTACTCCATAATTTCATTTTGTTTTCTTGTATTGTGACAAATCAAAACATCTTTAGACCAAATTTTAAAGACTAGAGAAGGGAGGATAACTAATTCCCTAAATGTTTATGGTTTGGTTAGTTTCTGTACCTCAGTCCTGTTATAAACAATAATGGTGCCGTTTATACCTGTTAAGTGATATGGTGACACAAGCTGTCTTAAAAGACACATGCGTGCCTGCAGACACACACATACACATACACGTGTGTGTCTGTATTTAGGTTTCAGCTGTCAAAAGATTGATTTTCAGTTTCATTGTGGTCTTTCTAGTTGATGTATGTATACTGTGTTGTTTGGCAGATGGTGTACTCTAGGTCTCGTTTAACACTGATGACAATTGATCTCTGCTGGACCTTTTTTTAGGACAAGGGATTTCGGTCCTGTTAAAGCATTTCAGAGGTTTTCCAACTAATGATTTTTCGCCTTGTTCTTCACTGTTTGGTTTCTTAGGCAGCTTGTCCTCCTCTAGCACCCTGCTGATGTCTCTCCAGACCCTCTTTTCCTGTTCCATATTTTCTTTTCTTCCATTGTTGCCGTAGGACTGCACTAGAAGAATGTGCCTATTTTCTTAAATCTTTGTTTTAGTATGCTTTTCAGAATGTATCAGAAGGATGGAGAAAGAAAACATACCACTTCTAGAAGCTAAATAACATATATTCGGGTCAGTTGTAACAGAGTTTTAGTCATAAAGGGCTAAATTTATTCTGTTGTCTCCATTTTTTAATGTGAAACATTAATAAAGAAAATGTTTTCCAGATAAGCCAGACATTCCATAATTAAGCTGTTTTAGGAATGTGAGGTACTATACTGGGAAATACAACCTGAAAAATGGTATGCATACTTTGGTGTTTGTAGATCTATGTTGTGATTTGCCTTTCTAACAGATTGTGTCTATCAAAAGCGTTTGTTCTACAATGTGGAGAGGGTAACAAGGAAAGTTCTGGAAATCTTGCTGTTGCTCACATTTGAAGATCTTCTGCATTCTATTCCTTTCATGATAATTTTTGAATCCTGGTGCTTAACTCTGTAAGCTTCACTGTACTACCAGCCAATAGCCTGGGCAGCCACTGCCATTTCTATGACCTGAAGCTCAGAGAAAACCCCTGCAATTAATGCACCTTAATTTCAACAGTTGATCCTAACAACAGTGCTAGTTGCCACATTTTCTTTTACAAAGTAAATTGTTGCAAAATATTTGTCCGTAATGTAGTTTTTTTCTTTCTTAATGCTGTAGACTCTATGGAGTATGGATAAGGAGTGTGTAAGAAAGGAAACAATAGGAACAGAAAACAGCAAGAAGTGTTGAGCAACTGTCTTCTCCATGTACATGTGCAGTGTGTGAGGTTTGTGTATGTGTGTGTCAATATATGAAAAGATAAGATGTAAAAACATGACCCCGTTTTTCTGAGTTGGTAGTAAGTTTGGGGAGTATATGTGTACAGCTGTAAAGACATATAGATGCATATGCTGTAAGTTAAGAATGAACCAAAAACAAAAAGCCATGCTGTAGAAGCAAGAGGAGGGAGGAATTAATTTTGTCTGATAAAGTCAGGGAAAGCTAAACAAACTGACTGTAAAGCTAGTTTTAGGAGATTGAACAAGAATTACTGTATTAAAGGAACCACTGGTTTTGTACAGTGGTTGATAACCACAGTTGTGGGGATGAGGAATATTGAAAGGTATAGTTGAAAAGTAGGTCAGAGGCAGATTGTAAAGTACTGTTTTGACTTTATCATTTAAGATAAGTTGGGATCTCCAAAATATTTCCTTGATTAGATGGATCAGCCTTTTTTTGAGAATATCTCTAAGACTATAAAGCTATGTATAGTGTGATTGGAACAGGGACTGAGTTATTAAGTAATTGACTTGTACTTGGTTCTGTTCTTGTTAGGAGCTATCAGGTTGGTTTGAACCCATGATGACACTACATACAACAGAACAAAACACTGTCCAGTCATGTGCCAGCCTCCCAGTCATTCCTGAAATACCTGGTTCTATTCCTTTTCATTTTTTGTTTTTCCTAAATCTTTCTCTGATGTTGGCATAGTACGCCATTGAGTGAATTATTTTTACTTATCTGTGACCCTATAGGACAGAACAGAACTGCTCTTTGTGGTTCCCTAGGCTGTAAACTTTACAGAAGCAAATCACCTGGTCTTTTCTTCTGCAGAGCCACTGGTGTGTTGAAACTGCCAAGAAACAGTTTTGTATAGTGTTTGAAAGTTAGTACCTGATATTGAAGCCCTATCCTCACAATTCCTAGCTGTCTCTTTGATTCTGGATAAGTCTTAAGCTTTAGTTTAATTCATTGGTAAAACAGGTGTTGAAAGTACATATTCAAAGAATCATTTTGTGGATTGGGTTGATAGTAAATTTAATAAATTGTAGCGATTACTATTTTGTGATACTAATTTTTATCATAGACAAAAATGGTTGGAATTTTAAGGATTAATGGTTTTAGAAGTTGGATGGGGAAAACCTTTAGTAGGTAGATGAATGGAGGAGTTACTGCTCTATCCAGACGATGCTATTAGGTGACAAGGTGTGGGGAGCGGAGCGTCGGGCCCAAGGTGGCGCCCAAGGCCGGAGCCCCTCCTTATTCCACACCCTTGTTTACCAGACTTAGGGCTTTCTTAGCGCATGCTTGTGAGCATTGGCTGCTGTTCAGCCTATTGAGAGCCCTGCTTTCGGAGGACGTGGCCTATGATGATTGGAGGAACCTTGGGGATAAAAGCGTGTGGGGACCGGGTGTGGAGAGAGGAAGAATAAAGCAGGAAGAAAAATAAAGAGGAAGAATAAAGCAAGCAACTTGCAAGGTGGCTCGTATCCGTGTGTCCTGTCTTCTTTCCGCGGGCGGACAGTTAGGCAGCGACACAAGGGAATTCAGGGTAGCAAGTTTGGCAAAGGAAGAGAAAACATAATCATTGTCATTCTGAATGGGCTGAATTTAAGGTATTTGAGGAGCATCTAAGTGAAGTCTAGGAGGCAGCTGTTGGAAATAAATATTGATATGAAGCCTGGGATGAGGAGAGGCCAAAGATGCAGATGTGGAAGTTATTACTGTATGGTTGGCAATACCTGGATGTCTTATTTATCTAGTGGTACTTTAACTAAAATACCACAAGTGGATGGCTTTAACAAACAGAAAGTTATCTTCTCAGAGTCTAGGAGTCTAGAAGTCTTAATTCGGGGTACCAGCTTGAAGGAAAGGTCTTCTCTGTCTGTTGTCTCTGGGGTGGTCCGTGTTATTGATCTTCCTCTGAGCCTAAGAGTTCTCAGTGCTGCAGACACTCTGAGTCCAAAGAATGCATTCCTTTCTGGGTTTGTCTTTCTTGGTAGCAGGTGGAGGTCCCTCTGCTCCTGCTCACTTCTCTCTTTTGCGTTTCAAAACAGATTGACTCAAGATATACAACCTAATTTACAACATACGGGATTATTACGACAGTTCACAAAATGGAGTACAGCTGTATAGCAGTGGGAATTCTGATTTAGCCAAAGTTGACATACCCATCCGATAGAGTCGAAAGAGAGAGAGACAGAGCCTTCTAGTAGTCAACACCCTGAATTTGGACTCCTTTGGTGGCGTAGTGGTTAAGAGTTTAGCAGATGTTAGAAGAGTCCATTGGGAATTTGAATAATGTTCCTTTTTTGTCTTAATTTTTATTTTGATTAAGTGACAGTATATAATCCAAATAAACTTTCCATGCCTGTCTATCTGCAGCTCTGTTTGCTGTCCTCATCTGGTGACAGCACATTCCTCCTTTTCACTCTATACTTCTAGTATCCTCTTAGTGAGCACCTGTTCTCTCCTCTCCACCTGCTTCTTTCTCATCTAGAAAGAAACCAGTAGGACAGCCTCCTACAAATGTGTGAAACCATAAAGTACACACATCATATGCTCACACTGTGTTGCTAAGTCTGGTCCATTCTTGTCTGAAGAGTTGACCTCGGTACAGGTTTCAGGTCAGGGCCGGCAGCAAGTCTAGGGGCCATGTTTCTAGGGACTCTGCAGGTCATCAGACCACAGTTCTGGTCTTTTAGTAGAATTCTTGAACAACACACCTCTTTTTCTTGTTTGCCTCAGGGATTCTACGTTGTGTTCCCCTTCACAGCTACCTTTGGTGATGGCCAGGCACCGTCTGGTCCTTCTGGTCTCGTGTTGCTACAGTTGCCTGTTCACATGGGTCCTCTGTCTCCTAGGCTCTTTTTTCCCCTTGTCTTTCTTGTTCTCGGTCATCATGTGTTCCAGATGGTTTGGGAAGACCATATGGTGTACCTCAGATAGCAGCTTGCTAGCTTGTAAGACCCCAGATGCCACCCACCAATATGGAGTCCAGAAGACTCTTTTAGCAAAAGACTATAGTTATGGCAGTTGACCTTGATTGGGAACATGGTCCCTAGACCTCCATCCCTGCTGCTCTATCCTTTGAAATATTGGGTTGAGTTTAGAAAACCCTTCAGTTTATAGTGTAGTCCAGGTATGTTGATATGCTCTCTACTGTGTGCTGTCACTGCTTTTACCTAACCAAATTCTGATCCACTTTCTAATCTGTGAGCAGCTATCTCTCTCCCTCCCCACTCTTAGAGCCGTCACAGTCTTCTCTTCTGTACATAAGTCTGGTTTTAAGTCCTTATAGCAGAGGTCTCATGTAGTACTTGTGCTTTTGCCACTGACTGATTTCACTCAGCATAATGTCTTCTAGTTGAAACCAGGTTATGAGATGCTTCCTAAAATCTTCTTTGTTCTTTACCACTGCATAGTGTTCCACTGAGTACATGTACCATAGTTGTTTATCCATTCATCTGTTGATGAGTACCTAGGCTGATTCCGTCTTTTTGCTATTGTGGACAGTGCTGCAATAAACATTTGTGTGCATGTATCTGTGTGACGGCCTTTACTTCTGTAGGATATGGAATTTGAGTAATATTCTTGAAGAATTATTTTTGTACTTATTTCTGCTGATTTCAGGGAGGCAAATTATTTGTTTAGTGCTAAGAATATATTCAATCCTAACCCAGAAATGTACCTCACTCTTGTGCTATCTTTGTGAGTTTTGTTTCTTTTATCAAGACATAGTTTACACAAATCTTCATGTAGATGGTTGCCCGGAGTTTGTTTGTACAAATTGAAATAGCTAAATAAATTCTAATCCTAATTTGAATGGAATTCCAGAAACTAACGTCAGAGCAAAGTTGATGGGAGTGGAGTTGTGTTGGCAATGAGCTGGTGCCAAAAAACAAAAACAGGAGAAACAAAACCCATTGGTGTTGAGTCAATTCCAACTCATAGTGACCTTATAGGACAGAACAGAACTGACGGATAGGATTTCCAAGGAGCAGCTGGGGGAATCAAACTGTGGATTTCTTTGTTAGCAGATAAGCTCTTAACCATTATACCCCCAGGGCTCCGGCTAGTACCGGTATGATTTATTCTTCTTTTTGTCAACTAAAGGATTTTGAACACGAAGATAAGAGTAGTCCATAAAACCAGTAGCCACTTTCCATGATCTCATGAGGGTTGGAAGCTGCCAACCCTGAAATTTGAACATCAGTCAGTCTTGTGTAATGCAGATGTTGAAAAGTGCTGTTCCCTTTGTTTGAGGAAGATGATGGTGGCTAGTGAATAACACCTATTGGGCACTTCTTACATGCCTGAGGGTGGAGGAAAGGTCTGCTTCTTATGATGTAAAACGGAAAAGGCAAGTTTGTGTGCACAAAGATGTACAGAGACCATAAAGGATGTTGATGAGTTCTTCATGGTTAATATTTTCTGTATTAAATAAAAGGCTAGTTCATCTGTGGAAAGTTTTTCTGAGGATGGTTAGAGGGCTTGAAGAAAGTGACGTAAGTTTGGAACTAGCAGGAAGTGTGTGAGGGGCCTGATTAGGGTTAAGTAGAATGATAACAGTAAATGGAATCAGTAACATTACAGATCATTAATAAGAATAAGAAGCAGCTGGTATCTGTTAGTTATCTGCTTTATTCCAGCTATTCTTCCAGGTCCCTCGATGCTTTAACCCTTACAACAAATGTATTAAAGTAGTTGTGACACAGATGAGCAGCTAAGTGAATCCCAATTTCGTTCTCTTGCGCCAAGCCTGGGCTCCTTCTACACTATTAATGACATTAGGAGGGTCCACCTGATACAAGTCCTAAGTTTAGAGTACAATTTTGAAAACTGTTTTTCAGAGAAAAGAGGATGAGTGGATTGAAACATAAAATTATATCCCAAATATTATACAAATAAGTTGATACTTTTTCTTCCTAGCAGAATAACGGCTGTCCTTGATGGGTCATTTCACTAAATGAAGTGAGCCCCACAGTCCAGAAGAAATCAAGACTAGTTATATGACCTTAACAGTTAAAAGTATCTGAAATCATAAACTTATTTTTCTCCTGATAGCTAATATGTCTGCAATACTAGACTGTTCTTTAATTGTGGGTGCGAGGGAAACAAGGCTCTTTTTATTTGTAACTGTTCTACTTATTTAACAGGTATCAGCTGTACCCTGGTGGCATAGTGGATATGTGCTACAGCTGTTAACCAGAAGTTGGCAGTTGAAATCTGCCAGGTGCTTCTTGGAAACTTTGTGGAACAGTTTTGCTCTGTATAAAGGGTCGCTGTGAATTGAAATTGACTCAATGGCAATGGATTGTTTTTGAGTAGCTATACTCCTAAGCCATGGTATGGATTTTGTTCCAAACTAATTTAAAAAAAAAAAAAAAAGCATCTCAAAATGCATTCATTTCTCCTTAGATACATGTGAAATTTAGAAAAACTTAGTATAACCATGAATGTAAACTTAAGTTTCTTGTTTGTTTTCATTAGATATATGAGTAGGTGCTTTCTAGAGATGCAAATGAATCACAGAGGCCAAAGAAGTTGAATATAAGGCAGACCAAGGCAGAATGAGTGATACTGAACCCCTACCCTGTACTAACAGTTTATACTGAAATGGACAATTATTTTATTGATTTACAATGATGTTCTCAACTAGTAAGATCAGTTAATTTCTAGGATGTAATTAATTTCTATGAATACACATATCACTCATGTGGGAAACTTCGTCATTGTTGTGTGTTACATTTACATTACCTAAAACTGTAGGATATAGCTCTATTCCCCAGTCTGCATATGTCAGAACACTTAAAATTCAGGCTGAGCACTTACCCTTTTTTAGGTTTAACTCCTTTAAATTTGGTAACATCTCACTAGATTAACTGCATCCCATGTACTCTGTTGTCTATACTGTTAAGATGCCTAATTCTTTGATTTTAATACTAGGAAAAGAACTTTCAAAAAGATGTGAGGTGAAATACAATGCAGATGAATGCTAGCAACTTGGAAAATCTGGGGACATAAACTCTTATACAGTAGGAATCTGTTGCATATTGTTTTCATACTTAGAAAGCTCTTTTGAAAGACATTTTTGAAGTTTTGCTGTGAGAAAGGATTGCCAATGAATGAAAAGAACCTTTTGTAGGCCCCTATTTGGGAATATGGTCACGGATACTTTGGGGCTGTGTGCATAGAGATCCAAGGCTGGGAGACTATCTCAGAGTAAAGCTATCTAAGTTTTGTATCGAAAGCTATTAATTTCTTCAATTATAAAAGAAACTACAGATTGCATAATGGCCTTGGTATTTTGTTGGTATGGAGAAAAGGATGATCTCAGAAGACTTGTAAGCCTGCATTGGGATGTGTGTGACACGTGCCTTTTTCCCATATTTTTTTTGTTTTAATTTCGGCATTCTTAAACACATTTATGAAGCTGCAGATAAGTCAGTGCATAAAGCAACCATTTTTTGCCAGTGCCAAATACATACTTAGATGAGCTTTCTAATCTGGGCTCGAGTTTATACATAGCGAATTCCAACATCTGCCAAGTTCTATTATGACCCAGAGAGGAGTGGATCAAAGTGGGATGTAGAATCTGGAAACACAGGCTACCTATAGGGTAAATTGCACTTTGGAATTTGCTTCCATGTGGATTTTCTCCCCCTGTGCCACTGTGGTATTTAGTAGGCTGAGCTGGAAAGGTCATGTTACACAAGATGAAGAACAATAAATGGTCTGTTTAGTGACTTGCTGCTAAGTCTCCTGCCAGTACCAACCAATAGCCATAATAGCCATTTCTCCTTTGGGATGTAAGAGGTTTGCTGTCATCTTTTTAGGAATATGGCAATTTGTAGCCATTGCTTTCAGCATGATAGGAAGGTCTAACATTTAAAGATGATTCTTATTCTAGTGGTTTATCCTTTTTTTTCCCATCAGCTACTACTGCTGCTTTTGAGCCTTGAATGCTACTGTGGATTAATGTTTTAAATTACAATTGGGAATATCCATTTTAAGAAATGCATGTAAATGTTAAGTACAAGATCTGACAAATTCAAGAACTCATCCTAGAAAAAATACCACATATGTCATTGCTGAATATCACTACCATCACCTTCGAAGTACTTCCCTGGGAAGCTATGCACTGATACCAGCACCTAGTCCACCCTTCAAAGCAGTTTAGGAACTCTTTTTCTAGAATGGCCATCAAAGCTGTTGTTGTATTACCTTTGATATCCTGAATGTCATACAGATGTCGTCCTTTCCATATTTCCTTTATCTGCAGGTAAAGAAAAAGTCATGGGGTCATGATCAGGTGAGTAGAGAGAGTATTCCAATACAGTCATTTGTTTACTGGCTAAAAGCTCCCTTACAGACTGTGCAGTAAAGTTCATGAACTTGCCACTGTGCCACTGTGCTCAATGGCCATTCCAGGAAGAGTTTCAAAGTTGCTTTCAAGGGTGGACTAGTCCCTGGCATCAGTGCATAGCTTCCCTAGGGACGTACGTTGAAGGTGACCATAGCGATATTTGGCAGCGAGGTATGTAGCACTTAGAACAATTAAGTTCATGGACTTAATTGTCAGACCTCCTTGTTGATATTTTTGTTTTGCTAAAGAGAAGTTGAATTGATCTCTCTTATTTAAGACATTGGCTACATCTTTTTAATTTTTTTTAAAAATTAATATACTGGCTGTAGAACAAGTTTGTTGTTTTTTTTCCTGTGCTTTTCATTTGAGTCAGTAAAATTTCCCTTTCTTTGGGTTAAGATGCCATTCCAGATCATATTTAAAATATGTACAGGAGAACAGACTTAAATAGAATTTAAAGGTGTGAAGGATCTGGAGCAGAAGTTAGTGTTTTTGATAAGTTTAATGTCTTAGGCTGGGTTTTCTAGGGAAGCAAAACCAGTAACACGTGTAGGTATTAGGAAAGATTTATAATATATATATATATAGACAGATAGATAGATACAAATATAGGAAACAGCTCACGTAATCACAGAAGCTGAATGTCCCAAGCTCTGGCACAAGCCTCACGTGTCCACGGAAGCTGAGGAACCCAAGGTCAGCAAGTCAGAGACCAGAGTTGCAGATCACCGGTTGTGTGGGTCAGTGGATCCCAAGCTGGCGGCGAGACGATGCAACAGAGGCTGGAGGTCGGTGGGTCCCAAGCTGGTGGCGAGGCGAAGTGACAGAGGCTGGAGAACCCAAGATCGGCAGGTCAGGGAGCAGGACTGAGCAGAGGCTGGCGAGCGCAGGATTGGCAGGTCAGGGAGCAGGACTCTCACGTGCCGACTGTAAGGACTGATGAGCCCAACAGCCGCTAGCTCAAGTCCCAGAACCAGACGCTGGAACAAGAGAGAGCAGCAGCTCCTGGTCACGTGAGCGATCAGCAGCTGTAGTCCAGGGTCACGAGATGAGAGCCGAGGGGCAGGAAGCCACCACAAACCCCGCCCTGCCACTTAATACAGCAGCCAAATAGGTAGTAGCCAAGTTGACATAATCCTGACCACCACAGTCCACCCCTTGTCAACTTGGCATCTTCACACATCTCACCTTACCATGCACAGTCTCTGAAGGGGTACAGTTACAAAGTCATACTTATGTCAACATGATATAACTAACACATGTACAACTGAAAATGCATTAACCCATTTACATCTTATGTTTCATAAGTAAACAAAATATCCAATACACACATACAAAGCAGGAATACTCATAGCAATTACAGTCCTCGTTTCTGCAACTGGTCACGTGGCCGTAACTGATATTTAGAACTACCTTCTTCTACAACCCATTCTGTATTCCCTTTGCCCTCAGCAAGTACCTCAGCTGGTTGTGGTTCCTTGCCTGGTGAGGTGACCCAAACCTTCATTCCTGAAGGGTCTGGGCTATTATCACTCATTTTGGAGTTGGGTTGCTGTAGTTTTCCATTGACCTTAATCACAGGACATGGTAGTACTAGGAGGCGTCCTAAGGGATCTCCTGCATTCCAAACATACTCCTCTTTACTTCCGTTATGTAATGTCAATCCAATTTCATCTTCATAGTCAGGATCAATCACACTGGCCAGTATTGTAACTCCCTTCTTTGTCTGTTGATCCAGAGGTACAAGGAGCCCAAAATGGCCTGGTGGCAATTTTAGCTTCCAGTTCAGTGGAATCGTTGATGTGTCTCCAGGCGGCAGCATTCCTCCCTTCGGAACTAAGACATTTAGTCCTGCAGAACATAAAGTCATGGGGACAGGAAGCAAAAATCTTGCAAGTGGGTCACTAGGGGTAACAGTGAGTGGTGCCACTCCCGTTTCCACCCCTTGATTCCTGGACCCATGAATCCTGGCAATAGGAGAAACAGCACCGTATATTGGACGCTGGTTTAGAGCATACACAGCCTCCTGGAGAACATTTCCCCAACCCTGCAAGGTACTGCCACCTAGCTGGCAGCGTAATTGTGTCTTCAGGAGACCATTCCATCGTTCTATCAAGCCAGCTGCTTCAGGATGATGGGGAACATGGTAAGACCAGTGAATTCCGTGAGCATGGGCCCACTGCCGCACTTCATTTGCTGTGAAGTGAGTCCCTTGATCAGAGGCAATGCTGTGTGGGATTCCATGACGGTGGATGAGGCATTCTGTAAGTCCACGGATGGTAGTTTTGGCAGAAGCATGTCGTGCTGGGTAGGCAAATCCATATCCAGAGTAAGTATCTATCCCAGTAAGGACAAAACGCTTTCCTTTCCATGATGGAAGCGGTCCAATGTAATCAACTTGCCACCAGGTTGCCGGCTGATCACCTCGAGGAACAGTGCCATATCGAGGACTCAGTGTTGGTCTCTGCTGCTGGCAAATTGGGCACTCAGCAGTGGCTGTAGCCAAGTCAGCCTTGGTGAGCGGGAGCCCATGTTGCTGAGCCCATGCATAAGCACTGTCCCTGCCACCATGACCACTTTGTTCATGGGCCCACTGAGCAATGACAGAGGTAGCCGGAGAAAGAGGATGATTGGTTCCCACAGAACGGGTCATCCTATCCACTTGATTGTTAAACTCATCCTCTGCTGAGGTTACTCTTTGATGAGCATTCACATGAGACACAAATATCTTCACTTGTTTGGCCCATTCAGAGAGGTCTATCCACATACCTCTCCCCCATAAATCCTTGTCTCCAATCTTCCAGTCATGTTCCTTCCAAGTCCCTGACCAACTGGCCAAGCCGTTGGCCACAGCCCATGAATCGGTATACAGCCGCACATCTGGCCACCTCTCCTTCCAAGCAAAGTGAACAACCATATGCACTGCTCGAAGTTCTGCCCACTGGGAGGATTTGCTTTCACCACTGTCCTTGAGGGAGGTCCCAGAAAGGGGCTGTAGTGCTGCTGCTGTCCACTTTCGAGTGGTGCCGGCATACCGCGCAGAACCATCTGTAAACCAAGCACGAGTTTTCTCTGCCTCGGTCAGCTGGTCATAAGGAATCCCCCATGAGGCCATAGGTGCAAACTGGGAGACAGGAGATAATGTTACAGGAGTGGAGACCATGGGCATTTGGGCCACTTCTTCATGCAATTTACTTGTGCCTTCAGGTCCTGCACGGGCCCGATCTCGTATATACCACTTCCATTTAATGATGGAGTGCTGCTGTGCTCGTCCAACTTTATGACTCTGTGGGTCAGACAATACCCAGTTCATGATAGGCAGCTCAGGACGCATGGTGACCTGGTGTCCCATGGTTAAGCGCTCAGTCTCTACTAAGGCCCAGTAACAAGCCAAAAGTTGTTTTTCAAAAGGAGAGTAGTTATCTGCAGAGGATGGCAGAGCTTTGCTCCAAAATCCTAAAGGTCTGCGCTGTGATTCGCCAATAGGGGCCTGCCAAAGACTCCAAACAGCATCTCTATCTGCCACTGACACCTCAAGCACCATTGGATCAGCTGGATCGTATGGCCCAAGTGGCAGGGCAGCCTGCACAGCAGCCTGAACCTGTTGCAGAGCCTTCTCCTTTTCTGGGCCCCACTCAAAAGTAGCAGCCTTTCTAGTCACTTGATAAATAGGCCGAAGTAGCACACCCAAATGAGGAATATGTTGCCTCCAAAATCCAAAGAGACCCACTAGGCGCTGTGCCTCTTTTTTAGTTGTCGGAGCAGCCAGGTGCAATAATTTATCCTTCACTTTAGAAGGGATATCGCGACATGCCCCACACCACTGGACCCCTAGGAATTTCACTGAGTTGGAAGGTGCCTGAATTTTTGTGGGATTAATTTCCCACCCTCTAGCACGCAAATGTTGAACTAGTAAGTCCAGAGTCACTGATATTTCTTCCTTACTAGGTCCAATCAGCATAATGTCATCTATATAATGGACCAGTGTCACATCTTGTGGAAGAGAGAAGCAATCAAGGTCCCTGCGGACTATATTATGACATAGGGCTGGAGAGTTAATGTAGCCCTGAGGCAGGCAAGTGAAAGTGTATTGTTGGCCTTGCCAGGTGAATGCAAACTGCTTCTGGTGGTCCTTGGAAACAGGTATGGAGAAGAAAGCATTAGCCAGATCAATAGCTGCATACCAAGTACCAGGAGATGTATTAATTTGCTCAAGCAGTGAAACTACATCTGGAACAGCAGCTGCAATGGGGGTTACCACCTCGTTAAGTTTGCGATAATCTACTGTCATTCTCCAAGATCCATCTGTTTTTCGCACAGGCCAAATAGGCGAATTGAATGGGGATGTGGTGGGAATCACCACCCCTGAGTCCTTCAAGTCCTTAATGGTGGCAGTAATTTCAGCAATTCCTCCAGGAATACGATATTGCTTTTGGTTCACTATTTTCCTAGGCAGTGGCAGTTCTAGTGGCTTCCATTTGGCTCTTCCCACCATAATAGCTCTCACTCCACTTGTCAGGGATCCAACGTGAGAGTTCTGCCAATTGCTGAGTATATCTATTCCAATTATGCATTCTGGAACTGGGGAAATTACTACAGGATGGGTTCGGGGACCCACTGGACCCACTGTGAGACGAACATGAGCCAAGACTCCATCAATAACCTGACCTCCATATGCCCCCACTCTTACTGGTGGGCCACAATGACGTTTTGGGTCTCCTGGAATTAGTGTCAGTTCAGAGCCAGTATCCAGTAGTCCCCGAAAAGTCTGATTATTTCCTTTTCCCCAGTGAACAGTCACTCTCGTAAAAGGCCGTAGATCCCTTTGGGGAAGGGCAGGAGAAAGATTAACAGTGTAAAGTTTTGGCAGGGTATCAGAATTCTTCCTCAAAGGGACCTGGCCTCCCCTTCATTCAAGGGGCTGTGGGTCCTTAAACTCGCTCAAGTCTGGGAATTGATTGAGGGACCGAGACTCTCTCTTCTGGCGATTTGAGTTAGACTGCTGTTCACCTGACCGAGAGTTCATCCTTTCATACATATCACGTAAATACTTAGTAGGCTGATCATCTATTGCACTGCTAGGGACACCATGACTAAGGAGCCAGTTCCACATGTCCGCACGAGTCAGATTATCACGATTACTATTTTGCCTCTGCTGTCCATTACTGTAAACACGCCCACCTCGTCTTTGTCGACTGAGTGCAGCCACTTGACTCTTACCACCACGGGATCCAGTTAGCCCCATTGTAGTTAGGTGTCTTAATTCAGCTAGGGCAGCTCCCACTGTCATGTCTGATTTACATAAAATGGCAATCACAGCAGTCTTCAAGGATCCCGGAGCTCCCTTCACAAATTTGTTTCTCACGGTTGTGGTGAAAGTTGTGTCCTCTGGACATGCTATGTGTGGATTTGAAGGCCTAACTGAATAAATCCACTCTAGCATGCCAATTTCCCTAAGTCTTTGGATACCCTCTTCTACAGTACCCCAAGACAAGTCTGGCAATTCAACTTGATTTAATGTAGGCCACCGCATCAGCCATGCTTCAGCAATCCAGTCAAACAAACTGTTAGGTCCTCTCCTAACTTCTCGAGCTGAAACATTGAATGAAGGGTCTGTGCTCAGTGGACCCAGGTCAAGAAATTCAGACTGATCCAGCTTTATGTTCCTTGCACCATTATCCCACACCCTTAACAGCCATTCCCAAGCATATTCCCCAGGTTTCTGTTTGTATGTGTTAGAAAAGTCAAGTAGTTCCTTTGGAGTATAGCGTATCTCCTCCTGGATCACACTTTGTACTTCACCTTTTGGAGCTTGCTTGGATTTAAGTCTAGTTACAGGCCTAGAAGCCAAAATTGGCACTGCCGAAGTGTTCTTAGAATCTTCAGCAGGCTCTCGGAAAGCCTCTGCCTTAGGCCGCGCCCCAGGCAATGGCTCTGGCAGGCGCTCTTCAGCGGCAGGGGGGCTGCAGCTAATCTCATTAGGTTGGAGCGGAGGGGATAATGGCTTTACTGGGCGGGGCGGTTTCGCAGACAAAGGCGAAGTAATCCCTTCACATGGGTGTGGTTCAGCTGACAGGAGAGCTTTACTGGAAGTGAGGGGCTCAGCGTCCCCAGCTTCCATATCATCCTCCCATATGTCTCCATTCCAAGTTGCAGGGTCCCATTTCTGCCCAATCAATGCCCTCACTTTAATTTCAGATACTTCTCGAGATTGGCAATTGAGCTGGCGTTGCAATTCCGCCACTCTAACGATAAGCATCTGAGTTTGGCTTTCAGCAGTTTCGGCTCTGCTATTACAAGTAATGAGGTTTTCTTTTAAAGCACAAGCAGCAGCTTTGAGGTCTCTTACACGACACGAGAGCTTTGATTCTGAGGCCCTGAGCTCATCTTTTTCCTTCACCAGCTTATCTAATGCAAGTAGGACCAGCCACCCAACTTCCTTGTACTGCTCATCCACACATAATTTCGAAAAGTCATCACACATGTTTTCACCCTGAGGGTCACCTTTCACCAATATCTGATCTATCGGTGGGGCTATTTTGCGGATATGTACCGCCACCTCAGCCCACGGATTTTTACCGACAGGAGCAGAGTTAGCAACAGTGTTACTACTTGCTAGACTCAAGAACCACTTGAAAGGATTCATTTTTACAATTTTGTTTCCCTAGAACCACTCCTGGTACCAAATTGTCTTAGGCTGGGTTTTCTAGGGAAGCAAAACCAGTAACACGTGTAGGTATTAGGAAAGATTTATAATATATATATATATAGACAGATAGATAGATACAAATATAGGAAACAGCTCCCGTAATCACAGAAGCTGAATGTCCCAAGCTCTGGCACAAGCCTCACGTGTCCATGGAAGCTGAGGAACCCAAGGTCAGCAAGTCAGAGACCAGAGTTGCAGATCACCGGTTGTGTGGGTCAGTGGATCCCAAGCTGGCGGCGAGACGATGCAACAGAGGCTGGAGGTCGGTGGGTCCCAAGCTGGTGGCGAGGCGAAGTGACAGAGGCTGGAGAACCCAAGATCGGCAGGTCAGGGAGCAGGACTGAGCAGAGGCTGGCGAGCGCAGGATTGGCAGGTCAGGGAGCAGGACTCTCACGTGCCGACTGTAAGGACTGATGAGCCCAACAGCCGCTAGCTCAAGTCCCAGAACCAGACGCTGGAACAAGAGAGAGCAGCAGCTCCTGGTCACGTGAGCGATCAGCAGCTGTAGTCCAGGGTCACGAGATGAGAGCCGAGGGGCAGGAAGCCACCACAAACCCCGCCCTGCCACTTAATACAGCAGCCAAATAGGTAGTAGCCAAGTTGACATAATCCTGACCACCACATTTAAGTTCCCTCAGATTTGCTTTATAGAAAGCGTATTAATTAAGGACCTTTTCCAAGTGATTTCTATGCAGGTGATATAATTACCTTTTAATAAATAGCATATAGTGAATAATAAGTGTTATAGATTGAATTGTGTCCCCTTAAAATGTGTGTCAACTTGATTTAGGCTGTGATTCCCAGTGTGGTTGTACCCCATTTTGTCATCTAATATGGTTATCATCCTAACTTCCATGATGTTAATGAGGTAAGGTTAGAGGCAGTTATGTTAATGAGGTGAGATTCAGTCTACGGGATTAGGTTCTATATTGAGTCAATCTCTTTTGATATGTAAAGAGAATTGAGCAGAGAAAAGGGACCTCATACCACCAAGGAAGAAGAGCCAGGGGCAGAGCATATTCTTTAGACCTGAGGTCTCTGTGTTGAGAAGGTCCTTGTTTTAGTCAGCTAAGGCCACTCTAACAGAAATACCACAGAGTGGATGGCTTTAAGAAAGAAAGATTTATTCTTACACAGTCCGGTAGGTTACAAGTCCATATTCAGGGTGTCTGCTACAGGGGAAGGCTTTCCCCTTGTCGGCTCTGGAGGAAAGTCCGGTTATTGCATCAGTCTTTGTCCAGGGAGCGTCCTGACGCAAGAACCTCTGGTCTGAAGGACGCGCTCTGCTCCCGGTGCTGCTTGCTTGATGGTAGCGAGGTTCTCAATTGTCCTTTGTTTCTTTTTCCTTTTTATCTGAAAGCATTAAGGGTGGGAGAAACCACACTCTGGGGAAACTCCCCCTACAGCAGGATAGGGAAGTAATCCTATGCAGAATTCGTAGCCCCACCCTAATCTTTTAACACACAGTTAGCAAAGCCACACAATGGAGGACATTTCCAAGATACTGGGAACCATATCCCAGCCACGTGGCTGCACACATTTTTGGGGGGGACACAATTCCAACCATGACAGTCCTGGATCAGGGTAAGATTGATGATGAGGACCTTCCCCTGGAGCAGACAGAGACAGGCGGCTTTTCCCTGAGGGTGATGCCCTGAATTTGTTCTTCTAGCCTCCTAACCTGTGAGACTAACTTTGAAGACTAAGGTGCACCTGATCCAAGCCATGACATTTTCAGTTGCATCATAATGCATGTGAAAGCTGGACAATGAATAGGGAAGACGGGAAGAATTGACACCTTGAATTTGTGTTGGAGAAGCATATTGAATGTACCACGGACTGCCAAAAGAACAAACAGATCTGTTCTGGAAGAAGTAAAACCAGAGTGTTCCCTGGATGCAAAAATGGCTAGACTGCATCTTACATACTTTGGACATATTATCAGGAGGGATCAACCTCTGGAGAAGGACATTATGCTTGTTAAAGTAGAGGGTCCAGTGAAAATCAGGAAGAATGTTGTCAAGAGTTGAATTGTGTCCCCCCCAAAATATGTGTAGCATGTGGCTGGGATATGATTCCCAGTATCTTGGGACTGTCCTCCATTAAACTGTATGTTAAAGGATTAGGGTGGGGCTGTAAATTCCTGCATAGGATTATTTCCTTGCTCTGCTGTAGGGGGAGTTTCCCTGGAGTATGCCTTGCCCCACCCTTAATCCTTTTCAGCCTGCAAGAGATAAAAGGAAAGAGAAACAAAGAGAATTGGGAACCTTGTTACCATCAAGAAAACAGTACCGGAAGAAGAACTCGTCCTTCAGACCTGAGGTTCCTGCACCAAGATGCTCCCTGGACAAAGACTGATGCAACACCAGACTTTCCTCTAGAGCCGACAAGGGGAAAGCCTTCCCCTGGAGCGGACACCCTGAATATGGACTTGCAACCTACCGGACTGTGTAGGAATAAACCTTCCTTTGTTAAAGCCATCCACTCTGTGGTATTTCTGTCAGAGCGGCCCTAGCTGACGAAAACAAATGTCAACAAGATGGATAGACACAGTGGCTTTAATGATGGGCTTAAGACTAAAAATGATTGTGGGTGTAGCACAGGACCAGGCGGTGTTCTGTTGTACATAGGGTCACTTTGAGTCAGAACTGGCTTGACAACAACAACCTGTGAGAATAAACTTCTGTTTGCTAAAGCTATCCATTTGTGATATTTCTGTTACAGCAGCACTGGGTAACTAAAACAATGAGTCAATTTCTTTTATAGCAGTGTAGTAGATTAGATCAAGCCATTCCTTCAGAAACCCTAAAAATAAAGCCAAGGAAGGGAAAATATATAAATATATATAAAATGCGCATATATAAGCACAGACATACAGGTGCAAACATATATGTAAAGTGCTGGAGCTTGTGTAAGAAAAGCAACTAGTGGACTAGAAAGCCTCATTTCATGATGTCACTGAAACACTGAAGTTACGTTTCGGTTAAAGTCTTTCTAATAGGATTAGAACAAAGATGAGGGGCAAGAGACAAAGAGTAGTGCCCAAGCACAGTGAGAGGTCATACTTAAGACCACCCTACATAAAACTGGCACCCCAGAGGAATAACTTCCTCAGTAGGTGAGTAGGCAAAAGATAACCCACATAAAGAGACTTGCCAGTTTCCACCTTGGATCTGGGTAGGAGAGGGCATCTCCCATAAAACTGCCTGAGCAGAGCCCCGCCACTCGTATGGACTTGCAACCATGGATTTGCATTTTGAATCTGTGAGATCCTAAATTATGTAAGTTGAAAACTTAGTTTAAAGTATTCCCAGTTGATTGTGATCTCCAGTGTCGGAAGAATCAAATTCATATCTCTGTAGAAACACAATTTATAGACAGACCTCAAAGAATTTTTATAGGTATAGGACACAAGCTTTATCTTGCGTAAGAAAAGAAACCACTGTAGGTAATCAGGTGTGACAGATTAAAATTTCTACAACAGTGTTTCCTAACCCATCTGCTTTTCTAGAACCTTCTACTTTACCATCTACAAGTAGAGTTTCTGTCCTTCCATGAAACGTCGCAGGCCTTTGTGATTGCTTCAGACAACGAGTATGGTGGAATTGATGCCGTGTGATTTCTGAGACAAAGTCATAAGAACACAGATTTCTGCTTTATTCTCTTGGGGTGCTCATTCGTGGAACTCAGTGCTGTGCTGTGAAGAAGCACAAGCAGCCCAGGCAAAAACCCAAGTGAAGAAGAACTGAGTTCTCAGGCCCATAACACCAGCCAAACTCCCAGCTGACAGCTAGTACTGATTTGCTGGTCTTCTGTGTAAGTTGTCCTGGAAGTGGATCTTCAACTGCCCAGTTGCCCCAGGTGATGCCGTCTGAAGCAGAAACGGTTCTCTCTGAGCTCTGACCAAACTGCAAATTTGTATTCCATGAGGTTTGGGGTTAGTTTCGGACTTAGCGACAGATAAAATATCAGGAGTAACAGACTCATAAAGACTATAGTTGTTTAAGGCAATAGACCAAACCAAACTGACTGCTATGAATCCAGTTCTAACTAATAGTGCCCCTATAGTGCAGTGCAGAACTCTCCCATAGAGTTTTCAAGGCTGCACATCTTTAGGGAAGCTGAGTGTCTCTCTTTCTCCCACAGAGTGGCTGATGGGTTTGACTGCTAACCATCGAGCTGTCAGCTGAGCAGTTTAACCACTGTGCTACAAGGGCTTCTTAGAGAAATAAAATAGATTAAAAGTATGATAAAAAAAAAACAAACAAACTAAACCGAGTGCCATCGAGTTGATTCTGACTCATAGCAACCCTATAGGACAGAATAGAACTGCTCCATAGAGTTTATAAGGAGCACCTGGTAGATTTGAACTGCTATCACAGTTGGTGAGAAAGCTGTGAGGAAAAGAACTCAGTGGAACCTCTAACAATAAAAAATAAAAATAATTGTAAAACAGTGCAAAGATACAGAGTTAAAATGAGTTCGTAAATTGGAATGTAGATCTGAAGAAAATTTCCAAAATGTAGTGCAGAGAAAAAAGAGATGGAACATATGAGAGGCTTAGAGACGTCGAGGCTAGAATGAGAATTGCCACATGTGTCTGGTCAGTGGTCCTCAGACTTTTTGATCTTCGGACCCTTATATACTCTTAAAAATTACTGAGAACCCCAAATAGCTTTTGTGTTTATTAAATTATACTTTATGTTTTATATGTATGTATATATATACGTATTTATATCAATAGAACTACTGTTTGTCTATCAGTCCTTCTTTTAAGTAAAAATGGTGTTTTTTGAAAAGAAAGGAAGAAAAACCAAATAGTTCAGCTTGCCAGCTTAATTGCCGAAGCACTTTTCATGGCAAATAAAGGAGCTACAGTGATGTGTGATAACCTGAATCAACCATAGGAATGTATTATTAAGTTAAAAAAAAAAAAAAAAGGAAGCCCCTAAAAATTATACATAGCACAACCCCTTTTTATAAAGTTAAGAACAAATGAAAGAACAACAAAACCCTTTCTAAGGAATATGTGTAAATGCACTAGAACTATATGTATTTATTTTAAAAAGCAAGGCAGCAATGAGCTGAAGATTCTGGATGTTATCTTGGTTGAGGGTTGCTAGAAAGTCAATGAGATGAATTAGTGAACAGGAATAAAAGAAAAAAAATTAACAGTGTTTGGGTCAAATGATACCATCCCACTTTACGAACATTTTATCACACTGTGTACCTAAAATTTAGTCAATTTTGTATATTTTTTGTAATTCAGTAAAAACATGTATTTAAAAATATGGCATTCTGAAGAGAGTGAAAAGGTAGGCTAAATCTTGAAAGAAGGCACATTAACAAAGATTTGATATCCAGAGTGTAAAAAAAACTGCTCAAATAAATAAAAAATCCAAAATGAATTCAGTAGAAAAAAAGTGGAAGTGTGAAAGTTATAAATAAGTTTATTTCACAGAAGCAGGAAAAACTGGTCCATGAACATATGAAAAGATATTCTCTTTAGTAATTAAGGAAATACAAATTAAAACAGTGAGAACCTGCCTACCATCACACTGAGAAAATTTTTAAAAAGACAAAAAAATTGTATAAACAGGCTAGCTTTACTTTATGATTCCTAAGTGTACATCCTAATGGAAGTCTTACATGCATAGCCCAGAAGACATGTATAATAAGAATGCTTTGAGTCTATCAGTCATAAAAAAATAAAATTCATGTGTTCATAAAAGAATGACTACTTAAAGTGAATGAAATACAACGTGTATCTTTATGGAGAAATATAAATATAACAGATTTTTAAAAAGACAATAATATGTAAGTACAATTTACACAGATTTTAAAAACCTGCAAATCTAAATGTTTTATGTTTTGGGTGATACCCAGTAGGGTTACTGTGAGTTGGAATTGACTTAGCGGCATAGGGCTTCTTATACAAGGTAAGGAAACCATGGTAGCATAGTGGATAAGTGCTCTGGCTGCTACCCAAGAAGTTGGCAGTTCAAATTCACCGGGTGCTTGCTCCTTGGAAACTCTGTGGGGCGGTTTTATAGGGTCACTGAGTCGGAATCGACTCGATGGCAGTGTGTTTGGTTTCTTGTTTTTGTTTTCTTATGCAACGTAAAACTGTAAGAAAACAAAGGAATGATGACTGTGAGCTTTGCATTAGTGATTATATCATGGAGGAGTGAATGAAAACACACGTGAAGAACCATGGTTTGTATATGGTATAATTCACAACAAAAATTTTTATGTGTTTAAGGGAACCCTGCAATGATTCTTTTTTAAAGGAAAGAAGTTGATAATGCAAATACCAATTCTTTACTTTTTTGTGGTAAAAAATATAAAACATTTGTGACTTCAAGAATTTTTCCACATATAATTCAGTGACATTATGTTCATCATGTTGTGCAGTCATTATCACTGTCCTTTTCAAGATTATTCCAGTGCTGTTAGCAGATACTCAGTGCCTCCTAAGCAATGACTTCTCATTTTCCCTCCTTCCTATTCCTAGTAACCACTACTAGTAAGCTTTGGTCTTTATATATTTGCCTATTTCCTGTAAGTGGGATCATATACATAGTATTTGTCCTTTTGTGGCTGATTTATTTCACTCAGCTTAGTATTTTCGAGGCTCTTCCATGATGTGCATATATCCAGTCGTCTTTTTTTTTTTGCTGAGTAGTAGTCCATTATATGTATATACTACATTTGATTTATCCATTCATTTCTTGATGGACATTTAGGCTGTTTTCACTTTTCAGCTATTCTGGATAGTGTTACAGAGAACATTGGTATACAGGTTTCTGTCGTGTTCTTGCTTTAAAGTTCTTTTGAGTATAAACCTAGGATTGGATTGCTGGGTCATGTGAAGCTACATGTTTAACTTTTTGAGGAACTCCCAAACAATTTTCCACGATGCTCATACCATTTCACATTCCTGCTAGCAATAAATGACGTGCAAATACTAGTTCTTAATTAATCTCTTTAGTGGGTGTTTTAGTCAGCTAGGGCTGCTCTACCAGAAATACCACAGAGTGGATGGCTTCAACAAAGGAAGGTTTATTCTTACACAGTCCGGTAGGTTGCAAGTCCATATTCAAGGTGTCCGCTCCAGGGGAAGGCTTTCCCCTTGTCGGCTCTGGGGGGAAGTCCGGTATTGCATCAGTCTTTGTCCAGGGAGCCTTGCACCATCAAGAAATGTGCTCTGGGAGAAGAGCGAGTTGGTCAGGGATTTGGAAGGAACATGATTGGAAGATTGGAGACAAGGATTTATGGGGGAGAGGTATGTGGATAGACCTCTCTGAATGGGCCAAAGAAGTGAAAATATCTGTGTCTCATGTGAATGCTCATCAAAGAGTAACCTCAGCAGAGGATGAGTTTAACGATCAAGTGGATAGGATGACCCATTCTGTGGGAACCAATCATCCTTTATCTCCGGCTACCTCTGTCATTGTTCAGTGGGCCCATGAACAAAGTGGTCATGGTGGCAGGGACAGTGGTTATGTATGGGCCCAGCAACATGGACTCCCGCTCACCAAGGCTGACGTGGCTACAGCCACTGCTGAGTGCCCACTCTGCCAGCAGCAGAGACCAGCACTGAGTCCTCGATATGGCACTGTTCCTTGAGATGATCAGCCAGCAACCTGGTGGCAAGTTGATTACGTTGGACCGCTTCCATCGTGGAAAGGAAAGCGTTTTGTCCTTACTGGGATAGATACTTACTCTGGATATGGATTTGCCTACCTGGCACGACATGCTTCTGCCAAAACTACCATCCGTGGACTTACGGAATGCCTCATCCACCGTTATGGAATCCCACACAGCATTGCCTCTGATCAAGGGACTCACTTCACAGCAACCGAAGTGTGGCAGTGGGCCCATGCTCGCAGAATTCACTGGTCTCACCATGTTCCCGATCATCCTGAAGCAGCTGGCTTGATAGAATGATGGAATGGTCTCCTGAAGACACAATTACGCTGCCAGCTAGGTGGCACTACCATGCAGGGTTGGGGAAGTGTTCTCCAGGAGGCTGTGTATGCTCTAAACCAGCATCCAATATATGGTGCTGTTTATCCTATCGCGAGGATTCATGGGTCCAGGAATCAAGGGGTGGAAATGGAAGTGGCTCCACTCACTGTTACCCCTAGTGACCCACTTGCAAGATTTTTGCTTCCTGTCCCCATGACCTTATGTTCTGCAGGATTAAATGTCTTAGTTCTGAAGGGAGGAATGCTGCCACCTGGAGACCCATCAACGATTCCACTGAACTGGAAGCTAAAATTGCCACCAGGCCATTTTGGGCTCCTTGTACCTCTGGATCAACAGACAAAGAAGGGAGTTACAATACTGGCTGGTGTGATTGATCCTGACTATGAAGATGAAATCGGATTGACATTACATAACCAAAGTAAAGAAGAGTATGTTTGGAATGCAGGAGATCCCTTAGGACGCCTCCTAGTACTACCGTGTCCTGTGATTAAGGTCAATGGAAAACTACAGCAACCCAACTCCAAAATGAGTGATAATAGCCCAGACCCTTCAGGAATGAAGGTTTGGGTCACCTCACCAGGCAAGGAACCACAACCAGCTGAGGTACTTGCTGAGGGCAAAGGGAATACAGAATGGGTTGTAGACGAAGGTAGTTCTAAATATCAGTTACGGCCACGTGACCAGTTGCAGAAATGAGGACTGTAATTGCTATGCGTATTCCTGCTTTGTCTGTGTGTATTGGATATTTTGTTTACTTATGAAACATAAGATGTAAATGGGTTAATGCGTTTTCAGTTGTACATGTGTTAGTTATATCATGTTGACATAAGTATGACTGTAGCTGTACCCCTTCAGAGACTGTGCATGGTAAAGTGAGACGTGTGCAGATGCCAAGCTGACAAGGGGTGGATTGTGGTGGTCAGGATTATGTCAACTTGGCTACTACATATTTGACTGCTGTATTAAGTGGCAGGGTGAGGTTTGTGGTGGCTCCCTGCCCCTCGGCTCTCATCTTGCGACCTTTCACTATGGCAGCTGGTAGTACGGCCAGGAGCTCCTGCTCTCTTCTTCCAGCATCTGGTTCTGGGACTTGACCTAGCAGCTGTTGGACTCATCAGACCTTACAGTCGGCACTTGAGAGTCCTGCTCCCTGACCTGCCAATCCTGGGTTCGCCAGCCCCTGCCTGCTCCTGCTCCCTGACGTGCCAATCCTGGGTTCGCCAGCCTCTGTTGCTTTGTCTCACCACCAGCTTGGGATCCACTGACCTACACAACCGGTGATCTAGAACTCTGGTCTCTGACTTGCTGACCTTGGGTTCCTCAGCTTCTGTGGCCACGTGAGGCTTGTGCTAGAGCTTGGGACATTCAGCTTCTGTGATTACGTGAACTGTTTCCTATATTTGTATCTCTCTCTCTCTCTCTCTCTATCTATATATTACAAATCTTTTGTTGTACCTACGTGTGTTACTGGTTTTGCTTCCCTAGAAAACCCAACCTAAGACAGTGGGTGTTACTGCACAAAAAATATCTTGAATTTTTTTCAGGGTTTCTTTTATCATCCTTGTTAAGTAAGGAATGTCTAGGAAGAAGATGAGGCTAGGACGATTATCTGTAAGTTCAAGTCCAGTGTTTGTAGCTGTAGAAAGAGAAATTAGGCTTCTTATCCTAGTTCTCTTACATATACTTCCTGTTGTTTAATAGAGTCTTAATTTTTTGGTGAGCAGCAGAAGCACTGTTTTGCTCCTGTCTGTAGTCTAAGGTCTGCTGTTTGTTAAAAATCTCTATGCATTGACATCTCTTCCTTTTCTGAAGGAATGTGAAATGACCTACTTAGGAGGAACCAGAAGACAAAGAAACCCAAACTTTCTTTATCCTTTTTTGGTAAACAGCAGAGACTTTAGGAGGTGAGGACCAGAACCTCCTACATCTGTTCTGATTTGAAGACCCTAACACCGTTTGTTCTTCTGTCATGCATTACAAATTCATGTGTGTGCTGCTTGTAGACTTAATGGACTTGATGCTAGTGATCTGGAAATGTCTAGCAGTTTCCCAGACTGGCTGGTGACTGACTTTCTGACAGGAATCATAATGCAGGATCCTGGACAGAATTGGAGAAAAAATGTAGAACAAAATTCTGATTCACACACACACAGACACACACACACAAAGACTTACTGGCCTGACAGAGAGAAACTTTGGTAAGATTATGGCCCCCAGGTACCCATTGAACTCAATTGTTAATTCACTTCCCTAGTTCTCCTATCCACCAAAGGTTAGAGAGGCCATTGAGACAAAATGAGACTAAAGGCTCACACGGGCCCAGGGCCAGGGACTAGAAGGCAGGACAGAACACGAAAGCTGATAACAGGGAACCCAGGGTTGGGAAGGGAGAATGTGGATGTGTCATAAAACAGTATGTGTTCTAACTGTTGAATGAAAAGCTAGTTTGATAGGTAAACCCTCACCTAAAGTACAATTAAAGAAAATAAGAAGAAGAAACTTTTGTGGTGCAAACAATATGAAAAATAGAAAAGACAAATGGAAGAAAATATTTGTAAGTCATGTATCCGATAAAGGAGTTGTTTTCAGAATATTTAGAGCTCTTATAACTCAATAATTAAAAGACATTTGTAAAAGGTTTGAATGTATGTTTTTTCAAACAAGATATACCAATAACCATGAGCATGCACAAAAGATGATTAACATCATTAGTCATAAGGGAAATACAAATCCAAACCACCACAGGATACCACTTCACATGTACTAGAATGGTGACAATGAAAAAAAATGGACTGTAGCAAGTACTCAAAAGAATTTGAAAGGGGCAGGACCAAGATAGAGGACTAGACACACATCTCCTCAATTCACTCTGAGAACTAAGGCCTGGAATATTGATTAAATGGAGCAGTGTGGATGTCCAGGGAACCTTGGGATCTAGCATGGGGTTGTCAGATTGGACTGTGTGCCAGAAACAGGTTAACTACCTCTCTCAAAGACGAAGTAGCAGCACTGAGTCTTGCTTCAGCTAACTTACCAATTGGGAAGACTACAGGTACTGATGCCTTCTTTGTTATCTAGGAGGTGGGAGCTGGGCATGAGCCAGCTAATATACTTAACTGCAGTGATTAAATAAACAGTGTATAGCACAGCAGAGAGACTGTGCTTGGGATAGCCACATTTTGAGAGCCTGGATCCTGACTGACCACACCACTGCCCCTCCACCCTCTCTTTTATGAGCTGCACCATAGAGTCTGGTGTTTCACGGCAGGCAGGGCAGCTTGGGTCAGATGTCATCCTGGTTAGATGGGAGGTGGAATCACCTTCCCGGAGGTCTTAGCTGGGGCTATTTATCACATGGAGCAGCAGCCCTTTTCTGGAAAGTGCTTACGGTGGTGTCTAGAGTTATGGGTGGGGCCTGGCAGAGGATGGCAGCAAGGCTGTAACCCCTCCCTTTGTGAAACCACATCATAGCATTTGGGGATACCTATGAGGTGCTTTCATTGTCAGCTGGAAGGAGTGGCATACCACACCTGAGGGCCTGACTGATTTTGGCAGTTGTTGGACAGCAGTTGTTGACTAGCAGTAAAATACCTTTCTAAAATAAGACCACCAAGAGAACTGACTGCTGAGCGGCCCAGCAGCATCTCCTCAACCCTTCACTGATCCACATCATAGGATCAGCTGATGGCCCCTCAGTGACTCCATGAGTAGGGTGCCATCTTTGCTTGCCAAGAGGCATAGCCTGCCACCCCAGAGAGCCCACCTGGGGTCAGTCAGTAGAGTACACAGAGGTGGCTGGTGACCAACTTGCCTCTTAGAACTATGCCTCATCCTTTGTTGAGGTAACATCAGAGAAACAGAACAGCTTCTAGATGGTGTGAAAGCAACAATCAGTAGCTAAATATTTAAAGAAACAGTCCACTGTGGCTCTGGAAAACCCCCAAAATAAAGAACCAAAAAACTTCCCAGATAAAAAAGGCTTTCTGAAACTATCAAAGGTCATTTACAAAAGAATTACATATAGATCCCTCCTGGAAATTAAACAGAATACAGCAGAACAAAGTGAAAAGTTAAGCAAGCTGTTTGAACTGATGGAACATCAATGATCTGAAATCCAGCAGGTCAGTAATAAAATTACAGAATTACACAATTCAGTCCAAAGCCAAAAGAGTGGAACTGAGGCATTGGAAGCCAGTTAGTGAGCTTGACGATAGAGCAACTGACACCAGCATTTATGAGGAGAAATCAGAGAAACGAAATAAGAAAAATGAAGAAGCATTAAGAAACATGTGAGACTCCATCAAGAGGAATAATCTGTGATTAATTGGAGTTCCTAAACAGGGAAGGATAGCTGAAAACACTGAGTATTGTTGAGTTCCTGACAGAAAACTTCCCCGAAATTATGAAAGAAGAGAACGTAGAGTTCCAAGGTAAGTATCTAATGCTAGAAAAACTAGACCCCAAAAGAAAGACATCAAGATATATCTTATCAAGCTTAATAAAAGGAAACATAAAGAGAAGTCCTTAAAGACAGTGGGGCTTAAAACAAAGCTAACATTCAGTGGGACGCTGTTACAGGCTTTTGTCTGACTTCTCGGCAAAAACAATAGTGGCAAGGAAATAGTGGGATGACACATTCAAAGCCTAAAAGGAGAAGAACTTTCAACAGAGAATTGTGTGTCCTGCAAAAAACTGTTTTTGAAATATGAAGATGAAACTAAGACATTTACAGGTAAACAGAAGCATAAGAGACTTTGTAAAAACCAAACCCAAACTACAAGAAATACTGAAAGAAGCTCTTTGCTTAGGAAAACGAAAACATTGTTTACTTAAAGAGGCAATACAGGACACAGCATCCAGAAGCCTACTCAGGGCAGTCACAAAGCCCAATCGAAGCTACAGTATTAAAACAAGGGAACCAGTGATCATATCATGAAAACTATGACACTATCACACTAAAAAAAAAAAAAAAGACGGATATATTACAGTAGTTATAACCTTTTCAAATGGAGGGGAAATTAAAAAGATATGCAGAAGTTGAAGTCTGATTTAAACTTAGAGTATTAAGGAGTATCATGGGTGTACCCGCAAAACAAAATAACGATGTGGCATATCAAAACATGAAACATAATACAGGAGTCTCAACAAACACAAAACCAACACTGAAACAGATGAAAAGTCAACCCGTAACAAATGACCCAGAACAGAATATTAAGAGCAACATAGAAAACATCAACAGAACAAAAATAAATGCATCAAAATGACAGCACTAAACACATACCTATCAATAATTACACTGAATGTAAATATTCTGAACGCTCAAATAAAGAGACAGCAAGTGACATCCTGGATCAAAAGGTACAGTCCGCCTATATGTTACTTATAGGAAACATATTTTAGACTCAGAGATATGAATAAACTGAAATTGAAAGGATGGAAAAATGCATACCAAGCCAACATCGTACAAAGAACAGGAATGGCAATACTAATCTCAGAAAAAATAGACTTTAATGTAAAATCCACCGTTGTGGACAAGGATGGTCACGATTTACTGCTGAAAGGTTAAATGCAAAAGTAGGACATAGCAACATTAAATACCAGAGCACCTAAAGACATCGAACAAACACAGACTACATTGAAAAATGAGATAGATGACTCCAGAGTCGTAGTAGGAGACTTCCACATTCCATTTCCAGCAATGGACAGATCATCCAGAAAAAAACTCAGTGAAGATACAGAAGATCTTACTGCGACAATTAACCAACTAGCCCTCATCAACAGGTAAGTACACCTCTTCTCCAATGCACATGGAACATTTTCCAAAATAGATGAATAGACCATGTGTTAGGACATAAAGCAAGTCTCAACAAAATCCAAACCATTGAATTATTGTGAAGCATCTTCTCATACTGTAAAGCCATAAAGGTTTAAATCAATAGCCAAAAAAAAGGTAGAAATTTCAACTCATGGAAACTGAACAACACTTTGCTCAAAAATCCATGGGTTATAGAAGAAATCAAGGATGAAATGAAGAAGTTTATGGATTCAAATGAGAATGAAAACACGTCCTACCAGAACCTATGTGATACAGCAAAACAGTGTTCAGAGGTCAGTTTATGGCTGAATGCACACATCCAGAAGGAAGAAAAGACCCAAACCAAAGCATTAACCTTATAGCTTGAGTAAGTAGAAAGAGAGCAGCAAAGGAACCCCGCAGGCACTAGAAGAAAACAGATAATAAAGATTAGAGCAGAACTAAATGAATTAGAGAATAGAGGAACAACTGAAAAAGTTAACAAAACCAAAAGCTGATTTTTTGAAAAGATCAACAAAATTAATAAACAGTTGGCTAAACTTACTAAAGAAAAACAGGAGAGGAAGCAAAAAACTCGAGTAAGAAATGAGATGGGAGGTGTGACAGCAGACGCAACTGAAATCAGAAGTATCATAACAGAACTTATGAAAGACTGTACTCTAACATTTGAAAACCTAGAGGAAATAGACAAATTTCTGGATTCATATCACCTACCAAAATTAACACATGGAGAAGTAGAACAAATTAATGAAACTATTACAAAGAAAGAGATTGAAAAAATCATCCATAAACTACTAACCAAAGAAAGTCCTGGCCCAGATGGCTTCACTGGAGACTTCTACCAAATTTTTAGAAAGGAGTTAACTCCAGTAGTACTAACACTATTTCACAGCATAGAAAGGGGTGGAATACTGCCAAATTAATTCTAACAAGACAGTATAACCCTGATGACAAAGCCAGGAAAAGATCCCACAAAAAAAGAAAATTGCAGAACAGTATCACTTGTGAAAGTAGATGCAAAAAATCTTCAGTAAAATCCTAGCCAATAAAATTCAACAACATATCAAAAAAGTAATTGATCATGATGAAATTGGATTCATACCAGGGATACAAGGCTGATTCAACATCACAAAAACTTAATTAATGTGATCAACCACCTAAAAAGCATGAAAGATAAGAATCACCTGGTTTTCTCAGTTGATACAGAAAAGGCATTTGACAAAGTCCAACACCTATTCATGCTAAAAACTCTCAGCAAAATAGGAATAGAGGGGAAGTTGGCTCAGTGCAGGGACATCTGTGCAAAGCTAACTGCCTACATCATCGTGAATGGAGAGAGACTGAACGAATTCCATTGGAGGACAGGAACTAAACAAGGATGCCCACTCTCACCACTTAGATTCAACATTGTGCCAGAGGTTCTAGCTAGAGTAATTTAGACAAGACAAAGAAATGAAGAACATTTATTTACATCAGCAAAGAAGAAGTAAAGATCTTCCTATTTGCAGATGATATGACTGTATATGCAGAGAATCCTAAAGAATCCATAAGGAAATGACTGGAACTAGCAGGAGAGTTCAGCAGAGTATCAGGATGGATATAAGATAACCATAAGTAAATCAGTAGGGTTCCTTTATACCAACAAAGACATCATCAAAATAGAAATCACCAAATCAATACCATTTACTCTAGCCCACAAGAAGATAAAATACCTAGGAATAAATTAACTAGAGAAATAAGAGAACTATACAGAGAGGAAACTCTGGTGGCATAGTGGGTTAAGTGCTGCATCTGCTAACCAAAAGGTCAGCATTTCAAATCTGCCAGACACTCCTTGGAAACTCTATGGGATAGTTCTGCTCTGACCTCTGTGGTTGCTGTGAATCAGTCCTAACTCACCAGTATTGGGGTTTTATAGAGAGAGAACTACAAGACCTTACTGCAAGAAACCAAAAGAGAATTATGTAAATGGAGAAACCTGCCCTGCTCATGGATAAGAAGACTTAATGTTATGAAAACGTCTATTTTACCCAAAGCAGTCTAGAAATACCGTGTAATCCCATGTAATCCCAATACGAATTCCAGTGTCATTTTTTAATGAGATAGAGAAACAGATCACCAACTTTGTTTGGAAAGTGAAGAAATGCTGGATATGTAAAGCACTACTGAAGAAGGGGAACACAGTGTGAGGCCTCCTACTACCTGACTTTAGAACCTATTACACTGCCACAGTAGTCAAAAGAGCCCGGTGCTGGTACAAAAAGAGACATATAGACCAATGGAACAGAGTTGAGACCCCAGAGATGCCACCATCCTTTGATGAAGAGGTGATATTTGACAAAGGCCCTAAGATTGTAAACTGGGGTTAAAACAGTCTCTTTAAAGTGGTATTTGCACAAACATTTATTCATCTGCAAAAAACTGAACCAAGACCCACATCTCACATATTACACAACAACTAAAAATGGATCAAAGACCTAAATATCAAACCTAAAGTGATAAAGGTCATGCAAGAAAAAATAGGTTCAACGATGGAAGGTTTTTTTTTTTTTTTTTTGGTTATGATTGAGTGAAAATGCACAGTCCCATAAAAGTTTGCATGCCCGTCTGTAGCCCAGTGACAGCACACTCTTCCTCTCTGCTCCATGCACGTCTTATCCTCCCAACAATCCCCTATCTCCTCTTCTCCACCCACTCCCCCATCTCCATTAAGAGGTCAGCAGGACGACATCCTATAGATGCATAGAACCACAAAGTGCACACATGATGTGCTTGTTCTGTGTCACCAAGCCCAATCCATTCCTGTCTGAATAGTTGACCTCCATTATGATTTATGGACATAGGCAGCATCAGGACCAGGAACCATGCTCCCAGGGGATCTCTGAGGCCCTCAGACCATCAATTGTGGTCTTTTAGTAGAAATCTCAAGGTGTACCCCTTTTTATTTTTGTGTTGCCAGTGAGACTCAACTTTGTGAGCCCCATCACAGCTATCACTGGTGGTGGCCAGGCACCATCTGGTTCTTCTGGTCACATGTTGATGTAGTCACCAGCTCATGTGGGTCTCTGTCTTCTGGGTTCTCTTTTCCCCATATCATTTTGGTCCTTGGAGATCATCTTTCCCTGCTGAGTTGGGACTATTTGGTGTACCTCAGATCGCAGCTTGGCAGTTTTTAAGACCCCAGATGCCACTCACCAATTTGGGGTGCAGAAGACTCTTAGCAAAGCACTAGCTAAACAATGGAAGTTTTAATACACAGCCTAGACAGACTTCAGTATCTGACAAAGCATGATCAACGTAAGAGAAAATAGCAATGGTAAGTACTAGGAATGAAACACTTTTGCTTATCCAAAGACTTTATCAAAAGAGTTAAAAGACCACCTATAGAATGGGAAAAAAATATTTGGGAACTACATGTCAAACTGATGTCTAATCTCCGTGATCTAGAAGGCACTAGAAAAATATCCACAAGAAAAAAGTAAATAACCCATTTAAGCGTTGGGCAAAGGAGATGGACAGACACTTCACCAAAGTGGACATCAAGGTAGCCGAAAGACATGGCGAAATGCTGACAGTCATTAGGTATTGGAGAAATCCAAATCCAAATTACATGAGATACCATCTCACCCCAACAAGGTTGGCCATGATCCAAAAGACACTAAACAGCAAATATTGGAGAGGCTGTGGAGAGATTGGAGCCCTCCTAAACTGCTAGTGGCATTGGAAAGCAATTTAGTGCTTACTTAAAAAGCTGGAAATGATATACCATTTGATCCATTAATCCCACTGCTCGGAATATATCCTACAGTAACAAAGGCTGTTACATGAACAGATACATGCACACAAATGTGTATTGCAGCTCAGTCCACAATAGCAAAAAGATGAAATCAATCCAGATGCTCATCAACCGATGAGTGGATAAACAAACTTTGATACATATATATACTCAATGGAACACTTCGCAATGATAAAGGACAGTGATGATTTTAGAAAACATCTCATAACCTGGTTTCAATTGGGAAGACACTATGCTGAGTGAAATCAGTCAGTGGCAAAGTCAAAAATATCGTATGAGACCTCTATCTTAACCACTTAAAAATAGACTTATGTACTTAAAAAAAGACTTTTTGTTGGCTACAAGGGTGGGGAGGGTTGGAGAGGGTTGGTTATAGATTAGATAGTTGATAGAAATTTGATTAGGTGAAAGCAGTGACAGCATACAGTAGAGAGTAGATCAGTAACCCAATATTTCAAGGACAGAGTTGCAGGGGCAAGGTCTGGGGACCATGCTCTCAGGAGACACTGAGGCCAATGAGCATAACTAGCCTATTGCTAATAGACTCTTCTAAACCCCATATTGGTGAGTGGTAAAAGCCACCAAGTGAGTCTTGGAGACTTGGAGACTCTTCTAAACCCCATACTGGTGAGTCTTAAAAGCTACCAAGCTGCCATCTGAGGTGTAACACATGGTCCCCACTCATCCAGAACAGATGATGACCAAGAACATCAGAGACATGAGGATAAATGAGCCCAGGAGGCAGAAAGACGTATGTGAATGGGAGATGTATCAACATGTGATCAGAAGGACTAGATGGTGCCCGGCCACCCCCAAAGACAGTTATCATGATGCATACAATGTTGAGTCCCTGTAGCAACACACAAAAAAGAGGAGTGTAGCTTAAGAACTCTACTAGAAGAGCACAGTTTATGGTCCGATGGCCTGGTGGATACCCTGGGAGCATGGCCCTGAGACCTGCTGCTGCCGCTGTCCAGAAAACACTACTGAAGTCAACTCTTCAGACAGAAGTGGACTGAACTCGGGGACACAGTGTGACCATATGGAGTGTATACTTTATGGTTTTGTGCATTTATAGGATACTGTCCTGCTGGTCTCTCTGTAGATGGGAGAAGAGAGGGTGGCAAGGAGGGGACAGGAGATTAAGAGGTTACGACAAGTATAGAATGAAAAGGAGGAGTATGCTGTCACTGGGCAAGCAGAGCAGAAGGAGCTGCAGATAGGCGGGTATGCAGATTTAATTTGGATTGCATACTTTCACTTAATCTCAGTAATAATAATAATAGTATAAGAATGTGGTGAAATTGGAACCCTCACACATTGCTGGTCAAAATTTAAAGTTACTTTGGAAAACCATTTGTCATTTCCTCTATAAGTTGAAGATGGAGTTTAAACATAAACTCCATGACCTAGCAGTCCGTGTCTTGTGTGTATACCTAGGTGTGAGTGTACACCCAGGAGATATGAAAGCATTCATCTGCACAAACATTTGAACCTGAATGTTCAAAGCATTGTAGTGCATAATAATCACACCCTGGAAACAACCCAAATGTTCATCAGGTGATGAATGCATAAATGAAATACAGTGTAGTCATACAGTGTAATGTTCTGTGGCAGTAAAAACAAAGTGCTGCTACATGCTTTGTTGTGGGTGCATCCTGAAAACATCATGTTATGTAAAGAAAGACAGTTGTGAAAGACTGCGTATTGCAGGATTCCATTTATATGAAATGTGTGCCCAGTACGCACTGCCATGAAGTCAAGTCTGACTCATAGTGACCCTATAGGTCAGAGTAGAACTGCCCCATAGAGTTTTCAAGGAGTGCCTGGCAGATTTGAACTACCAGCCTTTTGGTTAGCAGCTGTAGCGCTTAACCACTACACCACCAGGGTTTCTATAAAATGCGCAGTATAAGCAGATTTATAGTGACAGAAAGTAGTTGTTTAGAGATGGTGGAGGTTTCGAGGGAGATGTTATCTTAGTTATCTGCTATAATAGAAATACCACAAGTGGATGGTTTCCACAAATGGCAGTTTGTTTTCTCACAGTTTAGGAAGGTAAAGTTCCAAAGTTAGGGTTTCAGCTCTAAGAAAAGGCATTCTTTCTCTCTTAGCTCTGCAGAAAAACATTTGTTTTTTCAGTTTCTTCTTCATGGCTTCTTGGAGATCTCCATGTGTCTTGGCATCTGTTTTACTCTCTCTTCTCTGCTTGACACCCTGTACTAATCCTGGCATATTAAGATAACAAAGACAGCCCATTCACAAATGGGATTGTAACCGCAGGTAGAGGGGGAGAGGTTACGATTAATAACACATATTTTGGGGTACACAGTCCAATCCAAAGTGGATGTGATGTAACAGCTAATGAGTACAAGGTAAAGTTTGTTTTTCTTAATACTGTTAGATGCCATTGGATTGGTTCCAACCCATAGCAACCACATGTACAACAGAATGAAATACTGCCTGATCCTGCACCATCCTTAAAAATCATAGCTGTGTGTGAGGTCACTGTGTCAGTCCATGTCATTGAGGGTCCTCATCTTTTCACTGATGCTGTACTTTACCAAGCATAATGTCCTTCTCTAGGGACAGGTCTCTCCCAATCACATGTCCAGAGCATGTGAGACAAGTCTCACCGTCATTGCTTCCAAAGAGCACTCAGGTCGTATTGTTTTCACAGTGGATGTGTTCATTCTTCCAGTAGTTGCCACGTAGATTCAGTATTCTTCACCAGCATTATATTTCAAAGACAGCAGTTCTTCTTTGATCTTCCTTATTCATTGTTCAGCTTTTGGATGTATATGAAACACTAAAAATACCATGGTTTGGGTCAGGCCACCTTAGTCCTCAAAGTGACATCTTTGCTTTGGGGCCCTTTTGCAGCAAAAATTTTTTTAGAGGGACAAAAATGCTCAAAATTGTAGTTTGTTGTGGTAGTTGTATTACTCTGTGGATATACTAAAACACATTGATTTTACATTTTGAATGGGTTAATTGTAGGGTGTGTGAATCGTATCTTTAAAAAGGTGCCTTAAGAATAATAATCAGAAGACAAAGCAGATCTTTTGCTGGGGGTACATGTTAATGTGATTGTTCTACTGATGAATTTGCTTTCTAAATATCTGTGAAAAAATCATGTATATTTTGAGAAATAATTTCTGGTATTTTTAGTAAAATCTCATGGACTAAAACTTTAAAAGAAAAGAACAGGAGCCAAATAGTAGGGGAGAAAGGAGATGGATATAATTCTATCAGAAAACTATGCTAATTATACCTGCCACATTTACCTTAGCTTCTGCTTTTTTGGTAGTAAAAGAAAACAAAAAACCATGATGAGATTCTTAACTTACATAACTAAGTAAAAGGAAGCAGTTCAGTTCACCTGGAGGGAAAATCGATTTCCTAGGACTACACATTGCAGTGTAAGGCAAACCATAACTGACTGTTGCTTGCTATCAGGTTTATAAAACTGTTTAAAAAAGGAAAAAAGTTTCTTCAATAGTAGAGGTTTTGATATTCTAAAATGTTTTTCTTATGAAAATCCATCTTGACCCCAAATATATGTCTAGGGTAATATTATATTAAGCTTAGGTTTTGGTAGAAGCCTTTTTGTGGGAAGCCAAGATTTCTGATTAGCTGAGTTGAAGAAAAGGTAGAAGATATTTCTTTAGTCTGGTACCTCTGGCATTTAATGGACGTTGTCTGACAACACAGTTGGGACTAAAGTTGAGTGTAGTACTAGAGGAACAGAATGTTACATTATGATGTTTGAAATGAGATACATAAACTTTTCAGGAATTTAATAGCTTTTTATTTTCAAGTAGTTTTAGATTTGCAGAAGAATTGCAAAGATAACACAGAGTTCCAGTATACCCCAAACTCAGCTTCCCCTATTAGTAACAGATTCGTATGGTATGTTTGTCACAGTAAATGAACCAGCATTGGTACATTATTATCAAGTGAAGTCTACACTTGATTCACATTTTCTTAGATTTTAGCTATTGTCCTTTTCTTGTATCAAGATCTGATCCAGGATACAGAATTATGTGTAGTCATTATGCCTCCTTATGTTCCTTTTGGCTGCAGTAGTTTCTTAGATGTTCCTTGTTTTTGATGACATGGGCAGGTTTGAGGAGTATTGGTCATAATTTTGTAGCGTTCTCTTCAGTGTACTGTCTTTTTCATGATTATAGCAGGGTTATGCATTTTTGTGAAGAAGACTTTAGAAGTGCCATTCTCACTGGGAAGTCTTTAGATGTGGTTCTGATATCAGGTATGTGGTTGACAAAAGGAATTTTGTTTTGAAAAGTAAAGAGCTGAACATGTTTACTTTTTGATGGGTAGCTGACTTAAGGTTTAGATAGAAAGGGGTTGCTGACATATCTATATGTAGGGCCAAAGCTTTTGTCAATAAAGAGCTTTGATTTTGTTCACACACTTAGGACAAGATTTCATTGGCTTTGAATTTCTTAGAGGTGAGTTACCTATATTACAAATAACCATAATGTATTAATTTTCCATTGCTGTGTAATAAATACCACAAGCTTAACAGCTTAACACAGTGTATGTTTATTGTGTTGCATGATGCATGGGTGAGGTCCTCGCGTTGCTTAGCCAGGTTTTCTGTGCAGGGTCTCACAAAGTGGCAACCAGAGTAAATTAGATGTGCTGTATTCTCATCTGGAGCTCAACTGGGGAATGCTTCCAAGGTCATTCAGGTTGTTAAGGAATTAATTTTGTTGTGGCTGTATGACCGAGGACCTTTGCTGACTGTTGGCTGGAGGCCACCGTCAAGTCTTAGAGGCCGCCTGCGTGCCGTTCCTTTTCCTGTGGGCTTCTGTAACGTGGCCGCTTACGTCATCAAGCCATCATGGCGAGTCTGTGGCTCCAGGTGGCTAAGATAGGGTTTTCTATTTTTTCCTTCCATTTCCTGACCCTCCTCCCAATGCTGCCTTCAAATTCTTACTTATTTGGAACAACCTATTTAGATAGGTTTCTGCCATGTACCACTCATGTGCGTCCATAAAAAATAGAAGTGAAATCAGTTGGTTAAATGGTGGTTAAAGTTCTTTATATGCTGAACTCAACTCTTCTGAATCACTTTTGACTCAGGATATGATGCTTCATGTCTGATTGACCTTTGTAATCTGACATTTCTTCCTTTTTTAAAAAAAATCTTTAAAGCATTTTATTATTTTTGCTGTTATTGAGAATGTATACAGCAGAATATATACTAATTGAACAATTTCATGATTTTACATGAAACCAGGACCCTAAACTTTCAAAGGAACCAAATCCCATGAGCTGTTTGGTTGTACATAAGGAGCTGCCGCCTGAGCAGCCACCAGACTGTTCTCGTTTCAACTTATACAGGTGTACAGTTTATTGGCAGCAGTTACATTAATTGGCTGTGCATCCTTACACTTCATCTATGTGATTTTTCCAGTACCAGAAACACAGGCTTATACTGGTAGTCCCCAACTTACAATAGAGTTTCTTTCTGATGATGTAAGTTGGCTCTGACCTAAGTCAGTTCTAATTTAGGTGAAATACCTTATTTATTTTTTACTTTTTGCTGTCACTGCCTTTTATTATCAGTATCTGTATAAATGCAATTTTTATTTGTCTTTGGGGCCTGGCATGATAACATGAGGAAATTACATGTTGCAACATTGTGTGTAGTACATATTACTAAGAACAAGATGTTAAAAAATAGGAATAAGTGTGGTTCACAACTTGAATAATGTCATAAGTTGTGGACTACTTGTACACTGTACACAATAACTTCCCCTTTGCCCCTCTCTCCTGCCCTGATGACTATTAAGAAACTTTAGTCTCTAAACACTTGCCTTTTCTTGTCTTTTTATAAAAGTGTGATCATACAATGTGTGATATTTTGTGACTGACGTTTTCCACTGAGCATGATGTCTGTAGGCTCCATCCATGTTGTAACATGTATCAAGACTTCATATCTTTTGCTGGCCGAGTAGTATTCTAGTGTATGTATTAGGTCTGACAATTAAGTTCATGAACTCATTGTAGAAACAGTGCTGTGTACCTCGTTGGTGAGTATCACTACGGTCTGATCACCTTCAGCGTACTCCCACTGGGAAACTGCATTGACTGTAATGCCCAGTCCACCCTTGAGAACAGTTTTGGAACTCTGTCTGAAATGGCCAGTTGGAGTTGTTGTTTTATTACCCTTCATGTTCTGAATGTCATCAAAATGTCTTCCTTTCAATAATTCCTTTATTTTCAGGTAAACAGAAAACTCACTGGGGGCTAGATCAGGTAAGTTTGGATGCTGTTCCAGTACAGTTATTTGTTTACTGGCTAAAAACTCCCTCACAGACAGCTATACAATTAAGTTTGCGAACGTGCACCTTGCCACCGTGCACAATGGCTGTTATAGAAAGAGTTCCAAAATTGCCTTGAAGAGTGGACTAGGCACTGGTATTGGTGCATAACTTCCCAAAGGGAGTACTGTGAAGGTGACCATAGTGATTTTCAGCAGTGAGGAACACTTAGGACAGTTAAATTTGTGGACTTAGTTGTCAGACTTCATGTGTACCACGTTTTGTTCATCCATTCATCTGTTGATTGACATTTTGGTTGTGTGGCTGTTGTGTATAGTGCTGCAGTGAACACTGGTGTATCACTATCTGTTTGAATCTGTGCTTTCGATTCTTTTGGGTATACATCTAGGAGTGGAATTAGTCACTTATATAGTAACTCTATTTTTAGTTTTTTGAGGAACTGCCACACTGTTTTCCACAATGGCTATCACATTTGCATTCCCACCAGTGCCAAACACTTTTTTTTTTTAATCTTAGCCATCCTAGTGGGAGTGAAATAGTAATTCATTTTGGTTTTGATTTGCATATCTCTGATGGCTAATAACCATCAGTGAGATAACAAACATTTATGAGACCATTTCAATGTCCTCCTTATTGAAATGTCTTTTCAGTTCCTTTACCTGTTTTATAATTGGGTTGTCTTTTTGTTGTCAAAATTTTATATATATTTTGGTTATTAGATTTTTAGCAGATGTGTAGTTTCTGAAGATATTCTCCTAGTCAAGCTTGTCTTTGTAAGTTAATTTTATATAATGTAATCATAGGACTGACAGTCTATCACTTTTGCCATACACTCTTGGTTAGGAGCCAGTGACAGGCCATGCCTATATTAAAGGGTAGATTTTTCCACAAAAGTATGAAGGTGTGTATCTTCATGCATGTGCGGAAATCATTTCAGGCTGGTTCCTTGGGATCTTCTCTAAACACATAGTATGATCTCTACAGAGAATATGTAATTTTGAGAAGGATTCTACCCAGTGAATCTGTCTTGATGAAACTTAGCCACAGAGTACACACAAGATACCACTTTGACTTCATAGAGCTGGTTGTAGTGAGAAGAAAAAACCTTATAATAATTGGCAGTAGACTATGTGAAAGAAGGTAGAGATTTTCACGGAGTGTACCAGCAGGGTCTGAAGATAGAAACTGGAGGGTAGGTGAGATAGTGTCATGTATTTTCCCTAGTTTGTAATTTGCTGACATCTGATCCTCTCTGTCATTCTTTTTTTTTTTTTCTCAAATCATCAGTTTTCTGTATTTTCACTGAAGGGCTTAGTACCATAATAACTGGCTTCGAGAGGCAGCCGAACATAGTATTTATTGTTAAGGACTCAGATTCTAGATCTCAACTGCCTGGGTTCAGATCTTGCCTCTGCTACTTAATACTGTATAGGCTGGGCAGTTACTTAGTGGGTTATGTACCTCAGGAAAATCTGTAAAATGAGCCTAAGAATAGTGCCTAACTCCGTAGGGTGATTGTGAGAATTAAGAGTTAATGCTTGTAATTGTTCAGTTTTTGTAGGTGTGATAATGACATCATGGTTATATTATCCCACTCTCCCCAAAAACATAAAAGGAAGAGAGAGTGAGTCTTTTTAATGTGTTAGAGATATGTATTAAAGTAGTTGCAGATGAGATGATAATGGTAATTGGGATTTTGGAAGAAATTGATGCAAATAGTGATGACATCAAGTGGTTAATACAGATGAAACAGAATTAGCTGTGAGGCTGATTGTTGAAAAATGTTGAATTGGTAGTTTACTTGTATTGCGTGGTTGACTTTTATAGGTATTTAAAAAATTTTTTTTAAAATGAAGAGTAGAAACAAATTAACAATGCCCTGCCACATATTGTGTGCTATTCTTTTTATCTATTCTTATTATGTTTAATGTATTGGGATTAACTAATCTGAGACACAAAGAAATAAAAAAAAAAACCCTAAAGTTGACATTTCAACATTTTATTTCTAAGATTTTTCTTATAAATGGAAACTCCTGAAGCATGGATAACATGTGCAACATTAGTAGATGTGGATGTTTGGTTCTGTGTTGGCTTCTCCCTAGTTAAATTCTAATTTATGACTTAATTAGTTGACTTAATTGTAGTCTGAATCACATTCCACTTAATTTAGTCCACCGTTCTTTTTTCTGTAAGTGGGATGGAAATTAGTACTCTGCCGGTAAAGTGGTTAAGAACTCAGACTGCTAACCAAAAGGCTAGCAGATCAAAGCCACCAGCTGCTCCTGGGAAACCCTGTGGGCGGTTCTACCCTGTCATATAGAGTTGTTGAGTTGGAAATGATTTGGTTTGGTTTTATTACTGGTAGGAGACTTTTACTTTACCAGTAATGAAAGTATTAGTAACAAATGCAAAGACTTTCCTAGGGGAAGAGTGTTATTGTGCTTTAGTGTAATGTATATTAATTTGCTGTTTAAATAAGAAAGCACGCTTAAAGGACTTTTTTGCTAAGGTTGTCATCTCAAATGTGACAAACATCTGTTTGATTATTATCATTTGGCTTTATATTACATAGCACTAGGAAACTAGAGGCTTGAATACTTCAGCTGAGGTTAAGAAGGATGATCTGATCAGTGATTCTGGTTTACTTTATGTGAATGAACCTTATGACTAAAACTTAGGAAAAAAATAAAAAAGCAAGTCCCACATCTCTCAGGGTTCCGGTTAGGAACCAGCACAGTGCTGGTAACTGCTTCAAGCCTCGTTACAGGCACACCGTGGTTTAGTGGATGAGGAGGTTGAAGGCAGAAGGGTAGGTGACTTGTCCAAGGTCGTAGAATTTCGTAGAGACAGAACTGGGAAATGAACTCTGGAGTTGCATTTCCTGCTTTTTACTGTTCTAGTGATTTCCAGACTGTTCTCAAGCACTCTAGGGTTCTAAGAAAGTTTCCTCAGTCTCTGAACCTTCTACCCAAGTTTAACCAAGATAGGTCATCATTTTTCTATTTTATGTATTGGGGGATATGTGAGATTTAGTTCAGAGGGAAAAAAGTTTTTCTGCTTTATGTATTTTTTGTGTCCCTGTCTCCCTGATTTCCTTATTGTGGGCCATCTACTCAAAAAAATGCATTTGATTTATTGTGGGTATTTTCTTTGACTTTGTTTCAAGGAATGCCAGTATGCTCTCCAAAGAAATCTGTGACCCGTAGACTGCAGGACAATTTGCAAAGACTTTTAAATATGGAGAGATAATTTGTTTTTAGTATGAAGTTATCAGTTAACAATGTATTTTCTTCCAGCCCTGTATATTCTGCCTTCATTTTTTCATCACATAAATCTCCTTGCTAGTGACTTTCTCTGTTTTTCAAGCCCTTTTTATTTTTTTTTCAAGCTATTTATGTAACTATGTCTGTCTTAAATAGAATGGTTTCTGATGTCTGGAGATTCATTTTAGTTTCTTTGGCAGTGAGTTAGAGGTTATTTCATTTGGCGTAAAAAATGATACTGTCATCAGAGGTGACATCGTTGTCATCCAAAAGAGGGCCTAATAGCTCATTAAGTTGATTTTGACTTAACTTGTGGAGGCTTTTAAGGTTTAAAAAACAAAATCCTCACTGTTAATTCATTATATTCAGTATCTTAATCAATTCATATGTGATTATGATAATTTACTTCGAAATCCTTGGTGCTATTTAGGTAGCTTTTTAAAATTCTAGATCTTTACTCTGAAACCAGAAACCCAAACCCATTGCTGCTGAGTCGATTCTGACTCATAGCAACCCTGTTAGGACAGAGTAGAACTGCTCCATAGAGTTTCTGTGGAACACCTGGCAGATTTGAACTGCTGACTTTTTGGGCTAGCAGCTGTAGCACTTAACCAGTATGTCACCAGGTTTCTGCCTTTCCTCTGTTTTCAGTTTAAAACTATCATTGTTGTAGTGTGCTGTGGCATTAATCCTAACTCAAAGCAATCCTGTTGGATGCAGTAGAACTGCTCCCCTGGGAGTGCTTGATCTTACCTGATCTCAAAAGCTAAGCAGGTGTGGTTAGTATTGGGATGGCACTCTGTCTGGGAATACTAGGTGCTGTAGGCTTTTGGAGCCCTGGGGTGCAGTGATTAAGAGCCATGGCAAGCTTTGGCTGCTAACTAAAAGGGCAGTTCCACCAGCAGCACCTTAGAAACACTATGGGGCAGTTCTGTACAGCCCTACAGGGTCACTGTGAATTGGAATCACCTTGACAGCAATGTCTTTTTTTTTTGATGCAGTTGTGTTTTGACATTTAATGTGGTTACATGTAATCCATGTGATAACTAATTATTTTTAGTGGGTTTTCATTTTTTGCTATGGCAGTGTTGTTTATCAATAGCTCCCCTCCCCCTACCTTTAAAATAAATCACAGAAATTTGAGAATTCAGTTTTGCTATTATACTTGACAAGGAAGTGGTTTCAATTACTTAAAACTTTATTATTCAGAAGTGAAACACGTAAATATTTATTATGGAAATAAAATCTGTTTGGTTTGAAAATTTGATGATTACTAAATATAAAGAACATACTAAAGTCTGAGTAAATGCTAAAAGCCAGCACAGGAGAAGTTTCCATTTTGGTGCTACACCAGAAGGGGCATTATCTAGCCACACTGGTTGGGGGCGTCTGTCATTAGGAAAGCTGATCAGAGGTAACTGGTGTAATGTTCTTGACAGGTACCCGAAAGCTGACTTGTTACTCTGGGCTGCCCTGGGAAAGGCAATGCATTCAGACCAGAAATGCATGGTTTGTTGAAGGGCGACACCTTTTGACAAACTGTTACCTCCTAATAGTACCATCTGAATACATGACAAGTAGATTTCAGAAATAGGGAGGGCAAGGAGATATCCAGTAGTGGGGATTGCTTCCTGTTTTTCTTTAGTTTTCATTATCAGATAATTAGAAGATGTAAACAGTTGATGAATTTAAGATCACTTTTCACGTGTTCTATGTCCCCTTGCTTTACTCAGCTTCCTGCTACTTCAGGCAGTTTTATTGAGGCCTTGGGGTGGGTATACTGACATAATTTAAAACAATTTAAAATATGAACTGTTGCTTATGTTGTACACCAGAATTAACACTACCGTAATAATACTATATTAGCAAGACACTCAGTGTAATAAATTTTCTTAGGGAAGATTTAAGAAAGTTGTACTACTGTGCTGTTTGAGTTGAGCTCTCTTTTCGGGCTGGTGCTTTAAAAAAGTTTTTGAGTGTTCTAGGTGCTACATCTAAATGTGCTCAGCAGTGCACAGGCTCTTTGACAAATGCTGTTCTTGAGAAGAGCACCATCCTTCTGTGAATCTGTATTATTTTTACTTGCAAGCTGGTACTCCAAGAAAGGCTAGTGTGTACTTCATTAACAAAATTCATCTTGAAACATATTCGGCTTTCTGTCTGCTTTTAACCTCACATTCAGGCCACTGCCAAGTTCTTTGCCCATATGTCTAATTATTTTCTTTGGGTCCAAAATTTTATCTTTTGTGGCTTAATGTTAAAGTTAAAAGTTTTGATTGGAAGCTTTTTTTTAAAACAATTATTATCTTACGCCGCTTTCTTAGTTGTTCTTTGGTGTCTACTTTAAACTGTTGCAACTTACTGCTTTTCTTCCCTATCTCTATTTTTTGCCCAACCCCTCCTCTCTATTCAAAGTACCTCTTACGTACCGTGTGTGTTCTTTCTCTCCCTCCCTCATGGAAGCTCTTCTTCCTCCTGTCCTTTCTTCAGGCACCAGGGCATCCTTTTTAAATAGCTCTCAAACAAACAGACTGTTAGTTGGAAGGTTGATTCTTTGAACCCACAGAGAGGTTCCCTAGAAGACAAGCCCGGCGATCTGCTCCCCAAAGGTTATAGTCTTGAAAACTCTGGAGCAGTTCTCTGCGCACGCAGGGTCACCGTGAGCCATAATCAACTCTGCAGCTTAATTCGCTTTAGTGCAAACCGACAGTTCAGAGGCCACCCAGAGGGCTCTGGGAAGAAAGACCTGGTGATCTACTTCTCAAAAATCAGTCACTGAAAACCGTGCGGTGCACAGTTCTGCTCTGACACTTAGAAGGTTCCCCTTTGTTGGAATTGACTTGATGACAACTGTTTCTTTTTTTAAATCCTTAGAATTAAGCTATCAGCTCTGTTCTAAATCTTCCTCTTAAACTTCTGAGATTTGGTTAATCTAAAGTAAATATCTGAAAACGAAAAATTGGGTACTGATACTTCGTAAATAATTCCTACCGTATTTTCATTGTTATTGTCGACTCCATCTGCCCACTCCTTGTCTCCCCCTCCCCCCCATGGCTTTTTGTCCATTTCATTAAAGTGGTAAACTAATAGGCCTGGAGTTGACTAATGTTCTATAAAGCATACCAGACTTGTTTGGCACTTTGTAAATGTTAAAATAACAACAACAGCAACAGTAATGTCATTTTGGTTGAGAGAGATGTCCATAATGTTAGAGACAGTCCTGGAACTTCTGTTTTCTGGGAGGATAAATGTTAACCAGATGGGAATTATTGGAACTGAGAAATCACTTTCTTTTTGTCTTTTAAAATTTACCTTCTTATGCCTGTAGTCATCAGAAAATTTGCCTTGCTTCATACACCATTTATAATGTAGTTTACCATATTCTACCTTAAAAGTGCCCATAAGAATAATATATGTTTCAGGGTATATTTTCCCACTTGCAGTAAGGTCCCTAGTTTCTGTCCCTGTGAACTGTTGTATATTTGCCATTCAATACAGCCCAAAGAAGGAAGCTTGGAAAAGTAGAAGTCCAATAGCTCACCTAAGAAAAACCAACAAAAAACACTAGCTTTTGTTTTTATGGTTGTATACTATGTATATGGTTATTAAGTACTTCTTTTGGCCTGCCTGGAAACCCTGGTGGCATACTGGGTTAAGTACTGTGTCTGCTAACCAAAAAGTCAGCAGTTCAAATCCTTGGAAACTCTGTGGGGCAGTTCTACTTTGACCTATAGAGTTACTAGGAGTCGGACCCGACTTGATGGCAGTGGGTTTGGTTTGGCCTGCCTTGAGAGTTGACTGCCTTTTGGTGGCTGTTTTGAGTCCTCCTGTCTGGTTAGTACCCTAGTATCCTAGTTATTACACTTGGCAGCTGCATAGTTTCCTGGGAGCAGTTGTAATTGGTGCAAAATAAATAGAATAAAAGGTTCTTTCCAAATATGTGTCTTTGCTTTGCTCCTTAGTACTTGATTTGATTGTTGGCTACAAATTAGAATATGGACTCTTCATTAATTGGTTTCCATGCAGAGGTCAGAAACTTCCCAGGAGTGTGGTTAGCCTGCATCCTGATGGTGGCTATGGAACATGTCGCTAATCATGGTTGTTTAGTGGCTGGCTGGTTTAGCTGGTCTAGCTTGTATTTTTTCTGGTAACAATTACTTCTGTTTTCTAGTGAGTTTAAAAGAAGAAAAAAGTCTTTCCATGAAGGCTAATTGTGTAGACATTTAAATTCTAGCAGCCCTTGTCAGCTGGGTTCTGTCAAAGAATTAAACCCTACATAAAAAGATTTGTGTCACTGTATTTTGAATTCTTTCAAGGATGGTAGTATTCTAGTTGTATTGGAGAGGCTTACCTGCTAGAAGTGAAGAAGATTTGAAGCACTTACTGATGAAGATCAAGGACCACAGTCTTCAGTATGGATTGCACCTCCGCATCAGTAAAACAAAAATCCTCACAACTGGACCAGTAAGGGATATTTTCCTAAAGGGAGAGAAGATTGAGGTTGTCAAGGATTTCATTTTACTTGAGTCCACAGTCAATGACAATGGAAGCAGCAGTCAAGAAATCAAAAGCTGCACTGCACTGGGAAAATCTGCTGCAAAAGACCTCTTCCAGGTATTCAAAAATAAAGATGTCACCTTGAAGACTGAAGTGCACCTGACCCAAGCCATGATATTTTCAGTTGCATCATATGCGTGTGAAAGCTGGACACTGAACAAAGAAGACAGTAGAATTGATGCCTTTGAATTGTGGTGTTGGAGAAGAATGTTGAATGTACCGTGGAACTCTGAAAGAACAAACAGACCAGTTCTGAAAGAGGTACAACCAGAGTTTGCTTTGGAAGCAAAGATGGCAAGACTGTGTCTTACGTACTTTGGACATGTTGTCAGGAGGGATCAGTCCCTGGAGAAGGACATCGTGCTTGGTAGAGTGGAGGGTCAGCAAAAAGGAGAAAGACCCTTGACAAGATGAACTGACACAGTGGCAGCAGCAGTGGGCTTAAGCATGAAAACAATAGTGGACATGGCACAGGATTGGGCGGTGTTTCATTCTGTTGTTTGTAAGGTCACTATGAGTCAGAACTGACTCAGTGGCACCTAACAACAACAACAGCATGTCTAAAATATTGTCATTTAATGTAAACAATGTAAAAATATATCAACAAGATTTTTAAATGCTAAGTCTTTGAAATCTGGAGTACATTTTATATTTACAGCACAATTAACTTTGGGCTAGACACACTTCAAGTGCTGAGTGGTCACGTGATTGGTGCCTACAGCATTAGATAACAGATCTAGATCATAAAATAATTCTATATCTGAGCCAAGAACAATCTAGAGTATATAAACGTTGTCATAGAAATAATAAAAATTTTACCTACAGAAGTTAATATAAAAATAGAACCCCACTGCGGAAGATTCAGACTTGCAAAAAGTTTGATATGACTTATATTTTAGGGTATCTCAAGAAGTTGAGCTTCTTTCCCTAAAAGAATATTAAAAAAATAAACTTTCCTCCAAACTGTCATGATGTTTTATCTTTCCTTCTTAAAGCATGCGGTCTGTTTACAGTCTGTTTCTGTGAAATTGTCGTATATGTCACTACTTGTCTGTCAGTTTGTTGTACTGTGCTGGCTTGTGCATTGCTGTGATGCTTGAAGCTATGCCACTGTTATTTCATATACTAGCAGGGTTAGCTGTGGTGGACAGTGTGACTTACAATGGGAAGAAGCAGCTACAAGCATCCATTAGTAATCAGATCATGGAATGTAAGAAATATGAACCTAGGAAAATTGTAAATTGTCAAAAATGAAATGGAACTCTTTAAGATGGATATCCCAAGCACTGGTGAGCTGAAATAGATTGGTATTGGTTATTTTGAGTCAGACAATCTAATTACATTTATTGTAAAAAAGAATATTTTAAGGTCTGTCCTGAAGTACAGTATTGTCAGTGATAGAATAATATCCACACACCTACAAGGGAAATCAACTATTGTTCAAATTTATGCACCAACCACTAATGCCATAGACGAAAAAATTGAAGATTTTTGCCAACATCTGCAGCCTGAAATTGTCAGAGATGTAATTAGGATGTATTGATAATTACTGGTGATTGGAGTGCAAAAGATGGAAACACAGGAGAAATAACAGTAGTTAGAAAATATGGCCTTGGTGGTAGAAACCATCCCAAGATCAAACGATGGAATTTTGCACTACCAGTGACCTAGTCATTGGAAATACCTCTTCTTTAACAATATAAATGATGATTATATACATGAACCTCACCAGATGGAATCCACAGAAGTCAATTTGACTACACCTGTGGAAAGAAATGATGGAACAACGTAATGTCATCAGTCAGAACAAGGCCAGGGTTGACTGCAAAACACACCATCAATTGCTCATATGTAAGTTCAAGTTGAAGCTGAAGAAAACTAGAACCAGTTCATAAGAGCCAAAGTATATTCAACCTGAATTTAGAGAGTAGATGTGATGCATTAAACACTAATGTCTACAGACTGTGAGTTGTAGAATGACATCAAGGACATCATAGATGAAAAAAGCAAAAACTCATTAAAGAGATAGAAGAGATATGGATGTCAGGAGAAACTCTGAAACTTGCTCTTGAATGTAGTTGAAGTAAGTTAGATGAAATGGCGAAGCAAAAGAGCTGAACAGATTTCATAGGGTGGCTTGAGAAGACAAAGTAAAATGCTAAATAATGAAATGTGCAAAGACCTGGAGTTAGAAAACCAAAAGGAAGGACCGTCCTTGACATTTCTCGAGATGAAAGAACTGAAGGAAAAACTCAAGCGTTGACTGGAATATTTGAAGGAGTCTATGGGCAAAATACTGAACAGTGTATCTCAAAAGAAGATGGAAGTAATCCACAGAATTCACTGTACCAGAAAGAATCAGGCAGTGTTGAGCCATTTCAGGAACCAGTGGTACTGAAGGTAGAAGTCTAAGCTGTGCTGAAGGCATTGGCACAAAACGGGGCTCCAGGAATTAGTGGAGTATCAGCTGAGATGTTTCGGCAAGCTATGCCATGTCATCTCGTAGATCTGATTCATCAGTTCTGTGAGACATTGCAGGAAATTATGGAACCCAAAGACAGGAAGGAGAGTCGTGAGGGGAGGAGGAGTAGTTGATGTCAGAGATAGAGTGGTATAGCAATTTGGGAAAGTTGGACATTTGGGGTGTCTTTTACCTCTTCCTCAGAAGAACCTGCTTTGTGCTGATCCTTGTACAATAAATTATTCATTTAGTATATCACACAAGTAAAATTTTACTGAAGATAATTCAAAAGCAATTGCAACATTACATTGAAAGGGAAATGTCAGAAATTCAAGTAGATTCCAAAGAGGTTGTGGAACAAGGGATATCCTGTTGATGTCAGATAATCTTGGCTGAAAGAGAATACCAGAAAGATGTTTACCTGTGTTTGATTAACTACATAAAGGCATTCAGCTGTGTGGATGATAACAAATTATGCATAGCATCACAAAGAGTAGAAATTTGGAGCATTTAATTGTGCTTATGTGGAACTTCTACACAAATCAACTGACAGTTCAAATAGAACAAAGGGATGATGTCTGGTTTCAAGTTGGGAAAGGTGTGCAAATGGTTGTATCTTTGTACCATGCTTACTTAGTTTATATGCTGAGCAAATAACTTGAGAAGCCAGGTGATTGGAAGAAGAATATGGCATCAGTACTGAAGACTCAGTAACTACCTGCAGTATGCAAGTGACAGAACAAGAGGACTTGACGCACTTCAGTATGGATTATACCTCAACATAAAACAAAAATCCTCACAGTTGCACCAATAAACAGCATCAAGGTAAACAGAAAATATTGAAGTTGTCAAGGATTTTATTTGGACCTATAATCAACATCCATGGAAGCAACAGCCAGGAAATCAAATGACATATTTCATTGAGCAGGTCTGCTGCAAAAGACTTCTTAAAAGTGTTGAAAACCAAACGATGTCACTTTGAGAACTAAGGTGGATGTGACCCAAGCTACAGTATGTTTAGTTGGCATCTATGCATGTGATAGCTGGACATTGACTAAGGAAGAGCAAGAAGAATTTGTGCATTTGAATTATGGTGTTGACAAAGAATGTTAAACATATATGCAAGGCCTGACAATTAAGTCCACAAGCTTAATTGTTCTAAGTGCTGCATACCTCATTGCTGAATATCACAATGGTCACCTTCAAAGTACTCCTCTTGGGAAGCTGTGCCCCAATGCCAGCGTCTAGTCCCCTTTGAAGCAATTTTGAACTGTTTCTGGAATGGCCATTGTGCACGGTGGCACAGTGGCAAGTCCCAAACTTCATTGTATAGTTGTCTGTGAGGGAGTTTTTAGCCAGTAAAGAAATAACTATTAGAACACCCTCCCTGCTCGCCTGATCTGGGCCCCAATGGCTTTTTCTTTACCTGATGATAAAGGAAATATGGAAAGGAAGACATTCAGGACATCAAGGGAATATGATGACAGCTCTGATGGCCATTATGTAAAGACAGTTCCAAAATTGCTTTGAAGTGTGGACTAGGCACTGGCATCGGTGCATGGCTTCCCAAAGGGAGTACTTCAGAGGTGACCGTGGTGGTACTCAGCGGTGAGTTTGTGAACTTAATTGGCAGTCCTTAGATATATCATGGACTGTGAGAAGAACAAATAGATCTGTCTTGGGTAAGTACAGCCAGATCGATGCTGAATGGCATGTCTTCCTTTTTTGTACTTCAGACATGTTAAAAGCTGGGACTAGTACCTGGAGAAAGACATCATGCTTGGTAAAGTAGAGGGTCACCATAGAAAAGGAAGACCTTCGAAGAGATGGGCTCAGACAACAGTGATTTTGAGACTAGAGCAAGACTGGGCGTGTCTCCTTCTGTTACACATAAGACTGCTGTGAGTTGGAACCAACTGGATGACACCTCACAACAACTACAACAGTAGTAACATTGTGTGTATACCCGTATACCAGTTTAAGGGAGTGCTCTTTATCTTTCTGAAGAAATTTTAGCACTTTCAGTCTGTCTTTTCCTCCTAATTATTCCCTTTCATTAACTGCTTATGTTTGTTGTAGCATCTCCCCCAAATAAAACTTACTTTACAGATTTATTACCAAGGGAAAGAATAAGGATGGCAAGTTTTCATCTTAGTACGGGACCACTCCTGGGTTCATTGGCTTTTACTCTATTACCGCATCTTGCCTGTGAACTGGGGTGTCAGGATATGAAAGTGAATTATTGATTGTTAATGAAGAAACCACTTTTTTTTTTTTTCAACTTCATTCCCTTTAACATTACTGACTGTGCTTTGTTCATTGCACTCTAGGACTTTCTCCCTCGGGTCAACTAGCAACTGGGGACAATTTTGCTGTCAGGCAGATTTTTTATAGCTACTTTAAAATGATTTTATACTCAAACAAATGTATACAAATAATATTTTTTTAACATTTTATATATTTCTACATCTTACAGAACTAAATCTTTGCAATACTACACTCTTTAATTGGTTTTTATATGGTAATTTACAAAACAATCCCTGGGCTGCACCCTTGGTTTGTCAGGGCACGTATCACAATAAAAAACACATGACATTAGCCCTCAAAGCTTTGAAAATACTCTTACATTTTCTGAGACATTCTACATAGTGGCCCTGCCCTCCAGACTCTAGGTATTGGCCGCACTCTCAGGATTCTGAGTGGAGACCGTTGGCCCTGTGCTACAACTCTGCCTAGAGAGGCTCACTCGGGCAGCAACTCTGCTCACTTAGCTTTAGGTGCACCTTAAGCCCAGCTGAGTGACAGTTCCACCCTTACAAACACAGAGAGCCGTGGCTCCACCCTTTCAAACCCCTGAGGTCATGGCCACACCCTTTGAGACTGAGACCGCTCAGCTTCTCACACTGTTTTGTCTTTTCAGCTTCCCTTTCCTATGGCTGCATGGCCTGGCTGTCAGGCCTAAATGTGCCCCAGTGGGGCAAGTGTTCCAAAGCTCTGTAGCTCCACTCTTGCTAGAAAGCCTCCTACACAAAGGCAGTAAAGATTTTCACAGAAAATGATTATGTCGAGGCATATTGATCTTCTTGATCAATGCCACCCATGTATTTTATATAATTTATTATAGTATTAGGTTTCTCAAAGTTGATTTCCACACCATCTCGTAAAATCCTTTTTACAGTGGCTGTTCCTGCATCATCCCAAGTGGTCAAACAAGTGACAGTCCTTTTATCTTTCCACACTAGAAGTACCGTGGGTTTTTTTTTTTAGGAATTTCTTTTTGCTCTTGGTATTTCCTTTCTATTTGTTAAGATTGTCCAGGTTAAAAACAACAATTGTCGTGGCTCAGTTGCCTGAGACACACGTCTTGAGTTATTGCATGAAACACTGTGGTGCCTGAGAGGCGCCTCCTGCAGGAACTGTAGTTTTAGAAGTGAGAATTAAAAGAGGAAAATTGGTATTTTCCTCTTTTAGAATGAATGATAAAGAGCTGTGACTTTAATTTCAGACATGATAATAAATTTAGTAATTTTTCTTAACACATGTCAATGAAAGAAGAGTTTATTGAATGGAAATATCTTAAGTGGAGCTGAGAACTTTCACAATCTGTGTCTACTTAGCAACATATTTGATAGAGTTTCAGTGCCGTGTTTTAATTAATGTTGAACTGTTAACATCATGCTGTCTGTAGGATAACAGAATTCTCTGTAGAGCAGGCAAACTTAGAAAATATATGGTCTTTTGATAAGGTGTTAGAAGCTTCCATATTTGTTAAAAAATAAATTTTCTTCACCAATCTTAAAACCTGTTTGTTGTAAGTTTGTTTTTTAGGTACCTGCCTATTTATCTTTTGGTATAGATACATTTAGGAGGCTGATGTCACAATGGTTAAATGCTCAACTGTAATCCAAAGGTTTGTTGATTCGAAATTTCTCAGTGACTCTGCAGGGAAAGACCCTATCTGCAGGAATTGTAGCCTAGAAAATTCTCTGGAGTAGTTCTGCCATGTCACTTGGGTTGCAGTGAGTTGAAATTGACTGAATGGCACCTAATGACAGACAGCATGGCACATTTTTAATTTTTCAAGCAACTGATACGCTTTAAGCTAAAACATTTCTTTTATAGCTGACAATATTCTGTTGCTGTGAAATTTCAGATTCATTTATCTGGTCAGGTATTGTCAAAACAGTTGTGTCTGCATTCCAACCACCTGTTCTCAAGCTTGGTAATTCCTCTGTTTCACTGCTGTTTTCTGCCTTTTTAGAAAACTTTTTTGCAGTTTGCAGCTTAAAGAAGCTGTCTGCATTTTAGGAAGTTTCCTTTCTCTTTAAGTGGTCCTGTCAGTCAGCTGTGAAAACTCTGATGGGTAGTGGATAAATGCTATGGCTATTAACCAAAAAGTTGGAAGTTCAGATCCGCCAGGTGCTGCTTGGATACTCTATGGGCAATTGTACTCTGTCTTATAGGGTTGCTGTGGGTCTGAATCAACTTCATGGCAGTGTGTTTGGTATTGCTTTTTGTGTCAGTCAGTTGTGCCATTTGCCATGTGTTGTTAAGTGTCCCCTTCTCAAGTGTTAGCTATTTAGTAGAGATGGCAGGGAAACCTGACATGCCCTGAAGAAGCTGACTACTTGCTCTCCGACACAGTTCTCAGAGTCAGGTCTTGCTTAGGTTCTGTCCCATGGTTGTGTGACTTTCCTGAATGGAATGCATGTTTTCTAGCTCATTTCCTTCCATGTTCTTCCCACATCAGCTAGCAGAAGATATGCTTCTGAATGCTACCCACAAATTATTAGCTGTTTTGCTTTGTGGTCTGCTAACCCACTCTCTTGAGTAAGGAATTAATGTGTTTCAGATACAGAATTATGTTGCTTAGTGGAACAAACCTGATCTTTGCCAAAGAATGCCTAAATTTTAAGACTTTATTAGAAAACAAAACCAAAATACCAACAACAGCAGGGCCTGTCATTAATGCATGTTGTGCATTTACCATGTGCCAGACACTATACTAAGCAGATTGCATATGCTAGTTAATTTCCAACAACTTTTAATAAGTCCTGTTGTTGCCATTCTTACAGATAAAGAAAGCACAGAAAAATTAAACAGTTTGCTCAAGGTTACACATTAAGGGGCAGGTTGACCCTGGTTGCTTGACTCCAGAGTGCTTGCTTTTTGTGTCTGTTGTTTTCAGCCCCTGGGCCAAACTTTGACTGCAGTGTGACAGAATTGTAAATCCTGTTGAGGATTAGATAGGAAATAGATCTTTTTTTTTTTTTATTGTGATTGAGTGAAAGTTTACAGTACAGTTCAAATTTGCATGCCTGCCTGTCTACGGCTCTCTCTGCTCTCCTTGGGAAATTGATTTTTTAGTCTTTGAAACTTTTTGTATTCATCTGCTAAGAGTACATTATACAGTTTCTCCCAAAAAGATAATATGTGAAATCAGTATGTAGGGGTGGATCTTTGACCATATTCCTGTCTTGTGAAGTCAGATAAACTAGTTATAAAATCTAAAACCAAATTCATACTTTAGTCTTGATTACATTAACCAATATTTATTAGGTGCAAGGTATATGTTACAAGATCTTAAAAAATCATTGTGGTGAAAATATACATAACAAAACCCTTGCCGGTTCAGCAGTTGCTACAGGTGCGGTTCTTGGGCATCATCACATTCTTCAAGCTGTGCAACCTTTCTTGCTCTCTTTTTCCTCATCGTTCCACAAACTCTCCCTCTCTCTCCTTCCTCCCACTCTTGGTGACCAGTGTTAATGTTTGGTTTCTATATATTTGCTTATTTCATGTAAGTGGTGTCATCCAGTATTTGTCCTTTTGTGACTGACTTGTGTTTCATTCAGCATGATGTTTTAAAAAAAGGTTTATTCATGTCATGGTATGCAGAACTTCATTTGCCCTTATGGCTGAGTAGTATTGCACTGTGTATATATTCCACATTTTGTTTATCCATTCACCTATTGATGGGCATTTTGGTTGTTTCCACCTTTTGACTGTTATGAAAAGTGCTACAGTGAACACTCGTGTACAGTTACTGTTTGTGTTTCTGCTTTTACTTCTTCTGAGTATATACCTAGGCTTGAGATTGCTGGGTCACATGGTACTTCTACATTCAACTTTTTGAGTAAACACCAAACTGTTTTCCACAGTGTCCACATCGTGCTACATTCTCACCAGTGGTAGATGAATGTTCAGTTTCCTCTATAACCTCACTAGCATGGATTGTTTTTTAGTTGTTTTTATCATCGCCATTTTAATAGGGATATGGTGGTATCTTGTAGTTTTTCTAACGGCTTGTGATGTTGGGCATGTTTTCATATGCTTGTGGCCATTTGAATATCCTCTTGGTTGAAATGTGTAAAATCCTTTGCCCACTTTTTTATTAGGTTGTTTTGTGTTTTTATTGTTAAGCTTTAGTTACATATTTTAGATAGACCGTTATAAGACATGTGCTTTCTTGAAAAATTATCCCCTCATTTGTAGGTTGTGTTTTTAAAAAGATCTTTACTTTTGGTTTTCTCTTTACCTTTATGGAAATCCTGTATGTGCACATGAACTTCAGGGTGAGTCCACTGTGAATCAGGAAAGCCCTAGTGTGTGACTCCAGCAATTAAAGTGCGACCATGTACTCTCTCAAGAGTGAAAAAAAAAATAGTGCAAAACAATGGCCAGTTTCCTTAATGATTTTCTACCCTCCGTCCACCCGTCTCCTTCAGTTACTCCGTACATGCCATCCGTTGATAGGGCTCGAGCAGAGACGGGTATTTCAGGCACAAATTTTTGGACAGTTGATGTCGCCGTTGTTAAGATCAGTAAATTCATGTGGTGGTTCCCAACCTGTGCACATCATGGCACACAGAAGAAAATGATGATGTTTTCCCTGGGGTAAACAGACGTGACTGCTTGAGGCCGGCAGTGATCCAGTGCCACCCACGCGTAGTTCCGGGCATACTGAAACCCATTTCCAGCACACCAGTTGGGAAGTTCTCATGGGGGCCTGCGAGTTTCTAAGCTTGTTATTTGCATGAAAGCACTTTGTAAACTCCAGTGTACCATCCATGTGTCAGATTTTATTGGTAATTATTATTGAGAATCAGACATTTGTTCTATGTAAGGGATATTGTGACTCATGGTTTGTTTTGAGAGCTGTTCTGAGAAAATCAGGAGCTGATGCCAGACCTGTGGCCAGAGTTATGGCCTGTATGTGATCTGACACAGTAATGAGCAGTAGAAATGTTGATGGTCAAGAACATGTGATACAAGACTGCTTATGGGAGAGCAAGCTGCTAGTGAGATCTGTTAATGGTTCTCTGCTTTCCTTTTCGCCCATCCCAATCTTTCCATTCTCAGGTTCTACCTCTTTGGTGAAGTCTTGCCCCATATCTTCCTCTTCTCTCCAGGTGAATGTCCTTTGTTCTACCCTTTTATTTATGTTGTTGTTATTAACTGCTGTGAACCAACACATGACTGATAGAGACTCCATGCATAATGGGACAAAATGCTTCCTGGTCCTGTGCACCCTCAAGATTGTTTTGGAATTGTACCATTATGATCCATAAGGTTTTCACTGACTGATTTGTCTGAAAGTAAATTGCCAGGTCTTTTTCCTAGGTGTTCTTAGTCTAGAAACCGTGCTGAAACCTATTTGGTATCGTAGCAACAATACACAAGCCTCCACTGACCCATGAATGGTAGCAGCACATGAGGTGCCTTGGCTGCATCTCCCACACAAAAGGCAAAAATTTTATCACAAAACTACCACTGGACACTTTATACTACTGTGCCACCACAACCCCACATACCTTATATGTAGCTCTGTTAATTATGTTTCTAACTGTATTATCTTACCTGTTTCATGCATTTACTGCTACTAGATTGTCAACTCCTTGAGGAAGAGGCTGTGTTTGATTAATTCTTACAGCTCAAGCTACAACATCCAGCTCATTTCATCATGTTGCATCATTTAAAAAAAAAAATTCTGTTGAGTCGATTCTGACTTAGAGCAGCCCTGTAAGACAGAGCAGACTGTCCCATAGGGTTTTCAAGTGTGCATTACAGGGCCAGACTACCACATTTTTCTTCTGTGGAGCAGCTGATGGGGTTCACACTGCAGCCCTTTCTTTTAGTAGCTGAGCACTTAACCAGTGTTTTCTGAATCAACCAGAGATATGTCTCCCTTTGCTTTTTCCCGTTAGTCCTCATTCCAACCTCTGAAACAACTCCAAAGAGGTTATTTTTATGAGGACTGCCGGTTAAGTTCACAAGCTCATCCTAAAAAAAGTGCTATATACCTGTTGCTGAATATCACTACAGTCACCTTCGAAGTACTCCCTTTGGGAAGGTATGCACTGATGTCAGCACCCAATCCACCCTTCAAAGCAATTTTGGAACTCTTTCTGGAATGGCCATCAGAGCTGTCATTGTATTATCCTCGATGTCCTGAATGTCTTCCTTTCAATATTTCCTTTATCTTTGGGTAAAGCGAAAGTCATTGGGGGCCAGATCAGGTAAGTAGGGAGGGTGTTACAATACAGTTACTTCTTTACTGGCTAAAAACTCCCTCACAGACAACTATACAGTTAAGTTTGCAGGCGTGTTACTGTGCCACTGTGTGCCATGGCCATTCCAGAAAGAGTTCCAAAGTTGCTTTGAAGGGTGGATTAGGTGCTGGCATCAGTGCATAGCTTCCCCAAAGGAGTACTTTGAAGGCCACCATAGTGATATCCAGCAGTGAAGTATGTGGCACTTAGAACAATTCAGTTCGTGGACTTAATTGTTGGACCTTGTATGCCAGCCTTTTATGCACCGGAGTAGCCTATTTTGTATAGTCCTATGTAGTGTTTATTTGTCTGAGTGAAACGTTTTTAGTGTTGAGACTGTGCTTCCCTGTTGTTTTCTTTTCTGTCTTCTCTAGTGTATAGCATTTTAAGAATTGGAAGAGATTAGAGTTTGCCTGGGAAAAGCACTGGTGGCTCAGTGGTTAAGTGCTTCGCGGTTAACCTAGAAGTCAGTGGTTTGAACTCACTGGCTGCTCTGTGGGAGAAAGATGCAGCAGTCTGCTTCTGTGAACATTTACAGCTTTGGAAACCCAATGGGACAGTTCTGCTGTGTCTGACAGGGTTGCTATGAGTTGGAATTGACTTGAGGGCAATGGGTTGGGTTTGGTTTAGAATCTATGTGGTTCATGCCCCTCAATAGCATTGCTTCGTCTGACTAATGTTTATTGCTTACTGATTGAGTAGTTTAAAGTGAGATAAGGAGATATTTGGGAATAACACAATGCTTTCTGTATTTCATTGAGAGAAATGAATAAGTTTAGATTTGGTAGGTTAAATAAGTCTTGTCTTTCATTCTGCTTTTTAATATATGTGCTGTTGGATCTCTGATAGTAGTGGGTTGGGCTATAGAAAAGTATGTTTTATGCTGAAACAGCGTATGTAAGGTACAGAAAAGTTTTCAGATTTTTGTAGTACTGTTGGTAAGAAATGGGCCTTAGAGAACCAGGTTACCTGGGTTGCACTCCTGGATCTGCAACATTATGTGAATTACATAATCTTGGGTAAAATTACTCAATCTCTCTGTCCTTCAGTTTCCTTATTTGTAAAACAGAGTTACTAGTAATATGGGGTTGTTGTGAAGTTTAAATGAATCACTACTTGCAAAACACTAAGAACTGTACCTGGTACGCAGTGAACATACAGTATGTGGTAATTGTCACTACCACCACCACCACTGTTGCTGCTACTACTGTGTAAGCACCTGGTGAGATGTGGAAGGCCCGGTGACATTCCCGTAAAACCTTACTAAAACATTCTGTACATAGGATATAAGCTTCTTGTCTTAATGAGAGGCCCTGTATACCATTCTCTACACTGAAGCATGATTTGACCTAGACTGTAACCCCGTCTATGGAATAATAAAGTGTCTTACTGTAGGGTTTACTGTATGAGCAATTTAAGAAATGGAAGGAAACTAATAGGTTTCTGGAATCTGCTCCTCTGAGTCCAGCTTGCTAAGAATTCATTGCCTGTCTTTTTAAAAGAGTAGATTCACTTTCTTTACTGATATTCTGTAAATACTATCATATGTCTTGTATTTTGTGAAGTATGTTTTATAAGGGATCTAATTTTGTTAGTAAAAAAAAAAGCCAAGTAAATTTTCTTCTTCCCTTATCAGGTTGCTATCAAGATCATAGACAAGACCCAGCTGGATGAAGAAAATCTAAAGAAGATTTTCCGGGAAGTTCAAATTATGAAGATGCTTTGCCACCCCCACATCATCAGGCTCTACCAGGTATGATCACGACAAGGGACTCAGAATGGTCAGTTGTATATGTGACTACCTTTGAAGATCGGTGGGTGGGTAAACATCTGTGACTTTTTTTTAATCTCTGTGTTCAGCCTACTGTTTTCTCTACCCCTGTCTTCCCTTCCTCTATACTTAATATTCTTATGTTTGCCCTGGTTACTTATTAGTAAGATCTGTCTTACCTAGATAGGCCTTGTTAATTTTTTCTTTAAAACCTGGACTTCATTCTTAGTGAGAATGAAACCAAGAAATTATTCAGAAGATGAATAGAACTTTTTTGTGTCAGAATCCTAAAACAAGATGGGAAACTGAAAAGGATCAGATAATTTTGAGAAGTGAAATCTAGAGATGAATATAACATCATGTATATACTAATTTCTATGATTATGCTATGAATTATGAAGACAAGGCGTATGTTAAGTATGGCTTTTTGCATCCATCAAAGTCTACCGCTTTTCTAATTCTGGTCCTGGACTTAATTTTCCAAGTTCCAAGCACACTGCCTGTCAAGTTGATTCTGACTCGTAGTAACCCTTTAGGACAGAATAGAACTGCTCCATGTGATTTCCAAGGAGCAGATGGAAGATTTGAACTGCTGACCTTTGTGGTAGCAGCCTGAGTTCTTAACCATTGTGCTACCAGGGCTCCAGTTTTCTAGGGTAGCGTTTCATCATTTTTATAATTAAGGGGCTGATTACATGTAATAAGAGAGATTTGTATTCTAGTTTTCTCACCTTCCCAAGAAATAGCGGTATTTCACACCATTGTTGAAATGATCCTCTAGCCTTTATGGGAAAGTGGCAAATCTGATGGCTGAGATTTCAAGAGAGATAGAAGGGAAGGACCTTGCCTTACAAGATTGGTGCAAGAGATATTTGGGGAGAGCTAGAGCTTTGGGGTCCTTCTCAAGTTGCAATGAGTTGGATTCCACAGGTTCTTCCTCTGGACAGGGCTAGCCTTGCTCACTGCTTTCTACCAGAGCAGCCCTCACCTAATTTTGAAGTATTACCCACGTCGTTCCTTTGTTGCATCTGCAGTAAATGGCTACTGGCCCAGGCATGGCATCATGTATAAGAGTAGAGAAAACACTTCTAAGACACTGAACAAGCATGTGATGCTTGGTTCAGGTGGCCCCAGTTTGAGAGCCCACCGCTACAGTCAGGTGCTGCCATAAATGAAAGAAATTAGGTCAGCGGGAACAGACCTGTGGAAATTCATCAGGCTGAATTGTGTTGAGCCACACCTACCTTCAGCCTCAGAAGCACACTTGTGCAAGCTTTGTGCTGTTGCCCGATGACCCATAGCTGTAAACGCATGGGTGTCTAACCTCAGCTTTCTCCCCATCCCGATTAACTGAGTTAATCACTTGACCTCACCTTAAAAAAAAGAAAGATCTTTGAATAAATGTAGGGCTTAGGCTAATCTTTCTCAAGAGGTTAATTTATAGATATAAACCTTACAACCACCTTGAGCATTTTACATATATCATCCGAGATTTCATTGGTCTATAAGAATTTCCATACTTCCATCTCTGACTTTGAATGGTATAAGCTTTAATTTGCTTTCTAAAAGGTGCTCTTGTTAATAGGAGATTCTGAACTGCCATCATAAAGGGCAGTGAGGTTGTCTTCATGTAGTATCAAGGTAATGTTCAGGCTGTTTGTTGAACTCCAGTAACTGTATAGGGGCAAAAAAAGTTTCTGTACTCTTGAAAAGTTTAATAATGAAAGAACATTTGTAGCCAGTGAAAGGCTTGGAGGTGCCAAGAGATATACAATATGACCTTTATTTTTTAATTTTCTATAAACACGTTTGTTTAGACTACTTACTTTTTTGTGAGAGTAAGTGTCTGTAGGTCAATGTATACAGAGAGCTCACCAGGAATACAAAGAGCTGGTATCACCAGCATGCAGAGAGCTTAAAAAAAGTATTTATTGGATTGGAAAATTGAAGTGTACTTATAAAATGGAGTACCATAAAACCATTAAAAAGAAGAAATAAGTCTGTTTTAATACCTGATACTGGTATGGATTATTTTTTTGTAAAGATATCCAAGAGTAACTGGGAAACAAATAAATAAATGTAACTGTATAGAGAGTATCTTAGGAAGGCAGTATGGTAACCAGTAGCTACATGTGGACATCGATTATACTTTAAATGTGGTGCCAGTGACTAAAGAATTGAATTTTTAATTAAAAAAAAATGAAACTTTTTTAAAAAAATTGGAAAACTGAAATTTTGGATATATTGAAATAAATTAGATTATGAGAACTAATTTCACTTTTCTTTAATGTGGCTGCCAGAAAATTTACAATTACATAAGCAGTTTGCCTTAAGTTTTCTGTTGGACAGCGTAACTCTAGAAAGGTGTACAGTCAGATGTAGGGTCAGATGGAAAGTGTGAGAGAGAGAGACCTCTAGCCTTTTCTGTGCTTACCTGCACTCATAGATTTAAAAATATTTATAATGAGCATGTATTATTTTTAAAAAATGTTAAAGGAAAAAGTGAAGATAGAAGAAAGAACTGATAATAACCTACAGCTTAAAAAAAGGAAAGTAACATAAAACCAAAAAGTGGGACCATACTACAACTAACTTAAATGAAATAGGAACCAAGACCCAAAATCAAACCCAGTGCCATTGAGTTGATGCTGACTCACAGTAATCCTATATGACAGAGTAGAGCTGCCCCATAGAGTTTCCAAGGAGAACCTAGTGGATTTGAACTGCTGACCTTTTGGTTAGCAGCCATAGTGCTCAACTACTGTGCCACCAGGGACCAAGATAAAATAAAAGTGAGTAATTTATATTTTGGATATTTGGAATTATTCTTAGTTTTGAATAAATGAAGAATGGAAAATTGTCATTTCCATTAAAAAAAAATCCTTATGTGATTTCTATTCATTTCTTAAGTGATTTCCGTTATTTTCTCTACAGATTTTCTGTTTTGTTTGGGTTTTGGGGTGCAGGAGGATATTTACGCCTCAGGTAACTGATGCCAAATGTGAACTTTTAAAGTTTTAGTTCTTGGCTAGGTCTTTGCATCTCAGTAATATGGAGCTTAAAAGATTGCAGACACTTCTTAGACCAATAGAAGGACTCTGTTGATCAAATAGCAAATATTTCCTACTTCTAAAAATTTGGAGGAATGCCTGTTAATCCCCTTTCTTCTTAATAACACTTGTATTTATTCCCTTCAAAAATGTTTAAAGTCTCCTTTAAAGGAGCCCTGGAGTGCTAACCAAAAGGTTAAAGATTCAAACCCATGGGCTGCTGTGCAGGAGAAAGATGTGGCAGTCTGTTTTCATAAAGATTTACAGTTTGGAAACCCTGTGGGGCAGTTCTGCTCTGTCCCATGGGGTCACTGTGAGTCGGAATGGACTCGACAGCAACAGTTTAAAGCAATATTGGTTATTAATGTCGGAAGTAACAAAAAAGGAGTCATTAGTTTCTCTTTGTGTAATATTAGCCTATCATTTATGTCAATGTCTGTCACTTTTCTGCCTTTGTACCAGGTTATGGAGACCGAACGGATGATTTATCTAGTGACAGAATATGCTAGTGGAGGGGAAATATTTGGTAAGTACATTTATTGCATTCTTTAAACAGCTATTGTACACACCATGTTAAAGTTAAAATAAAAATAGCTGTTCAATCCTTTTGTAAAGGAAACAGCTGTCACTTGATGCTGTCCTTCAAGGCTGTCGTTTTTATTAACAAAGTGGTTTTTTTTTTGGATTCACTAAGAAAATCTCTTCACCATGTTTATGTTTCCTTAGTAAAGGTATTTCGTTTATTTCTGTCAGGTACTGAAAGTTGGGAGTAAAGTCCTCTCAAAACAAATATCTGTTATGAACATACTGCTGAGGGTTCTTCCTGTTGCCAGATTTTGACTGAGGTGGCTAAGTGTGACAGCACTCTCACAAATGGGGAGAGCTCTATTGTGTGACAAAGAGCTACCTGGAATAAACAAAAAAAAAATCACACCTTGATACTTCCTTTAAACCTTGTTTAAATATAACATGAGACTGTACTCCTGACAGTTCCCCTTGTTGATGCTAATAATTTTAAGTTTTGTCTTCAATAACTGTTCTTTTCTCTTGCACTTAGCTTTAGCACAACATCAAAATAAGTAGGAGAATTGTTACTAGGAAATTTAACTTTCTGAGGTGGTAAAAACTGGCAATTCTGTGCCCCCTTGCCCCCCACCCCTCGTCCCCGGCAGTAAGGGTGAGGGTGGGTTGGGCAACTAACTACAGAGAAAGTTTTCTTGTATTGCTTAGATTTAACTAGTTTCTTTATATTTTGGGGGGTTGTTTTGGTTTACATGTGGATGATAAGAATTCATTTTTTTTTATTTTATAAAACTAAGTATATCACTTTTAAGGCAGAATCTTCTTATAAATGATTGCCCAGTTATGACTACATGCATTTATTTTGTGTGTTAAACTTTCCCCAACAGTTGTATTTCTTTTTGTGTGTCTAAGCTAATGGTATAAAATTTATGATCGGAATATAGTGCTGAAGAGGATACTGTTTTGAACAACGAAACTATTAATAGGTTTGGAGACTAGCATTGTTTTCAAGAAGATATAGTAGACTTTTAGTTTGTATGATGTTTATATGCTAATTTCATGCCCTGGAGATAATGACCCTATTAAGACATTGTTTTCTTATCTGTGAGCTTGTGTTCTAGTGAAAGAGACAGTTGTAAAAAAGAACAGTATTCCCTCCCCCCCATACTAAACAAACCACTTGCCAGTAAGTTGATTGTGATTCATGGTGACCGCACATGCTGCAGACTCTGTAATTGGACTTTGTAAGACTGGAAAAACCCTGAGTGTACGGCCCCTGCATCCACTTCCAATCTAAGTGTGAAAGTCACTCCAGAGGTCTACCTTTCAACCAAAGATTAGACAGGCCCATAAGACAAATGAGACTAAAGGAGTGAACCAGCCCAGGAGCAAGGGTGAGAGAGTGAGAGAGGACAGGAAAGCGGGGTAATGAGGAGCTCAGGGCTGGAAAGGGAGGAATGTTGACAGGTCGTGGGCTTGTCATTCTGTGTCACAAAACAACGTGTGTATTGACTGCTTGATGAGAAACTAATTTGCTTCGTAAATCTTCACCTAAAGTACAGTTTAAAAAAAGAATTGTACTCTATAGGGTTTTCAAGGCTGTGACCTTTCAGAAACAGATCATCAGGTCTTTCTTCCAAGATGTCTCTGGTGTGTTGGAACCTTTAGTCTTTTGGTTAGTGGTCGAGTGCTTAACTTTTGTGCCACTTTGAGTATTATAAAACTGTATAGGTGAGATCAGTGCTTTTATGCCACTTTGAGCATTATAAAACCGTGTATAGGTGAGATCAGTGCTTCACTTCTGCAGCGGATCAGGGATGTCTTTCTGGAGGGCATGGTTGTGTGGAAACCTATAAACCGGGAAATACAGGCACGGCAGAGAACATTTGGAGAGAGCGAATAGCAGTCTTGTCATTGGGGAGTAATGCCTGACATGCCCGGCAGATGTTATAATGAGACTGCCTTAATTCATATCACAAAGTCGCACAAAAACAAATGTACAGTTTGCATTATCTAGAAACTTTTCTTGTTCTCTAAAACAGCAAAACATCTCCCAGGTCCTTGAGCTACCTATTGACTATTTTATCTCTTTTTTTTATTTTTATTTTTATTTAACATAACTGAGTGAAAATGTACATTCATATATAAATTTACATGCCCCCCTATATGCAGCTTCCACTGCACTCCCTGTCCAGTGACAGCACACTATTCCTCTCTGCTCCATACATGTCTCATCCTCCCAACAGTCTCCTTTCCCCTCCTCTCCACCCACTCCCCTTCCTCCAGCCAGAGGTCAGCAGGATATTTTATCTCTTATAAGGGCATTGTTTAGGAGTAACGTGACTGTGTCATCTTAGTTGTTATAATAATCAAAGAAACTAACATGGGGGCAGATCAGATCTCTCCTACTCTTTAGGAAAGGAGATTTTTAAGAGTATGGAAAAAACAATAATCCCCGATCATGCTCTCTTTGGGAATGTAACCCAAGAGATAAGGACGTGTACAGAACAGTGTGTCTGGTAGTAGTGTTATGGAAAACCTAGGTGAGGATGAATATTATGCATTACTAAAGAAATCATCATGGTTGCAAAGTGTAATAAGTATCTCATAAATCCTGATTTTCAAGAACATGTGCAAAAAGATGAAAATCAAAACCAAATCCACTGTTGTCAGGTCAGTTCCAACTCATAGCAACTCTGTAGACAGAATAGAACTACGTCATAGAGTTTCTAAGGAGCACCTGGTGGATTTGAACTGCCCACCCTTTGGTTAGCAGCTGTAGTACTTAACCACTATACCACCAGGGTATATAAAAGATGACAGGAAGTCTTAACCAAAAATGTGAACTTTAGAGGCTGTTAAACTTGAATATAAATCAGATATCAGTCATCTGTTTGCTGACTTACTTGGAACCAGGTACAAACTGATTCTGCGCCTCAGTTTCAAGCTCTGTAAAAATGAGATTTATAATGCCCCCCTCCCAGTTGTTAAATGAGAGAGCATATAAGGGTCCCACATACAGTGCTTCTTTTCACCTTCATTTAAAGAATGAGTGGGAAATTCCAGCAAAACAGTGAGAATAGCTCCAACGACCCATTCCTCAGTGGAACTGATGAAAACTATTGTTGCCTAATTAACGTCTGTGCCCTGGAACACTAGAGCCGATCAAATATACTGAAAGTCAAAAAGAGAGAAAGGCTTATTTAGGAGGTGGCATCAATGGAGAGTCCAACAGCATTGCAGGCTGTCTTTATGGAGTCCCAACACTGGAACTTATATATGGCTGTAACAAATGTTAGAAGTATCTTTTTTGGCACATAGTCCACAGTAGTCTGCAGATAGCCAGATGAGTTACATACTGTAAGTTAATGATAAGAGACTCTTCATTAGACTAAAGAGATCCTTGGTGGACATCTTATTAGGCTAAAGATTTATATTAGGCAAAAGATTTACAGACTGAGCATCTGTGTTCTAATCTTTATGTAAGGGCTCACAGCTGGCCAAACAAAACAGAACAGTGATTAACAAAGGAATGTATGTGAAAAGGAGAAAGCAGGCAGGAAAAGAAAAAAAAATACATAGGTTCATGTGGAATTAGTTATGTCAAGCTCTTAATTGTTTATTTTGAAAAGGAGAAAACATGTTTTAGAGTATCAGGGTTGCGCTATATAAAACAAAAAAGGCCCCAAGAAGTAACATGTATTTAAGAACATCTGTGAAGGTGAGTGAAAAGGCAAGAGCCCATAATATTTGAACTGAGACAGTGCCATCCCTTCTCCCTTCCAGCTTAGTGAAGGGCAAACTCCTAAAGTCTAGAATGCAGAGGGCTTTCTTCCTGAGGAGCAGGACAGTAGCATTTCTCACTCCCCCAACTAGTGGAACAGAGATTCTGACTTGGCCACAGCACACTGACAACATTGGAGCGCTGATACTGAAGCCACAGCTCTATTGGCAGTTATTCTATCCCAGGAGAAACAAGCTGAAAGAACTTAAATTGCTTCTTCCCAAGTGTGCAGCTCCTAGAGTGGAGTTGTCATGGGTGGATAAACTTGCCATTGTTCCCGTCCCAATTCCAGGGCTATGGTGGAGAGAATTTTCATGAAGGGAGAAATAGGCCGTAAATCAGATAGCACCTAATCTGTTCTCAAAAAAACAGGTCATTTCCAAAGGAGAGTACGGATCTCAAGCCCAAGACCACTTTGAAGAACAGTGGAGATTGTGGTGAAAGACAGATTGATAGAATATTCAAGGCACTGGCTAAACTGTAGGCTCTTCAGTTTGCAAGACAGCAGAGAAGAGTCCTCCTCACCTTCAAACAAAGATCAAATAATGACCTCATACACAGTTCCTTCAAAGGAACAATTTATACCCCAGGGCATTGTTGAAAACAGTAGAAGCAATCTGCTGGCAATTAGTAGGATTTTTAATAGCTGGGTATGTTCTGGGATAAAAAAGAATGCTCTACAAAAATCACTCATTGCAGAGTGACTGTGGGCAAGCTTAAAACTGAGCATCACTGAGGAAGAACATCAAAAACTGAACACTATTGGGGGCAGGATAAAGGAGGGACAGATTTCACTAAAATAATCCAGCTAGCCACTAAACAAACAAGAGGGGCACCATTACCCGGAGTTCTACAATATATCATCTAAAATGTCAAACTTCAAACAAAAAAAATTACAAAGTGTGCAAAGAAACTAGAAAGCATGGCCCACACACTTGGGAGAAAAAAGTCAACAGAAATTGCCTGAGAGAGATCAGGTGTTGAATTATCAGAAAAGAACTTTAAAGTAGCCACTGTAATAAACATGTTCATAGAGCTAAAGGAAACTATTATTAAAGAGATAAAGACAAGTATGATGACAGTATTGTATCAAATAGTATCTACAAAGAGAGAGAAATTATGAAGAATAACCAAATGGAAATTATGGAGTTGAAAAAGTGTAACTGAAATAAGAAATTCACTCAGGGTTCAACAGTAGATTTTACGTGACAAAAGAAACAGTAAGCAGACACAAAGATAAATTGCTAAGAGAATATGCAGGTGAAAGAATAGAGTTAAAAGGGTGGGAAAAAAAATGAAGAGTGCTTCAGGACAATGAGCAACATGCCAACATGTATGTAATGGGGGTAATAGGAGGTGTTAGAGATAAACTGAGAAATTCTGGTAAAAGCAGTTGTTTGATACCAAGCTTAACCCTTCTCAGAAACTTGTTATAAAATCTTAACCCTTTGTAGAAACTGATAAAAACTTCACCTTTCCTCTAAACTAAAAAGTCTTAGTAAAGAGACTTCTGGGTGAAGTTATACTAACAACTTCAAAATAGCAAAGTTAGAAAGCACCCAACTGTAAAGAATTACATAAGCTACAACTAGCCTGTAGGATGCAGACACACAAACTTAATAAACCAACCCACACTGAAGTATTGCTGTTAGATAGCCCAACTTCTGCCAATTAAATGAATGCCAACCAGTCATTTTAAATTTCCCCTTGGGGAAATTCCCTGTTTGTACTAAATGTAAACTGGTCAGAATCATGATTTGAGGAACACTCCTCTTCAGAGAAGAGACTCCTTGTTTTGTGAAAAGCTTTTTCATTCCATAAACTCTCTTGAGGCTAATTCGCTCGTTAGTCAGATTTTCCTTTCAACAAAGAAGAGACAGATAGTCAAAGAAATAATGGCTAAAAACTCCCCAAATTTATTAAAAACAAATAAAAAAATAACTTAGGCACTGTGGAAGCTCCGTCAAATCTTAGAATGATAAATACCCAGATATTGGCAAACAGATACATTGTAGTAAAAATAGTGAAATTCAAAGACAAGAGGAAAATCCTGAAAGCAGCAAGAGAAAAAGGATTCCATACTTACCAGGAAACCCTGGTGAAATTAACTGCTCACTTCTCAGCAGAGACAATGGAGATGAGAAGGTGGAAGAATAGCATTTTCAGAGTTTTCGGAGGAAAAAACCCCTGAAACAAAAATTCCATATCCAGCAAAGCTATGCTAACTTTTGTTAATGAAAGTGAAATAATGACTTTTTCAGATGAGGAAAAACTAAGAGGATGTGTTGCTAGGGAGATTCGCCTTTTAGAAAATATGCTGAAGGAGGTTCTTCTGGCTGAAAACAAGTAGTTACATACATTAATTCTGGTCACATGAAATAGTGAAGAGCATCAACAAAGGTAATTATGTAATTATCAAACAATTTTTCTTAATTGATTTTAAATAAATTTTATAAAATAATGTGTATATGATGCACTGTTTAGCCTACATAACACATAGAAATATGTGTGTAATATTTGCCAGTAATAGCACAAAAAAGGTAAGTAGAGCAAAGCTGTATTGGGTTAAAGAAATGACTACAGATGATAAAGAATAACTGTAACAGTGTATTATTAGGTTTACAGTATTAATAGAGATAATATATATGACAGTAATCCACAAAAAGGAAGTAAAGGGAATAGATTTATACAGGAGTAATATTTCTATATATCACAGAATTGAGGCAGTATAAATCAGAAGCTGAGCTCAATATGTATACCATAAACCGTAGAGCAACCATTACAAAATCTTTTAAAAATAGTGAAAAAAATCATTAAATAAACTTGACTGCAGTGCTAGAAATCCAAAAAGAAAGAAAAAAGCAGGAGGACTAAGGCAACAAAAGTATGTGAGACACATGGAAAATCAAAGGTAAATGGGGATTAAATCTGAATAATTGGTAAAACATTCTGTAATCATGAATTGAAATGCTTAACATTAAGATGCAGTACTCCCGAAACTGATCTGCAGATTCATTGTAATCCCTGTCAGAATCCTAGCCAGTTTCTTTATAGAAATTGACAAGCTTATCCTAAAAATTTATACAAAATAGCAAAAAAAAAACAAAAACCAAAAACCCAAAATAACCAAAACAGTCTTGAAAAATAACAAAGTAGAGGAACTCATACTTCCAAATTTCCAAGCTTACTACAAAGCAGTGGCAATCAGATAGTATGATACTAGCATCAGCACAGGCCTATAGATCAGTGGAACACAACTGAGAATCTAGAAATAAACTCACACATCTCTGGTCAGCTCCTTTTGACAAGGATTCTAGGACCCACCCAATGGGGAAATAATGATCTTTTGGACATTTGGAGCTGGAACAACTAGATAACCTCATACAAAAGGGTGAAATTGGACCCTTACCTTACACTGTATATAAAAATTAGCTCAAAATAGATCAAAGACCTAAATGTAAGAGCTCAAACTATAAAACTCTTAGGAGAAAACTAAGTCTTCATGACTGTGGATTTGGCAAAGGATTCTTAGCATGAGCAACAAAAGAATAGATAAACTAGACTTCATAAAATCTGTGAACTTTTCTGTGTCAAAGGACACCATCAAGAAAGTGCAAGGACTAACCCATAGAGTGGAAGAAAATACTTGCAAATTAAGTATCTGATAAGGGTCTTGTATCTAAAATACACACGGAGCTCTTACAACTCAGTAATAAAAAGACAGATTACTCAATTAAAAAAATGAGTGAGTTTTGAAAGACTGTTTCCCTCAAAAGATATTTAAATGGACAATAAGCGCATGAAAAGATGTTTGACATCATTAGTCATCAGGGGGATACAAGTAAAAAACACTGGGAGATACTACTTCATAGCAACTATGATGTCTAAAATAAAAAAAAAATATGCTAACAGTTGTTGGCACAGATATGGAAAAATTACAGCTGAAAAATACACTGCTGATGGGAGTGTAAAATGATACAGCTATTTTGGAAAAAATTCTTGCAGCAGTTCCTCCAACAGTTAAACATAAGAGTTATCACATGACCCAGCGGTTTCTCTCCTAGGTATGTACCCAAGAGAAATGAAAACATATGTCCACATAAAAACTTGCACAGGAGTTTTTATAGCAGCATCATTCATAATAGCCAAAAGGTGGGAACCATTCAAATATCTATCAACTGATAGATGAGTAACTTATCTCCATACATAGGATTATTCAGCCATAAAGAGAAAAGTAGTGTTACATGCTATATCATGTATGAACCATAAAAACATGTTAAGTAAAAGAAACCAGTCACAAAAGACTATTTATTATGTGATTCCGTTCATATGAAATGCCTGGTACAGGGAAATGTATAGAGATAGTAGATTAGTGATTGCTTAGGGGATGGGGAAGAGAAAGGGAGAAGAGTGAGATGATAGTATGAGGTTTCTGTTTGAAGTAATGAAATGTTTTAAAATTTACTGCGGTGATGGTTATACATATCTGTGAGTATACTAAAAATGAGTGAAAAAGACTCGAAATAGGTGAATTGTGTGTTATATGAATTAAGTCTCAATACAGCTGTTTTAAAAAAATAACAGACTTGTATGAGTAATATCAGCAATGCCAAGAGTAGGAATGAATTAGGTTTATAAAAAACCTAGGAAAAAATAAGAACTAGGAAAGAGTAGGCTTTCTGCTTGAAGTAAGTGGTGTTAAACCAGCAGTTTATAATGAGGGGGAAAAAAACTCATCTACATTGTGGAAAACGATCTTCAAACTAGAAGGAGTAGAGCAAGCATGATTAATACATAATAACCCAAGATAGCTAACAAGTAGTGATTGGAAACTTACTTACTTTCACCTCTCTTCTCCCGTGCTTCCTTCTTTCATTCCCTTGTCTTTCCTTTCCTCTTTCTTCCTGGAGGAATCAGTATAGGTGGTACTCAGTATAGTGAGGAGAGGTATGGAGAACTACAGGGAGGAGCATCATGCTCAAGGATCAGGATGAAGGGTGCAAAGGGTATAGAAGGGGGAAGCAAGATGTAGCCAGGCGAAGAATGGGGGAGACAGAGGCACGTAATTAGTACTGAAGGACATAGGATGATGAGGGGAGAGTCACAGGGCATGGTATTTGCAGATAAAGGAGATGGCAAAGGTGGTTAAGGGATTGTTTACATTGAGGAAATTAAATAAATAGAGCAATTAAATATATTGAAGTTAATGAAAGCCAACAGGTGCTCCTTGGAAACTATGGGTCATTTCTACTCTGTCCTATAGGGTTGTTATAAGTTGGTTGGAATTGACTTGACGGCACTGGAAACAGTTCTATAGAAATGTCTAAGTTACCTTCTCTGAGAAAGGGGGCTTATGAGCCAGGGCCAAGAATATATGCTTTCCTCACACATGTCTTCAACCATCCCCCCATTTTTTCCTCCTATTCAGCAGGAGCATCTCAACTTTTGCACATAATATACCTATTAGATTTCCATATAAGGTTTTGTTTAAATGAATGATTCTGTGGTCACTAAAAGTTTGATCCACTGCCTAGATTATAACCAAAAAATGAGCCAAATTCCGTGCCACTGAGTCAGTTCTGACTCATAGTGACCCTATATGATGGAGTAGAACTGCTCCATAGGGTTCCCAAGGAGCACTTGGAGGATTCAAACTGCTAACCTTTTTTTGTGTGTGTGTGATCAAGTGAAAGTATGCAGTCCAAATTAATTTTGCATGCCCACCTATCTGCAGCTCTGCTCTCTTTGCTCAGTGACAGCACACTCCTCGTTTTCATTCTATGCTTCTAGTATCCTCTTAACAAGCTCCTGTCTCCTCCTCTCCACCCTCTTCTCTCCCATCTAGAAAGAAACCAGTAGGACAGCCTCCTATAAATGCACAGAGGCATAAAGTACACACCATATGATCACACTGTGTCCCCAGGTCCAGTCCAGTCATAAGGAGTTGATCTTAGTAGTGTTTCCTGGTCAGGGGCAGTGGCAGGTCTAGAGGCCAGATGCTCCCAGGGGATCCCACAGGCTGTCAGACCTCAGTTGTCATCTTTCAGTAGAGTTCTTGAACTGCACCGCTGTTTTTCTCTTGTTGCCACAGAGACTCGACACTGTGTGCCCTATCAGGGCTCTCTTTGGTGGTGGCCGGGCACCATCTGGTTCTTCTGGTTACATGTTAATACAGTCTCCCATTCACATGGGTCCTTCTGTCTCCTGAGCTCTTTGTTCCTCATATGTTTGTTGTTCTTGGTGATGAGTTGGGACCCTTTGGTGTACCTCAGGTGGTGGCTTGCTTGCTTTTAAGACCCCAGACACCATTCACCAATATGGGGTGCAGAAGACTCTCTTAGCAATAGGCCAGCTATGCCAACTGGCCTTGATTCAAACTGCCAACCTTTTGGTTAACAGATGTAGCCCTTAACCACTATGCCACCAGGGTTTCTAGTGGGCCAGAAAAAGGCTTTAAGCAAGGATCAGGACGTAAGGACAGTTCATCTTATGTTTTAGAAAGAGTACATTAATGGTAATGTCAGGGATGGATTTAAAGGAAATGAGACTAAAGATTGGGAATGTAGTTAGGAGGCAAATACAGTAGATCAGATGAGAGCTGAGGACGGTGAGATAAATAGTGGCAGCAGAGACAGAGGAAATGACTTACAGGTGGAAAAGTTTAGCAGCAATTTTAATGACTGAGAACATGAATGGAACCTGACTACCTGCCTACTTCAAATCCTAACTCCACCATTGACTGTCTTTGTGACCTCAAGCACATTATTTAACCTCTTTACCGTAGTTTCTTCATCTTTAAAGTGAAAATAATAATTCATATGTCAGAGAGTTGTGAAGATTAGGTGAATATATGTGAGGTGCTTAGTCCAGTCAAAACCTTGTACAGGAATGTTCGCAGCAGTATTACTCAAATAGCTAAAAAGAAGACATAACTCAATTGTCCATCACCTGGTGAATGGGTAAATAAAACACAGTATATCCATACAGTGGACTAATATTCAGTAATGAAAAGGAATAAAGTACCATTACATGCTATAGCACGGATGAACCTTAGAAAGATTAAAGAACTGAACAAAAAGGACACGTTTCATATGATTCCATTTTTAAGAAATGTGCAAACAGGCAAATTCATAGGAAGTAAAGCAGAGTAGTAGTTCTCAGGGAATGGTGGAGGAGAGAATGGGACAAACTGCTGATTGATGTTTCTTTTGGACGGGGCTAGTAGATAGAAATGTACCAGAATTAGTGGTGCTTATTGCAAAACATAGTGAACAGATTAAAACTACTGAAAAGTACAGCTAAAATGATAACTTTTATGTTATGTGAATTTATGTCTCAGTTTGTAGAATATTGCCTAGTATATAGTAAACACTCATTGGTAGTTACCATTATTTATGAAGTATATTACAGGATTTGGTAATATGTTGAACATTGAAGCTGAGAGAGATCGGGCAGTCTACGATAATGGTTAGAATACTTTTTCTGTAAAGGCCTAGATAGTAAATATGTTAGGCTTTGCAGGCCGTACTGTCTCTGTCACAGATGGTGAAATAAGCTCCACTGAATTGTGTACTTCAACAGGGAGAACTTTCTGGTATGTGAAATATATAAATTCTTATTAAAAACAAAAGAAAATTTGGCAGGCTAGATTTGGCTCATGGGCTACAGTTTGCCAGTCCCTCATCTAGTTTAGTTCCCAGTTTTCTGTTAGATAGTCTCGGGGAATGTCTAGCTCAATGGAAATAACTTAGTTTATAAAGAAAATGTTGCACATTCTACTTTGGTGAGTAGCATCTGGAGTCTTAAAAGCCTATGAGCGACCGTCTAAGATAATACTTGGGTTTTACCCCGTTGGAGGCAAAGGAGGAGGATGAAAACTAAAGCCACAAGGGAAATCAGTCCAGACGACTCAAGTACCACGCCTACCACAGCCTCCACCAGGCTGAGTGCAGCTTCACTAGAAGGAGCAGGCTATCACTGACTGCTCTGCCAGGGATTGCAGTTAGAGGGGCCTGGACAGAGCTGGAGAAAAAGTGTATAACAAACTACCAACTCACAAAAAAGACCAGACTTACTGGCCTGACAGGGCTAAAGAAACCCTGAGAAAATGGGCCTTAGATACAGTTTTAGCTCAGTAAAGAAGTCAGTCCTGAGGTTCACTCTTCATCCAAAGATCAGACAGGCCCATAAAATAAGAGTAAGAGGCACACCAGCCGAGGAGCAAGAACTGAAAGGTAGGGGGAATAGGAAGCTGGAGATAGGAAACCCAGGGTCAAGAAGGGTGGGTGACACACAGCAGAGTCGGTAATCAGTGTCATAAAACAGTGTGTGTACTAACTGTTTAATGGGAAGCTAGTTTGTTCCATAAAACTTTGTGTAGAATACAATAATTAAAAAAGAAAGAACAATTTTCTGGCTTGGGCTTTGGGGTTGGTAGTACTAACAGAAATAGAAAAGTAATGGAAGAACAGTAGCTTAAGGAGGGGAAAAGAAGAACAGTTTGGGCTTGGTCTGGAAGGAGGTATGGGTAACTACATGTGGCATTTTAGGTATCTGGATTACCATTTAGAAATATGTAAGCAATATTGACTGTGTAGTTTCAGAGTTGAGGATAAGTTTGGCAGAATAGGAGTAAATGATATTTAAAATCAAGGTGGTGAATGAGATCATTGACAGCTACATTGTTAGCGTACATAGAATGTGTAGCAAGAATAAGAGAAAGGGGAGGGGAAAATCAGTATTAAGAGAACAGTTAGAGAAATAAAGCCCAGCAAAAGAGATGAAAAGGAAAAAAAAAGTCAAAGAGTAGCACCGACATGGCATAGTGGGTAAGTGCTATGTGTGATAACCAAAGAAAGGTCGGCAGTTCACATGTACCAGGTGCTCCTGGGAAGCTCTATGGGGCAGTTCTACTCGGATCTGTAGGGTTGCTCTGACTTGGAAGCAATTCAATGGCAGCAGCTTTTTTTGTTTGTTTTTGGACTTGCAACTAGGATATCATTTGTGACTTTGGTAAGGGAAGTTTCACTGGAATGATTGAGTCAGAAGCTAGATTACAGTATGTCAAAGTGGAATCTTGGAGTAAAGGCTAGTATTTTGAGAAGCACACCTCTCAAGGTAAGAAGGGGAAGGACAGTAGGTAGAAAAGAAAACAGGATTGTGGGGAGAGAAATCCTTGTGGGTATCTCAGTTTTCTTCACAGCCTGCTTTTGTCCCAGGCTGTCGTTTCAAAGATGTTCATACAGTGCACAGCCTTGAAAGAGAGAGTGTCTCCCCCCCTGGGAGCAAAAGGACATTTACTGTCCTTTACAAAAGATTTGGGTTGCCTAAGCTCAGGCTTCTGCTCCTATAGTGCATACCACTGTGTGTGTAGGTGTCACCTGGACCGGTTCATACTACCCTGTGGGAATTGGGACTGGGAGAACTGAAGCAGGTATGCTTATGCTGCTTGCTGTGCTGTGAATATTAAAGCTCTTCATTCTGATGCGAAGGTCTCCTGTCTTCTGTTAGCATCCATGCACTTGGGCAGGCTAAATTGTTACCTTACGAATAGGGTAAAATTTCAGATGCTTCATCATGCTTGACAGGGATCAAGGGGGAATTTTGTTTTGTTTAAATATGAGACTTGATGTAGGTTGAGGTTTAGTACACAGTAGAGAGGAGGGGTTGTTTAACAGTAATAATATGGAAAAGGTAATCAGTACAGCAGGATTCATGAAGAATGGGAGAAGACTGAGCTGTGAGCCAAGTTGGAAGGGGTTGGCCTTTGGTACTAAGAAAAATAGGTGACAAGGCATGGACATGGCAGTGGGTAATGTTTTAGGTAAAAGAGTGTGAAGTAGGGTACTTTAAGCCTTTTGTCTAATTTTCTATAAGGCCGGATCATTAGCTAAGAGTTAAAGATGGGAGATAGAAACCTGGATGAGGGTGGAAAAATTGAACCTAACTCCTTGGGATAATCAGAGAGGGACCTGACCAAGGCCAACTAGAAGAGTTGATTAAAGACTGTAGTGATAGGAAAAAACTTTGTAGACAATTGAATGTTTTTCCCCTAGTGGTGCTCAACTGCTTGTGTGTAGAGTGGGAAGAAACCAGAGAACTGGACTGATCCTGTGTTTGGAGCTTACAGGACACGTGAAGATGAAAGAAGAGATAGGTGGCGAGGGAACTGAAGCTACTAGCAAAAAAGTAATTGATATGAGTAACTTAGACTGAATGGGGTGTGGGTTGGAGGACCAGCTAGGGCCAGGATGAGTGCTTTTAAATAGGAGTAAATCTAGAGGTCTAAAGCCAAACCAAGCTACTGCTATTTAGTTCTGATTCATAGCAACCCTATAGGTCAAAGAAGAACTGCCCTGTAGAGTTTCCAAGGAGCACTTGGTGGATTTGAACTGCTGTCTTTTTGGTTAGCAGGTGTAGCAGTTACCCATTATGCCACCAGAGTTTATGTGGTGGGCATAAGAGTGTCAAAGAGAAAAGTTTAAAGTTGCAGTATGAGGTGGAATTGACTTGACAGCAACAGGTACCCAACATTATAGCCACCAGCCAAGTGTGAGTATTACACAGTTCAAATGTGACTAGTGCAACTGAGAAAATGAAATTTAATCTAATTTTCACTTTAAAAAAGTTTAGGCTGTATATAATACTGTTCTGTTAAGTACGACTGTATTATTTTAGTAGTACCACATTTCATTTTGGAATCTTAATGGCACCATGATTAAGAGTTCAACTGCTAACCAAAAGGTCAGCAGTTCAAATCTGCCAGCCAGCCACTCCTTGCAAGTCCTGTGGGACAGTTCTACTGTGTTAGGACAGAGTCTCAGAGATACGAGTTGGAATCAGCTTAATGGCAGTGGGAACATTTGCATTTCACTTTATTTATTGTCTGGATTGTGATGTGCTGTAAATGTAAAATACACACCAGATTTTAAAGACTTAGTACCAAAGAAAGAAGGTGTAGTATCTTATTGATATTTTCTTATGTTAAGTACATGTTGAAATGATTGTAATTTTTAGTGTAGTGGGTGAAATAAATCACTAAAATTAATGTCAAGTAGTGTTTTTGTTTTTTTAATGTTACTACTGAAAATTTTTAAATTACATATATGACTCATTTTTGTTGGACAGTGCTGATTTGTACAGTTATGATGGGGAGGAAGAGTATACTACTGGAGTTCAGGATTTCAGAGGTGGAAAAATCTCAGGTGGAAATAAGTCCAAGATGTGACCATGGCCAAGAGCTTTATAGGTCCTGGGAAAAAAGATTCAAGGAAGCCTAAAACTGAATTGCCAAATAGGTAACTTTATCTTCATGGATGTCAGAATTGTGAAGGTCACTGGCAGAATCTGGATGGAACAGAAGACTGTGAATTAGGTTTTGGTGTCTTTTTTGAAATGAGAAAGCAAAAATGGTATACGCTGAAGAGTGTACTCCTGTGGTCTAAAGCTGGAGGGGACCTAGAAAGCCTTAATTACTTTTTAGCGCCTGGTGGGATATTGCCCGCTTTTTCTCCAAGAGGTCTGTAACAGAATAGATAGCCTCTGAGGGGAGGGATCGGATGGAAGAATGATTATCTATAGGATGCATTAGGGTACAAGCTATAAAAGCCCTGCCTTTCTTTGCCATGTTAGCTGCTACTCAGCTTCTGTGATCAGTTCCTGTGAACTCTGGCCTAATTGTGTCCAGACAGTTAATTGCTTTTTCCTCCTCACTTTGACCATAACTGCTACTATAACAATTTTGTAGTAACTTTTGTATTTGTCTCAGTCATCAATACATGGTTGCTGTGAGTTGCTGTTGAGTCAGTTCTGACTCATGGCAACCCCCCATGTGTGCAGAGTAGAGTTGCTTCCTGAGGCTTTCAAGGCTGTGACCTTTCGGAAGCAGATCACCAGGCCTGTCTTCAGAGGCAACTCTGGGAGTGTTTAAACTGCCAGCTTTTTACCTAGTAGTCGAATGCTAAACTGTTTGTGTCTCCCAGAGACCCCTTACTAAGACTAGGTAATGTAGACTGTAGTCCCTTGACCTGTAACTTTTCTAACTGGTGGTTCTTTTTCTAAACCCTCTTCATCTTCCCAACTAACAAATGTTTGAAGTTCTCCTAGGCTCAGTCTTTGGGCCTCTTTTCTGTGTACACTCACTCCCTACTGGATTTTCTGTGATCCATTCAACTGTTGGCTCTAGCTCTATCCTGGCCTCTGAATACAGACTTTGTATCTAACTTGACACCTACGCCTGGATACCTAATAGACACCTCAGTCTTAAAATATGTCAAACTGAGGGGTGCACCCTGAGAACTCGACTAAAAGACTGCAGTTGATGGTCTGAAGGCCTGGGGGTTCCCCTCGGAGCATGGGCCCTAGACCTGATGCTGCCCCTGTTCATAAATCATTACTGAGGTCAACTCCTTGAACAGGAATGGATTGGACTCAGCAGCACAGAGGGATTGTATCATGTGTGTACTTCATGGTTCTGTGCATCTATAGGATGTCATCCTACTGGCTTCTTACTAAAGGGGAGTGGACAGAGTTTTAGGGGACAGGAGATTGTTAAGAGGAGATGACATATATAGAACAGAAAGGAGGAGTGTGCTGTCACTGGGCAAGGAGGGCAGTAGGAGCTGCACATAGGCAGGCATGCAAATTTAAACCAGATTGTACACGTTTACTCGATTACAATAAATAAATTTTTTAAAATGTAAAACTTCTGTTTTCACTTAACAACTTTCTTTTCATCAGCTTTCTGTTTCACTGATGGCAACTCCATTCAGCTGCTCAGACCAAAGCTTCTATAGAATCATGTTTGAGTTCTCGTTTTCTTTCATAACTCGTACAAATCTTGGTGGCTGTACCTTCAGAATATATGCTGAATTTGGTCATTTATTAATGCTTCCAACATTACCACAGTTGTCTTGCCCAAGGATTATTACACATAGCTTTCTAACCAGTCTCTTTGAGTCTTCCCTGATTACCTGTTGGAGTTAGAGTGATTCTTGTAAGATACGAGTAGAATCTTACTGTTCAGCTACTTTTGTTGACATCTTGTTTTAGCATATATCTGAAGTTCTTATTAGGCCTACGTAGGACAGATAATCTGATTTCCATCTCCCTCTCTGACTTCAGTTCCTAGTGCCTTTCCCTCTTCTCACATCAGCATCTGTTTGCAACTCATTGTCTCCATTGTGTTCCCACTTTGTGTCCTTTACATTCCACCCTTAACTTATGGGATATTCTTCTCCCCGATATCCACATGTCTTACTTTCATTTTATTCACGCTTCATATCAAACGTTACCTCATTAGAGAGGTCTTTGCTAGCCATGCTGTCTAAACTCTTAACTCTTCTACTGGCCAACACCTTTCTGGGCTTTATTATTCTTCCTGGTGCGTATCACTAACAGGTATGTATTTATTTTTTATTGTCTTCCCTCACAAAAATGTAAGGTTCCTGAGAGTAAAAGATTTGTCTTTTTTTTTTTTAATCTCTGCTAAATCTTTAAGTCTTAGAAGAGTGCTGGCAGTGAATACATGCTCAATAAATATTTATTGATTGGCTGAATGAAAGGCTACATGGATTGTCACTAGATTGTAACATTAATCTCTGTTTTTTTGTATAATGTGCTAACATGTCATAGGCACTCAGTAAATTTATTTGCTTGTGTCATGATGAAATAAAACCAAGTCAAGCATGAAATTTTCACTTTAATCTGTCATGTATTTTAGTTAATTTTTGATGTGAGACAGACGTACCTCTTGGTTTTATGGGTAACTTAATAGAAGGAGATCATGAAGATTGTTAATTCTAAGCACTGTAACCCCAAACCAAACCCAGTGCCATCAAGTCAGTTCTGACTCATAGCTACCTTATAAACAGAGTAAAACTGCTCCATAGACGTTTCCAAGAAGCACCTAGTGGATTTGAACTGCTGACATTTTTTTTTTTGGTTAGCAGCCATGGCACTTAACCACTACACTACTAGGTTTCCAATATAGTGTATATTAGACTTCAATAAAAGACTATTGAATGGCCATTTATTACTCATTCAATTAGCTTATTAAGATAAAAAAGTTATCTGATTTCCAGGCAGAACTACTGAACAACTAAATTACTGATATAACAGGAGTCTGTTGAAGAGTGAATAATCTGTGTTATGAACATTCTGAGAGTCTTAAAAATAACATTTTCTCACAGTGCCAACAAGTGTGGAGCATAGAGCTGCTCACGAAACCATTTATTTATGTTATGGAACAAAGGCTGAGTAACAGGAGAGGAAACGGAAAGGCTGACTCAAGAGACTTGTGTCTACCAGCTGTTGTGTGAAGTGTCTCCTACATGTCCTTTCATCTTGTGATCTCCTAGGTATTTGGGAACAGGGACACTGGTTGAATATGCATAGTGTTTTTTATTATTATTATTCTTTAATCTTCACAATATTATGTGTATCTTTGTAATGTAACTATTTGTTTTTCTAATAAATGGTTTACTTACTTTGACTGTAGGTACTAGCTGTTTTCTAAGACTGTGCTGCTAGAAACATATAACTATTACTGGCTTCATTTAGTCACTAAGATCAGAACAATTAACTTCTGTTTTCTTCCACAATTAATTTTCTATTTGTTATCCTCTAATTTTGGTTTTACTTTTTTACTATCCGTGGTGACATTAACATTTATTTTTGTAACTTGTCTAAGGTATATGAGTAAGCTACCTCTTCTTTGTTCAAAAAAAACTCTTGAGCTTGATGACCTCACCTTTTTATTAAACATTCATTCAGAGTTGACTATCCTTCAGTTCTTGTATGACATATTAAATGTTCCAGAGAAAGCCACATATTACTGTGTTGAATAGAAACAGCCCCCTCAGGAATATTGTTGACTGCCTTCTATATTAATATTGTTCCTGAGGGTTTTTGTCTTAGTCAGCCAGCACTTCTGTAACAGAAATATCACAAGTGGATGGCTTTAAAAAGAGAAATTTTATTTGTCACAGTCCGGTAAGCCCAAAGTCCAAATTCAAGGTGTCAGCTCCAGGGGAAAGCTTTGTCTCCTAGCTCTGGAGGAAAGTCCTTGCCTCGGTTCTTCCCCGACTGGAAGCTTCTGAGGCACAGGGACCCTGGTCCTTTCCAGAGGATGTGCTCAGCTTCTGGCACAGCTTCTTGGTGCTATCAGATCCCCAGATTTCTCTGCTAACTTCTTTCCTTTGTATCGCAAGAGACTGCCTAAAGGCACAGGACAGTCCATCTTACACCTTGAGTCGAGTCCCACAGACACGACTGCCACTCATCCATCTTCATTAACATAGAGGCAGGATTCACAGTGTGGATGAACATCACACAATACCGGGAATCATGGCCCAGCCAAACTGCCACGCACATTTTTAGGGGAGCACAATTCAGTCGACAACAGTTTTCTAAAGCTGTTTTTCAGACCCTCTTTGGAAAACATGGAAACTCTGGTGGTGTAATGGTTCGGAGCTACAGCTACAAAAAGTTGGCAGTTTGAATCCACCAGACACTCCTGGGAAACTCTATGGGGCAGTTCTCTGTTCTGTAGGGTCACTGTGAGTCAGAATCAGCTCTGTGGCAACCAGTTTTGGTTGGAAAATAATTGCTTCTCTAGTGTCTTAGGCTAGGTTCTCCAGAGAAGCAAACCAGTAAAGCGTGTATAGAAAGAAAGAGAAGCAGGGAGGGAAGAAAGGAGGAAGGGAGGGAGGGTAGGAGGAAGACAGGAAGGAATGGAGGGAGAGAGGCAGGCAGGGAGGGAGGGAGGGACAGGGAGAAAGATTTATATCAAGGGAGTGGCTCCAGTGATTATAGAGACTGTAATGTCCCAAGTCCATGGGTTAGGAAAGAGTCTTCTGATTCACAGTTACAGGTGCTGGTGAACTCAGGATTGGCAGGCCAGAGAGCAAGGCTGTGAAGATCAGTGCATCCCAAGATCAGTAGGCAAGAATGTGGGTAATCTACTAGCTCAAGTCCCAAGAACCAGAGATCAGATGAACAGGAGCCACTGCAGGATCTATAACAAGCAAAAGCCCCAACTGGATGAGATAAAAGAGGTAAACAGCAGAGGGTGGAGAGATGAAGGCTGAGCGGGGTGATGAGCCACTGCACAGCCTGCTAGTTCTCAGCAGATTCGTGGAATTACCTACCAAATCTCAGCAGGGAAGTGATCACAATATTATATGACTGCTACAACGCTGATAATTATGGCTCAGCCAAGTTGAAACATAGTTGTAACATCACATCTAGTAAAGTGATAAAATAACTAGAAAGATAAAATTATAAGCATAATACTTAGAAATGTTTGACCTGTATAAAGAGATTTTTATCTCATATTTGGAAGCAATCCATGATATTTTAGTGTACCTTTGAACTTTGATTGATATCCTGAAGATGTTTTTCTGGAATGATGTGTGTGTGATTGGGTGGGTACATGTGTGTGAGGAGAGAGAGAAAAATTGGGAGAGTCCTTTTTTTTTTTTTTCATTTAACATAACTGAGTGAAAATGTACATTCACATGTAAATTTACATGCCCCCCTATATGCAGCTTCCACTGCTCTCCCTGTCCGGTGACTGCACACTATTCCTCTCTGCTCCATACATGTCTCATCCTCCCACCAGTCTCCTTTCCCCTCCTCTCCGTCCACTCCCCTTCCTCCAGCCAGAGGTCAGCAGGATGGTATCCTATAGATGTATAGAACCATAAAGTGCTTCCAATATATGGTTACTCTGCATTGCCAAGTCCATTCCATTCCTGTCCAAAGAGTGGACCTTTGTTATAATTTATGGGAACGGGCAGCATCAGGGCCGGGGGCCATGCTCTCAGAGGAACCCCCAAACCGCTGGGCCATCAATTGGGGTCTTTTAGTGGAGATCTCATGATGCACCTCTTTTTATTCTTGTGTTGCCAGTGAGGCTCCTCTCTGTGAGCTCCGTCATGGCTATCACTGGTGGTGGCCGGGCACCATCCGGTTCTTCCGGTCCCAGGTCGATGTAGGCACCCACTCTTGTGGGTCGGGAGAGTCCATTTTTAAAGATTTTTTTTCTTACAATCATTTTCAAACCCATGTAAGAGAAAAGAAGGCAGCATAATAAACCCAGATGTATTTATCATTCAATTTTCTCTGACATATAAGAATTTTAAAAATTGTAACCATGGTACCATTCTCAAGGTTACTAATCCTGTGTCTAGCCGTTAAGTTCATAAATTCTTAATTTCAGATATTTTGACTTTTTAGAATGTAGTTTTTATGTATTTTAGACATTGTAATTCTCAGAATATTCCATCATTTTATTGAAATCAACTTGGTGGCACTGGGTTTGGTTTTGGATTTTATCCCTATGGGTCATTCCCTATGAATTGAATGGACTCGACAGTGTGGGTTTGTGTTTTGGGTATGCTTGTGGTGTCATTTAATATGTTCCTCTGGTTCGCTATATGGAAATTGGTAGTTACATGTAAGTATTTGGTTAAATGCTGTCCCTATCCCTGTTTTTTTCAGAGAATACTTAATAGTTTTGGTAATACATCATAGCGTTAACATCAGGAGGCACATAATGTCTGATTTTCACTTTTAATGGTATATAGAACAGTCTGTAGGTTTAGACATTGTTCACTATCTCTTATAAAGTTTTCCCTCAATCATTGACCTAATGTTTTAGTCACTGTATTATTTTGTTGCATAGATATGTTTCATTAAGAGTTATGAAATGGTGATTTTCTAATTCACTTATTTTCTGCATTACTAGCTGTAATTCCTGTCTAAAGAACTTTGCTTTGTGAACTATTTAGAAACTGTAGAGTCAAATCTGTCAATGTTACAACTCAAGGCTTGAATTTTCTCTTTTGTTCTTGTGCAAGGTCTTCACACATTTCATTGTAATACGTTGTCTTTTCCAGCTACCCTTTGAAATCTTGCCAGCTATTTTACTTCATTGTTTCTTCCATTTGCTTTAGCTGTTCTGTGTTCTAAAGCAAGTTTCAGAGTTTCTTCTGACATTCATTTTGGTATTTTCTTTCTTTCCTGTCTTTCCAGTGATCTGCTTTCTTTGTATATGATGTCCTTGATGTCATCCGCAACTTGCCTTTGGTCATGACTGCCCCAAGCATCAAATTTATTCTTCAGATGTTCTCTAAATTCAGTTAGGATATAGTCAAGGTCATGCTTTGGCTCTCGTGGACTGGTTTGAATTTTGTTGAGCTTCACCTTGAACTTGGATATGAGCAGTTGATGGTCTGACACATAGTCTGCTTCTGGCCTTGGTCTGACTGATGATACTGAACTGAGCTTCTGTATCATCTCTTTTCAGAGATCTAGTTCATTTCATTCTATTGTATTCCATCAGGTGAGGTCTGTGTGTAGAGTTGCCATTTATGTTGTTTAAAAAAGTATTTGCAAGGAGTAAGTTGTTGATCTTACGAAATTCTACCATGAGATCTCCGGAGTTGGCAATATTGAAGGATCCTGTGGACTAAATACTGAATGATACGGGAAGCATCAGAAGAAAATGGAAGAAATACAGTGCACTAAAAAGACTTAGTCAACATTTAGCCATTTTAGGAGCTAGCACATGATCAAGGATTGATGGTATTGAAGAAAGAAATCCAAGCTGCACTGAAGACATTGAAAAAGTAGGCTCCAGAAATCGACAGAATACCAGTTGAGATGTTTCAATAAATGGATGCAGTGCTGGAGTGCTTGCTCATCTGTGCCAAGAAATTTGAAAGACAGCTCTGTGACAAAGCAATAGGAAGTGTTCCGTATTTGTGTCCATTCCAAAGAAAGGTGGTCCAACAGAATTCAGAAATTATCAAACACTATCATTAATACTACACACATAAAATTTTGCTGAAGATAATTCAAAAAGAGTTACAACAGTACATCAATAGGAAACTGCCAGAAATTTAAGCCAAATTCAGAAGAGGAGATGGATATGGTTAATGATATCAGATGGATTTTGGCTGAAAGCAAAGAATACCAGAAAGAGTTTACCTGTGTTTTATTGACTATGCAAAGACATTCAGCTGTGTGGATCATAACAAGTTATGGATAGGATTGCAGGGAAGGAGAATTCCAGAACACTTAATTGTTCTCATGCAGAACCTACACATAGACCAAGAGGCAGTTGATCAAACAGAGCAAGAGAATACACTAAAGTTTAAAATAAAGGAAGGTGTGCATCAGGGTTGTGTGTGTTTACCATGCTTATTCACTCTGTATGCTGAGTAAGTAATCTGAGAAGCTGGGCTATATGAAGGAAAACACAGCTGCAGTAGAAGAACACAGCTTCAGTATTGAAGGAAAACTCATTAACAACCTGCAGTGTGAAGATGACACAGCCTTGCTTGCTGAAAGTGAAGAGGACTTGAAGCATTTACTGATGAAAATCAGACTACAGCCTTCAGTATGTGTTACAGACTGAATTGTGTCCCTCCAAAATGTGTGTCAACTTACAGTAGGCCATGATTCCCAGTACTGGATGGTTGTTTTTAGAATCTGATGTAATTATCCAGTGTGTTGTGAATCTTCTAAGATGTTAATGAGCCAAGAGTAGTGGCAGTTCTGTTAATGAGGCAGGACACAATCTACAAGTTAGACTCTGTCTTAAATCATCTCTTTTGAGAAGTAAAAGAAGTGAGCAGAGAGGACTGGAACCTCATTACCGCTAAGGAAGAAGAGCAGCAATGGAGCAAATCCTTTGGACTTGGTGTCTCTGTGCTCAGTAGCTCCTAGACCAAAGAGAAATTGATGTCAAGGACCTTCCCCCAGAACCCACAACAGAGCTTTGCTCTGGAGCTGGCATACTGAATTCGGACTTCTAGCTATGAGTCAGCATCAACTCTACAGCATTGGGTTTTTGTTTTTGTTTTTTAAAGCAATGAAAGGATAAATTTCAGTTTGCTAAAGCCATCCACTTGTGTTATTTTTGTTATAGCACCACCATATAATTAAGACAACGTGGATTATACCTCAACATAAAGAGAACAAAAATTCTTGTAAGTGAATCAGTAAGCTATGTCATGATACATGGAGAAAATATTGAAGGTGTCAAGGATTTTATTCAGATCCACAATCAGTGCCCATGGAAGCAGCTGTCAGAAAATCAAATAGTGTATTGCATTGGTAAATCTGCTGCAAAAGAGCTCTCTAAAGTGTTAGAAAGCAGAAATATCTCATTGAGACATAAGATGTGCATAACTCAAGCTGTGGTATTTTTTAGTCACCTCACATGCATGTGAAAGCTGAACAGTAAATAAGGAAGATGGAAGAGATACTGATTTCTTCTGTCTTGGACTGAATTGTGTCCTTCCAAAAATGTGAGTAGAAATTTGGCTGAGCCATGATTCCCAGTATTGTGTAATGTTCCTATGTGTTGTAAATCCTGCCTCTGTGATATTAATGAGGGAGGATAGGTGGTGGTTGTGTCGGTGGGGCTGGACTCAGTCTATAAGATTTTATTTATTGTGCCTTGAGGCAGTCTCTTCAAATGTAAAGGAAAGGGAAGCAAGCAGAGAGTTGGGGATGTCATACAACCAAGAAAGCAGTGCCGGGAGCTTAGGACCCAGGATCCCTGTACCTCAGAAGCTCCCAGTCCAGGGGAAGATTGAGACAAGGACCTTCCTCCAGAGCTGACAGAGAGGACTTCCTCTGTAACTGATGCCCTAAATTTGGAGTTTTAGCCTGTGAGAAAACCAATTTTTCTTTGTTAAAGCCATCCACTTGTGGTATCTCTGTTATGGCAGCCCTGATTGACTAAGACACCTTTGAATTATGGTGTTGGCAAAGATTATTGAATGTATTATGTACTGTTAGAAGAACAGACAAATCTGTCTCAGAAGAAGTACAGTGGGAGTGTTTCTTCAAAGGGAGAATGGTGAGACTTTGTCTCAAGTATTTTGGATGTGTTATCAGTAGAGACCATTCTCTGGAGAAGGATATCATACTTAGTAGAGGGTCAGTGAAAGAGAGGAAGACCCTTAATGAGATGGATTAGGCAGAGTGGCTGCAAAAAAGGGACTCAAACATAGCAATAATTGTGAGGATGGTACAGGACCAGGCAGTTTTCATTCTGTTGTACCTAAGGTCAGTGTGAGTAGGAACTGACTCAGTGCATGTAACACCTAACAACAATAGCATCATAGAGATAGATGGATGAATAGTTGCCAACAAGTTGACTGACTCATGGCGGTTTTCTGTCATCTTCATAGTTGCTGCCATGTTCAAGCCCACTATTGCAGCTGCTGTGTCAGTCCATCTCATCTTGGCCTGCCTTAACCTTGTAAGCTGTCTGCTTCACCAAACATGATATCCTGTTCTAGTTATTGATCCCTCCTAATGACATGTCCAAATCAATTGAGTCAGACAGTGTTCTGCTGTGATCCATAGGGTTTTCATTGGCTAATTTGTAGAAGTAAATAGTCTAGCCCTTCTGGTTTGTCTTAGTCTGGAATTTCTGCTGAAACTTAACCCTGGGTGACCCTGCTGTTATTTGAAATACAAGTATCATTGCTTCCAGTATAACAGCAATGTGCAGTGACCACAGTACAATAAACTGACAGAAGGCTGGTGGTTTAAAAGCTATAGGAAAGGCCAAATAAATGCTTGATTCTTTTCCTTTATGTATCAACTTTCAGAATAATGAATTGGTACCCTAGCAATCTCCAGTGGTGACCAATGAAGTTGATCTTATTTCTTTGATTTGTAATATTCTTGTGAATGCATGAATATTGATATATTCAAAGTGATGCTGTGCATTGAGATCGTTGTTCTTTTGATGCAAAATTTTCTGCTTAGCCCAAGGGAGCCTCTTTAGGTTGACTCTTTTCTTTTAATCTCAGTAGTCTCAGGTCACTTCCTTGCTTTCAAACAAAATACCCCAGGTTATCTTGAACATTTTCTGACATAGATCTGGAATCATACATTTATCCAAGGAGCTTTGTTGCCTTCAGTTGAAAAAGATAGCATTTAGAGACTAGAATCTGGGTATTAAGATGCTCATTGCTATTACTGGGTTGCCATTATTTGTTGGCCTTTATAGTTAGGAAAGTTCTTTGGTGAGCGAGGCAAATCATGAGGTTATACTAACGTTTCATTTGAAATTTAAGATCTTACAGTTTTTACTTCTTGAATTTATATATTGTCACGCCATTTCTCTTATGCTGAAAATTTTGTTTCCAAACGATTTTAATATACTTAGTATGAGTGAGTGAGAGAGAGAGTGATTAATTTAAAACAATACCAATATTACCAGACTACTACATCTTTTTGCCTTTAGGATATATCTCATTAAGGATGCATAGGCAAAATACCATGTTTCATTATCACTTTAAGAAGTTCTTCTGTTATGGCACCAACTTTATGTATAGTTAGGTTTATTTTCCCCCCAGTTTTTAGAAGATACTTTTTATTCTGTTTAGATCAAGTCCAAATTGTTTTCCTTCTGTAAGACATTGCATGTTTCTAAGATAAAAGCTGTAAAATGGGATACTTTCGTAGAGGCCTAGGTTCTACCCCCTTTTCATCCCTTTATAAGTTGCCATTCATATGTGGTTTTCACTTAACATTTCTTCTTTTGAAAGTGTTAATGAGCATGTGCACACATGCACACACACATTTTCCCTTCTTCCTCCTCAAATGGAAGCATATTATTCTCTACAGCTTGCAAGTATTCATGGATAGAAACCCATCCATGGTCAAAGAATCCATGGTGTAGAAGGGTATACATACATGCTAAGAAATAACCACAATATAATATGTTCACTGATGCGATAGTGACATATGAATTAAATATTATTAAACACAAATTATGGAACAGTTCTTTTAAGGATGAGTGAATAAACTAGGGAAAGCTTTGGCGAAGTGACCTTGGAACTGAGTTCTAAAGGTTGAACTGGCATTTAGGCAAGAGAAGAGTGGGGATGGAGGTGAGGGAGAGAAGAGCAAACAAGCATTCCAGTCAGAAGCAAAAGATTGAACAAAGGGTACAGCATTTGGTAAAACAGTGATTACAGTGAACCAAGTTGAACAGTTAGAACTGTGTTTTGTAGGGCAATGAGATTTTATTGAAAAATTCCAAGTAGAAGAATGACTGATTGAAGAAATGTTTTAGGAAAAAACTGGTGACATTACAAAAAATGTTTGGGGGGCGGAGTCAAGGTGGTGGACCAGACACACATCTCCTTAATTATGTCTGAAAACTAATGCTTAGATTGATAATTAAACAGAGCTTTCTGGACACCCCGTGAGCTCTAGGTTACTGCATAGGGCTGTCAGTTTTGACTACATGCCACTGAACGGGAAGCCTCTTGTCTTTTGTTGAGCCCTGCCCACTCCTGTTGAAGTGGCCAGCTCCCACAGAATGACGGAAACTGGCGTATCTAACCTTTATTTCTTTTTGTTGGCTGGTAAGTGGCTCAACTGGTGGCTACACTGAGCCATGGTGCGGACATGATCACAAGAGAATTAGCCATATTTTGAGAGCCTGGCTCCAGACTCAGAGCACCACAGCAACTCCACTCTCTCTTTACAGACCTCTGCCATAGATTCGGCTGTTTGGTGGCAGGCAGGACAGCTTCACTGGGACACTATGTTGTTCGATTGGGTGGTGTAGTTAACCAACTGGAGGCCTCAGCTGGAGCTAATTCTCAGGCTGGGAGGTAGTGCCAGCCTGCGGAGCACTTTTCAGTAGAAAAGCTGTGTTCAACACAGTGTAACCTTAAGGGTGGGGCCTGGCAGGGGATGATGGCATGCCAGTAACTTGTCCCTGCTTTGAGATACATCACATCACCTGGGGACAGCTGTCAGTCAGATGGAAGAGCTCGCCACACTGGATGCCCTGACTGATTTTGGAAGCTGTCAGATAGCTTTTACCTTTTTAAAATAAGACTGCCTAGAGTAATAACTGCAGTGCAACCCAACAGCATCTCTTCCAGTCTTTACTGACCCACATCGTAGGGTCAGTCAGACAACCCCTAGTGACTCCATAAGTAGGGCTATGTCTTTGCCAGCCGAGAGGTGGAGCCTCCTACCCTAGAGAGTCCACAGGGCCCAGTCAGTAGAGTACATAGAGGTAACTGGTGACCAGCTTCCTTCTTATAACTGCATCTCAGCTCCTGCTGAGGCAACACCAGAGAAACCAACAGCCTCTAGATGTCCTGAAAGCAACAAACCCTGGCCAAACACATAAAGAAAAATCCACCCATGCCTCCAGAAAACTCCCAAAATAAACAACCAAAGAACTTACCAGATCAAGAAACCTTTCAGAAAATATTGGAGATTGAGTACAAAATAATTATATATAGAACCCTCCTAGACATTATACAAAATTCAGCAGAGCAAGATGAAAAACTGAGCAAGCTGTTTGAATTGATGGAACATCAGCATGCAGAAATCCAACAGATCAGTAACAAAATTACAGAATCACACAGTTGCATTCAAAGCCAAAAGACTAGAATTGAACAATTGGAAACTAGACTTACTGACCTTGAAGATAGAGCTACTGACACCAGCATTTATGAGGAGAAATCAGAGAAAAGAAACAAGAAAAATGAGGGAGCATTAGGAAACATGTGGGATTCTATTAGAGGAATGATGTATGATGAATTGGAGTTTCTGAACAGGGAGGGATACCTGAAAGCACAGAGTATTGTTGTTGAGTTAGTTGCTGGCAGAGAGCTTCCCTGAAATTATGAAAGAAGATAATACAGGTATCCAAGATATGTATCGAATGCTACATAAAGTAGACCCCAAAAGAAAGACACCAAGATGTGTTATAATCAAACTTAACAAAATGAAATATAAACAGAAACTCTCAAAGGCAGCAAGACTCAAAGCAAAGTTAACATTCAGAGAGAAGCCCTATAGCTTTTTGTCTGATTTCTCAGCAGAAACAATGTTGGCATAGAGGCAGTGAGATGATACTTTCAAAGTCTTGAAGAAGAGAAACTTCCAACCAAGAATTATGTATCTGGCGAAACTGTTTCTGAAAGATGAAGACGAAATGAAGACATTCTCAGAGTAACAGAAATTTAGAGATTTTGTAAAAACCAAACCCAAACTATGAGAAATACTGAAAGAAGCCCTTGGCTTAGAAAAACAGAACTATTAAGTATATGTTTAAGGAGACAATGCAAGGCACAACATTGAGAAGCCTACTCTGTTACATGGAAGGCACAAAACTGAGTCTAAGCTATAATATTAAGGGAACCAGTGATCATGTCATGAAAACTGTGGTACCATCATATTAAAAAGAGGGATACACTACAGTAGTTGTACTCCTTCTAGATCAGAGGAAGTTAATAAGGTATGTAGAAGTTAAAATTGAGTTTAAACTTAGATTATTAAGGGGAATCATAGGGCTAGCTACAAAGCACAGTAAATATACGACATACGAGAACAAGAAATGCAACACTGGAGTCTCAACAAACACAAAACCAACACTGAAAAGGATGGAAATTCAACCCATAAGTAAGGATGACCCAGAACTGAATATTAAGAGCAACAGAGAAAATGCAAGCACAAAAATAAATACATGAAACTATCGACAGTCAACACATACCTGTCAGTAATTGCACCGAATGTAAACAGACTGAACGCTCCAGTAAAGAGACAATGAGTGACATCTTGGATCAAAAGACACAATCCATCTTTATGTTGCTTACAAGAAACTCACCTTAGACTTACAGATAAGAGCAAACTGAAAATTAAAGGATAGAAGAATATATACCAAGCTAATGGTATACAAGGAAGAGCAGATGTGGCAATACTAATCTCAGATAAAACAGATTTTAATGTAAAATCCACCATTGTGGATAAGGATGTTAACCATTTGTTATTGAAAGGTTCAATACATAAACAGGACTTAACAACATTAAACATTTATGCACAGAATACTAAACCATCTAAATACGTCGCACAAGCACTGGCTGTTGAAAAATGAGATAGATCACTTCACAATAGTAGTGGGAGACTTCAGCAGTCCACTATCAGTATTGGACAGATCTTCTAGAAAAAAGCTCAATAAGACACAGAAGATCTTATTGCCACGATTAGCCAGTTAGACCTCGTCAACATATGCAGAACATTGTATCCATCAAGAGATAACTACACCTTCCTTTCTAATGCACATGGAACATTTTCCAGGATAGACCTATGTGTTAGGATATAAAGTAAGTCTCAACAAAACCCAAACCACTGAATTATTGTAAAGCATCTTCTCAGATCATAAAGCCATAAAAGCAGAATAATACACAATAGCATGATAGCAGAAAAAAACATAGATAGAAATTGGAACTCACAGAAACTGAACAATACCCTGCACAAAAAGCCATGGGTTACAGAAGAAATCAAGGATGAAATAAACAAATCTATGGATTCAAATCAGAAATCCAAGCTGGGTTCAGAAGAGGACATGGAACCTTGGATGTCATCACTGATGTCAGATGGATCTTCACTGAAAGCAGAGAGTACCAGCAAGATGTTTACTTGTGTTTCATCAGCTATACAAAAGCATTCAGCTGTGTGGAGCATACTAAACTATGACCAACGTTGCAGAGAATGGGAATTCCAGAGCACCTAATTGTGCTCTTAAGGAATCTGTATATGGATCAAGAGGCAGTCATGCAAACAGAACAAGGGGACACTGCATGGTTTAAAGTCAGGAAAGGCGTGCGTCAACGTTGTATCCTTTCACCATACCTTTGTCATCTGTATGCTGAGCAAATAATCTGAGAAGCTGGATTATACGGAGAGGAACAAGGCATCAGGATTGGAGGACGACTCATTAACAACTGGCATTATGCAGACGACAACACCTTACTTGACGGAAGTGAAGAGGATTTGAGTCATTTACTGATGAAGATCAAGGACCACAGCCTTCAGTATGGATTGCGCCTAAACATTAGGAAAACAAAAATCCTCACAGCTGGACCAGTAAGCATCATAAAGGGAGAAAGGATTGAGGGTGTCCAAGATTTCATGTTACTTGGGTCTACAACCAGTGCCCTTGGAAGCTGCAGTCAAGAAATCAAATGATACATTGCACTGGGAAAATCTGCTGCAAAGGACCTCTTCAAAGTGTTCAGAAGTAAGGATGTTGCCTTGAAGACTAAAGTGCACCTGACCCAAGCCATGCTATTTTCAATCATATCATATGTGTGCTAATGCTGGACTGTGAACAAAGAAGACGGAAGAAGAATTGATGCCTTCAAATTGTGGTGTTGGAGAAGAATGTTGAATGTACGATGGACACCAAAAGAACGAACAGAGCTGTTCTGGAACAAGTGCAACCAGAGTGTTTCTTGGAAGTAAAGATGGCAAGACTGCATCTTACATACTTTGGACATGTTGTCGGGAAAGATCAGTCCATGGAGAAGGACATCATGCTTGGTAGAGTGGAGGGTCAGTGAAAAAGAGGAAGACCCTCAACTAGATGGGTTGACACAGTGGCCACAGCAATGGGCTTAAGCATAAAAACAATTGTGGATATGGCACAAGACTAGGCACTGTTTCATTCTGTTGTTCATGTGGTCTCTAGATGAGTCAGAACCGACTTGACAGCACCTAGCAACAACAACAGCATGGATTCAAATTAGAATGAAAACACATCTTACCAGAACCTGTGGGATACAGCAAAAGCAGTGCTCAGAGATCAGTGTATATAAATGCACACAAGCAGAAAGACAGCAACAGAAGAAGCCCTCAGGCACAAGAAGATAACATATAATAAAGATTAGAGCAGAAATAAATGAATTAGAGACTAGAATAGCAATTGAAAACACCAAACGCTGGTTTTTTGAAGAGATCAACAAAATTGACAAACCACTGGCTGAACTTACTAAAGAAAAACTGAAACGGAAACAAATACCTGAATAAGAAATGAAATGAGAGATGTCACAATAGGCTCAACTGAAATCAAAAGTATCATAGCAGAATACTACAAAAGACTGTACTTTTAACAGATTTGAAAACCTAAAGAAAATGGATAAATTCCTAGATTCATATCACCTACCAAATTTAGCACAAAGAGAAGTAGAGCAACTTAATAAACATATCACAAAGGAAGAGGTTGAAAAAGTCATCCAAAAACTATCAACCAATAGAAGCCCTGGCTCAGATGGCTTCACTGCCAGATTCTACCAAGCTTTTAGATAAGAGTTAACTCCAATACTACTGAGACTGTTTACAGCATAGAAAGGCATGGAATACTCCCAAATTCATTCTGTGAAGCCTGCATGACCCTGATAACGAAGTCAGGGAAAGACCCAACCAAAAAGGAGAACCACAGACCAATATCACTCATGAAACTAGATGCAAAAATCTTCTGTAAAATCCTTGCCAGTAAAATTCAACAACATATCAAAGAAATAATTCATCATGACCAAGTTGGATTCACACCTGGGGTGCAAGGCTGGTTCAACATTAGAAAAACAATGTGATCAACCACATAAATACCCCAAAAGATAAGAATCACCTGATTTTGTCAATTGATGCAGTAAAGCATTTGACAAAGTTCAGCACCCATTCATACTAAGAACTCTCAGCAGAATAGGAATAGATGACAAATTCTTCAGCATAGTAAGGGGCATCTACATGAAGCCAACTGCCTACATCATCCTGAATGGGGAGAGACTGAAAGAACTCCCCTTGAGAATGGGAACTAGACAAGGATGCCCACTCTCTCACATCTCCTATTCAACATTGTACTAGAAATTCTGACCAGAGCAATTAGACGAGACCGCGAAATAAAGGGCATCTGCATCGGCAAAGAAGATGTAAAAATCTTCCTATCTGCAGATGATATGATTGTGTCTGCAGAGAATCTGAAAGAATCCATAAGTAAACTGCTCAAACTAATAGAAGATTTTAGCAGAGAATCAGCATAAAAGATAAACAGAAGTAAATCAGTAGATTTACAAAGAGATTCACAAAGACTTACAAAATAATCTACAGAGATTATTAAAGAAGAAATCACCAAGTCATTGCCATTTACTATGGCCCCCAAGAAGATAAAATATGTAGGAACAAATCTAACTAGAGAAATAAGAGACCTATACAAAGAGAACTACAAGATCTCACTGCAAGAAACTAAGAGAGGCTTACATAAATGGAGAAACATACTACCCTGCTCATGGATAGGAAGACTTAACATTGTGAAAAAGTCTATCTTATGCAAAGTGATCCACATATACAATGCAATCCCAATACAAAGTCTGGTGACCTTTTTCAATGAGGTGGAGAAACAAATCACTAACTTTGAAAAGGAAAGAAACCCCGGATGAGCATAGCTCTACTCAAGAACACACTGGGAGGCCTCTCACTACCTGACTTTGGAGTCTGTTACACTGCCACATTAGTCAAAACAGCCTGGTTCTGGTACTAAAAGACAAATATAGACCAATGGAATAGAGTTGATAACCCAGAGATGCCACCATCCTCCTGTGAACAGCTGATATTAGACACATGCCCTAAGATTGTAAACTGGGGTAAAAACAGTCTGTTTAACAAATGTGCTGACAAAATTGGATTTCCATCTGCAAAAAATTGAAAGAAGATGTGTATCTCACACCTTACACAAAATCCAACTCATATTGGATAAAAGAACTAACTGAAACCTAAAATGATAAAGCTCATGCAAGAAAAAATAGGATCAACAATGGAAGTTCTAATACACAACTTAGATAGACTTCAAAAATCTGACAAACAAAGCATGATTGACAGAATAGAAAATAGATAAATGGGAACTATTAAGAATCAAACACTTTTGGTCATCCAGGGACTTTATCAAAATTGAAAGACTATCTACAGAATGGGAAAAAATATTTGGCAACGTGTGAGATCAATGTCTGATCTCCATAATCTACGAGGTACTGCAAAATAGTAACAAGAAAAGGATAAATAACCAAATTAGGTGTTGGGCAAAGGAGATGGACAGATACTTCACTAAGGAAGACATTCAGACAGCCAGAAGACACATGCAGAAATGTTCTCAATCATTATCTATTAAAGAAATCCAAATCAAAACTACGATAAGATACTGTCTCACCCCAACAAGGTTGAGCATGTCCCAAAAAACATGAAACAAGAAATGCTGGAGAGGCTGTGGAGAAATTGGAACTCTCCTACACTGCTAGTGGGATTGCAATCTGGCACTTCCTTAAAAAGCTAGAAATAGATATACCATTTGACCCAGTAACCCCACTGCTTGGAATACATCCTATAGAAGCAAGGGCAGTCACACAAAGAGATACATGCACATGAGTGTTTATTGCAGCACAGTCCACAATAGCAAAAAGGTGGAGTCAACCCAGATTCCCAACAACAAATGAATGGATAAATAAACTGTGATATATATACTCAGTGGAACACTATGCAATGATAAAGCACAATGATGATTTTAGGAAGCATCTCATAACCTGGTTTCAATTGGAAGATATTATGTTGAGTGAAATCAGTCAGTGGCACAAGGACAAATATTGTATGAGACCCCTACTATAAGGACTTAAAAACAGACTCATGTACAGAAGAAAAGACTGTTTGATCACTGCAAGGAAGGGGAAGGAGGGAGGGAGAGGGCTGGTTATAGATTAGATAGTGCATAGAAATTTGGTTGGGTAAAATCAGTGACAGCACATATTAGAAAAGAGATCAATTTAACTGGGCTTCACCTGACAACCCTTCCAATCTTAAGCCAGTGTGGCAAGGACAGAGTAGCAGGGACAGGGGTCTGGGGACCAGGCTGTCAGGGGACATGGAGGCCAACTGGCATAACTAGCCTGCTGATAAGAGATTCTTCTGCACCCAATGTTGATGAGTGGCATCTGGGGTCTTAAAAGGTAGCAAGCTGCCACCTGAGGTACACCAGATGGTCACAACTCAGCTGGAACCAAGGACAATGATGAGATGAGGGAAAAAGAGCCCAGAAGATAGGAGGACTCATGTGATTGGGTGACTGCATCAACATGTGACCAGAAGAACCAGATGGTTCCTGGCCCCCCACCATTGACAGGTGTGATGGGGCTCACAAGGTCGAGTCCCAGTGGCAATACAAGAAAAAAGGAGTGTACCCTAAGAACTCCACTAAAAGACCACAATTGATGGTCTGCAGCCTTGGGAGCTCCCCTGGGAGCATGGTCCCTAGACTTGATGCTGTCCCTGATCATAAATCATTACTGATGTCCGCTCTTTGGGCAGGAATGGATTGGATTCAGGGTCACAGAGTGACCATATCGTGTGTACACTTTATGGTTCTGTGCATCTGTAGGATGTTGTCCTACTGGCCTCTTACTGGAGGTGAGTGCAGAGGGTGGAGAGGAGGGGACAGGAGACTCTTAAGAGCCTATGACATGTATAGAACAGAAAGGAGGAGTGTGCTGTCACTGTGCAGTTAGAACAGAAGGAGCTGCAGATATATGGGCATGCACATTTCAATTAGATTGTGCACTTTGTCCCAATCACCAAAAAAAAGCCAAAACTGTTGGGGAAGAGAGGAAGATGAAACTGTCGATAGTAGTCCCAGTGAGTAACCATGAGGCCTGGATTAGAGATAGTGTTTAAAAAGGTGGAGAGAAAAGACATATTCTTGAAACTTACGTAGAAAACCTCCTAGTTTTTCTAAATGATTGGATGGTAAGTGTGAGAAAGAAAGAAAAGTTGAAGATGGTTCCACGTTTCTTTCCTGAATAACTAGAATAATAGTAATAGAGATTATAGGAGAAACAGATTGCGGTAAAAAGGCATATGGGAAGTTTATTTAGTTTGGTCTGTTTTCACAGTGGGTATCTTTGTCACACCTAGATGAAGTTGTTCAACAAGCATTTGGAAACATGGGTTAGGAATTCAAGATGTAAGGGGATTAGAAATAATTTTGGATCCATCAGCCATATATAATGGCACTAGTTAGAACCTTATGAATAGATAAAATTGCCTGGAAAAGTACAAGTGATATGCTTAGGGACACAGAGAAAGAAGAAATTCATTTTCTTCTATTTGGAGATCAGAAGAAATACTGTTTGAGTTGGGCTTTGTAAAAGGATTCATTCGAGGAGAGAGGAAGAACATTGTAAGATAAAGGAGCCTAATAAACCAAAGGATTACAGTAAATGTGGAGTTTGGGAAATGAGGAGTAGGCTACTCCAGCTAAACATGGGGATCTTGGAGGGATACATAGTCAGAGGCCTGGAAAGTTCAGATCATGCCGTGTCTACATAAGTTTCACTTAAATTTTCTTATGTTGACTGCTTACTGGCTGCGTCACAGTGAGAACCAGTCCACATGTGAAATTCATTGATAAGCCGTTTAAGGCTACAGAGTTGGTTTTCCTTGCTTGTTTTGTAGTATTATTGTAAAGACGTTGGAATATTGCTTCGCCTAGAGATGAGAAATAATTTCCTCTTAGAGCAGAAAATCTAGACTAATCTGTTTACATTTTGAACCTGTGTATAGATTTGTGGAGCTAAAATGTTTTTCTCTTAATACCCAAACACTGCAATTTGTGGTTACAATGACTCAGTAATACACGAGAAGATTATTCTTGCATTTGATGGTGCAGCTGATATTTGCAGAAGCTATTGCTACCCCAAGAGTGTGCAACTTTGATAATAAGGCAGATGGAAATGATCAAGTAGTCTAGTTATTCAGGTACTCAGTATTAAAATAGTCAAAAGGTCCTTCACCTTATAACGTTCTACCTTAACACCTTGTCATTGTTAGGTGCCATCAAGTTGGTTCTGACTCATAGTGGCCCCTTGTACAGTAGAAGAAAACATTGTCCTTTCCCAGACCATCCTCACAGTTCTTATGCTGGACATAGTGGCCCCTTGTACAGTAGAAGAAAACATTGTCCTTTCCCAGACCATCCTCACAGTTCTTATGCTGGAGCCATTGTTGTAGCCACTGTGTCAGTCCCTCTTGTTGAGGGTCTTCCTCTTGTTCACCGACCCTCTACTTCACCAAGCATGATGTCCTTCCTTCCCCAGGGACTTGTTCATCCTTAGAACATGTCCAAAATATGTGAAAGAAAGTCCCACCATTCTTGCTTTTATGGAGTGTTCTGTCTGTACTTCTTCCAAGACAGACGTGTTTATTCTTCTGGCAGTTCATGGTGTATTTAATATTCTTCAACATTGTAGCATGTAGTTCACTTTTTTTAATGTGTGACTTGAGCTGTTCTCTTTGAAGACTAGTTAGAGTTAGGATTGCAATATTTTGACAGTGATCATCAAATAAGAGAAAATAAGATAGTAAAATAGGAGATGCTCCTCTTGATTTGGAGCTTGTACATTATATGGAGAATCAGAGAAGGACTTCTGTATTACAACAACTTTTGCTAATACATTGTTATAGCATGAGAAACACTTGCACTACATGAGAAAAATCTGAATAATATTCTTGAAAGGCCTTTTTCTACAAATGTATGGGATCTTATTTCACAAGCAGCTTGGACTTACGCTTAGTTTAAGAGTATTTTTTTAAGAAGTTATCAGAAAACAAATCCTGCTTTATATATTAATGTGAATAGACTTGGTATCAGAACAGTAGTGTGATTTTTAGATAAAGGATCTAAGGTAAAAAGTGTTTAGTTTACAAACATTGCTTAATGGCAGAAAGAAGAGAAAAACTATTATTTGTAAAACTTCATAGTTTTTTTGTTGCCATTCCTACAGTTAATCAATAGCTATCAAGCACCCATCATCTGCTAACCACTGTTTTTGTGTATAGAAAAGAAGCATAGGAAAAAAATAGAAGTGGTTCCAGATCAAAATTTTAATAGCTTAAGGATACTTTATGCCTGTGTTTCACAAAGAAATTGTGTTTCCTCAAAACACCTAATGAAAAATATTTATTTCTGAGAGATAGAATGTATTATTTTTTTTATTTTATTTTATTTTTTTTAGCTTAATACCTAGACACTTACAAGTGAAGACAGTTGATAAATGTTAGTGTGTCTCATTGAATTACTTAAAAAGATACAGATCCATTGAGGTGAGCAGTAATATATAATTCAGTGCTAATTTTGCCAATAAAACTCCAGGAAGTAGTTTCAGGATGCCAAGACAGGAATAAATTCAGCCTTTGTTCTTTCTATTAAATTCCTAGTTTGCACTACTTACAAGTCTAAGTACTAGCAATACAGTAGAGAACAAAATGAAAAAAAGCCATGTCTTACTAGAACCGTTCTATCAGTAGGGGAGACAGACAAGATGCAAACTAAAGAAGAGATGGTATAATTTGTTAGATAATGATAAAGCATAAAGGTGAAACGCATAGGAAATACCAAGGAGAGTTGGCAATAGCGATAAGGGTGGTCAGAGAAGGCCTCGCTGAAAAGGTGATAGTTTCGCAAAAGATATGCAGATAGTTGGGGCAAGAGGGTTTCAGACAAAATTAGTGGCAAAATCAAAGGCCTTGAGGTGGGAGTATGCCTGGTGTGCTTGACAAATAGCAAGGAGGCAAAAGTGGATGCAGTAGATGGAATGAGCCAAAGGCTGACAGAAGGTGAAGTCAGAGGTCACGAGCTGGGAATCAGTTGGCAGGTTTGAGCAGAGAACTGACATGATCTGATTTATTATTTAAAAAGATTACCCAGGCTGTAGAGAAATGTAAACTTATAGAAGCCTGTATACAGGTACACTTTGGTCCTCAAAGGGACATCTTTGCTTTTGAACACTTTCCAGAGTTCTTTTGCAGCATATTTGCCCAATGTAATGTAGTTTGATTTCTTGACTACTACTTCCACAGGCATTGACTGTGCATCCAAGTAAAATGAAATTCCAGGCTAGGTTGTTTCTCCATCATGAGAAATGAAGTTCTGCCCTCTTGCTTGCCCTGCTGCCAGGGTCTGTTCATTTTCATCCAGCATTTTTGATGAGCTGTAAATTGCAGGCTCAGCAGACAAATAGAGACACTGTCTGTTTGCAGTGGAAAAGTGACTTATTTTACGAAATGTCCGACTCGACGGCACTTGGCTTTGGCTGTCTCCCGCTGCTATCCCATTAGTGACGTGCCTTTGATACTACAGTAAAGCTAGTCTAGGGCAGCTAAGACTGGCTTGTGTGTATTTTTGCTCCTTGAAAGGTTAGAACCTAAATGTACCACAAGATAATTTCTTCCTGAGCCAGATTGGGACAAAATTACATATAGTGGATTCTGAAGCAAGCCTTACTTGCTGACTCTCTAATACTTGTGAAACTTCAGAATTCATTCCCTCTGTTTCTAATAATGCTACCCCGGTAGCACAGTAGTTAAGTGCTGTAGCAACAAACCAAAAGGTCAGAGGTTCGAATTCACCAGCTGCTCATTGGAAACAATGAGGCAGTTCTACTCTCTCCTATAGGCTCACTGTGAGTTGGAATCGACTCATCGGCAGTGGGTTGGTCTCTCCCAATGGGGTTTTTAAGTCTCTCAGTGTCACTAACTTGATTTCATTTTTTTAAGGAAGAACAGATAAAAAAGAGTAAGAAAAAATCCAATGCTATGTGATTTATGGTAATTTGGAAGTGAGAAAGAGACCTTAGAGGCCTTACTGTTGATATGATCTTGAAATTGGAGAACCACTTTCCCCTTTTGACTGAGAATCATCTTACTGGCCTGGGTTGGGTTGATTGGGGTGATGTTGTGGTGGGGGAAAAAAAAACACAAACTTGAATTGCTTCAGCCTTGCAGTAGCAACCTAGATAAGTAGTTAGTTGATGGTGAAAGGATTTTACTATGATGGTGTTTACACAGCAGATGTCTAATTGAGGATTGTCTAGACTGTAGGAACGAAGGGAGCTGGGATTGTGGCTGCAGTATGGGATGGTAGTCACGGAGGGTATTGGTGGTGTTTCTAGCAGAGTACTTGGGAGAACTAGCTTACTGAACTCCATGGAAGAAGCATAACAGCTGTATTTACAGTTCTTGCAAATGGGCTTTCCACTAACAAGGTTCAGAGTGGTTTACTTTGAATATTGAGTGGCTTCAGAAACCACTTTGTTTCGTTTGCCTTCTTTTTTTTTATTTAATATGACTGAGTGAAAATGTACATTCCTGTATAAATTTACATGCCCACCTACATGCAGCTTCCACTGCTCTCCCTGTCCGGTGACAGCACACTATTCCTCTCTGCTCCATACATGTCTCATCCTCCCAACAGCCTCCTTTCTGCTCCTCTCCACCCACTCTCCTTCCTCCAGCCAGAGGTCAGCGGGATGATATCCTATAAATGTATAGAACCATAAAGTGCATCCGGTATATGGTCACTCTGCATCACCAAGTCCAATCCATCCAAAGAGTGGACCTTTGTTATGATTTATGGGCAAGGGCAGCATCAGAGCCAGGGGCCATGCTCCCAGGGGAACCCCAAAACTGCTGGACCATCAATTGCTGTCTTTTAGTGGAGATCTCAGAGCACACCCCTTTTTATTCTTGTGTTGCCAGTGAGACTCAACTTAGTGAGCTCTGTTGCTGGTATCACTGGTGGTGGCCGGGCACCATCCGGTTCTTCCAGTCCCAAGTCGATGTAGGCACCCACTCATGTGGGTCTCTCTATCTTCTAGGTTGTCTTTACCCCGTGTCATTTTGGTCCTCGGTGAGCATTGGTTCCTGCTGAGTTGGGACCATTTGCTGTGCCCTCGGATGGCAGCTTTTAAGACCCAAGACGCCACTCACCAATGTGGGGTGCAGAGAGCCCTCTTAGCAAAAGGCTAGTTGTGCCAATTGGCCTCAATTTCACCTAAGAGCGTGGTCCCCTGCCCCCTGCCCCAGCTACTCTATCCTTGCAATATTGGGCTAAGATGGAAGGAGTATTCAAGTTATGCTGAAGTCCACTTAATATTGTTCTTGTTTCTAATGTGTGCTGTCACAGATTTCACCCAACCAGATTTCTAGCAACTATCTAATTGAAAATCTCCCCCCCTGCATTCCCTTCCTCCCCTCCCTCACAGCTGTCAAAGAGTCTTCTCTTCTATACAGAAGTCTGTTTTTGAGATCTTATCGTAGAGGTCTCATACAATATTTGTCCATTTGTCGCTGACTACTTTCACTCAACATAATGTCTTCCAGTTGAAACCAGGTTATGAGATGTTTCCTGGAATCATCATTATTCTTTATCATTGCGTAGTGCCCCATTGAGTATATATACCATAGTTTACCTATCCATTCTTCTGTTGTTGGGCATCTGGGTTGATTCCATCTTTTTGGTGTCGTGGACTGTGCTGTGATTAAAAACATTCTTGTGCATGTGTCCGTTGGTGTGAAAGGCTTTGATTCTGTAGGATATATTCCAAGTAGTGGAATTACTGGGTCAAATGGTATCTCAATATCCATTTTTTTAAGGAAGCGCCAGATTGCTTTCCAAAGAGGCTGGACCGTTTTTGCAACCCCACCAACAGTGTAGGAGGGTTCCACTTTCTCCACAGCCTCTCCTCATTTGTTGTTTTGTGTTTTTTTGGATCATGGCCAACCTTGTTAGGGTGACATGGTGTCTCATTGTCATCTTGATTTGAATTTCTTTAATAACAAAAGATCGTGAACATGTCCACATGTGCTTTTTGGCTGCCTGGATCTCGTCTTTAGTGAAATGTCTGTCCATGTCCTTTCCCCATCGCTTAATTGGGTGATTTGTCTTCTTCTTCTTGATATTTTGTAGTATCTTATAGATTATGAAGATCAGGAGTCAGTCAGACATAGAGTTGCCAAATATTTTTTCCCATTCTGTAGGTGTTCTTTCAATTCTATTAATAAAGTCTTTGGATGAGCAAAAGTGTTTGATTCTTAATAGTTCCCATTTATCTATTTTCTCTTCTGATGATTATGGTTTGTTTGATAGATTTTGGAGTCTGTCCACATTATGTGTTAAAACTTCTGTTGTTGTTCCTACCTTTTCTTGGATGAGCTTTATCATTTTAGGTTTGATATTTAGGTCATTTATCCGGTTGGAGTTGGTTTTTGTATAAGGTGTGAGATATGGATCTTGTTTTAGTTTATTGCAGATGGATATCCAATTTTGCCAGCACCATTTGTTGAAGAGATTGTTTTTACCCCAGTTTAATGTCTTAGGGCCTTTGTCAAGTATCAGCTGTTCTTAGGCAGATTGTGTCATCTCTGGGGTCTGAATTCTGTTCCATTGATCTGCCTGTCTCTTCTTGTACCAGTACCAGGCTGTTTTGACCACTGTGGCAGTGTAGTATGTTCTAAGGTCGGGTAATGAGAGGCCCCCCAGTGTGTTCTTCTTCTTTGGTAGTACCTTAATTATCTGGGGCTTCTACCCTTTCCAAACAAAATTGGTGATTTGTTCCTCCATCTCATTGAAAAATGACTCTGGAACTTGTATTGGGATTGCATTATACAAGTAGATTGCTTTGGGTAAAATAGACATTTTCACAATGTTAAGTCTTCCTGTCCATGAGCAGGGTAGGTTTTTCCGTTTCTCTAAGTCTCTCTTACTTTCTTATAGTAAGGGCTTGTAGTTCTCTTTGTACAGGTCTGTTATTTCTCTGGTTAGATTAATTCCTAGGTACTTTATTTTCTTAGGGGGTATCATAAATGGTATTGATTTGATGATTTCTTCATTAACAGTCTGTTTGTTAGTATAAAGGAATCACACTGATTTACTTATGTTTATCTTGTATCCTGAGACTTTGCTGAACTCTTCTATCAGTTTGAGTAGTTTACTTACAGATTATTTGGGATTCTCTGCATATACAGTCATATCATCTGCAAACAGGGAGATTTTAACTTCTTCTTTGCCGATGCAGATGCTCTTTATTTCTTGGTCTTGTCTAATTGCTCTGACTAGAACTTCTAGTACAATGTTGAATAGGAGAGGTGAGAGTGGGCATCCTTGTTTAGTTCCTGTTCTCAAGGGAAAGTCTGTCAGTCTCTCTCCATTCAGGATGATGTGGGCAATTGGCTTTGTATAAAGGGCCCTTATTGCATTGAGAAATTTGCTGTCTGTGCCTATTTTGCTAAGAGTTATTAGCATGAATGGGTGTTGGACTTTATCCAATGCCTTTTCTGCATCAATGGACAAAATCAGGTGATTCTTGTCTTTTGTGTTATTTATGTGATTAATCACATTAATTGTATTTCTGATGTTGAACCAGCCTTACATCCCTGGTATGAATCCCACTTGGTCATGATGGATTATTTTCTTGATATGTTGTTGTATTCTGTTGGCAAGAATTTTGTTGAAGATTTTTGCATCTAGATTCATGAGTGATATAGGTCTGTAGTTCTCCCTTTTTATTGAGTCTTTCCCTGGCTTTGGTATCAGGGTTATGCTGGCTTCATAGAATGAGTTTGGGAGTACTCCATCCCTTTCTATACTGTGAAATAGTCTCAGTAGTATTGTAGTTAACTCTTCTCTAAATACTTGGTAGAATTCTGCCGTGAAGCCATCTGGGCCCGGACTTTTTTGGGTTGGCAGTGTTTTGATGACCTTTTCAATCTCTTCCTTTGTGATGGGTTTATTAAGTTGTTCTGCTTCATGTTGTGATAATTTGGGTAGGTGATATGAGTCAAGGAATTTGTCCATTTCCTCTAGGTTTTCAAATTTGTTAGAGTACAGTCTTTCATAGTATTCTGTTATGATATTTTTGATTTCTGTTGGATCTGTGGTGACAACTCCCCTCTCATTTGTAACTTGGGTTATTTGTTTCCTTTCCTGCTTTTCTTCAGTAAGTTTAGCCAGTGGTTTGTCAATTTTGTTGATCTTTTCAAAAAACCAGCTTTTGGTCTTTTCAAGTTTTTCAAATGTTTTTCTGTTCTCTAATTCATTTAGCTCTGCTCTAATCTATATGATCTGGTTTCATCTGGTGCCTGAAGGGTTCCTCTGTTGGTCTCTCTCTACTTGTTCAAGCTGAAGAGTTAGTTCCTTGATTTGGTTTCTTTCTTCCTTCCAGATGTGTGCATTTATGGAGATAAACAGACCTCTGAGCACTGCTTTGGCTGTATCCCATAGGTTCTGGTAGGAAGTGTTTTTGTTCTCATTGGAATCCATGAATTTCTTAATTTCATCCTTGATTTCTTCTATAGCCTATGTTTTTTTTGTGCAAGATGTTGTTCAGTTTCCAAGAGTTCCACTTTCTATCTATGTTTTTTTCTTCTATTAATTTCAACTTTTATGGCTTTATGATCTCAGAAGATGCTTGGCAGTATTTCAGTGGTATGGATTTTGTTGAAAATTGCATTATGTCCTAACACATGGTCAATTCTGGAGAATGTTCCGTGTACACTGGAGAAGGTGTAGTTGTCTGCTGATGGGTGGAAAGTTAGGTCTTCTGTATCTTTACTGAGCTTTTTTCTAGATGATGTGTCCAGTATTCAGAGTGGAGTGTTGAAGTCTCCCACTATTATTGTGGATTCATCTAACTCTTTTTTGAGTGTAGTCAGTGTTTCTTTGCTATACTTAGGTGCTTTGATATTAGGTTTATAAATATTTAATATAGTTAAGTCTTGCCTGTGTACTGAACCTTTCAACAATAGTGTCCATCTTTGTCCACAATGGTGGATTTTACATTAAAGTTGATTTTGTCTGAGATTAGAATTACCACCCCTGCTCTTCTTTGTTCATTGTTAGCTTGATATATATTCTTCCATCCTTTAATTTTCCGTTTGTTCCTGTCTTTAGGTCTCAAGTGAGTTTCTTGTAGACAACATATGGATGGGTCATGTCTTTTGATCCAAGATGTCCCTCAATGTCTCTTTACTGGACCATTCAGTCCATTCATATTCAATGTAATTATTCATAGGTATGTGTTCACAGCTGCCATTGTGATATGTTTATTTTTGTGTTGATGTTTTCTCTGTTGTTCTTATTAGTTTGTTCTGGGACATTCTTTTTGGTGAGTTGATTTTTCACCTTTCTCAGAGCTGGTTTTGTAGTTGTTGAGACTCCTGGGTTGAAATAGTGTGATACATCTTTGTTGTGCTTTACAGCTGCCCCTATGGTCATCCTTAATAAATTATATATAATTTAGTTCCTGCCAGTCTTGTCATCTTCCTGTCCATCTGGAAGAACTGTAACAACTGTAGTACATCCCTCTTTTTAATATGATAGCACCATAGTTTTCATGATGATCACTGGATTGCTTCTTTCCATATTAATGCTATGATTGACTTTGGAGCCTTCCCTAACTGAATAGAGTTTTGAGTAGTGTGTCTTTCTAAAACATATAGTTAGTGGTTTCGTTCTTCTAAGCCAGAGCCAAGAACTTCTTTCAGTATTTCTTGTAGTTTTGGTTTGGTTTTTACAAATTCTCTGAGTTTATGTTTATCTGGAAATGTCTTAATTTCATTTTCATATTTGAAAAATAGTTTTGCAGGATATAGAATTCTTGGTTGGAAGTTCTTCTCCTTCAACGCTTTGAATGTGTCATGCCACTGTCTCCGTGCCATCATGGTTTCTGCTGAGAAATCTGATGAGAGCCTACAGGGTTTCCCTCTGAATGTTAGCTTTGCTTTGAGTCTTGCTGCCTTTAAGAGTTCCTGCTTATGTTTTATTTTGTTAAGCTTGACTATAATATGTCTTGGAGTCTTTCTTTTGAGATCTATATTGGGTGGCATACAGCATGCATCTGAGATGTCTATATTCTCTTCCTTCGTGATTTCTGGGAAGTTTTCTGTCAGCAACTCAGCAGTGATACTCTCTGTGTTCTCAGGTGTTTCATGGTGTTCAGGGACTCCAGTGAATCGAAGGTTGTTCCTCTTAATAGAGTCCCACATGCTTCTTAATGGTTCTTCATTTTTCTTGTTCCTTTTTTCTGATTTCTGCTCATAGACACTGGCATCAGTAGCTCTGTCTTCCAAGTCAGAAATTCTTTTTTCCATTTGTTCCATTCTGTTTTCTTGGCTTTGCATGGAAGTTTCTATGCCTTTGATTTTGTTCTTCATCTGTTGGATTTCAGTGTACTGGTGTTCCATCAGACTGAACAGCTTGTTTAATTTTTCCTTTTGTTGTGCTGCATTTTGTATAAGGTCTAGAAGGGCCCGGTATTTAATCATTTTATATTCACTTTCTGATGCTTTCATAAAAGTTTCTTTATCTGGAAAGCTCCTTTGTTGCTTTGTTTGGGAGCCTTCTGAAGCCATGGGTGATTTCTTGTATGCCACACGTGTCTGTTGCTTTTGGGTCCCATGTGAGTAAGTCGAGGCTGGAAGAGATACTGTGAGGATAGACTGCAGATGTTTCTCTTGGCTGTCTTAAAATGTAAAACAAAAGGTATCTGACCACTTCCCAAGTCAGTCAGGTTTTCAGGTTTTCAGGTGTTGAGGTCCCTCTTCCCAGCTGGCAAAGTAAGCACCTCTGTGTCCAACCCCAGGTGATACAAACTAGTTCAGAATACAGCAATGCTACTGCCCTGTTGGCTTCTGCTGACAGGGCCCAGCCTTAGGCAACACTGTGTAGAGTACTACTTTTCTGGTAGAAAAACACTCTCCTGTGGGCAGGCTGTGGCTCCCAAGCTAAGAATTAGGTCCAGCTGTGGCCACCGTATCCAAGATGGCGCCCTCCACACAGGCAGCAGACAGAGGGGCTAAAGGTGCTGAGAGGTGGTGATTCCTCTGCTTCTGTTGCAGGGCCCCCACCATAGGCCACACTTTGTAAATTTCTGTCAGAGAAGCGCTGTCCTGTTTGCAGGTGCTGGCTCCCAAGCTAAGAATTAGGTCCCACTAAAGTCTCCATACCCAACATGGCATCTCGCACACTGGCAGTGTGAATCTGTGCAACCCGGCTGTGACAGAGATAAACAGACAGGCCCAAAGTGGCCAGATGAACAGAATCCTAATCCTGGCTCTCAAAATATGGGAATTTCGCCTGCCTATACCCCCAGCAGTGCTTCTGAATCTAGTAGCTAGGCAAGACCCAGCTCTGCCCGATGGCTAAGACAGAGGAAAAAATGTCAAAATGGTGCGTTTACCTTCAGTCCATGAGAGCAGGGCTAGCCAGGAGCAAGAGTCAGCGAAGGAGAGGAGGTTTTTCGCTCAGCAGTATGATATCCAAATTAACAGCTCTGTGCTGTGTCCTGGGGCTGATGAGGTGATCAGAAGGCTCCGTTTGATTATCAGTTCAGGTCTTGGTTTCCAGAGGGATATAGAGAGATGTGTGCTTAGCCGCCATCTTGACTCTGCCTCCTCTCGTTTGCCTTCTGAAAGCACCCCAGTGTTTGTTGAAATGCTGTGGCCATGTGTGAAGTTCAGGGGTGGACTCCTACTTTAGATTTCTTCACTGAAGGTTAAATTTTACATCTGAGCTTGAAGAGTTTTTGTTGCCTGCCTATAGGGCATAAAAGGAGCGTAAGGCAGCCATTTGTCAGTGGATAGTGAGAGGTGATTTTCAGATAGGGCCGAAAACCACTGCAGGCTGCTGGCTTCCTGGCACACCCACGAGACCCCAAAGGCCTATGCTGAAAGCAGACTAACTAGGTGGGAACGAGGACCGTAACAAGATGGGCAAAAATAAAGCAGAGGCTAAAATCTAAATGGCACTGAGCCATTAACATGATCCTGAATGTGGAGAGGAGCATAGTGCTGCTGGAGAGGGGAAAATAGGAACGTCAAACGCAATGGCTAGGCTAAAGTATCTAATGTCTGCAAGTAACACCTTTTTTTTTTTTAAGTTTTTTTTATCTCCATATCTGTAGGGCTACCAGAGAGATTCTGGAGAAGATACTAGTTTAAGCGATTTTAATAAGTGTGCCACCACAAATATCTTTTAACCAGCACTATATAACCCTCGTAGTGTACTGATGAAGTCCTGTAGCTGCTAACCAAAGTTCAGCACTTCCAGTCTGCCAGGTGCTCCTTGGAAACCCTATGGGGTGGTTCTGCTTTGTCTGTAGGGACGCTATGAGTTGGAATTGACTTGATGGCAGTGGGTTTGGTTTGTGTGTGTGTGTATTTTAAATGACAATTGATAGATAGAATATACTTAGACCTTCAGGCCCTACAAATTTTGGTGAACCTTGTGACCCTTTAACAAATGCTTAAATATCTCGTGTACAGTATTGAGTAGCCTTTTTCTCTTAATGTCTGCTGTAATCATTGGGTACTGCCCTAATAGAATTACCAGAGGTGAATGACCTTAACAGAGAGAAATTTATTTTGTCAGAGTCCAGGAGGCTATAAGTCTGAGCTCACGTTGTCAGCTCCAGGGCAGGTGCTCACTCGGCTCTGAAGGAAGGTCCTTATGTAGCGTCAGTCTTTCTTTCGACTAGGAGCATCTTGGCACAGGAACCTCAGGTCTGAAGGACAAGCTTTGCTTTGGTGCTGCTTTCTTGTTAATACAAGGTCCCCAACTCTCTGCTTGCCTCTTCCTTCTATCTCTTGTAGGGTGAAAAGTTAAATGATAGTGCAAGCCACACTCCAGGGAAATTCTCTTTGTAACAGTGTTGCAGTCCCACCCTAATCTTTTTTGAACATAATCCTCTCTACTAACCACAGTGTGAGATTAGGATTTACAGCACAGAAAAATCACAAAATGGAGGAAAATCACACAATAGTGGGAATCATGACCCAGCCAAATTGCTGCACACATTTTTGGGGGGGACAAAATTCAATCCATGACGTTGTCTTAAAAGTTAAAGTTATTTCACACATATGACAGATTTACTCCCCAGTATGCTCTCCTTTCTTTGGCTATAGCATAAATTTACTTCTGTTTAGTAGATTTAGAAGTGAGGGTATTGACAGTGAGTGTGATTTGTCCAAGGACAGCCAGTGTGTCCTTGTAAAGATAAAACAGAGCTGGGCTGCATTCTTCCAGCTCTTGGCCTGTTTAACAATTTTGATAATGTTCCAATCATTTTAGGAAAATGAGGTACTTAGAAAATATAAAGGGCTCTTTAATAAAAGAAAATCAGTCATTTTGGAAATCACAAAATTAATCATTCTGCTGTATTTAAGGCGTGCTTTGATGTGTTCTGGTAATTAGTATTCACTGCCCCACAAATGTCTCCGGGGCATTTTAATTAATGGGTGGCTTGACCAAATGAGCTTCTGATGGTGAACCTTCATAAGGGTTTGTTTTTATGTTTCTCAAGAATAGTTGTCTCTTCAGAGCTCTTTAATTAGACAAAGGTTAGTAACTAAAACATATTATTAGAATAATTAGGTCTTGGGTTAAGAGAAATAGGAGGTCAGAGGAACAGGAGCTGTTAGAGAATGGCGCGTCTTAAAACATAGTGTTCGTGTCTGATAGATATCCACTCATTTAACACAGATGTTAAAGTCACTGTCCCTGGTTAGGGGCTTGGTGTTGTGACAGATCTGAGCAGAAGCCTAAATACATCAGAGTCTGAGCTCATTTCTCACCATCTCTAAATGCTCATAGAAAACTGCCTTGTACTCCCTTTGAATTCTGAGCTGAAGATTTACTTTCTCTCTCTCTCTCTTTTCCGTGTTTTATTGGTGATCTTAGCTACAGTAATGATTGTGTTTTGAGGAAGATACTTCAAATATATTGTGTGTAGTATAGGAAAAATTGTAACAATTCCTTTGAGGTGACTTTCTTAATAATTTATATTATCTGTGTATAAGATTGTTCTTACTGTTACTGTAGCATAGTATTTAAACTCCCAAATCTTATGTTCTTTATGTTCAGAATGCAATTTGAATTATTTCAAAATCAGCTATGGAGGTGAATTGTCATCTACCTCCCTTTCTTCGCTTCCCTTTTCTGGAACATTTATTGTCCTCAGTTCGCAGTTTTGGTATCATCACTAGTAAATACATTTCACCCTGAACTTTTTTGTAATGACAAAAGATATGCCTGACAAGTCCTGGGAATGCGACGATGTCTCTAAAATAGTTAGCTTATATTACTGAAGCTGCTGCTGATAAACCAACAATATATTTATCCATGTTTCATTTTCTGCTTTCCTACCACCTCAGGATGTTTATGATGGCAAATATGCCCCTTTCTTGGCTAGATCAGTTGTTAAAATGCTATTAAGATTTTTAGGCGTTTCAAATAAAACACACTGTATTGTAACCAGTGTTGCTAATCCTATTAACTGTCATGACCTAAAGTGCTGTTGGTTAGATAAAGGATGAACCAACAGCATGCAGGTACGTGCAGACCCTGGTGGCCTAGTGCGTAAGTGCTACAGCCGCTAACCAAAAGGTTGGCAGTTCACATCTGTCAGGCGCTGCTTGGAAACTCTGTGAGGCGGTTCTACTCTGTCCGCTACAATCACTATGAATTTTGGCATGAACTCTCAATGGCACTGAGTTTTAGTGTTTTTTTTATTTTTATTTTTTAAATGTATGTATGTTTTGGCTCCATATAAATCTATTGCCACTATTGGAGAAAAGTACTTGAGGAACTTACTGTATTGATTATATGACAATGAAAACATTTTTAAATGTTATGGACAGCCCATTTGTAGTAATTGATGTAAGTTCTTTTGATATACCTTGGTTAGCAACATGGACAGTGAATGATTTTATTTAAATTAATAGGTGCTTGGTTTTTTATGATACTATCTGTAAAAAAAAAAATAGTGCTTTTGTTGTTAGGTGCCGTTAAGTTGGTTCCTACTTGTAGTGACTCTGCATACAACAGGAGAAAACAGTGCGTGAGACTGCACCATCCTGACAGATTGCTGCAGGCACTGTGTCAGGCCATCTCCTTGAGGGACTTCCTCTTTTTTGCTGACTCCTAATTTACCAAGCATGATGTCCTTTCCCCGGGACTGGTTCCTTCTGATCATGTGTTCAAAGTACGTGATACAAAGTCTTGCTATCCAAGGAGCATTCTGTCTGTACTTCTTCCAAGACAGGTGGTTTATTCTTCTCGCAGCCCATAGTATATTCAGTGTTCTTTGCCAACACCATAATCCATTTGCATCAATTCTTCTTCAGTCTCCTTATTCATTGTCAACTTTACATGCAGTTGAGGCAGTTGAGAAGATCTTGGTTTGGGTGAGGTGCACCTTGGTCCTCAAGGTGATATCTTTACTTTTTTAATACTTTACAGAGGTCTTTTGCAGCAGACTTGCACAGCGCAGTACATTTTTTGGTTTTGTGACGGCTGCTTCCGTAGATGTTGATTGTGGGTTGAAGTAAAATGAAATCTTTCACAGCTTTGATGTTTTCTCTGTTTGTCATGATGTTGCTTATTTGCCCAGTTGTGAGGATTTTGGTTTCCTTATCTTGAGGTGTGATGTATACCAAAGGTTATACTCTTTGATCTTCATCAGTAAGCGTTTCAAGTCTTCTTTCAACAAGCAGGTTGTGTCATCTGCGTATCGCAGGTTGTTAATGAGTCTTATCTGTCCTCATGCTGGATTCCTCTTCATATATCTAGTTTGTCAGATTACTGGCTCTGCTTGCAGATTGAGTAAGTATAGTGAAAAGATACAATCCTGATGCACACCTTCCCTGATTTTCAACCACTCAGTATTCCTTTGTTGTATTCAAACAACTGCTGCTTGATGTATGCACAGATTCTGTATAGTTGTTTTGGAATTCCTATTCTTCACAATATATTATTCATAATTTGTTATATTCCACACAGTCAAATTCCTTTGTGTAACCAATAAAACACAGGTGATCTTTTGGTGATCTCTGCTTTCGGTCAAGACACACCTGACATAAAAGAAAAAACAATAGTAACATAGTTTAAAAGATACTTGGTAAGTGTAATAGATACAAAGATGTAAGCATGTTGCTAACACATTTTAGAGTATACTGACTAAACAAATGTGTTTTTATCTTCAAAGGTAGAACTTTGAAAAGACAGAAGAAAAATTAACCTAAATAGAGTCCCATATAAAGTAGTGTTTTCCCCTTAGCAGCCACTCACTTCTGTCTATTCTTTCCTAAGGTGTTGAATACTGTGACTCAGCCTTTTGACTCACACTTTACCACAGGAAATAGTGCTGATAGTTATCTTCGTATGTGTGTTTGCCTGTGTATATGTAATATTTTGCAGTGGAGATATGAAAAGGAAGGTGTTGAGTCTTCTAGTCGTTGAGCATTACCATAATTTCCCTCAGAATGCTTTGTTATGGTAGTGCAAGTATATTCTTATGCATATTTGTGTTTAACAGAACTTGATACTTAACACAGTTTAAATCCACTGCCATGGAGTTGGATGCAACTCATGGTGATCCTCGAGGTCAGGGTAGAACTACCCCATAGAGTTTCCAAGGAGTGCCTGGTGGATTTGAACTGCCAACCTTTTGGTTAGAGATGTAGCACTTAACCCATTACGCTACCAGGGCTTCCTAACACAGTTTAGGTACTAGTTATTAATATGTTTTTATAGGTACAAGCCGGCACTGTAAGTGTGTTGTTTTCCTTTTTGTTGTTATTTTCTAAGTCTGTCACTACCCAAAACGAGACTGACTGTGCCCTTCTTTCATGCAGACCACCTGGTGGCCCATGGCAGAATGGCAGAAAAGGAGGCCCGTCGGAAGTTCAAGCAGATTGTTGCAGCTGTCTATTTTTGTCATTGTCGGAACATTGTTCATCGTGATCTAAAAGCAGAAAACTTACTTCTGGACGCCAACCTGAATATCAAAATAGCAGGTGAGACCTGCTGAGGATGTGAAATACAGATAAAAGGAGCTTTTCTTTCGGTGTCTTAAAGCAAGGATTGTCTGTTTCCACATATTCGGGAAGAAGTATATAAAAATAAGGAAAATGCAGAAATTTTTGTTATTTTTCATGTAGCATTAGATGAAGCTAGGCTAGGGAGAAAGAATGATATTTAAATTTGTTATTTTGATTGACAGCCTGTCTTTTTAAATAAATAGTAAGGAATAAAATATAAAGTGGAGAGGAAAACTGCTGAAAATCATACACCTTTAGTGCCAGTTGAGAAGGCTGATTTGTTTCCCTGCTGACATGAAGTGTGCTTATCCTAAGGGCTGGGGTTTTATAGTAATTTAGCAGGATTAAATCTTACATAGTTCTAAGGGCAATCTGGCTTATCTGACAATGCTTAAAAAGCCCTTTTTACTGCCTTACTGTGCTCATGCTTTTGTTTTAGTAACCTGTCAGTTTTTGGCCTAACCAACACAAGTTCACCACCTACTGATCGAAGAAAAGGACTGCAGTCTATATGGAAACTGTATAAATCTGAAAATTAGCTGTTTTTGTTTTCTGTTTCCAGCATTGCACTGTGTCCTCCCCTCCCCCCACAAAAGGAGGGCCTCTCATATAGAAAATTGAAGTATAGCGAGACTATAATTACTCTTGAAAGCTGAGGTTAAACGCAGTTCTAAAAATTTCCTTCCATAAGAGGGTGGGAGTTGAGAGTACAGACATAAATTTTATTATAGGTTAAACTACATACCCTGGTAGGCTGGTGATGTTTCCATTTTTTGTGTGTAGATAAGCCTGTTTACTCTTCAGACACGACTTTTACGTCTTTGGAAGGGCACCTAGTTTTTTATTTATCTAAGTTAGTCTAACGGTTGCACTCTTCTTTAGGAGTTTTACACAGCTCTTTGAGTCTCACATTTCTTCAGTTATATAGCAGACAGGGATTAAATGCTTTATCTCCCATACCATGATTTCTTTTGCTCTTGTGCCTGTTTTATTTGCTCCAAAGCTCTCTAGATGATGGCAGTTCCCAGAGAACTGGGTGGCAATGAAAGGTCTGGTGATTATATTCCAAACCTTGTTTTGTAATTACTTGCTGTAACCTCAATAAAATTAATAGTAATAATGACTACCACAATGTCACAATCCTTGAAAGTGTAATAAAGTATTGTTATTAATGTCCTGTTGCTGCTCTGACAAATTACTGCTGACTCAGTGGCTTTTAAAACAATACAGATTTATTCTCTTAGTAAGTTCTGGGGGGAACAGAAGTCCAAAATGAGTTTTATAAAGTGCTTGCAGGGCTGGTTCCCTCTGGAGGCTCTGAGGGGAGACTCCGTTTCCTTTCTGTTTCATCATCTAGAGACTGCCTGTATTTATTGGCTTGTGGACCTTTCCTGGCCCCTCTCTAACCTGTTGCTTATGCTATTGCATTCCCTATCCTAACTCTCATCCTCCTGCCTCCCTTATATAAAGATATTGGAGATTACATTGGGCCTGAAATAATCTCTGTATCTCAAGATCTTTAATTTAAACAGAGCTGCAAAGTCCCTTTTACCACATAAGGTTATTCACAGCTTCTGAGAATTAGGATGTAAACGTCTTCGGGAGTCATCATTTGGCCTACCACAGATGCCATCGTATGATTCTCTGGATTACTGATTGGGGTAGTGAGTTAAAAGTAGCCTCTCTTTTTATTCTTTAGCATTATTACACCTCCAGTGACCCAAACTGAGGAATTCCTGGGTGGCACACATGGCTGTGCATTTGGCTGCTAACTGAAAGGTTGGCAGTTCAAATCCACCCAGAGATGCCTTGGAAGAAAGGCCTAGTGATCTGCTTCTGAAAGGTCGCAGCCATTGGAAACCTTATACATAGTTTTATCTACTCCCAAACATGAGGTCACCATGAGTGGGAATTGCCTCAACAACTAGTAGTTTTTTTGGACTCAAATTGTGTGTGTGTGTGTGTGTGTGTGTGTGTGTGTGTGTGTGTGTGTGTGTGTGTGTGTGTAAAACACAGAGAAAGTGAGAGAGAGTGCACATGTGCTTTTTTAAAAAAGTTCTTGGTTTTAAATTTAGGACCATTTTAATTTATCTAAGGAAAAATGTTATGGCTTTGCTTTTTACATTGGGAAAACATACCTAAAACCAGTGGTCATTGATAACTGAAATTGGAAACTTATTGACAAAATATTTGAGTAAAGGGATTTTCAAATGCTTTTCTTCATTAGCAGTTAAAATAAATCCAAATTGTCACAGTAAGATTCTTTACCTTGTGCTGTATAATTACAGACTCAAGGGTGTTGGCAAGGAGCCCTGGTTGCACAATGGTTACACACTTGGTTGCTAATTGAAAGGTTTCTGTTTCGTCATCTAAAGACCTGGCAATCTGCTCCTAGGAAACTCCAGGGGGCAGTTCTTCTGTGTCACATAGAATCACTGAGTTGAAATTCAGTGGCACCCAACAACAACAATAACAGGTGTGCTGGCAGCCAGCCTCTGTGGGTTAACACATACACCTGGGCAGGATTTTGGAGTTCTTTAATACAAAGCCTGAAACTTTGTTTCCAGAGCAAAACAGAGAATAAATGAACAACTCCAATTTTGTAGCCTGCTACAATATCTAACATTATATTTGCTCTTGGGTTGTTTCTCTTACATACCATTGTTACTCAGTTGCTTAATTATTGCCTCAGCTTTCTTTCTTGCATACAAATTAGATAGAATGCTTAGTTGAAGCTGACTTGAGCATGAGCAATTTTGGAGAGGTAGGTTCTACGGTTCTGACATGATATGGTCAGATAGGTAACGGAACCAGCTTTATCTCCTAGAAGATGAAAATCACTTCCAGATCTTTTCAGTGATCTCTTTCGATACATTCTAAATCTCAGTAAGAAGAAACCACTATACCTGAAAGAAAAACATGAGAGAGATAAGTTTTCTGTTTTGTTTATTTAGTGTATGTTAGTTTTCCTTTAAGCAGCTCATCCTTAAAGCCATCATGTGTGTTATAGTAGCAAATTGACCTGAAACTAATAAAAATTAATACTCGGAAATTTCAGAAACTTGTGCTTTACTTATGCCAGTGACAACCTAAATGATTTTAATGAAAATATTAGCATCCTCATCCAAACGTAGGAGATGAGTAAGTTGTTCTGGGAATGCTTATCCTTACATTGATTTATTTGTACTTGTCATATGAATTAATGTGGCAGTTTACAGTAGTATCTGATAATATCTGATAACTGCAAGAACTCATGGTAGCCTTCTTAGAGAGAACATGTTTTCCCTGGGCTTGAGTAAACTTCAGTTCCACATTTTATAAGATTGAACCATCAGCCCATGATACTTTTGTGCTTAATTTAAAAAAAAAAAAAATTGTTGTTCTAGTTCTATTTCTAGTGAGAATAAAGTCTAGGGGTGAATAACCTTGTTTTCTTTCATCAGAGTTTGAAAACAAAAAAAATTCTAATGACGGTAGCGTGGCTGTCTTTTGTAGAATTTCTTAAAAGAGGTTTTCTGTCATTAGTATTTCAGAATCAGCACTGATCATTTTGAGAATGAAGAATTTTATTTCTTAAAAGCAAAGTTACCAAGTCTAGAATTACTGATTTATGGTGGTTATCAGGAGTCTTTTCTGTCATTGCAAAAGACTCTGTAAGAAGAATTTCCTCAAGGTGGTTAAAGAACACTTACAAAAACCCCACAGCTAACATCAGTACTTAATGGTGAGATGCTAGATGGTTTTCCCTAAGATTGGGAACAAAATAAATTGTCCCCTCTCACCACTCGTATTTGACATTGTATTGGAAGATCTGCCTAATGCAATAGGAAAAGTAGATAAAAGATGCATATATTGGGAAGGAAGAAATAAAACTGTCTTTGTTCACAGATGGCACTATTATCTATGTAAAAAAATTCCAAAGAGCTGACCCCCCCACCAAAAAAAAAAAAAACTTAGCAAGTGACTTTAGCAGGGTTGCAGGATGCAAGGTTAATGTGCTGACGTTAATTGCTTTCCTATATACCAGCAACAAACAATTGGAATTTGAAATTAAAAGCATGACCCTATTACCACCAAAATAATGCTGAAAAGACTTAGGTATAAATTTAACAAAATATATGTAAAACCTTTATGAGGAAAAACTACAAAAAGATGAACGAAATCAAAGACAATCTAAAAGTGGAGAGCTATTCTGTGCTTCTCGCAGTGGTCTGTTTCTCATACTGGGGTGGCTTGCATGTTGCTGGAAGCCACTGGTGTTTAGGTACTAGGAGGGTCAGCCATAGTGGACAGGTGGCAGCTAAGCTTCCAGACTAAGACAGACTAGGAAGAAGGACCCAGCAGTCTACTTCAGCAAAGAATTCGCCAGGGCAAACCTTATGAATAGCCACCGAACAGTGTCAGATACAGTGCTGGAGAGTGAGCCCTCAAGGTTGGAAGGCACTTGGAAGTTGGCTGGAGAGGAGCTGCCTCCTCAAAGCAGAGCCGACCTTGATGACGGGGATGGGGTAAAGCCTGCAGGATCTTCATTTGCTGATGTGGTAGGACTCAAAATGAGAAGAAACAACTGTAAACATCCATTAATAGTCAGAACATGGAATGTAAGAAGCATGAATCTAGGAAAATTGGAAATTGTCACAAATGAAACAGAACACATGAACATCGATACCCTAGGCATTAGTGAGCTGAAGTGGACTGCTCCTGGCCATTTTGAATCCAACAGTCATATCATCTGCTATGCCAGGAGTGAAAACTTGAAGAATGGTGTTGCATTCATCATCAGAAGGAACATTTCAAGATCTGTCCTGAAGTACAGTGCTGTCAATGATAGGATCATATCCATATGCCTGCAAGGAAGCCCAATTAATACTACTGTTACTCGAATTTACGTACCAGCCGCTAAGGCCATAAATGAAGAAATTGAAGATTTTTACCAGTTTGTGCAGTCTGAAATTGATCGAACATACAATCAGAGTGCATTGATAATTACTGGTGATTGGAATGCTAAAGCTGGAAACAAAAATGAAGGACTGGTGATTGGAAAATGTGGCTTTGGTGGTAGAAATGATGCTGGAGGTTGCATGACAGAGTTTTGCAAGACTAATGACTCCTTCAATGCAAATACCTTTTTCACCAACACAAATGGCAGCTGTACACATGGACCTCACCAGATAGAAAACACAGGAATCAGTTCAACTATATCTGTGGGAAAAGACTGTGGAAAAGCTCCATATCAGCAGCCAGGAGCTGAGTACAGCACAAACCATCAACTGCTCATATGCAAATTCAAATTGAAACCGAAGAAAATTAGAGCAGATTCACAAGAGCTGAAGTATGACCTTGAGTATATCCCACCTGAGTTTAAATACTATCTCGAGAACAGAGTTGATGTGTTAGACACCAGTGACCAAAGACCAGATGAATTTTGGAATGATGTCAGAGACACCATCTATGAAGAAAGCAAGATGTCACTGAAAAGACAGGAAAGAAAAGATCAAATTGGATGTCAGAAGAAACCTTGAAACTTCTGAATGTTGAGCATCTAAAGCAAAAGGAAGGAATGACAAAGTAAAAGAACTGGACAGAAGTTTTCAAGAGGAGCTCGAGAAGACAAAGTATTATAATGACATGTGCAAACAGTTGGAAACAGAAAATTAAGAGAACATGTTCTGCATTTCTCAAGCTGAAAGAACCGAAGAAATTCAAGCCTTGAGTTGTAGTAGTGAAGAATTCTACATAGAGAATATTAAACAACTCAGGGAGCATCAAAAGAACATGGAAGGAATACACAGTCATTATACCAGAAAGAACTGGTCGATGTTCAGCCATCTGAAGAGGTAGCATATGATCAGGAACCAATGGTACTGAAGGAAGAAGTTGAAGCTGCATTGAAGGCATTGGCAATGCCTTCTGGAGCAAAAACAAGGCTCCAGAAAATTAATGGAGTATCACTTGAATTATTTCAACAAACAGGTGCAGCACTGGAAGTGCTCATTCTTCTAGGCCAAGAAATTTGGAGGACAGCTACCTGGCCAACAGACTGGAAGAGATCCGTATTTATGCCCATTCCAAAGAAAGGTGATACAACCTCATGTGGAAATTACTGAACAATACGTTATGTCACACACAAGTAAAATTTTGCTCAAGGTCATTCAAAAGTGACTGCAACAGTACATTGTCGGGAGCTGCCAGAAATTCAAGCCAGACTCAGCAGAGGACACAGAACCAGGAATATCATTGCTGATGTCAGATGGATCTTGGCTGAAAGCAGAAAATACCAGAAAGATGTTTACCTGTGTTTCATTTACTATGGAAAGGTATTCGACTGTGTGGATGATAGTAAATTATGGCTGACATTGAGAAGAGTGGGAATTCCAGAACACTGAATTGTGCTGTTAAGGAACCTGTACATGGATCAGGAGGCAGTTGTGCGAACAGAACAAGGGGACACTGCCCGGTTTAAAGTCAGAAAAGGCGTGCATCAGGATTGTATGCTTTCACCATCCCATCGTATGCTTTTAGTCTGTATGCTGACCAAGTACTCTGAGAAGCTGGATTCTGTGAAGAAGAATGAGGCGTCAGGATTAGAGACAGACTCGTTCACAACCTGTGTCATGCAGATGACACCACTGTGCTTGCTGGAAGTGCAGAGGATTTGAAACACTTACTGATGAAGATGGAAGACCACAGCCGTCAGTATAGATTGCACCTCAACATCAAGAAAACAAAAATCCTCACAACAGGACCTGTAAACAACATTGTGATAAATAAAGGATTGAGGTTGTCAAAGGTTTCATTTTACTTGGTTCCACAATCAGTGCCCTTGAAAGCAGTACTCAGGATATTAAGAGGAGCATTGCATTGGGAAAATATGCTGCAAAGGACCACTTTAAAGTATTGAAAAGGAAAGATGTCACCTTGAAGTCTGTCTAAGGTGTGCCTGACCCAAGCCATGGTATTCTCAGTTGCACCATATGTGTGTGAAAGCTGGACATGAACAAGGTAGACAGAAGAAAAACTGATGCCTTTGAATTGTGGTGTTTGAGAAGAATATTGAATGTACCAGGTACTGTCAAAAGAATGAACAGATCTGTGTTCAAAGAAGTACCACCAAGGTGCTCCTTGGAAGCAGAGGTGGTGAGACTGCGTCCTACATACTTTGGGCGCGTTGTCAGGAAGGATCAGTCCCCGGAGAAGAACCTTATGCTTGGTAGAGTGGATAGTCAGCGAAAAAGAGGAAGACCCTTGACAAGATGGATTGACACTGTGACTGCAATAATGGGCTTAAGCATAAAAATGATTGTGGATAGGGTGCAAGACCAGACAGTGTTTTGTTCTGTTGTGCATAGGGTCGCTGTGAGTCGGAGCTGACCTAATGGTACCTGACAACAACAACAACGTTCCATGCTTATGGATAGGGTGACCCAATATTGTTAAAATGTTAATTCCCAACATCATCTCTAGATGCAACACACTCCCAATCAAAATCCTGGCAAATTATTTCATGGATAGTGACAAACTAATTCAAAGTTTATATGGAAAGACAGAGGCTCTAGAATAGCCAACATAATGCTGAAGACGAAGAAAATAGGAGGACTGATACTACCGAGTTGCAGGACTCACTGTGCAATAATCAGGCATTGTAACATTGGCAGAAAAATAGACTAATCAGTGGAGCTGAATAGAGCACCCAAAAATAGACTGACACAAATGTAGTCAGCTGATCCTTGACAAAGGAGCAAAGGCAATTCAGTGGAGTAAAGATAGTCTTTTCAACAAATAGGGGGTGAAACAACTGGACATCCACATGCAAAAAAAAAAAATCTAGACACAAACCTTTTATCTTTCACGAAGTTCAAAATGGATTATAACCCTGAATGTAAAATACAGAACTGTAAAACTTAACAGGAGATAACTCAGGGAAAAGTCTAGTTGATGGCCCTTGAAAGAAAAAAATTGGTAAGCTGCGCTTGATTACAATAAAAACCTTTAAAGAAAATGAACAGACAAGCCACAGACTGAGGGAAAATATCTGCAAACACATACCTGATGAAGGACTTGTATACTACTGTTCAAAGATAACACCAGAATTACACCTTTTTATTTATAAAGTATTTTATAAAATATTTTCACATGTGTCATTTAATTTTCTCATGTTTGGCATGTAAATACATCGTATTTGGAAAACATAAAAACCCCTTCACCTTCCAACATGTTTATTTTACCAAAGCTTTGAATTTTTTTTTTTTTCAAGTGTAATCAAGCAAGTTTCCTTTGTACAGCAAGTCTGGGCTGGGAAATGACTAGGACTTTTGGCCTCTAACCTTCCCAAGAGGAAGCAGGAGGATGAGCATAGGAGTAGGAGATAGGACAGCAGAATCAGAGGTTGGCATAGTGGGAGGATACGGAGAGGAGCTGCTGAAGGCTGGAAAGGAACAGCTGTGCTCCCTCTGCATATAGCCTGTGTCCCTGGGTGACAGTGTATTCAACTGCTATAGCCTGTATCCCTGGATGATAGTGTGTTCAACAGCTATCAGATTATCATTGGATACAATAGAGGAGATACTACAAGGCACTACATCATGGCTCATTATCCCATTAATTGTACAGTCTAATTATCATAAGAGTTCATAGGATAAAGAAACTGCTTTAGCTTGTAAAATTCCACAGGGACTATAACTATATCCTGTTTACTGTTTCATAGTATGTACCTGATCTAAATGTTCAGTAACTGTGTAGATCTAAAATTCATGTGGTGGTGTTAAGGGCGTAAATATCTTATGGATGACAAAAGAGTTGAAGTGAGTCATAAAAGATAACTAGGTTTGGTAGGTGTGGAGAATTCTAGAGGATTAGGCAGTCATAAATGTCAACATAGTACCAGCAGTATGCAGACACTGATCTGAGCACTGGGGATACAGAAGTAGATGAAATAGTTCCTTAGAACTATGTGGGGGAGATAGATAACACATAAACAAGTGCCAGTGAAGGATGTGAAAATACAGTTTTTAACTAAGACAGACAGGAAAGTCCATCTAAGGCAGTGATATTTGAGCTGAGCTCAAGAAGTCAAGGGAGCACTCTTATGCACTGCTGGTGGGAATGTAAAATGGTATAACCATTGTGGAAAGTGATATCATGCCTCCTTAAAGAGCCAGAAATAGAAATACCATGCGATCCAGCCATCCCACTCCTAGGAATATATCCTAGATAAATAAGAGCTGTAACACAGATAGACAAATACACACGCATGTTGATTGTGACGTTATTCACAAAAGCAAAAAGATGGAAATATCCTAAGTGCCCATCAGCAGATGGATGGATAAATAAAATATGTTACATAGACACAGTGGAATAGTATGCAATGATACAGAGCAATGATGAATCCTTGAAACACCTCATAACATGGATGAATCTGGAGGGCCTTATGCTGAATGCAATAAATCAATCACAAAAGGACAAATATATGAGACCACTAATATAAAAACTCAAGAAAAGGTTTACACACAGGAAAAAAAAGGCTTTAATGATTATGAGGGAGGGGAAATCACTAGATAGTAGACAGACAAGTGTTAACTTTGGTGAAGGGAAAGACAACACACAGTATAGGGGAAATCAGAACGGCTTGACAAAGGCAAAGCCATAGAAGTTTCCCAGACACATCTGAACACCTTAAGAGACTGAGTTGCTGGAGCTGACAGATAGAGACCATGGTCTCGGAGGACATCTAGTTCACTTGGCATAACATAGGTCATAAAGAAAATGTTCTACATACTTCTTTGGTTAGTAGCATCTAGGGTGTTAAAAGCTTGTGAGCAGGCATCTAAGGTACACATATTGGTCTCACCACATTTGGAGCAAAGGAGAAAGAAGAAAACTAAAGACACAAGGAAAATATTAGTCTGTAGGAGTACATTACCACCTGAACCACAGCCTACACCAGCCTGAGCCCAAAAGAGCTACATGCTGGCTCACTACCACTACTGCCCCCTCTGTGACAGTGGTCACAATAGAGGATCCCAGGCGGAGAGGTCGAAGACTGCGAAAGGAAATTCAAATTCTTAGACAAACTAGACTTACTGGTCTGCCAGAGACTGAAGGGACCCTGGCCACCCTGCTGACTCAGAACTGAAGCCACTCTGGAAGTCTACCTTTTAGCTCAAGATTTGGCAGGCCTAGAAAACAAGAACCACGTATAACAAAACAGTAACAGTGTAAAGAACATGCTTTTAGTTCAGTCAAGTATGAGACTGAATTGGCAACACCTGCCCAAACGTGAAGACACGAAGGCAGGGACAGGAACATCGCACAGATGTACACTGAGGGACATGGGGTATACAGGGAAAGGGGCACTGTACTGACACATTGTGGAGACTGTAACCAACGTCACAAAATAATTTATTAATTTCTGAATGAAAAACTAATTTGCACTGTAAGCTTTCACATAACCCATTAAAAAAAATTGCTGTCCAGTTGATTCCACCTCACAGCGATCCTATAGGACAGAGTAGAACTGTCCCCTGGAGTTTGGAGGGATTGGCAGATTCCCACTACTGACTTTTTGGTTGGCAGCTGTAGCACTTAACCGCTACACCATCAAGGTTTCCCGAAAGCACACATTAAAAAAAAAAAAAAAAAAAAGCCAAAGGGGCAGCCGTTATGTTTCAAAGAGCCTGCAGACAGAAGGAAGATCAATGCAAAAGCCTGACACAGATGAGTTTGACATACTTGAGGGACAGGAGAAAGATCAGCATGGTTGGAGACAATAAATGAGGGGTGAGTGAAAATGCTGTGAGAGAGATGCCGGAAGCTAGAGTCTTTGGGGCCTTATGCACATGGTAAGGATTTGAGATTTTCCAGAGTGAGCAACACAGAAAGCACATGACATATTTCCAAAAAAGGGTATGCAGACTGGCCTGATGCAAAGCTTAAGTGGGGAAGTCATGGCTAAGAAGGCAGGAGATTTAATTATACTAGATAGTGAAGATATTTGGATACCAGGGTCGATAAATCAGACTCAGGATGAATAATAAAGAAAAAAAAATAATCAGTGGGGTTAGGGGGATGAAATAGGAAAGCCAGTTAAAAGACTGTGAAAATTCTACATGAGGGTGATGTAGCAGATAGGAAAAAGAAGAAGAAGTGAGAAAACCGAGATTAAGGGCACTTGCATGTATGTGCACACACAGGATGAATTTCCAGATCCGAATAACCAACATCTGGGCCAGGAGGAGGAAGCAATTAACAATATGTTAGAAGTAGAGAAATCAGGTTTTCTAGTTGAGGGATTGCATTATCAGAGAAAACTGGAGTTGTCCTGTTTACTTTTTTTTTTTTAATGGTTGATCTCCTATTTGGAAACCCTGGTAGCACAGTGGTCAAGTGCTACAGCAGCTAACAAAAAGGTCAGTTCTAATCCACCAAGCACTCCTTGGGGCAGTTCTGCTATGTCCTAGAGAGTTGCTGTGGGTCAGAATTGATGGCAACAGGTTTGGTGTTTTTGTAAAGTACTCCTGTTTGAAAGTGGAATCCTTGGAGGTGCAATGATTAAGTACTACAGCTGCTAACCAAAAGATCAGCAGTTCCAATCAACCAGGTGCTCCTTGGAATCTCTACAGGGGAGTTGTTCTGCTCTGTCCTGTAGGGTTGCTATGGGTTGGAATCAGATTGGTGGCAATGGATTTGGATTTGAAAGTAATTTTAATTTGTCTATCCAAAGATTAAGTAGAGAAATCTTCGTTTTTAGAAAGATTGCTTAGGAAAAAGCCTAAATGAAGCTGGCGAATTTCTCCAAGAAAACTTCTTTCAGATACCTAGACATTATGAGAGTGTTTTGATAATTGTGTGGGTTTTTTTTTAAACCTAGGTAAGTTGGAAACTTTTCTCTTTAAATGCTGACTTCCAGAATGGTCTCCACGAGATAGTTGCCACTTTGGTGGTGGTGTTTCAGTTGACCATCTATAGACAGCAAAGACCTGAAGTGCACCTGCAGAAAAGACAGTGTTTTAGAAAGCATTTTCAGAGTGTTTAATGTACTGTGGAAAATTTTTATCCTAATGCAATGAGATTTAGACTATTTCTTATTTTTTAAAGTAAGAAATTAAAACATTTAGTAAGTCTGTTGACCTTTTACTGAGTATGCCATCATGGAGCAGGGAAAGGATTGGAAATCTTGAGTTTCTGAAAACTGTTTCACAGTGTGGTGATTGAGAGTATTCCTGACTGGCCAGGGAAAATAATTACGGCATATTCATCATAACCATCCCAAATTTATTTGATATCAACATCCTCTTTTTAGATCATTATTCACTGAACCTAGCTGGCTGACAGGTCAGTGAATTGTGACCCATGGAAACCTTTTGACTTCACTGAAGTCAAGTCATCATCCCGCCCAGGCATCTTAAGGCACAGCTTAAGTTTGCACGGTGATGTGATGTGTGACCCTCTGAAAGGTATTCACACCTTTAATTAATGATCCTCGAGAACATGAAAATGGAAAAATCATCCCTTTTAAATCCTATTAAGACTTAAACTTTATATATGAAAAATTAACATACCTTTAGTCAAGAAGCATTTCATTTATAAACCATTGATTTCTCCTGTAATCTGTCATGGATTGACTTGTGTCCCCCCAAAAATAATGTGTAGCCATGTGGCTGGGCCATGACTCCCAGTATCTTGTGACTGTCCTCCATTCTGTGGTTTCCTGTGCTGTATGTTAAAGGATTAGAGTGGGACCGTAAATCCCTTTATAACATCACCTCCCTGCTCCACTGTAAAGGGAGTTTCCCTGGAGTATGGCTTGCCCCACCCTTAATCCTTTCATCCTGCAAGAGATAAAGGGATAGAGAAGCAAGCAGAAATTTGGGAACCTGGTACCATCAAGAAAGCAGCACTGGGAGAAAAGCGTGTCCTTCAGACCTGAGGTTCCTGCGCCAAGATGCTCCCTGGACAAAGACGGATGCAATACCAGGCTTTCCTCCAGGGCTGACAAGTAGGAAAGCCTTCCCTTGGACTGGACATCCTGAATTGGACTTGTAGCCTACCGGACTGTGTAAGAATAAACCAACCTTTGTTAAAGCCATCCACTCTGTGGTATTTCTGTTAGAGCAGTCCTGGCTGACTAAAACATAATCATACTACTTAAAGTTAAAATTCACATGAGGAGATTTTTGTCAATTTTGGTTCTAAGTTATAAGTGAGGTCTCACTGATCTTGAAAGGCAGGTCTTTTTTTTCCCCCCCCATCAAGAACAATGTCTGTTTCTTAACCGCAGTCAGCAGCAGCTACACTGCCAGTACAGAAGCAGTACCTCCCAGACCTTCCCACAGAGAACAGACTCAAGGTGTTAGTGGATGGAAGGTGGGTTACAAATCTGAAACAGACCACTGTAAACACATTTTTTACTGCATGCTGTGTTTTTCAAATTTGTATATTTTCTCTTCTCCTCAATGTCATGTCTGTACTTTTTTTAGTATTATAAGTATTAATCAGCACAAGAAAAAGTTGATGTTCCAGGTTCTCTTTAGCCTGTGGTTTCACATAACTGCTGGCACATGGCAGTGTTCCACCTGAGGGTCTGGAGTCAGCTTGAGAAGCTTGAGTTAATTGTAAAAATATGTCAATTGCAAGTATCTCACTTGGAGGATAATTAGGAAAAGATGAAATTGGAGGGTGAGAATAGAAAAGGAGGAGAGGATGAGGAAGCTTACAACAGGAAAGAAACTGACGCTTTTTGCTTTGTGGCCTCAGGCAGAAGAGAAGCTGCTGAGGGAGGGAAAGGAAAAGTTGCAGCTCTGAGCTACTGTCTCCCTCCATCAAGAGCGAGACGGACTGACTGAGCTTCTCTCCTCCATGGACAGGGAGACAGAACCAGCTCTGAGCTTCTCTCCCCCATCGAGAGGGAGACAACTGGTTCTGACCCTGACTCTCCCAAGAGTGAGAGAACTAGCTGTCAGCTTCTGCCCCATCGAGAGGGAGAAAGAACTGGGCTCAGCATCAGGTGTGAGGGCACATTGTTTTGACTCACTGAAGTATCTAAGGGTTTTCAGTTGCTGTTTGTCTCTTGGACCGAGTTAAGAACATTTCATAAATTTGGATAAGTGATGATTCAAAGTAGAAGTTGCACCTTAGGCTACATCATATGTGGAACAAAGAAACATAAACTTATGTAACATTGTATTGAAGCTGGCTAGCAAGGAAGGAATGATTGAGGGCAATTATGTAGACATTTACCTGTAGTTTCTAATTTATTGTAGAAAAATGTTGATATTCTGTTTGTTAGAACAGTAGTTTTTATTTTATTAATGGATGTGAAAACTGTAATAACTTTAGCAGGTTTACCAAAGATCATGTTTCCCTAGCTGTTTTTCTCAGTCACAAGTTGGTGTTGGGCTAACAGATCACCTGGAGTGCTTCCTTGCTCAGATACTGAAGAAGGCTTTATTGTATTGTGTGAAGTCTGAGCCACTTGCCACTGACTGTTCTGACTCATGGCAACCCATGTGTGTCAGTAGAACTGGATGCCATATGGTTTTCAGTGGCTGGTTTTTCAGAAGTGGATCCGCAGGCCTTCCTTCCAAGGTCATTGCGAGGTAGACTCAGACTGTCAACCATTTGATTAGCAGCTGAGCACATTAACTTTTGCACTATCCAGGGCCTCCAAAACATGATAGAAACTGGTAAGATGTAAAAAAGGAGTAAGATAGCAGACAGAATGTTGAATTAACAAATATTGTGTAATCTATATTTTTACAATTTTTTTTAAAAAGACATTTCTTAAGCAGTACTTCTCTAAGTGGCAGAAAATTATAAAGAATCCCCATAGTCCAAAATCTGTTTCTCATTTAAGTCCTGCAACATACTTTTATCATTTCTCTTAAAAACATAAGTATAATACTTAAATATGCTTTCTTCGTGTCACACTGAGAAAAATTCAGCTACTGTTAGCCGTAGTGTTTAAAAAATAAAAAGTATAATAAAAAAAAAGGAAACAAAGTTAGGAGATTCTAAAGCCTTTTTTATCTAAAAAGAAAGTCCTGCTATGTGAGCTCTTTGACTCTTCTTTTCTCAGGCCCCACACTAACACCTCATTGCAGTCAAGTTCATTCCAACTCAGCAACACTATAGTCAGAGTAGAACTGCCCATAGCATTTCCAAGGAGTGCCTGGCAGATTTCAACCACTAACTTTTTGGTTAGCAGACATAGCACTTAACCACCATAGCACCAGGGCTTCCCAGGCCCCACACAGGACCCACCTTCGTTTAACACCTCAAATATTATATAGTATACAGGTCCTTCTCCCAGCCAATGGTTTTTGAATCCTCAGGGATTCTCAGTGTTCTGGTAGATTCGTGCTTATAAAGTGATAATGACATGTGTTTACCCTTTCTATTTTTTTAGAGGTCAGTAATTATTTAAATCTTCCCCATCCTCCCTAGATGGAATAGTTTGAAAGTCTATGAGTGTAAATCAGTGAGTGTACCTGTCAGTGGGGAACTAATGAGCATCTTATGACTCAGTTCTATCACTCAGTCCAAGTAGTTGCTTACCATAGTAGTTTTAAGTATTATACATTTTTTAATTTTATAAATTAAGTTACATAATTTAAGTAAATTATATAGTCTCATAAAATGGGAAAAAAAGAATTTGTCTCGAATAATCATAATGGACTTTTAATCAATTTTTTATGGAAGTAAAAATACACACAACCAAACATTCACACCATTTCAACAATTTCTACATGTATAATTCAGTGACATTGATTACATTATGTGTGTGTGTGTGTGTGTGTGTGTGTGTGTGTGTGTGTGTGTAAGTGTATTTGTTGTTGTAGTGAGAATATACATGGCAAAACATAACCAATCTAGCAGTTTCTACATGTACCATTTAGGGATCATTTCTCTCAATTGTGAAACCATTCTTACACTCCTTTTCTGAGTTGTTCCTCCTCCACTGACATAAATTCACTGTGCCCAAGGTTATTATGTAATATTTCAATTTGTTGTCAGTTTAATCCCATAAGGATAGTTCTTAAAGGAGCATAATGCTTAAGGCAGACATTTTTTACTGTTTCAGCCAAGCTAGTGTTTTGTATTAAGAAGACTTTGGGAAATACTTTCGGTTTTGGGTTTAACAGGGCAGTAGCTTTAGGGGTTCATCTAACCTTTGTGGCTCCAGGATGTCTGGAGTCTTTCAGAATTTGAAATTCTGTTCTACATTTTTCCCCCTTTTAACTAGGATTCATCTATGGAATCTTCGACCAAAATGTTCAGTAGTGGTACTCAGGCACCATCCAGTTCTTCAGGTCTTATGGCAAAGGAGGCAGTCACTCATGGAGGCTATTAGCCACATACTGCATATCCTCCTCTTATTCCTGATGATTACATTCCTTATGTAAAACCCAAGAAACCATATGTGTTGCCACTAAGTTGACTCTAACTCATAGTGACCCTATAGGACTGAGTAGAACTGCCTTATAGGGTTTCCAAGGAGCAACTGATGGATTCAGACTGCCAGCCTGTTGACTACTAGCTCAACTCTTAGCTACTGTGCCACCAGGGCTCCGTGTTTTGGGTGTGCAATCATTATTACCATCATTTTTAAGTTCTTTCACCACCATTAACATAAACTCAATATGTTGTAAGCAAAAGCTCTCCTTTTTCCCTTCCCACCCCTGGTAGCCACTAATAATCTTTGATTTCTGTGTGTTTGCTTATTTCAGGTGAGATCATATAGTATTTGTCCTTTGGTGATTGACTTATTTCACTCAGCATAATATTTAAAGGTTCATCCATATTGCAGCATGCATCAGGATTTCATTTCTCTTTATGGCTGAATGATTGTGTTTTGTATATATAAACAAATAATATCTCTTATAAGGATGAGCCACAATGCTAGTTTCTATGAGGCAGAGGTTAAAGATACCCCACATGTCCAGCTTTTCCAAGCTTCTGTACCACCCTGTCATCTCTAACATCAGCTACTACTTGCCTGAGTACCCTGTCCTGTCTTTAGGCTCCCTTATTATCTACAATGTCTCACTGAACTCACAAGTCATAGAAAGGAAATGGCTCACCTGGTTGTGGAGGCTGGCAAGTCTCAAGTTTGTGGGTCTGGCGTAGACTTGTCCTTGGTTCTGTTTGCCAGAGGTAGTCAGCTTTCTCACTGCCTGGTAGAAAGTCCGCTGCACCACCTCCTGACTTTCTCTCTTCCGTGCTCTGCAATTGGCAAAACTGACTAACCCCTTGATAGGGCACAGTTACCCTATCACACAGTCACCTGGGTGGGGGTCATAATGGCTTGAAAGGCCACACACAAAAATAAATAATCTCACCACAGTGTATATACCACATTTTGTTTATCTATTAATTTGTTGATGGACATTTGGATTGTTTCTTTCTGCCTCTTGGATATTGTGAAAAGTGCTGCAGTGAACACTGGGGTACAGGTTTCTTTTTGTGTTCCTGCCTTCACTTTTTCTGGATTGAGTCGGTTTTTAATAATGTACTAAAGTGAAATAGGGAACCCTAGTGGTATAGTGGTTAAGTGCTATGGCTACTCACCAAAATCTCAGCAGTTTAAATCACCCAGGTACTCCTTGGGAACTCTCTGGTGCAGTTCTACTCTGTTCTATAGGGTCGCTCTGAGCAGAAATTGGTTTGGTTGGTTGGTAATGTAAATGAGTAGAAATTGGTTTGGTTGGTTGGTAATGTAAAATAAATATTTTACTTAACATCTTTTCATCATAAACTGTGCAAAAGTGACAAAATCATGTTTAAATTTCCTCCTTGGGAAGTGTCTCAAGATAATATATTCCTTTCAAAGGGTTTTGTGAGTCAAAAATGCTGGAAAATACTGAGTAACAATACAACTAAAATAGATGGATTATAGCTGTCTTCTTGTATACTGGTCCAATTATAACCGTGGGTTTTCTTGATCCGATAGATACTCTGAATTCTTGATGCAACAGTCTTCTTTGTAAGAGTCCCCCTTTTCTCTTGTATACCACTTGTACCCTAAACTTTTCTTTAAAACTTGTGTGATGATTCTAACTGTGTAGTTGGACATGTGGTTCTTTAATGTGTGTCTTCCCCACTAGAATAATCTAAGTAAGTGCAAGGACATTGTCTGTCTTGCTCTCTTCATGCTGAGAACTGATTATTATTCATCATCATTAGTGGTCAAGATCGGCAGTTCAAATCTACCAGGTGCTCCTTTTGAATACTCTGGGGGTCAGTTCTACCCTGGCTTCTAGGGTCACCATGAGTCGGATCCGACTCGATGGCACTTGGCTTTGGTATCATTAGTGGTGCATCAACAATTTGGAGTGTATACCACTATTGTTGTTATCATATTTACAAATTACCTTTTAGTTAGGTCATTTTTCAGATACCTGGTCTTATTTGAATTGTAGTTTATTCTGTTTAGCTTTAAATGAAAAGGTTATTTTCTTACTTGTTTCTAGTTTCTACCTGTTATGGATTGAACTGTACTCCCCTGAAAAGAAATACAGAAATCTTAACTCTTGTACCTATATATATGACCTTGTGTGAAAATGGAAGCTGTCTTTTGTTAATAGACCATACCAGAGTAGAGTGGGTCCTAAACCTAATCACTTTTGAATAGTGTTTTATAAAAAGAGTAGAATAGGCAGCGAAATACACACAGGGTAAAGAGACACCAGGTCACAATGGAGACAGATGCATCTACAATGCCAAGAGTGTTACAGAGGGAGGGTCAGGCAATTGCTAAGATTCAGTGACTGATTTGCAACAGTCACATACGTGGTATAATAGCAGCAGTTGCAGCAAACTACTCCTCTAATGTGTCTCTGCATATCTTTCCCCAAAAGTATGTACTTTTATCCTTACAAATGTAACCCTTCCCACATCCAATTATAACCCTCCCTGGTTTCTTAAACCGAATCAGTGCCTTCTCCTTCATGAACTGATTACTTGACTTTTTTCCTCCCATGAAGGAATTTTCTCTTGTGTATATGCTCAGACTGTAAGTCAGTTGTTTTTGGAATTACTTTTCTATTAGCTCCTAGTCAGGAAGTTCAGCCAGGGGTTGGAGTGATTGCTAAACACAGAGGACTTCCTGAGAGTTGTTTTCAGGAATGAACTAATATTCTGACTTCTGGGAACTTTGAAGATCATCCTTCGTCACTACCACAATTCTGAGACCCACACAGTTGACTCTTGTTTTGTCCAATTCCAGATAAAGCTTTTTAATCACATGATTTCTAGATCAGCATTGTTGTATAGGAAAAGCAGAATTAATTCCTCGTCTGTGACATGTTCCATTTCAGCAGTCTATGTAACAGTCTACTATTTATATAGTGTTCTCATGCTGATACTGATCTTTGGTTCTTTGGATTATTTCTAGCAAGAACGCTGACACTTGGTTTATCCTCTTGCCCTTTAAGTCCAGTGATAAATTAAAGGGCCCAAAGTGTTTTGATTCTTGGTCATTGTCTCTAATTGGTCTAAAAAAAAAAAGAAAGAAAGAAAGAAAAAATTACAGCACTGGGGTTGTGGATCCTCAGAGGTTTCCAGACTTTAAAACAGAAAGGATCTTGTGACAGTGTTTTCAGGTTAGATTGCTTATTTAGAAGAAATAAATATTTTCCCACTTCACTTTCTTCCTCTGCCCCTCATTCCTTCGCCTGCCCCTCATTCCTTCCCCTAAACTATTCATTTATACGGCAGGAAAGTGAAACAAAAGCTCATTTTGAAGTGTTTGGCTGTCAATCATAGCGGTGCTGTATTACCTTAACTGAGACACCGCATGTTGGAACTGGCTGGAGACACTGCCTAATTTGTTTACATTTGCTTTGGATTGCTCCTTCATCAGCCAGAAGTCAAGGATATCACTGTGAAGTGGTGGACCAAAGAAGAAAATTTCCTGTTACAGTTTTGCAGTTGTCCTGATCTTTAAATTAGTGCTACCTGATCTTCTCTCCTTACCAGGCAAACACACTTACTTAGTGATACATTGTCACTCCTCTGTGTGGCCCTAGGCTGCCAGCCTTGCCTGGAACAAATAATTTCAAGTTTCAAAAACTGATATTAGAGCTCTGGTAAACTATCCTTAGAAGACAGACGTATGATCCAAATTAGAATCTGCTGCTCCATACTGAGAGAAAGGGGTATGGGTTGCCGTTTCAGCCTACAGATAAATGCTAACCAACAAGGGTTTGGGGGTTCAAAAAGAGACTAACAGGTTATGCTAAAAGCCACTTACAAATGGAGAAATAAGTGACCATAGACCACATCAAGAGAAAACTCCACCCATATGACTGCTCGTGTGTGTGTGAGTATTCGTCTTAACTAGTTTTATCTCTTTTTTTTCTGTAACCCTTTAGAATATTCAGCATTTTACTGTTGAATCTCTAGGTCATAAATCTTTCACATTGCCAATACACAAATAGTAAAGGATATAAATTATCTTTATGGGTATCTTTGTACCTGAAGATTTTTCAGAACAGTTACTGCTTCATGTTTTAACTCTTATTATTCAAAGTGGTATTTTAAAGCCTTTACATTTAAAATAACACTGTGAATTGTAGAGTAGTATATGTACTCTGTAGAAAATTTCAGGCATCAGTGGTACAGTGGTTAAGTGCTCAGCTGCTAACCAAAAGGTTGGTAATTTGAACCCACGAGCAGCACTGTGGGAGAAAAGACCTGGTGACTGGCTTCTGTGGGGACTACAGCCTACAGAACCCTGCAGAGTGGCTCTGTTTTCCCATGTAGGGCCACTGTGAGTCAGAATCCAGAATCAACTGGATGATATACAATGTAAGAAATTTAAACAAACAAAAAAAGATTTTTAAATATTGAGGCAGTAATCATACGTACCTCAAAAGCTATAGTTATTGAGTGTGTTTTCTTCCTGTGCCTGTCTTTTCTTCCTGTTTCTTTTCCATAATTAGAATCATATATATACAATTTTATGTTTCTTTTCTTTTTTGTACTATTTTTCCCATGCTGCTCCACGTAATCGCGAGTAAATATACCGTGATTTACTCAGCCCGCCTCTGTTGTCATGTGAAGGAGCCCTGCTGGCAGGCTTTGTGGTGAAAACAGTCAACTGCCAACCCAAAGGTTGGCAGGTCAAAACCACCAGTGGCTTCACAGGAGAAAGATGTGGCAGTCTGCTTCCACAGACATTTACAGCCTTGGAAACCCAGGGGTTGCCGTGAGTTGGAATTGACTTGATAGCAAGGGTTTTTGGTATTGTTATAGGAGCATAATGCTTTGCTGTTAGCACTCTCCTTTCTTTAGTATTTAATAGTGTACTTCAAAACTACAGCATAGTTTATGGAACCCTTTGAATATACACTATGAATCTGATCTCTGCTTTATGTTTCTATTTATGCTGTTATTATTTTTTTTACTTATGTGGAAACTGCAACTCTTGTACATTGCACCAGTGTTAGAGCCTGTGGTGTTCTTCGTCTTGAATCCTGTGGACTAAGCCTTAGCTTATAACAGTATAAACTAAATTATTTGACTTGTGTCTCAACCTGAAACCCAAACCACTAGGGGCCAGCCAATTAGAATGTTCACGGGCTTTCCCCTGCTCTCTCCCAGGCTGCCTTGAGCTTGATAGTGCCAGCACCCCTATATTCCTGAGGGTAATACTAGTCCTAGAATGCTAAAAGAAGATACAGAGTGCCTGTGATTTTAAAGAAATGATTAAACTCTGTTCCCTGGCTTGTTACCTGTGGGATTTAGATAATAAAAGGATTATAATCAGGAAAAAAAAAAGTTTGTAAAAAAGTTAGGAGTTAAGAGTGTTTATCTGATAGTTTTGCCAAAATTATAGTCAACTTTTAAGTTACCCAGTTGTGTGTATGTGTTTTTTTAGCTGTCTGGGTTTTTTTTTTTTTTTCCTCCACTTCTGGACATTCATGTTTTCTTTTTTAATAGTTTGTCAAGCTTGGTGACTTTAAGTTGGACATACTGAAGGAATAGAAAGGAAATCTACATCTCTTCAGTGTTCTTTTTCAACAGCTTGCGTTTGATTAGGGAAACTAGTAGTGTTCTAAAAGAATCCTCATTTTGAATTATTTTTTTATAAATAATATATGCTACATTTGTCTTTTAGTGTACATTATAGTTATTAGTATAAAAATATTTTAATGATATGGGCAGCTTATCATTTGTACCTAATCACCGTTACAGCATAACATTGATTGTACATATCATTAACATATTTACTTTCCTTTTAAAATTTTATTTAACTGTAACTGTAGTCTTTATCGTGTATATAAAGGCTTCATAGTCTGTTCTCTGTCCATGATTATTGCTATTTTCAATAAAACTTCAGTGAGATTACTGTGTTAGCAAATAGTTCTCAATCTCCCCCCTCTTAGCAGCTCACTGAGAGCTGCTTTGAGTTCTGGAACATTAATTGCCTTTTCACATATCTCCTTCCCTCTTGTCCCTCCCTCTTTGTTCTTAGCTAGTTGGTGTTTTATTCATAAAATATTTTTTAATGCCTTTATTCTGTCAGTGGTGAAGATAGCAACCCGATCCCTGTCCTCGAGAGTCTCAGTCATAGTGGAGCTGAGACACCAAAGAAATGGCCCCAAAGGCAAGAAACGCAAGTCGGGGAGGAAAATAACCCTACTTTATCATTTTTCCTTCTTTTAGTATGACATATTGTATATGTAGAAATGTGCTTTAAACATACACATGCACATTAATGAATCACTGTAAAGGAAACACCTGTATAATTACTACTTAGGTCAAGAAATGGAACGTTTCAACAGCCCAGGCTGCACTGCCACACCAGTCACAACCCTGTCCCTCGCCCAAGATTTTTTTCTTGATGATTAGTTTGTTTTGTTTCATTTAAGAAATTCTTTTGTCCCCTGAAGCCATGAAAATATTCTCCTTTATTTTTATATTTTTTGAAAAACATTTATCATTTTAACTTTGACATTAAAGCTATAATTGTCATGGAATTGATTATAATATGAAGTGACAATCCTGCTTAATTTTTTTCTGTATGAATGACTATTTGTCCCTGTATCTTTTATTGAAAAATTTATCCTTTCACCACCAAGATGCCATGTCTACCATTCCTTTCTGTGTGCTGTTTTTAAGAAACTTGTAAACATGCAGTACTGTTCAAGCACTGTATGCCATTGAGGAGATCATAAATGGAACAGAGGGTTGATAGTGAAGAATAAGATGAAGAACAGTAGGTTGTTAAAGCTAAGGAACCTGGAAGTTGTATCAGAAGTAGTTATGAGATGAACATTTACTTAAATATATACATGATATGGAAAGTGCAGTATGGTCATGGGCTTTGAGGACATCCATACTGACGTATGTGGTGTCTAGTTCTTATGATCTGTTTAAATTTGAACGCATTACTTACTTCTGAACCTCACCTTCTAAGGCACAACATAAGAATAATGCTTATTTAAATGAGGGTAGTAGCACCTGTAAATGAGGTACTGTAGCATAACCCTTGACTTGACGGCACTTGGCTTGGCAGCTTACTTTATCCGTATAGTTCAAAGGTTTGTTCAAATGGGAAGACTGCTGTAGTAAGAGAGATGACTCAAGACAAATAAGTTGCAGATCTTCCCAGGATACCTGGTTCCCTTCAGGATTCTTCGTACTAAACTTATGTGGCCAAGTTGTTCATTTCTGAGTACGTTGAGTGAATTTACTAATAACTTAGGATTATTATTTATTGGTTCTCATCAAATTTGGTAAGAAATGCCCATTTTGTTCACATCATGATATTCTAAATGATTCCGTGTGAGTCTGATTATGCTCGTAGTCCATTCCTGGGACTTAAGCTTTCTTTCAAACAAATGGACAGAAATTCTGAGGAGAAATCCATCCATTTCTACTTCAGAGTTGCCGTGGTTTTCCCCCACCAAAAAGTTTTCCCTCATCCAAATAGTGTTTGGATGACATCATATGGATGCAGCAGACCACTGTTTTCCCTTTTGGAAATGCTTTTCTCCTCTCACAGTTGACCATCGTCTCAAACTCAAGACGTACAAAAATGTTTTTCCCACATCCTTCTGCCTTCATTGAGCCTGTCGTCTGTCTAGCCCATGTATTCAGCTTATCATGAAGTTGTGTTTATTCTTCTTCCAGAATATTTTTTGAATTGTTGTCTTTCGTATTTTCACTACCCCCACTTCACTCCAGTCCCGCAACACTCACGATGCAGCTAAGCTAGTCTTGCTTTCAAGTTAATTTTACCATGTCACCTTCCTGCTCCAAAAGTCCCAATGACTCCTCATTGCCTTCAAGAGTGGTTTTCAAATTTCTTCAAAAGGATTCTGTATTATTTGTTTATTTAAATTCAGATGTCCGAGATACGGCTTTTAGATAACTCTCAGTACATATATTATAAATGTCACTCTCTGTTGATTCTAATTGCTGGTGAAAATGTAAAATGGTGTAGCCACTTTGGAAAACCATTTGGTAGTTTGGTAGTTTGCTTAACCTTCAGAAGGTTAAGCATGGAGTTGCATACCATGTAACAGTATTTTCACTTGTAGCTGTATATTTGAGATAAATGAAAACATGGCTACAGAACCACTTAATTGAATGTGGTATGTGCATACACTGGAACACTGTCTAGCAATAAAAAGGAATGGAGTGGTGACAGATACTGCAACATGGATGAACCTTGAAAACATTATGCTAAGTGAAAGAATCCAGTTACATATGACTCCATTTGTGTGAAGTAATATCCAGAATAGACAAATCCCCTAGAGATAGAAAGTAGATTAGCAGTTGCTTAGGGCTGGTGGGTTGGGGAAGAATGGGGTGTGACTACTGATTAGTATGGGGTGTTTTAGGGGAGGTGAAGAAAATATTCTGAAATTGATTGTGGTGATGATTGCTTAGACAAAAATCGACTGAAGAGTATACTCTAAATGGGTCAGTTTCATGGAATGTGAAATAGATCTCAATTGTTATCTGCTGTTGTGAAGTCTGCTGTGTCTCATCACAGCGTCATGGACAACAGAACGAAACATGACCTAGTTCTGCATTGCTCTCACTGTTGCCGGCATGATTGAGTCTACCTTTGTGGCTGTGTGTCAGTTCACCTCATCAAGAGTTTCCCATGTCCTCGTTGGCCCTCCACTTCATCAAATATAATGTGCTTTGCTAGCGATTGGTCCCTCATGATGACGTGTCCAAAGCAAGCCGGTCTGACAGTATTCTGTTTTTATCCATAAGATTTTCACTGGGCTGATTTTCAGAAATAGAATACAAGAGTTTCTTCCTAGTCTGTCTTAGTCTGGAAGCTCCAGTGAAGCCTGCCCACCATGGGTAACCCTGCTGGTGTTTGAAATATCAAAGGCATAGCTTCCAGCATCACAGTACTGTGCAAGTCACTAACATACAACAGTGAAGCCATGGGAGTGGCGTAGACAGCCAAGTAAAAGCAGGCCATGACTGGAGCAATGATATGTTGTGACCAAAGAGTATAATTAATTCCTAATCGAATTCTCTGTATCTGAAGTCTAATAAAATCTAAAAATATTGGGGAAAAGAAAGAAAGCAAAGTTCCACAAGTCTGAAGTTCTCTTCCTATTATAAAGCTATATTTTATGGGCCTGATGCTACTTTGCATTTTATTTCTTACCATATACCCTTACAAACCTCATACTGTATCCAGGGCAGTCTCTGTATGGTCCCTTGAAATGTCTAGTATGTTAATTCCATTTGTTCTCCCTTTGCTTGGGCACTTCTCCAACCACCACCCGGAATACTCTTTCTCCTTTTCCTCTCTTCCAGACACTTGACATTCAGCTAAGTTCCTCTTCCTTCTGAGTCTTTTCCAAGACACATCTCCTATGCCTTTTGGACCTTTCATAGACTCGAACACGTCACTGTACCCAGTGGAATGGTCCATGAACACGTGAAATAAATGAGTGAAGAAATGGAGGAACTCATTTAGGTAATAGGAGACATAAAGACAGTAAGAGTGAAAGCAGTTCCAGAGCCAGAAGAAGATGAACAATAATATTGAATGGAAATAGACCTTTCTAGGTTCACAAAAACTGAACAACTTAAGTTCTAAAAGCTTTATGTACCCTGTTTTTTTTTGTTTTCTGGCATTTCCCCCATCCCCCAGTCTTCTATAGAAAACTTAATCCTTTGAGACTGCTTCTACAAACAAAGGTGAACTTGCCATATTCATCTGTGGATCTCACCAGCACTCTGAACTAATCACATTCTAGGTCCTCAGTTGATAACTGTTGAGCAAATGAACTGATTCCGCTTTAACAACAGCGTTCCTGGGTGAGAATTTTTTTTTACACATTTGCTTTTTAACACTTTATTTACTTTTACTGTATTAACTCTTGTAATTCTTTTTCTGTTGTACTTTACATGAAGGTTTACAGAACAAACTAGCTTTTCATTAAACAATTGGTAAACCTAGTGTTTTATGACACTGGTTACCATCGCCACGACCTTGGGCTCCCTGTTACCAGCTTTCCTGTCCCCTCCTGCCTCTGTTCCTTGCCCCTGCAGTTTTGTGCTCCGTGAGTCTTGTTTGATTTTATAGGCCTGTCTAATCTTTAGCTGAAGGGTGAATCTAAAGAGTGATTTCATTACTGAGCCAAAAGAATGTCCAGGGGCTATGTTCTCATGGTCTCTTAAGTTTCTGTGGGACAACTAAAGCGTGTGTGTGTGTATGTGTGTTTTTGTGTTAGAACTTTGCTATACGTTTTCCTCTAGCTCTGTCTGGGACCCTCTTCTGTGATTCGTGTCAGAGCAGTTGATGGTAGCAGTTGGGCACCACCTAGTTGTGCTGGGCTGTCTGGCAGAGACTGTGGTAACTGTGACCCATCAGTCTGCTGGACTAATCTCCTTGTGCCTTTGGCTTTCCTCATTCTCTCTTGCTCCAGACAGAGTGCTGTCAGTAAAGTATCTAGATGGCTGCTCAGAAGCTTTTAAGACCCCAGATGCCACTCACCAAGGTAGAATATAGAACATTTTTCTTATAAACTGTATTATGCCACTTGAGCTGGGTGTTCCCTGATGTTTTCTAGCGTTCTGATCCAAGCCAGCAAGAATTCTTTATTCTTTTTGGCTCATTACTTTAAATTTTGCTGTGAGGATTTTCTTTTTCAAGTGGAGTGATATTAGTTTTTCAGTGTCGACACACGTAGATCACTAAACACTGGCAAAAGCCCCAGCGATTCTGTTGTGTCTGCTCCTCGCTGTACCCATCCCACCTCTACTTCCTGCCACATATACAACATTCCTCTACTACTTCCCTAAACTACAAAAAACAAACCAAATAGATGGCTTTAATTTTAACTGTTTTTATCTTTTTCTTCCAATTCTCTTACGCTGTGTAGCAAAGTCCCATCCCCCTCCCTCCCCCCCCATCAATAAAGAGAAGATATTTTTCCTACCCTGGTTATTCGGTCTCTGTAAGTATTAACTGGGAAGACTTGAACTTTCAAAGTGAGTTACGGATTTGATTTGTTTTCGTGCTTTGTGGTCGCCCCCACATAGGTAATCTGAAGTTTCAGAAAACACACTATGCTGTAGCCAAATGACAGTGCACTAGCCAGACTTGTAACTTACAGGGTGTGCCTGCCGCGGCCGCAGAGCGGTGTGGGTGCGCTTGGGAAGAGCCAGCCAGCTGAGAGAGTGCTGCGCTTCCACGGGTGATAAATCCGGTGCTTGATGAAGGGGGAAGGTGGGTCAGGTTTGGTCTGTCAGTGAATGGATTGTGCTACCGCAAGCTAGAGGAAACTAGGTTGAAACAAAGTGTGTCGTGGCAGTTCGGGAGAAGCAGGCTTTGCTTGAATGTACAGTGCCAGAGAAGCAGGGGTAAGAATGCTATGTGGAGTGGTTATGTAAGAGACAGGTTTGTAAAAGTAGAGGATTTTGCTTTGTATATAGTAGGAAATAAGAACAAGCAGGTGGGGTTTTTGTTGTTGAATCATATTGAAACCTTGTGGTTGGTCACTGAGTCTAGCTGTTAAAGCAGCTGTTTGGCTGTAACAGGCTGTGAAAGCAGGTGCTTCCCCGGACGGGGCCCTCTTGTTGCCAGATCCTCATCATATCATTCATTCTCACACATTTTTCATATCCATGCCTAATGGCTGTCTAAGCCTGAGGGCATTTCTGACACTGTTTCCCTTTGACATTGTTTAGTTTTAAAGATTTCGCTTGATAGATAAAATATAAATAAGCTCGTGCCACAAAGTTCGTGCAAAACAGGGTGTTCTTTCTATAGAATTTCTAAAGTCATCTGCCTTTCTGAAGCTCATTTCATGGGATTTTAAACAACCTGTTTATCCTCAGTCTCTTAAAAACATTTTTAACAGGATTCAGTACATGCAGGCTTTACCTTGTAAATGAAAATGACTGTATTGCAAAAGTTGTAGTTAGTTGGTACAACTTTAAATGTAGTTTGATTTATAGTCCAAATCAAAAACAAAACCCAAATCCTCTGCCATTGAGTTGATTCTGACTCATAGTAACCCTGTAGGACACAGTAGAACTGCTCATAAGTTTTCCAAGAAGCTGCCAATAAATTCAAACTGCTGACCTTTTGGTTAACAGCAATTATAGCCAACATACTAAACATCCACTGAGCTTTAATACTGTATTAGGTAATGTGAGAGAGTCTGAGATGAATAAGGTCTTCTTAAGAAACTGACTGCTGCTGTTATGGCAGTTCTGACTCACAGCGACCCCGTAGGACAGAGTAGAACTGCCCCATCAGGTTTCCAACGAGTGCCTGATAGATTCAAACTACCCGACCTTTTGGTGAGCAGCCAAATGCTTAACCGCTGTGCCAGCTGAAGAGGTAGAAGACACAGGAGATCTAGGAAGACATCACAGAGGAGGCATTTGTTTGCTTTGATGAATGAGAATATAGATCTCTCACACAAGTAGCTATAATGGCCCTGACCTTCAGGCATCATATGATCGTTAAGTTAGTTTAGAACCTTGGAGCGGGGGCGGAGAGGAGGTGGAGGCATGAGTAGCAGACCAGCTGACATTGTCAGTATGAGAGATGACTCCCCTAGCCAGGAGATGAGGAGAGGATACCGCACTGATTTTATGGCATTTTCAGATAGTGGCTTTTTCTTGTATCCTTTTAAATAGAAACACTGTGTGGGGACTAAGATAAACCATATCCTTCCCATTTACAAACTAGTGGAAGATATAAACACATAATAAAACTATGAGGTAAGGCAGAATGGTAATTGGGATGTATAAACTGGTATAAACAGAGGACTCTGGAAGCACAGAAGAGGAAGCATTGAGATGGTATTTTGAGGTGGAAATCAGTTAAGGCTTTATACAGAAAGTAATTTTGAGCTGGCCCTTGAACATGAGTAATGTTTCAAAGACGGAAAGGAAAGGAAAAGACGTGGCACAGAGAGCAAGTTGCGTAAGAAAGGCACATAAACGCAGAAGGGGAATCATCTGGTAGTGCTAGAATGGCCAGGGGTAGGTTGGAAAAGCAGGGTGGGGCTTGGTTGTGAAGGATCTTACACGGGAATGCTAAGAGATTTAGACTGTTATGTCAGCAGAAAGAAAAACACTAATGTTTTTGAGGAAGCAGGTAATCTAATTTTTGTAACATTCTCTGTGCTGTGAATGAGTGGCTTACAGGGAAGTGAAATAGGCTTGCTAGTAAGCAGTAGCACAGTCTGGGTCAGATACAATAAAAGAATGAACTGAGGTGGGAGAAACAGAACCAGAAAGGAGGATGTAGGCTGAAGATACACTTGCATGATAGAAACAGACTTTATTGCCAACCTGACATGGAAAATGGGGGGAGAAAGGAATTTAAGATAACCCTAGTTCCCCTGGCAACTGGGTTGGCAGTCCCATTAATGAAGATGAGAACAGGGAGAGCAGAATTGATTTTGGAAAATGGTGGGTTTGATGTGTTTCTTCCCTCGTCGTTACTGGAAATTTATGTCAGAAAGCTGAGGGCAGTACCAGGACCAGTAATACAAGTTTGGGAGTTATCCCTAAACAAGTGATAGTGAATGCTGTGGGAGCAGAGAAGTGAGCCCTGAGAAAATTCAGAGCAAGAGGAGAATCATCCAAGTTAGGAATTGCCGTACCAGGAAAAACCTTGTGTAGTAGGTAGACAGAAAAAAAGCAAATAGCAAAAAGAGCACAGCAATCCACAAGACAACAAAAACTAGGAAAGCAAGGAAAAGATTATGGAGAATCGATAGGTGGTTAGTTAGGGTTCAGGAGCTGCAAACAAGTGGTTCTGACCCATCAGTCAATCCTCAAGAGAAAGATGTGGCAGTCTGCTCCCGTAAAGATTTACAGCCTTGTAGCCCTGGTGGGATCCTTCTGCTCTGTCCTGTAGGGTTGCTGGGAGTCAAGAATCAACTCAACAGAAGTGGATTTGGGTTTCTTTGGTTTGTTATGCTTGGGATAGGAGGAAGTTTTTACAGAGCTGAGGGATTTCTAACCTGTGATAAATATGGAATATTCATAAAGAAGAGTATGTATGAGTCAACAGCTCTCTTTGACTTGCCACGGTTGCTCGTTTTCTTAGCATCCCTTCCTGCCTCTCTGCTAGCAGTACCAGTTGCCTGTGGTCTGTTCTGACTCATGGCAGCCCCGTGTGTGTCAGAGTAAAACTTCTCTACAGGGTTTCGAGTGGCTGACTTTTCAGACTTCAGTTTCCAGGCCTTTCTTCCAAGGTGCATCTAGGACTTGGAATAGCAACCTTTTGGATAGTAGCCAGTGAGTTCTTCCACTCAGGGGCTCTACTTCGCAGCTACTTACCTACTGCTCCCCCGTAAAACAGTGTGAGGAGGGCAAGGGTGAAGCATAAAGGGAGTTGAAGTTCAAAAGTGAACATTCTTGGTTCAGTTTGTAAAAAAGTTACATATTCTTTATTTTGAGTAACCCATCTTAATAATGTCACATTGTCTAATTTTTAAGTCACTTTGTCTCTAAACCAAAGCAAAACTGTTGCTGTAGAGTTGATTCTGACTGATAGCACCCAACAGAACAGAGTAGAACTGCCCCGTAGAGTTTCCAAGAAGGGCCTGGTAGCTTCAAACTGTGGACCCTTTGGTTAGCAGCTATAACACTTAACACTACACCACCAGGATTTCCACTTAGTCACTACCCAGAAAGCCAAACCCACTGCCATCTAGTCAATTCTGACTCTTAGCGACCCTGTAGGACAGAGTAGAACTGCCCTGTAGAGTTTCGAAGGAGCACCTGGTGGATTCAAACTGCTGACCTTTTGGTTAGCAGATATAGCTCTTAACCCACCAGGCCACCAGGGTTTGCAGGGCATCATAAATGTTTTTGCTTTAAGAAGTAAAATTAATATGAATATTCTGGGTCTAATTTAGTAGGCAACACGTCTACTGATCCTGACATTATCTTAACATCAGTCATTATCTGATTTCATTATTATTAAGGGAACAAGGACCACAGTCTGCCTAGTTTATAAAGGTAACAGTGCTTTTCTGGCTGATGTAAATCAGTCATGTTTATGTTTCCTTACCAGGTATCTTTTGCATTACAGCTCAGCTGTGTCTCTATTTCAGCACCTTTTTTTAAGTGGTATTTTTTAAGTGTATTTTCTACTTTCTCTGTCCTCATTTGGCATTCCAACCTTTGTGACTAGAGACTTGTGTGTGCTGGATTAAATAACATAAGTCATGTCCGTTTGCCTTTCTAGATTTTGGCTTCAGTAACCTCTTCACTCCTGGGCAGCTACTGAAGACCTGGTGTGGCAGCCCTCCATATGCTGCACCAGAACTCTTTGAAGGAAAGGAATACGATGGGCCCAAAGTGGACATCTGGGTAAGTAACTGTCTTCTGTTACACTTCAGAGCATTAGTTACCTTGGAGTGAGAATGACTGTCCTAACATGACACTTAATGCTGCATGAGGAGCCCTGGTTGTGTAGTGGTTAAGTGCTTGGCTGCTAACCAAAACGTCAGCAGTTCAAATCCACCACCTTGCTCCTTAGAAATCCTGTGGGGCAGCTCTGCCGTGCCCTGTAGGGTCTCTGTGAGTTGGAGTTGACTCAATGGCAGTGGGTCTTCTTTTGGTTTTCTTTTTAATGCTACATGTGAATTGCGATCTTGACGACCTGTACTCTGAATTCCCAATTTTTTCATGTCATTTTTCTTGTAATTATCACCTGGGCTGAACCACAGGTTTCAGATTTCCCTTTGTAGCTACAAAGAACCCTAGGACCAGCATGGATGAATGCCCTTGCCAAAAGTAAAAATTCTTTCTGTTGCTGCCACTTGCTCTTCCCCTGAAGGGTGAATACTGAGACAAACCTAGGACGTGTTACCCAAAATTAATATCTAAAAGCAAAAATGAGTGTTCAATATTCTGAAAAATATTTGATTGGTCTTGACATGCCTGTATTTTTTGTCATTAAAAAAGAAGAAGGCTTGTTGCAGCACCTTGTGCGTAACTTACCATCATCTTCAACATAATGACCTGTTTTGTTTCCTCTGATGCAATTAATTATACGTGCTCTCTGTTTGGGATGCAGAGCCTTGGAGTCGTCCTCTATGTGCTTGTGTGTGGTGCCCTACCATTTGATGGAAGCACACTACAGAATCTGCGGGCCCGGGTACTGAGTGGAAAGTTCCGCATCCCATTTTTTATGTCCACAGGTAAGGGAGTTGGCCAGCACACAGCTGTAATTGGGTTCACAGATAGCTGGGCCTGCTAGGTAAGCCCAGAAATTTAGTGATACGGTATAAATGGTCCACTTAACAACCTTCCTTAGCTCCAGTTTGTTGACTTAACCCTTTAGGAGACAGAACTCTGTAGAGAGAAGGATAACAGGCCTTGGCATCAGATTGTCCTGATATGTATGGCAGATTACTAAGTAGTCATCCTGAATTTTGCTTTCCTTGTCTATGCACTGGGTGAGAGCTTTCTGAGGACTGTTACTTTAAGGAGGAAATTAGATAATTTGTGTAGAGGGTCACTAAGCCCATCATGTAGTAACAATGCAGTAAAAATTCCTGTTTTACTTTGGTTTGTCATCTCTTTCCCCATCTATTTCATGATAGTATTTTTATTCCCCCCCCCCCCCATGGAGATGTGGTTTCAAATGTCAAGGATAAAAAGCAAGCTATACATGTTAGTTTGCTACTTAATTTCCTACTTTTATGACATTTACCCCTTAGACTCAAATTAAAAGTGGGCAGTAGGGTAAGCAGCTCTTGGAAAAATTTAACACTGAAAACGGACACCAGATACCTCGAGGCTGGAGCATTTTATCGCCATTTGTGCTCATATGAGAAGAAAGCATTTTAGAACAATGGAGAAACTAGTATATTTAGTTTTGTTTAATAGTCTACATACATTCTTTAGGAGAACACACATAGTGTATATACCTTGGGCTAGTAGCACATCTTGAGCACATGGGAATTGCATTTTAAAAATAAATAAGTGAAATATGGACTAGTCTTTAAGTCTTCCTGGAGTTAATACTGTGTCAGATTACAAGTGCTATGTGAAGAAAAAAGCACAGAGGATTACTGAAGGTAGGTGGGAAGTTATTTTAAAAAGGGTGGTGGAGGAATCCCTTCACTGAGAATGTGACATTGTGACAAAGACTAAAAGGAAGGTGAGGACATGAACTGGCAGGTGTCTAAGAATGAACACTGTGAGGAGAGGGGACAGCAAGTGCAAAGGCCCTAGGGAGAGAGCATGCTGGGGACGTTGAAGCGCAGCCAGGAGGCCCGCTGGTCATGAAGGAGGGCGTACGAGGAGGGGAGCAGTGATGTCAGGCCTGAGAGGGAGGTGAACCCAGAGGATGCAGTCAGGAGATGTGAAGGCTTCCGTTTTTCTCTGAATGAAATGCAAAGTATTTTAAAGGGTTTTGGAAGAGAAGTGACATCATCTAATTTTTGTTTTTGCCAATTTTATTATGAAAATCTCAAAAAGTAGAGGACTTTTGGTGGAGGGTGAAAACAAAGCCTAATTCATGTGGAAACAACAGAAAAGAATGGCAGGAAAACGGAGACAGGGAGTAGACACAACTCTGATTTTACTGTGAACGGGGCTTCCAATCTTCTTCACTTTCATGTCCTGAAGGCACATCAGTGGGAATATTTTCAGAGCTGAATTTAACTCTCCCCTCCCCGTATTCCTTCTTCTCCATCATAGTGAATGGCATCACCAGGTCCCTGTGCTGCGTTATCAGCCTTATTTTCCAAGGCCCATCAGAGAGTGCTGTCAAGAGGATGAGGCCTCGCAGAAAGTGAATTCATGAGGCTCTTCCGTCTTTGCTTGGCTTAGACCTCCTTTAACTACCATGAAGTTTTCAAGTTCATGGGGAGGCATCCTAGAGTCCGTCCCTGAGTCCTTTTTCAGCTTACCTCTCCAGTTTTTGGAGCACAGTCACACAATCACACCTCACTAGAGCTAGAAATGATTTGGAATCAAGAGCTGACTACTTCCTAGCCTCTTAGGTCTATGTCACTGTGAGTTCTTCTTCTTACGACTCCTGATGACAGAAAATAATGTGGTTGAGAGCCCTAAGGACCTCACACTGTTGTCTTATGCTGAGTTTATCCATTTTTCTGTCAAAAAAGATCTAGAAACTCCACCTTCAGACAAAGAATGGACTGGCCTTGGGGACACAGAGGGATACATGTGCTGTGTATACTTTATGGTCATATATACATAAATATGTATATGAGGCTGTCCTAGTTTCTGTCTAAAGAGGAGAGGGTAGAAAGGAGGGAACACGTGTTGGTTGAATGGATACGGGAAGAGTGGAAAAGAAGAGTGTGTTGTCACAGGGTGAGGACAGCAGATAGAGTTGCAGAGAGGTGGGTGCTCGGGGTTTTATATGGCAAATTGACTTATAGTGTAAACTTTCACTTAATCACGATTAAAAAATAATAATAAGATGTAGAGACTCCAGCAGAGCTGGTGTACTTTTCCAAATTAGCAATCGGGAGGCAAAGGGTCTAGCTGCTTTTTTCTTTAGCCAAGTTGAATTCCAGAGTACTTGCAGCTGTGTGGGAGGTCATGCTATACATTTGTTCAAGAATTCTAAGCTTCTCTCTATTGTCAGTAATGTGTGGAATGAAACATCCTTACAATTAGTGAATATTTCCACATCCTTTCTTGTGTATTTGATGCAAGATTCCTTTTCATGCATGTCCCTAAGATAGTGCAGGGAGATACATTTTCAAGTTGGAATGGCAGTGGTAAACATAAATTTAAAAGATGTTTTCAAGAATGAGTTAATTTTATGCATCTAGTTTTATAATACAGTACAGGTTTCTCTTCTCTCACTTCTAGAACATAAGCCCCTTGATTCCAGAATTGTGCTTCGCACACCAACATCTTCCATAAAACCTAACAGTGCTTGGGATGACATGAACATTCAGTAAATACTTTCAATGAAATAATGGAATAATCACCACACTTAACTATAGAATCTTACATGAGACTCTTGTGCTTTATTATTGCAATAATAGATAACTTGCTGATGATCTGAGTTATGGTTTCTTTAGTGAACCAGTTGGCTTTATACACCGTTATTTGGATTATGTAGATAACCAGGTCAAGTGATTTCTAGTTTTAAAAAGGTGATTTTGAGCTATTATGGAGTTATCGATTTTTATCCCAAGTAAAATATGTTTTGTTTAGACCAGTACTTTTGTATTACACTTCTCAGAGCATCCCGAAGAACAGGTAGATGAAACTTGAAGCTTAACTGTGGAAGGATTAAAGGTCAAAACTTGTTGTTTGTTTCAATGATTGCAGAAGATGAGAACTGGCCACATGTGGGCAGATGCATGCTCTGAATCCCCCCTCCCAGGGATGAAAAACAGCAAATTAATTTTGTTGAGCACTAAACTCATTCACTAACAAAAACATTTTTAAAAACTATAGCAATATATATTTTTAAACTAGGAGTCACCTGCTTTTTAAAGCCCATTTTACTTTATTCCCTGAATGTTCCACCCACTAGCAAATGTAGTAAGATCAGACACTTATTTAACTGAAGGAAAATTAATTTACAGGGAAAGAAATTTCAGTGATGGAGAGTGCATTGAGATCTCTTGTGGACAATATTTTTGAGTCCTCATCGATTAGACTTCACTGTGACTTAATTGTAATACTGCATAGGCATTTTATCACTGGGAATACAGGGGCCAGGCTTACATAATGCTTCTGATGGAGAATGGACTGTGCGGCTGCTTGCCAGAAGGCTGCCATTCGGAGACAAGCAGCTCTTCCCTGACTGGCTTTTTCAGTGAGAACCACAGAGCTGCTTTCTTGGGAAAAGCACTTTGCTGAGAAAGATTGAGACAGGGGATTCAAGTTGCTCATCTGCTAGTCTCCATACTTGAAGGGCTGAGAATCCTCAAAGCAGTTCTCTCGTACCTTGTTATACCTCTAGTACTAAGGATAAAATCTCGATAGCTTCATGTGTTTTCATGAATGCAGACATCACAGATGATATCAGGGAAAGGGCTAAAACTACTTCAGAGTGAAGCAGGCCTCTTTCTACTGTCTTTATGATTTTACCTAATGTAATAGGGAATCAGTGGAAAATAAGATCACTGAGCTCACTAACATGAGATATCGGTACTGCCCCATTACTCTTTTCAAGCCAACTGCCTCCCAGCTTATAGCAACCCTGTATGGAAAGGTAAAGAAAGGGAAGATAATTTAATTGAAAGGACTCCAGAGACTCACAGAATAGCTACCATTTATTGAGCACTTTCTATGCATCGGGCACTGTTGCATCAACTTATTAAATGCTCAGAAGAACCATATGAAGAGGCTATTGTTGTCATTTGAAAGACAAGACTGCTGAGGCCCAAAAAGATTAACGTACCCAAGACCACACAGCTAGTAAATGGCAAAACTGAGATTTGAACCCTGGCAGTCTGCCTTTGAGTGTGTTTTCATTCTCACTAAATAAATACTTGGCAGATTATTCCAAGAATGAAGAGAGTCCTGTAATAGTTATCCGTGACCACCTACACCTGGATTGCTCATTGAAGAAAGAGTATCAGCTTACTCTGTATTGGCCCCTGGAGTGAAACTGAACCAGAATTTTGTTCTTCTGTGATGATTGACAGAGCCCTGGTGGTGCAGTGGTTAAAAGCGTGGTTGCTAACCAAAAGATCAGCACTTCAAATCCACTAGCTGCACCGTGGAAACCCTAGATGCAGTTCTACTCTGTCCCATTGGGTTGCTGTGAGTTTGAACTGATTTAACAGCAATGAGGTTTTTGTAATGATTGATATTAGGACTCAGAAGAATATCTGAATAATGCAAACAACAGATTTTTATAAATGTGAACTGCAAAATAGACAGCCTGCAGTGTGACAGTGTAGTAATTGTAGAACTGAATGTTGGTGTCTCCACCCTTTAAGCCTTAATCTCTTTAATTTCTGAAACTTAATTCTGACAGAATCATGACCACCTAGAAAAACTAACTGAAAATAGCTTTTCTAATAATTAAGCTGTAGGAGTCAAAAACTTTCCTACCCACACCCCTAGACTGTTGATAACTGTTAAAAGAGAAAGTCTCTCAGCCTAAGTTTACTGATTTCTAATAGAAGCTTCTCTTCCCAGCTCCATCTTTATTTGCAGAATTGTTCCAAACCATTTCCCTACAGCCTCTGTTTCACTACTGAAACTCTCACAGGACTCTAGTGCTCTGCAGTTACCATAAACACACCTAATATTGCCTGGAAGGGGTATACTAGAATCCAGACCATATCCTTTCTCCAAGGAGCCATGGTGGCATAATGGTTGAAGTGCTTGGCTGCTAACCAAAAAGGTCAGTAGTTCAACAAGCCATTTCCTGGGAGAAAAGACCTCATAGTCTGCTCGCATAAAACTTTCAGCCTAGGAAATCCTTTGGGGAAGTTCTGCTTTGTCCTAGAGAGCTGATTTGGATTAGAATCCACTCAATGGCACACAGCAACAGGTACCTCTAAGAAGCTCGGATTTCCTGGGTGATTGCTTCTTCATTACATTCTTCCCATTCCTCTTGGCACACAGATGTCTTCTGTTTCCATCAGCTCAAAACTACTTTATATGGCCAGAAAGAATCTATAATTCAGTTTCTTTCAAATCACTCCACTGCCCACACAGCTAAAAGAGATAGCTTTGCCATGCCCCTGGATTTTGACATCACATAAAATATTTGTGACAGTTGACTTTCCACCCATCAGAAGATAAGCCTGAAGGTTCTGATAATTCAGTGACTTGTGTTTCTGTCTGTCCTTTGTTTATGACTGCTTATTGCGGGAAACCAGCTGTTCCCAGCCTTCTGTCATAGTCATTGTCGCCTTATCTCAACCTGCTTTTGTGAACTTCACTTGCTTTCTATAGTATGCTTGATCCTCACCAACAAAATTATTAGTAGGGTAACCCTCCTCCTTAGATGCTGTGTCCTTGCCTTCTCGATGTATCTGAATGTAACTTTCAGTCTACCTTTAAAGTTGTTTTACCATTATTTCTGTAGTGTTCTGGCCATGAATTTACCCAGCCCGTTTTTTACCAGTGTGGCTTGTGGGTGACTGTCAGCATTGTCGAACCTGTTGACATTACAGCTGTCTGCCACCGGCAGGAATGTAACTGATTTGTTTTTATAAAGATATGTTGGATACTACCTAAAACATTAACAATTAGTTTACTTTAGGTACTACATAGACTAGGAGATCTGGCTTTGGAGTAAGATTGTCCAAAAGTTTTATCCTCACTCTGCTGTTGTTAGGTGCCATCAAGTTGGTTCCAACTTACAGTGACCTTATGAACAACAGAACAAAACACTGCCCCGTCTCGAGCCATGTCCATGGTCATTTGTAGGCTTAAGTCCACTGTTGTGACCCCCTATGCCAATCCATCTCTTCAAGGGTCTTCTTCTTTTTCACTAACCCTGCATCCTACCAAGCGTGATGTCTTTCTCCAGGGACTGATCCCTCCTGACAACATGTCCAAAGTGTGTAAGCTGCAGTCTTACCATCTTGGCTTCCAAGGAGCACTCTGATTGTTCTTCTTCCAGAACAGATCTGTTTGTTCTTTTGGCGGTCTGTCATACATTCATTATTCTTCTGCAACACCACAATTCAAAGGCATCAATTCTACTTCTGTCTTCTTTGTTCATTGTCCAGTTTTCCCATGCGTATGATGTGATCAAAAATACCGTGGCTTGGGTCAGGCACACTTGAGTCTTCAAGGTGACATCTTTACCGTTCAGTACTTGAAAGAGATCCTTCACAGCAGATTTTCCCAGGGCAATGTGTCTTTTGATTTCTTGACTGCTGCTCCCATGGGTGTTGATTGTGGACCCAAGTAAAATGAAATCCTTGACAACCTCAATCCTTTCTCTGTTTATGATGAAGTTGCTTACTGGTCCAGTTGTGAGGATTTTTGTTTTGTTGATGTTGAGGTGCAGTCCACACTGAAGGCTGTGGTTCTTGATCTTCATCAGGAAGTGTTTCAAATCTTCTTCACTTCCAGCAAATAAAGTGGTGTTGTCTGTGTAATGCAGGTTGTAAATGAGTCATCCTCTAATCCTGATGTCTCATTCTTCTTTGTATAATCCAGCTTCTTAAATTTTTTGCTCAGCATACAGATTGAAAAGGTATGGTGAAAGGGTACGACCCTGATGCACACCTTTCCTGAATTTAAACCACACAGTGTTTCCTTGTTCTGTTTTCATAACTGCCTCTTGATCCGTATACAGATTCCTTAGGAACACAGTTAAGTGTTCTGGAAATCCCATTCTCTGCAATGTTAGCCATAATTTAGGATGATCGACACAGTTGAATGCTTTCGCCTAGTCAGTCTTGCTTTCAGTCAAGATCCATCTGACATCAGCAGTGATGTTCCTGGTTCCACATCCTCTTCTGAATGCAGCTTGATGGATTTCTGGCAGTTCCTTTTTAATATATGTTGCAGTCACTTTTGAAGGATTTTGAGCAAAATTTTACTTGCATTGATATTAAGGATATTGTTCAGTAATTTCTGCATTTGGTTGGATCACCTTTCTTTGGAATGAGCATAAATATGGAACTCTTCCAGTCAGTTGGCCAAGTAGCTGTCTTCTAAATTTCTCAGTGTAGATGAGTGAGCACTTCTGGTGCCGCCATCTGTTTGTTGAAATATCTCAATTGATATTCCATCAATTCCTGGAGCCTTGTTTTTAGCCAGTGCTTTCAGTGCAGCTTCAGCTTCTTTCTTCACTGCTGTCGATTCCAGATCATATGCTAGCTCTTCAAATGGCTGAAGATCAACCAGTTCTTTCTGTTATAGTGACTCTGTGTATGCCTTCTATCTCCTTTTGATGCTCCCTGAGTTGTTTAATATTTTCCCTATAGAATCCTTCTCTACTGCAACTCTGGCTCTACTATTTATTATCTGGACAAATTTCTTAACATCTCTGATTTTCAATTTCTTTACAAAACAGAGATAATAGTAACATCTATTCATATAGTTGGTGTGTGAATACAGTGCTTAAATGAACTGAAGGGGCTGCGTACTCTACCTGCCTTCTAAGTGCTCAATAAACGTTAGTAATTCTTATTAAATAATATTTTTAATGAGTTGCACCATTAATCTTTCTTCTTCCTCAGTTTCTGTTTTCTTTGTGTCTTTCTCTCTTTCTCAACATACTAAAGAAATATTATTAATACCTCCAGTTGCATCTGCAGGGTTTATGTAGAAGACTTAGCTGCAGAGTTGATTTTAGTCCGATGTATTATAACCCTGGTTATGTCCATATGCAAATATATCTTCAGGTGGTCATATGAATTACAGATTATTCTACATAGCCTCAGGAAAGATGAGCAGGTGAGTACCCCTATGTGAGACAAAGAACTCTAAAGCTACAGGGGGAGCGATGGAAATATCTGATCCAGGCTTTGCATCCAAGCCAGGCCACATCTCAGTCTTCTGTAAAATAATAGTTGCCCTGTTTTTTCCAGTTAAAGCATGTAGAATGTTATGATAGCCTATTACATTGTGGATTCTTAGAATCAAAGTATTAAAGTTGTTGGCAGGAATTGTGGCAGCCATCTAGCTCAACATTTCTTTCATCTGTTATTTATTGAAGGCTGTTTATGTGTCATAGTAGGCACTGGAGATGCAAAACTCAAAAAGACAATCTCCATCCTTGAAGGATTCCCAGTCTTCCTCCTGCCTAATACCATGGGCCCTTCTAATAACATATGCCATCTCAAATGCCAGCCTCTGATTAAACATTTCTAGTAATGATAAGCTCACTACTTCATAGATTTTATGGACTGAATTTTGTTCCCCTCAGATGAGGGTCAGCGTGGCTAGGCCATGATTTCCAGTATTGTGTGACTCTCCACCACTTTGTCATCTGGTATCCTTTTCCTGTGTATTGTAAATCATACCTCTATGATGTTAATGAGGCAGGACTCAATCTACAACATTAAATTATATCTCTAGTCACTCTCTTTTGAGACATTAATGAGAGAAGTAAGCAGAGTGGGAGGGGGACTTCATGCCATCAAGAATGTCAAACTAGGAGGGGAGCTCTTCCTTTGCACTTAGAGTACCTATGCTGAGAAGCTCCTAGACCAGGGGAAGATTGGAGACAAGGACCTTTCCCCAGAACTGACAGAGAAAGCCTTACCCTAGAGCTGGTGCCTTAAATTCAGACTTCTAGTGTCCTGGACTATTAACAAATCAACTTGCTTGTTAAAGCCACTCATTTGTGGTATTTCTGCTACAGCAACTAGATGACTAAGACAATAGGACAAATTGTTCCCTTGTCATAGTTACATGGCTTTTAGAGTTGGAGGGGTTGGGGAGTTCATCCTGTTCAATTCTTTTAGGCTTATTTTTTCAAGGAAAATCTTACATTGCTGATTTATGAAGTAAATAACAGTTCTAGCTATATTCTTGTGTGATTCTGCTTGCATGATTGCTCCCTCTCACTTCCCTTGGGAGCCCTTTTCAGGTCCCTAGACCCCTGATCTAGGAGTTTGGATCAGCTGTGATAATTAGAAAGTTATTTCTACATTGAACTTATAACTTCCTTATTGTTCCAAATTCAGGCCTTTGGGGCAGCAGAGTATACATCTAGTTTGTATTCTTTCTAAAAACTCTTCAGATACTTGAAGAACACCAAATGTGCCCCTTACTGCCATGCCTTCTCTTCTCAAGATAAATCAGCCTTAGTTCCTTCAGCTTATCATCAGGTGATGTGTTTTTAAAGTTTTAGTCAGGAAATCGTTAAGTGATTCTCTATCTTTTTCTTGGCTCTGAAGATAGAAACTGGAAATCAGAACTTTCACTAACTGTCCTTGGTGCACTTCAGTTGGTGTTTCGTTTCCCTCCCTTGTTCTCTCCCCCTCTCTCAGGCCAGATTCTCTCAGCATCTTAGAGAAAGCTGTTGGTTATCAAGGGCAGAAAAAAGGAACAGAATATTAAAGACCATGCCCTCTTACATCTTAGATGGACTCACACTGTCAATCTCAAGTTAATTCCTACTCCAGGTCCCTGCCCATACAGCGGCTGTCTCCCCGCAGAATCATCCAAGCGCCTGTCAGCACAGCAGGGCAGGACTGAGCCACGCTTCCTCTAGTTAACATTCTGTTGGTGTGTCAAGTTTCATGAGGCCACAGCAATTCTCACTGCAGAGATGCCTGAAGGGGAGCTGCTGCTCTGTCAGACACAGCATAGCAGTGTCTTCCTGCCTTGTTCTGAGCTCTTCAGTTCCAACCAGTATCAAAGACTGTATCTGTCTTCTGGGAGGGAACAAGTGATGGGACATTGAAAGAGAGTGCTTGGTGTCTGGAGATGTTGATGTTCTGTACCCTTTGATCTAAGGCCACATCTTTCTGTTCCTTGAAACCGACTTTCCTGTGATTTATTGTGTTAGTAGGTTTGAGAGCACTCATTTCATTTGTTTCTACTCCCTTTCCATATTGTATATAAAATCTAAATTTAATTTGATGAACTATATGACACCTAACGAGTATGAACATGGCAGTAATCTCTTGGCTGTGTGTATTTTACCATCTGTATGATCTATGAAAAGTGTTAGGTATCCATTCCTCTGCATGTTGGATGTTGTGCAGGCATACAAGGACCTTGTCTTTTAGGGTTTGACACTGTAGCTGGGACCTGTAGCTTCTTGAACATCTTAAATTTGTTGCAAGTATTTGTACATGAATGCTTGTACACATTTTTCTGGAAAATTTCTCAAGGCATCTGAGACCAGAATGACTGAATAGAGGTTTTGAGAATTTGGAATTGAGTTAGTTACATCCTTTACTTAGAACTTATTATGATTTTCTTTTCTTTTTTTTTTTTTTTTAAGAAAATTCCGTGGAAAATCTGTTTTAAAGCAAGCCTGTAACTGAATGTCATTCCGCCAAGGGCATCTGGTTCAGGACTCACTTAGTTGCCTTTTATGCACTAAATTCCGTCAGAAAACCAAAGGAAAACAGGAGAGTGCCATCTAGAGGAGTTAGTAACAATTTCATAACTGTTGAAGCAGGCCCAGCCCTTCTCCTTACATAGGTTCTTTAGTTTTAACAGCTTTCTAAACTAATAACATGTTTTCCTGTCAAGTAAATGTAGACCAAAAAAAAATGTGTGTTACTGATAGGAAACCAAACCCACTGCCACTGAGTTGTAGTATCCAACTCAAAGCGACCCTAGCGTGGATTTGAACTGCCAACCTTTTGGTTAGCAGATGTATCACTGATATTGATAATTTGTATAGATGCTACAGTTGTGGAGTCTAGGCTTCCTAGCCCGGAAGCATAATTTTAATAAAAGGTTGATGTTATGAATGCTACTTGTTCTATACAGACATAGGAACTACCATTTTTAGAATCCATAGTGTATTAGGATATATATTTAATCATAAATAAAGAATAAAATTTTGATGCCTGGTATAGAATAATTCTGATATAGGGACTACACTTCATTGTATTTCCTTTTTTAGGATAAACTAAAAATTAAGAGTAATCAGCCTTACTTTTAATGTTCCTTTTAAAACAGTGGAGCCCTGATGGCACAGAGTTTAAGCATCCAGCTGCTAGCCAAAGAGCAGCAGTTTGAATCTGCCAGCTAGAAACCCTGTGGGGCAGTTCTACTCTGTCTTGTAGGGTCACTCTGAGTTCAAATCAACTTGATGGCAATGAGCTTAGTTGTTTTTTTTTTTTTTCAAAACTGTTACATGGGATGGTGTTTGCTAAGTAGTGTAGAAAGTTTGTATTTTGCATAGTTGATCAATTTGTATCCATGTAAAAATAAATAATGGCAATCAAAATAATTTCAAGTCCTGTGAAGTCTCAGCTCTACCATTTATTAACTTTGTGATATTGAATAAATTTCTCATAATTTTGCTGTCTTCATTTATGGAGCTAATGATGGTATCTAACTCAAGGATGTTATTAAGATTAAATGAAACTAAGTTGGTAAGTCCAATGCCTGACATATAGAAAGTCTTTAAAAATTAGCAGTAATTTATCATTATTGTTATCACTGACCAGTTGATTATTTCAAGCAGTTGTAATGAAATCAAAGAATAAATTCTCAACCCTGTATTTTACAGAGAATTTATATTTTTTAGAAACATTTCGACAAATTCAGTCTCATTTGAGTAAAAAAATATATACATGTTTATACATTGAGTAGATAATTATTCAGCTTCAGTTAGGAGTAATAACTTTTTTTGTATTGGGGGTTTGGTAGGTACTGACTACCGCAGTGAAAAAGGCATAGGCCTTACATTGTGGCGAGGGAGTTAGACCATCAGCAAGGAAATAAATGCTTTCTCAGTGATTAGTGCTGTGAAGAAAATTGGACAGTCTCATGAAACAGCAAATGAGTAGGGGCCTACTTTAGATTAGGTGGTCAGTGCAGAGCTTTCTGAGGAAGTGACATATGAAGTTCTTACCTGAGTGAGAAGGAACTAGCCATGCAAAGGGCTAAGGAGCAGCCATCCCAGCTAAGGGAAACAACAGGTGTAGAGGCCGCTAGACGGGAGTATGCTAAGTAAATTCAAAGACTAGAAAGAGTGCCAGTGTGGCTGGAGCTTAGTGAGCAAAGGGGACAGTCACCAGCCTTGAGGTCAGAGAGATAGGAAGGGGCTTTGTAGGCCCAAGACTTTGAATTTTATTCTAAGGGTTATGGGAAAACATGAGGGAGCTATAGGCAAGGTAGTTGACATGCTTAACTTTATGTTGTAGAAAAACCCTTTTGCTTCTCTATAGTGAACAGCAAGAATGGAAGCAGAAAGACAAGCTGGGAGACTTTTGCAGTAGGCCAAGTAAGAGATGGTTATGACTTGGATGGAGATGTTGAACTCATGACTCAAGGATTTGGATGCCCTCTCCCCTACAGACACACAGTTCTGTGCAGTACAGATAGATGCTTGTGGTTAAGAGCAGCAGCTGAAGACTAAGACCTCCTGCTTTAAAGTTTAGATTACTAACCATGTGACCTTGCACAAGTTTCTTAATTTCTCTGTGCTTGATTTTTAACCTCTCTAAAATGCAAATGATGACAGTACCTCCCTCCTAGGATTGCTGTAAGGATTAAATGAGGTAATAAGTATAAAGTGCTCAGAAGACTGTTTCATCATGATCATCACCATACCTCCATCACAATTACTAGTTCCCTGTCTTCCTCAACACTGAATTCACAGATAAGAAAACACAGAAATAAAGAGTGGTTTTGAAATCCGAATGTAGGCCTCTTGGTTTTTAATCCATTGCTCTTTGTGCAGTAGAGTATATCATGAGGTCCCAGAAGAAAATAATACCTGTTGATTTGAATCTGTATAGCTTACAGGCCAGTTCAGTGCACCTATGAATGTTTAAACAACCTTGAGAAAAGTGATAAGCAAATGCGTGGTGGGGAGATACCCTTTGTCCTTCTCTTCGTACTCTATACCATCAGAAATTTCAGATTCCCTAGGTTTTGAAGAGAGCTATTGGACACTTAGGCCAAAAGCATTAGTATGAGCATAAGAATTACATATAGGAGGAATAGCACTGAGTATTTAAAGAACCTTGTAAGATACTGGCTGGCAACCCTGGATGCATAGTGGTTAAGTGCTACATCTGTTAACCTGAAGGTCCTCAGTGCACATTTGCCAGGCACTCCTTGGAAACTCTATGGGGCAGTACTGCTCTGTCCTGTAGGGTCACTGTGAGCCAGCATTGACTTGACAGCAGTGAGTTTGGGTTGGGTTTTGTAAAATACTGAACCTTATTAGAGGACATTCAACTCTTCATTAACTGTGTTAAATGAGGCCATATGTGGTATCTGTAAATGAAAACCTTAGATTATCCACACTTTTTCCGGTCAGACTCAGAGTGGAAGCACTAGCCAGTTGCCAGATTTGAATTTCTCCATCTTTTCTGACTTTGCCCAATCACTTCCTGGAGTAAGAAATGAAGTCGATAGGGTCAAGAAACAAGAGAGACAAAATTAGAAGCAAGGAGCTTGAAAATCTGCCCGCTTATATTGCCCCAGGGATTCCCAGCACCGGGGTGCCTCGCCCACTGAGGACTGAACGCGGGTTCTTTGTCTGTTGCAGAGTGTGAGCACCTGATCCGCCACATGCTGGTGTTAGACCCGCAGAAGCGCCTCTCGATGGAGCAGATCTGCAGACACAAGTGGATGAAGCTAGGGGATGCTGATCCCAACTTTGACAGGGTGAGCTGGGTACCACCTGCCTCAAGAACAACTCTTGTGTGAGACCTACAATGGCGGGCTTTGGGAACTGACCATTGTGTGATACTAAAGCAGCTAGTGAAGCACGCAAGAAAACATTTAAAACCAGATGAGCTGCTGGGAGAAGAGTGTAACTAGTTCCTTATCATTTGCCCCCAAATCAGCATTCCTTCCTGGTCTTTGATATAGTACAGCCCACAGTCCTACAGCTCTCCCACCATGGTTTTTTTCCCTTCCTCCTATCTTAGTGTGCCCAGTTGAAAAACAAACAAGCAGCTCTATTTAAACCATTGTATCCCTCCCATATGCCCCTAAGGAGTTCAGGAAACAGGGATCTTGTCTGCCTATAACGGAATACCCAGGACTATCTTGTTTAGGCTTTGTCTAAGGCCAAAAAAATTCCCAAGCTAAAGATGAAATAACAATGTGGACTAAGGATAGAACAGCTTGATCACTGTGTACGGTGTGCCGTGTTGACGTGGTTAATTGGAGGTTTGATAGCTTCTTTTTCTAACTTACAGTTAATAGCTGAATGCCAGCAGTTAAAGGAGGAAAGGCAGGTGGACCCCCTGAATGAAGATGTCCTCTTGGCCATGGAGGACATGGGGCTGGACAAAGAGCGGACACTACAGGTATCTCTAGTGGAGTGAAGAGTGACATGTAGCAGTCCCGCTCTGGCCTGCTTTTTCCAGTAGTTCTCCTTTTAGGGAACTCTGTTCTCCCCCTGCCCTGTTCTTCTTTCTCTGTCCCTCCCTGGGCCTTGGAAAGAAGGAAGGAAGGTGCTTTGGTCTTCTAATGTTATTACTGAAAGGATTTTGGTCAATGACATGCCATTTCACCAGGAGTTTTTGCTCCTTTCCTTTCTCTCTTGGTAGTCATTAAGATCAGATGCCTATGATCACTATAGTGCAATCTACAGCCTGCTGTGTGATCGACATAAGAGACATAAAACGTTGCGTGTTGGAGCACCTAGCATGCCCCGAGCCATGGCCTTTCAAACACCAGTCAATATCCAGGTGGGCAGTAACTCCAGTGACCTGATTTAGGACAAGTAACATCAGGGCAAAGGATTAGTCATTGCTTACTAATCCTAAGTCAAGAGGTTTTTCTATTCTTCCTTCCCTCCGTCCCCTTTCATCTCATACCTCTTCCTATAAAGGAAGATCTGGACCTTTCTTTGGAGGAGAGGATAGAGGGCATTCTAATACTTCGGATAGGCAACAATAATTGCATTCTGTTTTAAGAGATAGCAAATCATTGGACGAGGCTTCTTCTCTAAAGAATGTTTCATGGTTATAGCTTCTACGGGTAAAGAGGAACCAAAGAGTCAGGGGTGGAAGCATAGGTTTTAAGCAATCAAGAATACTTAAAAGACTGTCGTTATTTCCTTCTAGTGCTTAAGGTTTGTGAATCTGTGTATGTGCTGCTTTCCAGGCGGAGCAGGCGAGCACCGCAGTGAGCCTCAGCGTTCCTCAAGTGCAGCTGATCAACCCGGAAAACCAAATTGTGGAGGCACGCAGTAACCTCTGTCAGCTGAAACACCTTGCTTTTCCACGTTCTTTCTTCCTTTTCTTCTTTCTAATTGGGCTGTGTTTCCTCCACAGGCGGATGGCACAGTGAACTTAGACAGTGATGAGGGTGAAGAACCTTCCCCGGAAGCGTTGGTCCGTTATTTGTCAATGAGGAGGCACACGGTGGGGGTGGCAGACCCTCGGTGAGTGTCTGGCGAACAACCCTAATTAAGATCAGGCCAAGGAATTTCCCTCACACCTCCAGCGTCTCCCGTGGCGTTTGGTTCCTACTTCATTGTGTACCCCAAAGATCTAATCCAGTGGCCCAGACAAGTGTTGAACTTAATTCAGAGCCTCTAAATTAATTTGACTAAAAAATTACAAAGCTGTCCTTAGTGTTTGATCGGACATTAGCCATCATTGTACCAATTAATTACAGTGCTTTGATGAAGAGCATCATGGCATTTCTGCCCACAAATATTGAGGTCTTCTGATTCTCAAGGTTCTCTTGAAATTTATCTGATTTTGACAGCTTTTAGAGATGTTTGTTGTCTAATGTTGTTTGTTTTAGAGATGCTCCAATGCAAGACTAGTATAGGTAGGTGAGGACAAATGATAGAATGTAATTTATAAATATAGGCAAACGACAAATTAAGTGACCAAGAATCCAAAAACACATTCAACAGGTACCAGTTTCTCAACGTGTTTTCCCAAAATAGTCCTTTCAGATGTTCTGTGATACCATCACACTAGGGAAATAATCTGTACTTTAATTGTCAGATGCTCCAAAGGCCAGCTCTCTCCATTTTTATTCTACAATAGAGACTCTGAATGTTGAGAATAGCCTCACCTCTTTTAAGATATTTTCTTTGCCAAATTGGAAAGAGAAGACTGTGAGAAGAGTTCTCTTGAAAGTTCATTTGGGGACAGAGCTGGTTTCTTATAAATAATCTCTTTCCTCAAAGTGGATTTCCAAAAAAGCCTCCCTTGCTTTGCTTGCTTTACATTTCTTGTTCTTTACTATGATCTCACAGGTAATAGGAGAACATTCTGACTCCAGAGACTGTGCCAGCTGTGAAGAGTTATAGTCCTGTGTCCCTCTGTTAGTGGAAAGGGCTCATATTTTAAAGTATGCTGTAAAACCTACTGTTGTAGCGTGACAGCCTGCACACCCAGCAGTTAGCTGTGCTATCATCACTGACCTGAATAATTGCATTCTTTCCCTGGTAAATCAGTTGCAACTTTGGGTAGCCATTGTTTTAGCAGACAACCTATATCCTTCAGAAACTGGCTGCTTACTCCCAAGCTTTGAAAACCCTAACTGGACTGTTGCCAGTATTTCCCCTGGGCCCAGAGCTGTTGGTTGTACATCAGTGGTCAATGGAGACCAGCCATCCTGAGTGGTCTGTAAAGAACAGTGCTACTAGTTGCAAAGAGTAAAGTGACAGAGAATAAACTTCCCCAAATTAGGTGTATACTTTGCGTTGGGATCATAGAGAAAAATACAAATTTAGGAGAAAAGTTAAAAGTAAGTAAAAAAAATTCCTAGACTTAGCTGTGCCAACAATTCTGAGTAATATTAACTAGGCATCTCCTTCATCCTGTTTTCTATCAGCACGGAAGTTATGGAAGATCTGCAGAAGCTCCTACCTGGCTTTCCTGGAGTCAACCCGCAGGTGCCCTTCCTGCAGGTGGCTCCCAACATGAACTTCATGCACAATCTGTTGCCCATGCAAAATCTGCAGCCAACTGGGCAGCTTGAGTACAAGGTACCCTGGACACGGGAGAGGGTTTGCCCCAGAAGAAACACACTGGCCCTTCCTTTGAGAGGCCTTAAAGGATCTTCTCCAGGATTTAAGGGTTCAGGATTTCTCTTATAAAGTAGCTTGGGTGAAAAAGGGAGATTTTTCTAGATCACTGTGAAAGGGTTCCTTAATTTCTGTAGATTAGAGTATGGCTGTTCTCTCCCCTACTTTTTTCCCCACCTCATTAATCTAACCTTCCATCTGTATTCTTGGCAGGAGCAGTCCCTGTTACAGCCACCGACCCTACAGCTGCTGAATGGAATGGGCCCCCTTGGCCGGAGGGCATCAGATGGAGGAGCCAACATCCAACTGCATGCCCAGCAGCTGCTGAAGCGCCCACGGGGACCCTCCCCGCTTGTTACCATGACACCTGTGAGTAGCAACACAGAGTTCAACTTACTCCCCAAAGTCTTTTCATTAAGAGGCTGTGGACTTGGATTTGGGAATCCAAGGAGTCTCCAGCCTAAATGTCTGAATGTCCTCTTTCTCTGAATTAATGATGCTTAGTATACTTTCATTTTCTTCAGGCTAGAAGAGTTCTCTAGATTTAATCATTGACTAACTACCTTACTTATCCAAATAAGTTCTTTACCAGACCCTCCCTGCCCCTGGAGAGCTTCATGTACAGTGGGCCGCTTACAGTCCAGCCTAGTTAAGTGCAAATACTTTCCTACCAACTTCTAGGCAGGGTGGTGGTAGCCTAACCCAAAGCTTTCTCATAGGTAACTTCCTTGCTAGAAGGCAGTTGAATAGGACATTCTCTCTGTATGCAGTTGCTTTTTAGATTGGTTTCTAAAATTACCTTCTTGCCAACCCTAGCTTTGATCAACAATATGTCACATTTTGTATACAACCTGGAATCACTTGTTTGGCTTTCACAACCTTTTCCCTAGTCAGTCTCATCTTTTTTTTTTGATAGCCACTTTCAAAGATTTTCTTTTTCTTTTGGTTTCTGTATATTCCTGGTTATTTTCCTGTCATAGGTAAATCCATTCATTCATTTATTCATTCACTTCCATAGTACCATGAGATCGGGTACTAACTACAGCCACAGCCCTTATTAGGTGCTTAGGGTAATGACATCAGGCTCTGTGGTAGAGGGCCAGTTTTTTTTTTTTTCTTTCGTTCTATCATGGGTTAATACTTTTATAAAACACATTAAAAGTGAATTATTAGAAAAATGTAAACTTAAAACACATAAAATATAAAAGATGAAATCTTTTAGTTCAAGAGGCAAAATTGCTGTTAAATTGTTATAAAATTTTATAAAAGATTATGCTGATTTCTGCACTTCCCTTATCACAGGTTGATAACAAACTAGTTTGTGGCCCAGCCTGGTCCATGAGCCACCCTTTTGGTAACACAGCTGCCATGAAAACAAAAGAATTATTTATTTGTCTTTGGCATTGCTAGACATATAACATGAGAAGACATGTGTGAAATAGCTGAACAGTAACAAAAGGCCACACATGTTTCAGTGGCAGAGTGAATAACCTGTCACTGGTAGGTGACAGACTCAGGGAAGGGCAAGATCGGTGCACTTGATGAAGGACCAGGAGCAACTGTGTGGCAGGTAAGGTGGCTTACTCTGTCCACTACAACTGTTTTTGCCCAGGTGTCTAACCAGCTCTTGTTGATAAATCCCATAGACATTTTTGTTCTTACCATTTTGGACCTGCCAACTCTGTTTATTAGTCAGTGCTGACCATTTTTCTTCTTGAAATGTTTTCTTCCTCTGGCTTCTGTGACACCATAAAAAAGTCCTGCCTCTCCTTTTCAGGCTCACCTTCTGCCTGTCCCATGAGTTGGGAAAACCCAGAGTTTTATCTTTGACTCTGTGCTCATCTCACTTTGTGTACGCTTTCTAGATGACTTGTCCACACCTTTATTTCAGTTACTATGTGATTCTCAGTTCAGAATACTTTTTTTGAACTCCACACATCAGTTTATAGGATTGCCTACTCTAGTGGCACAGTGATTGTGTGGCTGGTATCGTATAGGTCGGCAGTTCAAGTCCACTAGGTGCTCCTTGGGAATCCTGTGGGGAATTTCTGCTCTGTCCTATAGGGTCACTATGAGTTGGAATCAACTTCATGGCAGTGGGTTGGTTGTTGCTTTTACTGGACAGATTTAGTTGGTTATCCCATTAGTATTGACAATTGTAATCCAGCATGTCCCCAGGCAAACTTATCATGACTCTGAAACCTGTTCTCCTTCCCCCTTTTTCAGTGAATGGTACTGGCATTGTCCTGGTTACACAAGCTAGCAGTATGGGTTTGGGTTTAATTTTAGTTCTCTGTATCCCTTACTCCTCACTGCAAAACAGTTATCCCATACCTATGAATTTAGTGTTTCTCCATCTCTGCAACCCTTAGCATGACTCAAGTAGCTGTCATCTTTGGCCTGGATTAGCACAATGGCCTCCTAACTGGCTTCCTTGCTTCTAATCTCATCTCCTGATCCCCAACACCAGCCCTTTTCACACTGCAACTAAAGTTAGCTAGCTTTCTGTAATAAATCTTATAACATCATGTCCCTGTTTAAAATGTTTTCGTGATTCACCACTGCCCTCTCTCAAAATAAACTTAGTGTGATGTTCAGGGCTGTTTATAACTGGCCATAGTGTTCCTTGCTGGCCTCATCCATGACTACTTCCTGCCTAGCCATGTTCATTGTACCCTTGTCAAGCAGTAATGAAGGATCTGGAATGCTACAGATGCTTAAACAGTGGAATTATTTCCCAATATTTTTTGTATTAGTTTGCTTTGTTTTATATTGATCATTATTTAAAACATGCTTTTCTGTAATACTTGGAAGTATGAATTTGGTAAGACATGGTGATTCTGTGAGCCCCCAGGCTGTGAGTAGCTCCCAAGGCTGTGCAGCATGCCGGTCCAGCATGCCGGTCCACATGCAGAGAGGAATAATCACAGTAACGCACGCAGCACAGTGCTTCTCGTTTCCCATACTGTGTGAGTTTTTGGTGGGTAACAACTACTTGATAACACTGAGTCGTAATTATGCAAATATGTTATATACTAAAAGTTACTTTAAAAAAAATAATTATGGAAAAAAGAAGACTATATATATATATAAAGAATAAATAATAATGCTTTCCTAGAGTTAAGGGTCGCCATGAGTCGGATCCGACTCGACGGCACTTGGCTGGCTTGGCTAGAGGTAAGACATCTCCACTGTGGAAGAAACTAATATGAAACAGGTCCATTTTGAAACATTCAGGTAAACAATCATCTACTGTATTTCCAGCCCTCAAACACCTGAAAGCCTTCTCGCTCAGCCTAGAACACCATGACCCCTTTCCCTGTGTGTGTGGCTGGTCCCTATCCATCCTTCAGGTTTTAGGTCAGGTGTTGCATCCTCCAGGATGCCTTTGTAAATTCCCAAGCACCCATTAGAGAACTTGGGCGTGCTATTTCATAATTGTCTGTTTACTTATCTCTGTCCTCTACTCAGCGATAAAAATGAGGGCAGAGATTATATCTGTAAATTCACATTTTATCCTGGAACATAGTTTGCATTCAGCTATTTGTTGCATCGATAAATGACTGAATGAAAGTAAGAGGAAGAAATTCAAATTAATATCATCTGAACAAAGTAAAGATGAGAGTATAGAAAGATATCTGTAAGTTCTCTATGACCAGGGGTTCCTAGAAAAGTTTTGGCAATAAGGTTAACAGAAGGACCTGACCAAGTCTGATTTCTAGAACAGAGACACTGCAGAATAAGCTGCCACCTTGACCTTTTCCTTCCTGTCTGTCTTCAGGCAGTGCCAGCAGTTACCCCTGTGGATGAGGAGAGCTCGGATGGGGAGCCAGATCAGGAAGCTGTGCAGAGGTAATGTGACATCTGGCAGTGCTTGCAGAACGTCCTTGGGCAGTCTCCCCCTGCAACCAACGAACGGTCACCTCTGCCCAAGGAGGTGGTGCAGTGCAGCTTCAACGTTTGTGTGGTCTCTTTGCTCAAGCCAGATGGCATGTTCCTCCCCACATGGAAGTACACAGAAGACTACCCAGAAAATGTCATTTCTGTAAACGCCATTGGAAGTCCCCTAAGTGACAGCAATAACCATAAGAACTTTTTCTCTCCTCCCTCCTTCCTTCCTTGTCCCCTGCCTTCATATTGCAACTCTGATAGTATTCACAAGGCACAAAGCCTGCTCCTACCTGCCAAGAACTGTTTACTGAAAAGGAGTTGGAAATTTGCAATGACAGTGATCCTGGCTAGTCTGGCCATGGACCTCTGGCATGGACTCTTCTTTTCCAGGAGAATGAATACCTCTTGTACTGTTTGCTGTGTGCTTCTGTGCTTCTTCCACCCCCTTGTACCAACAAAAATACACTGAAAAAAAAAGAATATGGGATTTGGTCCAGGGACTGATGCAGATACTCACTGTTTGTAGACCCTTTCTGAGATGCCTAATTCACAGAAAATAGCAGTGGCCGTCAGGCACGCTGTACTGTTCCTTTTGCCTCTGTCCCCACTAGCTGTGCTCCTCAGCTCTGTGCATGCCCCCTGCGGGAGTTGTTTTCTGGGGAGGGGGCTTGACCAGAATCCAGCATGTATTTTCCTAGAAATACAGGTGTTCTTCAAGATTATATGTCTTTTCCTTGAGGGAATTGAAATAAAGTGGTTTTCATGGGCTCTTGGGAAACCTTTGGGTGTTTTTATCAAATGGATATTAAACTACTAATGGCTTATTCTTTGGCAGCTTTACATACCACTAATTACAGTCTGTTAACTATTTTTAGCTTAAATGGGCAAAGCAGTTAAAAGTGAAAGAAGACTGTTTTCTGAGAACCTGGCAGTGGCTGGCCAATACTGTCTTCCTAATTCTGGTGCTCTTAAGGAGGGCTACTATCTAAGTGGGACTGGGCCCGTGTGGAGACAGAGCAGTTATATTTGACAGGTGGAGGCAGGTGGGCCAGCTCCTGCCACTGCTTGGCCAGTAGAAGGGAACATTGCGGTAACTTTTTTTTTTTTTTGTCTTCTTGGCACTACAGTTTGCTGACAACAGAGAACATGAGGTTGCAAATGGTCCCTGCTTGGGCCCTGCTTGGTGTCATAAAGATCAAGGAAATGAGAAATTAGGAAATGTACTGCCTTTTTACTTTAAATAGCAATTATTTTATCTGCTTTGCTTTGGTCTTCCTGCACTTCTACCTTCTTCAGCATTTAAAGGTTAAAATGCCTCATCAGTTTTGATGCAATAAAAAGGAATGATGCTTCTTTTATTCATGCCCTGGGACAGCAGCAGCAGTGGTGGAAGAAGTCTTTAGCCAGACAAAGGGGGACTGGTATCTTAGTAATGGTATTAACTAAGTGGTGCTTCTGAAAGATCTTCAGGATAAAATTCATCAGCTTGGGGGTCTCTTCAGCTTTTGAAGTTCTTCTGTTTTCTTGCCTTTCCTTTTTTTCTCCTAAAAAGCAATTCTAAACATTTCATGTCGTTTTATTTCTTCATTCTTTAGGGAATGCTAAATTCCTAGGGACAACATCCATTTTTCTTCTCTGGTGGTTGAGTTACAGTTGTGCAACATGAGGGAAGGAATGGTTTTGGAACTCACTTACCCCCCAGTGGGAGGATCAGTGAGAGAGTCTCAGAACCTGGGCCTTGAGGTCCTTTTGAATGTCTCCCTTGGCTCTCCTCTAGGAAGTGTTCTTTAGGGTTCATTTCCTCTGACTTGGAGAACCACCTTGTATTTTGAAAATTTGGAAGGACAGCAATAAAATTAACAAGCCAAAAAAATTCTTTTGTTGAATGGATTGAAGTAGGGAAAACTGATCCTCTTATCTTGATGAGCTAGATCTGCTTTCTCTCTTCTCTTCAATGGCTACTATTAGGTTCAAAGTTCAGCCACCTCGATGTTAAGCCAACTTTTGTTGGCCAGTTAGACATTTTCACTTCCATCCAATCAGGGATCTGCTTGCCATGGATCCCTTTTCAAGCTCTGGCATTGGTTCATTCTGAGCGCTTTGGATTAACTTCTAATGCTTCTTGCTGAGGAATATTCCTATCTGGTTTTTTTTTTTTTTTTTTTTTTTACTATAAAATGTGCTCCTGCTTGTTGCAGGTACTTGGCAAATAGGTCCAAAAGACACACACTGGCCATGACCAACCCTACAGCTGAGATCCCACCGGACCTACAACGGCAGCTAGGACAGCAGCCTTTCCGTTCCCGGGTCTGGCCTCCTCACCTGGTACCCGATCAGCATCGGTGAGTAGCCACATGAGCTGTGTGAGCCTTCCTGAGGCTCATCAGACAGGCACCCTTCTGACAAGTCTTGCAGTGATCGTGATGAGCATCAAGGCTTTAAGTAGAAGTCAGTTGTCATCTTGAACTTAACATCTGTATAGCTCCCTAAACTGAGCAATGCACAGGGCAAAGGTTTTCTACTGGGCACTGCAGCAGTATGAGATTCTTCTCTCCCGTTATCTTGCAGGCCTGTTTATTGTCTGCAGTTGATTGCCATGATTCTAGATGTTGACTCATAGGTGAAATTGAACTTGAAACATGAAAGCTTGTGATGCTCTTAGAAACCCAGATGGAAATAGGAAGATTTGTAGCCATATCAATAAATTTAGCTTTTAATAACCCATCACCTTCAAAAGAATGGGCATTTCATACTGTGTTACCATTGAACAGTGAACTTGGATGTGGAGGAAGGTTACATCCCTTTGTGAACATTAGAGCAGTGACCCTGCATCCTCTTTAGTTTAGGGCTTGAAAAGTCTTCCAATATTCTGATGGCACATTCTTTTTGCTAGTCTCCGTTACAGTTATAATTCATTCTTGAAGACATGAAAACAAGTTTAACCTTCCTGACCAAGAAACTTCACAAAGTTGTAGCCAAGTATGCCTGGAAACAGGGGGGCGTCACTTTGCTAAGATTAAGATGAGTCTCTTTCTAAAATACCTTGATGACTAAAAAATCTTAGTCGAGTCCATCCTGAGACTATCCCCAAGCTAATGTGATACACTTTCAAAGCTACCACCCATTACTATTCCAGTCTCCTTTGCAGATACTGAAAAGCAGTCTGACTTGGAAAGGTTGAAAATCAGTCAGTTTCCAAGGAAATTATGTTTTTAAGTGGGTTTTACTTTAATCTTGCAACCAGATCATATTGGGAAGCTTGATAAAGTGTTGTGATTGTGGCTTAGTTACCCACTGAGCACTGGTGTAATCAGCAGAGTCAGGTGAACTCTGAGCAGGCTGAGACATAATTAGTGCCACGTTGGAACTGAGAAAGAAGGGTGATAAGCTTTGTGACTACCTTAGTACACACAGTGAAATAGCTTAGTAAGAATGGCTGGTTAGGAGGAACAGATACATAAAACTCTCCGAATTCTGATGGCACAGAAAGACACTATTTTTTTCTGATAATAGTCTCTCAAGACCTACATTATTAGTTTACATTACTTAAAATAAGTGATTTATTGCAGAACTGTTTTTCTTTTTTTGTTGTTTCCTTTTCCACATAAATTTCCCAGGATTTCTCAATAGCTCTGAGCTGTACACAGCCACCTAACAGACCTTTGATAATTTCGTCTTCCCTTGTCTCCATCTTCCCCTCACCCACAGCCTGACACTTAATTTTTCAGCGCTTGTCAGAGTTTGTTGTGTAGCCCAAGTCCTTTGAAGATTCTCGTTCAATTCTCCATATTCCTTTAGAGGTAGTCCTATTCAGGGAAACAGTCTTTGTTGCTGCCTCTATATCCTGTTTACATTTGTTACTAAAGGAAGACCACACTGGCCCACAGCGCCGTTTATGTGGTTTCCAGCCTGCCTACAGTCATTGTGAAGGCCTTGCCTGCTGGAAATGTGTCTCCCGCGTGTTTTCATGTGAACACTCTTGATAGAGTATTTCAAGAGTTTCCTGTGGCCAGGTTGTTTTGAAATGAAAGAAACAGAAAGGTTGATGAGCAGGAGATTGTGTAAGGTGAGGCATCTGTGCAGACGTGGTAGGATCACTGTAAAAATATAGCAACAGGAGAGACTGAGGGCAGTATTCACGGGTGGGAGAGTGTGGAGTTCCAAGACCATAAAACCGAAGATGCTTGGCCAGTGTAAATTACTGAATTCCCTTCTTTTTCTGTGTTAAAGAACAGCACATGTTTGGCATTCTTCTGGAGTATACTAGGTGAAAGCCAACACGGAGACAGAAGGAGGGATCTCATCAACTTTTCCAATCCTGAAATGTGTGCTTTAAAAAAACTGTTTTAATTTTACTTTTTTATTGATTTTGTGCTAACACAAGATGGATTTTATAACAGTTGGGTACCAAGTCCGTGTTTGAAGAATATATAGTAGGAATATCACCCTAGCAGAGAGGCTGTCCTGAGTTTGAACGTGATTGCTAATAACAAGAAAGCATAATTGATATTATCAGTGCTTCTGAAATGAGCAGCTACTTCAGAACCATTTCTGGACTGGCCTGGGTATCAGTCTGTTTGTAGCCTGAACGGGAAAGCCCCAAAATACTTGGGCCTGAGATTATTTCTCAGATGGTAGAGAATGGCTTTTGTGCAGACTAGACTGACTCCTTCAAGAATATAGATTTCCGAGTGAATTAGAAATGGGTCCAGTATCAGAAAAGAGTGAAAAGGCAGAAGTCGAGTTTGAGGAAAAAAATAGTACTTGCTTTAATTCACAAAGTCTGAAGTAGAAACAGAAATAAAAAGTATTGAGGAACTGCTCCTGAAAGATTTCATGGTCACTGTTTTCTGGATTATGTCCCCCCAAATCATTTGTCTTGTGTGTTACTGATACAAAAATATGTTTGTGCTCATTTCATATAGCACATTTATGTCAAGCTTCCACAGAGTCTGAACAGAAGTCCTCATTAGAAAAGCAAGGGAGAACGGCTTGTACCTGAACTCTTCTGACACCTTGACAATCACCCAGTTTCTCCCAGACTCTCCTTGTCTGGAGTATATTTAAACTTTCCCGTTAACCTACTTTTTTTTTCTGAGTTGTTTTGCTTCAGTCCAAAACAAGGTGAGACATCACTTTACCCATAGATCAGTGTAATGTTATCTCTGCCCTGGACATGAACCCCTGATCCTTTCCATCAACTGTTGGAATGCTGTGTTGGCAGTCTTCTGTCTGCCTACCTCAAACCCATAAACATCTCTTTCTGATTAGCTCACAACTGTAGGTGTTAGCTTCTAACCACAGTGCTGTCTTAGGCCACTCCTTATCAACAACTTTTTCTTTCTTTCTGTAAAATACTGGCTGTGTTCTGGTTGAGTAGTGCAGTTTCTGAAGGTAATCTATAGGATTCATTTTTAATTAGGGTCTGGAAAGGTGCTGCTGTTCTGGGAAGTTAATTTTCACAACAGGTAACTGTTTGAGATGACCAGGTACTTGTAGAATTCTGAGGCTCACAGTCCTTAGGAATGTGCTGTTTCCAACCACAGTGGCAGATGTCCCTCTTTCCCCCACGTCCACCCCATCACTCATCTGTCAGCACAGAACCCATGAGCTCTGGGCCAGACATTTGCCCACAGAGCTGATTCTGGTTTCCCACTGGTTCTACAGAGATACTGCTCAGTGAAAACTTGGGGCCGCACGGTGAATTCTAGGTTGATAAGGTACTAGACAGAAACATGATTGTAAAAGGAGAAGTTCCTGTACTGCTGTCCCAGGGAATGTTCAGATGCTCTTCTCTCCAGTCTAATATATTGTAAGAACCGGACACATTTGATCCCCAGGACCTCATCAGGCTTGGAAATTAAGCCAACCAAAGGTAAGTGAAAAGATGTGCACCTGAGCTCTCTAAAGGGAAGCAGGGCAGGGAAACAACTGACCTATGGAAATGGCTTAATATGCAGGGACACACAAGCAGCCAGCCGTCTGTGTATTCATCTGGAACAGCAGTCCCTGTGTGATTTGATCAAAACCCCTGAGTTCTAGCCCCTAACCTTCTCTTCCCATGTATTCAGCTCCACCTACAAGGACTCCAATACCCTGCATCTTCCCACGGAGCGTTTCTCCCCTGTGCGCCGGTTCTCAGATGGGGCTGCAAGCATCCAGGCCTTCAAAGCTCACCTGGAAAAAATGGGCAACAACAGCAGCATCAAACAGTTGCAGCAGGTAATGAAAGAGATGGCAGGCATCTCTGAAGAAGCATGGGTGACAGAGACCAGTATTGCAGGAGGACTGGGGTGGTTAACATTCTACCCCCTTCATGTCAGCAACAACACAGTTTTAGAGGTTAGAAAAAAGTGTAGCTTTCTAACGATCTTTCTTTACGTCTTGTTACATATAGCACTCTCAAGGATCAACTTGCTTACTTTATGAAGGGACTCAGTTTTCGTTCTGGAGAGGAATTTCTGGGTGTGGGTTTCAGTGGGAAGCACCAGGGAAGTGCTTCTAAGCAACCTTGGCATTCTCTAATGATTTCTGGGCAGCTGCATCTTGTTGGAGCCTGCTCTGCATTGTCGTCACCTGGTGTATTTTCTAGTTTGTATGGAATAAGCCTCCAGAGAAAGGAAGTATACCTCCAGGCTTCTATAATGGGCTGATTGCTTTTTTCGCCTTCCTGACGTCCAAGCCAGGCTTTGAGTGATGTGTGCTTTGTACACAGGTTTCATCCAGGACACTTTCGTTTGTACCCATCCTTAGTGTTTCCCATTCATTCATACAGAGCAGGAATGAATCTATGTAGTACACAAAATACTTGTATAAATGGGTTAATTGCTCACCAAGGACATTGTTCTTCTCTTGTGGCTCTTTCCGCCCATGAGGCCTTGGGGCAGATCTGCATCTGCTGAGATAACGCTGCATGGTGTGCAACTGGCTGCATCCCATCTGTATTAACTGCTTTCCCTTCAGGAGTGTGAGCAGCTGCAGAAGATGTACGGGGGGCAGATTGATGAAAGGACCCTGGAGAAGACCCAGCAGCAGCATGTGCTCTACCAGCAGGAGCAGCACCATCAAATTCTCCAGCAACAAATTCAAGTAGGCCTGCACGCTCTGCTTTCTCCAACTTGTCTTGGAGTTTGCTTTCAGGCTAAGTGGCCTGTGAATTTTGGAGATCACTCAGGGCAAAGTGCAGTTATGTTTTGTTTAAGTAAAGGTGATCAACCATTTTGATGAAGAACAAAAGTATAAATCTCAGTCACAGATAGTTCTGTGTCTTCCCTTCCTGAGAATAGTTATGATTGATCTTCAGGCTCACAGTTTCCTTTCCCCCACATGTTTTAGGATTCTATCTGTCCTCCTCAACCTTCTCCACCTCTTCAGACTTCATGTGAAAGTCAGCCAGCCCTCCTCACCCACCAGCTCCAGAGGTAATGAGTCATTGTGTTTTATGCCTGAGCCGTTGTCTCTGCCATATGGTGTCTTTGACCTGACTCATGGGCGATATACTGACTTATTTTAGCATTCATCTTGGAAGAATCTGTTTTTAAAGGAGAGACACCACTTTAAATTTCAGGAGTCTCCCTAAAATCCTAACTTGTGCCATTTCATTTTTTTAGCCCCATAAGTAGTCTGATAATAGACACAGGCCCATTATGAACTCGGCCTCTTTGTCTGAGAAGTCTGGTAAAACAAGATGTGGATAGGCTTTAAGTAGACTGTGATGGATGGTTTGTGTGTGTTTTTCTTGTCTGGAGACTTAACAAAAGTATAAATAAATAAATTAGTTCATGCTTGTATGCATCACATAGCTCAAATGAACCTAAAGATGGTACTGTCATCTTAGGAGATTTGTTTATTTCTCTGGTTTTGTTGTTTTTAAGGTTAAGGATTCAGCCGTCAAGCCCACCCCCCAACCACCCCAACAACCATCTCTTCAGGCAACCCAGTAATAGTCCTCCCCCCATGAACAGTACCATGATCCAGTCACACGGTGAGTGGGGTGGTACAGATAGAACCATTATATGCCACATGGGAGAAGTGACAGTCTTCGTCTTGAGCTCCAGAAACTACCGATCGTAAAGGCAGAGTAACATACTGTGTACGGATATGGGCTGTAGAACTAGACTGCCTTGGTTTGAGTCCTGATTCTACCGGCTGCTTTGCTGTGGAAACTTAGGTAACTTACTTCAGTCTACCTCAGTTTTCTCAAAGGTAAGCTGGGGATAGTAATAGTATTTCATGAGGAAATACATATAAAGCATATGAAACAACCTCTTGCACAGAACAGTTCTCAATAAAGTTAACTATTCTTAAAAAATGTAATAAAATCTTCCTCCAACCGTACCAAATAATACATTCTACTAGAACCTTCCTTATTGTCATACCTTAATTTGATTATCCCTTGTGCATCTGGGATCTTTTCTTGTGTGTGTTTAGATGGAGGTGAATGTTAGTATATTCTGATTGGTATAAGTCTGCAGAAAGCAGCACTGAAAGTATTTATTTCGAAAATGGGTAATCTCTGAGTAATGCTGTGCAATCTAGATCCCTTGCCAGTCTCCGTAGGCATCCTTAAAAGAAGTCTGAATAGGCCTCTAGGCTCGTCGTACTCTAAGTAGGTTCCCTGACCACCAATGTTTATGGGAAGACAAGAATCTCAAGTCCCATCCCAGATTGCCTGGATCAGAATCTGCCATCTGTGTACAAATCCCAGCCATCTCTGTGTATGTGAAAGATTGAGAAGTCTTGCCGTACATCAGAGTTATTCAACGTATAATCCATGGACTAGCTTTTAAGAGTGTTTTAGAAACACAGTGTTGGAGCCCCATCCAGACCTCCTGAATTAGAATTCTGTGGGTAGGAATCTAGGTTTTCAGCAGTTCTCCAGATCAATCTTGTACACACCCAAGTGTGACAGGTACTACACTAGATGGCCTCAGGCGCCTTTGTAGTGCCCATTATCTCCAGATAACCTGGGCATTTGGTCACTCTATGGTTCTTTTCTCCTCAGGTGCTGCATCTCCCCCGCAGTTCCAGGGCTTACCCTCCCGCAGCACAATCTTCCAGCAGCAGCCTGAGAACTGTTCTCCTCCCAATGTGGCACTCAGCTGTTTGGGCATGCAGCAGCCCAGCCAGTCGCAGCAGGTCACCATCCAAGTGCAGGAGCCTGCTGACATGCTCAGCAGCATGCCAGGGACAGCTGCAGGCTCAGCTGGGCGGGGCGTCTCCATCAGCCCCAGCACCGGTCACATTCAGATGCAACATCGTACCCATCTGATAGCCACATTCAGCTGTGGGCACCGGTCCTTGTCCAAGCAGCTGAGCGCCGACAGTGCAGAGGCCCACAGGTGAGGGGCTGCCTCAGTTCCCCCAGCCGTCTATCCAGGTGATCTGGGTGGGAGGGAACCCCTCAGCAGTGACGGAGAAGGAATCTGACTGGGCTGCACTGGTAAGCCACATGCCTTTTGTTTTATCCTTTCTGGAGTCAGGGAGGTGAGTTTGGGATGCTCTTGTAACCTCCTTATCGACCCAGGATTAAGATGGTGAAGAGACAGGAGACAAATGGAAAAGCTGCCTTACTGTTCACTTGCAAAGAAAATAGCCTCTGAGAGGAGGTTGTAGAAATGCCAGTTTCCCCTTGTCTATTCTTTCAGATTTTTTTCCTTCTCTGTCACTGTTCTAAGCTCTTAATAGCTTAACTGGTGTTTTGAAACAGACAAGTTGCCACCCTCAAGTTAGAGCTGGATCTAACGCACACAGTGCCCTAAGTTTCTTAGACGTTAGTGGGTGGGTAAGTAAGGAGATGTTCAGGAATGGTGCATACAGCCCTGTCTCTCCCAGTTTCACACCACAGTTCTCTGTACCAGTGGGCACCCCTTCTAAGGAGGAGGAGTAGCTATTCCCCAGGGGAGTCCAGCACACCTGTTACATGGTACTCACTGCCTTTTGTGTCTGCAGCTTGAACATGAATCGGTTCTCCCCTGCTAACTACGACCAGGCGCATTTACAACCCCATCTGTTTTCGGACCAGTCTCGGGGTTCCCCCAGCAGCTATAGCCCTTCAACAGGAGTGGGCTTCCCACCAAGCCAAGCCCTGAAAGTCCCTCCTCTTGACCAATTCCCTACCTTCCCTCCCAGTGCCCATCAGCAGCCGCCACACTATACCACATCAGCACTACAGCAGGCCCTTCTGTCCCCCACACCACCAGACTACACCAGACACCAGCAGGTACCCCACATCCTTCAAGGACTGCTCTCTCCCCGGCATTCGCTCTCTGGCCACTCAGACATTCGACTGCCCCCAGCAGAGTTTGCACAGCTCATTAAACGGCAGCAGCAGCAACGGCAGCAGCAGCAACAGCAGCAGCAAGAGTATCAAGAACTGTTCAGGCATATGAACCAAGGGGATGCTGGGAGCCTGGCTTCCAGTCTTGGGGGACAGAGTATGACAGAGCAGCACCAGGCTCTGCCTTATCATAATGCTGACTCGTATCACCACCATACCAGCCCCCAGCACCTTCTACAGATCAGGGCACAAGAATGTATCTCGCAGGTTTCTTCAGCCGCCACGTCTCATGGGTATGCTCACCAGCCAGCACTAATGCATTCAGAGAGCATGGAAGAAGAGGACTGCGCGTGTGAGGGTGTCAAGGATGGCTTTTTAGAAAGTAAGAGTTCAAATGCATTGATCAAAGGTTGCCATGACAGCCCCCTGCTCTTGAGTACCGGTGGACCTGGGGACCCTGAATCCTTGCTAGGAACTGTGAACCATGCACAGGAACTCGGGATACATTCGTACCGACATCAGCCAACTGCTGCATTCAGTATAAATAAGGTTCCCAGCCAAGGTAAGAGTCCTTTGTGGTAAAATTCCTGGGCCCATCTTCAAAGTTATCTTTTCTCAGCTAGTATTCCGTGTTCTGAAGAAGAAACGAGTTCCTGAGAACACTCTTTGGGACCCATGCTTTGAGAAGCACGTAGGAAGTGGGGATTGGTGGGTAAGGGGTTTGTATTCAAAATAAAAAGATAATGATAGAAAATTAATGCTTAGATAGTATAAACCAAAACAAACCAAACCCACTGCTGTCACGTCAATTCCAACTCATAGTGACCCTGTAGGTCAGAGTAGAATTGCCCCATAAAGTTTCCAAGGAGTGCTTGGTGGATTTGAACTGCCAGACCTTAGCAGCTGTAGTACTTAACCACTATGCCACGAGGGTTTTCTTAGATAGCATAGTCAGTCAGATATTTATTCTCATAGTCATACCATGGTTTCCTGGAACCCAGAAATTCTTGACTTCATCAAAATACCTGACTTTAACTTCTGCAATAGAAGAAAAGTCAGGAAATACAATTTAGTATATATAATCTGGACCAGGAGTCGAAGCACCTTAGCTCTGGTGTTTCCTCTCTCACTCAAACTCTCTGATTCTCAGGTTCCTCACCTGTTAAAAAAAAAGGGACGGCAAAGATTAATGGTCCTGTGTAGAGCATTTGTGAGGATTAAAACATATATATGTGTTTGTATGTGTGTGTATATGTAATTATGTGTATATAAGGGAAAGAAGCACTGGATAACTTGAAATGAATGATAGAAATGTGTTATTATTACTCTGATCATTTGGTCCATGAGGCAAATACCAAATATTAGAGCATCATAAGGAGCCCTGTGTTGTTGTGTATCGCTTTATAATTAACGAGCACATTTCTTTTCATTCCAAAAATGATTGGGATTGCCATCAGTGAGTTACACTTGGGAAATGCTGTTCCACTGGGATCATAGACAAAGCCAGGAGTGTTATCCAGTCTGTCATCAGCAGGTCTTGCAGTTTGCCAGCCTTCACTTTTGCCTTCCAAGGGAATAAAAATAAGGAATTTATCCATAAAATACACAGCCTTGAAACTGAGCATTTCTTCCTTCTGTCCTCTTCTGGAGTCTCCCAGGTCTCTTGCCCTGTCCTTTACTGTCACGCACACATAACTGAATTCCTAGACGAATTAGATCTTGCAGCACAGAAACAGGATTGAAACCCTTGCTCCGAAGCACTTTATGTGAAAAGCAGTGTTTTGGGTTGTGTTTATTATTCATAGGGAAGGAAGTGTGGTTCATAAACAGCCAGTTAGATCTTTGGCTTCTGAACAGATAGATGTAGATGTTGTCTAGTTCCTAGAACACATGGTGCTGCTGTATTTTTAAGTGGACTTGTCAAACAAGAACCCTCAGATAAGGCTGGTGGGAGGTTTCAGAACCGGGTCACATAGGGCAAGATGGGCAGATCTGGGGATGTTAGGGCATGAGGGGGGAAAAAAAAAGACCTAAGGAGAAACATTGTACCTGGAAGAGGGATTAGACTTCTGGGTTTGTATTATGGGGCAGAACTAAGATCAGGATAGAAGGTGCAGAAATTCAGCACCCTGTAGGAGACTTTTCTAAGAACTTACAGCAAAGCGGGCTGTTGTAGCAGCCTGTAGCTGCCTGTCCGGGGAGTGTTCTAGCAGAGGCGAGTGATAGCCTCAGAGATGCCATGGAGAAGATTCCTGTGTGGATGAGAGCATTGGGCAGATTAGCATTCTGTAGCTGGAATCTGTAGCTGGAATGAAAAGAAGGGGAAGAGCCACCGTTTCTGTAATGCTTTCCACATACCAGACACCAAACTCTTTACATGTATACACTGATTCCACAACAATCCTATGAGGTAGTAACTTCTTAACCCCATTTTACCAATGAGGCAGCTGAAGCACAGAGAAATTAACTAGCTTGTCCAAGATCGATAGCTAATTAGTGACAGCTGAATTGGAGTTGTTCGGTTCACCCGGGTAGATGCCGACTAAGCATGCTCTGGGTGTGCAAGACCTTGTGTCAGGTACCGAGGAAAGAGCCAAGATGAGGCAAATAGTATATCTGTTAGACCTCTCCCACCCTGGATTGCCTCTTGAAATGTTTTTCTTCGAAAATTATTTTCTCTGATTTCTCTCCACTTTTTTCTCCTGTGTGATGCCTATCTCCAGAAGGGCTGGAGGACTTAAATTTGCCTGTGTCCCCTAATGTGTCCCTTAACTGTCAGTGTGGGGGGGCGGTCTTCCCTTTAGCAGGTTAGCTGGTCTACTTACTGTCTCTAAAGAAAGGCAGACTGTGGTTAGTACAAATGATGCCAGAGGAGGGAAAAATGAGCTCAGATGGGGACTAGAGCAGGGATCCAGTGGCAAGGGATTTAGGGCCTGGCACTTGAATGAAGACGATTTTGCCATTTGGATTTAGAGGGAAGAAAACCTTTCAGGTAGAGGAAGAGACATAAAGAGGAAGAGACATATTGTTGTGTGCCATCGAATCAATTCCAACTCATAGCGACCATGTAAAACAGTAGGATTGTCCCACAGCATTCCCAAGGCTGACATCTTTATGGGAACAGATCCCCAGGTCTTTTTTCCCATGGAGTGACTGGTGGGTTCAAACTGCTGACTTTCTGTTAGCCAAACCAAATCCAATGCCGCTGAGTCAATTCCAACTTACAGCGACTGTATAGAACAGAGTAGGACAGCTCCATGGAGTTGCCACGGACTGCCTGGCAGATTTGAACTGCTGCCCTTTTTATTAGCAGATACAGCACTTAACCACTGTGCAACTAGGGTTTCCTTCTGTTGGCAGCTGAGCTGTTAACCACTGCATCCTTAAGGAAAGACTAGTGAGTGAGAATGTTTCAGGAGAATGCAAGGAGGCTTCACTGGTTTCAAATGTAGTAGAAGCTAAAGCCAGAGGTTTTCTAAAATACAGAGTACAGTGTCGATCCTGCAGAAATGTACAAGAGTAGTGTGACACCGCTCAATTCTCCTGGCAGTTTGAAATAGGGACTAGTCACTGTCATACCCTGTCTTTTTAAGTCTAAGGCCTGGACTTCAGGTCTGCACTTTGTGGTGTGGTCCTTGTGACAGATCCATCCTGCCGTGTTCCCTAGTTGCGTTGCCGTCACTAGCACTCTGCTCTCTTCCCTCATCCTCACGTCAGACATCCACCACCGTCAGTGCTGTCATACCCTGTCCCGCTGTAAACATCCCTTCTGGTTTCTAGAAGAGTCCGGCAGTGTCTCTAGTGGCTTCAGTTCCAGACTACTGTGTCTTTCTAACGTCATCAACAGTTTTGCTGGTGTCCTCCAAGAAAAGACATCTTTTTCTCTTACTTTGGACCTTTTGATATGAGCTTTTCCAGAAGCTGTAATCTTAGTTCCTGCCCTGTTTGCCAGTGCATTGTGGAGATTCCCCTTCCTTCTTTGTATGCCGTTTGTTGTAACAGACACCTTGAACAGCCATAGAAGATGCTTTCTCTTGCCAGGGTCCTACTTATCTCACCATTTTTCTAACATCTACTTGTGTTTTGTGCCTTTTGGAGCCACACATCTTTAATGAATAAAGCCATGTGTGTATTACCATGGGAATTTAGAATCCAGTCTAGTGTAATAATATCATAGAGGAAATAATGTCCTTTTGAAGTGATGCTGAAGAGTTCACGTCCATGCTTAGTTTTCTGCACTTCTCAGGGTTCTACATCTGTGTGTTAAAAAAAAAAAAAAAAAAAAAAAAAATTCTTATTCCGAGGATCTCCATTAGCCTTACCTTAAACAGCTTTTAAAATGAGACCAGGGGCCTGTCATGTAACCTCTCTTCCACTTCTTCATTTGCATAATAAGAGGTAAGTGTCACCCAAGAGAAGGAGATCAGAATTAATACTCCTGTGTCTGTTCTGCGTCCCACACTGTCCTTGGTGCGCTCCACTGTTGCCGTCTGTTTTTCACACACACCCGCCCTCCAGGAAGTGGATGTGCTGACCCCCTGTTAGATTAGAAACTGAGATTCCACAATCCCACTCCTTTAATTTGACATGACCCTACTGTTTTAAAAACTTGGGATCTCACTTATATACTTTACCAGACAATCTTGCTGAGAGAGGGTTATAATACCCCAACCCCACTGCCCTGCTGGTGAAGGGGGAGCTCACATTTGTTCATCTCTTTGGACAGAAAGAAATGTCAGACATTTCTTATACTAGTACCTCCATCTCTGTGAAGGACCAAATTCAGCATCAGTTATTAAATGGCTGTGCTATAAAACCTTTTGCCATCAAGTCAGTTCTGATTCATAGCAACCCTATAGGACAGAGAAGAACTGCCCTATAAAGTTTCCTAGGAGCAGCTGGTGGATTTAAGCACTGACCTTTTATTTAGGAGGCAAATGCTAACCACTGTGCCACCAGGGCTCTCAACTGTGCTGTGTAAGACTATAGTATAGGTATAGAGGTGAAGAGACAGAACCTGCCCCCAGGGAGCTTATACTCTGCCAGCATGGAGGGTAGTGAGACAAGCTCCTAAATAGCTTCAACATGAAATGCTATGTAATGAGTGCTGTAAGAGGTACAGCTACAGAGAGCATAGCTCGTGTGATATTCCTGTCATTTTTGAAGACTGGATGATCGGTGATCACTGATGCTATTCAAGGAAAGTTAGATGCTATCTCGTGAACGTGCCACCAGCCAGTGTAGGCTGCCAGAGCACAGAGGAGGCAGCATGCCGAAAGCTTATTGCGTTGTGTCTAAGTTTTAGGGCACAGCCATGCTGCATATAGTCTCCCTGTCTGCTCCTCTGGAAGTAAAAAGAAGGGTTATCTTCCTCCCACAGCTTCATCACACATGCTTGAGATTTCCTCTGCAAATAAGTAAGTACAACAGCATACTCAGTGTATGCAGCGAGATTACCAACTTGACCTCTCAAAGAAAACCACATCCTCTTTTCTCTGAGCTGTCAGCTTCAGCAGGATCACTGGACTTTGAGTTTTAGAGAACAGAAACAATGACATCCTGGGAGGGTTTGCCCTTCAGAGCCTGCAAGAGATTACACATGGCATTTCTCTCATTTTGTGTTAAAACCCAGTAAATGAGTAAGGGCAAGTCAACATTGACAGACTCAGTAGAGTTGTGCGAGCTGCCCCGGGGCTCCTTGGGCAGGTGGGTGGTGAGCATTGTGTCTGTTCACGCCTTTTTTCCCTCATGTGATCTGATGATCATCCACCCTGTGTGCTGTTAGCTTTACTTGAGTAAATACCCAAACATACTGCTCTCAGAAGTCACTTTTCCCACATGAATTAAGTATATTTTGGTGAGCTGGACAGTTCCCTCAGCTGTTGAGTTAGCCTGAAGGATGCCTTTGGTTTGAGCCTGAATCTCCTGTCCCTTCACTGGGATAGTCGACTTACTCTCCTCAACCAGTCAGTAGGTTTCATCTAAACAGGTGTCACAAATGACTTCTACACTTCAGAGTCAGTGTTTTTAAGTATTTTATTAAAAATAATATTTGCTTGTATAGTCCTCTACAGCTTACAGACACCTTTTCACAGGGATTATCTTTTTTGAAGTGCACAACAACTCTCATTTTTTAAATAGGAAACTGAGGCTGGGAGACGTTAAATGACGCACCACACGCTATCATATACTCTTGTTAGCAATGGAGCTGGATTCTGACTCCAGATTTTTGTCCCCAGGTCTTATATTATGGGAGCCCTGGTGGCACAGTGGTTAAGATCTCAGCTGCTAACCAAAAAGTGAGCAGTTTGAATCCACCAGCCTCTCTTTGGAAATCATATGGGACAGCAGTTCTACTCTGTGTTATAGGGTGGTTATGAGTCAGAATCCACTTGATGACATCAGGATGGTTGATTGCCGTCTTATATCCTCTCCTATATGCCGCCTTGGTTCCCATTCCATACGTGCCTAGCACATGTGCTAAACAGAGGTGCTTGCCCTTCCCCGCCTTTGACCTAGTGGATATACAGGGACTTGAGCGGATGGAGCTGTTGTTTGTTAACTGTCTCCTATGAACATACTTATTTTCCCTCTGGTTTTAACTCATATTTGCCTCTCCTAGAGCCCCGGTGGCACAGTGGATAAGTGATATGGCTGCTAACCAAAAAGTCCGCAATTCAAATCACCAACTGCTCCTTGGCAACCCTGTTGGGCAGCAGTTCTACTCTGTCATTTAGGGACTTTATGGGTTGAAATTGATGGCAACTGGTTTGGTTTTTGGTGTGGGGTCTCCTGTTAGAAGGTTCGTCTATAAAAATTAATGTTTTCTTAAATTTTTTATTGTGCATTAGGTGGAAGTTTACAGAGCCAGTAGTTTCCCATTCAATAGCTTGTATGTCAAGGGTTCCATGCCGCTGGTTTCACCCTGCACAGTGTGCCAGCACTCTCCTCATTTCCATTCTTGAAAGTTAGTTTTAGTAACTGATTTGTTGACTTAAATATAGGTAAATTGACCCACCATTCTGGAAGTCGAACCCTGGGATACAGTCAGTTTCTTGTTCTTGTTGACTGGCTCGGCAGTACCCTAGTCACTGTTGTCACTAGTTGCCGTCAAGTTGATTCCGGTCATGACGATGCTGTATGTTAACCACTCAGAGAGGAGCATTAAGTGGGACGTCTTTATTGAGCTCTCACAGCGCACTGAGCACTGTTAAGCACTTTACATACCTATGGAGGAGGCTGTGTTTTACAGATAAGGAAACTGAGACCCAGAGAAGCTGGATAACTTCTCCAGGATTCCATTCCTCAGGAAATAGTAAGGCCAGGATTCTGACCTCAGAGCTTGTGCCCATCATAGGATTTGCCAGGTGTCATTTGGATGTCACCCTCAGTTTGTAAGCATCAGACCTGAAGGACAGGAAGAGAGCAGACAAGATGGACATAGCCTTATAAAGGCTGAGTGGGTGTTTTGGTTTGGAGAGGTTCATTTTCAGAAATAAAAGCAAATGTTAGAGGTAAAGTTGATGTAACACAACTCAAACAGAAACAGAGAGGCCTCCAGAAGAGGTGGGCAGTAACTAAATACCACAGGCCAGGACTGTGTAAATTCTCTTATCTTTGCCGTTGCGGTCTGTTTGATAAGAATCCTGTAAAAACCTTTAAACAGGAGAGCTCTCATGTTTGCCTTTAAGGGGAGCAAGAAGGTTGGACTCATGAGATTTGTATCCAGCTCTGTAACTCCAAGGAATAGAGTGGATGATGGTAGATACCAAAGAGGAGAAAATAGGCATTAGGAAATGCTTTGGAAAAATAAGAAGCACTAATCTTGTTACAGAGCAGAACAAGGCGTCAGTTCTGTGATGCACAGAGCCAGTGTTGCACCACTTCCTGCGAGTGGTTTTTGTTTGGCCCTGGGACCAGTGTGTGAATGGTGCCCACTGAGAGAAATTGGACTCAGGGGGTAAGATGGGTGAGCTCATCCCACACGACAAGCCCTGATGTAGCCTTTCTTTCCTTTTCCTCTCTCTTGCTGTCATTTTGTTTTTGGTAGCACAATACTTGGTTTCTGGCTATTCCTTTGACCTTTTTGCTCAGAGAATTTTTCAAGAGATTTTTCACTTGCCTTCACTTTTAGTAGTTGAGAAAGTACTTCCCCCTCTAATTTTCTCCAGGATACCTTGCATTACTAGCAACATGCAAGTCGGGTAGTTCTCTGTTCCTGTCATACCTCTACCCCTAAGGCTAGGCCTTACCTGATTATATAGGAGAGATGTTCTCATTTGACAGTCAGCAGCGGTACATTTTACTTTCATTGTGCAAATAGCTATTTGAATGGCATGATAACCATTAGGGCTATTTCTTTTTCTTTTTTTTATTTAATATGACTGAGTGAAAATGTACATTCCCGTATAAATTTACATGCCCACCTACATGCAGCTTCCACTGCTCTCCCTGCCCGGTGACAGCACACTATTTCTTCTCCGCTCCATACATGTCTCATCCTCCCAACAGCCTCCTTTCCCCTCCTCTCCACCCACTCTCCTTCCTCCAGCCAGAGGTCAGCAAGACGATATCCTATAGATGTATAGAACCATAAAGTGCATCCAATATATGGTCACTCTGCATTGCCAAGTCCAGTCCATTCCTGTCCAAAGAGTGGACCTTCATTATGATTTATGGGTAAGGGCAGCATCAGGGCTGGGGGCCATGCTCTCAGGGGAACCCCAAAACCACTGGACCATCAATTGAAGTGTTTAAGTGGAGATCTCAGGATGCACCCCTTTTTATTCTTGTGTTGCCAGTGAGACTCAACCTAGTGAGCTCCATCGTGGCTATCACTGGTGGTAGCCGGACACCGTCCAGTTCTTCTGGTCCCAAGTCGATGTAGGCACCCAGGGCTATTTCTTATTAAGAATTTAAAAAAAAAAAAAAAACTGTTTTTTGCCAAAAGTCAGTTCATCAAGAAATAAGCCTAGCAGTTGCCAAGGAGCTTTGACTTAAAACATATGTTGAAGTCTCAAGCCCCAAAAGAGTCAAGAGTGCTAACAGAAGCAACTTAACAACCTGTGTATGGCCCAGACATTCTTCTTGACCTTTTTAGGGGGGAGGTCATTTTTTAAAAACTACTGTGATTAAGTGAAAGTTTACAGTCCCAGTCAGTTTTCCATATAAAACCCCGAACACCCACCTTTCTGTAACTCTATCTCTTCTCCTCACCCTGTGACAGCACACTCTTCTTTTTCACTCTTCTAGTAGCCACCCAACTAGTACTTGGCTCGTCCTCTCCTCTCAGGACAGCCTCATATATACATTAAGCCATAAAGTACACACACCACCTGCATCCTTCTGTGTGCCCAAGTCCAGTCCATTCTTTATCTGAAGGGTTGTTTTCAGTGCTGGTTTCAGCTGTGGGCTAGCAGCAAGTCCAGGGGCCATGTTCTCAGGACACCCTCCGTGTTGTTGGACCATAAAGTCTGGTCTTTTAATAGAGTTCCAGTTCTTGACCATTTTTGGTCAAGAGGAAATACTCATTCCTTTTGAACTCCTCATGCTTTTCAAAATCTGTTCCATGGAGTCTATTAAATCATTTACAGAAATAATTATTAAATACCTACTAGGTACAGGGCAATGTTTTGGAAACTGATGGCTTACAGGCATGCATTAAGGTACAGTTCCTGCCCTCAGGGAACTGATAGTCAGATAAGGAAGGAGAAGGACAAGTATACATTTGAACATGATACCAGGGATGATGATTGAGTGGAAAGAGACTAAGGAAGTCTTCTGGAGTTTAAAGGGGGGAAAAAATGTCTACTTCTGTTTCAGAAAAAGTCTTATAAGGAAGGTAATATTTAAGTTGGACCTGGAAGGATGAGTTGATTTGGACTGGCAGGAATAAAGGTAGAAGAATCAGGCATTTCCAGGTAGAGCAAATGCACAAAATTGTGAATAGGAAGAGAAGACTTAAGTGATCCTATCTGACAAGAGCTTAGAATGTGGAGCAGAGAGGAATATGAACTAGACTGGAGCAGTATTGTGAGGAGAAAGTGTGTGGGCTACCTTGTAGAAAAATTTGTCTTTGTAGAGTGATGGGAGAGGGGATGGTTACGAGAGGCTATTTTAATACAGGCAAGAGTAATAAAGGCCTCCAGTGAAACAGTGAAATTGGAAAGAAGGGGACTTGAAGCAACTAACATGGCAGAGGTGGGTGCTTTAGATTTCAGGCTGACGTGGGATCAAGAGTAAGAAATCAGCAGTGACTTCAGAACTCACACAGGGTTAGGAAAATGGGACACACAAGGATGTCTGATGAAGAAGGAGCTGATTATGGAGCAATTGGATGAACTTGGAATTGGGCATGGTAAGTGTTAGATGCTGGTTAGGTATTCAGAGAAAGATATCTTGAAAATAGTTGGAATAATGGATCTGGAGTTTTTTAAAAATAGTGTTTTAGTAAAGTCTTTACATAGAGGCAATAATTGAAGCCGTGAAAACAGGTGATGTGACCAAAGTAAGAGTGACGAGCGAGAAGGTCAAGGGTAGAAATGTGAGGTCTGTGGGGCTGGGGTGGTTCCTGAGGTGGAAGGAGCCAAGGACAGAGGGACGAGGCGTCCACAGGAGGGAGGCCTCCTCCCAGGCAAGGGGTTCCTAAAAGCTCCCAGAGGGGTTCTTCTGGGCACCAAGGTTTGGGAACACAGCACTGTGAAGTCAACAGAAAAATGAAAATAATAAAAGGGGTTCCGTGTAAGTCAGTTTATCCTTGAGAACGTGGGATTTTTCTCCTCACTTATGGTGTCCTCATACAGGAGCGCGTGTTTGCTGAGGACTGACGTCTGGGGCACATGCTGGTACTCACCACTGCTCGCTCTCCCCCTTGCAAGATGTTCCTTTGGTGAGCGTGCACGATGCTGGGAGAAAGCGGGTCTGCTGAGCCTGTTTTCTTCTGCCTTCTCAGAGTCCGTCATAGGGAACTGCATGGATAGAAGTTCTCCAGGTCAAGCAATGGAGCTGCCAGATCACAACGGGCTCGGGTACCCAGCACGCTCCTCAGTCAGTGAGCACCACAGGCCCCGGACCCTTCAGAGACACCATACGATCCAGAACAGCGACGACACTTACGTACGTTGGTCCTTTTCCCCTTGGAGGTGGGAATTCTGCTGACCTCAGCCTTGAAAACAGAAGATAGCAATGTTAGGCAGCAGCTGTGCCAATACTCTTTGCAATCTGAATTAGCACTTCTGGGAACCATAGGAGCAGCTCTGCTGAATTACCCTAGTGAACCAACTCCCGTAAAGGCACGATAGAATCCATAGTTCAAATTTTGGACTGAAAAATTAATAGGAGTTCCCATCTGCTCCATCTAGTCTAAACTCAGGTTTTGGCAAAGGAATCCTTAGGGGCTCTTGGTTAGTTTACTGACAGCTACACTGAATATATTCAAATAATGGGGACAAGTCGGGTTCAGCAAAGCTTTCCTGTCTTGCACAAGCAACTGGAGTTGCACCATCCATACAGTAGCAGCTAGCCATGTGTGGCTGTTTGAATTTAAATTAATTAAAATTAAATTAAATTAAAAATTTAGTTCTTCATTCACACTAGGCACATTTCAGGTGCTTAGGAGCCTCCTGTGGCAGGTGGCTGCCATAGTGAGCAGGGAAGACAGAGAATGTTTCCAGTATTGCACAGTGCCCTAGTGGACAATGTTGTCCTAAGACAGACTCTTGGAGATGAAGATAGGGTCAGAAATTGAGTTTTAGAAGATGTACAGGTGCCAGGGCATCTATCAGCTGGGATCCCCTGTACCCTGATCCCACCCCGACCCCTGCCTGGTCCAAGGCTAGGGAGGTTTCTTACGCTGTTGTAACTGCGGTATCTGCTTTAGAGGGGGCTGCAGAAGAAGGTTGTCTGGTGGTACTGCTCAGGATTTGTGCCCTCCACTGCCTTTTGTCTGGGATATTTATCTGTCTCTAAAGGTTTGGCACCTGTAATTTTTTCCTAATTGTTTTCTGCAGGTGCAGCTGGATAATTTGCCAGGAATGAGTCTCGTGGCCGGGAAAGCACTTAGTTCTGCCCGGATGTCCGATGCGGTCCTCAGCCAGTCCTCACTCATGGGAAGCCAGCAGTCTCAGGACGGGCATGAGGAAGGTAAGGTGCCTTACACTTGGGGTACCCCAGAGAGGTTCCTGGAGGAGCTCTCCCTCCATCTTTGCAGTGACTGTCCCTTACTTATGCATAAAGAGTCCCTGAGGAGGCAGGGCTACCGTACCCCCAGGGGGTCTGGCCAAAAGGCCCTTTTCCGCTCCTTCTCCCCGGAGTGTGAGTGCTTAAAGGACATGCCTCCTGGTTGAGTGCAAGGATCGCATTTCTGTTCCTAAAGCTTTCTTAAGATACTTCCTTAATAGCAGCTTTTCTGGTTAGGGTTAGAGAGCATTGTGTGCCTCCCTTTAGACCTGGTAAAGGAAAGGAGGATATCTTAGCTGATAAAGCCTAGAGCTTGGACAGGATAGGTCTGCAGTAAGTCCTGAGTCTGCCCTTCTTAGGTTTTGTAGGCAAGTCATTAACCTTTCTAAGCCTCAAGGTCTCTTCATCTATAAAGGGGCAGAAACAGTAAAAGCATCGTCCTAGATTATGCTTTGAGGGTTAATTGGCTTCATGCCTGTGAAGTACTTGGCACAGTGCTAGAACATAGAGCCTACCCAGTAATTGGTATCTGTTGGCAGTAAAATTACTGTCTTCATCCTTAAAGAGGTAAGTCTTTCTGAAGGAGCAGTTTGCCTTCTTCTCCCACTCTGTAGCAGTTGGAGTGTACTTCAGGGTGAGAAAGGGTAAAGGAAAAGGGACAAAGAAAGGAAAGGAGCACTTAGAGGAGAATGTGAGAATAATCCTGTCCCTGCTATCCCAGCCTGCTGTCCCAGCCCTGCTATCCCTAAATCAACAGCGGCCCTGCTGTCAGCTGAGAATTGAGGGCTGGGAGTCAGGTTACTCCCATGGTGCTGACACACATTGCTTACTCTTCCTCTCTCCCCACTGCCCACCTACCCTCCTAGCTCCTTGTCAAGCTTACATGTTCTTTTTGGTCTTGCAGAATGTAGGGAGAGTCTGCAGGGTCATGAGCACCCAGACCTGACTGATGGCAGCCAGCACTTAAACTCCTCTTGCTATCCATCTACATGTATTACAGACATCCTGCTCAGCTACAAGCACCCTGAGGTCTCCTTCAGCATGGAACAGGCAGGCGTGTAACAAGAAATGGAGAGTAAGTGTCACCCTGGTCAGGGCCAGACCAGACCTTTGGCCAGTGCCAGCTCCTGATCCTGTGGAGTAGTGGCCAGAACTCTAAAACTGACAGGTGCCACTCTTCTCCTCATGGCCTTCCCAGCTTCTAGCTTTTTCATTAAGTTCTGCACTAGTTGGGTCTTTTGTCTGTGGTGTGGAGGGACACAAGAGAAACAGTAGACATAGTCCTCTTGTTTAGTTATGGGAGACAAGACATATGAGCCATGGTGTTAAAAGTGCTGTAGTCTCTGTAGGGACAGTAAGCTAGCCACAGCTTGAGAGGTACTGGTGACCTGAAACTAGGGTAATAAGGAAAGGAAGTAGTCCTTAAATTTATTCCTGAAGGATGAAACCCAGCAAGAAAACATTTCTTGTGGCATACAGAAGCAAGTGGCAGAATGTTCTAGATGGGGGAATACATGATGAGAGACCAGTGGTTGGTAATGGGTAAGTTGGACAATTTAGCTGGAGTAAGCCTGAGGGTATACAGTAGGCATTACTGGTTCTCTCTTTGAAAATCTTTATTAGAGAAGACTTAATAAGGGTTAAGCCATTTGGCAAATCCATATCAGATTCTCAGTACAGCATGCCTCTTTAAATGTAAACCGTTTGTTTTGTTTTTTAAGTTTTCATTGGAATATGTGAGTTTTTCACTTTTCATACTAATTCTTCTCTGTGTCTCCTCCGTTGCAGGCTTTGTGTACAGCTTGGGAATGAAGAAGTTCATTTTAAACCAACAGTATCCAGCAGCATTGCGCCAAATCACCGTTTTGTTTCTCTTCGCCCAGAATAGTGGGGCTCCCTTCCTCACATTTGTTTCATCAGTGTGCCGTTTTTTGGGATTCTGAAAGGGTTTTGCCATGTTTGCTTGTACGACCGAGTCACCAAGGAAATAAACAGAATGTCTATGTTCTCCACCTTTTGTGAAGGTGTATTTGGTGTATTTGAGTTGACAGGGGGTTTCTGTTTTGTTTGGAGGGGATTTTCCCCCCTTTGATTATGTTTTCTTTTGGAGATTATTTTCTTTCTCTCTTTCTTCCCATGTCCCCTTCCCTCTTTCTTCCTCTCCCCTCTTCCCTCCCTCCCTTCCTCTCTCTCTTTTATAAGACAAGAGAGCAAAGCAGGTAGAATCCAGGGGCCAGGAGACTCGGAGCCACCCCAACCCCGTTCACACAACACCCTGTTCACCTGCATTTTTCTGCCATAGGAGCAAATACTAAAAGATATTATCCCTAGAATTATAGTGGCTGGGGGAAGGCGAGGAAGCAAAGGCTGATGGCCTCAGACACTTGGAGAACAAAAAACAGAGTGTAAGAAACCCCAAGCCTGGAACCTGAGAGGGCTTTACTGCTGAGATCCACTAGAAAACACATCTGGCCCAGCTAAGACCGTATCAAAGCTTTAGCCTGGATGATGAGTGACCTGGTGTTGATGGGTTGCCAGGTAACCTGAAACATTGGTTGCCTTTATCATCCTGCTGGTTTTACCCATGGTCTGAACACCCAGTAATGGTGCACTGTGCTTTCTGTGCCATCTTTCATTCTCCCTTTATATCGTGCTGTAAACAAGGATCGTTTCTGCTTTTATATATAAATATAGGTATGATTTTCCCTTTCAGCCTATTTCACAAGCAAAAAGAATAAATAGGTGGTTGTCTTGGGTCCCGCCTCTCCTAAGCTCCTCCTCATCCCTGGGTATCCTTAGTCCCTATTTTAAATCTCAATCATGTAGGAGTTGTTTTTGGTAAATGCTGACATTATTGTTATTATGATTATTAATAAATAAAGACAAAAGGGATTATTGTTTAAAAGAGCAAAGTTTAACCAGATTCTGTTCTGTTTGAATTGTGACTTGCACCTTTTGTTCAAAGTATTTTATTTAGACATTGTACTTGTAAACAGTTCTCCCCGTGCCAGTGACAGATAAAGTGGTCTTCTTCCCTGTCGAAGCAGTGCATATACAGTAGCTATTGTTTGTGTCATTATCTTATTCTTCTTCACTGTTGGAAACCAAAGTCTTCTCTGCTGGCTGAGGGCTGAGAGAGGATCTGGGTTATCATCTTCTTATCTTCAAAAGAAGAAAGAGATGTTATATGTTCTGACCCTCGCTCCTTTTTCCTGCCAGAGTAATAGGTCCCTAATCCCCTCCTAGTCTTTCCCCCTAAATTTGCACAGAAGAAAGCGGGTGTCCAGCATGGCTGTCCTGGTGTTGCTGGCAGGGTCCCCACGCAGCTTGCTCTTCTCACTGATACTGGCAGCTCAGTTCTTGGACCCACTACCCTCCAATGGATTTCTGAAGTGCAAGGGCCCTTCTTGGGATCTAGCCTCCACTTCCATGGTTTCCAGTCTCCCTTCTACTTGGTGGGACCATCAACTAGTCAGCAAAAGACGGCTTCCAAGAAAGCCCCCAAAGCTTTTGTTTGATTTAGCTGGCTCTTTCTCACTCAGAGGCCCCTCCGACCTCCACTCCCTCACCCACCCCACACTCTGCCTATTGTGTTTACATGATACAGTATCTGTAGAAGAGCAGACTGCCACCCTCTAGCAACCACGCAGATGAAAGCCAGTGAGCCTATTAATGTGCCATCTTGCAAACTACATTTTTTTTAAAAAAGTCATCGCTTTGTATTGTAGTAACCAATATGCACAGTATATGTTGAATGTATATGATATACTTTATTATTTCTGTTACTTGCAAACATCAGAAGTATTTTTTCTTTCTCATTTACATTGAACTAAAAAAGGATTAAAAATCTCCAGACCTATGTTGCAGTAAGACCTTTAGTCCTTTTTTTTTTGTGGGGCACTTATAATCAGTAACTTAGTTGGGGATAGTAGTGGATTATGAAAATAAAAACCTGATTATGGCCTTATGTTGATGTTATTTGCCTTGTGGTTGGGAGTACAGCTGGGAGAAGCATCCATCTGGGTGGAAGTTAGAAACCCTGGAGGAGGTCTACCAGGCCCTAGGGCAGAACTTGGAGAGCTCTCATCATCTCACGCTGCCTCATGCAACTAGCATTCTCTAGAAGTGTGGACACTGTCCCCTCAGAAGAAAACACTGAAGTTTGTGAGTCTGATGGAAAATGAGTTCTTTGAGAAGGTACTTTTGAAGAAGAAAGGCAGGGAGGATAACAAAGAGTTGGCCTAATCTGGGGCCTTTAGGACTGACCCCTATCAGTGCAGTGAAACAATGGCCAAATAAGCGTCAGGACAGAAAGGGAACTTCCTGTGGTTTTCGTCTTTCCCACACCTGGGCTCCAAAAGCTAGAGCAAAATTTTCACTAAGAATCTAGGCAAGTCTTAAGAGCTGACTGAAGGACTTCTTTAAAGGAAGAATACTGGAACATGGAAATGGTGACTTGAGTTTGTAGAAAGGAGAGAAGGGAACTTCTATCAGCCATCAAGTCTCTGGTGAACTAGAAAGTGGGAGTGGTTAAGAACCCTTTTGAGTCCATCTACACACCCTCTCACTTAAGGCCAAGTGAGTCTGGCACCACCAATAGTTACAAACCCAGACACCTCCCACTTTCCAACCATTTGCAGTAGGTGTCATTGCTGAAATTGTCTAGGGTGCGTTTAGGCTAGAGATAGGATGAGCTTGAAGAGGAAATGGAAGTATAGAGCCAGAGATTCCTGTGCTTTGGGAAACAAAAGCCATCAGGTCCTTATTCTGTCTTCTTGATACTGCACCAGGCCCCAACTGCAAAGATCAAGAAGTCAGAGGGCTGGTGTGCCTCCCAAGGAGCCAGACCTCTGTCATGCTGATCACAGATGAATTCTGTGTCTTCATCTTAGTCTTCTAGGCAGGAAGGCAGCAGAGACTCTCTAGCTGGTTACTAATGGTTACAATGTCCTATCCTAAGGACTAAACCGGAGTTCCTATCAAGCAAAAAACAGTGACAGAATCAACAAATAAGAAAAAGAGAGGTGGGCTCACCTAGGACCTCCACCAGCCCCTACCCCTAAGTGTCTCATTTTATTTTGTACCACACACCCTCAGTTGATCTGATCTAAGCAGGTCTCTGTTCTAGAGCAAAGTGCTTAAGGGTTTCCTGAACCTCCTCCCAGGCATGCTCCTGCATAAGACCCCTGACCATCTGGTAACCCTTCCCTCAGTGTGCCAGTGTCATTCACTGTTTTTGGTGAGTTGGTTCTGACTCATAGTAGCCCTGTATACAACAGCACAAAACACTGCCATGTCCAGTGCCACCCTCACAATCATTGCTGGGTTTGAGCCCATTGTTGCGGCCACTGTGTCAGTCCATCTCACTGACAGTTTTTCTCTTTTTCGCTGACCCTTTATCAGGCATGATGTCCTCCAGGGATTGGTCCCTCCTGATAACATCAGTATATGAGATAAAGTCAGGCCATCCTCACCTTCTGAGGAGTGTTCTGGCTGTACTGGAAGATCCAAGACAGATTTGTTGATTTTTCTGTTAGTCCATGGTATAAATATTCTTTGCCAACACTATAATTCAAAGGTATCAATTCTTTCTTTTCAATAGTCCAGCTTTCACATCCAAATAAGGTAACTGAAAATATCATGGCTTGGGTGAGGTGCACCTTAATCCCCAAGGTGACATCTTTGCTTTTCAACACTTTAATTTAAAGAGGTCTTTTGCAGCAAATTTGCTCAATGCAATAAATACATCTTTTGATTTCTTGACTGCTGCTTCCATGAGTGTTGTGGATCCAAGTAGAATGAAAACTTTGACAGCTTCATTCTTCATTTATCATGATGCTGCGTATTTGTTCAATTGTGAGGATTTCTGTTTTCTTTATGAGATATAATCCATACCGAAGGCTGTGGTCTTCAATCTTCATCAGTGTTTCAAGTCCTATTTGCTTTTAGCAAGCATGATTGTCTATTTGCATATGCTGATGACAAGTTCTTCATACAGTCCAGCTCCTTGGATTCTTTGCTTACCATACAAACTGAATAAGTACAGTGAAAGAATATAACCTTGATGCAGATCCTTCTTGATTTTAAACCCTTCTTTGTCCTCTTGTTCTGTTCGAATGACTGCTTTTTGGTATATGTACAGGTTCAGAATGACCACAATTAGTGTTTTTGAATTCCCATTCTTCACAAAGATAGCTATAATTTGTTATGAACCATGCAGTCAAATGTCTTTGTCTAGTTAATGAAACACGGGTAAACATCTATTCGGTATTCTCTGCTTTCACCCAAGATCTATCTGACATGTCCCCTTCTGAATCTGGCTTCAAGTTCTGGCAGATCCTTGTTAATGTGCTGCTGCAACAGTTTTTTTAATTCAGCAAATTTTACTTCTGACATTAATGATATTGTGCGATAATTTCCACATTCTGTTGTATCGTCTTTCTTTGGAATGGGCACAATGCAAATCTTTTCCAGCTGGTTGGCCAGGTAACTAACTATCTTTGAGATAGATGGGTGAGCACTTCCAGCATTACATCTGTTTGTTGAAACATGTCAGTAGGTCTTCTATCAACTCCTGGAGACTTTTGTTTTGTTTATTTGCCAGTACCTTCAGTGCAAATTGGACTTCATCTTTAATACCATCAATTCTTGGCTATATGCTACATTCTGGAATGGTTGAATGCTGACCAGTTCTTTTTGGTACAATAACTCTGTATTCCGTCTTCTTTGATGCACCCTGTGTTGTTTGATATTTTGCCAATAGACTCCTTCAATATTCCAAATCAAGTCTTGACTTTTTCTTCATTTCTTTCAGCTTGAGAAATGCTGATTGTATTCTTCCCTTTTGGTTTTCTAACTCCAGGTCTTTGTACATCTTGTTATAATACTTTACTTTGTCTTCTCTAATCACCCTTTTAAATCTTTTGTCCCGCTCTTTTACTTCTCATTTATTCTATTCTCTGTGACTATTTGATGTTCAAAAACAAGTGGCAGAGTCTCTTCTGACAACATTTTGGTCTTTTCTTTCCTGTCACTTTGGTGACCTTTGGTTTCTTCATGATTGATATCATCCCACAATTTGTCTGGTCTTTGGTCACTAGTGTTGAGTGTATCAAATCTGTTCTTTTTTGTTTAATTGAGATTGAGTGAAAGTTTACAAAACAGTTCAAATTTGCATGCCTACCTACCTGCAGCTCTCTCTGCTGTCCTTGAACAGTGACAGCACATTCCTCCTTTCTGTTCCATACATACTATATCCTCTTAACAACCTCCTGTCCCCTTCTGTCTGCCCTCTCCACTCCCCTCGGCCAGGAGGATGACATCCTATAGATGCATAAAACCATAAAGTGCACACACAATATGTCACTCTGTGTCACCAAGTCTAATTCATTCCTATCTGAAGAATTGAGCTCAGTAGTGATCTATGATCAGGGGCTGCATCAGATCTAGGGGCCATGCTCCCAGGAGAACTCCCAGGCCTTCGATCATCAGCTGCTGTCTTTTAGCGGAGTTCTTAGGGTGCACCCCATTTTTTCTCATGTTGCCAATGGGACTGAACATTGTGAGCCCCATCATGGCTGTCATTGGTGGTGGCCAGGCACCGTCTGGTACTTCTGGTCACATGTTGATATAGTCACCCATTCATGTGTGTCTTTCTGTCTTCTGGGCTCTTTTTCCCTGATGTCATTGTTGTCCTTAGTGATCACCTGTTCCAGCTCAGTTGAGACCATTTGGTGTACCTCAGATGGCAGCTTGCTAGTTTTTAAGACCCCAAACACCACCCATCAATATGGGGTCCAGAAGACTCTCTTAGCAGTAGGCTAGTTATGCCAGTTGGCCTCGATGTCCCCTGAGAGCGTGGTCCCCAGACCCCTACCACTGCTACTCTGTCCGTGCAATATTGGGTTAGATTGAAAGAGTTTTCAGGTTATGTTGAAGTCCTTAAATTGATCTTCTTTCTAGTGCGTGCTGTCACTAATTTCACCCAATCAAATTTCTATCAACTATCTAATCTATAACCAGCCCTCTCCCTCCCACCCTCCCTCCCTCCTTTCCTTCTTCCCTTCCTGCCCTCCCTTGCAGCCATCAAACAGTCTTTTCTTTTGTATGTGTGTCTGTTTTTAAGTCCTTATACTAGGGATCTCATACAATATTTGTCCTTGTGCTGATGACCAGTTTCACTTAACATAATGTCTTCCAATTGAAACCAGGTTATGAGATACTTCCTAAAGTCATCACTGTTCTTTATCATTGCATAGTGCTCCATTGAGTATATATATCATAGTTTGTTTATCCATTCATCTGTTGTTGGGCCTCTGGGTTGATTCTATCTTTTTGTTATTGTGGACTGTGCTGCAATAAACACTTGTGTGCATGTATCTGTTCGTGTGACTGCCTTTCCTTCTGTAGGATATATTCCAAACAGTGGGATTACTGGGTCAGATGGTATATCTATTTCCAGCTTTTTAAGGAAGTGCCAAATTGCTTTCCAAAGAAGTTGTGCCATTTTGCAATCCCACCAGCAGTGTAGGAGAGTTCCAATTTCTGCACAGCCTCTCCAGCATTTGTTGTTTTGTGTTTTTTGGATCATGGCCAACCTTGTTGGGATGAGATGGTACTTCATCATAGTTTTGATTTAGATTTCTTTAATATCTAATGATTGTGAACATTTCTGCATGTGTCTTTTGGCTGCCTTGATATCCTCTTTAGAAAAGTGTCTGTCCATCTCCTTTGCCCAATGCTCTATTGGGTTATTTATCCTTTTCTTGTTGATATTTTGCAGTACCTTGTAGATTATGGAGATCAGATGTTGGTCTGACATCTAGTTTCCTATTCTGTAGGTGGTCTTTTATTTCTTTTGATAGAGTCTTTGGATGAGCAAAAGTGTTTGATTCTTAATAGTTCCCATTTATCTATTTTCTCTTCTGTTGATCGTGCTTTGTCAGATTTTGAAGTCTGTCTAAGTTGTGTGTTAGAACTTCCATTGTTGATCCTATCTTTTCGTGCATTTTAGGTTTGATAGTTAGGTCTTTTATCCAGTTTGAGTTTGTTTTTGTGTGAGAGAGGGTGGAGGTGCTGTGGTGCTCTGAGTCTGGAGCAGAGCTCTCAAACTGTGGCTATTCCATCCGCTGACCGCTTCAGCAGTGCAGCTGAACTTTTCTACCAGCTAAATCCATCCCCTACCTGCCAGCTCGCAAAAAGAAAAAAAAGTTAAAAACGCCAATTACCTTCAGTCCATGAGAGCTGGCCATTCAACAAGGGCGGGGGGAGTCAGCGAAAGAGAAGAAGTTTCCCATTCAGTGGCATGTAGTCCATGCTGACAGCCCTATGCTGTGTCCTAGGGCTCACTTGGTGTCCAAAAAGCTCCATTTAATTATCAATCCAGGCCTTAGTTTTCAGACGGAATTAAGGAGACGTGTGTCTAGTCTGCCATCTTGACTCCAGTCCCCTCAAATCTGTTCTTGAGATGGTCTCTAAACTTAGGTGGGATATCCTCAAGTTCATACTTTGGCTCTCCTTGACTCATCTGGATTTTCTTCAGCTTCAGCTTGAACTTCCATATGAACAATTGATAGTCTGTTCTGCAGTCAGCCCCTTGCGTTTTTCTGACTGATGATATTGAGAGTCTCCATCATCTGTTTCCACAGATTTAGTCAGTCTGATTCCTGTGCATTCCATCTGGTGAGGTCCATGTGTACAGTCACCAGTTATGCTGTTGAAAACAAAGTATTTCCAATGAATAGGTCTTTGGTCTTGCAAAAGTCTACCATACCATTTGTAGCATTTTTTTCTGTTACTAAGGCTATATTTTCCAACTACTGTGACTTCTCTGATTCCAACTCTTGCATTCCAATTAGCAGTAATTATCAATGTGTCTTGGTTGCATGTCGGATAAATTTTAGACTGCAGAAGATGGGAAAAATCTTCATTTTGGCATTAATGGTTGGTGTGTAAATTTGAACAATAATCTTATTAACTGGTCTTCTTTGTAGGTGTATGGACATTATCCTATCACTGACAGAGTTGTACTTCAAAATAGATCCTGAAATGTTCTTTTTGACAATGAATGCAATGCTGTTTCTCTTCAACTTGTCATCCCCAGCATAGTAAACCATATGACTGCCCAATTCAAAATGGCCAATACCAGTCCATTTCAGCTTATGAATGCCTAGGATATTTATCTTCAAATGTTCCATTTCATTTTTGACAGCTTTCAATTTTCCTAGATTCATACTTCATACATTTCATGTTCCAGTTATTAGTGGATATTTGCAGTTGTGTCTTCTCATTTTGATTTGTGCCATATCAGGAAATAAATGTCCTGGCAGTTTGTTTCCATTCACAACACTAAGGTCAACTCTACCTTTAAGAGGTGACTCTTCCCCAATTGTATTTTGAGTGCCTTACAGCCTGAAGGGGACTAAATCAGAAATGTTCTACCGCTGTTCATAAGGTTTTTGCTGGCCCAAATTTTTAGAAGTAGGTCACCAGGTCTTTCTAGTCTGTCTTAGTCTGGAAACGCTACTGAAACAAGTCCACTATAGGTAACCCCACTGGTATTTGAAACAATGGTATAGCTTCCAGTATCACAGCAATACATGAACCATCTTCACTGAGCAATGTCATTCATTAGGCAAATAGTTGCTCAGTGTCTACTATGTGCCAGGCCTACCAGAGTCCTCCCAGTGCAGACTGACCAGTACAACATTAGGGCATACATTGAAAGAGCAACTTGTTAAGCCACATGAGTCACTAATCATTCCAAGCAAAATCTATTCCTGTAGTTAGCTGCCAACATTCCAAATACATCAAGAGATCAAGGGCCAGCCACTTGATCCACTTCAGAAACAATGGCTCTAGAGAATCCTAGTCCCAGGAGCAGGTGTGGGATTAATATGCCCTTTAGCCCTTCAAAGGCCAAATGGGCATTCAGCAACACTCACACTGACTGGCTGGACCCTCACAGTATGACACTGATGAACACAGCTTGATGTGTTGCTAGCTTTTTTTCCCCCCATAAGCTTTTGCCAGAAATATTTCCTTCTTTTCCAGAATACTAGGAACAAGGGGATTGGACTAGTTTAAACCAAATTATCTGGCAATGAAATGGAACAGGCACACTTGTGAATATATTAAAAATGAAACATTCTTGCTTGGGAAGGTGCCTAGGAAACTGAGACATCTCTGGACAGATACAAAAACTATGAGGGTCGAAGACCCTGCTGCTGGCCACCATGAAGAACTAGAAGCCAGGCTCCTAATTTCTAGTCCTGCCAACACCAAATACTAATGGCCACAGGATGCAGGGCAAGTCATTTACCTGCTTGGAACTGCAGTTTTCTCTTAGGCAAAGTAACAATGGTAGTATCTGTCCTGTCAGTCTTACAGGGACATATAAATTTAGTGCTTAGGCACTAAAGAATTAGTCAAATGTTCACTATTAGGTTTAGTCGTAGTAATCATTTTGGTAATAAACCAAAGAGAAAACTAGCTTCTTGGAGTCTACCAGTAGGCCTCCCTCATGAGCTGACTGGTATTAGCTCTATCCTCCAAAAGGAAGGAACCTCTCTGGGAATGAGGCACCTGTGAGCTGTCCCAGCAGATGACCAGTCTCCCTGTTACCCACGGCTACAGGTAGAAAGCTGGATGGCCATGTGGCGGCCCAGGCAGGTTGTAGACTGAGGCTACTTCCCACTCGTAATCTAACTGCTGTGGTCTTGGAAAAGATGTCCTACCTCTGAGCGTCTACGAGTCAGGGGCAAGTAGAGAAATGGGGGATACCTGCATTCCCCCATTTCTGCTGCCAGAAGCTGAGGTCTTGGTTTAATACATCAAAACACAGACTTATTGTCTGACAATGCAAATATGTTTATGGGAACAAGAGAGTTTAATATCAGAAACTACGATTCCAGGACACAGAATAGCTAATGTTTGCTAAGTGCTAGGTACCTTTCTGGAAACCCAGGTGGCATAGTTGTTAAGAGCTACAACTGCCTACCAAAAGGTCAGCAGTTCAGGTCCACCAGGGGCTCCTCAAAAACTCTATGGGGTAGTTCTACTTTGTCCTATAGAGTCGCTATGAGTTGGAATCCACTCAGTGGCAATGGATTTGGTTTTATTTTGGTTTAGGTACCTTTCTAAGGAGCCCTTGTGGTATAATGGTCAAGCCATTGACTGTTAACCAACAGGCTGGCACAGTTAAAGGACACCCAGTGGCTCTGTGGAAGAAAGTCCTGGCAATCTGCTTCCGTAAAGATCATAGCCAAGAAAACCCTGTAGAACAGATCCACTCTGCCACGTGGGGTTGCTGTGAGTCAAAACTGACTCAAAAGTACCCAACAACAAGCGGTACCCTCATTGCAGTTTTACATATGTATTGTATTCATTTCCTATTGCTGCTTGTAAAGTTACCTCAATAGTGCATGCTTAAAACAACATAGATGTCTTATCTCACAGTTCTGGAGGTCAAAAGTTCAAAACCAGTCTCACTAAGCTAAAATCAAAGTGTATGAGCAGAGCTGCATTCCTTCTGGAGGTGCTCAGGGAGAATCCGTTTCCTCTCCTTTTCCAGCTCCTGGAAGCCACCCTCGTTCCTTGGCTCGTGGCTCCCTTCCAGCCACTGCTATCACTCTGACCTCTGCTTGTGTGTTAGCCCATCTGGATAATCCAGGATAATCACCCCATTTCAAGGTCTTTAACATACTCTCATCTGCAAAATTCCTTTGCCATATAAGGTAACATATTCACAGGTTCTAGGGATTAGGATATGGACATCTTCGGGAGGCCATTATTCTACCTACCATACATGTAATCCCTAGCTCTAGCAGATGACATGTTATTATTTTCCTTTAACAGATAAGAAACTAAGGTGTAGAAAGGTTATGCAATCTACCCAAGGTCAAACAATTAACAAGCAGCAGATATGGGACTCAAACCTAAGGTTGTCTCCCTTCAAAGCCATCTTTTTTGAGATGAAAGGCACGAGACAGGATAGAAGGGAAGAGGCCTCGAGTCCAGACACCCCAGGACCTAGCTGACTGGTTTCCAAGTGTTAGGGAGTTTCCTGAGTAGCTAGTAACAGGGCACATTCCTACCCTGGGTCCCAAGTCCAGAGACCTGGATTTTAGGTCCAGCCCTGCCCCTAGCTCCCTGAGAGACGCTGAGCAAATTCCTTCCACTCTCTTCAATTTCCTCATCTATTTAGTGGTGGATAGGGAGGAGCTGGGGTTTGGACACTCACAGGTTCTATGACTCAGGTCCTGCCAGTGACCTGGTGTAAGACGTCCTCGGCCTCCCCACAAGAACCTTACACAACAGCCCTGTAAACATCAATATACACACACCACTTTATGCTAACAGGGTCTCATGCTGTCCTCCAAGAATTCTGTAAATGGAACTTTCTTGTCCCCATTTCACAGTTAGGAGATTGAGGCTCACAAACATTATACAATTGGCTCGAGATTATATAGCAAAGTGGAGCCAAGATGAAATCAGAAACCAAGGTCTCCTGACATCTGAGTCCAGGAGTCTTCCCTCCACACTAGTGAGGCCTAAGGGTTGGTATCCATCCTTACTGGTATGTCATCAAATGAAAATCTGAATAACGCAAAGCATTTTTTCCATTAATCTGTATGTATTTAATTTAAGTGAATTGTTCTTTATGCTGAGATCATGCCCTTTCAGGGCATTAGAAAGTCTTTTTTGAAATAATGGTTATGGTAAACAGTAAGGGGTTAGGGGTGTAGTTTACACGCTCAGCTGCTAACTGAAAGGCTGGAGGGTCACATCTACCCAGAGGCACCTCGGAAGAAAAGCCTGGTGGTTTACTTCCAAAAATGCATTGAAAGCCCTATGGAACACAGCTGAAATCAACTCAGTGGCAACTGGTTAATATTTCTACATGACAAAATCAAAAGTTGGCAACTTCATGTTGGTGTGTAGAGCTCATTCTGAAATGTTAGAAGGCTCTGAAATCTCAGTCTGGGAGGTACTGAGCAACAAACAACTGGCTATCTCTCCATGATCCCTTAGGTCTCATGGGTTTGGGAGTACGGCAGAGTGGAGAGAGGTGTATCACGTATCTGCTGGGATCAGACTTGAGACAGAGTGTGGGAGGAATATCTGCTGCCTTTGCAAGGGAGGGGAAGAAAGGGGCAGGGGGCGGGGTACGAGATAATCATCCTGGAATGCCAGGGGAGGGGAAGAAATCTCCCCATAGAGTACCAGCCACCCCGCCTCCTTTGCTGTGCAGGCACAATGCGCAATGGCGCACACACACACCCATGAGGAGACCCCAACCCAGAAGACCCACAAGTCTGCAACCACCCCTCTCCTGCCGCCACTGAACCTTCGACCCCTGGCCCTGCAGATCCCACAGCTTCCGTTTGTCCACTATGTTTGCTAGGCTGCAGGCCCAGAGCTGACCCTTGAACCCTAGGCTCCACATCGCCAGGACCAGTGAGCAATGACAAGGCCCAGGGTGAGCTTATCAGCTGCCCAGCCCTATGCTGGCCTGGAGACATAAATAAGTCCAGAGGGAGGGCTGGCCACTCAGACATTCAAAAACCCCTGGGAGCTCAAGGTAAGTGCTCCTCCCTACTCTAGACTCCCCAAGTGCAGGCATTCCAGGCTCAGGCTCTGGGATCCTGGCTCCAGATCCTGCCCCAAGCAGGGGTCCTGTGAACCCGAGGCCTTCCCCAGCTTCACGGGCCTCCTCCTCTGCTGGCGGGAGTGAGAGGGGAGCCCAGAGCTCTCTTCTGCTAGAGGCCTGCCTCTACTCAGCTGTGACTGTCTTCTTCTCCAGGCCCCACATCCCTTCAGAATGAAGGCTGTGTTGCTGACCTTGTCCGTGCTCTTCCTGACGGGTAGGTGGCCCCCAACCTAGTGTGTCAACCATCAGGGGACCCTTCTCCCTCAGCCCTGCAGTCCAACTTCCTGCGCACAGACACCAGAGTTTCTCGTCAGCCCTGCACAGCTGTCCTCTGCCCCCACCTGGTGTTCCAGCTCAGGTACCGTCCCACAGAGGGGCCTGATCTGGTCTCCCCTCCTGCCTTCAGGGAGCCAGGCTCGACATTTCTGGCAGCAAGAGGAACCCCAGACACCTTGGGATCGAATGAAGGATCTTCTCACCATCTATTTGGATGCAGTCAAAGACAGCAGCAGAGAATATGTGTCCCAGTTTGAATTGTCTACCTTGGGAAAACAGCTCAAGTAAGGACTCATTCAGGGCTCTGGGGCAGGGGCAGGGGCGAGGGCAGGGGCTGCTGGTCCTGAGGAGCAGAGAACCCACAGGAAGATGTTATACCCTGACTGGCTGAATTGTCACCTGCTGTTTGGTGAGCTGAGTCCCGTGGAAGGCCTGGATGGAGAGCCAGGAGTAGGATCCCCAGGCATGGTCATAGCGTCCAGCAAGGGGGCACCAGTGCTGGCCAGGCAGTGTTCACAGCACTGCATCTGCCTACAAGGGTCCAACCCCTTCCCATTCTGAACTACGTCCCCTGCTTGGGCCCAGCCACAATGGTGGGTGTCCTTAGAAAGAGATAAAGATGTGAAGTATTGGAAGGGCCAGCTCTGGAGACAGGCAAGGGTGAGCGCCAGGCCCAGCTCTGTCTCTCGTTAGTTGAATAATCTTGGGTGAGCCACTGCAGCTATCGGTTCCTCATTGTATCTGTACGAGACGGGAGGTGGGGATGCGGGGTGAGGCAATGCTGTGGGAAAAGCCAGGCTGGGAGCGTGGCACTGCCCAGGCCTCCCCACCGGTGTGCTTCCTTGCTGTACCTTCACCTCTAAGCTATTCAAAGTCCATGGGAAGCCACCCTCAGCTCTTCTCTCCTCTTTCAGCCTGAAGCTCCTGGATAACTGGGACACCCTGAGCAGCAGCTTCACCAAGCTGCAGGAGCAGATCGGCCCGGTAACTCAGCAGTTCTGGGAAAACTTGGAAAAGGACACGGCCCAGCTGAGGCAGGATTTGAACAAGGACCTGGAGGAAATCAAGCAGAAGGTGCAGCCCTACCTGGATGACTTCCAGAACAAGTGGCAGGAGGAGGTAAAGGAGTACGGCCAGAAGGTGGGGCCGCTGAGCGAGGAGTTACGCGACAGCGCGCGCCAGAAGCTGCAGGAGCTGCAGGAGAAAGTCAGCCCGGTGGTCCAGGAGCTGCGCGACCGCGCGCGGGACCGCGTGGAAGCTCTGCGCGCGCAGCTGAGCCCGTACAGCGAGGAGCTGGGCCAGCGGCTGCTCAGCCGGCTCTCCGCGCTCAAGGACGGCGGCTCCTCCCCGTACCAGGACAAGGCTGTGGAGCATCTGACTGCGTTTGGAGACAAGGCCAAGCCCGTGCTGGAGGACTTCCGCCAGGGCCTCCTGCCCGTGTTAGAGAACCTCAAGGTTAATTTGCTGACCGCTGTCGACGAGGCTGCCAAGAAGCTGAAGACTCAGTGAGTCACCAGCAGCCGCGGGGCCGTCTGCTTGAGCCCGACACCCTCACCTGTGGTGTTCCTTACACTATTGCTAGATTTCTTAAAATAAATGTTTCTAAACTGGGAAGCAGCTTCATTCCTTTGGGAGAGTGGCATTGGAGTATGGGGCACGGAGGAAACTCTCGGGGAGCCAGGCAGGAGCTTAGGACAGGGATAAGGGACTGCAAGTCTTGATTTTCTGATGGAAGCTCTTCGGCTGTAAGCCAGGACGAAAGGGCCTCTTCAGTGCCTCAATGGACCTGTTGGGAACGTGGCTGGGCCACTGGGCAGGCAGATAGCGCCGTAAGAAGGAGGCAGTAGATATCCCTTTCCGAAGCCGGACTCTACTAGCATTTCCAAATAGGAGCCATCTAGAAGGGAGATCACAAAAGACCAGGCAAAGCTAAGGCCCTCAAAGGCCATCTAAAACACTTCTGAGGAGGGTCAGGAAAGAGGGTTGTCTTTGCTAGGGGTGGGCTTCTGGGTGCTAGAGGAGTCCATGCGGAAAGAGCTGGGCACTCAGACACGTTCACAAGGGCATATGCCAGAACCCTCCTCCAGCCCTCTGATCTAAAGAGTTTGGGGTGGGCTCAAGGAGCCACTGGGGCTTGAAGGATTTGGGCAGATTCAAATGAGGAGCTTGAAGCTTGATCCTTCCTCCCTAATTAATCCAACAAATACTTGAACAAGTTCTTCCCTTTTCTTTTTCACAAAGATGGCATCCCACTCCTCACACTCCCACCTATCCAGAAACAGTCATTGTTTTCTCAGGTACAGCTGTAGAAGTCAGCCATCACTCCACCCACCCCCTGAGGCCCCAAGCCCTGTCACCCTGTATTTCTGTGAGCTCTGGCCTTGCATGAGTCAGAAAAAGAAATACGTTTATTTATAGTTGATTAGTACACTCTTATTTCTAAGAAGGCTTTGTATCCACTGCATCGGGGCATCCTTCCCAAAATCCTAGAGTAGTTTGCCATGAAACCCATTTTACAGATGAGGAAGCTGAAACTTGGAGATGTGCAGTTACTCATCAAGGCTGAGAAGCAGGATGGACTAGGTTCTCTTTGATACCCATCTGCCATGGGCTTCCATAATTAGTTTTTTAAAAAGGGTGTGGCCAGGCACTCAAATTCATGGGTGTGTGTGCACACACGTATATGCATTCTCACGTGTACATCTCTCTTCACAGCCTGCCCCTCCTCACGCTCATGTACATATCCCCATTTGCGTGCACATGGCATCACAGATCCGGACACTTATGGAGCCTTCCCTACCCTCTCACCATGGGCTTTTGCCTACTGCAGCAAGCAACTGGATAACCTGCCTCTCCTTTATCTTCAATGTATTTTAACAATTTCCTGGATAAAAACGTGGACATTTTAGTTCCCAACCACCTAGTACTAGATTTACAATAGATATCAAGCCTAGATTTGGCGGGAAACATTTTCTAAGTGTGAGATGCTGAGACCCCTGGTTGTTCCAGTTGGCCTGCAAGAGAAGCTGCCACGGGGATTTCCAAAGAAAGAGCAAGTGTCTCCAAGTGGGGCATGGGTGGGGCTGGGTGTTCTGATGTCATCAAGATCTGTACGGGATTCCCCGACACCTGGCACAGGAGTAACAAAGCTTTTTCTGTGCTTGCTCAGAGGACTATGTATGGGTAGCTGACCTGGGCTGGAGAACTGGCTGTGTGGTGCTAGGCAAGTGCCTTCACCTCTCTGCACTTGAGTTTCTCCATCTAAAGAGAGAGGACCTGCTCAGTCACTCTCTAATGTGGACATCTGTTGTATGATGAGGACACAAGGGATGACCTTGAGCTTCTTTTTGGCTCTCTGGACACCTGGCCCTCCACTCCAGTTACGACCCCAAGGGCACAATCAGCTCAGCCTATGACAAGCACTCACCAGGAAGTTTTGATGTGCCAGGTATGATACCAAATACTTCAAAACACCTCCTCATTTCATTCTCACAACAAACCTGCATCAGAAGGTGTTACTGGGCCCAATTTACAGATAAGGAACTAAGACTGGTATTCAGGGGTGAAAGCAGGACTAGAGCGTCACTGTCTCTCCCTCCAGCAACTACCCTACCCTGCCTCCTTTCCCTCAAGGGTGGTTGAGACAGACAGGTGGTGAGGTGGTTAGTAAGTCGGCTCCACAATTTCAGTGAAGGCCCACCATCAAATATTTTCAAACCTATTATTCTGTGTGATCTTCCACACAAACCTGCTAAGGCTGGCAGAGCAGGTAGGGCTATTCCCATCTTAGAGATGAAGACACCCAGGCCCAGAGACCACCTAGTCACTAGAGGTGGGAGGTAGGCAAGCACTGTAACTCAGGCCTGCCAAGGCTGGCACCAGTCCAGTGCCCACCCACAGCAGAGCCTGACACAGTCCCATGCCCAAGTATGTGTGGCACTCATGGGATGTCCGACTCATGGTAGCTTTTTGTCCATCTTTATTAGGAGGTCAGCATACTATGGGGTAGCGCAGATTTGGGGTAGGATAGGAGGAGCACTGAGAATGCTGTCCCTTTTAAGCAGCCCTAGATCCTGGAAGGACACAGAGGACCAGCAGGGTAGATGGCCAGGCAGACATGGGCTGTCAAGATTTCAGTGGTCTTCAAGCTTACTGAGTTGGTTTGGCCTCAGAGGTTGATTCCCAGAAGTCAGAGAACTTGCCCTTAAGAGTACTCCAGTAGTCTTGCAGGGAGCTAAAGCCACTGGCCACCCAGTCCCTGTGGGTTGAATCAGTGAGGAGTAAGAGAGGTGGGTGTGAGAGCACGTGGGCAGAGGCAACCATGGGGCCCCCACCTGTACCTCCATGGCCATTCCTTGCTGCCCCATCAGCCTGGCAACACCCTCTGGGACCTTGGGCAGGAACCACCTACCAAAGGTTCCAAGGACGGAGGCTGTGGGATCCCAGCACAAGTCTAACCCCCCTTGTTTCTCCAGGTTGGCCCAGACCCTCATGCCCCTGCAGCCTGAGGCAAGCTAGAGTGGACTGACTTGAGTAGGGAGATGCCAGGGCAGGGCTGTTCTGTTGCACGTGCCAACTATGTGAGTGGAACATGACGACTTAGCTGTGGGATCCGGGACAAATCACTTAACCTCACTGAGCCTCAGTGTTCTCATCTACAAAATGAGGAAACTAGTACCAATTCCACAGCCTTTTCTGAGGATTAAGACTGTTTGTAAGCACACCTGCTGTGTGAGTGCCTGCTGAGTGAAGGTGGGGAAGGGAGTGGGGGAGAGGAAAGGACCAGTGGGCAGGACCAGTCTTGTGGGGTGAAGGACAGACTCTGACTCCCTCTGGCTCCGGTGCTGGACCAGTGGGCACTGAGTTGACCCTGACTCATGGTGACTCATGTGTGTCGAAGGAGAACTGTGCTCCACATAGTCTTCAGTGGCTGATTTTTCAGAAGTAGATTGCCAGGCCTTTTTTCCGAGGCAGCAAAGGAAACTCCCAACCTTTTGGTTAGCAGCCATTAACCCAGAAGTGTAGCAAGGGGGACTGAAGGGAGGACTTTACCCCAGGCACTAGTTCAAGGAGACACCAGGTGAGGAATTACATTCCAAGGTACCACACAGATTGGGAGGCACTGACTGAAACAGACTGACAAACTGGTGGAGGTGTTTCTGCTGATACCTCACCGTTGTTAATATCTGTTTGTCTTGAAATTGGAGGAAGCAGGGCACTCTTTGTCTCCTTCACCCCCTGCATTAACCATTTTTACCATCCAGGGGCTCCCCAGACTGGGACTGTGGCAAAAAACTGCACCCCACCTCGTCCTCCCACCCCAACCCCCACCCCCGCCATGCCTCCACCCCATCACCATCCCCCAGCCTGCCACCTTACCCCCCACCTGGTGTCTAGTGGTTAAGTGCTGTGGTTGCTAACTAGAAGATGGGCAGTTTGAATCCACCAGGGGCTTCTGGGAAACATGAGACCGTTCTATCCTATCCTGCAGCATCACTGTGAGTCAGAACTGACTCAGTGGCAATGGGTTTGGTTTGGTGTGGGCTGAAATCGGGTTGGCTGAGGCTTCTCTAGCAAACCCCCTGGCCAGTCTACGAGAAAAGCAAAGTGAAAGTGAGGGTGAAAATGATCCATCGTAGGGGAGTGAGAACTTAGGTAGAAGAGGTCAGGAGGAAACCGGAGCACAGTCTCCACCTCAGTCGTCAACTCCACTGCCTCTGACAGAGCACTGTGAGCAGCACCCTCTTTTATAGAAGAGGGCAGTGAGACTCAGAGAGGCCAGATCCCAGCTAAGGTGGCTCTCTCTCCATCTATCTCTGAGGCTGCTGCCTGCCAGGGCAGGCGGGAGCTGGCCTGGAGCTTGGGGAAAGGAGGTCCGACGGCATACTTGGCCTGCTGGGCCATCTGGGACTCCTGCACGCTGGTCAGTGCATCCTGGGCGGTCTTGGTGGCGTGATGCATGTAACCCTGCACGCGGCCCAGAAGGGAGACATCCTCGGGCCTGGGCTTAGGCTCGGGCTCAGGCTGCACAGCCCCTGCAGGGACAGCAGTGGCTAAGCTGAGTTGTTGGGCCTCTGAGAGAGACCCTCAACTCCTGCTAGCCACCCATCAGAGCCCAGGGCCCCAAACTACTTTGCAAGGGTTCTCCAGGCAGCCTGCTACCCCCACCCCAGTCCCCACAAAGTGCTTACGAGCAGTGGCCAGGAACGTCAGGAAAGCAGCAACAAGAAGCACCCTGATCTGCATGGCACCTCTGTTCCTGCAGAAAGGGGTCCTGTGATGGATATACCCACCCTCACTGCTAGGCCCCCTTCCTGGGAAAGTGGTATTGTCCCTACAGTGGAATCTGAGTTGATAGAACCCAAGAAGAGGGGGGTCCACTCCTGTGCCAATAGGAGACGCAAAAGGCCCTCAGACAGGAAACTCCAGGAGGCCCAGGCACAGGAGAGAGTAGTGAGAGGGAGTCAAGACACCTGGGTTCTGACTTGAGATCTACCACTAATGTCCTTTATGACTTCAGGTAGATCTGTGTTCCCCTTCAGGCTTCATTTTTTTCTTTCTTGGGTAGAACTGGGTGTCTGAGGTTTCTAGTCCAAAACATGCAGAACAATGTACAGGGGTTGGTGGATAGGTATGCAGATTTGGAGCAGACAGCTCTAGGTTCCCGTTCCAGCTCTGCCGCTACTATGCTGTGTGTGGCTTTGAGCAGTTGCCCCCTCCCCAGGCCTGGTATACATGAGGAGTCCCACACCTCAAGCCCTAAGGCCTTTTTGGCTCCCACAAGCTCCTCTCTAGGCTCCAATGTTGGGCCAGGCAAGGAGCTTCCTCTACCCCTCTCTGTCCTCCCCTGCTACCCACCCTCGTGCTCTCACCCTCCCCAGGGAGGCATTACCTGCAGCAGCTGCTTCTCAGGATGAACTGAGTAGGCAAACAAGAGGAGTCTGACCTCACTTATATTGTCCCTAGAGCAGTGGGCATGGAGAGCCCCGCCGGGCAAAGGTCATGTGCTGACCAGTCCAGACCAGAGCCTGAGAGAGGGTGGCAAGGCGCAGCTAGGCATGCTGGGAGAATTGGGAAATCCCTAGGAAGCTGTAGGTGCCCACACTGCTCTCCTGCCCCTGCAGCTGGATGAACTCGGGAACTAGAGGTTAAAGGGGATGGGGAGACCCCATTCCTTCCTAATAGAGGCTCTTATAATGGGAGAGGGACTCAGGGGACAAGCCATCTCAGCCCTTTGTACTTCAGTTTTCAGGTCCCTTTGACTATTCCCGCAACACACCCCCTCCCTAACTCCCTCTAAACCATCAAGCCCTGAAAACAGCCTGGACAGGGGTGAAGGGGGCTGGAGCCATGAGCTTCTTCAGACTTGGGAACATCTGTCCCCTTCTCAGTGGGATGTGAGAGATGACTAGAGACTGCAGTTATAGGTGGGGAAAGGGTGACCCAGTTAAGGACATACCCCCTTCCCCAACATCTCTACCTCCAGGCTTTAATCCCAGGCACTGCTTACCCAGAAGCCTCCCCCAGCTAAGCGAAAGGGCATGGGGTGATGGGAGAAAAGCAAAGGTCACTTTGAGCCCAAGGCCTTTGTCCCTCACCCCCTCCCAGCTTCTCACCTTGCCCTCTGAACCTACTGATAACATCACTTGGAGCAGGAGCTGAGCTCATGGCTGGGGCCCTCCCGACAAGTGCACCCCCAACCTTGGGCCTCAGATTCCTCAGTTTGGAAATAGCAGGTCTCATAGCCCCCTGGCCAGGCAGCTGGTGGGCTGCCCAGGAGAGGCCTCAGACCCTTCAGGTGAGGTGAGGTGTCTCTTGGGCGTACACTGGGAGCTGTAGCCCCGTGGCAGAGTCAAGGCTTTGTTTTCTGGATGCTAGAACTTCAGAGCCAACAGTCTAAGGTTTTAATGACACCTTTGGATCTCAGCTGACACAACCCAGGACCAGAGATCTAATATCCTAGATCCTCAATTTTCTCCTCTGCAAAACATGATAGAATACCAATCTCCCAGAGCTGTGGTAAGAAGTAAGTGAAAGAATATGCAAAGCAGCTGACTCAAGAAGCAAACTCACTAGATCTTTCTTCTCCTATACTACGCCCTTTCCTGGACAGCTTGGTCTGAAAGCAAGAGGAACCCCTAGGGCAGAAATAGGGCTTTAGACAGGTGGCCATTCATCAGGCAGGAGTAGCTAAGGAAGAAGGGAGCCACGACTTCCTCCATTTATTTCCATGTATACCTGTTTTTCTTTTTCATTGTGATTAAGTATACAATCTAAACTACTTGTACATGCCTGCCTACCTACAGCTCCTTCTGCTCTCCTTGCCCTGTGACAGCACACTCTTCATTTTACCATGTATTCCTGTTTTTCATAAAAGTCCTGGCTTCCTAGCACTACCTAGCTCCAGAAACTACATGTACCAGCAACCAGGATAAAATCTTTACAGTCTTGACAGCTGTTTTTCTTTGCCTCATCAATACAGGTCAAGCTACCAGTCATATAACCCCCTTCCCAAATGACCCTCCCAGCTCCAGATGCATTTCTCCTCACCAGATGCCCACCTCAGAAACCCGCTCCCCATTGCCCACATTCGTCCATCCCTCACACCTAATGCTTACCTTTAGCTACTCAATAAAAACCCCCAGTCCAGCTGAAGGACAAGCCCTGAGGACTGGGATTCCCTGTCCCTTTTATACTGGTAAGCAAAGAAACTTCTTGGTCACCCGCTTCACCCCTGTCTCGCTATCGGTTTTGCAACAGGCAACATGGACTCATGTTTTAAGGTAACACTAACTGTACTTTAAAATTAGAGGACTGAGAAGGCGTCTTGGACATATCCTCAGAATTCTTTATCTGTAGCTGAGACTTGAAATGCCTCTGTTACAGATTCATCCCTTTGGCTTAACCTTTGTTGTCCATTAAAATGTAAATAGTTGGGATACTGTGAAGTATATATTGATAACCCCATTTAACAGGTGAGAAACCTAAGGCTAGGAGGGGAAAAGTCAGACTGCAGAGTTTAGGACTTTGAACAGAGTTTGCTAACCAAATAGCCTTGAGAGATGAGACCCTGAAAGACTTAGCAATCACTCACATTTCAGAGTAAATTAGCTTCAGATCTCTTTCTGAGAGCCGACTTTGGTGATGGGGTGGAATGAGAAGACTGCTCTGGGCTTGGCCCACAAACTGGCTCTGGGGGGTAGCCAGGAGGAGGTGGGAACAAGGAGGAGCTTGACCAGCTGGGACCCAAAATGGTCCTCCAGCTGACTTTCTGCTTTGCTTAAGTCCTGGTGAGGTTCAGTAGGCTAGCCCATCTGACTTGGGCTCCTGCTGCCGGGCTGGACCCAATTCAGCCCTGCCAGCCAGAGACCTTTGTTCACCCACATCTCTCCATGCTAGAAGTTCCTCCTAGCATCTCATCCAAATCCTTCCTTTAACAAGAGCACTCCCCTTTAGTTCTACCCTGCAAGGGGCCACTGTGGAGTGTACGTAAGGAAGTGTGTCAGTGTGACTTGCTATGTCTGTCCTCGGCAAGACCTGAGCCATTCCTTCTTGACGCTCACACCTGGGGTGATCCCTGTGAGGGTAGACAGAATTGGGGTGGTTGTAAGTTAATGCTGAACTACCAGCCTCATCATTTCTTTGACTACTGGGACTGTCTGTTGTATAAGCAAAAAAATGAAACTGGGGCTCAGAGAGGGGGCAATGACTTGCCCCAAATCATACAGGCCCCTCGTATCCACTGACTATGGCCTTCTCCTGATTCCCATGTCCAAGTCCCACAGGAGATGCTGGCACCTATACCCAAACACCAAGCAGAAGCCTTGCAGGAAAGTGTCTCAATCTCTCCCTGCAACACAAACCCATTGTCTTAGTCCTCCAGTGCTGTTAGAAACACCACAAGTATTTATTCTCTCATACTCTAGGAGAGTGTAGAATTTATTCTCTCACACTCTAGGAGACTAGATGTCTGAATTCAGGTCACCAGCTCCAGAGGAAGGCTTTCTTTCTTTGTTGCTCTGGGGGAAGATTGTCATCAATCTTCTCTGGCTTCAGGAGCTTCTCAGTGTGGAGACCCTAGGTCCAAAGGACGTGCTATTCTCCTGGATCTTGTTTGTTGGTGGTGTGGTGTTCCTCTGTCTCTCTCCTCACTTCTCTCTCTAATCTGTAGAAAGAGATTGGTCTAAGACACCACCTAATCTTGTAGACTGAGTCCTGCCTCATTAACATAACTTCTGCTAATCCCACCTCATTAACATCAAGGAGGTAGGATTCATAACACACAGGAAAATCACATCAGGTGACACAATGGTGGCCAATCACACAATACTGAAAATCACAGCCTAGCCAAATTGATACACATTTTAGGAGGACACAATTCAATCCGTAATACTCATTTATAGATTGAAATAAAACATACCTATAGACTCTTGGTAACAACTGCCTGCATTTTAGCTGTGTTGCACACACAATCTGTTGTAGATATCACAACCTCTCAGCAGCAGAGTGTGCACACACAGGCCTTCCATCAACCTCTCAGCTCCAGGCCTTAATTCTGTGCTCCCCTACACGTGAAATATTTGCACACTTATACGAATCTGTATACTTGCTGGCAGACACTCTGGACATACACAATCAGTGCAGACACTCCCAGTTGAGAAGACAGGGCCCCTTGAACCTGCCACACGCTGGCAGCTCCTGCTGTCCAGACTCTAAGTCCAAGAGGTCAAACTGCCACTGAGGTAGCTTTCATGACTCATCCCCCTCCTCATCTCTGGTCCAGACAGGCGGGGCAGGGGACTGAACACTGACACTGTGCACCCCAGTCCGGGCTGGACTGCCTGATTCTGAAGCAGGACCAGGACTACTGATCACTATTCCCGTGGGGAAGGTAAAGAAAGGTGAAGCATGGCCTAACATTTAAGGACCACTTACTATGTGCCAGAAACACTTCTGGTGTAATTTAAGTGCTACGGGTGCAAATCAGAAGGTCAGCAGTTCAAATCTACTGTGCGCTGAGACTCTATAGGGCAGTTCTCTGTCCTTCACGGTTGCTATGAGTAGGAATCAGTTCGACAGCAATGAGATTGATTTGTTTGATTTGTTTGAGTTACTATCTGCTGAGTACTATTCCAAGCATAACACAGATTATCTCACTGTGTCCCCACACCTAGGAGAATATGTCCTGTTGAGGCCACTGAGACTCTAAGAGGTTAAGAGATTTGCCCAAGCCCATACAGTAAGTGGTGGAGCCCAGATGCACGGACAGGGAATCACCCTCTAGAGTGCAGACTCTTAACAACTACTGAGAGATGACACAGCCTGGTCCTGGAGGTGACCACAAGTAGCCTGGGGACTAGGTGCTAGGGACTAAGCAGATGGAGTGCAAGTATCAGAAGGTCTTTTACCAAAACCAAAACCAAAGCCAAACCCACTGCCGTTGAGTTGATTCCAATCCATAGAGATCATATAGCATGGAGTAGAACTGCCCCATAGAGTTTTCGAGGATTGCCTGGTGGATTTGAACTGTCCACCTGTTGGTTAGCAGACATAGCACTTAACCACTATACCACCAGTGTTTCCAGAAGGCCTTTCAGTGCTCTTCAGTTCCATGAGCCATCAGGAAAATAAAGACCAGCACATAAAAACCAGGGATAGCACACTTGCCGTCTACATTTAATAGCATTAGTTTTACAAGTAGCTGGGAGCCCATCTGTTGTATCGGTCACTGTGCTGACAGACAAGAGCCAGTAGTGCATTACGCTGGGCACTATTTCATAGGTCACTAAGCATAGCATGTTCCACAAGGGAAACCCAAGGAAACTATAGTTCCTCATCTTGTTGGTGATTGTCATCTTCCTGTAATCGTAAGAACCGTAAATGTTAGAAGGCTAACACCACTGATCCCCTTCCTAGGGACAGGCCACTGGAGAGCCTCAGGTCCTGCGATTCTGCCCAAGCTAACTGCTCCTGCCTGGGGAAGGTGGCTTGTGGTAGAGGAGGAGAGCGCCACCACTGCAGGTGGCCAGGAATCAGGCCTCAGACCAGTCCTGCTCCTGCCATACTGCGTCAAACCCCTGTGGTGACCCAGAAGGGTAAGTCTAAATTTTCCCACTCTCACTGCAGGGGCTACCATTCCACTTCCTGCTTTGATGTAAATCAGAAAATCAGTATCATTATTAATAATGATAACAACTACTTTTTAGTGCTTCGTCTGTGTCAGGCATGATACCACCCACTGCATGAACATCTTGTTTAACATATCTAACAACTCCATTTTTCAGAAGAGAAACTGAGGCTCAGCGCTTTGAATGACTAGATCAGGTGCCATGGCCTGGCAGAGGTGAATCACGGAGCACCCTGATAATGAGTCGCTTCACGGCAGACCTTGCCCACCCCCCCCAGCTGCCCAAAGGTGCTCAAGGGCCCCGTCATCCTGGGTGTGTCCTGACAAGAGATTTAGATCTGAGCTCTCCTCACATCTGCAGTCCTGATGGTCCCAGTCCAGCGCGTTGTGCTCTAAAGACGGAATCAGTGTTGGCGGCAGATGGAATGCAGGGTTCTCTTTACTGGGTAGCAGAAAACAGATGGACTTTGTTCCCCAAGCCTGGAATAGATCTAGGGCTGCCAGCAGGGTCTCTGTCGGCATCAGCCCCAGGCGCAGGGACTTCCCTGAGCCCCTTTTCACCCATAGCTCTTGCCTCCCCACTTCCACAGTGGGTGGGGCTCAAACACTGAAAACTTCTGACTGCCTCCTAAGCTCCAGTCTGCTATCAGCCTCCACGTCATCCTAGGGTCACTAAAGTCCAAGAGGTCTCCTGGGAATGTGTCAGCTTCCAGCGTGGAGTAACCCTGGGGAGGGAGACGAGGAGGGCAGTCTTGCAGGGGTTTAAATGTTTGACTGGCTCTGAGCTTCAGTCAGTTTGAATAGCAGCACAGGTGAGCTACCTGGGGACCTCTCCACCAGCTGGTCAGACTGCGGAAAGGATTCAGCGTGGCACAGGGCACTACAGCCCAGTGAAACACCCAAGATGTTGCTGAAGGCTGTGGTCTTGGTCCTGGTGACTATCACCTGTAAGTAGGAGTTGTCTCTGGATAGGGTGGTGAAGCAGCACTCAGTTGTTGCATGAAGTGGGACACGGAGGAGAAACCAGGGCAAAATGAGAGAGAGGAGAGTTCTTAATGACAACCAGCTCCCATTTGGACACTAGGGGCTGCCTAGCCACCAGCTGGTTCACAGGACAGCAGGTCCATGACTGGGCACAGGCCCACTGGTAATGGTGCTAGATCAGTTTCACACACCTCTGTGGCTTCCAACTAGCAGAGCGCAGACAGGAGGACGGTGGGTTGGGTTGTCCCAGCATCATCTGGTCTGCAGCTCAGGGCTTTCGCAGAGGGGCAAGGGAGGGGACGAGGCTTCATGAACTGCTCTCTGATCCCTATCCAGGTACCAGGGCTGAGGTCAGTCCTGACCAGGTGGCCCGTGTGGTGTGGGACTACTTCAGCCAGCTGAACGACAATGCCAAAGTGGCTGTGGAACGTCTCCAGAAGTCTGAGCTCACCCAGCAGCTCAAGTAAGCGGGGCACAGCGTGTGGGGCGGGACTTCCTGCGAGTCATGCAAATATATTGATGAGGGCTGAAGTGGCAGGCAGGAAGCTGAACTTAGAATGACCACTGCCCTGCCACTAATTTAGTGGGTGACCCTGGGGTCTCTGGGCCTAGGCTTTCTGTTTGTAAACAGGGACGCTGGACGGAATGATCCCTATGGTGCCTTTCTGCTTTAACTCTCTAGTTTGGAAAAGGGCCACATCCTAGCCCGGAGGCCCCTAGAAGAAAGGTCGCGAGGGAAATGTAACATGAGCTGCACTTTAATACATTCTGGAATGACAGGCGTTAGTGGGATCACAGGAAGGGATATAGAGTATTTGGGGAGCCTCTGAGGGTGGCTACATGCAAAAGAATCAGCACCTGGCCTCGTAGAAGGTTCTGGAATGGGCCCAGATCACAGCATTGTCTTACAGAATGTGAGCCTCTCACAGCTCACAGCACACCTACACCGGTGATCTCAACGTCCAACCCCTTTACTTTAAGGTGGGGCAGGGAGGAAACTGCTTAAAGTCACATGACGGATAGAGACTGTGACTTCAACTCTGTAGGAGATCCAGAGTAATAAATTCAAAGTAATCAACAGCAGTTTATCTTACCAGTCTCTTGAATCTACCGTGGGGAGAGCCACCCCCGTCCATAAATCATAATGAAGGTTGACTCTTCAGACAGCAATGGAATGGACTTGGCGATGCAGAGTGACCATATCTTGTGGGCACTTTATGGTTCTATGCATTGATAGGATACCATCCTGCTGACCTCTTACAGGAGGAAGGGGAGTGGGTGGAGAGGAGGGGTTAAGAGACTGCTGGGAGGACAGGACATGTATAGAGCAGAGAGGAAATGTGTGCTGTCACCAGGCAGGGAGAGCAGTGGGAGCTGCATATAGGTGATCGTGCAAATTTATATGGGAATGTACATTTTCATTCAATCATAATAAAAAAAGAAAAAGAAAAAGATGACCTAGGAAGGTGCATGTTGGGTAAGTGGCTAATAAAAGGACAAGGTCCTGTCGTGAGACACCAAGTGTAATGGTGACTTTCTTGTACCCTTTCCTGACAGTGACCTCTTCGAAGACAAACTTGGGGAGGTGAACACCTACTCCAAGGACCTGCAGAAGAAGGTGGTGAGCTTTGCCACAGAGCTCCATGAGCGCCTGACCAAAGACTCGGAGAAGCTGAAGGAGGAGATTCGGAAGGAGCTGGAGGATCTGCGGGACCAGCTGCTGCCCCGTGCCAATGAAGTGAGCCAGAAGATCAGCGACAATGCACGAGAGTTGCAGCAGCGCCTGGAGCCCTATGCAGAGGAGCTTCGTACTCGGGTCAACAGCCAGACAGAGCAATTGCGGAGCCAGCTGGCACTGTTAGCACAGCACCTGGAGACAGGGCTGCGTGAGAACATGGAGAACCTGCAGACCTCCCTGACGACCTATGCTGATGAATTCAAGGTCAAGGTGGACCAGAAAGTGGAGGAGCTCAAGGAGCACCTGGTACCCAATGCTGACGAGCTCAAGACCAAGATCGACCAGAATGTGGAGGAGCTGCGCCAGAGCCTGGCCCCCTACACCCAGGAGGTCCAGGAGAAGCTCGATCACCAGCTCCAGGGACTGGTTTTCCAGATGAAGAAGAATGCCGAGGAGCTGAAGGTCAAAGTCGAGGCTCAAGCAAACAAGCTGCGGCAGAGGCTAGAGCCAGTGGTCGCGGATGTGCGTGGCAAGCTTCAGGACAACACCGAGGCGCTGCAGAAGTCACTGGCCGAGCTGAGCAGCCAAGTGGACCAGCAAGTGGAGGAGTTCCGCAGCAGTGTGGCACCCTATGGGGAGAACTTCAACAAAGCTTTGGTGCAGCAGGTAGAGGAGTTGAGGCAGAAGCTGGGCCTGTATGCGGGGGATGTGGAAGGCCACTTAAGCTTCCTGGAGAAGGACCTGAGGGACAAGGTCAGCTCCTTCTTCAGCACCCTCAAGGGGAAAGAGAGCCAGGATCAGTACATTGCCCTCCCTCTCCTGGAGCAGCAACAGGCTCAAGGGCTGCTGGAGAGCTGAGCTGTCGCTGCTGCTTCCAAACCATCTTTGCTGCAACCTGCCCTGCCCTGCCACCTGTCTGTCTGTCTGTCCCAAAGCAGACCTGGTGTGAACTTGAGGACACATGTCCAACGGGAAGTGATAGTACATCTCACTACTCAATAAAACTACTGAGAAACTAGCCCAGTCTAGTTGTGATGTGACACCTTGTTACTGGACCTGATTTAGCGGGTAAGACTGCTGCTTAGCAGAGCTTATCAGGGGCCCGGCAAACAGTACTCTGGGAACTACAGAGGACTAGGAGGTGAGGACAGGACATGCTGGACAGGAGTGTGGGTCAAGTGCTCTAAGAGCAAAGTGGGAAAAAATGTCACATATTATCCAGAAACTAAATGCACAGCCCAGACAGAGTCCCTGGGTGATGCAGGCAGTTAATGTGCTATTTGAAAAGTTGGTAGATTGAGTTCAGGTACCTTGGAAGAAAAGCATAATAAGCTATGTCTGAAAAATCAGCATTGAAAACCCTCTAAAGTATGGTACTACTCTGCCACTCATAAGACTGCTATGAGTTGGAATGGACTGGAAGACAATTGGTTCCTATGAACCATGCAATCCACTTACATCCACTTAAGCAACAAATATTTATGACTGGCCACAGTGTGCCAGTCATTGTCCTAGGCATCAGACAATGAACAAAGCAGCTTTTGTTGAGCTGTGTGCCTGGCACTGCGGCTCAGCTGAGGGGAAACACTGAGGTAAGCAGGACCTGGTCCCCGTGGTTGGAGAGCTGACTGCACAGTAGGAGAAAAGTGGCTGTCTGCACATGACCTTCTGTGCCCTTACTTACTTATGTAAAGTTTGGTTTACTCCATCACCTGTTATAAAAAATGATTCCTGCTTATTTCCAAAATTTCTTGACTGCTAAACCCAAGCATGGTCTCCAGAGTAGAGTGAGGAGTCAGATCCTGGAGACCTGGGTGGGTCCAAGGTGTGGGGTGGAGCAGGTGCCCAGAACCTACCCACCTCTCTATGGTCTGCCCAGGAGACTCCTGAGAAGTGGCTTGCTTGCTCTGGGGATGAGAGTGCCAGCCATTGGGATAAAGGGAAGGTGAAACAGAGGAGTTGGGAGATCTGAAAGTGGTCTTCTCCACACGCTGCACAGGGGCAGCCTCAGCGAGTCACAGACTGCCCCAGAAAGGAGCTGCAGAGAAAAACTAATTCAAGTCTTGATCTGAGATAACTGAAAAGACTGGCTGTTAGCCCAGGCTTGCAAATCTGATGTGGAACCCCTTTCTTCCTTGAGATAGAGCGCAGGGATTTCAGGGCTTTCCTGGAAGATGTTCCTGGAGAGTGTTCTGGGCTTCCTTCAGTCCCCAAGTGCTCACAGAACAGTGCCTACCAGCATATTTTGGCCAGACCCGTCTGCTCTGGCCCCTAGGCCAGCCTAAGTGCCCTGCCTGTTGGGACGGACACAGTGGAATCAGGCACACCTGAGTTTGAATCCTCATTTCTCACTGACTACTAGGTGATCTGTGACAGATACTCAACCTCCTTCGGAAACTAGGAATAATAAGAATCTTCATGAGTTGTGAGGGTTTAATGAAACAGTATATATTAATCACTTATCACAACACCAGACAGTAAACAGGCAAAAACTGATTACATGATGAGGATGCTACCTCCGTAGGACAATAGATGCCCAATCAATGTGATTTGCTCTCCCCAAGAATCTCCTCATCCTAGGAACCCTTCCTCATCCTCAACTCCCAATCATACTTTTTGTAATATGAAGGCCACCCGAGCTGGCCAAAGGCACACCCCTGAGTCTCCTTGGTGCAAGGTGCTCTCATTTCCCAAACTCCATGTCAGTAGGGCTGTTGATGCCCACTCCACATCTGGGCCACTAAAAGGACAGGTACCCACCTATGAAAAGCTTGACAAACCTACTGGTTGGCTTTGGGAGAGGCCGAACAGAGCAATTCCCTACTCCCTCTGACCCTCAATGACTTTTTTCTTTACCCAAAGATAAAGGAAATATTGCATGGAAGACATTTTGATGACATTCAGGCCACCAAGGGTAATACAACAACAGCTCTGACAGCCATTCCAGAAAAAAAACAAAAAACCAAACCCAGCTCCATCGAGTTGATTTTGACTCATAGTGGCTGTATAAGGCAGAACAGAACTGCTCCACAGAGTTTCCAAGGAGCACCTGGTGGATTTGAACTGCTGACCTTTTGATTAGCAGGCATAGCACTTAACCACTAGCTCTGAAGGGTGGATGAGGTGCTAGCATCAGTGCATAGCTTCCCAAGGAGAATACTTCAGAGGTGACTGTAGCGATATTCAGCGACGAACTATGTAGCACTTTTTCTAGAACGAGTTTGCGGATTTAATTGGTAGTCCTTGTATATGAATGTATACAGTCATTTGTGTGTATGTTGTTGATGTTAGGCACTGTTGAGTTTGTTCCAACTCATAGCAAGCCTGTGAAACAACAGAATGAAACATTGCGCAGTCTTGCACCAATAATCGTTTTTATGCTTAAGCCCATCCTTGCGGCCATTGTGTCTTCCTCTTTTTCACTGACCCTCCACTCTACCAAGCTTGATGTTCTTCTCCAGTGACTGATCCTTCCTGACAACATGTCCAAAGTATGTAGGATGCAGTCTCGCCATGTTAGCTTCCAAGGAGCACTCTTGTTGTACTTCTTCCAGAACAGATCTGTTTGTTGTTTTGGCAGTCATGGAATACTCAACATTCTTCTAAAACACCACAATTCAAAGGCATTAATTCTTCTTCTGTCTGCTTTGTTCATTGTCCAGCTTTCACAAGCATATGATGTGATCAAAAATAACGTGTTTGGGTCAGGCGCACTTTAGTCTTCAAGGTAACATCTTTACTTTTCATTACTTGAAAGAGGTCCTTGGCAGCAGATCTTCCCAGTGCAATGCATCTTTTGATTTCTTGACTGCTGCTTCTATGGGTGTTGATCGTGGACACAACTAAAATGAAATCCTTGACAACCTCAATCCTTTCTCCACTTAACAACACAGTTGCTTTCTGGTCCAGTTATAAGGATTTTTGTTTTCTCGATGTTGAGGTGCAGTCCCTACAGAAGGCTGTGGTCCTTGGTCTTCATTGGTAAGTGCTTCAAATCTTCACTTTCACTTCGAGCAAGTAAGATGGTGTCGTCTGCATAATGCAGGTTGTTAGTGAGTCGTCCTCCAATCCTGATGCCTAGTTCTTCATATAATGCAAGTTTTCGGTTTATTTGCTCGACATACAGATTAAAAAGTTATGGTAAAAGGTTGTAATCCTGACGCGCCACTTTCCTGACTTTAAACCACTCTGTGTCCCCTTGCTCTATTCACACAACTGCCTGTTGATCCACATGCAGATTCCTTAACAGCACAATTAGGTGTTCTAGAATTCCCATTCTCCATAGTGTTAGCCATAACTTATTATGATCCACACAGTCAAACACCTTTGCATAGCCAATGAAACACAGGTAAATATCTTTCTGGTATTCTCCGCCTTCAGCCAAGATCCATCTAACATCAGCAATGATATCCCTGGTTCCACGTCCTCTTCTGAATCCAACTTGAATTTCTGGCAGTTCCTTGTCAATACACTATTGCAATCACTTTTGAATGATCTTGAGCAAAATTTCACTTGTGTATGGTGTTTACAATCTTGTTTGGTAATTTCCACTTTCGATTGGATCATCTGTCTTCAGAGTGAGCATAAATAGGGATCTCTTCCTGTCAGTCGGATCTGACTCGACGGCACTTGGCTGGCTCCTGTCAGTTGGTCAGGTAGCTGTCCTCCGAATTTCTCGGTGTAGATGACTGAGCACTTCCAGCACTGCATCTGTTTGTTGAGGTATCTCAGTTGATATTCCATCATTTCCTCAAGCCTTGTTTTTTGCCAATACCTTAAATGCAACTTCAACCTCTTCCTTCAGAACCATTGGTTCCTGATCATATGCTGCCTCTTCAAATGGCTGAACATTGGCAAGTTCCTTCTGGTATAATGATTCTGTGTATTCCTTGCATCTTCTTTTGATGCTCCGTGAGTTGTTTAATAGTCTCCCTGTAGAATTCTTCACTATTGCAACTCAAGGCTTGAATTTTTTCTTCAGTTCTTTCAACTCAAGAAATGCAGAATGTGTTCTTCCCTTCTGGTTTTCCATTTCCAACTCTTTGTACATGTCATTACAACACTTTGTTTTGTCTTCTCAAGCTGCTTTTTGTAACCTTCTGTTAGGTCTTTCATTTCACCATTCCTTTCTTTTGCTTCAGTTGTTCAATGTTCAACAGCAAATTTCAGAGTCTCTTCTGACATTTGGTTTGGTCGTTTCTTTCTTTCCTGTCTTTTTAATGACCTCTTGCTCTCTTCATGGATGATGTCTTTGATTTCATTCCACAGTTTGTCTGGTCTTCAGCCATTAGTGACCAGCACATCATATCTGTTGTTGAGATGGTCTTTAAACTCAGGAGGATTACACTCAAGGTCATACTTGGGCTCTCATGGGCTTGTTCTAATTTTCTTCAGTTTCAGTTTAAATTTGCATATGAGCAGTTGATGATGTGTGCCACAGTCAGCACCTGGTCTTGTTCTGATTGCAGACATGGAGCTTTTCCATCGTCTTTTTCCACAAATGTAGTCGATTTGGTTCCTGGATATTCCATCTGGTGAGGTCCATGAGTACAGTTGCTGTTTGTGTTGGTTAAAAAAGGTATTGCAATGAAGAAGTTGTTAGTCTTGCAAAATCCTGTAATGAGATTTCCAGCATTATTTCTATCACCAGGGCCATATTTTCCAACTAGTGATCCTTCGTTGTTTCCAACTTTGGCATTCCAGTCACCAGTAATTATCAACGCATCCTGATTGCATGTTCGATCAATTTCAGGCTGCAGAAGCTGGTAAAAATCTTCAGTCTCTGTATCTTTGGCCTTAGTGGTTGGTGTGTAAATTTGAATAATAGTCCTATTAACTGGCCTTCTCTGTAGACATATGGATATTATCCTATCACTGACAGCATTGTACTTCAAGACAGATCTTGAAATGTTCTTTTTGATGATGAACACAACACTGTTCCTCTTCAAGTTTTCATTTCCAACATAGTACACCATATGATTGTCAAATTCAAAATGGCCAGAACTGGTCCTCTTCAGCTCACTAATGCTTAGGTTACCGATGTTTATGTGTTCTATTTCATTTTTGATGATTTCCAATTCTGCTATATTTATACTTCCTACATTCCTTGTCCCGATTGTTAACGGATGTTTGCAGCTGTTTCTTCTCATTTGGGGTTGTGCCACATCAGCAAATGAAGATCCCAAAAGCCTTACTCCATCCATGTCATTAAGGTCAAGTCTACTTTGAGGAGGCAGTTCTTTCCCAGTCATCTTCTGGGTGCCTTCCAACCTGAGGCACTCATTTTCAGGCACTGTATCTGACAATGTTTGGCTGCTGTTCATAAGATTTTCCCTGGTTAATTCCTTTCACAAGTAGACTTCTGAGTCTTTCTTCCTAGTCTACCTTAATTTGGAAGTTCAACTGAAACTTGTCTACCATGGGTGACCCTGCTGGTGCCTATGTGCCAGTGGCATAGCTTGCAGCATCACAGCAACAAGAAAGCCTCCACTGACAGACAAGCGGGGACTGCTCACTCTCTCTTAACCCTCCTTTTCTGATGCTGTTACTCTCCTTCCCTGATGTTGTTGTCTTCCTTAACTGATGCTATTACCCTCCCTACCTAATGCTGTTACCCTCCTTAACCTGACTCTGTACGTATGTGTCATATGAATATGCATGTACGTGACTCCACGCTCATATATTCATACATATGATAAAGGACATTGGGTACAGTTATGGATACTCTTCTTAAAATTTCATTTTTATTGTGATTAAGTTAAAGTTTACAACCCAAGTCAGTTTGCTGTATGAAACTCCAGGCACCCCCCTTATGCAACTCTATCTGCTCCTATCACCCTGTGACAGCACAGTTTTCCTTTCCACCTTGTACTTCCAGTATCCACTCAGCCACCAACCCTTGTCCCCTCCTCTCAATCCTCTCTTCTCCCCACTACAGAATAATCAGTTGGACAGTCTCATATATATATTAAACTATAAAGTACACACACTACCTGCATCACTCTATGTCCTCTAGTCCAGTCCAATCTTTGTCTGAAGAGTTGGCTTCAGTACTGATTTCAGCTCTGGGCTAGCAGTCCAGGGGCCATGTTCTCAGGGGATCATCAGCTGGTAGACCATCAAGTCTGGCTTTTTAATAGAGTTCTAGATCTATACTCCCCTTTTTCTTGCGCTTTTCAGGGACTCTACATTGTGTTCCCTATCGGGGCAGTCTTTGGTGGTGGCCAGATACCAACTAGTTCTTCTGGTCTCATACTGATCTAGTCTCCCAATCATGTGGACCCTCCTGTCTCCTAGGCTCATATTTTCCTCAGATCTTTGATGTTCTTGGTTGTCATCTGTTCCAGGTGGGTTAGGACCAATTGGATACTTCTTAAACACAATCAAACACCTCAAGAGACTAGTTTTCTGGGTTTGAAAGGTTAGGATCATAGTCTCACGGAAAAATCTCAGTAAACTGGCATAATTGCATCCGAGTTTCACGAGTAGAGTCTGGGGTCTTAAAAGCTTGTAAGTAGCCATCCAACCATTTAAGATTAATTACTACTTGTCTGGAGTAAAATAGAAATAAGGCAACCAAACACTCAAAGAAGAAACTAGTCTGCAGGACTAATAATCTACATGAACCACAGCTTGTCAGCCCTGAGATCAGAAGACCTAGATGGTGCCCAACTACTATTATCGACCATTCTAATCAGGGTCACAATAGGTAGACCCAGATAAAATCAGAGAAATATGTAGAATAGAACTTCAAGTTCCTAAAAAGCAAAAACCAGGCCTATTGAACTGGTTGAGACTGAAAGACTCTCCTAGACTATTACCCTGAAATATTCTTTAAATCTTGAAACAAAACTAGCCCCTGAGGTCACCTTATAACTAAAAAAACAGATCAGCTCACAAAATAATGGATATCATTCCATCAATATCCTGATCCTTTTAAAAATTCCCCTGTATGAGATCAAATAGTCAACCACTACTTTCAAACAAAGATGAGACTATAGGAAGGCAGGAAACTAGATTAATGGCAACAGAATAATCAGAATGTAAATATGAGACTGCTCATGCACTGTGAAGAATGTGACCAAGGCCTCTATACAATTTGTACAGAAATTGCTGAATGGGAACCCAAACTGCTGCATACACAGTCACTGAAAACACATTAAAACATTATTTTAAAAATTTTATGATCCCACTTGTATGAAATAAACCTGAAATAATCAAATACATAGAAATCACAGTTTATTAGTGGTTATCAGGGGCAGGAGCCCTGATGGTACAGCAGTTAAGCATTAGGCTGCCAACAGATAGGTGGGTAGTTGGAACCCACTAGCTGCTCCTTAGGAATACATTTACTACGTGGCAGTTCTACTCTGTCACGTAGTGCTACTACAACTCTGAATTAACTTGACAGCAATGAGCTTAGAGGCAGGTGGGAGGTGGGGGGCTGTATTGCTTGAGGAGCACTGAGCTTCTGTTCAGGGTGAAGAAAAAATTAGGAAACAGGTAGCAGATGGTTCCACAACATGGCAATCATAATTAACATCACCGAATTGTAAAAATAATTGAAATGGTAAGTCTTATTATACACACAAAAAATATATAAAGAGGTATATGTGTTTATATTTTTACTGTGGTAGAAGTGTATGTGTTGTATCGATTTATAGTCCTTACTACAGACTGTGGCATCAAAGATCCCACTGAGTCCATTCCAACTCATAGAAAACCTATAGAACAGGGTAGAACTGCTCCATAGAGTTTCCTATGAGTGCCTGGTGGATTCAAACTACTGACTGTTTGGTTAACAGATGTAGCACTTAACCACTGTGCCACCAGGTTTAGATCAGGAAAAGGCAACCCCAAGTGGTGAGGTATTGTCTTGCAATACGGGAATTGGGATTTGAACCTAGGTGATGTGGCTGCAGAGCTTTACACTTACCTACCAGGCTATGATGTCTCCAGGGTGACCCAGGAGTTATGAGGAGAAATACAGTCTGTGCCAGGAATTCCCACAGATGAGGAGGGATGCCCACTACAGATGGGACAGGTGGGTTCTGCCCAGTCGTATTTGAATCTCGTATCTCTCTGACACAGAAGAAAGGAATCTGGAGACTTAGGAAACGCTCAGGGCTCAGGGCTCAGGGCTCAGGGCTCAGGGCTCAGGGCTCAGGGCTCAGGGCTCAGGGCTCAGGGCTCAGGGCTCAGGGCTCAGGGCTCAGGGCTCGTTTACGGAGGGTGGGGTTGCGCATTCTGCTTCATACGTTTACATAGTGTGGGGATTTTACCATAAAATTCTACTATTACTTTTAAAACCAGAAAATAAGTAAACATTCTTCTCAGGATCTTCTCAAGGATCCGGTTTTGGCTGCCCAACAAGACTGAAGCACTTAGCACGCATGGGAGAGCCAGCTACTCAGAGTCCTCTGCACGTGCCAGGAGAGGGTGTTATCTGGGCTTCAGCGCAACCCATGGCAACATCTCCCAAAGATTCCCCCAGAGCCCAGTGCCATCCTAAGCCTGAACCTCTCAGGCCACTTCTGGTTCCTCAGGTGACCTGGAGATAAAGGGCTTCTCTGCGGGACAGTTCAGTGTCCTAAAAAGAGAACAGCTAGTGCCAGTGTAGGCAGGATGGGAACATTAGTCCCACTCCTGAACAGCCCTCCAAAGTTTAAAGGTCAGAAGTTGTCTAAGAACATCAAAGGGGTCACTACCCTTGAGGTCTCTGGTGTGTGGAATGGTCCTGATTAGAGAAAACACAACAGAGAAAGGGAAGGGGTCAGAGGACCTGCTCTCCTCTTGTACCCACAAGGCTTTGCTACTATTGAGGAGTCATTCCAGCATGCTCAAAAACAACTCCTGCAAGGGACTTTGTGTTCTGCTGTTGTTACCACTGGACACCCTGTTATCCCAGGAGAAGGGCCCCAGGTAGTGGAGCATTCTGGGAGAGAAACAACAAGCTCAGTGTTATCTGGGGACTTTTGTATCTGACAGCATAAGTGGTGGGGGGGTGGTTATTTTGCTGTGTGATGACAAGCAGCTGATGACAGAGGGGTCCAAGGAAGATCCCCTGTGGGGGAGGGAGGGAGGAGAGAAGGATTCCAGCGGCTGGTCTGAGAAGGTGGTCTAGTGATCTGGTGACTAAAGACCTGCATCCTGCAGCCACAAAGTCACTGTATATTCAGAGTAGAGGCAACTACATGGTCTCTCAGTCCAATTCATCTGTCATCATCTCTATCAAATGGCTATAACTCCAGACTCCTGAGATCAGGCACCCCCACTTGTTTATTCATTTACAGAGCATGGTAGCCAGCCGCCAAGATGACCTTCAGGATCCGTGACTCCCAGTATTCATACCCCGTGTGCTCTCTGTTGTATCTATTAGAGCTGACTTGTGTGATCAATGGAACCCCTATGTAGTTCAAATGGTTAATGTGCTCAGCTGCTAACAGAAAGCTTGTAGGTTCAAATTAACCCAGGAGTGCCTTGGAAGAAAGACCTGATGATTTACTTCCAAAAACTCAACCAGCGAAAGTCACATGGAGTGTAGTTGTACTCTGATACGCATGAGGTCACCACGAGTTAGACCTGACTCTATGACAGCTGGTTTACTGGTGATATCAATAGGTTACTGTGGAAGCAATGGTAATATGACTAGGCTAGGTCATAAAAGGTGTTATGACTTCCCATCTTGCCTTCTCTTGAATCACTTACTGTGAAGGAGAACAGCCAGTGTGTTACAAGGACACTAAAGTAGCCCCATGGAGAGTTCCATCTAGGGAGAAGAGCTTCTTCCCTTCCCAATAGCCAGCGAGCTCATCTTGTGTAAGCCTTCAGGTGACTACCATCCCAGGCAACATTTTCTGTCTTTTTTTTTTTTATTTTGTTGTTGTGGAGAACATACACAGCCAAACACATGCCAATTCAACCTTTTCTACACTTTCAATTTAGTGACATTGATTGCGTTCTTCAAGTTGTGCAAGCATTCTCACTCTCCTTTTCAGAGTTGTTCCTCCATTGTTAACATAAATTCGTTACTCCCTAAGGTTCCTATCTAATCTTTCAGGTTGCTATTGTCAATCTGATCCCATACAGACAGTCTTTAAAAGAGCGTAATGTTTGAGGAAGAAATTTTTTTTTTTTTTACTGATTAAACTATTGTTTTCCTTTAAGAAAATTTCAGGGGATATTTTGATTTAGGGTTGCAATCGAGGGTTTTTTCCCTCATGTAAACTAGTGACTTGGATGATTTTGCATATATTAGGCAAGTTTCTTACAGATACTTTAAAATTTTATACTCAAACAAATATTTTAACATTTTATATATTTCTACATCTTACAAAATAAAATCTTTGAAATATTACACTTAATTGTTTTTTTGTATGGTATTTTATGAAACAATCCCCAAGGTGCATCCTTGGTTTGTCAGGGTGTGTATCACAATAAAAAACACAAGACTTTAGCCCTCAGAGTTTTGAAAATACTTTGAGACAGTCTACATAATGGCCTGCCTTCCAGACTCTAGGCATTAGCCACAGTCTCTGGATTCTGAGTGGAGACCCCCCAAAATTCAGAATTGAGTTCTGTATTTTTACCTTTTAATCAAGATTCTTCTATAGAATCTTTGAACAAAATGTTTAACAATGGTACCTGGGTACCATCCACTTCTGGTCTCACAGAAAAGGAGGCAATTGTTCTCGCCAGATATTCCATGTCCTCCTTCTGTTCCTGATGTGCCTTCTTCCTGTGTTGCTCTAGGCTAATAGAGACCAAGTGTTGTGCTTTGCAACAGTATCCCAAGGCAATAGCTTGACTGCAGTTTCCTGGAAGATGCTGAACTAGAACCACAGAATCAAGCCACTGCAGTTTCTGACCCACAAGAACTATTAGGGGTTAAAAATGTTTATTGTTCTGAGATTTGAGTGCTACTTCTTAAGCAGCAAGAACTAACTAATACACAGAGGCTAGATGGCACATGGTCACCACTTAATCACTGAGTGAGTAAACACCTCCACTAATGTCATGTTTACTATTCCTCACCACAATTTATTCTATATTTGGAAAACTCTGTTAAAAATTATTAAAATTGTAGTAGTGATGGTGGCATAATGTGATAAATGTAATTAATATCACAGAATTACATAGTTAAAAATGGTTAATTAGAGAAATGCAAAGTAAAACTACAATGAGATACTACCTCACCACAACAAAGCTGGCATTAATCCAAAAATAAAACTAAGTAATAAATGTTGGAGAGGCTGTGGATAGACTACAGCAATTATAGCCTGCTGCTGAGAATATAAAATGTTAAAACTCCTTTTGAAATTGATTTGGTGCTTCCTTAAAAAGCTAAAAATTGAAATACCATACAATCCAGCAAATCCCGCTCCCTGGAATATGTCCTAAAGAAATAAGAACTGTCACAGGAATAGATACATGCGCAACAGTGTTCACCATAGTACTGTCCACAGTAGCAAAAAGATGCAACAAACCTAGATAGCCACCGACAGATGAGTGAATAGTGATATATTGACACAATGGGATACTGTGCAATGATAAACAACAATGCATTTGTGAAACATTTCATAATGTGGAAGGAACTGGAAGGCATTATACTGAGTGAAGTAAGTCAGTCACAGAAGGACAAATGTTGTGTGAGATCACTATTATCAGAACTCTAGAAAAGATTGAAACACAGAAGAAAACATTCTTTGGTAGTTGCAAGAGTGGAGAGGGAGGGATAGTAGACAGTAGACGAGAATTATTTTAAGTAAAGGAAACAACAACACACAGTACAGAGAAGTCAGCACAACTGGGCTAAACCAAAAGCTAAGAAGTTTCCTGAAGACAGCCAAAGACTTCAGAGACAGTATCAGGAGCAGGGGCCTGGGGACCATGGTTTCAGGAGATACATAGGTCAATTTTCATAACACAGCTTATTAAGAAAAGGTTCTGCATCCCACTTTGGTGAGTGTCATTTGGGGTCTTTAAAGCCAGCAAGCAGTCATCTGAGAAGCAGCAATCAGTCCCAACCCATGTGGAGCAAAGAAGAATGAGGAACACCAAAGACATAAGGAAAACATGAGTCCAAGAGACAGAAAGGGCCACATAAACCGTAAAGTACATCAGCAAGAGACCAGAAGAATTAGATGGCTCCTGGTCACCATCAGTGACTGCCCTGAGAGGGAACACAACGATGAGTCCCTGATGGAGTGGGAAAAGCAGGAAGCAGAAGAGGAACTCTAGTAAAAAGACTAGATGTGATGTCTAACAGACTGGAGGGTCCCTGAGAAACACGGCCTCTGGGCTCTATCAACCCAGAACTGAAGTTGTTCCCCAAACCAGCTCTTCAAAGATTCAGCTGGTCTATAAGGCATAAAATGATACTGGCCAAGAGTGTGTTTCTTAGCTTACATGAGACCAGCTGGGCATCTCCTGTCTGGAGGCAAGATGAAAAGGCTAAGGGGACAGGAGCTGATTGAACAAATCCAGGAAATACAGGGTAGAGAGGAGGAGTGTGCTATCACACTAGGGTCACATAACAGTATGTGTAAGTTTTTGTGCAACAAACTGACTTGAACTGTAAACTTTCTCTTAAAGCATAACAGAAACAAATTAATTTTTAAAATCAGCTAAAATGGCACATTATTTTGTTATATCTATTTTACAGTAACAAAAACTTAATAAAAGTAAACTGGAATCTTCTCAACAGTGTACACATTTTAATTTTACTTTTACTCTTTTTTTGAACCACAGGATGACTGCATTTAGTTTACCCTACTTTTGACACCAGAAATCTAACCAGAGATCGACTGTACAGAATACTACACCTTGGGGAAAACACTGAGCCAGACATGTGACTTTCCTCACAGACGCCTTGGTGTGAAGAACTGTGATGGATTTCTGGCTTACAACAACAAAGGCTGAGAAAGGTCTTGCACCAAGTCAGTCATAGATTGACTCGCAGGTCTGTTCCAAGTCATCTTCATTCCGGAACCCAGGCTTAAGTTTCAGCCTGTATCTGGGATGCTCTTGTCTTATAGCAGAGGGGAGGAGTGTGGTGGAACAAACCGATGGCTCTTAACACTCTTTTCGGAGGCAGCTTATAACACGTCAACTAACGTTTCATATCTGGTCAAGCCTGATGCCCCAGAAGTATAACAATCTCCCACACGGTGGAGCGGTGAATTCAGTCTGTCACTGTCACTTACCTAGTTTTCATGACTGACAGGGAGCATGGTCAGAAAGCACAGCGAAAGAGAGCCTGTACACATTAGAGGGAAGAGAGTCGAATATTTGCTCTCTCCAGGGTATCCGAGTTGTCCTTATAGATCTCTTTAACCATGTTCCCCACAAAAAGCAGTAACTTCCCTAACTTGTTTTTTAGTGAAGCTCCTGGAAATTTTAAATGGGGTGACTCAGAAAGAGCTATTCACTAAAACCTTTTCTAAGGGTAGTGGTGTCAGGCAAGAGCCACTTGCTCATGTTTTTTTATGAAGAACTGCTAACTTACAATTCATAGTCTTTGTCTCACACAATCACAGAAAGCTGAATAAGTTTTATGAGGAGAATACATAGGGCAGAGGTTAGAGAGAGCTTCCTCTCATGAGAAGAATTTCAACAAATTACCTGTGGTTTAACTTTTCTATTCCTGCAAGCTTGTAAGTCCCACCAGCGTGAATTCTGTGTACTGACACATAACCCAGCACAGAGGGCAATGTCTGGCACAGAGCAGGTACTCAAATAATCACCGAATAAGTGAGCATCTCTTGATACCTTCTTCTTCAGTTTTTCCCTTCGTTTCTGAGGAGCTTATTTTCCAGTAATTTTCCAAGTAAGGAAGCATGTGAGGTTCATTTTTGAGCCTTATATATCTCAAAATGTCTTTATTTCTCTTAATTGATAGTTGGGATAGGTATCAGTTCACTTTGAGATAGAGATGAATTCTAGATTGGAAATTGGGTTCTCTCAGAATTTTGAAGACCTTGCTCTATTTTCTTGCACCTTTCAGTGCTTCCGTATCTCTCTGCGTGTACCTTGTTATTTTACTTCCCCTCTGGAAGCTTTTCAGAACTTCTCTTTGCCTCCAGTATTTCTAAAATGTCAAAATTATATGCCTCAGTACTGGTCTATTTTTATGGGCTCCTTGTGGGCATTTTCAGTCTAGAAACTTTTCAGTACTGGAAATTTTTCTGAATGTGTTTCACTGACGACTTCTTTCCTCTCTTTTCTCCTATTCTTTCTTTCTGAAACTCTTGTAATATGGATGCTAGACTTACTAAGCAGGTATTCTAGTTTTCTTATCCTTTTATGTCTGCATGCTTTCCTTTCTGGGAGCCTTCTTCACTTTGTATTCAGTTTTTCATTTCTACTCTCAAATTTTTAATTTACAAGAGTATTTTTTTACCTCTATGAATATTCCTTTTTATGATTTCCTGTTCCTGTTTTATCACTGTAATGCCTTCTTTTTACTCTTTAATGATAACAATGATATTTTACCATTTTGTTGTTTTTGTATAGACTTAGTTTCCTCCAACTCACATTTTTAATGTTTGTTTCATTAACAGTAGAGTCTCAGATGACTGGTTGCATTTGGTTGTCTATGGCAGTGGGTGTGGTGTGCGTGCGTATTGGTTTTAAGAGTGGGGCTTTTAAAAGTGACTTGAAACTCTAAGTATATGGGTAGTACTTGTTAACTTTGAGCTTCCTGTAGGGTGATTCACTGGGATGCTTAGCTGGGGAACCCCCACTACCAAAATCTTTAGACTTTTCCTCTTGAGCTGGACATGTTCTCCTGAGAAAAATTTTCCTGCTTTGTTACATATGGCATATGTGCAAGCAGTGCACCTTACAACTCTAAGGGTGCCTTTCATTCCGTACACTTGATGGATTTGTATGCGTGTTATGACAAATTTCTGGCATATGTCAGAGAAGTGCCTTGGGAACGAGGTTGTTTCTAATTCAACACAAGCTCAGCAGAGGTCAGCATAGTAACTCACTCTGATTCCTTAGCCTTTAATAATTCAGTAGGGTAACTTAGGTTGGAACTTTTCTTTTCCCAATCTTCTCAATTAATTGCAACTTGTCTGCTTTCTGGCTTTCAAAGTTTTGTTGTGGTATCTTTTTCCATTCCCACTGCCTCTATGGGTCTATATCTTTTCTAAGACTCTCTTTAGTCTTAGTGAGGTCTCAGAAGGAAATAAAATTAGGTATGTGTGTTCAATCAGATGTGTTTTTCTGGAAGTCCACAAAAGTACCACAGATAGAAAATCGCTGAAGGTTTTGTGCTGTAGAGTCTAAGCTACTGCTTCTAGTTCACCCGAGAGGTCTCAAGTATTATTGCAAAGGGATTACAAACAGGGATGTCCCCGTCCAGAAAATATTCTTTCACTTAAAAATTTACCTTAAGGGAAAATCATGGAGTTCATGCATTTAGCTATAAAGATGTTGACTGCAATGCTGTTTGTAATTTTAAAAAATGAACAAAACAATGTACATGAGGAAATTGGCAAATAAATTACGGTATGCCCTTATAACATCCATTATATTGCGAATGAAAATTTATCAGCATGGATGTGTATGTATGATCTTTGCATCCACGTATGATTACAATACCCTTTGAGTGACAGATCAGGTTATTGAACAGCTTCACTGCATAAAAATAATTTTTAAAAATACACATAAATATATGTCTACATAAAAACATGGAAGACTTTAGTAAGTTCCTGCGTTATGAATGTCTGACTTGCCAACAATTCTTACTTACCCTTTAATGTTATGTAAACTTGCCCAGAGATTTGTTCTGTTGTACACAGGGTTGCTGTGCCTCGGAATCAACTGCACGGCACCTAACAACAACAAATTTGCCCTTACACTGACCTGATTGAAGCAATCTCTACTCACAACAAATTGTTCATCACAATCACTTTCGCTTGCTGCATGTGCAGCTTTTAAATCATTATAAAGCCTTTGAGCCTTGTCTTGCTCTACAGTGAGGCTAAAGTAGAACTATATGAGCCTGTTCCAACTTACCTGCAAATTCAACTTCAGTACCCAGGAACTGATCTCATTTGTAACCCAGGAACTGCTTATGCATAGGTGCTGATGGTGAACTTATGGGTGATTATTTTTCTTTTTGCTTGTCTGTATTTTATGTTCTTCTATATTATGCTCTTTTTAACAGAACAAAAAAAAACCTGTTAAATTTAGTAAGTATTCTGATGATTCATAAAAGTTACTCTTAATTCTATCCATTGAGATAGTCAGGCCACTAAAGCCTATATCATCTGGGATTCTTCACCTTGTTCTTCTGCAAAATTCCCTTTATTTGGTGGTTTTTAAATATAATTCAAATGACCCTCTGTAAAAAAGTCTCATAGAGATATTTATTTTGCTGTTTTGATATTTGGGAAGCTTTATTTTCTCTGTGAGTCTGGGGTACTTCCTTCTCTCTGATTAGGACAATTATGTACTGACTGAATTGCCTCTTTATGGGCTTCTGGGATCAGTGATTGCAACCTTGTCATCCTTTATTGCCTCTGGGATTATGTTCTCTAGGTTTTTATTTTCCTTGGTCCTGAGACGCCATCTCTCCTCCACTCTCCCTTCTTCTCTATCATCTGTCTCTATTTCATCATCATTTCTTCTTTCATCCTCAGTAGCCTCAAATGTTTGCTAGTGAAGAGGGGTAGGTATCAACAAAACACAAATAACTAAAATCTTTATTCTTTTGGCATGTTCTCACTATGCTGACTCAAAATGTGCTCAGTACGTTCGTGGTACCAGAGTCCATGTCACTGGTTCCTCCCAGCTCTTGCACCATCAGCAGGTATTTCTGACAAACATCTAGCTGTTGGGTAGTTCTTGGACGTAATAGGCCATGGTCTGTGGAAGGTAAACATGGTCATATGACAAGGCTAAGGACCTAAAGACCCCATGTCCTGGCTACAGCTAGATCTGGTTCCACCTATGCAAGGGACAGGAAAGGATCAGGATTAATGAGGCACATTTAAATGTGGGAAGCAGCAAGGGTGAGAGAGAGACAGACTCCATTCTCAAGGTACCTTGGCAAGCATCACTGGTCTTGGCTGTCCTTTACCTAGCTGGCTCTCAGTTACTATTCCTGTGCCTAAATCTGGCCATACACACTCCCTGCCTTCCCTGTATTTCAACGGCTGCCCTTCCTCCAAATTATAAACCTCTTGGGAGAGACTAATTGGCCCCAGCTTTCCAGCTGGCACAGAAGCTGCCAGCATTACTCAGTAAGAAGTGTAGGGGTTCTTTGTTGTGGTTCTGGCCTTCAGATTATGCCCTTAGTTTCTGAGTATGAGACAGCACACTGAACATGGACCTTGGAATCTAACCTAGGACTGACCCAGGGCAAGACCTTGGGCAAGTTACCTAATCTCTCAGAGCCTCAGTTTCTCCATAAGTCAAATCAGGATAATAATGCCTACTTTGGCATATTGAATTAAGTACTAGATATAGCAAAGGTAAATACCAGGCACATGGTAGGCGCTTGATAAAGTGGCCATTGTCGTTAAGTCTTTTTAAACTCTATTGGGCCAGACTCTGAGAGGCAGAAAGACTGCTGTGTGTGTCCCAGCTAATCTTCCCGGGCTGCTTGCTGCCACCATCCTCCAGCCTTACTGAGCTGCTCATTACTTTCCCAACACACTACAAACTCTGTGGTTTCCTCTTGTGATACCTTTCCTCATGCCATAGTTGGTTGACAGAGAGACAGACAGACAGATAGCTGCCAACGAGTTCACTCCAGCTTGATCTTACGTAGAACAGAACAAAATGTTGCCTGCTTGCGCATCATCTTTTTGATCACCAGCACGTTCAAGTTCATTGCTGTGCTAATCCATTTCATTGAGGGTCTCCTTCCCTGCCACTGGCCCTCTAGTTTGCCAAACATGATGCCTTCCTCCAAACAGTTTTTTCTTCTGATGGCATGTCCAGTGTAAGTGAACTAAACAGTGTTCTGTTGTGATCCATAAGTTTTCATTGGCAGATCACCAGGCCCTTCTTCTTAATTTGTCTTAGTCAGGAAGCTCTACTGAAACCCGTTCACAATGGGTGACCTTTCTGGTATTTGAAATACCAGTGGCATGGCTTCCAGCATCACAGCAACATGCAAACCACCAGAGTATGACAAAGTGACAGATGTATGTGCCACTTATTCCTTCCATACCGGGGAACTCTTGCTCAAATGTCTCCTCTTCTTTGAAATCCATTTTCACCTGTGGAAGGCGGAAAGGGGCCCAAGATGGCGCCTGGGCCCTTTGACAAAGCGGGACCGTACCCTGTCATTTCCTGTTTATCCAACCTTGGGCTGGCACAGCGCATGCCTGCACTAGAGCCGTGAGATGGTGTCCAATCGCCGATTCCATCCGGGAGGAGTGCGTGTCTGAGCGTGGCTGAATGGGATTGGAGGAGAGCATGAGTATATATACAGGAGAAAAACCACCCTGAGTAGGAGAGAGTGGGAGGAAGAATAAAGAAAGAGAAGAATAAAGAAGCATTGCAAGCGGCTCGAATCCGTGTGTCCTGTCTTCTTTCCGCCGGCGGACAGTTAGGCAGCGACATTCACGCTTCCTATGAACATCCCTAGTGAAATAGGCAGTCAGGACTAACTCCATTTCTTTACTTGTTTAACTTAAAATTTCTGGCTTCCTAGCATCACCTAGCCCAGGAAATCATACATTAACTTGTAGGAGCCACTGAGATAAAAATCTTCTCGGTATTTATAGCCTTTTTATTAGAATCATCAAACAAGTGGAGACACCAGTTTGATGATCTGATTGTCATTTTGATGACCTCTTGCTCAGGTGACAAGTAAGAACCTCCAGCCCCAGCTCCTGATGCATATTTTCTAACCTTCCTGGACCCCAGTTCCCATGCATATCTCATCAGAGGATGCCTCCCAATTGCCCATTCTTTCTTCCCTCATACCTAATGGTTACTCATACCCACTGAATGTAAACCCTTAGCTTGCCTGACAAATTTGGACAGCAGCTGAGGAGCCAAATCCCCCTGTCCCTTACATGCTGGCATGTAATGAACCTCTTGGACATTTACTTTACCCCATCTCAGTATTGGCTAAATTCATGTTCTGCAGTAACAATTTGGGGGCTCATTTGGGATTATAGGCCACTTGAGACTTGGAAGCCCTGTGGTATGTTGTGAGACTGATTGATGGCGTGGCCACAGAGGCCCATTTGCCTCTGAAGTGACATCAGATGTATATTTTGCTGCTGTGGCAGCACTGGTCTTAAAACTTCACTTTCTTTACAAAGTAAGTGGCCCAAGATGTTTATCTGGGAAAAAAAATTCTCTGAGGTATGGTGTGAATCTGCATTCCCTTCCCTGTTGCATTCAGGGCCAGAGTTGAAAGACTTATGGGGAAAAGTCACTAGGTCAGCAGCTGAGCCACACCTTGGATGGTTCCTGGGATGACTAGCATCTCAGATGTTCCTGTGGTAAGCAGCATTCTAGATGGCTCCTAGGGCAACTAGCACCTCAGAACCTCAGAGGTTCCTGGAATAGGCTCCTGACATTCAACTCCATGAGCAGGATTGCCTGGAAGAGACTCCTTGGGTAACCCTACAGTTTCGGTTTTGGCATATGAATGACTGACCATCGTTGTTGCTTCCTGCAAGTGGTTGGAAAGGAAATAGAGAGGGGCCAGCAGTGTGTGTGCCTCTGGTAGAGTAAAGCTGCATGTGTGTCTGGTAAAGTGAAACTGTGTGTGTGTGTGTGATAAAGTCAGGCCCCTGGACCATGAATTGTGGTCTTTTAGTGGAAATCTCAGACTACACCCCTTTTTATTTTTGTGTTGCCAGTGAGACTTGACTTTATGGGCCTCATCACGGCTATCACCGGTAGTGGTCGGGCACCATCTGGTTCTTCCAGTCACACGTCGATGCAGTCACCTGCTCACGTGGGTCTCTTTGTCTTTGGGGTACTCTTTGCCCCATGTCGTTTTGGTCCCTGGAGATCATCCATTCCTGCTGAGCTGGGACCATTTGGTGTACCTCAGATGGCAGCTTGGCAATTTTTAGATCCCAGATGCCACTCACCAATTTGGGGTGCAGAAGACCGTCTTAGCAAGATGTTAGTTACACCAGTTGACCTTGATGTCCCCAGAGAGTATGGTCCCCAGACCCCCATCCCAGCTACTCCGTTCTTGCAATATTGGGTTAAGATGGGAGGAATAATCATGTCATGAAGTCCAGTGAAAATTGATCTTGTTTCTAATATATGCTGACATTGATTTCACCCAACCAAATTTCTATCAACTATCTAATCAATACCCCACCCTCTCCCTCCCTCTCTCCCTCCCAAAACTTGCAGCCATCAAACAGTCTTTTCTTCTATGCATGAGTCTGTTTTTTAAGTTCTTATTGTAGGGGTCTCATACTCTGACTCGATGGCACTTGGCTTGGCATACAATATTTGCCCTTTTGCTGCTGACCACTTTCCCTCAACATAATATGCTCCAACTGAAACCAGGTTATGAGATATTTCCTAAAATCACATTGTTCTTTATCATTGCATAATGTTCCACTGAGTATATATACTACAATTTACCTATCCATTCCTCTGTTGTTGGGCATCTGGGTTGATTCCATCTTTTTGCTATTGTGGACTGCGCTGCAATAAACATTCTTGTGCATGTATCAGTTGGTGTGAATGGCCTTGATTCCAAGTGGTGGAATTACTGGGGCAAATGGTATATCTATTTCCAGTTAGTTAAGGAAGTGCCTGATGCTCTCCAAAGAAGTTGCACCATTTTGCAATCCCACCAACACTGTGGGAGAGTTCCACTTTCTCCACAGCCTCTCCAGCATTTGTTGTTTTGCATTGTTTTGGATCATGGCCAACCTTGTTGGGGTGAGATAGTGTCTCACAGTTTTGATTTGAATTTCTTTACTAGATAATGATTGTGAGCACGTCTGCATGTGTTTTTTTGGCTTCCTGGATCTCTTCTTTAGAGAAGTGCCTGTCCATCTCCTTTGCCCATCACTTACCTGGGTTATTTATCTTTTTCTTATTGATATTTTGTAGTACCTTACAGATTATGCACATCAGACATTGGTCAGACACATAGTTGCCAAATATTTCTTCCCATTCCTTAGGTGGTCTTTTAATTCTATTAGTAATATCTTTGGATGAGCAAAAGTGTTTGATTCTTAGTAGTTCCCGTTTATTTATTTTCTCTTCTGTTGATTGTTGTTTGTTTGTCAGATTTTGAAGTCTGTGTATGTTTTGTATTAAAACTTCCATTGTTGATCTTAGATTTTCTTGGATGAGCTTTATTGTTTTAGATTTGATACTTAGGTCTTTTATCCAGTTTAAGTTGCTTTTTGTATAAGGTGTGAGATATGGGTCTTGTTTCAGTTTATTGCAGATGGACATCCAATTTTGTCAGCACTATTTGTTGAAGAGATTTTTTTTACCCCAGCTTAGAGTCTTAGGGCCTTTGTCAAATAGCAGCTGTTCATAGGAAGATGATGTCATCTCTAGGGTTTCAGTTCTGTTCCATTGATCTATCTGTCTCTTTTTGTACCAGTACCAGGCTGTTTTGTCAACTGCAGCAGTGTAATAGGTTCTAAAAGTTGGGTAGTGAAAGGCCTCCTAGTGTATTCTTCTTCTTCAGCAGTGCTTTGCTTATCCAGGGCTTCCTCCCTTTCCAAAAAAAGTCAGAGATTTGCTTCTCCATCTCGTTAAAAAAGTCACAGAAATTTGTATAGGGATTGCATTATATAAGTAAATCATTTTGGGTAAAATAGACATTTTCACAGTGTTAGGTCTTCCTATGCATGAGCAGGGTAGGTTTCTCCATTTACGTAAGTCTCTCTTAGTTTCTTGTAGCAAGGTCTTGTAGTTCTCTTTGTAAAGGTCTGTTATTTCTCTGTTTAGATTTATCCCTAAGTATTTTATGTTCTTGGGGGCTATAGTAAATGATATCGATATGGTGATTTCTTCTTTAATAATGTCATTATTGGTATAAAGGAATCCTACTGATTTACTTATGTTTATCTTGTATCCTGACACTTTGCTAATCTCTTCTATCATCGATTTCCAGCTTTTTAAGGAAGCACCAGATTGCTTTCCAAAATGGTTATACCAACTTGCAATCCCACTCACAGTGTAAGGGAGTTCCAATCTCTCCACAGCCTCTCTAGCATTTGTTGTTTTGTGTGTTTTGGATCATGGCCAACCCTGTTGGGATGAGATAGTATCTCACTGTAGTTTGGATTCGGATTTCTCTGATAGCTAATGACCATGAACATAGTCTCATATGTCTTTTGCCTGCCTGGATGTCCTCTCTAATGAAGTGTCTGTGCATCTCCTTTGCACATTGCTTTATTGGTTAATTTACCTTTTTCTTGCTGATATTTTGCAGAACCTTGTAGATTATGGAGACCAGATGACAATCTGATGTGTACTTGCCGAATATTTTCTCCCATTTGTAGGCGGCCGTTTAACTCTTTTGATAAAGTTTTTGGATGAACAGAAGTATTCGCTTCTTAGTAGTTCCCATCTATCTATTTTCTCTTCTGTTGATTGTGCTTTGTCAGATTTTGAAGTCTATCTTAACTGTGTATTAGAACATTCATTGTTGATCCTATTTTTTTTCTTGCATGATTTTTACTGTTTTAGATTTGATATTTAAGTCCTTGATCCATTTAGAGTTAGTTTTTTGTGTAAGGTGTGGGATATGGGTCTTGTTCCAGTTTTTTGCAGATGGATATCCTGTTTTGCCTGCACCATTTGCTAAAGGGACTGTTTTTACCCTAGTTTACAATCCTAGGGCTTTTGTCAAATATCAACTGTTCCTAAGAGAATGGTGTCATCTCTGGGGTCTCAATTCTGTTCCATCGGTCTATTTGTCTCTTTCTGTACCAGTACCAGGCTGTTTTGACTACTGTGGCAGTGTAATAGTTTCTGAGGTCAGGTAGTGTGAGGCCTCCCATTGTGTTTCTTTTCTTCAGTAGTACCTCACTAAACCAGGGTTTCTGCCCTTTCCAAACAAAGTTGATGATATGTTTCTCCATCTCAGTAAAAAATGACACTGGAATTTGTATTGCGATTGCATTGTATAAGTAGATAACTTTAGGTAAAATAGATATCTTCACAACATTAAGTCTTCCTATCCATGAGCAGGGTAGGTTTCTCCAATTTTGTGAGTCTTTTTTGGTTTCTTGCAGAAAGACCTTATAGTTCTCTCTGTGTAAGTCTCCTATTTCTCTAGTTAGATTTATTCCTAGATATTGTATCTTCTTGGGGGTATTGATTTGGTGATTTCTTCTTTGATGAACTCTGTTAACATAAGGAATCCTACTGATTTACTTATGTTTATCTTGTATCCCGATACTTACTAAACTCCTCTATTTGGTCCAGTAGTTTACGTATGGATTCTTTTGAATTCATTGCGTATACAACCATATCATCTGCAAATAGGGAGATTTTTACTTCTTCATTGCCAATATGAATGCCCTTTATTTCTTTGTCTTGTCTAATTGCTCTGGCTAGAACTTCTAGTACAATGTTGAATAGAAATGGTGAGAGTGTGCATCCTTGTCTAGTTCCTGTTCTCAAAGGGAATTCTTTCAGTCTTTCACCACTCATGACAATTAAGACAGTTGGCTTTGCATAGATGCCACTAATCCTGTTGAGGAATTTCCCCTCTATTCTTATTTTTATGAGTTTTTAGCATGAATCAGTGTTGGACTTTGTCAAATGCCTTTTCTGTGTCAACTGACAAAATCAGGTGATTCTTACCCATTCTATTAATTATGAGATTGATTGCATTAATTGTTTTTCTGATGTTGAATCAGCCCTGCATTCCTGAAATGAAACCAATTTAATCATGATTAATTATTTTTTTTACATGCTGTTGAATTCTATTGGCTAGGATTTTGTTGAAGATTTTTTTCATGTAGGTTCATGAGTGATATCTCTTTTTTTGTGGAATCTTTCCCTGGCTTTGGTATCAGGGTTATGCTGGCTTCATAGAATGAATTTGGGAGCAGTCCATCTCTTTCTGTGGTGTGAAATAGCCTCAATAGTATTGGACTTAACTCTTCTCTAAAAGTTTAGCAGAATTCTCCAGTGAAGCCATCTGGGCCAGGACTTTCTTCGGTTAGCAGATTTTTGACGACTTCCTTTGTGATAGATTTATTAAGTTGATCTGCTTCTCCTTGTGGTAATCTTGGTGGGTGATATGAACCTAGAAATTTGTCCATTTCCTCTAGGTTTTCAAACCTGTTCGAGTACAGCCTTTCATAGTATTCTGTTATGATAGCTTCTGGGTCTCTTGTAACATCTCCCATCTCATTTCTTAATTGAGCTATTTGTATCATCTGCTGTTTTTCTGTTGTAAGTTTAGCCAGTGGTTTCTCAATTTTGTTGCTCTTCTCAAAGAAGCAGCCTTGGGTTTTGTTATTTTTTTCTATTTGTTATAATTTTCTATTCTCTGACTCATTTAGTTCTCCTCTAATCTTTATGATCTGTTTTCTTCTGGTGCCTGAGGGGCTCCTCTGTTTTTCTCCTTCTATTTGTTCAAGCTGTAGGGTTAATTCTTTAATTTGGGCCATTTCTTCTTTCTGAATGTGTGCAGTTATAGAGATACATTGGCTTCTGAGCACCACTTTGGCTGTATCCCATAGATTCTGGTAGGATGTGTTTTCATTCTCATTTGATTCCATAAATTTCTTTATTTTGTCCTTGATTTCTTCTATAATCTATGCCTTTCTGAGCAAAGTGTTGTTCAGTTTCCATAAGCTGGATTTCTACCCATGATTTTACTGCTATTGATTTCAACTTTTATGGCTCTATGGTACAAGAAGATACTTTGTAGTAAGTCGGTGGTTTGGATTTTATAGAGAATTTCTTTATGACCTAACACATGGTCTATTCTGAAGAATGTTTCATGTGCATTGGAAAAGAAGGTGTACTTATCCATCGATGGGTGAAAAGGTCTGTGTATGTTGATAAGGTCAGACTGGTTGATTGTTGCAATAAGATCTTCTGTACTTTACTGAACTTTTTTCTGGATGATCTGTCCATTACTGAAAGGGAAGTGCTGAAGTCTCCAACTATTATGGAATACCTATCCAACTATTATGGAGTGATCTATCTAGTTTTTCAGTGTTGTCAGTTTTTGTTCAATGTATTTAGATGCTGTAGTATTTGGTGCATAAATATTTAATATTATTAAGTCCTGCATTGAAACTTTCAGCAATAAATAGTGACCATCCTTGTCTATGATAGTGGATGTTACATTAAAACCCATTTTATCCAAAATTAGTATTATCAAGTCTGCTCTTCTTTGTATGTTGTTAGCTTGGTACATATTATTCCATCCTTTAATTTTCAGTTTGTTCATATGTTTGAGTTTAAGATGTGTTTCTTGTAAGCAACATATAGACAGGTCGCATCTTTTGATCCAGGATGTCACTCACTGTCTCTTTAATGGAGCATTGAGCCCATTTACATTGAGTGTAATTATTGATAGGTATGTGCTTAGTGCCATCATTTTGATGTCATTTTTTTTTTATGTTGATGTTTTCTGTATTGCTCTTAATATTGTGTTCTGGGTCATTCTCCTATATGGGTTGACTTTTCAGTGTTGGTTTTGTTGAGACTTCCATACTGCATTTCTTGTTTTGATATGTTGCATTGTTAATTTACTTTATGGCTACACCTATTCCCTTTAAAATACTAAGATTAAACCCAATTTTAACTACTGCATAAATCTTTGACTTCCTTTTTATCTGGAAGGACTATAACTACTGTAGTGTATCCCTCTTTTTAATGTGATGGTTCCATAATTTTTAGGACATGATCACTGATTCCCTTATTTTAATATTGTAGCTTTTATTGAGTTTTGTGACTTTCCCTAACTGAGTAGAATTCTGGATGCTGTGTCCTGCATTGCCACCTTAACTATAGATTTAATGACTTTGCTTTTTTTAAATCAAAGAGCTTCTTTCAGTATTTCTTATAGTTTGGTTTAGTTTCTGTGAAGTCTGTAAGCTTCGCTTTATCTGCAAATGTCTTAATTTCACCATCATATTTGACAGACAGTTCTGCCGGATATATAATTCTTAGTTGGAAGTTTTTCTCCTTTGGGGCTTTGCATGTGTCATCCCACTATTTTCTAGCCAACATTGTTTCTTCAGAGAAGTCAGAAAAGAGCCTACAGGGCTTCCCTCAGAGTGCTAGCTTTACTTTGAGTCTTGCTGCCTTCAAAAGCATCTGTTTATGTTTCATTTTATTGAGTTTGATTGTAATATGTCTTGGTGTCTTTCTTTTTCAGTCTAGCTTTTATGGCATTCATACACATCTTGGACACCTATGTTCTCTTTGCTCGTAATCTCAGGAAAGTTTTCCATCAGCACGTCTACAGCAACACTCTATATTTCCATCTATCCCTTCTTGTTCAGGAACTCCAATTAAATGTAAATTATTCCTCCTAATGGAACATGAAATCTGAGGTTTTATAAAATATGTTTGCTGCTGTGGCACACAAAAGGTTACTGATGCTGCTTATACATAAACACCTCATGGGATTTGTTTCCTGTCTCAGAGACCTTAGGGTCATAGTTTCATCGGTTATTTCAGATAATTGACCTAATATTGCTAGTGTTTCTATCCTACTCCCTAGTTCACTCACTATAGGGTGTCTGAGATCTTAAAAACTAGATGGTGTTCAACTGCCATTTATTGAACAGTTTTGATTAAAAAGTTTATAGTAAGATCATCATCCAAAAAGGGAACCATAAAATACATACATAAGTCTTCTAAGACCTAAGTTTCAACTTTCATGGATTCTAAGGTAACTCCCACAGGCTACTGCTTTTGGATATCCTATAAACTGTAAGCTTAAAAAAAAATTAGCTCCTCAAGCCATCTTGAGTCAACTAATGACTGGCTCAGATAAACTGTCCTGCTATTTTACTCTGTGTACTCTCTTTTATAAGGGCATATGGAGAAAAAAACCCTACGCACAGACTTTTATGGCCCTCTATGAGTGCAGAGGTCTAAAAGCTAAGTGTCTTATCAATATCAGAAAAGAATAAAGACTCATTTTCAAACTTCTTTTCAGCTAGGAACCTAAAGAAAACCCAGTTGTCTTGCTCTTGCTAGGCTCACCAAATCTTTAAAAAATATATCAGTGCCTATCCTGAAAATAGAAAAAGGAAAGCCACTATGGCCGTGCATTTTATATCGCAGTCCACTCCCAACTGGTAGAGGAGGGCTTTAAGATATTTAGTAGCAGAGATTTGACAGAAGATAGAAAAGAAGTTCCAGTTGTTGGCTATAGCTCTCCAAGGTCTACCTCAAGGTAACCTGCTTGGCCCCTGGATATCAGGACTTGGATTACCTCACTGGCGAGTGAGTATGGAACCTGTTTAATATGCCAAGCCAAGTGTCATCAGGTACTGTAAAAAATGAGGCCACTAGAAGGTACAGCATCCTCACCTCCCTAAAACAGGACACCCAGTTGACTTTTCCAGAGGTCTAAATGGACAGACTGTCCTGGACTCTCTCAGAAAAGGAGTCTAAAGAAACTGACCAATGTTGGGGGCCCTAAGACCCATCTACCTCCTGACCATACCATCAACATCTCCATGGGAGAACTAAGGGCTACACTTGATGTAGACTTAAAAAAGTAAGAAATTAAACTTTTCTTAGACAGGCGAGTCACCTTCTCTACCTTAAATTACCCAGTGGACCTAGCCTACAAGCAGGACTGTGTGAAATTACTCTTATGTCTGCTAAAATTTACTCTGGTGAAAATTACTCATATCTGGTAAAGTCACAACTAAAAAGATACCCCTTCCTATGCATCCCTGTCCTGTTGAGTTACAGGGACAAAAATTATGAATTAAAACACAAATACTTTTAAAAACATGACAAAACATAAAAATGAGGACTTAAAATTACATCTACTTTGTGGGTTTGAGGCTACATACCAGAAAAATACTCAGTCTGGTTACATGAAAAGTTTGGGACATTACTATACCAAACACCTGGGTTATGTTATTTGAACCAGAATGTCCTTCATACATGTGCAGCTCTATAATCTTGTAGATAACTGGCTCCACACAACCCTCTAAATATTTAGTTCTGTCCCGTCCCTCTACATAGTCTTTCCCAATAACCCCACCTACAGTAAGTTTGGAAAGATCAAGATTCATGTCTCTCAGGATACAACAGTTCTAAGTAAATTAATGATGTTCCATAGGTTCTAACCAATAAGCAGTAATGATCATCCCAACCCTTATAGATCATTAACACTGAGAGTGAGAGATTTCTACTCTGATAGGCAGGCCTACAGCTCTTTTCAGCATGAAGTAGACACAGAAGAAGAGACCTCTACCCATGTTCCCATAAAAATTATGGATATGAAGTCTCTCAAGAAAGTTGAGATAGGCAAAATTGTTTGTAGGAAAACACACAATGAAAACACACTGGAAAATACAACACCTCTTTTGAGTCTACAGTTGAGAATGAGGCAGGGAGCTTGAGAACCTCTCTACAATATAATCCAAAGCTGTTAACAAAAACAGTTAAATTTTAGTTTCCCATAATTGTTATATGAAAAGTTATATGGAAAGGGGAGATTGAAGTAGGCAGATAGGACTAACTCCATTTCTTTATCTGTTTTTCTTAAAATTTCTGGCTTCCTAGCACTATATGGCTGAGGAAATCACACTTTAACTTGTAGGAGCCACTGAAATAAAATCTCGGTCTTTACAGCCTTTTTCTTGAAGTCATCAAACAGGTGGAGGTACCAGTTCAATGGCCCCCTTCTCAGGTTGCCAGTTTGACAACCCCTAGCTCAGGCAACAACTGAGAGCCTCAGAACCCCAGCTCCCGATGCATATTTCCTTACCCTCCTGGACTCCAGTTCCTGATGCATATCTCATCAGCCAGTGCAGCCCAATTGCCCATTCTTTCTCCGTTCACACCTAATGTTTACTTGTACTCACCAAATATAAATCCTAAGCTTGCCTGACAAATTTGGACAGGGTCTAAGGACCCAAACTCCCCCTGTGCCTTACACGCTGACATGTAATAAACCTATTGGACATTTACTTTACTCCTATCTCAATATTGACTTTTTGTGACAGGTAGCCTAAACCTATATTCTACGGTAACACTAGGATCACAGTGTAATCTAGTTAGGTGTTGGGTGGTTTTATAAGTCTTTGACTCTCCAGAACCTCGTATGTGCCCGGCACACAGTAAATGGTCCTCCGCATTTTGGTCCCAGCCTTGGTGACTTCTCTGTCACCTGCTGCTTCATTAAGACTTGGAATATGCTTTATGCAATGTTAGCCTGTATTCTAAACCCACCATGCCTCACATCACTGACATTCTTGATCACAGGCCAAAACATAAGACCCTTTGGCAAAGAAACCTTCCCTAATCTCTTTTATGCATCCTCATCCAACATCCCAAAGTTCTGCTCCCTCCCAATTTTCCCTCTACCCTCTGGAAAAAACTCCTCTAGATCTTTGGCCTTGCCTATAGTGTACTGGAACTCAGCTTCTACTGTGTATGCCCAGCTCCCTGGTTTGTCTTGCAGCCCTCCTTCATGGAGGTGCCCACTCTCAGGGCAGGTTACTGCTTTCAGACTCTTACCTCTGTGAGGCAGGTTCTAGCTGGTGATACTTCCCTACTGGCCAATCTTGCTGACTTCCACTTTCACTGAAGCCTCAACCAAAGAGAAGTTAACTTACCCAAGTCATGGAGTAAGAAGTGGCAGGATTTGTTAACTGTGGTAAATCTATCCATCTATCTATAGATAGATAGATAGATATTACAAAAAATTTGCCATTTCAACCACTTCTTCTTTCAAATAAAACACTATTCATTGTGGTAAAAATAACATAACACAGCATATGCCATTGCAACAGTTTCTACACGAACAATTCAGTCGTGTTGATAGCATCCTTCAATGTATGACAGTATATCCTTTTGCAAATCATTCCACCACCTTTAAGATAAATTCAATGCCCCCTAAGGAAAAACGCTATCTTACTCTCTCCTTTCTATCCCTGATCAAGCTCAAGTACATTGCCATCAAATTGATTCTGACTTACAGCAACCCTACAGGACAGAATAGAACTGCCCCATAGAGTTTTCAAGGAGTGGCTGGTGGATTCAAACTGCTGATCTTTGGATTAGCAGCCAAGCTCTTAACCTCTGTGCCACCACGACTCCTGTATCCCTGCTAGCCACTAATAATCTTTGGTTTCTAGATATTTGCTTATTTTACATAAGTGAGATGATACACTATTTGTCTTTTTGCAACTGATTTATTTTTCTCAGGATGATGTTTCCAAGATTCACCTATTTTGTGGCATGCATCAGAACTTCATTTCTCTTTATGGCCAAACAGTATTCCATTCTGTGGATGTAATACATTTGGTTTATCCATTTGTCTATTGGTGGACATTTCAGGTGTTTCTACCTTTTGGCTATTGTGAAAAATGCTACAATGAACACTGGTGTAGAGATTTCTGCTTGCATTCCTGCTTTCCTTTTTCTAGGATCTACATACATACCTAGTACTGGGATTGCTGGGTCTCATGGTAGTTTTGTGTTCAGCCTCTTGGGAAACTGCCACACTGTTTTCCACAGTGACTGCACCATTTCACATTCCCAGCAGCAATCAATGAATGTTTCAGTTTTCCCACAACTTCACCAGCACCTATTATTTTCCATCTTTCTGGTTATTGCCTGTTTTAGTCACCCGGTGCTGTTCTAACAGAAATACCCCAAAGTGGATAGCTTCAACAAAGGAAAGTTTATTCTTACACAGTCCAGTGGGCTACAGGTCTGAATTTAGGGTGTCTGCTCCAGGGGAAGGCTATTCTTCTGTTGGCTCTGGAGGAAAGGCATTGTGTTGTTATCAGTCTTTGTCCAGGGAGTATCTTGGTGCAGGAAAGTAAGTCAAGTCTGAAGGACATGCTGTACACCCGGTACCGCTTTCTTGATGGTGTGAGGTTCCCATCTATTTCCTTGTTCCTTTTCCTTTTATCTCTTGCAGGATGAAAGAATAAAATGTGGTGCAAGCCACACTCCAGCAATACTCCTTCTACAGTGGAGCAGGGAGGTGACCTTAGAAAGGGATTTACACTCCCACCTTAATCTTCTGTAACATAATCCACTCTGTTAACCACAGGCAGAAATTAGAATTTTCAGCATCGGAAAATCATAAAACAGTGGACACTCAGGGAGTCCTGACCCAGCCAAATTACTACATGTATTTTTGGGGGAACACAATTCAATCCATGATGCTGTTATTCTAAGAGGGGTGAGGTGGTATCTCTTTGTAGTTTTGATTTTTGGGTCCATAGCCAAAAGTTCAGCAGTCTGAACATTAGTCACTCTGTGGAAGAAAGATGTGTCAGTCTGCATTCATAAAAATTACAACCTTGGAAACTGTGGGGCACTTCTACTCTGTTCTACAGGGATGCTACGAGTCAGAACTGACTCACAGGCAACATATTTTGGGTTGTTTTGGGGTAGTCATTACAAATAGTTTGCACTTAACTGCTAACCTAAAGGAATTAGTGTAGCTCCATGGAAGAAAGGCCTGGGAAACTGTTTGCATAAAAATCACAGCCAATGTGGAAAGACTGGAACTCTCCTACACTGCTGTTGGGAATGCAAAATGATGTAACTTATTTGGAAAGTAATTTGGTGCTTTCTTAGAAAGCTAGAAATAGAAATACCATATGATCCAGCAATCCCATTGCTTGGAATATATCATACAGAAAAAAGGGCTGATACATGAACAGATAAATGTGCACAAATGTTTATTGCATCACAGTCCACAATAGCAAAAAATGGAATCAATCTAGATGCCCATTAACAGATGAATGGATAAACAAACTATGGTAATATATACACAATGGAACACTATGCAATGATAAAGAACAATAATGATTTTAGGAAGCATCACCTAACCTGTTATGAACTAGAAGACATTATGCTATCTGAAATCAGTCAGCTGCAAAAGGACAAGTATTATACAAAACTACTATTATAAGGACTTAGAAAAGGACTTATGTACAGAAGAAAAGATGCTTTGATGGTTACAAGAGTGGGGAGAGGAGTAGAGGGTTGTTCATAGATTAGGTAGTTGATAGGAATTCCATTAGCTGAAGGACGTGACAGCACTCAGTAGAAGGCAGGTTGGCATAAGTGGACTATGCCATACACTAAAAGGTTTTCTAAATTCAACATTTCAAAAGATAGAGTAGCAGGGACAGGGGTCTGGGGACCAAGTTCTCAAGGACATCAAAGTCAATTGGCATAACTAGCCTTTTACTAATAGAGTCCTCTGCACCTTATACTGGTGAGTGGCATCTAGGGTCTTAAAAACTAGCAAGCTACCATCTGAGGAACATCACTTGGTGCCAATCCACCTGGAACAAATGACGACAAAGAACATCAAAGACAAGAGGAAAAATGAGCGTAGAAGACAGAAGTACCCATATGACTGGGAGACTACATCAGCCTGAGACCACAAGAACCAGATTGTGCCTGGTCACCACCAAAGACAGCCTTCGCAGGGTGCACAATGTAGAGTCCCTGAAATAGATGAGAAAAAGAGGTGTGCAGATCAAGAACTCAACTACAAGACCAGAACTGATGGTCTGACAACCTGGAGGCCCTGGGAACGTGGCCCCTAGACTTGCTGCTGGCCCAGACCTGAAACCAATGCTGAGGTCAACACTTCAGATAAAAGATGAACTGGACTCAGGGACACAGAGTGAGTGTGTGGTGTGTGTTTTTTATGGTCTTACACATTTACAGAAGGCTGTCTTGTTTCTTTCCAGGGGCAGGGGGCAGAGAGGAGAAGGCGGAGAGGATGGGACAAGTATACATTAAGAGGATACTAGAAATAAAGAGTCAAAAGGAAGAGTGTACTGTCACAGGGTGAGGAGAGCCGATAAAGTTGTAGGGAGGTAGGCATGCAAAATTGACTTGGATTGTGTACTTTCACTTAATCATAACTTAAATAACTAAATGAATAGAATCATAGCCAAGACAACCCTGTGAGGAAGTCTACACATGGGTTTGCCCTGAGTTGGGAAAGCAACTTCACAGCAGTGGATTCTTTTTGGCTTAATGGCTAATGGCACTGAGCATCTTTTTGTGTGCCTGTTGGTCTTTTGAATAGTCTCTCTGGTGAAATATTTATTCAAATCCACTGCCCATCTTTTGATTGAGTTGTCTTCTTGTTGTTCAGTTGTAGAAGCTTTATATATATATGCCAAGCCAATATATATATATACAGGATATTAGTAAAATTTACTTTTTCCAGTGCAAAACTTTCTTTATCCCAGTCTAGAGATCTGTCCTTTCATCCTCTCCAGAGAAGAAATGTCCAGTGTTCTGTTGTTCAGAGTTGGAGAGGGTATCTGTTTCCCGAATAGACTCTCAACCAATTGCCATATTTTTAACCTTTCTGCCACCACACTTCCACAGGAGTCTGTTGAAGCTACATGTCAGAACTTTCAGGGAATTCAGTATTGTAGATAAGGTGATTTCTTAGCTTTCTCAACTCTCTTCAAAATGCACCTTCTCAGGTGTGCCCAGTGATTACCATTTGATCATCTGGAGGCTTTCCAGCATCCAAAATGGTGCAGCTTTTGTCTCGTCTCCTATTCTCCTCATGGCTTCATATTTTTTTTAAGTGTACTTTAATGCCATTTTAATGAGATTTCAGAAAAGAGCAGAGGCTAACACATGCTATCAATTCAGCATCCTTTACTAGAAGTCAATCGGATGTTTTTTAATCTCTCTCCCGTATACTAGATTGAAAACTTTCTAATCTTTCATTGGGTTACCCTTAAAATTTTAATATTCTTGCTTGACCTGACAGAGTCTAATCAACATATGTATCCTCCTCTTGAATAATGCAAAGACTGCAAAATGCTTTAACTTTGATCTCTCCTTTCCCATTTTCCATGCTACTTCAGTTCAATACTTTAGTTTCATGTTATTTTCAATGCCTCCCCCAAAGTAGTCCCTTCAACGATATACATTTATTGACCTACTACCACGTGATAAATATTGGTCTAGGCATTAGGAATACAGTATGAATAAGACAGACTAAGCTACATGTAAACATATTACTGTATGTTGAGTTGAACTTCATGAGATTATCAGTATTTGATCACCTTTTAGCTATAAAACTAAGTTTATATGGCTTAAGTATATACATTATATAAATAAAAAATGAAATTGTACCATCTTTGCTTCTAAGGGGCATTCTGGCTGTACTTCTCCCAAGACAGACGTGTTCCCTCTTTTAGCATTACATGGAATACTCAACACTCTTTGCAAACACAGCTTACTGAAGTATAATTTTTTATTTACCTGAGTATAATTCAAAGTATTTATATGCTTTCAATCTTTCAAAGAGATATTGCTGACAAGTCAGCAGTCAGTTCAATCACTTTTTCATTTATTGATAGCCTTTTCTCTTTGGCGGATTCTTAAACTACTCTGTCTCTGAAGTTTTGCAGGTTCACTATAATGTATCTTGATTTGGATTTGCTTTAATTTAGCCTTGTTAGAGTGGATGACATAGGTTAAGAGCTACAGCTGCTAACCAAAAGGTTAGTAGTTCAAATTCACCAGCTGCTCCTTGGAAACCCTATGGGGCAGTTCTACTCTGTCTTATAGGGTCATCATGAGTTGGCATCCACACGACAGTCACAAATGTTTTTCTTTTCTTTCTTTTTTTTAACTCAGAACTCAGATGCCTCATGTAATTGAGAATTCAGGTTACATCTATCTTCAATTTTGTACACTTCTCAGCTGTCATCTTCTGAATATTGCCTCTTCCATAGTTTATCCTCTTTGTGGAAATTTTAGTGCTTATAAATAGTAGATGGAAGAGTTCTATTTTATTCCCTATCTCTCTCAAGCTCCGTTTCATTGTTTCCTTCTCTTTTTGACCACGATTCTTACTGGATGATTTTCTCAGACCTACTTACATTTCAACCTACTAATTCTGTCTCCAAATGTAGGTGCATTTTTTTCTTTTAATGACTGTATTTCTTTACTTCTATAAGTTCCTGGTCAAGTGATTTAATACTAGCTGAAATGTTGTTGATTGAAACCCAATCAGAGGTGCCTTGGAAGACATGCCTGTCAATCCGCTTTTGAAAGATTATGGCCTTTAACAGCCCTATAGAGCTGCTCTGTTTTGCGCATATGGAATCACCATGAGTCTGAGTCAATTTGACCTCAAAGAACAAGAAAGAAGTTGTCTTTAATTTTCTTGTAATTTGATAAATAATACAAATATATCTTTCAAAACTAAACCAAAAATTTCCTACAAGGGTCATTACTTACTTGCTTGACTATACATATGCTGCTGTAAGTATAGATAAGCCTCTTTTTGAAGGGATTGCTGTTAAAGTGAACTCTGATCTCCCTCCCTGACTTGCTTTTCTTCAGTGTACCCCTACCTCTTGGGAAACTGGGAGTGTAGTGGTAAAGTGCTGTGGCTGCTAACCAAATGATCAGCAGTTCAAATACATCGGGCACTCCTTGGAAACTCTATGGGGGCAGTTCTACTCTGTCTTCAGGGTCGCTACGAGTTGGAATCAACTTGATAACAGTGGGTTTGGTTTGGGGTCTTGGTAAAAGGTACAAACATCCATTCAGTTGTTTAGAAACTTCAAGGAATCATTTGGATCACTTCCTTTCATCCAAATCAGTCACTGTGTTAACAATTCTACTGTCTGTGTAGCTCTAATATATACTCTTCTGTCAGTGCTTGCTGTCTTAATTCAGACCTTCATTATCTTTCACTTGGACTGCTAAAACAGACTCTAAACATTCCCTTTTCTTCTGTCTTGTGTCCCTCCAAAGTGGTCTTTCTATCAAGTTACCCTTCAGTAACTGCTTGCACAAGGCCCATCATGACATGCTCACCTTCCTAAAATCACTTCCTCCGGTCCTCAGCTACTGAAACCAGCTGTCTGGGTTCCAGTTTTGGCTTCAGCTTTCATTGTATGATGATAGATAGGCCACTCAATCTCCTTAAATCTCAGTTCCTTAATCAACTGAGTGAATGAATCAAATCACACCATCTTCTACACACCAGGCACTGCACCCAACACAATGGAGTGGGTGGCATAGAGATGAATTACATAAAATATCTGCACTCAAGGAGCTCTCTCAGACATGTCAACAAACTATTATACTGCAAGGATTTCACGTTACTTGGATCCACAATCAACACCCACAGAAGTAGCTGTCAGGAAATCAAAAGACACACTATATTGAGCAAACGGGCTGCAAAAGACCTCTTCAAAGTGTTGAAAAGCAAAGACATCACCTTGAAGACGAAGGTGTGCCTGACCCAAGCCACGATATTTTCAATTACACCATATGCATGCAAAAACAGGACAAAGAATAAGAAAGACCAGAAAAGAACTGTCACCTTTGAAGTGTGGTATTGGCCAAGAGTATGGGATAGAGCATGGACTGCCAAAAGAATGAACAAATATGTCTTGGAAGAACTACCATAATGCTCCTTTGAAGCAAAGATGCCAAGAGTGTGTCTTACAAACTTTGGACATGTTGTCAAGATGGATCAGTTCTTAAAGGACATCATGCTTGGTAAAGTACAGGGTCAGCAAAAAAGTGGAAGACCCTCAACAAGATGCACTGACACGGTGGTTGCAACAATGGACTGAAGCATAACAAAAATCGTGAACATGCAGCAGGAGTAACCAGTGTTTTGTTCTGTGGTACACAACGTCACTATGAGTCACAAATGACTCGTCAGCCATTAGCGTGGCATAAGTCTATGTGCAGAGCAAGGAAGGAATTCAAGAGGAAGGTGGCATATAGAGTGATATTTGGGTTGTGCAGCAAGGACTACTATTGTCCCACCAAATACATTCTTCTTTTCTTCCTGAGAAGACACTTTTTCAGCTGTACATGCGGCCACAGCTGTACATGTAGCCACCTAGAATGGAAGCTCCATTTCTCAGCCTCATTTTTAGCTAACTTAGTTACGTGATGAAGTTCTGGCCAATGGAATGTCAGCAGAGGTGGTAAGAACAATTTCAGGAGTATGTCTTTAAAGCAGTGGAGCACATCCTTCTTGTCCTTTTCCTCCTTCCTGCTGTTTTGGAGGTAGACTTAATAGCTGGAGCTGGGGCAGCCAACATGGACATTAGTCTCTTGTTGAGGATGATAGTGCAACAAGACAGAAGAAGTCTGGTTAGGCTATACTTACAAGAGAGAAAAACAATTTTTTGTTCAACTACTCTGTCCTTTTTCTTCTTCCATCTTTTTGGTCACTTGCAGTTGAACCTAATCCTAACTAACACGAACTAAGTCTAAATCAAGCGACTATAACTAGGGGAGAGGATATTTCAAGCAGAGGGAGCAGCACACAAAAATGCTAAGGAGCCCTGAAAGAGGTGAATGTCAGGAATGTCAGAGGAGACTGGAAATGAGTTAGAGTGGGCCACAGCACATAAAGGAGTAGATAGGCAGGACAGTGGCAGAGAGACCTGCAGGAAGCCATGCACGGAATCAAGGTGAGGAACAACGGGGGCAGTGATGGTGATGGAAACACAGGAGAGACGACTGATTCAAAAAACATTTAGAAGCAAAACCCAGAAGTTATGAACTCATGCATGTAAGTATAGAGAGTGAGCACATCATCAGAGAACACTGGGGTTTTGGGGTTTTCACTTCCCCTCCTCAAAAGCCCTGTGAGTGGAGTTCAGCTTTTCCCTGGAGGTAAGGCAGGGGTGAAAATCCTTCTCTTGCTCAACACCATGGGCTCAGAGTCCCTGGCCCAGATGCCTCCTACCACCACATCTTCACCCCACCTGGCTCCCCAGCTTGCCCCAGGATCATTTCATAAAATGGGAGGTCCCAGGCTGCCTGAGTAGACTGTGCTGGAGCAAGCAACGGCTGCTCAGAGTCTGGCCAGCAGTTGGACGCTGTCTCAGTCTGTGGCACAGTAACTCAGGGCAGTTGAGTAAGAGCAGGGCTCTCAGCAGACAAACAAGCTTATCTTCATTCGTGGGCCAGTCAGCAGGCCAATGAAAAGATTGGAGCAGAAGGTTTTGGGGATCTGGGTGTGAAGTTCAGCCTCATTCTTAGTAAAATTTTCCAGGGAGCACTTCTTTACCAGGCAGCTTCCTGTTACCAGGGCACTCACTAACCCTCCGGGTGCCAGGAAAAGGGCAGGAGGTAAGTGCTGGATGGCAGCTGAGGTCATCCTTCTTTGAACCTCCACGTGTTATTTACTTAGAGCAACTGTTGCCAGAGGCCCAGCTCCTGGAGTATAAAACAGAATGTCTGCTATGTGTGCCCAGAAGGGAGCAGGTAAGTAGCTGAGTAGAGGTGTGGGGATAAGAGTCCTCAACAGAGAGCTGGAGGCAGAAAGAAGAAGCAAAAACACTTCTTGGAGTACTTTAGCAGTGTCGCTCTTTCCTCTCGGTATGCCTCAGTTTCCCCAACCATGACAGGTGATGAGGGAGCACAGCAGAAGTAGCCTAGAGGACTCTTGGGTTTTGGGGAGGGTGGTGGTGGGAAAACTTCTACAAAGGCATTTGAGCTCCACAGTCACACATAATACGTGACGGAGGCAACAAAGGAATAACCCCCACATCTGAGGAAGACACCCCTTCCCTCTCAGCCACACTCACTTAGGCCAGTCTCCGGAGTACCAAGGAAGGGTTAACACAGTTTGAGGCTGGGTCCCTAGGCAAGTCATGTTACAGACATCGCTCCCTCTGCTTCACTTTGTCTTCACTTTAACCAGGCCTCCAATCTCCTTCCTTCTCAGAGTGGATAATGGGGAGCAGAGCTGCAGTTCTGATCTGGGCTGTGGCCCTCCTCTCAGGTGGGTCTCAAATCCTGGCTTCAGTGTGGGAGCTGGGTGCAGGCTGGACAGAGGGGAGCACACCCGGGGGGAGACAGACCCAGTGCCGAATCACCCTTATTTCTCTCCATAGTGTCTTCAGTGGCTGAGACACAGAAAAGCTTCTGGGACTACTTCAGGCAGACCAGCGGGGACAAAGGCAGGGAAGAGCAGATCCAGCAACAGAAGCTGGTGCGGCAGCCTGTGTGAGTGGCTTGGGGCAAAGGTTGTGGGTGAACTGAACCAAGGGATGATGCGCTGCCTCTTAATTCAACTTCTGTGGTATTCACTGGACACAGTCCAGAGCCACGCTAGCCTTGCCTAGCCCATCCCGGCCATTCTGGGCTCTTCGGTGCCCTCTGTCGCCAGTCCTAGCCTTGACTTCATTAGGGCTGCAGTCCCTTTGCCCACTGACTCTTGGGTTGCAGGATCAGCCAGAAGATCCCCACCATAGCCCGCAGAGCCTGGACTGTGTGACAGTCGAGATGCTTCTGTTGTGTAGGCCTGGATTTACATGTGTGATATGCTCCGTTCCGTGCTTGCTGATGCAGTACTGTAACCATGGGTTAGGACTAGGACTCCCAGTTCTCAGGAGCAGTCTCTGGGGCAAAGGAGATAATATGGGTCTTGGTCTGATGGCCTGGATGTCTGTTCCCTGCCCCTAGGAGCCTGAAAGACAGCCTTGAACAAGACCTCAACAATATGGGCAAATACCTGGAAAAGCTGAGCCCTCTGAGTGGGCAGGGGTGGGAGCCTCCTCCGCTGCCACAAGATCCAGCAGGCATACGACAGCAGCTGCAGGAGGAGCTGGAGGAGGTGAGGGCACGTCTGGAGCCTTATATGGCCAAGGCCCATGAGCACGTGGGCTGGAATCTGGAGGGTCTGCGGCAGCAGCTGAAGCCCTACACAGTGGAGCTGATGGAGCAGGTGGCCCTTCTAGCCAAGGAGCTGCAGGAACAGTTGCACGTGGTTGGGGCAGACACCAAGGCCCAGCTGCTCGGGGGTGTGGACGAGGCTCGGGGCATGCTGCGACAACTACAGAGCCGCGTGGCGCACCACACCGATCGTGTTAAGGCGATGTTCCACCCGTACGCCGAGCGCCTGGTGATGGGCATCAGGCGTCACGTGCAGGAGCTGCACCGCACTGTGGCACCCCATTCGCCCACCAGCCCAGCGCGCCTCAGCCGCTGTGTGCAGGTGCTCTCACGCAAGCTCACGCTGAGGGCCAAGAATCTGCACTCGCGCATCCAAGAGAACCTGGACAAGCTACGCGAAGAGTTTAGCGCCTTTGCCAGCACTGCCGCGGATGAAGCCGAGGAGGGCACTGGTCCAGATCCCCAGGTGCTCTCTGAGGAGGTACGTCAGCGGCTCCAGGCTTTTCGCCATGACACCTTCCTGCAGATTGCTGCCTTCACCGAAGCCATCGACCGGGAAACAGAGGAGCTCCAGCAGCAGCTGGCACCGCCTCCGCCAGGTCACATTGCCTTCGCTCCTGAATTACTCCAAGGAGACAGCGGCAAGGCCCTGGGTAAGCTTCAGGCCCGTCTCAACGACCTGTGGGAAGACATCACTCACAGCCTCCAAGACCAGGGCCATGGCCATCTGGGAGAGTCCTGAAGGCAAGTGGACCTACTTGCCCGGTTCCACTCCCCAGCTCTCGGTTTGGGAGCCCTGGATGTGAGACCCTAGCATGCTCAGTCTGGACAGTGACCTGCTGGGCAGAGGGTGGAGAACCCTGAGCAGCAAGGCCATGGAAGAAGCTGCTGCCCCAGCAATACCAACCCCTGAAGCTCCCCTATCTGGATCCATTACACTCTGCAGGCTTTACAAACCAGCTTTCCGTGGTCATTTGGGAATCCTCAGGAGCTGTTCCATTTAGGGGTGGTGGGAGTACAGAGGGGAGATAGGCACTGCGTGTGCAGTCATTATCCACAAGCCCTTTGTGATTGTGCTGGAAGCCTATGCCAGTTCGTCCCTGTGCTTGGCTCTGGTCACTTCTGGTCAACTTGTGGCTTCTGTTCCAAATGATCCATTAGAGGGGAACTCTTTTCTGCCCATGGCTGCCATGACAGCTTCTGTTGGGGAAATAGAAGGGAGAAAGGAGTAAACATCAAGGAGAGGGAAAGACACACACAGAGTGTGTATTCCTGTTGGCGCTGATGCCAATGGGCAGGATTGACAGGGGTTATCAAAGGAGAGGACAGACATCTCCTGACCAAGCCCTCCAAACTGGGAGGCGGGGATGCTTCTTAAACCCTCTAGGGGGCAGACTGTGTGTCCTTCCCACTCTCAGCCTCTGTGTCCTGACTTCCAGGCTGAAACTAGTCTTTTAACATCATTGAAATAGGTAATTATCATGGAAGCTTGTTTGCCTGGTGTGTCTCTCATTTGTGTCACAGTGGAAAGCAGTGGCGTGAAACTAACCCTAATGCACACTCATCAGCCACTCTCATTCCTTCTCACTGACCCTCTGTCCAGTTGGTCAAAGAGGGCCGCCTCTGGGGGGTTGCAGATGGCTGCCATGGGTAGCGGTTGGCCTTGGGCTAGAGAATTTTCCTTTGTATATGCACTGTTGGCAGCCTGCTTACCATAAGATGGCAAAGAACAGGCTTTCACCTGAGGAACTGTGGCCTAGGGGACTGAGACTCCTGAGGTGGCTTGTCTCCTTTGTTCCTTCTGTTTCAGACTCTTAGTTATGACCCACTTCTTGGGAGTGCCCTAACCCTCAAACTCCTCCCACCAATATTTGTATCTGCTCAGGGGCACCAAAGCTCCTCAAAGATCCTTCTGTGACCTCTGGATAAGAGGGGACAGAGGAAAGGATTGTCACACAGCCCCAGCCCCCTTCTCTTCAGAATGTCTTCTTTAGTACCTTGCAAAGGGTCTCAGCACCTCTCCACCCTCTCAAAGCAGACCCCACATGAATCTGTGCCCTCATGTCCACATGTTGAACCTCTTTCCTGACACCCTGGATTTAGCCACTTTTCAGCTACAACACTGGGTTATGGGCCAAGCCCAGGGAGGGCAGTACTGGGAATAAATATTTACAGTAAAAACACGTTGTTGTTGTTAAATTAGTTAGGAAAATGGGGAGGAGTGAATCACCTGGGATTGGAAGTGGTGGAATGGGGGGGGCAGGATAAAAATAGGGGTTGTGCATTTCAGGCTGGAATTCGGTGAGGTGTTGAGGAGGGAGAGAAACAAGGAGTGTGAAGAACAGAAAAGGGGAGACATAGGGACTGCGAGAAGAAAAGCCAGAGAGGGGGACCTATAGCCGAAGCAGCATCTGGCCCAATAGTGGAATTAGCCGCACCTCCTCAGGATATCGAGGGACTACCCAGGACCGTTATTCTGAAGGCTTTTGCAGACAGATTTATAGAACTCTACAAGTAAAAGCAGAGCCCTGGTGGTGTACCGGGTAAGAACTTGGCTAGTAACCAGAAGGTAGGCAGTTTGAATCCATCAGCTGCTTCCTTGAAAGCCTATGGGTGATTCTACTCTGGCCTATAGGGTCTCTATGAGTTGGAATCAACACCAACACAGCAAGTTTGGGTTTTGTAGGTGGAAGCTATTGTGAGAGCTTTAAAAATTACCCTGGTTTGGATGACATTCTGGGGGAAGTGGTGCCTAAATTGAAGTAGAGACAAATACTGAATCGGGCTGTCTATGGAAGTCCCATGACCCAGAAAAGCGTCACAGACACGACACCCCAAGGGACCAACAGCTGGGGCCTCCTCTGGCGAGGACCGCGTGACAGCTGGAGGAAGTGCTCGAGAGGGGGGCGGAGCCGAGAGAGGGCCGGAAGCCGGAAGCCGGAAGCCGGAAGCCGGAAGCCGGAAGCGGAGCTTTGAGCTGCGGATGGCGGCTATGCTGGCCGCCGGGGCTGTGGAGCCGGGAGCGCCGGGGGACACCGCTGCCCCCGCTCCCAACCCGGCCCCGGCGTCTGCCCCAGGAAACTTGTTTCGGCCCATCAGCGCCGAGGACGAGGAGCAGCAACCCACCGAGATCGAGTCGCTATGCATGAATTGTTACCGCAACGTAAGGCGGGGGTGCTAGCACGGGCGTCGGGAGGGTTAGGTTTGAGCCGGTAGTCGTCCTGGCCGACGGGGCCAGTCGGGAACCAGGAGGTGCGTTTAGGGGCCCTCTAGGGTGGGGCGACAGAGATTTCATGGATTCCTTCCTTCGCTGCTTTGTCCTTCCCCAGGGCCAGACGCGCCTCCTGCTCACCAAGATCCCCTTCTTCAGAGAAATAATCGTGAGCTCTTTTTCCTGTGAGCACTGTGGCTGGAACAACACAGAGATCCAGTCGGCTGGCAGGATCCAGGACCAGGGAGTGCGCTATACTTTGACCATCACAGCTCAGGAGGTGAGAGGAGCCCCGAGCAGGTTCCTCGTATGCCATAGAGAGCTTGGAATCTGGAGGCAGAGCTCTGATCCAGATGCTGAAACCTCAGATAAGTTCTCCTGTCTCCCAAGCTTCAGTTTTCTCTTTTGTAAAATGGTGCCATCATTTGCCTAAGTGAGATTAGATTTCTGAAAGTTGTCAGAGGGTACGAACTGTATAGTAGCTGCTTTGAGTAGTATTCTCACCGTGTGGGCAGCCTGCTGTTAACTAATCTATCCGGCGTTGATCTAGACTCCCTGGAGTGGAGAGAGGAAGAGACTGCAGTCTGATGGAAAGGGGCAGTCAAGTGGAGAAGCTATACTGGTGACCTCTCTTGGCTGACAGTTTTCCCTTCTGCCCAGGACATGAACAGAGAAGTGGTGAAGACTGACTGTGCCACCACAAGGATCCCTGAGCTGGATTTTGAAATTCCTGCTTTCAGTCAGAAGGGAGGTAAATTTAAAATTAGAATTATTTGAGCTGTTCATACCTACCTGGAATCTTTCATCCTCTCTTACAGAACCCTTTGTGTCAGTTTAGTAACTTCTCTATGGGGTTGGCTGCTGTGTACTTGTGAACTTGATTAGTTTGGCATGAGTAGAAAGATTAGTTAAAACAGCTTGAGATAATAGTGACAGTAAGACCTTGGTGTGCTCATGTCACAATTGTAGTGTTACCGTTGTGTGATACTACTTAACAGATTAATGGAACCTTGGACTTGGCTTCCTCATTTATCCCACTGCTGGCAAGTCAGGTCCAACTAGCAAGCCTACAGGTTAGAGCAAGACTGCCCCTATAGAGGTTGTAAGGAGCACCAGGCCGACTTGAACTGCTGACCATTTTGGTTAGCAGTCATAGCACTTTACCACTATGCCACTGGGGTTTCCAGGTGTACTCATTTTAGAGGTAAGAAAATCAAGGCCCAGATTGTTCAAGTGAATTGTCTAGGGTCGTTGAACATGCCAGCAGAGCCAGTACTCACTGATCGTTTTTTCTTCTTCACAAGCTCTGACCACTATTGAAGGATTGATCGATCGTGCTATCTCTGGCCTGGAGCAGGACCAGCCTGTGCGAAAGGTGAGTTGCGGTTTTCTAATGGCCGTAACTTACATACATCTGCATGGAGTGTTCAACTTTGCAGTAGCTGGCTTGAATGCATGAGAACCTTTTGAGGAAGCATGTGGTGGTGCTCTAGCTGTCCCTTTCTCCTTAATGCATACTCAAGTGTCATCTGAGACAGCCATTACGTCTGAAGAGCCCTTTCTAATCCCTTTAGCCTATCTATCCTTCCTAAATATTGTACATTTATTGTGGAAAAACAGTGTATCATACTTGCATAGTTAGTCACCTGTCTCCCCAATTAGCTGGAAGCCCTAGACAGGCCTGTGATGTATTTACTGCTGTGCTCCTAAGCCAGCACAAGTACCTGGGCTAAATGGTTGAAGGAATAAGGAAATGAGGATCACCTGGCACCACCCATGAACTTCAGGCCTGTTTACTACATCTCACTGTGAAGTCTGGATCACTCAGTTCCAACTCATTCTTAAGTCAGGGCTGGAAGTGACAAGAGTGTGACAAAGGATAGGAAGTATACCACCAGGGCTGATGATTCTGCTCCCTGTTCCTCACAGGCAAGTGAAGAAACCATAGCTGAGAAAATTGATGAGTTCATTGTCAAACTGAAGGAGCTAAAGCAAGTGGCGTCCCCTTTCACTCTGGTAAGTGTTAAGGACTTGTAGTTGCCTTTGATCTAGGGACAGAGAGAACATTAAGACTGACATTTTTTCACTGTGGTGCCAGATGGTAGATGGAGGATCTTATGTGATCTCTTGTCGCATTAACTCTCTCCTCACTAGATCATTGATGATCCATCAGGGAACAGCTTTGTGGAAAACCCATTTGCTCCCCAGAAGGATAAAGCCCTGGTGATCACACACTATAACCGGACTTCTAAGCAGGAGGAGATGCTGGGACTTCAGGTAAGTGGATGGAAGGAGCCAGCATGCCCTGAAATGAGCTGGAACCCTGGATTGCTTGGAGTCAGTGGAAGTTTATTTTGCTGTAGATGCCTTGTGTGCTCCATCTCAGCATGTCTTCCTCTCATCTAACTCAGCCAGTGACTTCACTAAATGTCATGGTTAAGGGTGGCAGTGGCTGGGACTCAATCTTAACCTCTGTTCTTCCCTTGATTGGAGCTTTGACAGCTTCTCTGTCACACCCATGAGATGTGTGTGTGACATAAGGAAACCAGAGCATTTTCTCTCACTCTGGGGCATTGTGTTGGGGAGGCTGAGGCACACTTGCCAATGTGTCATTTGCATCTCTCCTGTTTAGACAGAAGGCCCAGAAGAGAAACCAGAAGGGGATGATCTCAGAAATGAGGTGAGTCACACTGGATATTGTGGAGGAAGGAACAGAGTTACGGGCTGAGACCGATAGTTCTTAGTGGTTCTTTACCTTACCACCAACATGGGAACCAATGAGAATGTGTTTAGACTGAGCATCTCACCAGGGAGGACTCAGCCTGTGTCCCCGAATTGTTTTCCAGGTGCTCCAGTTCAACACAAACTGCCCAGAATGCAATGCTCCAGCTCAGACCAACATGAAGCTAGTCCGTATCCCTTGTCAGTCGCTTGGGTTGCTCCTCCTCTGATTTAGGCATGAAGATGGCATTCAGGTTGGGGACACTCGCTTCAAGTAAATCACATGTTCCATTCTGATGGTGAGAAGGATATAGCCTTAGATAAGACTGTGCACCTTCCAATGAGACTGTTCTTGAGACTCCTGTGTGTAGCCTGAGCCGCATCTTTAGACATTTGTGAACAGGGATCAGCACAGATTGGGAAACTCTCTCATCTAGGGGAGCTTTCGTGTTGGGCTGTTTGTGTGATATATTTGCTGGCAGCTGTAGAACCAGCACCTGTTTGTTTGGGTGGGTGGAGTTGCTCTTCCCAGAGGATGGTCTTGTTCTCCTGGAAGCAGATTTCCTTGATTCCATCTTCCAGAAATCCCACACTTTAAAGAGGTTATCATCATGGCTACCAACTGCGAGAGCTGCGGGCACCGGACCAATGAGGTAGGTGGGCAGTGTTCTCTGGGATGAAGACTGGCTTAAGGGTAATCCTATCCTGCTGTCATACTTTCTAAACCTGCTACTTCAGGATGGAAGGGGGTTGAGTCTTTCTGTCTGTAGTGTAAGGTGAAGAGCCCTCGAAGGAACTGGGAGTCTGCATAGAGAAGAAAAGTTAGAGGTATCGAAACTTGTTTAAGACTTGTGCCAGTTACATGAAAGAGAGGGAGGACTGTCTCAACCTCTAGAGGGGTGGAAGTTCAGGAGGCAGATTTTGACTGCATAACAAAGGACTTCCTGCCAGGGAGAGCTGTCTGGAGATAAAATGAGCTGTTTTGGAGGATTGTAAATTCCCTTCCCTTAAGTATATTCAAGCTCAAGCACAAGCTGGTTAATGTCATACATCAGTGTAGGTATTATAAGGGCAATCCACACATTAGTTGCAGTTGATGAAATGGCTGGACTAAATCCTTAAAGTTCTGTGAACCTCAAGAGTCAGAATTTTATTTTTTAAAGGTAATTTCAGGGTTTCTGCTAATTTGGGGTAAGTTTTGGCCAGCTGCCAGTTCTGGCCAGTCCTAGCCAGCTCTTAGTGCTTTTTTGTTGGGGAAATGCTGCTCCTATTGGTCTAGAAGTCTCTGTCTTTGGTAGCCTGTAGGGGGTCTGACTCATTGGGGGCTCCAAGCCTGTCCCCTGAGGTGTCACTAGTACTAGCCAAGGATCAGGCACTTCTTTCTGCCATTGCTGCTACTGACTGTCCTCTGTGCAGGTGAAGTCTGGAGGAGCAGTAGAGCCCTTGGGCACCAGGATCACCCTTCACATTACAGACCCCTCAGATATGACCAGAGACCTCCTTAAGGTAACACATGCTTTTGAAAGGGTGTCTTCCTCATAGGCTTGTCTGTATCTAGAAGAAATAGTCTTTCTTTTCAAAACAGTGTGCTGGGGAAATTGAGGCCAATTGTCACAACTAAGAGGGCTCTCTCTACCCCACATTGGTGAGTAGCATCTAGGATCTTAAAAGCTGCCAAACTGCCATTCGAGGGCACAGCAAATGGTCCCAACTCAGCAGGAACGGATGCTCACTGAGTACCAAAATGACATGGGGTAAAGACAACCCAGAAGATAGGGAGACCTACATGAGTGGTGCCTACATAGACTTGTGACTAGAAGAACTAGATGGTGCCCGGCCACCACCAGTGATAGCCACGAAGGAGCTCACTAAGTTGAGTCTCACCGGCAACACAATAAAAAGGGGTGCACCCTGAGATCTCCACTAAAAAACCTCAATTGATGGTCCAGCGGCTTTGGGGTTCCCCTGGGAGCATGGCCCCTGGCCCTGATGCTGCCTCTGCCCATAAATCATAACAGAGGTCCACTCTTCGGACATGAATGGATCGGACTTGGTGATGCAGAGTGACTGTATACTGGGTGTACTTTATGGTTCTGTGCATCTATAGGATATCATCCTGCTGACCTCTGGCTGGAAGAAGGAGAGTGGGTGGAGAGGAGGGGAAAGGAGACTGTTGGGAGGATGGACTGTTGGGAGGACATGTATGGAGCAGACAGGAATAGTGTGCTGTCACTGGGCAGGGAGAGCAGTGAAAGCTGCATATAGGTGGGCATGTAAGTTTACATGGGAATGTACATTTTCACTCAGTCATAAAAAAAAAAAAATAGTGTGCCGGGATGTGAGAAACCCCTCTACTTCTCTGAGGTTAACCTGGCATTGGAATTCCAAATTCAGAAGGTGATCTGTAAACTCTTCCAGACGACTGCAGCGTTTTGGCCTGCAGTATCTGTATTGGGGCCCTCTTCTCTGATACCTACTGATGGGATACCTGACAGCTTGGACTGGCATTCAGTAGTCGCCCTTTACCAAGTTGGTTCCATTTCTGTGGTTCTCATGGACAGGAGCCTAGCTCTAGCTTTAACTCAGGGGAGACAGAAACTTGGCCAGCTGAATGGTATTAATTAGGCAGAGGCTTCTGGTTAGCTTCCTTTGCTCCTGATGGAAGGCTTTGTCCCCCCTCATCTCTCAGTCTGAGACGTGTAAAGTGCACATCCCGGAGCTGGAATTTGAACTGGGAATGGCTGTCCTTGGGGGCAAGTTCACCACATTGGAGGGGCTGCTGAAGGACATCCGGGAGCTGGTGAGTCACCTGAGTATAACCTATGGCTGCTTCCAGTTGTTCTCCTGTAGGAATGGGGCGAAAAGACCTCAAATGTCCCAGTTTTTGGTGCTGGTAAGTGTGAATTTCTTTGACTTAAAGCTGAATTAAGAGACTTAAATGTTGTTTTTGGATGGCAAGGATGTATTTAGTTTTTAATGAAAATATGTAGGGCTAACTCTGGGACCTTGTAGTTATTTTGTGGTTTGGAGTAAATCACTTCTTTCACTGTAAACTGAGGAGATACGGGACTTTTCACCACCTAAAACTCCCTAACGTGTATGTATGTCTATTGACTTAACTCGTATGTTTATTCTTTTGGTGGATTCGGTTCCTTAGTTGATGCTCATTTACCAGGTATTTTATCTTTATAACGTGAACTTCTGTAGTTTGTAAGAAAAACATTATAGTTGTTTAACATTGCCAGTTTGTCTTAGATTGCTCCATAGATCTCCAGGAGTGGCTGCCTGGTCAGAAAGGTGGTGGTGGGAAAATGGAGACCCAGCTTGCCCAGCTAGGCACCCTCCTGCAGCCCCTACAAGGCTCATGGCCAAACCTAACAAACAGAGAGCCAGTTTGCTAGCAGTTTGAATGCCTAATCTGTACCTAAGCTGAGTGTACGTGCTGTTTATTGCAGGTGACCAAGAACCCTTTCACACTGGGTGACAGTTCCACTCCTGGCCAGGCAGAGAAACTGCAGGAGTTTAGCCAGAAGTTGGACCAGGTGAGAGTACTCTAGGCAGTACTGCTGGTCATGGGGCTCCAGTGAACCAGAAGCTACCTACCCACGTCTTCTGATCCTTTAAACATCTCCCGTACCCATCGCTTTGGGGTGCTCTCCTGATTTCTGATATCCCTTGTGATTTTGTTGCAGTTTTCTCCCTTATGTTGTTTGAGCATCTTCAGTACTTGCCTGAGGAGTGATTGGGAAGAAATATCTGGGGATTTACATGGCTGAGAATTTCTTTATTGTACTCTTACATTAGAATGATTATTGACTGAGAACAGAATTCTAGATTGGATATAATTCTTCACAGTTTTTTAAAAAAAATACTATTGTGTTTTTAACAAAAATTCACACTGCAGCTTAGGTTTTCATTTAATGTCTACACAGATTGTTCAGTGACTGTCTTAGTCATTTAGTGCTGCTGTAACAGAAAATACCACAAGTATCTGGCTTTCAGAAAGAGAAATGGATTTTTTTACAGTCTAGTAAGCTAAAAGTCCAAATTCAGGGCATTAACTGCAGGTGAAGGCTTTCCCTTTATTGGCTCAGTCTTCCCCTGGTCAGGAAACTTCTCAGGTACAGGGACCTGGGCCCAAAGGACACGCTTTACTCCTGGTGTTGCTTTCTTGGCCAAATTTATACACGTTTTTGGGGGGGTGTTCCCATAATTCAGTCCAGTAATAGTTACATTTTTCATAATGCATGAACATTCTCACTACTTCTGTTCTGGTTATTCTGTTTTCATTAATCTAGTTTCATTGTCTCCTTACATTCTCATCTTTGTTTTAAAGTAATTGTTGATAATTTGGTCTCATGTGTGATTTTTTTTTTCCAAAGGAGCACTATACTCAATGGGTGACACTCATTTTTTTTTTTTTTTGTGAGCCACCCAGTTATTTAGCTGCAAGGTGACTTCAGGGGTTAGCTCTATTTCGGGGTTTCAAGAGTATCTCAGGGCAGTAGTCTTGAGGAAGTCTTCCGTCTCAACCAATCCTGTAAGTCTTGTATTTTTGTTGTTGATTTGTTTTTTTTTTAGGAATTTGAGGTTCTGGTCCGCATTTTCTCCCACTCTATCAGGGTCCACTTATTATAGCCCTGATTAGAATAGTCAATAGTGGTAGCTCTCTGGTTGTGGTTTCAGGGTAGATGAAACTGTAGTTTGTGTAGACTGTTAGTCCTTTTCATCTTTATCTCTTGCTCTGGACAAGTAGAAGACAGTCATTGTATCTTAGAGAGCCACTTGCAAGCTTTTGATGTGGGAGGCACTATCGAACTAGGATGTAGAACATAACTTCTTGAACTATATTACATGCCAGTTGACTGCTATGTCCCATGAGATTATGGTCCTAATCCTTCAAGCCCAAAAGACCAACCCCATGAGGTATTGCATCTAAGAAGTATCTGTAACTGTGCTCCCTATGTGCATTATCATATATATGGATATATGTGTATATAGACATATCTAAAATAAAAAGTTGTTGAGTAAATTCCAACTTACTCGTGACTGTATGGGATAGAACAGAACTGTCCCACACTGTTTCCAAGGAGCAGCTAGTGTATTGGAACTGCCAACCTTTTGCTTAGCAGCCTAGCTCTTAACTGCTAAGGCTCCAGTAGTCCCATACATGCATGTATGTACATATGTGTGCACCAGTGTATACATACCTATATACATATGTGCCCACATACAGTCATACCTAGTATATATTTTTTGTTGTTGCTGCTGGAATTGCTTCTTACACAGCATTCGTAGACCCTCTTTTGCTGTTTCTTTATTGCTAGTTGTTGTCAAATAGCCTCCTAACTCACGGTGACCACATGTGTGCAGAGTAGAACTGTTCCACAGGGTTTCCAAGGCTGTCACCTTTGGGAAGCCACCTTTACTTCCAAGGTGCATCTGGATGGGTTTGAACTGCCCATTGCTCAGTCTGGCACATCACTGTTTGTGCCACCGAGGTATTTCACTTCTGGAACCACTTAATTTTACCAGTCTTAAGACTTCTGAGGATTCTGCAATGTAAATTGGATTGGTTATTGTCTGGCAGACATCACTTCTTCCTCCTAGATACTGTAAAGATTTACACACCATGGCATGTCTCTTTTAGATTATCGAAGGTAACATGAAAGCCCACTTTGTTATGGATGATCCAGCAGGAAACAGCTACTTGCAGGTATGATAAGCCTTCCCTAATATTTCAAGGGTTTGTAGTTTTTGATCATTCTTGGATATGTATCATTTTACCTGGTAACTGAAAGACTTGCTTCTATCTGGACTGCCCTTTACAAGGACACCTCTTAGCAAAAACTGGAACATGAGGGAGAAAAGGGGAAATTGGGAGGGGCTGTAAATGTATATACAGTGAAAAAAAAGATACCACTAGATGTCTTTTTTCCTGTGGCTGATTTCTTGTCCCTGGCTCTGAGCCCACCTCTAGGGTTTTCATTCTGTAAATCTGATTATAGTGTGAGGAGAAATGGTACCTTCAGTCAGAGGCCGAAATGAAAACAGAAGCTCAAAAAGGGTGCAATCAGAAAGTTTTTTAGGCAGACCATTTCCTAATTCTTCCTGGAACTGGGCTGTTCTACTGCCAGCCTGTGTGGACTTCATGGCTGTCCAGTAGATCAGTCTAGCCATGCAGAATTGGGAGAAGAATTAAAAACTCATGAAGTTTTGGGAAAGTAGGCATTAGTGGAAGCCACTAGGGTTGGGGGTTGGCAGGATGCAACCAGCACTGATTGTCTCTCTGTCCTTGGTCCTGCAGAATGTGTATGCCCCTGAAGATGATCCTGAGATGAAGGTGGAGTGTTACAAGCGCACATTTGACCAAAATGAGGAATTAGGTCTCAATGACATGAACACTGAGGGCTATGAGACAGGCCTGGCCTCACAGCGGTAGCAGTGGGTGGCCCATGGGCCAGCCTGTAGCACTGCTTGTGCTGCAGGATTATTTATTGCTGTTGTAATAAGGCTGAGGAAGTCCTCCCTACCAGGCCCTGTGCATGGTGTGATGGACCTAGGCACACTTCCTGAATAGTCTGTTGCAAGTACAAACATATTGTGTTATTTGACCTTACTTTGGAAGCTTTGAATCAGCCTGTGAAGAAACCTGGAGATGAACTGCGCGCATGTCATTGCCATGTTAACTGTCAAGTCTTTAGCTGCCTTCCATGTAATTCTGTCTGCTCTACCCTGCAACTCTGAAGCTTTACCCAAGGAAATGGAGAGTGGAACACAACCACAGCTGGAGTTTGGGAGTTGATTTTGGGGAAATAAACACTTTCAGCAGGAGAGGTATCTTTTCAGGGGAGGGAAGTTACTGTAACTACAGTTTTCAGATAGCACTGGCCTAGTTATTTACTCTGTCCTTTGATACCATGCTGCTAGAGTTCAGACTCCTGAATAAAATTTTCTCTAATGTAGCCATTGTAATTTGGAGTTAGAGCTGAAATTTCATTCATTCCCTCCACAGATGTTTGAGTGCCTGTGGTGTGCTGGGTACACCAAACCTCTGCCTCCATGAAGCTTCAGTTAACAATGAATTCAACTGACAGTGAGGAAACTGACTGTGAACAAATATGTGAAACAGTTTGCAGACAGTGTTTAGAGTTGTGGAGGATTGTGAAGCAGGGAAGGGTTATGTAGATGTGATTTCAAATAGAGAAAATCTCAACAAGGAAGTGATGAGTAATTGGACATTTAAGCAAAACCGAGCAGAGGCAAAGGAGTGGGCTGTATGAATAGGTGTGGAAGGAGATTTTCAGGCAGAGGGGATTGCAAATGCAAAAGCTCTGCATTTGGAAAATGCTGGAGCCAGTGCGGGTATTTGAGATCATCTGGTCTTACTCTCAGTTACAGATGGGGAAACAAGTTGAGTTGGGGAGGGGGATGGCTGCCTACAGCTGTGTCAAAGTTGTCAGTCCAGTGAGCACTCTAGCTCAGGGCTCCAGACTTCCAGACCAGTGTTCTCTGACTACACAGCCTCCACCTTCCCATTAACTCCTGGTGGTCTCACAGGTTGTGATGCCCTAGGTGCTGGCGCAGGGCAATTTCTTCATTAAAGAGCTATTAGTTGATGGAGATGCTACCTCAAACTTTAAGGTTAGTGCTACAAACTTAACTTCAAAGAATTGCCTAGTTATAGTTAGCAACCACACATCTATTCTCACAGCTCTGTTAAATAATTCCTAACGTTCACAAGTGGTTTTCCACTTGGAAAATAGTCTCACTGTTTATTCTCCACACTGACGGTGGATCCTGTCTTCTCTCAGCCTTCACTTGTGCTACTGTACTTCTGGTCTCCTTTTTGCCTTGATCATTTGTTATCTGTAGTCTCTGCCTTTTTCCTCTTCCTAATAATGTATTTGTTTCTAAAGGTTCTGTTTTCAGAAACCTTTTTATATTGGATTCTTTGGCATTTGTTCCTTTCACGTAGGACTGACCCCATGCTGGTATACAAGATTTTCTTCTGTTGTTGTTACTGAGAATTTGGAGACTAAAGTTAGCACAGTACTCATCCCTACAACTATCTAATATCTTGATGAGAGATTTCTCTAAGAGATTGTCTAGAGATGTATTTTCAGGTGACTTGGGAATCTGACTTTACCAGGCATCTCTGGGACTATCCTTTGGTGAATGCCCTGTGGGGTAGATGTGCTGTGTAATGGTGAGTCCCAGTGTCAGCTTCATCCCCTACTGTGAAAGGGAAAAAGTGGCTGTTTTAGTCAGCTAATGCTGCTCTTACAGAAATAGCACCCGTGGATGGCTTTAGCAAAGAAAAGTTTTTTCTGACATGGTCTAGTAGGCTACAAGTCCAAATTCAGGATGGCAGCTCTAGGGGAAGGCTTTCACTCCACTGGCTCTGAAAGGAAGTCCTTGGGTTTCATCAGTCTTTGTTCAGGGAGCATCTTGGTGCAGGAACCTCAGGTCTGAAGGACACAGTCTTCTGCCGGTGCTGCTTTCTTGATGGTATGAAGTTCCCAGTCTCTTCTGCTTTTCCTTTTGCCTCTTGTAGGATGAAAGGATAAAAGGTGGTGAAAGCCACACTCCAGGGAAACTCCCTTTACAATGGTGTTGCAGTCCTACCCTAAACCTCTTTTAACATAATCATCCATCTATTAGCCACAGGTAGAGATTAGGATATATAACAGGTTAAGTCACAAAGTATTGAGAATGATGGCTTAGCCAAAGGCTACACGTATTTTGGGGTGGACACAGTTCAGTCCATGAGCTTGGCATGCTGGTTTGTTCGTCTGTTCTCCCTTTGGGTGGTGTGAGGCAGTGTCCCAAGCAGATACTTGGAAATGATAATACTACCTGACAGGACCAGCTTGGGATGTGCCAGCTAAGCCAGCTACTTGCTCTTTGATTGGACCAAGGCCTGGCATCTTTTATTTTCACAGCTTGCTTTTGAAGTCCCTGAACTCTTTCAGTCCAGTTTGATATACCTGCCTGAGATAGAGGGCTACATCTATTTAACTTGATTTTGTTCCACATACCCTTGCATATGGCATATAAATGATCAGTAAACATCTGTTGTAATCCTTGGCTGATGCTTAGGAATCCTTCATCCTGGATCGAGCCCTTTGTGAGCACAGGGAAGTAACAAGGAAAGGACCCTATTCTAAGGTCAGAGGGAAGAGACAGAGTCAAGCTGCCAGCCTAAGAACATCTAGATTTAATTATCACAGCCACGAGAGTAAAATTTTAAGTGCAAAATTTTGTGATTCTATTAAAAGAAGAAAATATTTTGAGGGCATTCTGCCTCCTTCATGTTACTTCAAACATATTAAATATTAAATAAAATCAGACGTATAACATACAGTGGATATTGAATGAGTACCTGTGTTGTCATGATGGGGTAAGTGGTGGAGATGCAGTGAGTGCTGGGAGTTAGTATGAAGGCAATTGACTGCTCACTGAAGCCTTCAGCGATGAGGGGTAACACTTCAGTTACAACACTACCAGTATGTTTCCATCTTTCTACACCTGTGGTATGTTAGTTGTTGCACTTTGTAGGGAATGGTGTGTCTGCTTTTATTTAGGGCAGTAGTGTTTAAGACTGCTTGATTCATTCTTTGTTACAGTAAAACATATGACCAAATTTACCATTTTAAGCATATTTAAATGTCCAGCAGCATTAAGTACACTATTTTCAAAACTTTGTTATCACCCCGAATGGAAACTTTATACTCATTAAACCATAACTCGTGAGTCCTTCCTTTCACCAATCCCTGGCAATCACAGTTTCTGACTCTATGAATATATATTTTTTATTTTTTAATTTGCACACTGCTCCCTACTCTTTACAGAAAAAAAAGTCAGCATTTTTAAACTATGAAAGAGAACGAGCTAGTGCTACTTAGTCTGTGTGTTTACTTAAGAGTTCAGAAGGTCTGTTAGTACTGGCACCTCTCCTGCTTCTGCTTCCTGGTCCATAAAACGGGGAGAAGAATGGCACTTTCTTCACAGGGGCTTTTGAGAATTAGGTGAGTTAATAATTGTGAAGTCCCTTTTATTTGTATCTTCTACCATTAATCCTCACAAAAATTCTGAAGTGTCTCCACTTTTGCTCTAAGTCCTTTCTAGGGAAAAGTAGCTTATAAATAAACAAAATTCTCCCCACTGTCTAGGCAAGGAAACAGTTTTCAGAGAGCTTAGATAAGATTCCCAGGGGGGCGGAGTCAAGCTGGCGGACTAAGCCCATGTCTCCTTATATCCCTCTGGAAACCAAGACCTGAATTGACAATCAAACAGAGCCTTCTGATCACCTAATCAGCCTCAGGACAAGGCACAGAGCTGTTAACTGGGACTTCATACCACTCAGCAAAAAACCTCCTCTCTTTCGCTCCTGGCTAGCCCCGGCTCTCACGGACGGAAGGTAAACGCACCATTTTGACTTTTCTTTTCCTCGGTCTCGGCTGGCAGGTGGAGCTGAGTCTTGCCTTGCGGCTGGACTCAGACGTGCTGCTGGGGGGATAGGCAGGCGAAATTCCCATATTCTGAGAGCCAGGCTCAGGACTCTGTTAATCTACACACTTAGAGCCTTTCGTTTTGTAGCTGCCTCAGCGGGGTTTGTGCGGAACTCCGTGGTCAGGGTGCGGGACACCATGTTGGACCGAGATTTTAGCGGGACCTCGTTCTTAGCCTGGGAGCCAGTGCCTGCAAACGGGACAGTGCTTCTCCGACAGAAAAGTAGTGATTTTGCACAGTGCTGCCTACGCTGGGGGCCCTGCAACAGAAGCAGAGGAATCACTACCTCTCGGCACCTTTAGCCCCTCTGTCTGCTGCCTGTGTGGAGGGCGCCATCTTGGATACGGTGGCCGCAGCTGGACCTAATTGTTAACTTGGGAGCCAGAGCCTGCCCACAGGAGAGCGCTTTTCTATCACAAAACCAGTACTCGACGCAGTGTTGGCTAAGGCTAGGCCCTGTCAGCAGAGGCCACCAGGGCAGTAGCATTGCTGTATTCTGAACTAGTTTGTTATCATCTGGGGTTGGATATAGTGGCGCTTACTTTGTCAGATGAGAAGAGGGACCTCTACACCTCAAAACCTAACTGACTTGTGAACTGGTCAGATACCTTTTGCTTTACATTTTAAGACAGCCTAGAGAAACATTTGCAATCCATCCTCACAGTACCTCTTCCAGCCTCTATATACTCACATGGGACCCAAAAAGCAACAGACAATTGTGGCATACAAGCAATCACTCATGGCTTCAGAAGGCTCCAAAACAAAGGAACCAAGGAGTTTTCCGGACGAAGAAACTTTTATGAAAGCATCAGGAAGTGAATACAAATTGATTATATACAGAGCCCTTCTAGACCTTATACAAAATGCAGCAGAACAAAATGAAAAATTAAGCAAGTTGTTCAATCTGATGGAACACCAGTACTCTGAAATCCAACAGATCAAGAAGAAAATCAAAGACATAGAAACTTCCATGCAAAGCTAAGAAAACAGAATGGAATAAATGGAAAAAAGAATTTCTGACTTGGAAGACAGAGCTACTGATGCCAGCGTCTATGAGCAGAAATCAGAAAAAAGAAACAAGAAAAATTAAGAAGCACGTGGGACTCTATTAAGAGGAACAACCTTCGATTAACTGGAGTCCCTGAATAGGGTGAGACATCTGAGAACACAGAGAGTATTGTTGCTGAGCTGCTGAAAGAACACTTCCCAGAAATCATGAAGGAAGAGAATATAGACATCTCAGATGCATATCGTACGCCACCCAATATAGATCTCAAAAGAAAGACTCCAAGACATATTATAATCAAGCTTAACAAAATGAAACACAAGCAGCAACTCTTAAAGGCAGCAAGACTCAAGGCAAAGCTAACATTCAGAGGGAAACCCTGTAGGCTCTCGTCAGATTTCTCAGCAGAAACCATGATGGCACGGAGACAGTGGCATGACACATTCAAAGTCTTGAAGGAGAAGAACTTCCAACCAAGAATTATATATCCTGCAAAACTATCTTTCAAATACAAAAATGAAATTAAGACATTCCCAGATAAACAGAAACTCAGAGACTTTGTAAAAATCAAACCCAAACTACAAGAAATACTGAAAGAAGTTCTTGGCCTTCGCTTAGAAGAATGAAACCACTAACTTTATATTTTAGAATGACATACTACTCAATACTCCACTAATTTAGGGAAGGCTCCAAAGTAAATCAAAGCTTTGATATGGAAAGAAGCAATCCAGTGATCATCATGAAAACTATGGTGTCATCATAATAAAAAGAGGGATGTACTACAGTCGTTATAATCCTTCCAGATGGAGAGGAAGATGATAAGACTGGTAGTAATTAAAATTGGGTTTATAAATAGTTTATTAAGGGGGTTCATAGGGGCAGCTGTAAAGCACAACAAAGATGTATCATACCATTTCACGAAATCTAACACACGAGTCTCAACAACTATAGAACCAGCTCTGAAAAAGGTGAAAAATCAACTCACAAAAAAGAGTGTCCCAGAACAGACTAATAAGAACAACAGAGAAAACATCAACATAAAAATAAACATATCACAATGGCAGCAGTGAACACATATCTATCAATAATTACATTGAATGTGAATGGACTGAATGCTCCAGTAAAGAGACACCGAGTGTCATCTTGGATCCAAAGACACGACCCGTCCATATGTTGTCTACAAGAAACTCACTTGAGACCTAAAGACAGGAACAAACTGAAAATTAAAGGATGGAAGAATATATATCAAGCTAACAATGAACAAAGAATAGCAGGGGTGGCAATTCCAATCTCAGACAAAATCAATTTTAATGTCAAATCCACCATCGTGGACAAAGATGGACACTATCGCTGAAAGGTTCAGTACACAAGCAAGACTTAACTATATTAAATATTTATGCACTTAACGTCAGAGCACCTAAATATGTCGAAGAAACACTGACTACGTTCAAAAGAGAGTTAGATGACTCCACAATAATAGTGGGAGACTTTAACACTCCACTCTCATTACTAGACAAATCATCTAGAAAAAAGCTCAGTAAAGATACAGAAGACCTCATTGACACAATTAACCAACTAAAACTCATTGACATATACAGAACTTTCTACCCATCAGCAGACAACTACACCTTCTTCTCCAGTGCACATGAAACATTCTCCAGAATTGACCACGTGATAGGCCATAATGCAATGCTCAACAAAATCCATACCATTGAATTACTGCAAAGCATCTTCTCAGATCATAAAGCCATAAAAGTTGAAATCAATAGCAGAAAAAACATAGATAGAAAGTGGAACTCTTGGAAACTGAACAACATCTTGCTCAAAAAAACATGGGTTATAGAGGAAATCAGGGATGAATTAAAGAAATTCATGGATTCCAATGAGAACGAAAACACTTCCTACCAGAACCTGTGGGATACAGCCAAAGCAGTGCTCAGAGGTCTGTTTATCTCCATAAATGCACACATCTGGAAGGAAGAAACAAACCAAATCAAGGAACTAACTCTTCAGCTTGAACAAGTAGAAAGAGAACAACAGAGAACCCCTTGGGCACCAGAAGAAATGAGATCATAAAGCTCTGAGCAGAGCTAAATGAATTAGAGAATAGAAAAACAATTGAAAAAATTGAAAAGACCAAAAGCTGGTTTTTTGAAAAGATCAACAAAATTGATAAACCACTGGCTAAACTTACTAAAGAAAAGCAGGAAAGGAAACAAATAACCCAAATTAGAAATGAGAGGGGAGTTGTCACCACAGATGCAACAGAAATCAAAAATATCATAACAGAATGCTGTGAAAGACTGTACTCTAATAAATTTGAAAACCTAGGGGAAATGGACAAATTCTTTGACTCATACCACCTACCCAAATTATCACAACGTGAAGCAGAACAACTTAATAAACCCATCACAAAGGAAGAGATTGAAAAGGTCATCAAAACACTGCCAACCAAAAAAAGTCCAGGCCCAGATGGCTTCACGGCAGAATTCTACCAAGCATTTAGAGAAGAGTTATCCCCAATACTACTGAGACTATTTCACAGTATAGAAAGGGATGGAGTACTCCCAAACTCATTCTATGAAGCCAGCATAACCCTGATACCTAAGCCAGGGAAAGATCCAACAAAGACAGAGAACTACAGACCGATATCACTCATGAACCTTGATGCAAAAATCTTCAACAAAATTCTTGCCAACAGAATATAACAACATATCAAGAAAATAATCCATCATGACCAAGTGGGATTCATACCAGGGATGCAAGGCTGGTTCAACATCAGGAAAACAATTAATGTGATTAACCACATAAATAACACAAAAGACAAGGATCACCTGATTTTGTCCATTGATGCAGAAAAGGCATTTGATAAAGTCCAACACCCACTGATGCTAAAAACTCTTAGCAAAATGGGCATAGATGGCAAATTCCTCAACACAATAACAGCCATTTATACAAAGCCAACTGCCCACATCATCCTGAATGGAGAGAGACTGAAAGACTTTCCCTTGAGATCAGGAACTAGACAAGGATGCCCACTGTCACCTTTCATATTCAACATTGTGCTAGAAGTTCTAGTCAGAGCAATTAGACAAGACGAAGAAATAAAGGGCATCTGCATCGGCAAAGAGGAAGTTAAAATCTCCCTGTTCGCAGATGATATGATTGTATATGCAGAGAAGCCCAAGGAATCTATAAGTAAGCTACTCAAACTGATAGAAGAGTTCAGCAAAGTCTTAGGATACAAGATAAACATAAGTAAATCAGTAGGATTCCTTTATATCAACAACGACACTGTTAAGGAGGAAATTATTAAATCAATACCACTTACGATAGCCCCTAAGAAGATAAAGTACCTAGGAATTAATCTAACCAGAGAAACAACAGACCTTTACAAAGAGAACTACAAGCCCTTACTACAAGAAACTAAGAGAGACTTAGATAAATGGAAAAACCTACCCTGCTCATGGATAGGAAGACTGAACATTGTGAAAATGTCTATTTTACCCAAAGCAATTTATTTATGTAATGCAATCCCAATACAAGTTCCAGCATCATTTTTTAATGAGATGGAGAAACAAATCACCAATTTTGTTTGGAAAGGGAAGAAGCCCTGGATAAGTAAGTTACTACTAAAGAAGAAGAACACACTGGGAGGCCTCTCATTACCCGACCTTAGAACATCCTACACTGCCACAGTGGTGAAAACAGCCTGGTACTGATACACGAACAGAAAGATGGATCAATGGAACAGAATTGAGACCCCAGAGATGACACCATCTGCCTATGAACAGTTGATATTCGACAAAGGCCCTAAGACATTAAACTGGGGTGAAAACAGTATCTTCAACAAATGGTGCTGGCAAAATTGGTTATCCATCTGCAATAAACTGAATCAAGATCCGTAGCTTACACCTTATACAAAAACCAACTCCAACTGGATAAAAGACCTAAATATCAAACCTAAAACGATAAAGCTCATCCAAGAAAAGGTAGGAACAACAATTGAAGTTTTAATACACAATGAGGACAGACTCCAAAATCTGTCAAAGAAACCTCAATCAACAGAAGAGAAAATAGATAAATGGGAACTATTAAGAATCAAACACTTTTGCTCACCCAAAGACTTTATTAATAGAATTAAAAGAACACCCACAGAATGCAAAAAAATATTTGGTAACTCTATGTCAGACTGACGCCTGATCTCCATAATCTATAAGATACTACAAAATATCAATAAGAAGAAGATGAACCATCCAATTAAGCGATGGGCAAAGGAGATGGACAGACATTTCACTAAAGAGGAGATCCAGGCAGCCAAAAAACACATGCAGACATGTTCACGATCTTTAGTTATTAAAGAAATTCAAATCAAGACAACAATGAGATACCGTCTCACCCCAACAAGATTGGCCATGATCCAGAAAACACAAAACAACAAATGCTGGAGAGGCTGTGGAGAAAGTGGAACCCTCCTACATTGTCGGTGGGGTTGCAAAATCATCCAGCCTCTTTGGAAGGCAATCTGGCGCTTCCTTAAAAAAATGGATATTGATATACCATTTCACCCAGTAATTCCACTACTTGGAATATATCCTACAGACTCAAGGCCTTTCACACCAATGGATACATGCACCAGAATGTTTACCGCAGCACAGTCCACGATAGCAAAAAGATGGAATCAACCCAGATGCCCAACAATAGAAGAATGGATAGGTAACCTATGGTACATATACTCAATGGAGCACTACGCAATGATAAGAATAACGATGATTCCAGGAAACATCTCCTAACCTGGTTTCAACTGGAGGAGATTATGTTGAGTGAATGTAGTCAGCGACAAAGGGACAAATACTGTATGAGACCTCTACGATGAGATCTCAAAAACAGACTTGTGTATAGAAGAAAAGACTCTTTGACAGCTGCAAGGAAAGGGAGGGCGGTAGGGTGACGGGGGGAGGGTTTAGTTTAGATAGTTACTAGAAATCTAGTTGGGAGAAAGCGGTGATAGCACACATTAGAAACAAGAACAACATTAAGTGGACTTCAGCATAACTTGAGTACTCCTTCCATCTTAACTCAATACTGCAAGGATAGAGTAGCTGGGGCGGGGGGCAGGGGACCATGCTTTTAGGCGAATTCCAGGCCAATTGGCACAACTAGCGTTTTGCTAAGAGGGCTCTCTGCACCCCACATTGGTGAGTGGCGTCTGGGGTCGTAAAAGCTGCGAAGCTACCATCCGAGGGCACAGCAAATGGTCCCAACTCAGCAGGAACGGATGCTCACCGAGGACCAAAATGACATGGGGTAAAGACAACCGAGAAGACAGAGAGACCCACAAGAGTGGGTGCCTACATCGACTTGGGACCGGAAGAACTGGATGGTGCCCGACCACCACCAGTGATAGCCACGATGGAGCTCACAGAGAGGAGCCTCCCTGGCAACACAAGAATAAAAAGGGGTACATCCTGAGATCTCCACTAAAAGACCTCAATTTATGGTCCAGCAGTTTTGGGGTTCCTCTGAGAGCATGGCCCCCGGCCCTGATGCTGCCCTTTCCCATAAATTATAACAAAGGTCCACTCTTTGGACAGGAGTGGATTGGACTTGGCAATGCAGAGTGACCATATATTGGAAGCACTTTATGGTTCTATACATCTATAGAATAGGATATCATCCCACTGACCTCTGGCTGGAGGAAGGGGAGTGGACGGAGAGGACGGGAAAGGAGGCTGTTGGGAGGATGAGACATGTATGGAGCAGAGAGGAATAATGTGCAGTCACAGGACAGGGAGAGCAGTGGAAGCTGCATATAGGTGGACCTGTAAATTTATTGTGAATGTACATTTTCACTCAGTTATGTTAAATAAGAAAAAAAAAAAAAGATTTCCAGAAGTACATAATGCTAGGAGGCTGACTTTAAACTCAGGCCAATCTGACTGTGCAGCCTGAGCTCTCAATATTTTGAGCTCATGTCTACAATTACTTTTTTTTTCTTTATTAAATGCAACTTCAGAGAGAGGGCAAAGTTCAGACCATGCCATCAGACATTTGCTTGACCCTGCCTGCCTGTCCTATGAGGCAGATGGTTGGGATGCACTGACATTGGGTCTTACCAGATCGAGGTTAAGGATTAGGTAGAATGGGTAGTGCCAGAACTGAAAAAGCTGGAAATGGTCAGGAGATCCCAAGAAGGTGCAATACTGGTAATGTTGACTGGGTTAGAAACGTGAGCCTTTCCAAGTGCTTGCTGACATCAAGGTGGAGGCAGGGCTATGGAGTTCAAATTGAGATGCAACAAACTGGACTAGAAGTCAAGGCAGCATTGTATATCTGGGACCTGTATAGATCTCCAGCTAGTGATGCCCCAACTTCTTAATCAAGTGCCTGCTTTCCTATCTGGGTCTATGTAGCAATCGCTCGGTGTAGCCCAGTGGTTAGAAGTTCATGCTTCAGAGCAGTGATTCTTGAAGAAATACAACCAGAATGCTCTTTAGGAGTAAGGATGGCAAGACTTTAGGTTTGGCTTGCTTACTTTGGAAACATCAGTAAAGATCAATTGCTAGAAAGGACATTATGTTTGGTAAACAGGGCAGATCCTTGATGAGATGGATTGACACGGTAGTCCAAACAATGGACTCAAGGATACCAGTGCTCACGAAGATGGAACAGGACTGGGCAGTGCTTTATTCTGTTACACTCGAGGTCTCCAGGAGTCAGAGTTGACTCAATGGCAACTAAAAACAACATAAACAGTTTTTGAACATGTATCCCAATGTATGCATGTTTAGTTATAAAGTATAACACTAACCACTAAATACCTTTAAAACAGTGACAAAAATCTACCACTTAAAAAGAAAAGGTCGAGTCTAATATTTTATTTTGAAAAGTTTGGATTATCTCTTATACCTCATTTAGCTAGCCTGTGCTCCCAAGAGTCACAGTGGTTTGAGTTTGAATCCTGTCTGTCACCTTTTAGCAATGAGATACTAGGGAATTTCTGTAACCTCTCCAAGCTGCCATTTCTTCATCTGTAACAGAATAATGAACTATCTGAGGGTAGCTGTGAGGGTTAAATGAGGTAATTCAAGTAAGGCTCTTAACACCTCCATGATGACAGTCTTTCCCTCCAAGATGTGTGTATTAGAATTTGATCTGGTTTCCTCTTTTGTTGTGCTGAAAAATAGGACTAGTTCTTTTTTGCTGGAAAGATTTCACTCAATTTCTTTAAAGAGATAGCTGAAAAATTTTAAAAAATTCCAAGTCCAATGCCGTTGAGTAAATTCCAACTCATAGCACCAGGTAGAAATGCTCCATATGGTTTCCAAGGAGTACCTGGTGGATTCAAACTGCCTGCCTTTTGGTTATCAGTTGCTGGTTTAACCTCTATGCCATCAGAGTTTCCATCAAGGCATAGTGATGCTACTAAATGATATTGAATGTAGAAATTTCACAGACTTTAGAAACCTCTCTACACATACTTTAGTATTGTGCTGTAAGTGAAAGTTCATCATTTAAGTCAGTTTGTCATACAAAAACTTACACACACATGGTTATGTAATTACTCTGCACTGTGAAAGCACACTCCTCCTGTCCGCCCTGTGGCCATTCAACCAGCCTCTGTACCCCTCTGCCTTCTCATGGTGCCCCAGATAGGAGCTGCCAAGTTGGTCCCATGTGTCTACTTGAGCCAAGAATCACAGTCTTCACCAGCATCATATTATGTCTTGTAGTCCAGGCCAATCTGTATCTAAAGAGTTGACTTGGGGAATGGTTTCAGTTCTGGGCTAACAGAGTCCAGGAGCCAAGTCTTCAGGGGACCCTCCAGCCTGCCAGACCATCCTGTCTGGTCTTTTTAATAGACTTTTAGTTCTGTACCCTGTTTTTCTCCCACTACTTTGGGGACTCTTTGTTGTGTTCCCTGTCAGGGCAGTCCTTGATGGTGGCTGGGTACCATGTAGTTATTCTAGCCCCATGCTGATGTAGTCTTTAGTTTATGTGGCCCTTTCTGTCTCTTGGTCTCATATTTTCCTTACTTCTTTGGTGTTCTTTGTTCTCCTTTCTTCCAGGTGGGTTGGGGACCTATTGATGCATTTAAGATGCTGCTCACCAAATTGGGATGCACAACATTTTCTTAATAAACTGCTATGCTAATTGATCTAGATATCCCCTGAAACCATGTCCCCAGACTCCTGCCCTTACAACTTTGTCCCTCAAAGTGTTTGTTATGTTCAGGAAACTTCTTAGCTTTTGATTTAGTCCAGTTGTGATGTTTTCTGTATTATGTGTTGTCCTTCCTTCACCTAAAATAATTCTTGTCTACTGTTAGTGAATATCCCTTTCCGTCCCTCCCCATCCTCATAACCATCAAAGAATGTTTGCTTCTGTGATTAAAACTTTTCTTGCGCTCTTATAATAGTGGTCTCATACTTGTTCTTTCATGACTAATTTTACTCAGCACAATGCCTTCCAGATTCTTCCATGTTTATTTCACAAATTCGTCATTGTTATCATTGCGTAGTATTGCATTGTGTAGACATACTGTGTTTATCCATTCATCCACTGATGGGTACTTAGGTTGATTCCAACTTTGTGGACAGTGCTTCAAGGAACACTTGTGTGCATATATCTATTTGTGTGACAGCTCTCATTTCTCTAGGATATATTTCAAGAAGTGGGACTGCTGAGTCATACACTATTTGTGACTTTTTAAGGAAGTGCCAAATTGATTCTGAAGTGGTTATACTACTTTACATTCCCACCAGCAGTATACAAGTGTTCCAGTCTCTCCACAGCTTCTCCAACAGTAATTATTTTGTGTTTTTTGGATTACTGCAGGCCTTGCTGGGGTGAGATGGTATCTCACTGTCATTTTGATTTGCATTTCTCTAAAGGCTAATGACTGAGCATTTCCTCATGTCTTTGTCAGCTGCCTGAGTATCTTGTTTGGTGAAGTGACTGTTCATGTCCTTTGATGTTTTGTAATTGGGTTTTCTGTTGTTGAGGTTTACAGTATTGTGTATATTTGAGAGATTAGGTGCTGATTAGATTGTCATAGCCAAAGGATTTTTTTCCCCAGTCTGTAAGATGTGTGCTTACTCTTTTGGTGAAATCTTTGGATGAGCATAAGTGTTTGATTTTTAGGAGTTTCCAGTTACCTGTTTTCTTTTTTGGAGTTTGTGTATTGTTAGTAATGTTTTGTATTCTGTTTACGTCACGTATTAGGGCTCCTGGCATTGTTTCTACTTTTTCTCCCATGGTCGACTTAGATTCAACATTTAGGTCTTTGATCCATTTTGAGATAGTTTTTGTGTACGCCATGAGGTATGGTTCTTGTTTCATTTTTTTGCCGATGGCTATCCAGTTATGCCAACACCATATGTTGAAGAGACTGTCTCTTCCCTAGTTTATGGACTTTGGATCTTTGTCAAGTATCAGCTGCTCATAGGTAGATGATTTCATGTCTGGATTCTTAATTGTGTTCTACTGGTCTTTGTATCCGTTGTTTCAAGTACTGTAGTGGTATTGTAGGTTTTAAAGTCAGGTAGTGTGCGGCCTCCCACTTTGTTCTTCTTCAATAATGCTTTACTTACCGTGGGCCTCTTCCCTTTCCATATGAAGGTGGTGATTTGTTTATCTCCTTAAAAAATGCCATTGGAATTTGGATCAGGATTACATTGCAGCTATCAGGTCGTTTTGGATAGAATGGACATTTTCACAATGTTGAGTCTTCCTATCCATGAACTAGGTATGTTTTACACTTACATAGGTTTCTTTTGGAGAAACCTCCATATTTTTAATAGGAATCATACAAGGTCTAGGAGTCTCTGGGTGGTGCAAAGGGTAAAACCTTGGACTATTTGTGGCAAGGTTAGTAAAGGCATCACAAGAGACAGGCCTGGCAATCTGTATCTAGAAAGGCCTTGAGAACCTTATAGAGCAGTTCTCCTAGGCACACATGGGGTCACCATGAGTTGAAATTGGCTTGCCTAACAACATACTGGGTCTGAAGTTCTTGATTTCCTCCCTTGATTGATACCTGGTAGCTTGTTAGAGTAAATTTCTCTCCACTTAAAGATCCTTATAATCCTAATAAAAATAACTTTATTGGTAACTGTGTCAGACACTATTCTAAGCACGTACGCAGATTAAGCACTATAATGTCCCCGTTTTGTTAAATAACTCGCCAAGGATTTTAACTAGGAAATCATGGAGCCAGGATTCAAACTTAAATACACTGTAACTTCACAGCTTGTTAACCACTACCTGTGATACTTCTGAAGCTGCTGACCGCCGCGACCTTGTTGCATAACGATTGTAGCCTCAAGAGCAGCACGGCACTCGCTGCAAAGTTTGGTGTGTGAACGGAACGACATAGAAGCAATACGGCTGCGTCCTCACAGGTATGTCAGGGTGGATCCTAGAGCCAGCTACACTTCCCATTGGTTTGCCAAGGCGTCACTGTGGATTCACACCCGTCGGCTTCGGCTGTTCCGGTTCTGGCCACACCTCCTCCAGTCACTGCAGCGCGCTTCGCGTTCAGAATTTTGTCCCCAGCTCGGAGCCGTCTCTCCGACTGCGCCGCTGCCATGGCGGCTGCTCCGCCGCTCTCCAAGGCAGAGTATCTGAAGCGTTACTTGTCTGGGGCAGATGTTCGCGTCGACTGGGGCTCCGAGTCCAGTCGCAAGCGTCGCAAAAAGCGACCGAAGCCTGGAGGGGCTGGCGGCAAGGGGTAAGCCGGCCCCGGCGGGGCGGGCCTGTGGCGGCTCGCTGGCCCCTCAGCCTTCGTCTCTCCGCCCTCTGCCTCCTCGCTGTTCCTTCTCTCCTCTCTGGGACTGGATCTGTTGTCTCCGCCTGCCCCTCCGACTTCTAAACTGAGGGGCCCTGGCTTGTTATAGCTGCCTCACTTACCCTTCGCGCTCGGCTTTATCCTTCGTTACTCTTCCCATCTAGGTAGTGTTCTGTTCTTTCTGTGGTGAATGAGTACTGTGCCCTGACAATGACGGTGAAGCTAATTCAGTTCCGTGGTGCTTGAGTTTTTAGGGTCCTGAACCTACTTGTGGGGTTCCCAAAATCCCAAAGACTGATCCTGAGTCGGAGACCCCTGGTCGCTTCTGCTAATAATACTATTCTAACAATTAGCATTTATGCACTTAGCATGTTCCAGATACTGTTCTCGATACTTGAGACGTATATTAACATATTTCACAACAATACCAAGAAGCAGAAACCCTGGTGGTGTAGTGGTTAAGTGACACCTCTGCTAACCAAAAGATTGGCAGTTCACATCCACCTGGCGCCCCTTGGAAACCATATGGGGCAGTTCTCCTCTGACCTCTAGGGTCGCTATGAGTCAAAATGACTGGACGGCAGTGGGAGAAGTAGTTATGGCTGTTTTCAGTGTTTTACAAACGGGTGAACTTTTTGTAGCCTAGTGAAGTCAAAGAGTTTCAAGGAACTAACCTACTTTCTTTCGTAGTTTGGTTCTTGACTTGTTCTTGCTTTCCACTTTTCTGGCTCTCCCTGGGATGGATTCTTTGTAGGGAGTACAAAGTAGTGAAAATAGTTTCGTTTAGAGCAATATTATTCAGAGTTTGAATTTTCCCTGTGCCACTTTATAGGCTGTGTGGCCTTGGGCAAGATATTTAATCTCTGAATCTCAGTTCTCACATCTTGAAAATGGGAATACTACTGAATAATGCTGCTTACGTTAAATGGTTGTTGTGATTTTGTAAAGTCACCCACTAGGGAATTGATTCCAGCTTATGGTAATCCCGTCTGTATCAGTGTAGTACTGTGCTTCTGCAGTTTTCAATGGCCCATTTTTGGATGTAGATCACCAGGCCTTTCTTCCAGGTCACTTCTGGGTAGACTGGCCACTCAGCCTACAGCTTTTCAGTTAACAGTTGAGCACATTAACTATTAGTACCTCCCGCAAGGACCATTGTGGTTAGAGATGACATGTAAAGTATCCATGACTTCTCAAATAATAACTATTCATATGATGGATCATCCACAGTTCATCCAGGAAACCTTGGTGGTATAGCAGTCAAGTGCTAGGGCTACCAACCAAAAGGTTGGTGGTTCAAATCTACTGGGCACCCCTTGAAAACTATGGGGCAATTCTGCTGTGTCCCATAGGGTCACTTTGAGTTGGAATTGTCTTGACAGTGGTGGGGGTTTTTTTTTGGTGTGTAATTCATCAGTGTAGCAAACACTTAATGAATATTTCCTATGCCAGTTACTGCTGGTCGTTGATGATACCTTTGTAAACAAGAAACGCAGTTCCTATTCTGATGGAGTTTACAGTCTAATGGAGATGCAGGCCTTAAACGACTATTTACATGATACATAGATTCATTCCTTTTGTGATAAATTCAGTGACTGTATTCTGAGTGTGTGTAATGGGTTCTTATACCTAGGGGAGAGGGCCCATCAAGGAAGACATGGCTAAGAAAGTCGTATGAATGTTGGAACCTGAAGAATGAGTAAGAGGTTTTTGGTAAACAATGTGGAGAAGAGCAGATGAGGCAGAAGGAACTGTGTGTGTGAAAACTCATATGGTAAGAAACTTACTTCATTTCAGGCACTGGTGAGGTAGAGAACTGAGGTGGCAGCAGTATGAGATGAAGGAGACCAGGTAGGCAAAGACGGGGTCACTCAGGATGGTATAAGATTTTGAACTTTGTTCCTAAAACCGGTGGATAAGTGTTCTTAGGTTGTTACCCAAGGATGATTTTTTTTCCTCTTTTATCTTTTGTTTTTTTCTGTTTAGAATGCGGATCGTGGATGATGATGTGAGCTGGACAGCTATCTCCACCACTAAACCAGAGAAAGAGGTAGAGGAAGATGATGGAGATTTGCCTGTGGTGTGTATCTTTTGGGTCTGTCAGGACTTTGAAATGATATAAGCCTCTCTAGAGGACGTTTTCCAATGAGCTGTTTAAGATAGTCATCTTTGACGTATACCTCTGCACTGACCTCTGTGTTTATGTGGTACTCTGTCAGCCTAATGTGGGAACCAGTCATGGAGAAAGGCAGGCCTTCCTCAAAATCAGTGATAGAACAATGTGAATTAGGAACGGTTCAGTTTGCTGGAATCTAGCTTCCAAACAATGTTTGGGTTGAGTTATAGAAAATTTTTTTATTTACCCTCATGAGTCAGACGTGACTCAACAGCAACAATGAGGAGCAACATTAATTAATTTAACTAAGCTTCAAAACTGTCGGGAGCCATGGGTGAGCCCCCAGGCCCCAACATACAGGAAGCTTGTAGGGTTGAAAAAGCCCACGCCCGCGAAATTCAAAAGGCCCGCGTGCGCGAAAACTTCCTGCCAGATGTCACTGCCTTAGTCTTATGTATACCCAATCCCCAGCCAACAACTACCTCACTCCAAATGTCACTCAATCCCTACGTCACTTGATCCCTCCCTCCATTCCCGCTGCTATATATACCGCGCTGTAACAATACAACCTTGAGGCTTGATCAGAATCTTGTCTTGCCTCCATTTCTTCGCGTCTTTCTTGCCCCACCTTCATTTTCACAGGCTCCCCCTCATTCCTCCGTTGATTCGCCCCGTGGGCCAGGGCACAAAACTGTATAAACTAGCCTGAGTACTGGAGATATGCAGATTGATGGAATACAGTGCCTGTGCTTTCAAGATTATACCCTAGAAGGGGAAACTGAATTCTTTTTAATAGTCGTGAAAATATACACCAGAACGTTTGCTAATCCAAAAGTCTCTACATACATGTGAGGTCTGACAATTAATTGTTCTAAGTGCTACATACCTCACTGCTGAATATCACTATGGTAACCTTTGAGGTACTCCCCTTGGGAAGCTATGTACCAATGCCGGCGCCTAGTCTACTCTTCAGACCAATTTTGGTACACTTTCTGGAATGGCCATTGCACATGATGGCATGGTGGCAAGTTCGTGAACTTAACCTCTGGTGCAACTGTACACACTTGTGTAGTAGTCTGTGAGGGAATTTTTAGCCAGAAAAGAAATAACTGTATTGGAGCACCCTACCTACTTACCTGATCTGTCTCCCAGTGACTTTTTTTCTTCATACAGAGATAAGGGAAATGTTGAAAGGAAGACATTTTGATGACATTCAGGACATCAAGGGTAATACAATGACAGTTGTGATGGTCATTCCAGAAGAAGAGTTCCAGAATTGCTCTGAAGGGTGGACTAGCTGCTGGCATTGATGCATAGCTTCCCAAGGGGTGTACTTCGAAGGTGACCATATGATACTCAGCAGTGAGGTATACAGCACTTTTTCTAGAGTGAGTTTGTGAACTTAATTGGCAGTCCTTGTAATTCAAGGAAATCGACTCTTCATGTTGTGCGACTCCCATCACGATCTTTTTCCTAAGTATTCTATCACCATGGACATAAGCTCAACTCCCCTAAGCAAAAATTCCTCCCTTTCCACCTTTGGTAACCATTAATAATCTTTGGTTTTATATATTGGCACATTTCATATAAGTGAGATCATACAGTATTTTGTCCTTTTGTTGCTGACTTACTTAGCTCAGCATAATGTCTTCATGATTCAGCCTTACTGTGATACGTATCAGGACTTTATTTATTTTTTTTAATGGCTGAGTAATAATCTATTGTATGTGTATACCACAGCTTGTGTATCCCTTTGTCTCTTGGTGGGCAGTGTGATTGTTCACACTTTTTGGGTACTGTAAAAAAGTGCTGCAGTGAACAATGTGCAGGTTGCTGTTTGTGTTCCTGTTTGCTCTTTGGGGTGTACGCATATGATTGGGGTTGCCACAAGGAACCATCAAACTATTTTACACAATGGTGGTACCATTTTGCATTGTTACCCAGCAGTTACCCAGTTTGAGAGACTGAATTTTAAATAACTTCTGCATGTGATAAATATTGGAGATATATTTCACATAATTGCCAGTGCTGTTGAAACAGAGGGGATGACACACTTTGTATTAGTTGAGAGAGTTTGTGAAGGATATAAATAGGTGAATTGAATTCTAAAGGATGTGTTAGAGCCAGATGGACAAAAGCCTAGGCAAATGACCTGGCATTGGTTATGTTCGTGGCAATATATGTGAACAAGAGAAGCAGAAGATTGTAAAGATAGATTCCAGATGAGTGTACTTAATGCTGATCCCTAGCAAAATTCTACAACAGATTACTTAAAGGATGGTTTTTAACTAGTTTGAGAGAAAACAGTGATTATGGTCAGGGTTTAAAATCCAGTTGTGCCACTTACTAGCTTGTAACAGGAAGAAAGGACTTACTTTCTCTCAAGTGTGGTTTGTTATTCAATAACATGGAGCTTTTCTTTGCAGGGCTATTGTGAGGATTGTGTGAGATAATGTAAATAAAGCACAAAATGGTGCATTGCACATAGTTGCTACCCTTTAATGAGAAGTTATTACATCGGCTGTCTTTGAAAGTCTCATGTGAAAGGTTTTGGTTGCAGCGGAGGTCGGAACTAGGAACAAGGGAAAGAAGTTACAGGAAGGTAGATAATTGGTCTAGTAAAACTAAAAACTGTCCAACAGTGTCCAAAAATGCAGTAGATTGCTTGGTAAGATGAATTCCTTGTTAGTGAGATTCTTTAGGAAGGAACTGAGTAGGTGATCATTTATCAGGGATACTGTGGAGAAATTTCCAGATTTGTTTGAGAGTTTGGATGTTGTAGAATGTAATTTTGTATAAGGGCTGACAGTTAAATTTGCAAACTCATTTTAGAAAAAGTGCTACCTACCTCGTTGTTGTCACCTTTGAAGTGCTCCTCTTGAGAAGCTATGCACTGATGCCAGGTCCTAGTCCACTCTTCAAAGCAATTTTGGAATTCTTTCTGGAAAGGCCATTGCACACAGTGGCATGGTGGCAAGTTTGTGGACTTAATTGTCAGAACTTGTGTCTTAAAAGATTTTGTGATTTTTTATATAAGTGATTACTTGTGGCTGGTTTCAAGAAAACCTGTTATTGTTACAGCCTACAGTGAGGAAGTTTTTATAAGGAGCCCAAAGTCTTCGGTTAGTGATAGACGTGACAGGTAGCCAGCCTGTGCTTTCACTCTGAGTGTAAAAGGAATCATGGGGAAGGTGTAGCTCCTAGCTTATAAGTGGTAGTGTGTACTTGGCAGGGTAATTAAAATGGTTTTTAATGAAAGAAATTAATGTTTGGAAGTAAATTAATTAGAGAAAGCTATGTAAGTCAGTCTAGTAAGAGTCAAATGTTTATGGAACAAACATCACTAAGGACCCACAACTTGTTTCTTCATGAACATTTGAGTACACATGTGTACTAGGAGAGGGGGTGGTCATAGCTTTGGGTTCTTGAGATAGTAGTGCTCTTTGGCTGGATCCTGTGTATTTTCTGAACATAATGTCCTCGCTCCCCACAGGTAGCTGAGTTTGTGGATGAGCGACCAGAAGAGGTAAAACAGATGGAAGCCTTTCGTTCCAGTGCCAAATGGAAGCTTCTAGGAGGTGAGTTCCAACAGAAGGATAAATCTAAAATTCCCATTTACAGGAGAGACCTTTTATTGTCTTTTAGAAAATGCAGTTTGTTTTAGTGTATCATTGTGTTAAAAAAATTTTATGGGAAAAGAATTTAAGACTTCCTTAGGGGTGGTATGACATGGGAACTGAGAGACCAGGTGTCCTTCTTTTTCTTATATTTTCGTATTAAGAGTTACACAGGCCAGGAAGGAACCTGTTTGGGGGCCTGTCAGCACCTGATCCTCTGTGGCCTCAAGTAGGAGAGCATTTAGTATGTAGGCAGGACTTTGGGAGTAGTTTGCGCAAATCAGAGGAACAGAGCTTTTAGACTTCAGCGGCCTCTCTCTTCTTCTAAAATGAAGACACTTGTTTATGGACCAAGAATGATGCTCTCGGTCCTTTCTGTTTGTGTTAATAAATCTGTCTTTGTTCTCCTTGTAAGTGTTGGATTTTACAGTGCACCACCTCCAGTTGCCTGGCCCAGGTTGTCCTTAGGCTAATAATTTAAGCCCCACTTCTCTTTTTTTTTCATTAAGAAATGGATAAAAGGCATTTGCCACATCTGCCTGCTCAGCTAGGGGCATAGATCTAGTCTTATTTGCCTTGGTATTTCCTCTGCCTAGCAGAGAGAGATGCCTTTAATGAATGCTTGCTGAATGGTTGAATTGCCAATAGGCATTTGATTTTTGTAGTCCCTTCCTCTTTGGTAAATTATCACTTGAGGCTTTTCCAGGAACTTGGTAGGTAGCTCTACCTAAGTATGGGACCTGGACTAGGAAATATTTAGTCCCACTGAATCACAGCCCTGGTCCCAGCATCATCCAGACTCTGTGTGGCCAGTGGAAACTTAGTGTTTTTTTACCACCTCTATTTATTCCTTTAAACTCCTTGGGTGGCTAGAGGATTTGTACTCTGCTGCTAACCTGAAGGTTGGCAGTTGGAACCCACCCAGAGGTACCATGGAAGAAAGATCTGGTGATCTGTTTCTGTAAAAAGATGACAGCCAAGAAAACCGTATGGAGCTCAGTTCTACTCTGTCACAAATGGGGTCACCATGAGTCGGAATCAGCTTGATGGCAACGAATTTGGTATTTGGCTTTATTTATTTCTTTATACACAAAGGTCTTGCTTCTTGATAGTTGATTAGCTCCATTTTGCCCTTAATATTTATTCACACCGAGGGTGAAAATTATTTTGTAAACAAAATTTTTGTTTTTGTGCCATTTGGTTAATTATTATATAATTCAGATCAGAAAAAAATGCATAACAAAAGTGTCAATTGATGATATGTTAGTGATCAGATTACTTCAGTTAATTTTTATTAAATTATTATTTAACTGTATGAATGGAAACTTGAATATCAGAATCCCCTTGTAAGAATCTTCTTTAATCCTTTATGTTCTACTTTATTCTGCTGTTGTGGTGACAGTTTTCCCATAATTCCTCCTCCAAAAGGAATCTTGGTCTCTACATATATGCCCAGGAAGTGATACGGACACAAATGCACATGTATGCACATTTATATGTAGACATACACAACTACATACATGTACTATATGCACACACCTATTATAAATTTTTTTCTCTGCTTTATTTTCACTGCTGGACTTTATCCACTTTATGAATGAGGTTTATTATCAGTTCTCCCACAGATGTTAGTATTTTTCTCTGTAGAGTGGATTGCAACCAGATAGACTTATTTTCCAATGTTAAAGGAGTTGTTGACTTGGGACCTGCCTTGGGCCATAGAAGTTCAATGCCAAGAGTTCAAGGAGAGGAAGAACAGGATTTTGGAAATGTCCTACGGTCCCACTTTATTCTTATAATATCTTTAAAAATTCAGAGCCTCAAAATCTTTTGTCATTTAGACATTTTTTAGGGTTGCCCATGGACTCTGGAGTCAAACAGATCTGGATCAGAATATTCACTCTGCCACTGATGATTAGTGTGATTTTGGGAAAATCTTTCTGAGTATCAGCATCTTCATTAATACAATGAAGATAATGTTTATCTCCTAGACTTGTGAAGTTTAAATGAGAGAATCTGTATAAAGCATTGTAGTAGGTGATCAATAAATGTTTGATCCTTTTTTCCCTTCTGGTGATTTTTTCCCCCCATCCATATCGTACAATGACATGGATTAGTGAACAGCATTTTGCTTTGATATGGCACAAGTTTATTCAGTTTGTCTTTTTGAAAGAAGGGCAAGTGTTAACTCTAAATTATCCAGGCTAAGTATCAGTAGAAGCCTGTGATCTGAAACTCTGAATAAATAAAATTTTAGAAAGAATATTGGATTCTAGCCTGTCTCTTCAGTTTAGTGGTTGTGTGACCTTAGGTAAGAAATCACTCAGTGCCTCAGACATTTTTATCTTCCTTTCTGTAAAACAGATAGCTATCCTGCTTACCTGACAGAGTATAATATGAAGAATGTATTTAAAATACTTTGCAAACTTATGCCCTGGTCTGCAAATAAGAGGGGTTATTAAGATAATTTTAAATGCTAGTTTTCTGCCCCTAAGCAAAAGATCTGTGCAAACATTTTGGGCTTTCTGAGTAGTAGGGAGATACATGCTGTTTTGAAGCTTTGGGTGCTGGAGGTACACAAAAAATTTGTGGGATTCTGAGTCTTTGTTATTTGCTTTTAGGCCCAAATGAAGACCTAGGCTCACATAGGCATTTCCTTCATGATACCCAGGATTCATCTCCACCCAGGAGGGTCCGTCATGATACTCCAGATTCGTCTCCTCTGAGGAGGGCCCGTCATGACTCTCTTAGTCCATCTCTTCCCAGGAGGGCCCGTCATGATACTCCGGATTCATCTCCATCCAGGAGGGTCCATCATGGTACTCTGAATTCGTCTCCTCCCAGGAGTGCCTGTGATGACTCCCCTGATCCACCTCTACCCAGGAGGGTCCGTCATGATACCCCAGATTCATCTCCTCCCAGAAGGGCCCGTCATGACTCCCTGGATGCATCTCCACCTAGGAGGGTCCGTTGTGACTCAGATGCTTCACCACCCAGGAGGGTCCATTATGATTCCACAGATCCTTCTCCATCCAGGAAGCCTCGTCGTAATTCTTCAAATGTATCTCCTAAGAAAGCTTGTCATGACTCACCAGCACCATCTCCTAAGAGGGTCCATTACAATTCTCCAGATTTATCTCCCCTCAGAAGGGTTCATCATGATTTCTCTAATTCATCTGCTAATACCCCTCATTCACTGCCCGGAACCAAAAGCAGTAAAGCCCCAGAAAGAGCTTCTAGCAAGTCTTCACATTGGAAGGGGCCAGGACCCTCTTATTCATCACTGTCAAAGAACAGCAAACACGAAGATGCCTCAGATCTCTCGCCACAACGAAAAAAACAAGCAAAATCCCATTTTAGAAATAAGCAGCATAATTTGAAAGGTGGGTAAGATTTATTCTCTGAGAGCTTTTGTGTCTAAACTTCTACCTACTCTATTAAGTATTTATCATCTCTGGAAATGAGAATGGAATTTCTCTGGAGGAGTTTTAAAAATTGTAGGGAAAGAGTGAGAGGTTGGACTCAGGGATAAAAAATTACAGTATAATTAAAAAATTACAGTGGCCAGGAGAAAAGTCTTTATATGGTCTTTTATTTATTCTTCCTACCCCATAAAAAATTGCTCCATGCTCGCTGCAGAAATTTTAGTGTGTACAGAAATGTTTAAAGAAGCAGAAAACGGTCATTCACAGGCAGCCACCGTTAGTAGTATACCCAGGGTACCTTTAGTCTTTTTTTTCTATTTTGTAGTTGAGTCCTGACCATGCAGTAAATACATAGTGCATATGTAATACTGTTTTCTTCATTTAACTGTATCTTTCCCATATCGTAAAAAAATGTATTTGATTTTTAGTTATAGGTGTACCATTGCATACGTTTACTTAACCATTTCCCTAATGTTTCACATTTAAGGGTATTTCTAAATTATTGCTTTTATAACACTATAATAAATACCCCTGTATATACACCATTGACCCAGTTTTGGACTATTTCTTTATCTTTTTCTAGATACATTTCCTGCAAATTTATATACTTCTAAACAGGTTTCATAGACAGCAAGGTAGCAGGTGATTTGTTGAATCAGGGTTGTTTTTTGTTTTTTTTTTAATGATTGTGTGAAAGTTTACAATTCAAATTTGCATGCCTGCCTGTCTGCAGCTCCCTCTTCTCTCCTTGTCCAGTGACAGCACACTCCTGCTTTGTGTTCTGTACATGTCATATCCTCTTAACAGTCATCTGTCCCCTCTTTTCCACCCTTTCCATGCCCCTCTAGTAAGAGACCAGTAGGACGACATGCTGTAGATGCGTGGAACCATAAAGGGCACACACGATATGGTCACTCTGTCCCTGACATCCTGTAGATGTGTAGAACCATAAAGGGCACACATGATATGGTCACTCTCTGTCCCTGAGTCCAATCCATTCTTGTCCAGAGAGTTGACCTCAGTAATAATCTATGATCAGGGGCAGCATCAGGTCTAGGGGCCATGCTCTCAGAAGAAACCCCAGGCCTTTGAACCATAAACTGCAGTCTTTTAGTGAAGTTCTCAAGGTGCATCCCTTTTTTTATGTGTCACCACTAGAACTCAACATTGTGAACCCCATCACAGCTGTCATAGGTGGTGGACAGGTGCCATCTGGGTCTTCTGGTCACATGTTGATATCATGACCAATTCATGTGGATCTTTGTTGTTGGTGATCATCTGTTCCAGCTGAGTTGGGACCATTTGGTGTACCTCAGATGGCAGCTTGCTAGCTTTTAAGACTCCAGATGCCACTCACCAATATGGGTTGTAGAAGACTTTCTTAGCAATAGGCTAGTTATGCCAGTTGGCCTCAATGTCCTCTGAGAGCATGGTCCCCGGACCCCGCCCCTGCTACTCTGTTCTTGCAATATTGGGTTAAGATTGGGAGAGTATTCAGGTAATGTTGAAGTCCAGTTAAACTGATCTATCTTCTTTCTAATGTGTGCTGTCACTGCTATCGCCCAACCAAAGTTCTGTCAACTATCTAATCTATAACCAACCCTTTCCCTCCCTCCCTCCCTCCACTCCCTTGCAGCTGTCCAAGAGTCTTTTCTTCTGTACATGCATCTGTTTTTAAGTCATGATAGTAGTGGTCTTATACAGTATTTGTCCTTGTGCTGCTGATTACTGTCACTCAACAGAATGTCTTCCAATTGAAACCAGGTTATGAGATGCTTCCTAAAATCATCATTGTTCTTTATTGTTACGTAGTGTCCCATTGAATATATACACTATACTTTGTTTATCCATTCATCTGTTGTAGGGCATCTGGGTTGATTCTGTCTTTTTGCTATTGTGGACTGTGCTGCAATAAACATTGCGTGCATGTATCTGTTCTTGAGACTGCCCTTTATTCTGTAGGATATATTGCGAGCAGTGGGATTACTGGGTCAAATGGTATATCTATTTCCATCTTTTTAAGGAAGCACCAGATTACTTTTCAAAGAGGTTGTACCATTTTGGAATCCCACCAGCACTGAAGGAGAGTTCCAATCTCTCCACAGCTTCTCCAGCACTCGTTGTTTTGTGTTTTTTGGATCATGGCCGACCTTGTTGGGGTGAGAGTTACCTCATCATAGTTTTGATTTGGATTTCTTTAATATCTAATGATCGTGAGCATTTCTGCATGTGTCTTGGCTGCTTGAATATCCTCTTTAGAGAAGTGTTTGTCCCTCTCTTTTGCCTATGTTTAATTGGGTTATTTATCCTTTTCTTGTTGATATTTTACAGTACCTTGTAGATTATGGAGATCAGACATCAGTCTGACATATAGTTGCCCAATATTTTTTCCCATTCTGTAGGTGGTCTTTTAATTCATTTGATAAAGTCTTCGGATGAGCAAAAGTGTTTGATTCTTAGTAGTTCCCATTTATCTATTTTCTGTTGATAGTGCTATGTCAGATTTTGAAGTCCAAGTTGTGTCTTAAAATTTCCATTGTTGATCTTATTTTTTCTTGCATGATCTTTATTGTTTTAAGTTTGATATTTAGGTCTTTAGTCCAGTTTGAGTTGGTTTTTGTGTAAGGTGTGAGATATGGGTCTTGTTTCAATTTTTTGCAGATGGATATCCAATTTTGCTATTACCATTTGTTAAATAGACTGTTTTTACCCTCTTTTACAGTCGTAGGGCCTTTGTCAAATATCAACTGTTCATAGGAGGATGATGGCATCTCTGGGGTCTCAACTCTGTTCCATTGGCCTATATGTCTCTTTTTGTACCAGTACCGGGCTGTTTTGACTACTGTGGCAGTATAATAGGTTCTAAAGTTAGGTAGTGAAAGGCCTCCTAGTGTGTTCTTCTTCAGTAGTGCTTTGCTTATCTGGGATTTCTTCCTTTTCCAAACAAAGTTGGTGATTTGTTTCTCCATCTCATTAAAAAATGTTGCTGGAATTTGTATTGGAATTGCATTGTGTATGTAGATTGCTTTAGTCAGATCTGACTTGACAGCGCTTGGCTTGGCTTGGGTAAAATAGACATTTTAACACTGTTTAGTCTTCCTATCTGTGAGCAGGGTAGATTTCTCCATTTATGTAAGTCTCTGTTAGTTTCTTGCAGTAAAATCTTCTAGTTCTCTTTGTATAGGTCTCTTATTTCTCTAGTTAGATTTATTTCTAGGTATTTTATTTTCTTGGGGGCTATAGTCAGTGATACTGCTTTGGTGATTTTTTTTCTTTAATGATCTCTTTGTTGGTGTAAAGGAATCCTACTGATTCATCTGTGTTTATCTTGTATCGTGATACTTTGATGAACTCTTGTATTAGTTTGAGTAGTTTACTTATGGATTCTTTAGGATTCTGTGAATATACAAACATATCATTTGCAGATAGGGAGATTTTTATTTCTTCTTTGGTAATGCAGATGCCCTTTATTTCTTTGTCTTGCCTAATTGTGCTGGCCAGAACTTCTAGTACAATGTTGAATAGGAGAGTTGAGAGTGGGCATCCTTGGCTAGTCCCTGTTCTCAAGGGGAATTCTTTCAGTCTCTCTCCAGTCAGGATGATGTAAGTGGTTGGCTTTGCATAGATGCTGCTTATTGTGTGGAGAAATTTCTCTTCTATTCCTATCTTGCTGAGAGTTTTTAGCATGAATGGGTGGTGCCAAGTAGCCAAGTGCTGTCGAGTCGGATCCGACTCATGAATGGATGTTGGACTTTGTGAAATGCCTTTTCTGCATCAAGTGACAAAATCAGGTGCTTCTTACCTTCTGTGTTATTTATGTAGTTGATCACATTCATTGTTTTTCTGATGTTAAACCAACCTTCAATCCCTGGTATGAATCCAACTTGATCATGATCAATTTTTTTTTTTGATATGTTTGTTGAATTCTGTTGACCAGGACTTTGTTGAAGATTTTTGTGTCTAGGTTCATGAGTGATATTGATGTGTAGTTTTCCTTTTTCGTTGGATCTTTCCCTGGCTTTGGTATTGAATCAGAGTTTTTAAGGACACTTTTAGTATTGTTGATACATGTTGCCACATTTTTTCTTGGGAGGTGATTTGTGGTATTTATATCTAGAAATTTGTTTACTGTATCTTGTGTTGCTAGATACTAATTTTTAAATTAAAATGTTTTGTTATCCTTTACCTGCAGGCATCAGAATGTATTCTGGGGATTTCTAAGTTTTACTATATCATCAAGAACTGAGTGTAAATTATTTTGCCCATTTTGTTGTTGTTGTTAGGTGCCATTGAGTTGGTTCTTCCTCATAGTGACCCTGCATACAACAGAATGAAACACTTCCTGGTCCTGTGCCATGTCCACAACCATTTTTATGCTTAAGCCTATCATTGCGTCCACTCTGTCAGTTCCTCTTGTTGAGGGTCTTCCTCTTTTTTGCTGACCTGCCACTCTATCAGGCATGATATCCTTCTCCAGGGACTGATCTCTCCTGACAACATGCCCAAAGTATGTGAGATACAGTCTTACTGTCTTTGCTTCCAAGGAGTGCTGTGGTTGTACTTCTTACAGAACAGATCTGTTTGTTCTTTTGGTGGTCCATGGTACATTCAGTATTCTCTAGCACCACAATTCAAAGGCATCAGTTCTTTTTCTGTCTTTGATATTCATTGTCCAGCTTTTGCATGCATATGATGTGATTGAAAATACCATGGCTTGGTACAGGCACACCCTAGTTTCAAGGCGACATCTTTGCTTTTCAATATGTTAAAGAGGTCTTTTGCAGCAAATTTTCCCAGTGCAGTGCATCTTTTGATTTCTTCCTGCTTCTTCCATGGGTGTTGAATGTGGAATCAAGTAAAATGAAATCCTTGACAACCTCAGTCCTTTCTCCATTTATCACGATGTTGCTTACTGGTCCAGTTGTGAGGATTTTTGTTTTCTTGATGTTGAGGTGCAATCCGTACTGAAGGTTGTGGTCTTTGATTTTCATCAGTAAGTGTTCCAAATCCTCTTCACTTTCAGCAGGTCGTCTTCCAGTCCTGATGCCTATTTTTCACATAGTCCAGTATCTCAGATTATTTGCTTGGCATACAAATTGAAAAGTTATGGTGAAAGGATACAGCCCCGACGCACACCTTTCCTGACTTTAAACTGTGCAGTGTCCCCCTTGTTCTGTTCGCATGACTGCCTCTTGATCCATATACAGATTCCTCATGGGCACAATTAAGTGTTCTGGAATTCCCATTCTCTGCAATGTTATTGTAATGCTACAGTTGTAATGTAATGTCATTTGTTACCATCCACACAGTTGAATGACTTTGTGTAAGTCGATGAAATACAGGTAAACATCTTTCTGGTATTCCCTGCCTCTAGCCAAGATCCATCTGACATCAGCAACAGTATCCCAAATTCCTTGTCCTCTTCTGAATCAAGCTTCAATTTCTGACAGTTCCTGGTCAGTATACTGCTGCAGTCTCTCTTGAATGATCTTGAGCAAACTTTTACTTGCATGTGATATTAGTGATATTGTTCAATAATTTCCATACTCAGTTGGATCACCTTTCTTGGGAATAGTCATAAATACGGATCTCTTCCAGTCGGTTGGCCAGGTAGCTGTCCTCCAAATATCTTGGCATAGACAAGTGAGCACTTCCAGTGCTGCATCTGTCTTGTTGAAACCTCTCTGTTGATGTTCCATCAATTCCTGGAGCCTTGTTTTTCACCAGTAACTTCAGTGCAGCTTTGGCATTTTCCTTCAGTACTATTGCTTTGTGACCATATGCTGTCTCTTGAAATGGCTGAACATTGACCAGTTCTTTCTAGTATAATGACTCTGTATTCCTTCCATCTTTTTTTTTTAATTATGACTGAGTGAAAATGTCCATTCCTGTATAAATTTACATGCCCACCTATATGCAGCTTCCACTGCTCTCCCTCTCCGGTGACAGCACACTATTCCTCTCTGCTCCATACATGTCTCATCCTCCCAACAGTCTCCTTTCCCCTCCTCTCCACCCACTCTCCTTCCTCCAGCCAGAGGTCAGCAGGATGATATCCTATAGATGCATAGAACCATAAAGTGCATCCAGTATATGGTCATTCTGCATCGCCAAGTCCAATCCATTCATGTCAGAAGAGGGGACCTTTGTTATGATTTATGGGCAAGGGCAGCATCAGGGCCAGGGGCTGTGCTCCCAGGGGAACCCCAAAACTGCTGGACCATCAATTGAGGTCTTTTAGTGGAGATCTCAGGGTGTACCCCTTTTTATTCTTGTGTTCCCAGTGAGACTCAACTTAGTGAGCTCCATCACGGCTATCACTGGTGGTGGCCGGGCACCATCCAGTTCTTCTGGTCCCACGTTGATGTAGGCACCCACTCATGTGGGTCTCTCTATCTTCTGGGTTGTCTTTACCCCATGCCATTTTGGTCCTCAGTGAGCGTCCGTTCCTGCTGAGTTGGGACCATTTGCTGTGCCCTCGATGGCAGCTTGGCAGCTTTTAAGACCCCAGATGCCACTCACCAATGTGGGGTGCAAAACGCTAGTTGTGCCAGTTGGCCTCGAATTCACCTAAGAACATGGTCTCTTGCCCCCTGCCCCAGCTACTCTGTCCTTGCAATATTGGGTTAAGATTCCTTCCATCTTTTAATGTTTCCTGAGTTCTTTAGTATTTTTCCTGTAGAATTCTCTACTACCACAACTTGAGGCTTGAATTTTTTCTTTAGGTCTTTCAGCTTGAGAAACGTAAAACTTGTTTTTCACTTTTAGCTTTCTTTTTCTAGTTTTTGCACATGGTATTATAATACTTTATTTTGTCTTCTTGAGCCACACTTTGAAATCTTCTGTTCTTTTACTGTCATTCTTTTTGCTTTAGCTGCTTGGCATTCAGGAGTACGTTCCAGTCTCTTCTGACATCCAATTTAGTCTTTTCTTTCTTTCATGTTGTTTTAATGACCTCTTTCTTTCTTCGTGGGTGGTATGTTTGATGTCATTCTACAGCTTGTCTGGTCTTTGGTCATTAGTGTTCAGTGCATCAAAATCTGTTCTTGAGATTGTCTCTAAGCTCAGGTGGAATATACTGAAAGTTGTACTTTGACTCTCGAGGACTTGTTCTAATTTTTTTCAGTTTCAATTTGAACTTGCATATGAGCAATTGATGGGTCTGTGCTGTAGTCAGCACCTGCTGTTATTCTGACTGCTGATATTGAGCTTTTCTGTCATCTCTTTCCGCATATGTAGTCGATTTGATTCCTATACATTCAGTCTGGTGAAGTCCGTGTGTGTAGTCACTGTTTATGTTGGTGAAAAAAGATATTTGCAGTGACAAAGCTGTTGGTCTTGTAAAATTCTGTCATTCCATCTCTGGCATCATTTCTCTCACCAAGGCCATATTTTCCATCTACTGATCCTTCTTTGGTTCCAGCTTCTGCATTCCAGTCACCAGTAATTATCAATGCATTCTGATTGCGTGTTTGATCAGTTCTGGGCTGCAGAAGCTGGTAAAGATCTTCAGTCTCTTCATCTTTGGCCTTAGTGGTTGGTGCGTAAATTTGAGTAATAGTAGTATTAACTGGCCTTCCTTGTAGGTGTATGAGTATTATCCTGTCACTGACAGCACTGTACTTCAGGAAAAATCTTGAAATGTTCTTTTTGACAACGAATGCAACACTATTCCTCTTCAAATTTTCATTCCTGACGTAGTCGACCAGTGGCTGATTCACAATGGCCAATACTGGTCCATTTCAGCTCACCAAGGCTTAGGATATTGATGTTTGTGCATTCCATTTCATTTTTAACAATTTCCAATTTCCCTAAATTCATACTTCGTATGTTACATGTTATTAATAGATGTTATTAATAGATGTTTTCAGCTGTTTCTTCTCATTTTGAGTCATGCCACATCAGCAAATGAGGGTCCTGAAGGCTTTACTCCATCTATGTCTTTAAGGTGGACTGTACTTTGAGGAGGCAGCTCTTCTGCAGTCATCTGAGTGCCTTCCAACCTGGGGGGCTCATTTTCTGGCACTGTATCTGGCGGTGTTCTGCCTCTGTTCATAGGGTTTTCACTGGATGATTCTTTTCAGAAGTGAACTTCTGGCTCCTTCTTCCTAGTCTTAGTCTGGAAGTTCAGCTGAAATCTGTCTGCCATCAGTGATCTTGCTGGTATCTAAATACCAGTGATATTGCTTCTAGCATCACAGCAACACACAATCCTCTACAGTAGGATAAATTGACAGATAAGTGGGGGTTGCCCATTTTATGGGTGGGTAAATATGACATAGCTGAGCATGTTGAGATCTCATCTGCTGCTCACTGTCACAAGTCACTCAGTTTTTAAAAATTTTGTCTGACTTTATTCCTTTTCACAGACTTGTGTTTATGTTAGTGATTTTTCGCAGGACTAAGTGAATATTGAACATTAGCTTGGTAAGTTCTTTTTTGTTAGAGTCTACCAAAGGGATTAAAGAATTTATTCTTTCACGTCTATGCACTTCTCCCAGCCATTGTAAGTTTCATTTAAATTCTTCACCTAGGAGATACTGGAGTCACACCTTACACTCTTCTTTCTACTCAGGTGATAGCCTGAAAGGTTCTGATTCAGAGCTTTCTCCTCTACGGCATAAACCTAAACAAAGTCTAGGGCACCCAGATTGTGATTCAGATCTGTCGCCTCCACGGAATAGACCTGGACACCAGAGCTCTGATTCTGACCTTTCTCCACCAAGAAGGAAGCAGAGGACCAAATCTTCTGATTCTGATCTATCTCCACCTCGAAGGAGTCAGCCTCCTGGAAAGAAGGTGGGAATTTTCAAGAGCTATATCCTTGTAGAGTGACTTTTTCTCGTCCAGCTCTGTACAGGTTCCATAGATAGAGCCAGAGGAGGTGAGGGTAGTTCTTGGCCATGTGGTAGATCTGCTTAAAGAACCTCCAGCGTTCTCTCCTTCTTCTGAATGCAGGACTGGCTGTACCCGGTCCAAGTGGACTTGCAGATTTCAGATACTGTATGTAGCTTGTACTTGTATATCCATTTAGTTTCACAAATTCGATTTTAATAGATCTAGAAAAACTTTCCTTACGAGTAAACTGAGGACTGCAGTTTGTAAAGTGGGATTAGGAACACAGATTTTGTGTTAAATTGGTCAGAAATTCAAATCTTAATTTTGCCACTTAAAATTTGTGATTTGGGCAACATACATAACATCTGTAAGCCTCAGCTGCTTCATCTGTAAAATATGGATAATAGTAGTACTTACTTCTTAAGATTGTTGTAGAAATTAAATAAGTTAGTGTAAGTAAATTCTTAGCAAAGTGCCTGGGACAATTTAAGCAGTTAGTATTAGAAATTTACAATTATTACAAAATTATCATTGCTGAATTGAGCTGGAAGTTTCTGTATCCAGAGCTTAAAGAGAGGCAATAACAATATAAAACTGCCTTTAGGAATACTGTTTTCTGGCAAGTCAACATCTTGTTTGTTTTTGAATTAGCAGGAAAGAAAAAAAAATCCACATGAATCCTGGGTAACTGTGTTGAAATAACTCTGGTTATTTTAACTGTAAAGGAATCTTATTCCAGTGAGTTGGTTAAGAAACAGAATGATGCCGCGTGGTGGTGGGAATGTTTCCCTCCTGGGTAGACTTAGGTATAGTCTGTTTTGTAACCCAGGTGGGCCTGACAGGGCAGACCAGCCTGTCCCTAGCCCAAGAAGTGGGATTCTTTTCTTCTGGGGAATAGGGTAAGATCTCTATTCACCTGTGACCTCTTGACATTTGTGTTATCTATAGGAAATTTAATATTAATCAGATTTAATGCATTGCTTAAGGATATCAGGATGTACTGTATACTCCATTTGTGGATTGATTTTGTGTCTTGATATAAAATGAGGAGTAATGAAAACTTTTTATTTGGTCTTATCTTCTGTTACTAACCTAAAAGGATAGTAACAGAATTGAAAGATCTTAGGTTGACTTGAATTTCTTTTTTTTTTAAAGTAGATTATTTTATCTGTGTGGGTCTATATTGGAGGGTATAAAGCTTGATACAGGTCTGTAACCAGGTGATATGAGAGTGATTCTTCATGTGTATAGTTTATGTGTAAAAAAGTCAGATACACAGATGTTTAGTACTCTCTTTGCACTCTTTTTTTTTTTTTAACATCTTGCTGGTTTCTCTTCTTTTTTTTTTTTTAATTTATGGTGAAAATACATACTACAAAGCATTAGCCATTTTGGCAGTTTCTACATGCAAAACTCAGTGCCATTGTCTCTACTTGTAGACTTGTTAGTACTATTAATTTTCTGTTAAATTCTTATTTATTATTTTCCTTTCTATTTTGTGAATCCTGTAGTCAGTAATGAGATTATAAAGCTAGAGTTTTTGTTTTGGTTATTGGTGGTTATCAGGCAAAAAAGCAAACTACTGTTTTTACCCGTGGAGCCTGCTGCCTCACTGTCTCATTAATGCTGGATACTACCATTTTCATTGAATAGGCTACACACATGTTTTCTGGGGCCAAAACTGGGTTGGTGTTAACTGATATACAGCGAGAGCAGCAGGAGCTCAAGAAACGGGACCAAGAAACCATGGAATTTGAAGGTAAAAATGTGAGCATGCAGAAACCAGTCTAGGCTATTTGTTTTTGTTACTTTATTTATTTTACTGTAGCTTAGTGTGCTATCAAATTTTAGCTCTGAGTTGTTTGCATTATTTTAACTTCTTAGTGATCTAAGTGGCTTTTTTCCCTCTCCAAAGATAATAGTTCTCATGGTAGGAACTACATGTGGTCTCGTTGCAAATTTTCTTAGCCAGCATCAAAATCCCAAGTGGTTGATGGCATCAAAATCCCAAGTGGCTGATTTCACCTATTAGTAATACTATTTCTGATTTAGATACTGGTATTTATCTTAAAAAGTTTATCATTCTTCCTTTGTAGCTGAATTTCAGTATGCTGAAACTGTATTTCGAGACAAGTCTGGTCGTAAGAGAAACTTGAAACTAGAACGTTTAGAGCAAAGGAGAAAAGCGGAGAAGGACACACAGAGAGAGGAGCTGTATGCCCAGTGGGGAAAAGGGTAAGAACCACTGAGAGGGAAAGGAAGGTGACAGTGACTGTGGCCAGGTGTTTCTCCAGTCTGACCACCTACCTCGTTGTTGCCTTCACAGCTGATATCAGGGATAGATATTCAGTGTGCTGAATGAATCTCCAACCTAAAATACTGATACCTTCTACTCTTGTGGTTGCTAGCCTGGGAATTCTACTCTTTTCAGTATTTGGCTTAGGCTGCTATTAAAAAAAGATTTTCTAAATGTAGCTGTCTGACTCATCTAAAAATGTTCAACAAGATATCATACAGTTTTTGGCTATTTTTGCCCAGACTTACGCAGAGCCTCCAGCAGCAACAAAATGTGGAGGATGCAATGAAGGAGATGCAGAAGCCCTTGGCCCGCTATATTGATGATGAAGACCTGGATCGAATGCTGAGAGAACAAGAAAGAGATGGGGACCCCATGGCCAACTTCATCAGAAAAAATAAGGCCAAGGAGAACAAGAATAAGAAAGGTGGGACTTGAACTATCCAAGATTGATACGATTTATGTGAAGAGAGAATTACTAGTGTGGTGTTATATAGCTGTGTGCAAAGAAAGGTTTCCCATACATTTTGTGTTCTTTGTACTTGGGAGTTTAGGTCCAGTTGAATAGAGATTTCTGTATAGAGTTATTCTTACTGGTGCCATCCAGCTCTGAATTGGATTATATAGGTAAACAACTTCTTTTTCATCCCTTCTCTGTAGTGAGACCTCGCTATAGTGGCCCAGCACCTCCTCCCAACAGGTTCAATATCTGGCCTGGGTATCGCTGGGATGGAGTGGACAGGTAAGCCTGATTATTTTCTGCAGTTTTGCTGTCTCTTCTACCTCTTCTGACCTTTCTTATTTGTTCTTAGTCACCCTGCTTCATTCTCTGCTCTTACCACAGGATTAATAATATATAGTTTGCTTGCTTCTGTTCCTGAGGTCCACAATCTTCTTTCCCCTGCTTAAAGTATTCTCCTTCCTCGTGTTCCTCTTTCACGATATTTTTAAAGCTTTGGGCAAACTACTCAAGTGGTCCAGATAGGACACCCTTTATTTTTCACATTGATCATTTTTGTTGATACTTTCTAAGGTTTAGAGGGGATATGTGATTGTAGGGAGCTTTCTATATGTTGTATCTTTAAAGCATAGCCCTTGAACCTTACTTTTCTTTACTGCTTTAGCAGTGAGGCCCTTGTAATGTCTCACAGACTTCTACCATCTCATCTGTTCACCTACCAGCACCAGTACTCACATACTGTCATATCCTGTCTGTTATCATGGATGAACTGTATGTGTGTACTCCTATCCAGAGTGAGTCCCTTTGCTTACATATTAGATTCCATCTCCTCTTGCTTACTAAAGACGTTCTAGCATCTGACACAGGAGTACTCTGACTTTTGCTTTCAGGACCTCTATACACCATTAAAACTTATTTAGGACTCTAAAAAGCATTTGTTTCTGTAAGTTACATACATTTGGTATTCTACCATATTAAACATTAAAAATGTGAAGTTTGAAAAGTTTATGAATTCAGTTAAATATAAGGCCATTGAGTGTTAACATAGTTATATTTTTTATGAAAAATAACTATTTCCAAACAAAAACAGGAGAATGGCATTGATTTACATTTATGCAGATCTCATTAACATTTGAATTAAGATGAAAGAGCTGGATTCTGCATTTAGTCTGTTGCAGTGTGTTGTTTGATTGGGGTATAACAGGAGAATCCAGCTTCACAGCATATAATTAGTTACATTATTTGATATTATATAAAAATTTAGCAAGTGGTAGTTTCTAAAGGTTAGTTGTAGGCAGAATCTGAAACGATATCATAGTTTTTCATACTATTACATTAAAATTTATTGATCTTTTTTGTACTTTGAATAAAATATTGATTCATTGAATTTTTCTGACCTTAACAGATACTAATGTATTTCTTTATGTTGTTATTGCTGTTCTTATTAGTTGCCATCAGATTGATTCTGACTCAACAGGGACCCTGTGTGCAACAGAAAAAACACTACTTAGTCCTGCACCATTATCAGAATCGTTGCTGTGTTTGAGCCCATTGTTGCAGCCCCTCTGTCAATTTATCTTTTTGATCGTCTTCTTCTTTTTCACTGTACCAAGCATGATGTTCTTTGGGGACCAGTCAGTCTTGATAACATATCCAGAATCTGTGAGAAGTCTTGCCATCTTCTCTTCTAAGGAACTGTCCGGCTGTACTTCTTCCAAGACATATTTGTTCATTCTTCTGGCAATCCATGGGATATTCCGTATTTATCACCAAGGCTGTAGTTCAAAGGCATCAGTTCTTCAGTCTTCCTTGTTCATTGTTCAGCTTTTATGTACGTATGATCTGATTGAAAATACGATGGTTTGAGTCAGATGCATCTTAATCCTCAAAGTGACGTCTTTCATTTTTAACTCTCTAAAGAGGTCTTTTGCAGTATATTTGCCTGATGTAATATGTTGTTTGATTTCTTGACTGTTGCTTCTGTAGGCATTTGTTGTGGACCCAAATAAAATGACATGTGTAACAACGTCAGTATTTTCTCTGTTTATCATGAAGTTGCATATTGGTCCAGTTGTGAAGATTTTTGTTTTCATTATGTTAGAATGTAACCCATACTGAAGCTTGTAATCTTTGATCATCGTAATCTTTGATCATTCCTTCAATTCCTCTTTGCTTTCAGCAGGCAAGGTTGTGTCATTTGCATATTGCAGGTTACTAATGGGTTTGTCTTGTGTCCTGATGGGTGCATTCTTCTTATAGCCCAGCTTCTTTGGTTATTTGCCTCAGCATACAGATTGAATAAATATGGTAAAAGAACCCAACCCTGACACACACTTCTCCTCATTTCAGACCACTCAGTATCTTTTTGTTCAGTTCAAATAACTGCCTCTTGGTCTATGTACAGGTTCCACGTGAGCACAACTAAGTGTTTTGGAATTCCCATTCTTTGCAGTGTTATCCATAATTTGTTATGATCCACACAGTTCAATATATAGTACAATATCATATACAGTATCAAAAGATGTCTTTGTTAATGTCACCTCTGATCTTGTCATGAAATATGTAACTACTATGGAGCTAAAGAGTTCATGGTGGCAGATACAAGTTTTCCAAAATTTTGATTTACTCTAGGAAGCTTTAATTCTTTCCATTGGTAACAAATACTTTTTTTTTTCCTTGAAGTAAAGCTCACTTTGCACAGTAGGTTTTTTGTAGACTTCATTGGATTTTCTACCTAGTTAATCATCTTATTTGTGAATAAAGATAGTTTGACTTTTTCCATTTCAACTGGGTGCTTTTTGTTTGCTTTTCTTGCCTTTTGTACTTCCAGAGTATATGTTGAATAGAAGTAGTGAGAGCAGATACCTTTGCCCTGTTTCTGATCTTAAGAGGAAAACAATGTTAAGAGGAAAACTAATTGTTTTCAATGTGTTGTGAGTGGTAACTTTCGTAGATACTATTGATCAGGTTGAGAAAGTACCTTTCTATTCCTAGTTTGCTGGGAGTTTTTTCTGGAATGGATGCTGGATTTTGTTTAAAATATTTTCTGATTCTCCTTTTGGTTTATTGTTTGATCCATGGGTTATTTAGAAGAGCACTGTTTAATTCCAAACATTTGGGCTTTTCTAGATATCTTACTGCTGTTGATTTCTAATTTAGTTCTATTGTGGTCAGAGAATCTACTCCATAATGTTTGTATGTTTTGAAGTTTATTATGACATCTTTTATGGCCCAGTATATGATTTATCTTAGTGAATATTCCATGTGCATTTGGTGATTTTTGTTTTTCTTGGCTGAGAAAGGGACGTTAGAAGTTGTAACTGAGGGTTTCTCTTTTTCCTTTTACTTCTGTTTTTGCTTCATATATTTTAAGGCTCTTTTACTAGGTGCATGTACCTTAAAATTATTATGTCTGCCTATTGTAGTAACTATTTTATCATTATGAAATGAACAACTTTTTCTCTAGGAAGACTCCTTATCTTGCAATCTATTTTATCTGACATTCATACAGCCACTGCATTTTTTTTATGCTTACACTCTGTATAAGTCATAGTTGTTGCTTTTGTTTTCATCCTGTTTGTGTCTTAGATTTAACATGGTTTTTTTGTAGACTGATTTATAATGCATCACTGTAAATGACATATGGTTGTATGTTGCTTTCTTTATAATCCAGAGTAATAATCTCTGCCCTTTAGTTTATTTACATTTACTATGACTGGTAATATCATTGGACTTAGGCTACTGTCTGTTTGTCTTCTTTGTTTTTTGTTCTTTTATTTCTCTTAGCCTATTTTCTTGGGTTAATTTTTTATTGTGATTAAATGAAAGTTTACAATCCAAGTCAATTTTCCATATAAAATCTTGAGTACCCGATTCTCTGTAGCTCTATCTCCTCTCCTCTGTGACAGCACAGTCTTTACTTCCAGTGTCCACCCCATCAACACTTGTCTCCAGCTCTTTACCTTTTCCTCTCTCCTCTAATAAAAAGAAACCAGTAGGACAGCCTCATATATATGTGAAACCATAAAGTACACACACCACATGCATCACTCTGTGTCCCCAAGTCTAGTCCTTTAATTCTATTTTTTAAATAAACTTTTGTTTTGGAATAATTTTAGATGTACATGAAATCACAAAGATAATACAGACAGTTTTTGTTCATTTCTCACCCAGTCAGTTCTTCCTAACATTGACATCTTATCTTATCGTGGTACATTGGTCAAAATTAAGAAACCAACAGTGGTACATGATTCATAGTCCAAACTTTATTTCATTAGTTTTTCCATTATAGTCAGTCCCTGGGTTATGAATATCAACCTTAGGTACAATCCACAGTTATGAACCAACCCCTGTAGAGTCTACTGTATTAAAATTACAGAATGCATGCAGTGATTCATGGTAAGAAATGGGCACTGCTTTGCAATGCACATCAAAACATTATTGTAATTATACTGAATTATAGTCAAAATGTTTTAGTGTATCTGTGTTTGTTTATGCATAAGAAGGTGCTACTGTATACTGAAACATTTGACTAAGTGGCGTTAGATATGAACAGTGCATGACTGTTTTAATTTACATACACATTTGACAAATCCTTTTTCTATTTCATGATCCAATCTAGGATTCCGTGTTGCATTTAGTCTTCTTAGTTTCCTCTCATCTGTGATAGTTCCTCAACTTTTCTTTGTTTGTCATGACATTGACAGTTTTTATGGTCAGATATTTTGTGAAATGTCCCTCAAATTGGGTTTGTCTGTTGTTTTTCTTGTGATTAGACTGAAGTCATGGGTTTTTGGAAACAATGCCACAGTGGTGAAGTGCCCTGCTCATCATCCCCCTCATTTAGGGGGAACATGATACCCACATGGTAATAACTTAGATCATGTGATTAAGTTAGTATTTGCCAGGTTTCTCGCTGTAAAGTTACTGTTTTTCCTTTTTGTATGCTGTTTTTTGAAGTGAGCCACTAAGTTCTGCTTATACTCAGAAGGGACCTACAGCAGAAAATCTACGTGTATTATTTGAAATTCTTCTGTAAGGAATGCTTGTCTCTCCTCCGCATTTATTTTTATTTAGTTGTTTATTACTGTCTGTAAGGACTAAAGTATTTATTTTAAACTTTGGATTATAATCAAGTAGTATATTATTTATTTTTTTGCTTCGATTGTTCCAGCTTTCGTAACTGGGAGTTCTTTTGGGTGTTTCTTTGACATGCCCCTACCATTTATTTATTTTTTGAGCACTTCCTTACCTTCTGGTCTCACAGGGTGCTCTGGGTTCATCTTGTATTTTCCGTGCCCCAGACTTAGTATCAGCTATTTCTTCAAGAAGCCCTGGTTTGTTTTACTGGAGATTGATATTTACAAACCAAGATGTGGCTGCTAGGAATACTTGTTATTATTGGGGTGTTATTGCTTCTAGGCCCTCTCAGCAGACAGAAGTAGGTGATATACACGTAATAATCCACGTACACATGTATATAGTTGATTCTGTACCCATCCATATGTATGTGTGCATGTATTAAACATAAGTTCATGTTGATAATTTCTGATTCTAATCTGGTACTACCTTCTCTTCTTGATTATCGTAGCTTCCCTTTCCAGCACTGAGAATCCTTGCTGCCACCATCTACCATCTGTTTTGCTCATCCAAAGCATACATATAAAAGAGCTGCAGAACTGAGAAATTGAGAAAGAGAAATTTATGCCCTAGAGTAGTGCGTTTTAAGTGCAAGTCTGTCTGTCTTTATCCTTAGTTTCCAGTCAGAACACCATTTTCTAGTGACAGTTAGGGCAGCTCTTTTCCTTTCAGCTTCCCACTACCCTCAGTGCAGTTATTTCATACATTTGTGACACAGTTAGGTTAATTTATCACAGTCTACATTCTTTACCCTGGGATCACCTGACATCCTGGTTGGTTTTTTTTAAAGTTTACATACATTAAAAATCACTCTTCATGATATACAGTTCAGTGGGATTTGACAAATGTATAATCATGCATCTGTGACTGCTAAGTGTGATTGCTCAGTTGTATGTAACTTTGTAAGAAATTGCCAACCATTTTTCATAGTGGCTATACCATTTTACATTCCCAACAGCGATGAATGAGGGTTTCTCTTGTTCCATATCCTTGTCAGCATTTGGCATTGTCTCTGTTTTGGATTTTAGTTGTGTGGTTTTGTATTCAGTTTTAATTACTGTATTATCTTTTTAGCTAAATCTCTTTGCATTTTTGTTTTGTTTTAATGTTTGCTGTGAGGATAACAGTATAGATATATATGTAACTTTACCATAATCCATTTAGACTTATAGTTTTACTGTGTCACACAAAATATAACAGGGTAGTTATAACCATATAATTTCATTTGCTCTCTGTTTTGGGGCTATTTTTGTCATATATATTACATTTAATATCATAAATCCCACAATGCAGATTTCTTTTGAAGACGCTAAGTGAACAAAGAAAAAAATACATATAGTTGCTAATACTTGTGTTTTAGTCATCTAGTACTGCTCTAACGGAAATACTCGAGTGGATGGATGGCTTTAACAAAGAAAAGTTTGTTCTCACACAGTCCAGTAGGCTAAAGTCCTAATTCAGGCTGCCGGCTCCAGAGGAACACGCTCTCTGTTGACTGTGGAGGAAGGTCTTCGTTTTACATCAGTTTCTCTTTGATCTGAAAGCATTTTAGCACAGGAACCTCGGGTCTGAGGGACGCTCCCTGCTCCTGGTGCTGCTTTCTTGGTGATACCAGGTCTCAAATCACTATGCTAACACTACCTCAAGGCACAAAACAGTCTTACACTTTGAATCCTGCCCCACCAACACAACCACCCATCCTTCCTCATTAACGTCATAGAGGCAGAATTTACAACATAGAGGAACATTAGACAATACCAGGAATCATTGCCACACACATTTTGGGGGGAACACAAGTCAATTCATGACAACTTACCTGTATAGTTTCCATTTCTGGTACTGTTCCTTCTTTCTTGAAGCATTTCTTTTAACATTCCTCACACTGGAGATCTACTGATGACAAATTCTCTTGGTTTGGTTGGTTTGAAAGTGTCTGTTTCATCTTTTTTAAAAAAGTATTTTCAAATAAGAAGTTTAGATTTACAAGAAGTTGTGAAACAGTACAGTATGTAACTGTGTGCTCTTCTTTCAACAACCCCAACCCTGCAAGTGTAGTACAGTGGAAACTGTGAGGGCTGAACTTGATGGAACTGCCTTGATTTTCCACATCTCCCAAGTTTTTCAACTTTGACAAGAGGCACTCTTACAATTTTCCTATTACTACTTTTAATGGAAAATATTTGAGTTTTCCTTCTCTGACAGGTTTCTACCTTACACTGGTTCTGGATTTTGCAGGTTTTAATGTATCTTATATAAACATGGTATATTACCAAAACCAGGAAATTGATATTGGTATAATTCTGTTAATTAGAAACCTTAGTCTCATCTTCATTTTTAAGGATAAGGCAGACAAAAAATGCACTGCAGTAGAGCTGATTCTAACTCATAGCAACCCTGTAGGACAGCATAGAATTTCCTCACTAGGGCTTCCAAGGCTGTAAATCTTATGGGATCAGGCCGTCATACCTTGCTCCTAGGGAGCTGGTAGGTTTGAACCATTGACTTTTTGGTTAGCAGCTGAGCACTCAACCATTGCGCAACAAATGCTTCTGTTTTTGAGGGTAGTTTACTGGATCTAGAACTTTGGGTTGACAGTTTTCCTTTTTAAGCACTTTAAAAATGTTCCATTTTCTTACTTCCATTATTTCTTATTAGATATCAGCTTTCAGCCTTTATTTGTTTCATTGTTCCCTAATTGTAGTGTGCTGTTTTTCTTTAGTTGCATTCAAGATTATCTTTTTGTCTTTGTTTTTTAGCACTTTGACTATGATATAACTAAGTGTGGTTTTCTTTATATTTATCCTGCTTTGGGTTTGCTGAGCTTCTTTGATCTTTCCGTTCACATTTTTCACATTTGGGAAGTGTCTTGGCTCTCTAGTGCTGCCGTAACAAAGAAGCACCACAGGTGGATGGTGTCATGGATTGAATTGTGTTGCCCCCCAAAAATGTCCATAGCAGTTTGACTGGGCCACGATTCTCAGTACTGTGTGATTGCCCTCCATTTTGTGATTTTACTATTCTGTAAATCCTAATCTCTGCCTGTGGTTAATAGATAGGATTATATCAAAAGAGGATCACAGTGGGACTGCAACATCCTTATTAAGGAAGTGTGGCTTGTACCACCTTTTATCCTACAGGAAATAAAAGGGAAGGGAAGCAGGCAGAGAGGTGGGTATCTCATACCACCAAGAAAGCAACTTCCAGAGCAGAGTGCATCCTTTGGACTTGAGGTTCCTGCACTAAAGATACTTTCAGACCAAAGAAAGACTGATGCAACACAGGGACCTTCCTCCAGAGCTGACAGAGAGAGAGAGTGTGTATCACTGGAGCCGAAACCCTAAATTTGGACTTGTAGGCTACTAAACTGTGTGAGAATAAACTTTTCTTTGTTAAAGCCGTCTACTCCTGGTGTTTCTGTTAGAGCAGTACCAGATAACCAAGACAGATGGCTTCAACAAACAGAAGTTTATTCTCTTATGGCCTAGTAGGCCAGAAGTCCAAATTTGGGGCACAGCTCCAGAGGAAGATTTCCAGTGCGAGAGAATGGTCCTTGTTATCAGTCTTCGCTGGTCTAGGAGTTTCTCAGCACAGGGATCCCAGGTCCAAAAGACACATTCCACTCTTGCCACTTCCCTCTTGGAGGCTTGAGGTCCCTTTCCTCTATGCTCAGTTGTCTCTCTTGTGTCTCAAAAGAGATTAACTCAGATACAACCTAATCCTGTGAGTGGAGCTCTGCCTCATTAATTTAACTATCTGTAATCCTGCCTTGGAAACGCTGGTGGGGTAGTGGTTAAGTGCTAATGTCTGCTAACCAAACGGTCAGCAGTTTGAATACATCAGGTGCTTCTTGGAAACTCTATGGGGCAGTTCTACTCTGTCCTGTAGGGTCACCATGAGTCAGACTGACTTGATGGCAGGGGGTTTGGTTTGGGTTGTTTTGAATCCTGCCTCATTAATGTTATAAAGGTTAGGATTTACAATACATGGATAATCACATCAGATCACACAGTACTGAGAATCATGGCCTAGCCAAGTGGACAGACATTTTTGGGAGTCACAATTCAGTTTATAACAGGTACTGTATATGTTCATCAGCTGAAGCTAGTTTATGGTATTACTCAAGTTTTCTACATGTTCCCTCCCACACACTCTTTCCCCCTCCCTTTTTTAAAGTCTATTCTTTACTGAGATCTCCTACCTGATTGTGGGTTTATGATCTCTTAATAATTATATCAGTTTGTGGCTACATATTTTGAATTATTATTAGGTAGTGTCAGGTTTAGAGTTACTATTTTTCTGATATAGAGGCATCCTTGTTTCTGTCTTCTCAGCACAGTCAACATCCATGGTTCTTGATGGCAAATATTCTTAGGTAGTTTTAGTTTCAGGCTAGCTTACTGCTTTGGTTTGCAATTCTGTATAACCAGCTATTTGGTAGCAGATTTTTTCAGAGTACTAATTCGCCATTTAGGTCAAAGCTGGTCTTTTTATAGCTACAATTCTAAAGATGTTCCCTACCACATTGAATTCTGTTTTTTGAACCCTCTGGATCCCAAACTCTCTCTGACCTAGGTCCCTTGCCACCTCCATCGCCACTACTGATGTCTTACTTGTCTTTGTGTTTGCCAGTTGCTTTCCTGTACTAATTATTTTTTCCTAGATTTTTTTCTTTCATTTCTTTCCAATTATTCATTCTTTCATCACCTTTTCTAGTTTTGTTAGTCTTTGACCTGCTGCCAGCAGACATTTCTGGGACATATCCCTAATAATTTGCAGTTGGAAAAATCCATAAGTTCAATTCATCTAACCCCTTTTATTTCTAATAGGGAAACTAAGGCCCAGATAAATTAAGAATTTTACCTTGAGTAATGGACCTAAAACTGGTATTAGAACTCTGGGCTCCTGATACCCTAGTTCAAAGCTCATTCCACTGTGATTCTCTTGCAGGTTGAGTTTTGATTGGTTAGTCATGTTTTCTGTCTGGTCATATTAATGTTGATTCTGTCAAGTACTTTTTTCCCAGATGGCAGTTTTCTTTGGTTTTCCAGAATAGCCAGCCAAGCCAAGCCAAGTGCTGTTGAGTCGGATCCGACTCATGGCAGGCATGTTTATAAGGTTGGAGATGGTACCCCATACTGAATGAGCTTCCCTTCCAAATCCTAAAGACTTCCATTACTCAACCTGCTTCTCTCTTAGGGAAAGCCTTAGGAAAGAGGGAGGCCTGTTACCTCAATCAGCTTGGTAATCCTTAGTGTAAATGTTGCAACTTTAAGTACTATATACTAGTTTCCAGAGATTCAGCCATTAACGAGAGATAGTCCCTGAGCCTCGGAACTCATTTTTATCTAGAGGAGAAGCAGACAAAGCTTTGGGAACACAAACCAAAAGAAACCAAACTTGTTGCCACCAAGTCTATTCTGATTCATGGCATTATAGGACAAAGTAGAACTGCCCCATAGGGCTTCTAAGGAGTAGCTGGTGTATTTGAACTGTTGACCTTTTGGTGAGCAGCGGAGCTCTTAACCACTACATCATCAGAACTCAGTTTGGGAGCATGAAAAAAGAATAAATGCAGCCTGAGGAAGATGTGATCAAGGAAGACTTCCTAGAGGCAGTGATGAATGCACCGAGGTTTAAGGCCTAGTAGGAAAGGAAGGAAGGATGCTTAAAGAAAAGAGTTTTATTTGTACAAAGACATAAAGATATGGAACAGCTTAGTGTTATGGGGAATCATAATCAGTTTGCTTGTGCTGATTAGCATAAAGTTTGAAATGGAATTGTATGAGATGGACTGGGGAGGTGGGCAGGGACCCGGTCAAGAAAGGCCTTGGAAGCCTTTCTGAAAAACTTTTTCTTTACCCTAGCAGCAAAGGGAAGCTATTGAACAATATAGAAGCAGCTCTGTGTTTTAGGTAGATGAATCACTGTGACAGTACTGTAGATGATTTCAAAGGCAAAAGTTTGGAAGGAAGGAGACCAGGTATGAGGCTATTATGATAGGTCATGCTGGGGGTAGTGAGGGTCTGAACTGTGGCATGTAATACGAGTTGAAAAGAAAATAGAAAAGTGTTTATGGAATAAGCTGGCAAGACCTGGTAACTGATTTGGGAAGAGGAAAAAGTTTGCCATATTTGTCAACAAGGAAGGTTGTTGATGACCTGAAAGAGAACTAACTCTATGGCACAGTAAAAACAAAAAGAGAGTGAATGAGAAGTGAGGAAGTAGAGACAGTGAATGTAGCCTGTTTGAAAAAGTTGAGGTAAGAGGAGAGAATCCATAGCAGTTAGAAGGGAATTTGAAGTCCACTCAGTGCTTCCTGAAAACTCACTTCTCTGTTGGCTTCCGTGACACCCCACTCGCCTGATTGTTTTTTATCTGTCATTTCTTCTCAGCTACCCTTGTAAGTTCCTCTTTCTCTGGGCACTCCTTAAATGTTGGTGTTTCTCAGGACTTCATCCTTAACCCTTAGCTGTTCTCACTCCTTGTTCCCTCTCTGGCATAATCATATCTAGTAATACCTTCGGTATCTCTATGTACGTGGTTCTAAATCTGTATCCGTAGCTCAGTGTGGTGTATCTAGCTGTGTGTTGGATTTCTTTACTGATTAAGAACTTGAGGCACCCCAAATACAACATGTTCAAAACTGAACTCACCTTCCTGCTTAAAACCTGCTCTGTTGCTGTGTACTGTATCCTGTTGGTAGCAACCTCGTTCATCTCGTTTCTCAAGTTGTTAACCAGAGGGTCAAACTTTTCACCTACTTCGTTGCTCTTCTGTAGCTGGTCAGTCATTAAGTCTTTCTAATTTTTCCTCCTATGTCTTCTCTTTTTCCTTCTTCCTTGTCATTTCCTTCATCACCTGTTACCTAGACTATTACAGTATCCCGACCTCAGATCTCCCCCAGGGTGATAATTGTAGTTCATGCTTATGCTTTAACTCTTCCATACAGGATGAAATTGAGGCTTTTTACTGTATCTTACAAAGCTCATTTAGACTTGGCCTCTGCTTACTTTTCTAGCTTTGTCTCATTGTGCTCCCTTTGTCATACTTCAGGCTCCAAACAAAAAAAGAAACCAAACCCAGTGCTGTTGAGTTGATGCTGACCCATGGTGATCCTGTGGGACAGAGTAGAACTGCCCCATGGAGTTTCCAAGGAGTACCTGGTGGACTTGAACTGACAACCTTTTGGTAGCAGCCATAGTACTTACCTGCTGTGCCACCAGCGCTGTCTTTGGTCCCCTAAACGTATCAGGCTATTTATTGTTGTGCCTTTGCTCCTATTACTCATGCAGTGCTGTGTCCCAAAATGTCCCCAAGCACTGGTCCTCTCTGTCTCCAGCCCTTTAGTTAATCCTTAGTCTCTGTAGTCTTAGCTTAGGGACCCCCGAAAAGCCTTTTCTGAATATTCTTGCTCATCCCTCATGTCACCTTTTTACTGTCTCTCCAATTTGAATAAGATCCTCACTCTGTGCCCGTGGTACCCTACACATATTTCTACCATAGTTTGTGCTTTTTGTTGTAATTATTTATTTAAATGTCTCTCCTCTGCTAGTATGTGAGTTTATCAGGATAGCTGTTGTGTAGTAACTTACGTACACAGAGTGCCTACCACACTGCATATACATGTAAGAACTCGGTAAATGTGTTTAATGACTGGATAAAGTATGAGATGTTCACATCAGCTGAGAATGAGGTAGACCTTTAGACAGTGGTAAAGATGGTTGTCAGGGAGAGGAGAAAGGGTCTAGACAAGGACTAATAAGTGGATGAATTTTGTCTCTTTGATTCTATTGCATATGTATTAAATATTTTTAAGCAACTGCCTTACTTTCTTCCCAGCTCATTATTTCGTAAACTGTTTTTTGAAAAATAAATGCCTGATACAGTATTCTGGCTGATTAGTATGTCTCTTTTGATTGCAGATCCAATGGATTTGAGCAGAAGCGCTTTGCCAGACTTGCTAGCAAGAAGGCAGTGGAGGAACTGGCCTACAAATGGAGTGTTGAGGATATGTGATGTTTCTGAGGCTGTGGGGGTAACTCTGGGTTGCAGTAGTGGGCATAGGCAGTCAGACGTCCATCTTGTCAGTAATTAGCCCATGTAGACCAGCAACTTGTTGAGTACCACTTTTAACCCCAGAAAAATATTTGGAATCTGCTGTTTGAACTGAGGCAGCTGTATTTCTCAGATGTGCTGACGCTGGCTGTTGCTGATTTTCAGAGGAGGCATTGATTTCTCGTTGTCCCAGGGTTCATTCTTTAGGGTTTTTTCTTTTTTTAATTAATAAACATATACATTTATTTTTTTAAAGTTATTCTCTTAACTGTATTATTTTTCTGGGAAGACTCAAGCTATATTGAACCCCCTGAGGATCCTGGTGGTGATGGTCGGATTGTCCATTACTCTAGAAAAGTACTGCAAAAAAAAATTTCATAGTAACAGAGCCTTCTTCTGGGAAAGCAAGGATTAACACTAAACTAGACAAAAGCATAGACTTATGGATGTTTGGATACTTGGTATATGATAAAGGTGGTGTCACAAGTTAGTGAGGGAATAGATGGCGTATGGTTCTCAGAAAATGTACTTAGTTTATGAACAGAAATAATGTTGGCTCCATACATCATATTCTATAAAACAAAGTAAATCCTGAAGCAGTTAAAGACCTAAGTGAAAAGTAAAATGATAGTAATAAGGAAAAATGGAGAATGTCTTTTTGAACTGGAGGTGAGGATAAAACTCCTATAAAAACCCACTGCCATCAAGTTGATTCTGACTCTTGGTGATCCTGTAGGACAGAGAAAACTTTGCCATAGGTTACTAAAGGAGCAGCTGGTGGACTGGAACTACTGACCATTTGATTGGCAGCGGAATGCTTAACCACTATGACATCAGGGCTCTTAGATTTCTTAAATAAGATTCAGAATGCACAGTCCGTAAGGTCTGATAGATTTGACTACTTTAAAATGAAATATTTCTCTTGGAGACAGTGTTCCGTAGATTAAGTTAATCATAAGTATGTATTGGGAGAAAACATTTGCAGTGTCTAAAGCTGACAAAACAACCCATGGTCATGGAGTAGATGCCAACTGATAGCAACCCTGTAAATGGTAAAACTGCCCCATAGTGTTTCTGAGGAACAGCTGGTGGATTCAAACTGCCAACCTTTTGGTTAGCAGCTGTGCTCTTAACACTACACTACCAGTGTTCTCAAACTGACAAGGGACTGAATATAAAAAGAATTGCAAATCAGAAGGAAAAAGAAAACACAAAATAAAAATGGGCAAAGAATATGAGTAGGTAAAATCAAAATGGAAGATCAGAATGACTTGTCAATGTTATTAGTTTCTACTTTGTGTATGTTGGTGTTTTAGTCAGCTAATGTTGCTCTAACAGAAATACCACAAAGTGGATGGCTTTAGCAAAGGAAAGTTTATTCTTACACAGTCCAGTAGGCTGCAAGTCCAAATTCAGCATGTCGGCTTCAGGAGAAGGCTTTCTGCCTTGTTGGCTCTGAAGGAAGGTCTGGTATTGGCTCAGTCTTTTTCCAGGGAGCGTCTTGGTGCGGGAACCTCAGGTCTGAAAGATGCGCTCTACTCCCGGTGCTGCTCTCTTGATGGTGTGAGGTTCCTGATTCTCTGCTTGCTTTTGTTTCCTTTTGTCTCTTGTAGGATGAAAGGATAAAGGGTGATGCAAGCCAGACTCCAGGGAAACTCCCTTTACAGTGAGGACGGAGGTGATCCCATGAAGAGATTTACAGTTCCACCCTAATCCTTTAAACGTAACAGTGTAGGAGAATCACAAAATGGAGTACAATCATAGAATATTGGGAATCATGGCCCAGCCACATGGCTGTGTGTATTTTTGGGGGGGACGTAATTCAATCCATGACAGTTAGTTTGGCCAAAAAAAAAAAAAGTACAAAACAACCAGTGCTCTCATGAAAAATTAAAACTCATGGTAAATTTCAGTGGATGCATTTGGTCCAGCTGATCCATTCTGGAGAACAGTGGGTGGCCCTTAATGGAATTAATACCTGGGATGCAATACAGCATACTTTTAAGAGTATAGCTCTGGAACTGTACTGCCCAAGTTTGAATCCCAGCTATGCCATTTGGTAACTGTGTGACCTTTAGTAAGTCATTTAACTTCTCTGTGCCTTAGTTTCTTCATGTATATAGTGGAGTAATAGTACCAACTAATAGGTTTGTTGTGCACTTAGAAAAATACCTGATAAATACAGTGTCACAAAATTGTTAGCTGTTACTGTTATGATCATCCTTTTCATCGCTGAATGTGGTAGCTAGCTTTGAAGATAGCCCCAGTAATCCCTGTGTCCTCCTAGTCAAGCCCTTGTATAGTCTTCTCCCACAATGGATAGGACTGACCAGTGTAAAACCAATAGGATATACTGGATATGGTAATGTGTGACTTCTGAGACCTTATGTCACTTATTCTGGGGAAAGTCAGATGCCATGTCCATGAGGACACGCAAGCAGCCCTCTGGAGAGGCCCATGTGGAGAAATACTGAGGCCTCTCACCAACAGCCAGCACCAGTTTGCCAGCCATGTAAGGGTTCACTTCTTAGAAGGGAACCCCCCAGGTCCATTCAAGCCCTCAGATGACCACAGTCCCAGCGTACAGCTTCACCTTAACCTTCTGAAAGATGCTGGTCGGAATCACCCAGCTGAACTGCTTCCAAATTTCTGACCCACAGAAACTGTGATATAAGATGTTTATTTAAAATAAATAAATAAATAAAACAGCTTTATGGAGATATAGTTAACATACTGTATAATTCATATACTTAAATTATATAGTTCAGTGGTTTTTAATATATTCAGAGAGTGGTACAGCCCTCACCACAGTCAGTTTTAGAACATTTCATCACCCCTTGGATAGGATACATTAGTAGTCACTCCTGACTGCCCCCCAGTATCCTCAGCCTTAGGCACCTGCTAACCTATTTCCTGTTTTTAGATCTACCTCTTCTGGACATTTCATATATATGGAATCATACAGTATGTGGCCTTTTGCATCTGGCTCCTTATCATGTTCACAGGTTCATCATGTGTCAGTGCTTTATACCTTTTTTAGGGCTGAATTATTTTCCTTTGTGTGGACACACTGTGTTTTCCTTATCCCTACAGCAGTTGATGGCTATCTGAGTTGTTTCCGTTTCCTGACTGTTCTAAATAACATTGCTATGAGCATTCGTGTAGAAGGCTTTCTCTATTTTCCCCTATTATTTTACCTTTCATTTAGGTCTTTAATCCCGTTGGGATTTATTTTGTTTTATGTGATATGTGGTATGGCGCTAACAGTATTTTTGTCCATGTAACAAGTCGATTTTCTGAGTACCACTGGCCGTCTATTCCCCCACTGACTTATGACAACACATTTATCGTGTATGTTTTCATTTCTCTTGGGTATAATTAGGTGGTTATATAATAACTCCATGTTTAACTTTTTGACAAACTACCAGACTTTCCAAAGCAGCATGTGTGAGTGAGTTCCAGTTGCTTCTCATTCTTGCTGACTAACACTTATTATCAGTTTTTGATTATAGCCTGGATGTGAAGTGTGGTTTTGATTTGCATTTCCTAAATGGCTAGCAGTGTGTATCTGCTTTGGAGAAAGGTTTATTCAAATCCTTTGGGTTGTCTTTTTCTTCTTGAGTTATAAGAGTTCTTTATGTATTCTGGATACAAGTTCCTTGTCAAATAGCAGGATTTGCAAGTATTTTCTCTCATTTTTTGTGTTGTTATTATTTGCCTCAGGGCACTGAGTTTTGGGGTAATTGGTTATACAGCAACAGGTAGTACGTTAGGTGTGCACATACCCCATGTAAAAGCAGTTCCACTTCTGGTTACAACCTTTAGAGAAACAGGCCCAAATCCACAAGGAGTTGTGTAAAAGGATGTTTATCTGTGTATAGCTTGGGTAGCAAAAGGCTGGAACCAACTTATGTGTTCGTCAAAGGGAATGGGGTAAGTAAAATGTGGTATATGCATGTGATATAAGATATTAAAAGCAGTCAGAAAATAACTGTTAGGAACTTAATGGCATGATGGACCCCAGATGAGGAAGATTAGTGACAGTGAGAATCATAGCAAGTGAGCTAAGTAAATTAAACACACAAAGCAGCGTTATTAAGGAGGGTATATATTTTACCTTACTAGAAATAGAGTCTGTGGAAAAAAAGTAAAAAAGGGGAATGAAAGTGCGAAAGGGAAACATTGGTGAGAGTGATATTATGCCTTGAACTGAGGGGTGTGACTTGTGTACCTGAGGTCCTGAGGCAGGTGAGTGTGTGTGTGTGTGCATGCAAACGTGCCGCGTGCACACACACACAGATACAAAGGCAAGGACTTGCTCTAATGGAAGTGCCATTTACTGCTGGTAGTAGTCAGGATAGGCTAAACTGTTATATATAACTCCAGATATACTGGCTTACCCCACCAGAAGTGGTTCTCCCCTGCCCCTTCTTTTTTTGCCCTTCACTCAGGTAGTTTCAGGTTGGAGAAGTGTGAGGGGATGTTGTATTTCATGCAGTCGTTTAGGAACCAGGCCTCTGGCAGTTCTGCCAACTTCAGGATGGCTTCCAAGGTCGCTTTGGGCATTGCCGTTTTAATGAGTTGAGATAGAGCTTGGAGGATTGCTCTGCAGCTGTTACAGGTCACTTATGTAAGTGGCACACACTTCCACTCATACACTGTTAGGTAGAACTTAGTTGCTTGACTGCTGCTTAATGTAAGGGAGCCTGAGGAGTCTAATCTGTGCATCCAGGAAAAGAAAAGTGCCGGGAGCCAGCTCTGGCAGGGTTTCGGGACCACGGAGGGGTGGGGTGGCGTCGGCGGAGGAGGAAAATGATGAGACGAGACAGCAAAGAGTTTTGGAGAATGGCAGCCCGTTAAGGTCTGTCTTCTTTTATTTTTTATAGTCAATGAGGTAACTGTACTTTGACCACGTAAGTGATTGGCTAGCAGCAAGTGGGTACCTCGTGGTCCCTCTGCATGTCAGTCATTAGGGTCTTCTAAATAATGGCTCGAGACAGTGGTCTCTTTTCATGTTAATTATTAGGGTCCTCTCTGTTAGCTAGTAAGAACCGATACTTCGTAGTCCTTTTTCATGTTAATCATTAGGACCCTCTAAGTAATGGCCCAAGACAAATATATTGTGATTATAGTCAACAGTGAAAATAAAGCTATACCTTCAGCTCTGTCCTCGAGGTCAAAGGTGGAGGAAGGATAGGCTCATCTTAAAAGTTAAGCTGACTGTCTCTATTTGTTCCTTCTCTGCTCTTTTTATCTCTTCCTGTGGGGACAAGAAGCGTCCACCGTCCCTCACTCTAAGCTTCTCTTAAACTATTCTAAGAAGGGTATTTCTTTAGTATTTGTCCATTTGCCATACCAAACGCAATAAACTTGGAAGCTTATCTGTCTTCCTGATGTAAGGAGTGGAATATCTATATTCTAAGGGCTGTGCGAGGAAGTCGTTCCTGGGGAGCTTCCCAGAGCCTTTCTGCAATCTGCTTATCACCTGTGAAAGGGGGATGTGCAGTGGGGGGAAGCCAGCGGGGCTGGGCCGGCCTCGGTGCTCTCAGGCGGGACGTGCTGCATTGGAATTCATTAAGCCGAGGGCGTTGTAAAACCCTTCTTTGATCCTTGTGCCGGGAGAGGAGGGGGTATTTTTTGAGGAAGATTTAATTCGGTTGCAAAATATTATCAAGGAGAGTATGGCCAGAAATATGTCACAGGTGAGATGCCTACTCCTGTCCCCACATAAGCTCGTGACTTTGTTCACAGGGGCTTTTGTGGGTGACAGACCTCGGCAGAAAAGGAGATTTTGTTGGACAGTTGTCATCCTGCCACAGCATGCACTTCTCATACTCCTCATTAAAGAATCTGTTCCTTAGCTTTTAAGCACATAAATGGATCTTTAAAATAACTTGTTTTAGTTTTGCTGTTGAGAATATGCACAGCAGAATGCATGGTTTCTACATGTACAGTTAAGTATTACTGACTGCATTCTTCCCACTGCCTACTGTGCAACCAGTGTCACCCTCCTTTTCTAAGTTGTTTCTCCCCTGTTAGCATAAACTCACTGCCCGTTAAGTTTGCTGTCTAATCTTTCAAGTTGCTGTTGTCAGTTTGATTGTAGATAGATACTAAAAGAGCACAGTGTTCAAGGTAGACATTCTTTGCTAGTTCAGCCAAACTATTGTTTGATTTTTTAAGAGACTTCAGGGGTGTTTCTGGTTTAAGACTTAAAGCTTGATTTAGGGTAACAGTTTCAGAATGTCATCTAACCTCCAAGACTCCTGAGAGTCTGAATTCCATAAAAATATGAAATTTAGTTTTGTATTTTCCCCCATTTGGTCAGTATTGTTTTATGGAATCTTTAATCAAAATGTTCAGTAATAGTAGCTTGGCACCATTCAATTCTGGTCTCATGGCAAAGAAGTAGTTGTTCAAGGAGGCAGTTAGCCACACATTCAAATCCTCCTATTCCTGACTTCTTTTCCATTGTTGCTCCAGGCAAATAAGAGACTAATTCTATGTTGAATAGCTGCTTGCAGGAAGCACTGAGAACATTATTAGGCCAGTTAAATGTGATGTTCCATGAAACCATTACTCAGCTTCCAAAACCATGAACCAAATCATGAGGTGTTTGGTTGTACATAGGCAGCCTCTGCAGCTACTCTAAATATATCTGCCACACAACTTCTGCCATTACAACTTTTTACAGGGTATAACCTATTTGCTAACCACAATTACAATTTTTTTATCACCATAAACTGAACCTCACATTACCATAAGCAATAACTTACCCTTTCTCCCTCTTTCCTGCCCCTGGTAACCACTCATAAACTTTTGTCTCTGTATGTTTGCTTGTTCTTGTCTTTTTATATAGCCAAGCCAAGTGCCGTCATTTATATAAGTAAGGTCATACGTATTTGTCCTATTATGACTGACATATTTCACTTGGTGTAATTTTTTCAAGCTCCATCCTCATTGTAGCATGTATCAGTTACTGGCTGAGTAGAATTCTTAGCGCTGCTGTAACAAATGCCATGAATGAGTGGTTTTAACAAACTGTTTTCTCAGAGTTTAGGAGGCTAGAAATCCAAATTCAGGGTGATAGCTTTGGAGGAAGACTGTGGGCTCTGGGGCAGGTCCTTGCCTCTTCTCAGTTTCTCAGTTCTTTGGTGATCTTTGGAAAACCTTGTGTAGTGGTGATGTTCATCTGTACAATTTGTCGTCCTCCAACTCTGCTTTCTTGCTGCTTATTTAATCTGTTCTTTTAGATCTCCAAAGAGATTGATTTAAGACACACCCTACTCTAATACTTCTATTAATATGACAAAGAAAACTCTGTATGCCTGTGTGTCTTTTGTCATGCCATTGTCAAACTGTTTTGAGTACTGTAGCTGTGTGTTTTAAAATCTGGGAATATGAGTCCCACTACTTTGTTCTTCTCTTCCAAGATTGCTTTAGATATTTGAGGCCTCTTGCCATTCCATATAAAGTTGAGGATTGGTTTTTTTCATTTCTGAAAGAATGCTTTTGGAATTGTATGAGGACCATGTTGAATCTACAGATTGCTTTAGGTAATACTAGTATCATAATAATATTATGTCTACCAATCTGTGAACATGGAACATCTTTCCATTTATTTGAATCTTCTTTAGTCTCTTTCAGCAATGTTTTATAATTTTCACTGTGTATGTCTTCCACATCCTTGGTTTAAATTTATTCCCAGGTATTTTACTCTCTTAGATGCTACTATAAATTGTATTATTTAATTTCTCTTTCAGATTTCACATTATTGGTGTATAGAAACCCAAGTGATTTTTGTTTTTGACCTTGTACCTTGCAGCTTTGGTAAATTCCTCTGTAAACTCTAGAAACTTTTTGTAGACTCTTTGGGATTTTTTCTGTATAGGTTAGAATCGTGTCATGTGTGAACAGAGATCATTTGACTTCTTTTCCAATTTGGATATCTTTTATTTTTCTTGTCTTATTGCTTGGCTAGGCATAAATGAATTTTCAAGTAATTCTGAGATCTTAAAATCTTAAAGGGATTCCACTTCCTAACTGAAGACTATCAGCTGGGGTCATTAGCAAGTTAGGAATGTCTCTTCCCTAACTCTGGCCAGTAGTTGTCAGAGAAGAGCTTAGGCAGGCAGATGAAGAATAAAATGGGAAATAAACTTATTTTTTAAAAAATAGTGTGTTTTAGTGAAAATTTACAGTCTAAGTCAGTTTGTTGTACAAAAACGTACACACACATTGCTGTATGACTTCAGCTGCTCTCTACACTCTGACAGCAGACTCCTGTATTTCTTCTGTCCGTTCACCTAGCTCCTGTTCCCTTCTGCCCTCTCATCTCACCTCTGGACAGGAGCTGTCCAGTTTGTCTCCTGTATCTACTTAAGAGGCAGACTCTTTGCCAGTATCATTTTATGTCTTAACAGTCCAGTCTGGTCTTTAAGAGTTGGTTTAGGGAATGATTTCAGTTCTAGGCTAACAGAGAGTCTGGGAATCATGTCTTCTAGGGTTCTTTCAGTCTGTCAGGCCATGAAGTGCAGTCTTTTTACTAGAGTTCAAGATCTGCATCCCATTTTTCTCTTGCTTTGTCAGGACCTCTTTGCTGTGTCCCTTGATGTGGTAGTCATTGGTGGTGGCCGGGCACCATCTAATTCTGGTCTAATGCTGATGTAGTCGCTGGGTTATGTGGCCCTTTCTCCCTCTTGGACTCATATTTTCCTTATGCCTTTGATGTCCTTCATTTTTAAGACTAGATGCCATGTGCCAAAGTGGGATGCAGAACATTTTCTTAAAAAATTTTGTTACGCCAGTTGACCTAGATGTCCCCTGAAACCATGGTCTCCAATCCCTTACTGCTGATGTTCTGTTCTTTGAAGTATTTGTTATATTTAGGAAACTTTCTGGTTTTTGCTTTAGTCTAGTTGTGCTGACTTATCTAGTTTGTGTTGTCCTTCCCTTCACCTAACTTAATTTTTATCTACTATCTAATTAATGAATACCTTTTCCTTCTCTCCCACCCTTGTAACCATCAAAGATTGGTTTATGCTGTGGTTAAGCTATTTCTTGAGTCCTTATAATAGTGGTTTCATACAGTATCTGTTGTTTTGCAACTGACTAATTGCACTCAGCATAGTGCCTTCCAAATTCCTCATGTTATGTTTCCCCAGCTTCATCATTGGGCTGTATCATTGCGTAGTATTCCATTATGTGAATATACTATAGTTTATCCATTCATCCATTGATGGGCACCTGTATGATCTCATCTTTTTGCTGTTGTAGACAGTGCTGCAGTAAACATTTGTGAGTGTATGGAAAATAAACTCCTAAGCTTAGCATGTTATAAGAGTTGGGGCTAGAACTCAGTGTTCTTCCTCTAAGCTACATGACCTGTCTGGTCCTTTCGCTCTATGCTTGTAAACATCTTTTAAAAGGCTTCAAAATAGGACATTAGAAGAAAAACTGATGAATCAGATCCAAATAAACAATATAGTTTAGTTCATGATAATATACTGGTGCTAATCTTTTAGTTTTGAAAAATGTATCCTAGTTATATAAGATGTTAACATTTAGAGGAATTGGGTGAACAGTATGAAACGGTACTGTCTTTATAATTTTTTAAATAAATATAGCATTATTCTAATAAAAAGCATATATATATATATGTATATATTTCCTTTCCCACATTAGATTCAGGAACATAATCCTACCTCTGATGTGGTAACGTTTTTAGGAGAGATTTATATTTTGATCAGAATCTCCCTTAAGTTTGGAAACCGTTCTCTACGAGGACTTTTTTTCTTTTTAATCAAATTCAGATCCTCTCGGAGCCCTGGTAACTTAATGGTTAAGATCTTGGCTGCTAACCACAAGGTCTGCAATTTGAATCCACCAACTGTACCTTGGAAACCTCATGGGACAGTTGGGCTTTGTAATCAAGTGTCACTAGGGTCGCCATGAGTCGGATCCGATTCGACGGCACTTGGCTTTGGCTTTGGCGCAGGAGTCAAAATCAACTTAACAGCAACGGGTTTCTTAAGTTTGCTCTTACTGTCCTATGCCTTCTTTTCCATCCTCAAGGTTAGACTTAAAAAGCTTTAAGACCACTTGAATTGTACACTTAAAAAATTTATATAAATTTTAATTTTATTTTTATTTTATTTAATATGACTGAGTGAAAATGTACATTCCCATATAAATTTACATGCCCACCTCTGTGCAGCTTCCACTGCTCTCCCTTTCCAGTGACAGCACACTATTCCTCTCTGCTCCATATGTGTCTCATCCTCCCAACAGTCTCCTTTCTCCTCCTCTCCACCCACTCCCCTTCCTCCAGCCAGAGATCAGCAGGATGATATCCTATAGATGCATAGAACCATAAAGTGCATCCAATATATGGTCACTCTTCATCGCCAAAGGTGAATTACATCTCATGAATACATTAAAAAAAAAAAAAAGAGTAGTGAGCAGACACTTTAGCCCAGACGGAATTAACAGTACTGACTTGAAAACCCTAGGTGCTTTGCTATTGCTTTGCTAATAGGGATAAATGTGCTAACTTACTTTTCTCACAAGTTTGCTGGAGTACACTGACCTCTTAGTTTGAGTTGGTTTTTGTATAAGGTGTAAGATATGGGTCTTGTTTCAATTTATTGCAAATGGATATCCAATTTTGCCAGCACCATTTGTTGAAGAGATTGTTTTTTCCCCAGTTTAATGTCCTAGGGCCTTTGTCGAATATCAGCTGTTTATAGGAAGATGGTGTCATCTCTGGGGTCTCAGTTCTGTTCCATTGATCTGTCTGTCTGTTTTTGTACCAGTACCAGGGTGTTTTGACTGCTGTGGCAGTGTAATAGGTTCTAAAGTCAGGTAGTGAGAGGCCTTCCAGTGTGTTCTTCTTCTTCGGCAGTGCTTTACTTACCCGGGGTGTCTTCCCTTTCCAAACAAAGTTGGCAGTTTCTTTCTCCATCTCATTAAAAAATGTCACTGGAATTTGTATTGGAATTGCATTATGTAGGTAGATTGCTTTAGGCAAAATAGACATTTTCATTATGTTAAATCTTCCTGTCGATGAGCAGGATAGGTTTCTCCATTTATGTAAGTCTCTCTTAGTTTCTTGTAGTAAAGTCTTGTAGTTCTCTTTGTAAAGGTCTATTATTTCTCTGGTTAGATTTATTCCTAGGTACTTTATTTTCTTAGGGGCTATAGTAAATGGTCTTGATTTGATGATTTCTTCCTTAATAATCTCGTTGTTGGTATAAAGGAATCCTACTGATTTACTTATGTTTATCTTTTATCCTGAGACTTCGCTGAACTCTTCTATCAGTTTGAGTAGTTTACTTACGGATTCTTTAGGATTCTCTGCATATACAATCATATCATCTACAAATAGGAAGGTTTTTACTACTTCTTTGCTAATGCAGATGCCCTTTATTCCATGGTCTTGTCTCATTGCTCTGGCTAGAACTTCTAATATGATGTTGAATGGGAGAGGTGGAGAGTGGGCATCCTTGCCTAGTTCCTGTTCTCAGGGGAAACTGTGTCAGTCTCTCTCCATTCAGGATGTAGGCAGTTGGCTTTGTATAAATGGCCCTTATTGCATTGAGAAATTTGCCGTCTGTGGAATACACTGACCTTTTAGGACACCTAGTATGTCATTCTCTCTGAAGAGATTACCTACCCTGGCTTAATTAGTGCCAGAGAGGTTTGGAGTAGGGTTATGGTGTAGCCAGGAAATACCAGTGAGAAAGTTGAGTCTAAATAGTAAGATACCTATCTTGAGACTCCTCAGTTTCAGGTTTGAGCTGGCTAAGAGATGTGTTTCCTGAACTGTGTATGTCTTTAGTAGGTTATTTCAGCAGTTTTCTGCTTTTGAGTCTTGTTGGCACAAGTACTTCCAGAGTTGGCTTCCAGGCAGCTGGACTGACCTATAAAAACAGGCAAAAGGGTTACAGGGCAGGGCTGGAGTTGAGTCCTCTTCTGGCATTGGCTTTCTTTGCTGTATGCAGACTACGTTACTGTATCACAGTGGCTCAATATTTCCTTTGTACCTGAGTGATTTCCTAGGCTCTGAAGAGACATTGTTCATACCTTGAACTTAGTGCCCTGGATCTTGGGCATATGCAGCTTCAACTTTTCAGAAAGCAAGGGTGTGTAGGAGGTGCTGGTGGTAGGTGGATCCTCAGATGGTGCCTGTGAAGTAACACCATTGGGACGAGACAGGAGCGAGCTGAAAAAGGAGTTGTCGAGTCTTCCTCTCATGGCGTATCATGTTCAGCACCCCGGGTCTACCAAGGGGTTATGAGGAGTACATTTGTCACAGGTAAGCATGCAGTCTCTAGTGCCTAGTGAGCAGGGCCTGTTTTATCTATTTTCTTTCTCTATTGGCAGGAGAGGAAATATCTACGTCTAACTGTACTGAGTTGGGAAAGCCGTGATTTAAACATGAGACTCTCCCATGGTGCGCCCTGCCCATCCTCACCCTAGTAGCAAGGGGAGAGGGGAGAGGAGAGTCTGGGGACTCTTCCCTGCCTACACCAGGAGTTCTTACCATGGCCTTCTTGCAGCCTCTGTAATTAGTGTCTCCACAGTGTCCTTGGGCCTGAGTGCCCCAGTCCTGGAATGGTCACTTATTGGTAGTTTCATTTTGGGACTTGTCTTTGAAGATCCTGAGTGTGCTGGAGGAACCCTTAACCTTGACTTCTTTCACCAGGGGCTTGGGAAGAGGTAGGTAAGATGTCTGGGAAGAGAAAAATTCTTGTTTGGGGAAATAATAGCAATGATTTTAATTGCTGTCTTAAGCACTTACAAAGTGTCAAGTATGTGTTAAGTGCATACTTAGATGGCCTCTGGGCAGAAAGGTCAGTCTGTGTGAGTGGTTACAGGTTAGGGAGAGCCACCTTTCTGGCTTTCCTAAGGAAGGTGGATGGGATGTGCTAGCATGGTAAACTCTCCCTCTTCTCTATCTCACCACCGCCTTGGGTTGAGAACGCAGTTAGGACCCCCAAGCTGACTGCCTCTTGTCAGAGAGTGTGCGCACTTACACAGGTCACAGTGTCTTCATCAAATTTGGCATTGCTGCCCCCATCCAGGATGGTCATCTCCTGCTGTGGCCAGATCTGCTCCTGGTGAGTGGCTGGCTGTCAGCTAGGGGCAGTTTCTCCTGTGGAGTCTGGATACATTTGCTGCATAGAGTAAAAGCAGTCCTACAAATATGGATCTACATCTGCGAATCAACCCAGGTGTGCCAGATTGCGGGGCCCAGTGCCAGCTGCACGGGGTTTTTTTTTCTATTTCATTTGTGTGTTTGCCTGAACTATAAAGCGTATTTTCATCGAATTAAAATGTATTGCTTTTCTAAAAATAAAATTTTAATTTATTTTATCTCCATTTCTTTTTGCATTCTGCAGTTACCATGCAGAGGGGACAATCACCTCAGCCAGTGGTAGGGCACTGGAGAGCATTATAGTAACAGCCTGCAAGGCAACTAGAGGCCACAGCTTAGAGATGGTGATCCTGGGGAACAGAAACTTGGGAGTGTCTACTTAGGGGAGAAGAACCCCTCATGTTGCTAAGCTGGTGTTCCTGGTCACTTCAGCGTGGAAGTTATCCTTCCATCTGTTGTTTTGAAATAGGACCATAGTTTCTGTAATAGTTGTGAAGTACTTATTACTGACTTTGACTTGGAGCTGGGCCCTCTCACTTTTCAGGGATGAGTCGGAGGCATGTAGAGGGCCATTGTGAGCCCTAATGGAACTGCAGTTTAATAGAGGAGACGGCAGGACAAAGACAAATGGACTGGTCTCCCCATAGTCTTTATGAGCGCTGGACAAGCCTCCCACTTCTCCCTCATGCCGTGCTGTTGGGGCTTGTGTCTGTCAGCCATGCGTAGGGGAAGGGGCTGGCCCCTAGTTATGAACAGCGAGAAGTTTCTCCTGGACCATTTCTGTATACGAGAGACCTAAGTAAAACAGGACACCCAGTAAAGAAGGACATCCAAGACTCTATAAAAAAAAATTAGCCTTTTGCTCTGTTGCCTTCAACAGCTCTGCCTCTGAAGTGGATGGAAGACTGAGTTCTGTGTTAATCAACTTCGTCTTGAGAGAGAGGGTCTTTTCCTCCACAGCAGTGCTGCAGTTTGCCTACGGCTCTGGTTGTTCACACAGTCCCTCTGCTGCTGTTGTCTGGATCATGCTGATGACTTGGCTCCACTCTGGGGCCTGGAAGTAGCTTGGATACTGGCTCACACACCGCGGTAACCCCGGTGCACAGTGTCCGTCCTGACTGTGAGCTGTGAACTTGGAGCTGATCAAGAGGTGGGCTTTGGAAGGACATCTGATGAGTAGTGGTCATGTTGTGGTCACCTAAGGGAGGCAAAAAAAGCATGCAGTGTGGGAAGGTCACGAAAGGTGGGGATTCTTGGCTCCTTCACAGTGGGCTCACTTCAGCTTTGCTCTTTTCTGTTTTTGGGTGTTTTCCACCTTTTTGTATAAAGGAGACCAAAAAAATAAATAACCAACAAAGAACCAAATCTGTTGCCATCAAGTTTGTAGGACAGAGTAGAATTGCCCCATTGAGTTTCTGAGGAGAGGCTGATGGATTCAAACTGCAGACCTTTTGGTTAACTGTGCCATCAGGGTTTCTATAATGGGGACAGCAGACCCCAAACACTATTTTTATGCAAATAATGCATACCTTGTGCTTTTGTTTGCTAAGCATGCCCCCACTCCCTTAGACATTTTTATAAGGGCACTTCTGCCAGTTTTTTTTTCACGTGTTGCAGTTTTTTTTGTTTGTTTTTTTATATGAAGGCTTAGTTGGCAGACAAATGTGGGGGCCACGTGTTACTTGCATAAAAATGTAGCACCATTACGTCTTCCTCTTCTCTAATACATGGGGTTGTCTCCTGGAGACCAGAATTGAAGAGTCTGTAATGAGGAATCTCAGAGAGTGGCCTTCTTGGCTCCTTTGGCTCACCTGAGTTTTGAAAACTTGGACAGCAGGGCTGCCAGTTGGTCCTGCTAAGCAGGGTGGGTTGTCCGATAGACACGGTAAGCATTATGCTTACCTTGCCTACCAGATTCTCTTTTTTAAAAAAACCATACCAAAGATTATGCTTCTAGGTATGCTGGCATCTGTCTCTCTCCCAACCCCATGGCACTTTCCTACAGAATCAAAACCTCTCTTAAAATTTACAATCCTTGGTAGAGGCAGATGACCCAGTAAGCAAGGTAAGCACAGGCTTTCTAGTGCTTACTAATCTGTAGTGAATGGTTTCATATCCATCTCTTTGGATAATTTGCCTCTGCTATGAAAGCAGGGAGGAGAGAAGGCTGGGTGAAAAGGTTGGTATGGTAGCCTCCCTAGAGGTCCTGGCTGACCTTATATCCAAATATTGGCTGAAGGACTTTTGAAGAGAACCTGGGCCCTTGTTTCATTCTATTGTTCCTGTGGGCTGGTGGTTCCCACCAGTGGGATCTGCCTGGAGGACAGCAGTGTCCCTAAGGTAGATGGAGTGAGACAGGTTGGGAACAGAGGGTGTAGATTCTGCTGTATGCAGGGCACTGATGATGCTCTCTTCTTTACTGCTCTGCACCCCACCTGGCTAAGTCTCACCTGAATGGGACCATTTCTCCCCACTGTAGGTCACAGGCTGCATCTTACAGGGCTTGAAATGTTCTCTGTAGAGCCATTGAGGTTTGAAGTACTGGCTGAAGTGGGTTGGGGATGTTATCCCAAGTGGGGCCTTGGGCAGGGGCTCCAGGTGGTATCTCATCTTCTGGGGCTATCTCCTGGCTTCCAGACTCCTGGGAAGAAACCCTGTGCTGCTGTTCCCCATTGTGGGAAGGAAGTCACATTCACCTCTTTGTTCAGAGGGCCATTCTTGCCCTTAGTAATAGGGCAAAGTAGGGTAAGTCAGTGGAGGTCAGTCTCCCAGAGTGAGAGGTCACTGGAAGTTTGCAAAGTTCTACTTTAGCAAGATACCTATCTTCTCTGAGCCAGAATTTGAAAATTAGGACGAAAACCTGTTGCTATACCATCAGTTCTGACTTGTAGTGACCCTGTAGGACAGAGTAGAACTGCCCTGTAGAGCTTCCAAGGTGCACCTCATAGATTTGGTTATCAGCCGTAGCCCTTAACCACCATGCCACCAGGGTTTCCCTAGATTGTTGAAAGGATCTCCAATAAAGTATCTAACACAGTGTCTAGCATGTAAGTGCTTCTCTTACAATAAGGTATTTCTAGAGTCTGTCTGCTTCATCCATGGTATACATCCCTGTCTGCAGATTCCACCCTTCCCTTCTCCTGGCCTTACCTGAACCAAAGGCTCTCTGCTCTCTGGCTCTGTTTGCAGAGCCAGCATCTCTTGTTGGGTGGATTTGAGGGCTATGCTGTTTGAACAAGGGCAGCCAAGTGGGCGGAGTCTTCTGTCCCCCAGAGGGGCGTGTCTAGAGTAGGGGAAGGAGGAGTGACTGGCGTGTTGCAGTGATTTTTCTAGGTGTACTCCATTGCAGCCTCTGGGTACTCAGTATCCCAACTAAGGGGACAGGTGAGGTGTTAGCGGCGGTGGACCTGGTTTGAGGCTGGATCAGTAAAAACTGCATTTAAGGCCAGATGATAGTGTCAAAAGCAGTTATTTTAATGAACATTTTAGATTTGTTTTTTGCCTTGAAAGTAGTGCCAAGTGGATCAGAGTGGTTTACAATGATGGTCAGTGGTGGACTCACAGTCAGGGGGCAGGTCTCCATGTAGGAGATCTCCTACTCTCAGGCTTGGTGTAGCCGTGGTGGTGCCTGTGTTTCCCATGGGACCAAGGAAGGAGGAGACTGTAGGAGCACTGGAGGGTTCAAGTCCGGTCTTGTTCCCCAAGCTGCATGGATACACCATGTTAGACCTGGTGGAAGCCTCTGCAGTTCCTTCAGGAAAAGGAAGAAGGGTGACCCTCTGGGCTGGCTGCATTGTGGTTGGTCACAGCAGAGCTCCAGGCTCAGCATTTGAGGTTTGGTGAAAAGGGGCTGTGAACTGAGAAAGAAGAGTATGTGGCTTGTTTAGAAGCAGCTCTTTGACTGGTGAGGAGCCCTGGTGATTGAAAGTGATTAAAAGCTTGGTTGCTAGCATTCTTTGTCCTTCTCTACCTGTCAGCCCTGCATTACAGGGAAGGAGCAGACAGGAACTCTGGGGACAGGGAGGGTATGAGAGGTGGATGTCAGGTGGTGAGGTTACTAGAGGACCCTTAACCTGTAGTCGTTGAGCTCACAGAGGTGGCTGAAGGAGGGGCACATTGGCCCATTGGCCTTCTGAGTCAGACTCAATATTCTCTCTGCTCAGTCCTCTGTTCCTCAACTGCTGAGTGAGCTCTGTGCTTTGGCAGGTTGGCATTGGTTGTGAGGTTTGGTGCCTTAGGTTGCCATGGTCCTTGCCAGCTGCATGTGAAAGGTACTACACTGGCTTTGGGAAGGAAAGTGGAGATTGTTATGTCTCTAATAACAGAAACTTCTTTGATGGTAGCTAAGGGAGGGGATGATTGTAGAAGTGCTCAGGCTTCAAGATTCTCAGGCTTTGTTCCCTGTGCCAGCTTCATGCCCGACTCTACATTTCCACTGTGTGTGTTATATGTGTGCACATGTCTGTACGTGTGTGTTTATCCTCTGGCCCTCCAGGAGATGTCTGTCTCTTCCAACCCTCATCTCCACCTCCACATACCACAGATGCAAGCCCTCACATTTGCATGTGCGTGCACACACAAACACACTTGCACACACACCAGATGGCATCCTGAGACACACGGCTGAGCCTCATCTTGTCAGCTGCATAGATTTGCCAGTTGCTGACACTGTTTCAGAACCTGGAATCACAAATTAGGAATCTTAGAGTTGGAAGGGACCTTAAAGGGCTTCTATTCACCCCGCTTTCCCCACACCAATTAATTTTAAAGTATTTTCCATCAGTTTACTATTTCAACTGCTGTCCCCCTTGGGACCCATGGAAATGCAGTGATGATTATATCAATCATAGATTTGAAGTTGGAAATGGGTTTTAAATGAGATCTAAGCCTGATGTCCACTCCAGTGCTGGCATCTCCTGGCAAATCATATTTCTGCAAAGCACCAGTCTCACTCATGTTTGAACACTTTCGCCCTGTCACTTCTTCGAGGTATATGTATTCCACACCTGAGCAGCTGTAGCTGCTTTCAGTTGGGTTTCCCCATGGCTTCATAATTTGCCTGATTTTCCAGCTTGAGATTTTCAAAAACAGGCCCACCGCTCTTCTATCTGACAATATTTTAGATGTGTTGGCATGAATTTTGCTTCCTCTTCCCTTCTTAGAACACAAGGTAAAGGTTATAGGATAGTTTTGTATTGAAACTTATGCAAGAAAGGAAGCAGACAATCACATAAGAAGGTAGTAGGAAATTAATCTTCATACATAAAAGGTTTTTTTGTGCTATAGACACTTTGCATAAAGGGCTTCTTTCCTCCCCGCCACCACCAATGCAGTGTCAGAATCAAGCATGACAACCCAAGCCAGAGCCTGACAGGAGAGAAAGTGGTGGGAGGAAAAGGGTGAGGAACACCAGTGAGGAACGGATGTAGCCAGAGAAGAGGATTGCTAGGAATGCTTATAGTTACTGTCATGGACTGGATTTGTTTGTCCTCCGTACCCATCCCCTGTCCCTGTTGTCTGTGTCTTGTTTCCCCCCAACCCCCCAAAATGTGAGTGGCAGGTTGGAAAGTTGTGTAGGCCGTGATTCCTGATACTTTGTGATGTTCCTCCATTCTGTAAAACCTGCCTCTATGATGTTACTGAGGTGGGGTAGGCAGCAGTTGTGTTGGTGAGTAGGACTCACTGTGTAAGATTGTTTTGTGTTTTGAGGAAGTCTTTTGGGATATAAAGGAAAGGAAAGCAAGCAGAGAGTTGGGGACCTCATACAGTGGTGCCAGGGAGCAGGAAGCAGAATGTGTCCTTTGGAAAAGGCTCATGGTCTGTGCACATCAAAAGCTCCCAGTCCAGGGGAAGAATGATGACAAGGACCTTCCTCCAAAGCTAACAGAGAAAGTCTTCTCTTGGAGCTGACACTTTGAATTTGGATTTTTAGCCTACTGGACTGTGACAAAATAAAATTTCTCTGTTTAAAGCGATCCTCTTGTGGTATTTCTGTTAAAGCAGCCCTAGATGACTGAGACATTAACCTTGGAGGGTGATCACAAAGCAGATAACTGAAAGTCATAAACAAAGCTCAGAGACAAACCAAATGGACTAGAACTGCCCTGAATCTCTACCATACTGTGGGCTCATGTAGATTGGAAACAGAGATTGAGAGAGCAATCTCTGGGATTCGTTGTGTGTGCTTCAGTGGCTGTGACCCCTCATAGGGTTGCTATGAGTCAGAACTGCACTGACACCTAACTGCAACAATTAAATAATTACAGCCTAGAAAACCCTGTGGGGCAGTTCTGCTTTGGGACATGGTGTCACTCTAAGTTGACATTTTTTCCCTCGAGTGTGGCTCTTCCCTCTATGGTCAGGAGGTGATATCACAATTACGTTGGCGGTAGAAGAAAACTGGACCCATGTGACTCTTGTTGAGTTCCTCAGCTGTTATTGTGTGCATGACTTTGGATCCTGAACCATCTTTGGTGGTCCTTTTTTAAAGTACAGCCACTGACTCGGACCGTAATTGGAGTATGATGGGACTGTCACCTCCCTCAGTCTGGATGTTAAATTTTGATCAATGTGTTTAAGACTGAATTAGCGTCTGTAGTGCCTACATCACACCATTGATTCTCGTGCACTTGCTCTTAGCTAAAGTTGCCATGTCTTCTTTACACATGCTGTGAAAGCCATATCACCCCTGTCTCTTACTTGTGCAGTTAGTGATTTGACCCAGCAGAGAGAAAAAGAAGAAGACCCTTAATGAGATGAATTGGCACAGTGGCAGCAACAACAGGCTCCCGTGTCCCAATAATTATGAGGATATTGCAGGATCAGGCCGTGTTTCCTTCTGTTGTAGGTATGGTTGCTGTGAGTCAGAACTGACAGTGACACCTAACTACAGTAATGACAGAGTTACAGCCTAGAAAACCCTATGGAGCAGTTCTACTTTGTGACACAGTGTCTAAGTTGAAAATTGACCTGATGGCATCCAACACCTGCAGTAGTAGTTACTTTCAGCCTCTAGAAAACTTATCTTTCTTATTCTCCTGTTTCTTAACATAAAAGGTTGTGGGATGATGGGTTTTGTCCTGGTTTTTCTTGGTGCAGGAGAGGAGGAAGCTGGAATGAGGGCTATTTGGGCCCTGTATCAGGTGTCTAGTGCTGCTAGAAAAGAAATACCAGTGAGTGGCTTTAACAAAGAGAAATTCATTCTCTCGTAGTCTAGGAAACTAGAAGTCCAAATTCAGGGTGCCAGTTCTTAGGGGAAGACTTTCTCAGTTCTCGAAAAAAAGTCCTTGTCATCAGTCTTCTCCTGGTAGAGGAGCTTCTCAGCACAGGCAGCCCAGTGTTGCCTTCTCACTAATATGAGGTCACCCCATCTCTCCACTCTGTTCCTTCTTTTATGTCTCAAAAGATGTTGACTTAAGATACGAATCTTGTTGATTGAGTCTTGTTTCCTTAACACAACTGCTTCTAACCCTGCTTCATTAGCATCATGAAAAACAAAACCCAGTGGCACCAACTCAAAGTGACTGTGTAAGACAGAGTAGAACTGTTCCATAGAATTTTCAAGGAGCACCTGGTAGATTCAAACTGCCAACCTTTTGGTTAGCAGGTGTAGCACTTAATCACTATGCTACCAGGGTTTCCACATTAACATCATAAAGTTTAGGATTTACCACACAAAGGACAACCACAGCAGATCACAAAATAGTGGACATACTGGATATTATGGCCTAGCCAGACAGATACATGTTTGGGGGGACACCATCCATAACAGGCCCATTCCTTCTCAAGAGCCAGATTAGCCTGGTCTCATGCTGGAGAGAATTTAGCTTCCAAGTCAGAATTTGGAAGGTGTTTTGATGTGGATTAAAAGGAAAGCAGTGAGAAAGATGAAGCTCAAACAACAACGGGAGGGGCCAAGTGATCTCCAGGGTGTGTGGCAGGGTCTAGAAGGGCTCTCTCTGCCAAGTTCTGCTGAGGAAATCCAAATTGAAACTCTTGCGACTATTCTCAGGGCAGGATCTGCTTGTCATTGCAGCCTTTTTGCAAGTTTCCATTGGGCAATTTGTACCCAGTACATTGTGGGCTGTGAGGCTGTATGGCTGAGAACTGCCTCTTATTTTTGAAGTCCCAGCTCCTAGCCCAGACCTCATGGCTATTGTGGGTCCAGGACTCTCCATACTCTTAATTTTACAGCAACCACAATATTGACGTCAATTTCTATCTTGTTGATGGGGGAAACAGGCTGAAGACTTCAGAGCTACCAAAGCCAATGTTCTGTCTACATATGAGTGAATGAACGAGTCTTGGAGTGGCTACTCTGGGAGAGAGTAGGTTCAGTGCCTTCAGAATTATTGCCCAGTCTGACAGCTCTTTAGCTGAAATTGTTAACTCCTTGGGCTAATTAATTGTCACGTCTGCAACAATTAAATGAATGCTTAATTAGTACATGGAACTAATTCTCTAGTCAGGTGTTTAATGGCTCTGCTCGCCAACCCAGGCCCACCACAGGGTGTCACTGGCCTTAGTGAGGACACCATAGGTGAAGCATGGTTACCCTGGTTTTGACAGGGGAGGCTGAGGACAGGAAAGTCCTGCTGGCTCATGGAGGAAGCAGATTCAGGGTGAAGCCCTTGTCTGCAGAGTACAGCCCAGTTGTCTCAGCAGAATAACAAGGGCCCTCACAACCTGTCCATTAGCTCTGCCATCTCTGAACTTCTCACTTCCCCTGATCAAATGAGCTCAGGCCTCTGTGCTTTTCCCAAGCTAATGTTTTTGCCCTGTTCTTCCTCCTGCTAGCAAGACCTGAGTCATCCTTCAAGGTCCAATGCAAATGTCACTTCCTTTGGTGAGTCCCTCTCTACTGGCAGAATGGTGGAATTAAGCACGTTTTCTTTAGGCTCTCTCTCATAATACTTGTACACACTGGAACTCTAGCATAAATCTCTTTACATTACAGCAAGCTGTGATGTGTTTTTCTTCCCCTGCTGCACTTAGATCTTGTTTAAGCAGAGGCTATACTTGCCAGCATGCAGCACAGAGCCTGGGCAGTACAAGACATTCAACAGACACTGAATGCAACTAAACGTTCCGTCAAGGTTCCATTGTGGTAAGAACTAAGCAAGTGTGAATTTCTAGAATTCAGTATTTTATTAATGATGGGCAAGTATAAGCAGGGCTTATACTTTTGAGCCTTGAAGGCTCAAACATTTTGTGATTCTGATTTCCTTTTCACAGTAACCCTGTCCTGAAAAGGGAAAAGGAAAATAAAACCTCAGTTTGGCCCCAGCTTTGTGTCTGAGAAGAATTTTGACAGTAGGCTGGTGGGAAAGCAGTAGGAGGAGGTATGAGTCCACCAGCTGGACCATGCGCTTCCCCTGAATGCGGAACAGGACCACTGGTCTCTGGCAGAGCCTGTCCACATGCATTGCATGGAAGGAGGAGGTATGAGTGACTGGAAAGGCAGTGTGGGGAAACCTGTCGGCAGTCATGAGTTTTCTCTTTCCACCTAATCTTCCTATGAATCTTTCAAGGCTATATGATTGTGGGGATGGGTCTCTAGAGTGGGCACTGCTGCTTTTGTCCTAGTCCCCAAGATGCCAAAATTGTTGACTCTTGATGTAGCTAAAGAGCATTTATGTATTACACGTTTGCATGAACTTTCCTGCGTGGCCGGGTGTATAGAGATCCCTGTTCCTATGACCCTGCTGCCATTCCACAAAAGCAATATGGCACTGTCACATCTCTAGACTCAGGAATTCTCAGCCCCATGGATAGACTGGAAACCCTGGTGGCATAGTAGTTAAGTGCTACATCTGCTAACTAAAATGTTGGCAGCTGAAATCTACCAGGTGCTCCTTGGAAACTCTGTAGGATGGTTCTCTGACCCTATAGGTCACTATGAGTCGGAATCAAGTCAACAGCAGTAGTTTCTTTTTGGCATGGATGGATGGAGAAAAGGGGGCTCCTGAGGAACCTGCATCAGTCAGGGAACACGACAACTGGAAGGAATTAGGATCCTGCTACCCGGGATCTGGCTGCTCTTTGCTAGGTGTGGGGGCCTTGTGAAGTTTCTTACTGACGTAAGTGAAACTAGAGAGTAAGCTGGGAATGGTGAGTGAAGAATAGGGTAAAGAGGAGAGAGCCTTTGCAACTGAGTGGAGTTTGCGGAGGTCGGAGGCCACACCTGGAGCTGTGCAATGTGATTAGCAGATGAAGCTCCCTTGCTGCAAGGAGTGGCTGATGCTGACTGCTCTGTGTTGCCTTCTGCTGGACACACCGGAAATAGCACCTTATGCCTGTGGTCTTTCCACTCTCTTGTTGTCTGTGCTCTCTTTTTTTCTGCTGCCTTTGTCAGTAATTGATACGGGTGCTAGTCAAAAGGTCGGCAGTTCAAATCCGCCAGGTACCTCTTGGAAACTCTATGAAACAGTTCTACTCTGTCCTATAGGTCGCATTGAGTCAGAATTGAATTGACAGCGGTGGATTTGATTTTCTTGAGCATTTCTATCTGCTTTCTCTCTCTCGCCATGTCTCTGCTCTGGCCTAAGGCACAGAACTCTGAATTTCCTCCTGTTTGCTGACCCTGTTTGAGGAAAACGAGCAGATTGCTGTCCACTGTGCACAGAGTTATTCTGTCTTCCTTACCCTAAATGCAAGCTTGGTAGACCTTGCTCCTCAGCAGAGAAAGGAGCTTCTGTATGCCTGGGGGCCCTTCCCCCTACTTTGGCCTGGGGATGACCTTGTTTGGTGAATTGAGTTTGGCTTTCCCCTGCCCTGTGGTTGCTTGCACCAGCCTCTTCTTCCTGTCTTCTCTCCCTCCTCACCTTAAGGGGGAGGCCAGTGCCTGGCTTTGTAGTCCACATGCTGATGACCCTGAATCTGGCTGTGCTTAGACAGGCCCTTTAATTTCTCATCCAAACAGGGACATTTCTGAGGATGAAGCGGGGGCCAGGCTGCTATTAATAATTATGCTAGTAGTAATAATTACAACAACAGTAAACCAGGACTTTCCCAGGCAAACTGTAAGTCGTGTTCAGCACAGCACTGAGAGGCTACTGGTGTTCTTTTCATCCTTGGGAGAGGTGTCAGAGGCAAAGTCTGCCAGCAGAGGCTGCTGCAGCACTAGCTGTGTGTGTGGATCCGCTTGTCTGAGAGCTCCTTCCTTTGCCAGTGGGGAGGAAGAGGGCAGCAGTCCATAGCTGGGTGTGGTGAGGTCAGTGTGGTTGTAGTGCAGGGCTGGGGTGCCCCGAGGGATGGTGGCATACGGGCCTATGGGGCCTGATTTACTGATGTGATATGAAGGCCATGTGCTCCCGCTAGTCTTTGTTGGGACACAGCAGAAAGCCCTAGGACCCAGTTTCTCAAAGCCTTTCTGGACTGGACCGAACCCTTACAGTCTCTTTTCCTGCTCCTTTGGGCAAAGACTGTGCTGGTGGACTCCTGGTACTACTACTGTTACTGAGGCTGGTGCTTTCCAAGGTGGAGCAGTTCCATGGATAGACAGGAGGGCTCCTGGGCCAGACCAGGGACACCTGTGCTAGGGAGAACCCAAAGAATGTCTGGTACCTTCTCTGCATGATCTGTGAATGAGGAATTCAGAGTAGCTTTTCAATCCCATAAAGAAGGGCTCTCCTAGAAACTTTTAGCTTCCCTCCTCCCATCCAGCTCTCACTCTGGCAGCAAGACCTCATTTCCTTCTTCCCTATACAGAGACTTTCTTTCCCTTACCCTAAATGCAAGCTTGGCAGACCTTGCTTCTCAGCAGAGAAAGGAGCTTCTGTGCCAGCATGAGGTCCTTCCCTCTACTCTGGCCTGGGGATGACCTTGGTTGCTGAAATAAGTTTGGCCTTCCCCAGAGCTGTGCTGGCCTGCCCTATTGCTTGCACCAGCCTCTTCCTCCCATCTTTTCTCCCTCCTCACCTTGAGAGGCCAGTGCCTGGCTTTGTAGTTCACATGCTTATGATCATGCTCCTGCTCTGTGTCCTCAGAAAGGGGAGTTATTCTGAGCCAACTGTGGGGTGAGCTGCCCTGCCTGAGCAGGGAATTCTGGAGCAGCAGTGGGAATCTGAGACAGCCACAGGGGTTGCCATGGCAACATGGAGGCAGTGCCACAATAGTAGTGGGTGGGCTGGGATGGGGCCGGCCCTCTCAGGCTGAAGCTGAATTTCTGAGTGGTCAGAAGCAGGGCTTAAAGGTAAGAGAGAAACCACAGCTATCCCCTGACCCAGGCAGTGTGGACCTACCTGTTGCCCTTCTCAGTGGAAATCCAACTGTCTCTGATACGTGTATGGAGGACCAGCCTAGGCACAAGGCCTGTTGGGATTTAGAAGGCGATGGTTCCAGAGAGAGGGAAAGAGAGTCCAGTTTAGTACATCTGAAGGGTGGCAATTGGTTTGAGACTGCTCTAGCCTGCTCCTTTACCTGGAGGACTCAGAGCCATCCAAGTTAACTTAGACTAGTAATCAGGAATCAATTACCAGCCTGTACTGTGCTTGCCAACTTCATCTTGCCAAAAGCAGCGTGTTTGAAGGGGTTGGGGGGAAAGGAAATGGAAGTACTCTTCCTGATCTCATGGGGGTGGGCTCCCCACTTGCCCAGTTGTCTTTGTCCACTCCTCACCTCATTAGTCTCTCCGTCAACTGAGGGCTGGGTTAACCTTTTGAGTTCTGGGTCCTGGGGAAGGGTGGTAGCTGTTGCCTCCTCCAGCCATGTCCAGCTCCCTAGCAGGGCCCTCAGGAGTGTGCAAAGGGCCAAGTCCAGTGCCTGCCAGCCTCCTCCCCACCCTCCCTCTGCCTGCCAAATCTGACTTTGATTAGCGTGTGGAGGGGGAAGAAAGCAGGAAAATAGAATATTAAAATCTTAATTCAATTTAAAACACTGTCATTCACAGGCGTGCCAAACAGTGAGATGACTAATTATTATGCAAATGAGGCAGATAGAAAAGTGATTAATAATTGCACAAATTAAAAATTATTGTAAACATCCTGTGACGAGTGATAAGTCCGATGGAACTGCGAGGGCGGTGGGCCGGGGAGGCCGTGGTGAAGCCAGCTCCGGCACCCTTATTTCCTTATTAGGGGGATTTAATTAGCGCCTGATGAAGGGGCTCTGCTGCCAGGGGTGGAGGAGTGGGTGGCTGAGCTGGAGCTGTCTGTGCTGGATATTTGTTCCCTTTCCTGTTCCTCCTTGTGGCCCTGTGGCTGGACTGGAGCTGGCTGAGCAGGAGGAGGGGCTGCTGGGTGGGAAGGGGAGAGGGGCCAACTCAAAGTAGGTGGGCACTGTGCAAAGCTTCTTAGCTGCTTTCCTCCGGCCTCTTCTTAGCTGTTACTTTCGTCATCTGTGTCTTCAGATCTGGGGTAGGGGTGATGGTGAGGAAGCCCCTGGGTGGGGCAGTGGTAGGCGGATTCCTCAAAGCCTAACAACCTGCAGTGCTAGTCATTTCAGGTGAGGAGGCACAAGGAAATGATGTTGCCCTTGGCCTTGTAGGTAACCTAGGTCTATGTTTTCCTGACTCTGGGAGTGCAAAGGTGCTAAGTCAGTGTTTTGAGCCAAGTGACTTGTCTTTCTCTGTGTTCACCCTGCATCTACACTTCCCACAGACAGGGGTGCCCACAAGCCACTTCGCTTGGGTTGACTTGATTACTGCAAGGCTCAGCAGCATGGTGGTACACTCCAGGGTGTGCAGTCATTCTGGGTCCCCTCTGCTAAAGTAACGCCATAGCTGACTTACTGTCCTCTGTGAAACATACCACTAGCCTGTAGCACAGCCATCTTCTACCAGACCCTGGAGCCCTGAACCCTGAGCAGTTGTAGATAGGTCTGAGGCCAAGCCTGTGGCAAGGTGGCTAATGATGGAAGGTCAGACCCACGGAGCTTTCTTCCGGTCACCATGAGCCTTAGGGAGGTGGTCTTTCTTGTCCAGAATAAGGCTGCAGAAGTCAGGGCTAGTGAAGAGCTCTTGCCCTTCACAGGGGAATGAGTAAAGAAACTCAAAGCCTTTGAGAAGGCTTTTGGAAAAAACGGGGTGGGGAGCTGGCTTTTGAAGGCTGAGAAAGACTCAGAAAGGAGGGTAGGAGGTGGGGAGCAGCAAGAATAGTGCTAACCAAGCCTTACCTTCTCCCGAGGACCCTAGATTTCCTCACTGCTGTTCCTACCTAGGGCTAAGTAGCTGAAAACTCTATCAGCCCAGTGCCCAGCCTGTGTGTCCCAGAGTTTCTCTTCCTGAGAATTGGATGCATAATTATATGTTTTTTCCATGCTGAGGATGTGGGGATAAGGAAAGGTTCCTTCTGTCTGAGGACTCACACAATCACTATAGCCAGCACAAGCTAGTGACTCTTGTCCCAGCATCCTGTCTTCACTCTAGTCTCAGGATCTTCTTTAGTTCCTTCCTGATTCCATAAAGAAGACTGTTCTTACCTCCTGGTCTCATGGGTCCACCCCTCTGTCTTCTGGCTGATGCCTTCTTAGTCTGAACACTTTTCTGGGCACTTTACCTAAAGGTGCTATCTCAGCAATCTTATTCCTTCATTTCCTCTTCCTGACCACTCACTACTCTTGCCCAGGGCTGCCCCGAACCCATCCCAGTTTCTTACTCAGTTCTTTCTTTTGCTGTGGGTCTTTCAGGGCTCTTCTAGGGACAGTCATGGGTTGTGAGATGTGGTACTTACTCTCTGTGACCTTGGCAAGTGGCTTCACCTCTCCTAATCTTTTGGCACCTCTCCTAATCATTGTTACAAGAGGGGAATACTACAGCCTCCTAGGATTTTTCACTTATTCTTTCCCACACGCATATATCCATTCATTCCATCAAGATGTCATTTAGAAAGCCTCTGCTTCTGTGTACCAAGTACTGGCGATACAGAGATGAGGAGTCTCAAGGAGCTTAGAGTCTCACTAGAGACAGATCAAGGAACGGCATGCAGAGGCTCAGGAGAGAGAGAGACCACGGAAGTTTAGAGAATGGTAAGGAGTTTGAGATGCCTGGAGGGTAGACTGTACCTGGGAACAGTAGGGCTGAAGGGCCTTCTATTCTATAGGACTTTGACTATTTTGTGAGCTTGAGGAAGCCAGAAAAGGTTTTATGACAGAGATAGATATCATTAGAGTTGTGCTTTAGAAAAGCCATTCTAGCAACAGTGTGCAGACTGGCAGTCTGTGGAGAATCAGAGAAGTCAAATCACAGCAGCCATAGAGGCATGGGGTAGGGATGGGGCTGGGACAGGGGACTCTGAGACTCCCTTTCTTCTCTCCCTGCTTTGTTCTCTCCTTTGAGTCACATGAATAGTCTCAGCTCTCAGAACGAAAGGATGGGGTGAGGACTTATTGTGTACCCCAAATTCTTTGATAGGTGTCTATGGTTCTGGGAATGTCTGGGCAATCAGGTGGCTACAGGTGACAAATCCACCCTGTCCAGGTTCCCACACTGACTCTGGTTCTAGATTCTACATCTACTGGCCCACAAACAGGGTCCAGAGGAAACCAGTTCTAAGTTCAACCTAAAGCTCTGGACTCACCCCTGTGGCCTGCCCTGCTCATGTGCCCGAGCTCTAGGTTCTGGGTGTGCATCAGCCAGCCCATCCGCCTCATGTGCTAGAAGTAGGTGTTCCCCCCACCATCTGGCTGCCTACATCACTGGCCTAATTTCCTCTCTCCCTCTGGCTGCCTTTGCTGTCATGGGAGACACATGAATGTGAGTTTGAACACTAAATTCTGTTGGTAGAATGGACAGGTGCAGCCAGGAAGGTTGGGAACTCCGGAACTAGACTAGACTTTTCCCTCTTCTAGGGAGTCCTGGTGACACACTGGTTAAGCACTTAGCTGCCAAATGAAAGGTCAGAGGTACAAACCCACTAGAGGCTCTGTGGGAGAAAGATACGGTAATCTGTTTCTGTAACGATTAAAGAAAAAGCAAAAACCATTGCTGTTGAGACTAGAACTGTCCCTAGGGTTTCTAAAGAGTGACTGGTTGTAACTACCAATCTTTTGGTTAGCAGCTAGGCTTTTAACCACTGTACCTCAAGGGATCCCCTGAAGATTACAGTCTTGGAAAACCTGTGGGACGGTTCTATCCTGTCCTATAGGGTCACTGTGAGTGAGGATCAACTCAAGGGCAATCAATTTGATTTTTTTTCCTGGCCCATCTGGGTACTTCTGCTCCTGGGCTGTGTCAGTGTTCTTGAAGGTGTGCTTGGGAGGGCGGAGCAGTAAAGGGCAAGGAACTAGAAAGGGACACTGAGATCTTAAAGCTGGGTAAGAATGCTAGCTGGGGAAGCCTGCAGCAGAAGGCTACTGTGATGGTTAAGACTGTGTATTAACTTGCATGGGCCATGATTCTCAGTGTTTATATGTGATCACTCCCATGATGAGATCTCCTGTTGGTAGACAATCAGTTAAAAGGGAGTTTCCTTAGGTGTGCAGCCTGCATCTGAATATAAGTGGATATTCTGGCTTTCGTCCTTGCTGGATCCTGCAGCTGCCTTCTGTTTTTCTGACCTCTGGTTTTTGGGACTTGAGGTAGCAGCTTAATCTCCCAATCTTGGAATTTGTTGATCTTCACAGCCTGTGAGTGAGAGCTCTGCTGTCCAGCTTGCCAGTCCTGGGTTCACCAGCCCTTGCAGCTCTATGAATTAAGAGAAGGCTTTCATTCTTGCTTGCTGATCTTGGGATTTGACAATCCTCACAACTTGTGAACAAGAGCCTTGCTCTCCAACTTTCTGATTTTGGGTATGCCAACTCATGAGGCTACATGAAACAGGAGATGCTGCTATCCTAATCCACCGACTTGAGATGTTCCAGCCTCTAAAATTTTGTGAGCCATTGCTTTGATATAAATTTCTCTCTACACATATTTATATACTATACTGGTTTGCTTCTCTAGAAAACAAGCCTAAGACATTCGGTGCTGAGAGTGGTTCTAGAGAAACAAAATTGTAAGGGTGAGTTTTCTAAATTGGTTCTCAAGTCTGGTTAGTCTTAAAGATGTTGATGACTCTGCTTCCAGTAGAAAAGAGGTCACTGTTAATCCATGCTGTGAGGTGGCAGTCTAAATATGTGGAATATCACTACCTGTAGATCAGGTACTGGTGAAAGGTGAGGCTCTGGGTGATTGCATGTATTGTACCTTCTTACAGCTTTGTCATAATGAGAAGTATAAGGCAGTGGGTTGGTCAGTCCTGCTTTTGCTAGACAAACTGGTGAAAGAGAGAGATGTGCTCTGGGCTTCAGAGTCATAACTCAAGTGCCACATAAATGACCTTAAAGCCTCTACTTGTACTTTGAGAGAAAACTTATTTCTTGTTGTAACTGATACTGCTGAAAACCAAACCCAGAGTCTTATTGTAGAAGTGGCTGAATTACAACATGAGATCCACTGCCAGCCTCGAGAGGTGTCTGAAGTTAAAGTGAGGACATTGACTGAGAATGAATGAGATCCTGAAGCTTGGGATGGGGACTCATGAGGGTGCTTCTGCTTCTGGGGTATGTCAGTGCTTTTGAGGGTAGAGGGGTATTGGGCAGGGAGCCAAAAAGGGATGCTGAGATCTTAAAGCTGGATGACAGCCACTGCTTGGGGGAACCTACAGTGGACAGTTTGGCTCCCCCCACCAGAGGCTCTGGCCTTGCTCTGCCTGAGCAGGAGGCAAAAAGAAGAGGAAGGGCATGTCCTATGCTGGGCAGCAGCTCGCCCATTTGGAGTGGGCAGGGAAAGTTTTCATGCACTTCAGCTCCCCAACCACCTCCTCCCACCCCAACCATGGGAGATACCTTTAAAAGTTATAGAACATAGAGTTCAGGCAGTTTAGAGACATTGCCTTGGTTCACATCCCTCTTCATTATATACTAGCTGCATGACATTGGACTTAGACTCTCTCAACTTCCATTTCCTCATTTATAAGATGAGGCTAATAATGTTAGTTACCTGTCACATAAAGTAAAAAAAGCCAAATCCATTGCCATCGAGTCAAGTGTGACTCATAGCAACCCTGTAGGACAGAGTAGAATTGTCCCATAGAGTTTCTAAGGAGCACCTGATGAATTTGAACTGCTAACCTTTTGGTTAACATCTGTAACACTTACCTGCTATGCCACCAGGGTTTACGCCTGTCACACAGTAAATGCTGAATTAAAGCGAGTTAATGTATCTGTATGTGTGTTACTGTACAGGAACACGTGTGCAGTAACGCATGCATCACAGGGTTGTAGGCTGATTGTGATTATGTGTGGACCTTCTCTGTGCTCCTCCCCCAAATCCACTTGCTCCTGTCCCTTGTCCTGCCTTCACTCCTTGTCTTCATTGCCTCCAGAAGATTGGGTGGGAGATAAGAGGTTTGCTACTGATATTTCTGACTCTTCAAGGGACCTAGTGCTGCTCAGAAGTTCATTTTGCAGAGAGGGAGGGTTTAATATAGTTCAGGGACCCAGAGAGTCTGGCTGAGGGAAAGGAAAGGTGCAGGGAATAGGAAGACTGGGAGGGTGGGCCAGGGTGTAGCCCAAATCCCAGGTATATCAGGGCAACAGAGACTAGAACTTGGGGTGCTGCTTTTCAGCTCAGGGCTCGCACATCTAGCTTCACACTTGCCAGTCAGTGCTCACACCCTGCTGTCTGCATCTGAGGTTGAACAATGCCTCTGCCAAGGCTGCTGGCCAGTGACTGCTGGCTGTTCCCTGCTACTTGCCTCTGTGGGAGATCTTTGGCTCTTTTAGGTCATGCTTGTCCTGCAGATAAGCAAGGAAGCAAACAAAAAACCCAAATCTGTTTCTGTCAAGTGCATTTGGACTCGTGGTGACCCCATGTGCTCCAGAGTAGAACTGCCCCGTAGAGTTTCTTGGCTGTAATCTTTTTGGAAAAAGATCAGTTCATGAGACCTTTCTTTTGTGGCACCACTGGGTAGGTTCAAACCATCAACCTTTAGGTTAGACATCAAGTGCAAACTGTGCCACTTGGAGGCTTTTCCTGCTAATGCCAAACTAAACCAAACTCACTGCCTTTGAGTAGATTCCAACTCATAATGGCACTATAGAGCAGACTAGATTCTACTAGTACAGTTGACCCTAAACAGGGAAAAATTTGGTTAGGATAGAAGACTATTTGGTGAGGATGGAAGACTATTGTGAAGGCTGGATCAATAATAGGGTAGGCCACTTCATGGAGTCTGTGGGATGGGAGCTCCCTCTTTGAGCTCTGAGCAACAGATAGTCTCTAGTGAGTTTTCTTCGGGAGAACTTATTATCACTTCCCTCTACCCCTTCAGATAAGAATCTTCATTGTATTTTATCCTAGTTTGTAGTTGCTGTTTCAGGATCTAATTGTCAAGTGCTCTGGTTAGCATGGCCAGCCTGAGGAAGGGGCTGTCCCCTTTTGCATCCTTTCTTATGCTCCTGCCTCTCCCTGCAGTGGGCACCTCCACTACCTGCAGAGTCATGGAGGTGGGGAGGAGGAGAAGGGAGATGACCCTTGACCATGGTGATAGCTCCAATAGTAGTGAATTTGGCTGGAACTAAAAAGCAGTGATACTGACATATGCCAGCCACACTTATTGTTGAGTAATTAAGAATAATCTGAGACAAAAATCACTAAAAATATGTATGAGGTCTGACAGTTAAGTCTGTGAATTTAATTGTTCTAAGTGCGACATACCTCATTGTTGACTATCACTCTGGTCGCCTTTACTCCCCTTGGGAAGCTATGCACTGACACCAGCACCTAGTCCACCCTCAATCAAGTTCATGAACTTAATTGTCAGACCTTGTATTAAAAGGCATCAAGTTTGTATCTCCTCCCTGCTCTCCCCCCATATATGAAATAAATTTTTCTGCATCTTTTTGACTTCTGCTGAGAATCTGTTACCTAATGATATCTTGCAAACACTTGAGCATTCATCTCTAAAGTGTCTGCATCGCAGTAGCTGACTCTCTTTGGGACTGGTTTTCTTTCTCTCCTAACAGATATCTCTGTGCAGATGGGTGGGTTCACATGGAGGATTATTGAGGGAAAAGAAAAGACACTGGCCTAAACAGGGTCGTGATCACTGCCCTTCTACCCCCTCCCCTGCACCCAGCAATGCTGAGGAGAACAGGCTTCTGGGAAAGTTTATGAGGCTCTGTTCTCCCTTTTTCTTTTCGCCAAGATATCCCATGTAATTAACTGCTAATAATCTTGTTAATTTAAAATGGATCCTCTCCCTCCTGGCCATTTCAGGGAAGACTAAGTTACAAAGAGTCAGCAACAGCTTTGGAAAAAAGAAGGAGATTAGAAGACAGGCAGGAGAGAGTGGTGCTGGGTAAGAGGACATCTGGTGGACAAGGCAGAGATGGAGCTTGGTTCCCAGCCAGAACTACAGGCCAGAGAAGAAGCTGCTGGAGTGTCTGATGAATGGTGGGCTTTTGATGGGCCCTGTGGCCATGGGGGTCCAGGGAGGCTGGAATGCCTTCATCTCTGCCACAACCCCAGATAACACTTCAGTATCACATGGGCCAGTCCAGCTTAGAAGTAGGGTTCTGTGAGCCATGCCCCAGCCTATAGGCTTTTACCATGGTTCAGTGTTCAAACATCTACCTACTAGGAACTTTTGCTTGTCTTTGGGTTTTGAGAAGTGGCTCATGACCCTAGAAATCTAACCTGCTGAAGATCACTTCTTCCAGCCTTCCCCTTTGCAACTTCAGGGATGTTAGATATATTCAGAAAGAAAATAAATGTCTCATTCTGGATGGGTTAGATCTTTTGTCAGGCGTCAAAAGTCTGGATAAGATGGATATCTGGGTGTTTTTCAGGTCAGAAGATTTATTCATTTGACAAACATTTAAAGTCTAGCCCAAGTCTAAGCTTTAAAATGGTATGCCATGCCAAGCCAAGTGCCGTCGAGTCGGATTAAAATGACATAGTAGACTTTAAAATGAAGGTTTCATGACTAGAGTCTGTCAAGTAAACAGATAATTCAAACACCAGTTATGCAGAGCACAAGAATAAAATACCCTGTAGGGCATAGGAAGATGGTATGGGTGAAAGCTTACTAGCAGAAAGAACCACGTGGATGTGTGAGAGACCACGGCTGCTGGGGGAACAGGAAGGAATGCAGGAGAATATAGGGGTGAGACGGTAGCAGAAGAGCAGGAAAGAGAAGCAGAACAGATCATGGAGGGTTGACAGGACTTCCGAGAGACTACCTTCCTGACCAATGAGACACAACCTCATTGGTGGGTAAAGAGGTGGTTTACCCACAAGCCTCTTGAGCTTGTGAAGGGGGCATTTGCCCCCATCTAACTTTTCCTTGATATACCTCTGTCCTGAATTTAGCTAGGGCGCCTGGGGCCACATCTCATGGCCTGATGCCAGAGGGGCTACAGTCTTGTGGCACTAGCTCCCACAAGGCTTGGCAAAGGGATCCAAGGCCCCCTGCCTTCTTCTTTCCATTTCAGAGTGAAAGAATTAGGGTCTGGGTTGTGTGTGGAACGGGTTTGGTGGAGAGGTAGATTTAGGAAGAAGCAGCCTCCCTGGTTTGGTTCCTCCAAGTACCTTCTTGGTCTTACTTTTGAGACTATTTTGGAGGCTTTGAGTATCTGATTCCTGGGGGTGTGTGGGTGTCTGCCTCTCCCTGGGGAGCCACTGCTCATATGCTGGGATCAGTCCCTGGGCTCGGCCCGCAATACTACCTTCTTTCCGTAAGTCTTGTTTCCAGGAAGAGGCCCGGGTAGAGGTGGTCTGTGGGCATCATCCCTGTGCCGGAGGAACAAGGTGACCACCAGGAAGCCCAGTCTAAGCTTTGGGGTCAGAAGCTGTCCCAGGCAGCCTCCTTTCCTGACAGACTTTGTCACCATCCTCAGATCCCTCTGCCATCCCCAGCAGGCAGAATTGTTAACTTCTGAGTAAGGCTCAAGCAATCTGAACCTCCCTTCCCTTGTCCTCTTAATTCTGTTTCAGGATTTTTTTTTAGACAAACAGACACAAAGCTCCATCTCTTAATGAAACTGATGTTAATTAATTATGCAGCTGCCTCATTTGCATGCACAGGCTGTGACTTCCCAGCTTCTCTGCTACCCTCCTCTGCCGAGTCCCCCCTGTGTGCCTCAGGTACAACAGAGACATGACACTCTAGTATCTACCCACTCGAAGGCAACCCTCCTATTCATTTTGCCACATCTGGAGGAAGGCAGAGGCTGGCCTCAAGGCTGACCAGTAGGAGTCATATTTGGGGAGGTCATGGGACTTGAGGCATGTGCCATGAACTCTTGAATCCAGTGATGGACTGTTTGACCTTAGACAGGGCATTAACCTCTCTGGCTTCAGCTGCCTCTTTTGTGAAATGGGACTGACACTGATATTATCCCAGGGGATCATGTCTTGTCTGTCTTTATATCTGCAGTGCTGGGCACACTGAAGGTACTACAGAAATAGCTTTTTGGATGGTTGACTGAATTAAATGGTCTCCTGAGATTTCTGAGTATGACCTGCATCTAATATAAATGAACATTTTGGCAAGGCTCATAGGAATCTATGGGGTCCCCATTCATACCAAGGCTTCCAGTGTCACCTGCTGTAACCAAAGGCCCTGTAACTTCTGATTGCAGTGTCAGTGCAGCATCCACTGTGTCTAGAATCCTATCCTTTAGGACTATGCAGAAACTCTGTTTTCTTTTTTAAAAATATTTAATTATTTAAAAATATTTTATTGTGCTTTAAGTTTACAATCCAAGTCAATTTCTCATTTAATGCCACCCCCCACCACACATGCACCTCTATACTACCCTAGTGGCTCTCCCCACCCTGAGACAGTAAAAGAGACTCTATTTTAGAGAGAATGTATTACTGATGGGAAGGATGGTGGCTGCTGGTGGCTGGCATACTAAGCTGTTGGTAGAGTTGTGAAGCTACACCTTGTACTGGAGCCACAACCAGAACTAAAAAATCTGTGGTGCTAGCCTGAGGCAATAAGTGGCAGAGGTGATCATTAAGGTTAACTTGGCTGGGCCTTGATTCTCAGTGTTCTCAGTTATGATGCAGTTTGACAGTGATGATGTGATTACCTCCATGATAAAATTTGCTATAATGCGATCACCTCTTGGTGGGATCTTCTGTCAGTAGCAAGGATTTTCTTTGGGAGTGTGACCTGCATCTAATATAAATGAACATTTTGGCAAGGCTCATGGGCTTTTGCTCATTCTGAATCCTGCAGCTGACTCCTCTTCATCTGACCTCCAGTTCTTGGGACTTGAGTTAGCAGCTTACTTGTGGCTTTGACTGCTGATTGTGGGATTTATCGGTCTTCACAGCCTGTGAGACAGAGCCCTGTTGCCTGACCTGCTCATCTTGGGTTCACCAGCCCCTGAAGCTGCATAAGTTAGGAGAAGGTTCCAGCCTGACCCACGGACTTGGGACAATTCAAACTCTACAACCATGTGAGCCATTTCTCTCTCTGTAATATATATATTTACATGTTTTACTGGGTTTTCTTCTCTAGAGAACCGAGCCTAAGGCCACTCCATACCCCTGAAACTTGTTTAGGCGCCTCTTGGTGGGCTGGGTAGGAGGAATCACATCAGCTGGGGTTTTGAAAGGGCAAAAGCTCACCCTGACTTACAATGGCCTGAACCTCAAGCTGTCTATCAAACACAATGTAGAAGGTGCAGAAGCCTCCAGTCAGTCAATCTCAAGCTTTCTGGGATCACAGCCCTCTGTAGCTATGATCTTATTTTCATAAAATGTACATGTGCTCCTAGAAACTCAGAAGTGTATTGAGGAACTGCTTAGGGCTGTCTAGACTTGAGATACAGGACTCCTGTCTGGTCTAAGCAGAGAAATCTAGATATTTTTGAAATACCAGAGTGTAGGAGGGACAGCAGGTACAGTAGGGGGCAGAAGGTCTGCCCAGGGTCTATGTGGATATCTGAGGGTGGCCTCCCGGGAGGTGACAGAGCTCACTCCAGGGAGGGGTTTGACTGGAGTCTGAGGGGTAACCCTGGGAGCCAGAGGCTGAGGAGTCTGCTGCCTCAGAAACTACAGAAGCTGAAGGGGGAAAGGCTCCGACTTGGCCTCTGGGGCTGAGGGAAGACAGAACCAGGCCTGAAGAAAGAACTCCTGCCCTTAGAATGGTAGGTGAGGTCACATGGAGAGCGTGTGGCCACAGCGATAAGCTTCCAGATGGGTGTATGAGGGCACTGGAGAGGTGTTTATTAGCCCTAGGCCAGGGAGTCTAGGTAGAGCTGGGGAACTGAGGTATGCCTCTCATCTCACTGTCACTGGGCTTTACCTACTGTCTCATTTAACTTCTATAACTATGTATGTGACAAGTATTATTATTTCCACTTTATCAACAAGGAGATAGAAATTTGGAAGCCACATTCACTGAGATGGAGAGGAGGGAAGGCACTGCAGAGAGGGAGGGTGGTGGATGAACTTGAACCAATGGAGAGAGGAGGATGGATGCTTGTGGCAGTGAAGCTTTATAACTGATGTCTAACTCCAAATTCTGTGCTCTTCATCCTGCTCTACCAGAGGTGGTGGGCCTTTTTTGGCTGAAAGTGTCTGGAAATCAAAGAAGAGAGACAATTTGGGGTGTTGGGAAATGTGCCAAATGGGGAGGTGGGTGCTAATATGCCCCTAGCTTCCTGATTGGTCTTGGCTAAACCATTCTTTTTTTTTTTTTTTTCTCTCTTTGAGCCTCAGTTTCTTAATCTGTAAACTGGAATAACCCATCATCTGTCTATCCAGCTATACATCTACACACCTGACAATCTGTCTATATTCAACAACTGTTTACTGAGCACCAATTCCATGCCGAATGCTATAGGAAGCACTGAGAATACAAAGTAGTGACAAGGCTAACATAGTCCCTTCCCTTGTGGATCTTAGTGTTGATAAGACGACAAAGACACTGAATAAGTAATTATAAGACCCCAGGCAGACCATGCCCTCGGGCGAAATTGAGGCCAAGTGGCATAACTAGCGTTCTGCTAAGAGGGCTCTCTGCACCCCACAGTGGTAAGTGGCATTGGGGTCTTAAAAGCTGCCAAGCTACCATCTGAGGGTACAACACATGATCCCAACTCAGCAGGAACGGATGATCACCGAGGACTGAAACGACATGGGGAAGAGAACCCAGAGGACAGAGAGACCCACATGAGTGGGTGTGTACATCTACTCATGACCAGAAGAACTGGATGGTGCCTGGCCACCACCAGTGATAGCCGCGATGGAGCTCACTAAGTTGAGTCTCACTGGCAACACAAGAATAAAAAGGGGTGCACCCTGAGATCTCCACTAAAAGACCACAGTTGATGGTCCAGCGCCTTCGAGGTTCCCCTGGGAGAATGACTCCTGGCCCTGATGCTGCCACTGCCCATAAATCATAATGAAGGTCCACTCTTCACTTGGCGACACAGAGTGACCCTATTTTGGGTGCACTTTATGGTTCTATGCATCTACAGGATATCATCCTGCTGCCCTCTTACTGGAGGAAGGGGAGTGGGTGGAGAGGAGGGGAAAGGAGACTGTTGGGAGGATGGGACATGTATGGAGCAGAGAGGAATAGTGTGCTGTCACGGGACAGGGAGAGCAGTGGAAGCTGCATATAGGTGGGCTTGCAAATTTATATAGGAATGTACATTTTCATTCAATCATAATAATTAAAAAAAAAAAAAAAAAAGACCCAAGGCTGTTTGGACACTAAGCTGGTGAGATATAGTGGCAGAAAAGGTTTTGTATTACTAAACATTTTCTTGCTAGGAGTTCTTGTTGCCACAAAGGCTTAGCCAAGCAGAAGCTAGAGAGGCGGTAACCACTGCCTGGAGCTAGTTTAATGCAATGAAATTTCCATTTTTTCCCCATTATCCACCTCGACCAAGCCCCCAGAGCTACTCCTCCCTTTTTCTCTCTGCCTCCAGCCCTGCTGTGCCTTACCTGCAGGATGGAAAGAAAATGTCCATGATAAGCTATATTCCAGAGTGGCAGAGGGGTTGGGGGAGCTGAGCTGATTGCTGCTGATTAGCAGCACTGAACACTGGCCAACCTGGAGAGGCAGATAAATGGAGCTGTATGTGTATGGGGGGGAGTTGTTGTTGTTGGTGGTGGTGGTGATGGTGGATGTATGGATGGTTCTTTGGAAGATGTGATAGGCCCAACATTCTCTGGGGACAAGTCCTGAGGTAATCTCCTCTTCCATCCCTTCACATTGCTCAGCCAACCTCACCCGTGAGTGCACAGTGGAAAGGGTAGAGCTATGGTGGCAGAAGAAGAGGAAATGGGATGGCTCAGAAAGGAGTACCCTTCCAATGTGACCTTCTCCAGATTCAGGGGAGGAGCCATCCCCCTTTTGGTATTCTTGTCCCCAGACCTCTGCTTGGACTGCCCTCTCTTGAGGAAACACCTTACCTTCCTCATTACCACGTTTCATCATCATGCCAGGTCACAACAGACACCTTCTTCTTGCTCAAATCTTCCCCACTCCTAGCTGAGAGCAACACTTCTCCCAAACACTGTGTAACACTGGTTTAAACCCCTCTTATAACTTGTCTATCATTCTTATTTGCATCACAGATGTTGAGTATTTGTCTTCTCTCCCTAGTGGTCCTACAGAGACCAACTTCTAAATCTTCCTTTATGACAGAAAGGGAAACATAATCTGAAGACTACATCAGCATGAGACCAGAAGAACTAGATGGTGCCCAGCCACCACCAGTGACTGCCGTGAGAGAACAGAACAGAGTCCATGACGAAGTGGGAGAAAAATGGGGTACAGAAATCAAACCCTATTAAAAAGACTAGTCTTGATGTTTCAACAGACTGGAGGGTTCCTGTCTTCCATGAGACTAACTGGGTAGCTCCTGTGCAGAGATGAGATGAGGGAGAAGAGGGGGACAGGGGCTAGTTGAATGGACACAGGAAGTAGAGGGTGGAAAGGAGGAGTGTGCTGTCACAGTTCGGTGGGACCAGTTAGAGTTACATAACAACTTGTGTAAGTTTTTGCATGACAAACTGACTTGGATTGTAGACTTTCACTTAAAGCACAATAAAATACTTTTTTTAAAAATTAAAAAAAAAAAATCTTACCTACAGAACTTCACACAGCACCTGACACCAAGTGCTCAGCAAGAATGTCTATAAGCCTTCTGGTTGCTCACAGACTATTTCGGAAGGGACATTGTGTATATTTCCATTTTACATATAAGGAAACTGAGGCTCAGAGAAACAAATAGCTTCGCCTAGGGCCCAACAGCGAGTAAGACAGAAGCAGAGACCAGACTTCGTGGTCACGTCAGCTTGGCTTCAAATTCTTCCTCCCTCCACCATATGGGGGCAGTTTATTGTTTTGGGAAACTTCTTTAGAAGGTTCAAACAGCTAAATAACTAGTGATCGAAATAGTCAAATCATCACTCCTTAAAATGAGGATGTCCTGCTCACACTCTGATACAGTCACTGGATAAGCATGCCATAGGCGTGCTGACAGGTGGGGCTGAGGAAGGTCATCTTGCCCCTGGGCCTGGTGTTCTGGAAATGTGTTCACGCTGTCCTTTTGGACCTTTGGGGAGTTCCTTTTCTGGAGAAGCTGCTGCCCATTGACCTTGTCCTCGTAATACCATGGCTCTAAGGAACTGCTTTTCCTTGCTTGATTTACATCCTGAAGAACGGGTCAAAGGAACCACCAACACATTCTGATTCCACAGAAAGACTGATATTCTGAAGTAGTTACGTTACCTACTAATGAGGTTGTTAGGAGGCTGCTATTAACACCTCATTTGGTCTGGTTAAAGTGATATAACTTTTTCCCATGTAAATCGTGGAAATTATATGAGTAAAAAGATCTTTACATTTTCTAGTGACTCAGTGTTTGACTAAATAGTTCTCAAACATTTGGGGGAAAAGTTTTTTGGTGGAGGGGGTGAAGACTGACATCATTCTTTATTTTGCCTTTGTAGTGAATATTTGTTATCTTTGTCTACCCAGCGTCCCTTGTTCCTATTTTTCTGCCTACCGTATCTTTACTTCCTGTAGGGCGCTGTCAGTATTCTGGTGGGGTCAGCAGAAGACATACTGATACCTTTGACTCAGGAGAATCTCATGACTCAGACTGACCAACAGTGCCGTGGCCACAGAGGTAGAACTAGAGTGTGTACGTATGGCCCAAGGTAAGACAATGGGAGTCCTGCCTTGGGACTTTACCTGTGGATGCTGAGGAAGAAAGCAGCTACCTCCTTCCTCTGAGATAAGCCTGGAGTCACCTTTGGCATGTGTTTTCCAAGACCCCAACCCAGGGAGACATTCAAATTAAGTAAGAAAGAACAAGGGCAATACAAAGAGAGACAAAGAAAGGGAGAAGAGCCCAACAGTACCACCTGAATTCCTATTTCTACCTTCGCTCTTTCTAGTTATGTGAACCAATAAATCTTCAGTTTTGCATGGTTGTTTTAAATCTATCTCTTGCAACCAAGAGTTCTGAGTATTTATCAATCACTAAAATCACAAACAAACACAATAGAAGGGACAGTGTCAGAATTATGAAAATCTTTAAAGTGGAGCACTTTTAGCTTTATGAAAAAATTACGTTACCTTTCATTTTACTAGTGGAGACTTCATCAAGAGTCAGCACCTGATTGTATGTCTCTGTTTGGGAACCATAGATTTATCCAGAACTTGCAACAGAACAGGCTCTGACAGGGGAGTGATGAGAGTATAAGAGCTCAAGAGAAAACTAGAATAACTTGGACCTCCTAGAGGCAATTTGGCTTTCTACTTCATTTCATGAGGGCTGCCCCCGCCTGTTTGCCATGGATTGAATTGTGCCCCATCAAAAATATGTGTAGTAATTTGGCAGGGCCAAGATTCCCTGTATTCTGTGATTGTCTTTCATTTTGTGATTTTCTGATGCTGTAAACCTAATCTGTGCCTGTGATTAACAGAGTGGATTATGTTACAGAGGATTAGTCTGGGACTGTAAATCCCTTCCTAAAATCACCTCCCTGCTCCACCGTAAACGGAGTTTCCCTGGAGTGTGATTTGCACCACCAAAAGGAAAGGGAAGCAAGCAGAGAGTTGGGACTCTGACACCTTCAAGAAAACAGCACTGAGAGCAGGCATCTTTCAGACCTGAGGTGCCTGTACCAAGATGCTCTCTGACAGAGGACTGATGCAACACAAAGAATTTCCTCCAGAGCCTACTGAGGGAAAGCACTTCCCCTGGAGTTGACATCCTGAATTAGGACTTGTAACCTACTGTACTGTGTAAGAATAAACATTTCTCTTTTTAAAGCCATCGACTTGTGGTATTTCTTTTAGAGCAGTACCAGATGACTAAAACACTTATAAATTGAATTGTGTCCTCCTAAAATACCTATTGAATATGTATGCCCCTACGTAGATGAAACCCTGCTTAGATATGGGCTTTTCTTTGGTCATGTTAATGAGGTCACACCAGAGTAGGGTGGGTTCTAAATCTAATCCCTCCTAAGTTACAAAAAGAGCAGAATATGCAGAGACACACAAGGGGGAAGATGCCACATGAAGACAAATAGACATGGCAGACATATCTACAAGCTTAGGGGCTCCAAGAATTGTTGGCTATTGTAAGCTGAAACTTGGAGCCCTGGTGGCACAGTAATTAAGCACTCAGCTGCTAACCAAAAAGTCAGTGTTTCAAACTCATCAACTGCTTTCTCCACTGTAATGATTACAGCCTTGGAAACTGGATGGGGCAGTTCTACTCAATTCTATAGGATTGCTGTGAGGCAGAATTGACTTGACAGCCATGGGTTTTGGGGGGATTACAAGCTGAAATATACCAGGAAGCAACCCCTGTGACACCATGCCTTGAATTTGGACCTCTAGCCTTCTGAAATGTGAGAAAATAACTTTCTGACTTGTAGCTCCACCCACGTGTGGTATTTTTTGTTGTGGCAGCACAAGATCACTAAGAGGAGCACCTAGGTAATATGAATTGTTAACAAGCTCCACTGCTAACTGAAAGGTTGGAGGTTCCAGTCCCTCCAGAGGTATCTGGAAGAAAGTCCTGGTCATCTAGTTTCTGAAGAATCAGCCATAGAAAACACTGTGGAGCCCAGTCTTACTGTGATACACAGGGACTGTATGAAGTCCTAGTTGATGTGACAGCAATTAGTGGTAACTAAGACACTGCTTGGAGCCCTGGTGGCATAATGGCTAAGATCTCAGCTGCTAACCAAAATGTTGGCAGTTCAAATCCAGTAACTGTTCCTTGGAAATCCTATAAAACAGTTCTATAGGGTCACAGTGAGCCAGAATTGACTGGTAATGGGTCTGGGTTTTGAGTTTAAGACACTGTTTCAGTGAGTGCACAGGAGGTTGAGTTTGTGTGTATATGTGAAGCTTAAAATCCACCCCCCCAGCACCTAGCACCCCTCCCATCCTACCAGTGATTGGCTACTTCTGGCTGCCAGACCTCTGGATTCCTCTGGACAATGGATATGTAATAGTGTGAGTAGAGAACCGGCTGCAGGCCCTTCCAGCTGAGGATGGTGTGAGCCAAGGGGACTTTATCTTGCCATTAATGGTTTTCTAAATTGGTGGCAGTGGAGCAAAAAACCCAATTTGCGCCTGGAGCATGCATGATTACTATTGTAATAACCTCAGCTAATAAGAATATGATGTGATGTTAGGCTGGGAGAGAAAACACATTTCTCATTAGCTTTTGATTAATTACTCTACATAATTTCTCAGTTGTGGTGGCCAAGGGGAGGAGTTGCCATCTCCTTACTGCACCTTAACCCCACCAGACTAAGGGTATTCTGGGGACTGTGATATTTCCACAGTGGATGTTAGGAGAAAGCCCTCACTTCTCTCCCACCTCCCTCTCTCTTACTTACAGCTTCTCCTTTACTCTCACCCTCCTCTCCCCAGCTCTCTCTTCTTTGCTCTTTTCCTTCCCTCCTCAGGCTTTCCCGGGTCCTCATGGGGTCTGACTGGCACTTAGTGTAAGAGCTCACTGTCCCCTTGCAAGGCTCTGGGTTTTATAAGGTCAAAAGCAAGGTGTCAGGTGGCTGGGCTGCTACGGTGAGGCTCTGGGAAGAACCTGCTCCCAAACTCACTCATGTTGCCGACAGCATCTAGGTCCTTGTGGCTGTAGGACTGAGGTCCTTGTTTCCTTACTGGCTGTCAGCTGAGCCACCATAACCTGCTAGAAGCCTCTCTGGGGCTCTGGCCTGTGGCCCCTCCGTCTCAGAGGCAGCAATCACTGGTCAAATCCTTCTCACACTGATACCGCCCCTAGGGTCGCAGGGCTGCTGCTGCTTCCTTTTGCTGCATCTCTCTGACTTCAGCTGGAGAAAGTTCCTTGCTTCTACTGGCTCATACAATTAGAAAAGGCCCACTTAGATTGTCCAGAATAATCTAGTTTAAGGTCTGTAACCTTAATTAGGATTCCTGCTGACATAGTGGGTAAAGCCCTTGGCTGCTAACCCAAAAGGTCAGTGGTTTTAAACCCTTCAGCTGCTCTGAGGAGAAAGATAGCAGTTGGCTTCCATAAAGATTTTCAGTCTTGGGAACCCTATGGGGCAGTTCTTCTCTGTCCTATAAGGTCACTATGGAGCAGAATCAACTTGACAACAGTGGGTTTGGTTTGGGACCCTTAATTACATCTGCAAAGTCCCTTTGCCGTGTACTGTAACACATTCATAGGTTCTAGGGATTAAGATAGGGACATCTTTGGGGGGATTACTCTGCTCATCACATGCGACAAACAGATGAGTTGTTTACTTCAGTAGTATAGGGAATGGAATGGAGGTGCGGCAGGAGTGGAAAGGTTGGGCAGGTACCTGGTTATTTCAAAGGAAAGTAGACAATACTTAATGCTTGGTAGACAAGTGACTGAGTAAGAGCTGGGGTGGGGGATAAAGAAAGGGAAGAGTTAACCTTGGAGATCACATTACAGATTTACAGATGACACAAGGTTACTTGCTGAAAGTGAAAAGGACTTGGTGCATTTACTGACAAAGGTCAGAGACCATAGCTTTCAGTATAGATTACACCCCAGCATAAAGAAAACAAATCCTCACAACTAGACCAATAAGCAGTATCATGATAAATGGAGAAAAGATTAAAGTTGTCAAGGATTTCATTTTACTTGGATCTACAATCAACATCCATAGAGGCAGCAGTCAAGAAACCAAACGACATGTTGCATTGGGAAAATCTGATGCAAAAGGTCCGTTTAAAGTGTTAAAAATCAAAGATCTTACTCTGAGGAATAAGTTGTGCCTGACTCAAACCATGGAGTTTTCAGTTGCCTCATATGCATGTGATAACTGGACAATAGGGAGATACTTCAGCATTTGAGGTGTGAGGTATTTGAAAGCAGAGCAGAAGAAGAGACCAGCACTTCTGAAGGAGAGGGAAGGAGTACAGTTTGGGAATTTAGCCTTCTAGGTGGCAGGGACTGATGAGGTTGAGAGTGAAGTTGGAAGATTCCAGATGTGGAGCCTGAGGAAGGGAGCCATAAACATCTGTGGTTAGGGCTGAGCCCACAGAGCCCATGCTCTGCCCTTTTGCACCCTGGCCCAGTGCTACCACCTGGCCTGGCCTAATCTACAGCAGGATCTGGAGAGGGGAGGGGCAGGGCCCGGGTAAGATTACACCCATTTTACCGGGCCTGGGCTCCTGGGCCACTGGAATAGGAAGCCTTTGCATGTGGAAGCTCTGGAAACCCCGTGGGACAGTTTTACTCTGCCCTAAAGGGTCGATATGAGACAGAACTGACTCACGGACAATGGGTTTGGTTTGGGTGCAAGTGGAGGCCTGGCCTGTGGGGAGCCCCAGAGCAGCAGCTGTAGCCACCTTGGGGTCTTCCTAGCGCTGTCTTTTCTCTTCTGATTGAAGACCTGCAGGCAGGTCTCTGCAGCATAGAGGGGCTCTTGCTTGTAAGGAGTTTATTTATTCAAGGAGATCTGGAATGATGAGGCTCAAGAGTTGTCCTATCTGTAAAAAAGGCCTGTGGGAGCCAGGAGAGCTCTAGGACTCCATCTGCACGTGGTCAACACCATGTTCTTCCACCTGCCCAAAGCCCCATGACTCTCAGACTCCCTCCTACCTCTGACATTTCGCCATCCATCGTGTGAGGCCTAATTGCCTGCCAGAGCAGAGCGTTCAGAGTCCCGCCCACAATTCCACACTTAGGTCTTCTGGGCTGCTCGGAAAGGCTCCCATTGTTCACGGTGGCTCCGTGCCAGCCAGCAGGCAGGGAATAAACTCGGAGGGGCGGGAGGCCGCGCGGGGCTCTGTCGGCGATCAGCAGGGGCCGTGTGCGCCAGTGTGCCTGTCTGCGCGTCAGACCTGGGGAGATGGGCGGGTGCCCTGCAGCTCAGCGCAGGCCCTGCCACCTCGGGGGACTTCAGGGGGTAGGCGGATGTCAAAAGGTGCCCGGGAGTTTTGGGTGAGCGGAGGGGGCTCCCGGCTGGCGCGGGGACCGAGACTCGGGGAGATGGCTCCATTTCTCTGCAGCCTCCATGGGAGAGCGCGTGGAGGGGCAGGAGGCCGGGCGCAGACCTCCCCGCTCCCCCTCTGCCCATCCCGGCGGCCCCTGCAGCTCCCCACCCTGGCTGCCTCCGCAGCCTCCCAACCCGCGAGGGAAGAAGAAATCTCGCTGGAGATCCATGTAAAAATAGATGTATTTTGGGATAAGCAGCGAGCCTGAAAAACGGCTGAGCTGGAGTCTGCTCCGCTGACAGAAGATCTATGTACCAAATTTCTCTTCAAAATCTATTTCTCCGGAGATTTATTCTTCCTGGGCTCTACCGGGCTGGGGAAGTGTGCAGCACCAGGTGACTGGGGGTCTGCCTCTCCCACCAGCTGGGGAGCAGTCACCGTTTCTCTAGTGATCGCCTCCCTCCCTGCTTGAGCTGAGGTCCATCAAAGCATCAAAGAGCACGTGGAAGGCGCATCTGATAGAAGCAGAAAAGTCAGATCTGAAATGAAAGGGGGATTTGAATGGTAAAAGGGTCATTCTCATGCATTACCCTGGCTGAGTAGCAAGCTGGCATGATGCAGCGTGACACCCAACCTGGCGGCTGAGAGAATAAGTGATGGCTATATTTATGTTTCCATCTAAATGCATGGATCAAAGCAGACACTTTAATCTATTCAACAACAGCCCGAGGATTAAAAAGTTACAGGCAAATCACACTCTTAAATTGGTAATATATTTTTGCTTGTCACTTGACAAATCATTTTAGAGAGTGACTCCAAGCCTGATGGGGGACCTGGAGACCTGAACCTTGCTCCTCACCTGTAGAGGGCCCCAGCCCACAGGACGTGTCATGAATCCCCCACATGCCCTAGTTTTGGTGTATACGATTAGTTCCTCTTGGCTCCCACAGGGGAAGAGGAAGCCAGCGGAGACTATAAGGCCAGGGTTGGTACCTCTAAATCTGTCTTTATGTCCGTAACAGCCAACAGGGTAGATGCTATAACTATGCCCATTTTACAGATCAGGATATTGAGATAGGTGGTTTGCCTGGGTCACTCAGTAATAAGAAGCACAGTGAGTGCAAGGCCACATGTTCTATTACAAGTCCCGTGTTCTTGTGCCTATGCTAGAGCTGCTGGGGAAGAGTGCTGTGTTCCTCTGGGAGACCCCAAGGGTAGCCGAGAAGAGTAAGCAGAGCTTTCTCTGCCATTAGCTGAGTAACTGCTGGCAAGTTCCTTCACATCCTAACTTCCTCATCTGTAAAATGGGCGTGATGATACTGTTGGCCTCCTGGAGCTGCTGTCAGTGTAAGTGATGCATCAAATGCACACGTATTTGTTCTGAGCTCTGAAGGACTTGACCATATGGGAGTGTATTTGGAGGCTGAGAAAGCATCTCACAGGCATGGCTTCTGAGGAATGGATGAAGGAACTGGGCTGGTTTAGTCAGAAACACAAAAGACTCAGGGTGGTGTCACATCTGCCGTGGTAACATGTGATGGACTGTGGAAAGGAGGATTTGACTAAATCTATGTAGTACCAAGAGGAACATTTGAGCACTTAGGGAGCCTGATGGATTTCAGCTAAAGAAACGCAAGAACTTTCTAGTCCATCAGAGTTGAACAAAGAGGAAATGGGCTGTCTGACAACATAGTGAGCTCCTGTTTGGGGAGGTACTTTGGTCCAGGCTGGGTGAGCACTTGGTAATGACCTTGAACAGATAGGGGATTCTTATGCTGGTGAGGGTAGGTATTTAGACCAGGTATCTTGAAAGTTCCTTCTAGACAGAAGTTTCTGCAATTCCATGAGTAGTAGGATCATTTTGTCATTATTACGTGTAAAAGAGGGCAAGAATAGCTGAGTAGTTTAATGGGAATAAACCATTTTTTTAAAAAGGTATTCTCTGTGTATATTTTATGAGTTATCGTACTGGTTTATGGTTGCTCAGGGTTGGAGGAAGATGTATTAGCAACCTGTGATATTCAGATGACACAACCTGGCTTGCTGAAAGTGAAGAGGACTCGAAGCACTTACTGATAAAGATCAAAGACCACAGACTTCAGTATGGACTACACCTCAAAATAAACAGAACAAAAATCTTCACAACTGCACAATAAGCAACATCACGATAAACAGAGAAGAGACTGAAGTTGTCGAGGATCTCATTTTACGCAAACAGTATCCATGGAAGTAGCAGTCAAGAAATCAAACAAATACGCTCCAAGAGACCTTAAAAAACGAAGATGTCACCTTGAAGACTGAAATGCACTTGATGCAAGCTAGGGTGTTTTCAGTCATCTCCTATGCATGTGAATCCTGGGCAGTGAATAAGAAAGACTCAAGAATTGATGCCTTTGAATATGGTGTTGGTGAGGAATATTATGCACTGTGAGGAAAAAGAAAGATCTGTTTCAGAAGAAGTACAGCCAGAATGCTCCTAAGAAGCAGTGATGGCAAGACTTAATCCTGCCTACTTTGGACATGTTATCAGGACGGGATAGTGCCTGGAAAAGGACATCACACTTGGTAGGGTGTTAACGAAACAGGGCAATACCTTCGGTGAGGCAGATTAACACAGTGGCTGAAAAACTGGGCTCACGTATAACAATGATTGTGAGGATGGTGCAGGATCAGACAGAATTTGGTTCTGTTGTGCATAGAACGGCTGGGAGTGGTAACTGACCTGAAGGCACCTAACAATAGCTAAAGACAGGTCTCCACTAATTTTAGGGTGGGGGGGGGGTGGATGCAATAGTTCAACAGCTGGTTAGTTGCTCATGAGTGGGGCAGGTGGCCCGCAGATGCAAGGCTGCTGGGTAGAAGGAGGCAGAGCTGGTCCTGGGTGAAAGATGACCTCTGGCCTGCACCTAGTGTTGGCTGAAGGGGGTGGTGGAACCAGGGCAGCGTCAGAGAGCCGAAAGAGCCATGAACTGAGTTTCCACCTGGGCAGGTCACCAATCTTTCTGTGCTACAGTTTATCCCTGTGGAAAGTGGGGAACTTGGACCTCTCCTGCTCACCACTCTGAGTGGTTCTGAGAATCAGGGCGAAATTAGGCTGTGAAGGTGCTTTGTAGCTGTTCGTGCTGTTGCCAGGGACTTGGAAGAGACGCATATTTGAAAGGGAAAGGGTGCCTGAGCGCCACCACCGCCGGTCCGCGGAGCTCAGCCTTCGTGTTTTCTCTACCTCCTGCGCCTGTGTCCAGGGCCTCCCCGGGGCTGACGCCTGCGCTGGCCGGCTGCGGGCCACGGCGGGGCGGGCGCAAGCTTCGGGGACAGCGCCGAGGATGCGCTGGGGGAGGGGCCTCTGCACTGGCGCAGGCCGCGGTGCGGGGTCCCTCACAGCAGCCCCCAGTGGCCGAGGCCGGCGTGGAGAGCTGGCACCATCTGCTTCTGCGGAAGTGGAGCGCAGGTGTCGGGTTTCGGGAGCAGGTAATTGCTTGAGGCTGAGCCAGCTCTCTCCTCGTCTGGTCATAGAGCGGGACGAGTCCCCGGTGGCTGTCAGAGGCAGAGGAGGGCGACGGCCCATACGCCGCTGTTAGCTGCACCTTCAGCCGGTTCCCTCTGAAGAGCCCCAGAACAGTCTGCTAAGGGGTCATAGCTTTCTCAGATTTGGTTTCACCAGCGTGGAAATGGAGAACCAGAGTTTAAATCCCCGGCTTGGAGTCCTGGTGCCGGGCGACAGTGGGCCTGAACTAGCCCTCAGGGTCACCGACTCTTAAATTCCATTTTCCTCGCCTGACCCCGCGGCACCTTACAGTTCAGTACACATTTATGGAAGACCTACAGATCAGCCATGGAGCTAGGGCTCCGACTTTGTTCATGAGAGGGGCAGTTTTAACTGTCCTGATTGTACCCAAGGTTCCCTACACCGCGACGTCACTTCTATCCTGGCATTGCCTCCACAAGCTCTGTAAGGTGTTTCTCCTAAGCACAAGTCTGACTATTCACTCATAGGGTGACTCCCAGCACCAAACTCCCTGACCTACTGTACCAGGCCTTTCTCAGCCTGGCCTCAGCCTGCCTTTTCTGCTTCCTTCTCCTCTGGCCCCTCCTGGCCTCTGGATTCCGGTGCCACAGGAATAGTATTCTCCTCTAAAGTGGCTGAAGAGCCCTGGTGGTGCAGTGGTTAGCACTGGACTGCTAACCTGAAAGGCTGTTGGTTGGAACCCACCATTTACTTGCTCTGCAGGAGAAAGGTTTGGCAGTTCATATGTTTCCATAAAGATTAGAGCCTTGGAAACCCTATGGGTTGCCATGAGTCATAATGGACTTGATGGCGGTGAGTTAAGTTGGCTTCTCTAAACCTGCTTGTGCTTTCAGACCCTGGTCCAGGGTGACTTCTTCCCTGAAGCTTTGTTTGATTTACTACCGTTTCTTGTTTCTTCTCCATCAGTGAGTGTTCTTTTTCCTGAGCTTCAGTGCCCTTGGTATTGGCCTTGGTGATAACACTGGCCACATGGTATAAAGTTAAATGCTGCTGCCTCCCTTTCCTCCTAACTAGATTATGAGCTCTTCAAGGCTGGGGTCTGGCTCTTATTAGTGTATGGCCTGTCTACCTGCTTACTATCTGTGCCTGGCACACAGGAGACACTCAGGGATGCAAATGAGATGGTGTTATGTGCAATTGTTTCATAAAAGACTACACGAGGCTACTACTAAAACTGAAAAGTACTTACTGAATTAAATCCTAGGGACTTAAGGACACTCATCTTCAACATTCCCTATTTTAAGTTCTAAATTATTTGCACTATCAATCTAAATTCTTAATAGCAACGATGTTACCATTAGTTGCCAGAGGTGGCTGTAGCTGATGGCAACCCATGAACAACAGAACAAATATCACCTAGCCTGGTAGCGTCTTCCTGATCATTGGTATGTGTGAGTCCATTGTTGTGGCTGCTGGGTATTTTGAGTGCTTTCCAACTTAAGGGATTTATCTTCCTTCCAGCAATATATTGGG